>JAYESA010000008.1:99074356-100449356 GCA_036927795.1 Iris macrosiphon
ATATATATATATATATATATATATATATATATATATATATATATATATATATATATATATATATATATATATATATATTATATATATATATTCTTAAATATTACCAAGTATGCATATAAATCAGTCGACAAGGGAGACTCATAGTAATGGTCCGATTACGATTTCGGTACCAATACCAAAAAATTCGATAATCCGGTCCGATACAGTCGATTTTACCAATACCACAGATCCCGATACTCATAGTAATAGTCTGATATCGATTTCGATACCGATACTTTAAACCTTGGATTAGTGTATACTATGAGTACCTATGTAACATAACACTATAGAAGAAAATTTATCTATAGTGAGGTTGTAAAAGTATAGTAAGATTATATAGGTACCCATGTATATTCTACTATAGAAGAAAACTAACCTATACAAAATACCAAATTGGTCTCTAATTTGAATAAAAAATACCAAGTAGCAAGGGTGTAAAAGCATAGTAAGGTTTAAAAGCATATGAAAGAGGAAAACTTATCTATCGGATATATATCAATCGACAAGGGTGACTATTATTTCATTCAATTTCAAAATTACTAAGAAATAATACAAGAAATACTTAAATTATGCTTAAAGTATAAATATCTATATTTTCTAAAATGTTAATAATTTACTAACAATTATTTGTTTATGATACCAAAGAATTTGATACTCTTGTCGGATACTGTCGATATTACTGATATCGTCGATCCCGATACTCGTAATAATGGTCTGATACCAATCTATAATTATTGAGGTTTATGTGTAACATAATACTATGACTTTAATATAAAGGAATTCAAATACCCCAAAGAATGTTATGTCATATATATCACATTATATATAAGTCACCTCATAATTGCTCGAAATCTTCTTTCTATTTTTGTAAGTCCACATTTGCCTTGTTTATTTTATTGGTCATATATTTAGGGCAACATATCTGAAACCTCTTCTGCTATTCAAGCGCACAATAATTTTCTGACACACTCAAATCTAATGCTTTTATATAACCAGGGCTATAATTTGTCTATGTCGGGTGTCGTGTCTGTGTCCGTGTCAAAATTCATATACCCAAATATAATAATAAATTCAGATAGTGTCGTGTCTGTGTCAAGAAAGAGAGGGGTCAAATTGTTAGAAGGGCATTACCTACGGTTGAGTCAAGAAGGAGGGGGCCTGCCAGAGACGAAGGAGGAGGACTAGTATCTGTCAGAGAGGCGGAGGGATGACTCTGCCGCGGTCGCCGATCGTCAGAGGAGAAGGAGGGGGTGGTAGGTGAGGAAGAGGGGGGACCTCCCAGCTGTCGACGTACAAAGGAGGGAAAGGAGGGGGGGTCGGGGAAAAGTTCGGAGGAGGAGGAGGAGGGGGGTTTTGGGGTCGCTAGAGAGGGTGGTCGAGGAGAAGTCGGAGATAGGGGCTGGGGTCGGAGAGGACGAAGGGGAGGGGGAGAGTAGAGAGGCGGCCGCCGGAGTAAGGGAGAGGGGGCCACCAGAGTGAGGGAGAGAGATTGAGAGAGAGTAAAAGATTGAGAATGAGGAAAAACAAATCACCCAATAAAATTTTAAGTTTTTGCAGCGTCGAATATTTTTGTCGCTATTCCGTCGCTAAAGGAACAACGACGAATTAGCGACGGACCAGTGACTAAAAATAATAATAATTTTTTTACATAAATAAATTAGTCATAATTTCGTCGAATGCCCGTCGCTAACTCTTCGATGGAATATTTTTCGTCGCTGAGATCCGTCGTTATTAACAGTATTTTTATAGTAGTCTCTAGCAATAAGAATCAAAGACTAGAATAGAAAGAGGTTCTTACTAGGTAAGTTGACTGGGGTCGACTAAGAAATTATCAAGAAAGGATTTACGATAGGTCCTCTAAAAATATAACACTCTAATATACAATAATATAATTACACTCCTAATCTACATGATGGCCATAATGCTACACAACCATAGAAAAACTAGGTATTCTATATTAAAGTTTTTTCATGCACAAAGTGGTACAAACTAGTGCATTTAATTACTAGAGTCAATGCACTAGTTTAGGTTCTATTCTAATGGGTAAATAACCTTAATCAAGTCCACATTATTCACAATACCAATACACATTTTCTTCCGTAATATTTATAAAATTACATCTATCTATTCTACCCACACATATGTAAAAACCACAATTAGTTCAAGGCATTAGCAATCCAACCAAATTTGGATGTAATCTAGATTATAATCTAAATGCCATTGATTTCTAATCTAACATAGGTTTAATGACATGTATAATAAGTGGGTTTAATGGTTGTTTAATCATTAGAGGTTCATGGGTATTTGGAACTTACTAACACCTTCTGCATTCCATACTTTATATGTAAATATCAAGACTTTCATAACTTCAAGATGTTAGGGTTTCCATCAACAACTATACATAATAATTATCTTAAGGTTACACTCATCAAAACTTCTCATACAACACTAAGTAAACATGCTCCTCAAGTTATATACACTAACACAATGTACACTAGCTAATCATGGCTTACAATACTTTCTAGCATGTCATTATTTCTATATACAACAACTGAGTAAAAACCTATGTAACATTCATATTACTAGTATAACACTTAATCAAACCTAATCATGCAAATATATAACACTAAACAATATTCTATCAAGAAGATATATTCTAAAATTAATCTAATTTGAAGTTATTTAAGAGAGTTAAACAAGTGTTAAATGAGATTGGATCATGGCAAGGTATCACAAATTAACAATTATTGGTGCATATATATAGATACCCATACTTCTAAGAAGGAGATGAATAATACAAGGGTGAAGAAGATCTAAGGAAGATGAAGATCAAGGTGTGTTTATGTATATATATTAACAAAAAAAAGAACAAGATGAAAGAGAAGAGATAAAGACTACCTAGGTCAAAGTGTAAATAGAAAGAGACCTTGGAGAGGCTTGGGTAGGGGTTCCTCTGGGTGCAAGGGGACTAGATCTGGTGAAGATGAAGAAAAAGAAGCACTGTAGTAACAACAAGAATTAGGGAAGCAGCAGCAGCAATAACTAATAGCAGCAACAATATATATACACAGCAGCTGCAACATTTAGTAGCAGTAGCAAAAAGAAATAGCAACAGCAGTTGGAAGTAGAGGGGGAAATGATGGTTGTGGCTGATGGTGAATGTGGTGGTCGGGTGATGAATATGGTGGTGGAGGAGTCGGGTATTAGAATAGAGGGTGGTGGTCGTGATGGGGTAAATGATGATGATGTTGGTGGTGGTGCATGGTCGGGTGAGCGGGAAGAAGTAGAAGAAGGAGATGAGAGGATGAAGAAGAATGAGGGAGTGATGAAGTGAAGAAGAGAAGTAGAGGAGTGGGAGGAATGGAGAGGGGTGTGGCCGGCCAAGCATTGGGGAGTGGAAAGAGAGTAAGAGGAAAGGTGCATTAAATGCAAGGTAAGGGGGTCTGATGGTGGAGGGTTCCTAGTTAAGGTTTAATTCAAAATTGAGTGTATAAGAGAGTGTGTATGAGGGTGAGGGTACATCTCATTTCAGCCTACTCCTTGGGTTGTCCCTAAATAGGTTGGTATTAATGAGGAAAGGGGAGTGTTGACGAAGGAAATAATTTCTTAATTGGGTAGGGATGAATTTAATTATCCAATGGGTGTAAAATTGGATTTTTGGTCATGAAGAGGGTGTTTAGTATTATTTAGGGAGGGGAAGTAAAGTTTTGTTTTTGGTATGAGCTATGTGAGGGTTCAGATTGATGTTGGGCTAGTTTTGGACTTGGTCTAGTCGGTTGCCCAAAATGAGTAAAATTTGTGTCTTAGGTGTTTGTCAATAAAATGAAAGTACATAGGATTTCAATTAGGTGAGACACAAGTATCATGGATATAGTAGACTTATAGTATATCATCATCAAATATTGGGTTGCAAGAAATGGGTCTAAGTTGTATCTTTAATTTCGATTGGAACGAACATAGGTACAACATTTAGGTTTAAATTTAGATATTGTGTGACGAATGTTCTGCAATTAAAATAAATATTGGGTTGTAAGAGAGTGTATTTATGAGTGACACAAAGGCCAGGATTAAAGATTAGTTTGTCTAGGTCAAGGGTGCAAATTTTGTTGAAAGACAAAAGCTAGTGTAGTAATCTAGATATTTAAACAACGGTAATGTGCAACAATTGAATAAAAAATAAAAGAGGTGAGTTATAACTCCAATAATTATTCTAAAATAATTCTAAATTAATTCCTAATCCTAGATTTGGGTTATGGGGTTTACATGGCGTATCCACTCCTTGTTGCACATATTCGAAGGGTATGGAAGACAAGATGCAAAATAGAAGTCTTTTGTAACTACTACTTTCCACCATAGGAGTATTTTGGTAATTTTGCATATTTTTCAATTTTTTATATATTATTTTATATTAGTGATTTCCTAGAATTATATTAGTATTAGTTAGTGGCTAGCCAATTAGAATTTTCAAGTATTAGTTAGTGCTAATTATTATTAGTCATGACTTTAGTAATTAGAATTAATTAAGTTTAGTTGTCATGAAAAGAATATTCCTCTTAGTTGTAAAGATTCTATCTTTTAGTTAATTAGATTATATTATGACAAATAGAGAGGGATAAACTTGATATTTTGGCATGACCAAACCTTTCTATAAGAGATAAGTTAATTTATGGCTCATCCATTCATTTCAATGCTCTCATTAGCCTCATTTTTTTCAAAGCTTCTTCCTTCCCAAGCAAACCCAATTCTCTACCAATTCTACTCAATCTACTTCCAATTTCACTAATTTCACTATTATGAAGGCCTAGAGCATTGGAGAGCACAAGAAGATCCATAGGAGAGGAGCTTACTAGGAGATCGTGTCCGACTATTCTCTTCTGTGTCTAAATTCAAAATTCTCCAAAGAGGCAACCAAAATACTAGGTAATTCTTTCAATTTTATGAAATTCATGGTTATGAATACCCCTTGGTAATGTAAGAACCTTTCCATAGTTAGATTTGATATCCCAATGGTATATCTAGGCATTAGGAGCCCTCAATTTGGTAGATCTAAGTTGGTGTCATAATTTTGGGACTCAATTTAAGGAAAACCCTAATTGTGTCCATTGAGTATGTGTATTGTGTCCTAATGAGAACTAATAATATTAATTTGATAGTGTGAAGGTGTTCTTGTGTACAAAATTGGACACGTAGAGTCTATATCATGATAGGCCATGATACGCGTATGGAAATTTGGTAAATTTGGTGTATACATGTGTTATTTTATCCAAAATAGTCTAAATTTGTCATAGTATTCAGACTCATTTTTAGCAGCCATACAAACTTAGAAATACCAAAAATCCTAACTCATGACTCCGATCATAGAGTCCATATCATGATACGCCATGATACGATTAATATCAGTATCAAGTGAGTGTAGGTATAATAGGTTGTCAAGTATATATATAAAAAAAATATATATGTATAATAATATATATATATATATATATGTGTGTGTGTGTGTGTGTGTGTGTGTGTGTGTGTGTGTGAATATATATATATATATGTATGATAATAGGTATCATGACACTCAACTATCATGAGTGAGGGTAAGTGCGTATTGGGCTTTAGTAAGGTATTCTATTTGGTAACATGTATTAGTATTAGAGTTAGTTTGATAAGAATCTAGGAGGATAAGGTATTGGTCAAGATACTAAGATATTTGGTATTAGAACTAGGTAATGGATAATATAAAGATGTTAAGTGCCAAGAATAGGATTAGTATTTTGGATGTAAGATAAGTACAAGTTATGGTCATGGGTTAGTATCTTGGGGGTTGGTATCATATGTTACTTAATGTGGTACCATGGTACCATATACAAAAAAGTGGGATATGTGTAGGGTAAATTAGAGTGTGGTGTCCTAGGATGTATCATGGTATTTAGAATACCAAAATACCAAAATATTAGAACTAGTATGAGGTAATACTAGGATACTAAGGTAAGGTTATGATATTAGGTATTCGATTAAGATACCATGGTAAATGTAGTGTCTAGCTTGGGTAATGGGTTATGTACCAAATTATTAGTTAAGGTATTGGATATTGGTCAAGATAATGGTATTAGCTAAAGTATTAGTCTAGAAACTATGATACTAGGTAATATGTTAAGGTATTGGTAAGGTAATATGTTAAAACTTAGATAATAGCTAGGTAATAAGGTAATACTAAGGTATTCGCTATGTATTAAGTGTTATACTAAGTTATTATATATATTTGTATATCTATATAGTATATATGATATTATTATATTATAGCTAATTAGTATGACTTTAAAATATAGTATTAAGAAGGTATTGATTCATAGTTAAGGTATTTGAGATACATGCTAAGATATCAGGAAAATATGTGATACGAGTTAAGATACCGTGATACGGGATAAGATAAAAATCTATAGGCCAATGTATTGCTAAAATTATAGGTAGAAGTATATATTTGGATTATATATGCTAAGAACTTATTAGTATAGCCTACAAACCTAGTATTGGTCTAGTATTAACTACTATTGATTAGTTTGACCTAATTAGCACCTAAAAATTAAATAGTGACTTGTTAAGAACTAGTATAACTTTATAAATCTTGTAAATAAGTAAAATCAACCAAGAAACTAAAAAAAGACCTAGTTTGACTGTGTTGACCTAGATCTGACCTAGTTTGACCAAATTTAACCTAGTTTGACTTAGTTGGACCTAGTGTTGACTTAGAGACCTAGTTTCAAGCTAGTATATCATGTTTATGATTCTAAAATACCGTTTTGACTTGATATTTTATATTTAGGTCGTTGAGGCACCGATATGGACACAGTTTGATATTTATTGCTTTGGACCACAGGTGAGTACATTCTTTGATAGTTTTCTTATTTGATAGTCTCTTTGTTACATGTATTTAGTATTAAGATATTTGATATTTGACACATTGATTACACAGATTAGTTTACTTGGATCCCCATAATGGGATGTTATTATTCATGATTACTCAGTAATTACCGTATCATTCCACGTAATTACTTAGTGATTACCGTGATATCTTCATGATTATATAGACCGTGATCATCGTGCATGATATTATAGACCGTGTATCATGATTTACGTGTTATAACGTGTCATGATTTAGATCCATGTACTAGACGGGGGTAGAAGAAGTATTAGTGGATATGTGATCATACCTTATAGCCCTTGCAGTAGTGTAGCCCGTAACAACTAGCCAATCATGCATTACACGTGTGGTTGAGCTAGTTCCCTTTATGTATAGACTGTGCTGGTCCCAAGCCGATCACATATCTTACTAATATTTTAAGGTACTTATTGTTATAGTTTCTTTTACTTCCAGTTCTTTACAGTGATGATTATTATCATATCGCTCTTGGTTATTTCCATTACTGGTCGTGATATTCTCTTGTCGTGATGTTTACTATCTCCGTGACTCTCAATCATTTATTTTTATTGCTATTACTGTTTCATTGCTTCTGTAATTTATTAGAAATTCTATTAGGTTATACTTCACTCCAATCTTGGCTAGATATATTTTTTAAATAATTATTTAGAGGACTGGTGTCTTACATATTATAGCTCACGGATGCCGAGCCAGTTGAGATAGCATCCCTATTACAAGAGGATCTAGTACCAGCCGTTGAGAAGGCTTAACTAGTATTATCCGACACTTACCTAGTTTTTCTTATTGTATTGGATATGTCTCCAAATTAGACATTTGGCATATTATTTATATTTGAGACTATTCGTGTTTTGTTGATAGACTATTAGACTAGGATATTGGTTGTAGTTTGTGACTCTTGTGGTTTCCATTCTTCTATTTGATATCGTGCCGTTATCTTTTTCTAGTTATTGTGATTGAGTATTGATTATCATATTATATTGGCATCTTGTCCTTTGTATGGAGTTGGAATATTATTGACATATTTTCTATATTATTGTGCGAGATGATTAGATAGTATTGTTGATCTAGACAATGTTCTACCGCCGATGTTGCGGCGTAGTCACACCAGGTGCAGGTCATGACACATTTTTGTTGTAGCCCATATAGGTCAGGCTTTGTGGTTAGTATAATATCGTGGTAATGTAACAGCTTAGTTGTACTATTGTAAGTCTATGATAGGATATAGGAGTTAGGATAAGAAAATACCCAATCACAAACTAGGATTTCTTAAGAGATTCCTGGGACAACCCTTAAGAATCTTATTATAAACTCTAATTCAAAATATGTTTCCACTTATTCTCGTTTACCCTCACTTTATCGTTATTGAATTTGATTCTTGATGTTAGTTGTTGGCTATGATTCTTGTATCGAGATAAATTTTATGGACATAATTAAGGTATATTCTGATAAAATATTTTAATGAGGACAATGAAAAAGGTAACCGTCTGCCTTGGTTATGTAGCCTAGAGTTTATCGCAACTATGCTAGCTGGCATGGCGGAATCGTAGAGACCTAATTTTTTATGTACATATATTAGTTATAGAATTTAGAGTTACCCGCAGCTATACTAGTTGGCATAGCGAGGATTCTAGATAACATGATTACAGAGATGCATACCTTATTTATGGACTCTATTGTATATCACAGTTATACCTACTGACATGGCGAGGATTTTGAGTAACATAATTTTGGATAGACGTATATGATTATCAGATTGTATCTTATATTGGTTCTTAATATATCGTCTCTATCATTTAACCCTGTTATCATTGAGTTTTATTTCATCACCCTACTAGCTCAGGATAGAGATATCTTTAGTTCCTCTAGTTGGTTTCTTATAGAGCTTCAGTTTTATTAGTTCTTGAGATAACTTCCTAGGATAGTGTAGTAGTTTAGTAACTTGCAGATAGGTTGTATCAAGTTGAGTATTAGTATTGGTTGTAGGGAGTGTAGCTTGTGAGTTTGAGAGTGCTTCTTGGTTGGGTATATGAGCATCAGGTATCAATGTATAAGCCTAGAAGTAACTCATAGTGTAGTACCATTAGTAACAATAGATTGAAGGTTGGTATCAGAGTATAGTTAGTGATTGCTACCTTGGTATTAGAAATAAGTGAGTTGTGAGAAAGAGTAGCATACCCATTGGTGATTCTAAGTATTGGTATCATGTCATTATGTATATTTTAGATAAATATAGATTTATATAGTTGAGGGATCCAAGTAGCAATTGAATATCATAAAATTTATTTGAGTATTAATGGTGCCTCAATATTCTATTGGTGCTTGACATTTGGTTATGTGGAGAATGTATATTCATGAGATGTATTAGTGAGTGTGCCATGATATAGTGATATCCATAAGTGTATAGGTGAGTGTGATAGTGTTAGTATGTATTGTGCTAAGTAATAAGACTTAGAATATATATTAGAAATTGTGCATTAGTGGGGGTAGATATGAGTGCACATGTATGTGTCTAGTATGGGTGTATCACCTAGTATATGGGGGTATAGATGTTTTAGTGAGTGATGTTAGTGAGAGCATGAGTGGTGAAGCAAAGTACAAGTGTGGGTATTTTATGAGTATCATGTAATGGGAGTTTAGTATCAGAAGCATCAATAGTGTGTCGGTGGGAAGGTTAGTGTTAAGCAGGTATCATAGAGAATTAAGTGCATGAATCAAGGACAGTTATGGAGTTAGTGAGAGTGCCTAGAGAGTGCAAGATTTTTGAGTGCATAAAGTTTAAGATGAGTATTATTTGTATGTATAGTGTATCAGCTTAGTATCAGTGAATATCTTAAGAGTGACAACATTAGTTAGTGTACCAATATAATACTGATGTAGAGTATGTTTTGGAATATGAGTGCAGGTGTTCAAGGTAGGAAGAATATGAGGAGTAACCTATGTGAGAATAAGTTCAATGGATAGAAGTATCTATATATGTTTATATTGATACCAAGGTACAGGTTATTGGACTAGAGGAATATTTAAGTGTCAGTGTATTGGTTAGTATCAGGATACCAATATAGGAAGATTTTTTTGTCCAGATGCAGAGCATCTCAAGTATCAGAAGCATTCAAGGTATGGTTAACTTAGTAGTTAGTGTAATATATATAGAAGAGATCCTTGAGTACCTTAGTAGGAGAGTATCCCATGAGTGTCATATATAGGCGTTAGCGTCATGTGATAGTTAGTGTCAAAAATTTGGATATGTATCCTATAGATTGTAACTTAAAAGTCTTAGTATAGTATCCTAAGTGGTACTTGCCAATGATTTAAGTGTGTCCATTGCCTAGAACCATAGTATATCATTAGTATTAGAAATGGTAACCCTCGATATTAAGTATTTTGGCTTGATTGATGTTTAGTGACTAACTGGAGTAAAATATTAGAGATATGTAATGAGTCTAACTAGGCCACCTGTGGCACCAAAAATATCCAGCATCAGCAAAAGAGATACCCCAGCAGGACGGGACTTTTGCGATGACAATCGAGAGACCGACGCTACAGGTGATGGGTTAGCAAGTTATGTTCTCTCTTCCTGTCATTTTTCCATCTATTGATTTGATTAATTCCTTAGTACCTTATAGTTGTGTTATTAATTTTGTGCTATATAGCTAGTATAGTGAGTAATATATCCTCTGTAGAGAATTTAATATCATAATATATAGAGACCATAACCATGCACGTGTGGATGTTATTTTTCAATAGAAGTGTATATTGTATGATTTTAGGTAGGACTTCCTTAGACCATATATAGATGAGATTTTGACTATGGTGAGGTTTATGAGTAGGCTATGATCGTTAGAAGAGAAGAGATGAATTGTGTGAAAGATACCCTATCTTTGAACCATGAGATATTCTTTTATTTCTATCGACTTTCATCCTTAAATTTGGAGGACAAAATTTTTCTAAGGGGGGTAGGATTGTAACAACCACATTCCACCATAGGGGTATTTTAGTATTTTTTTTATGTTGTTAAATTTTTAAATATTATTTTATATTAGTAATTGTCTAGAATTATATTAGTGTTAGTTAGTGGCTAGCCAATTAGAATTTACAAGTATTAGTTAGTGCTAATTATTATTTGTCATGACTTTAGTAATTAGAATTAATTAAGTTTAATTGTCATGAAGAGAATATTTCTTAGTTGTAGAGATTCCTTCTTTTAGTTAATTAAATTTTATTTATGACAAAAAAGAAGTGACAAACTTGATAATTTGGCATGACCAAATCTTACTATAAGAGATAAGTCCAATTTAGGACACATCCATTCATTTTATTTCACTCATTAGCCTCATTTTTCTCAAAGCTTCTCCCTTCTCAAGCAAACACAATTTTCTACCAATTTAACTCAACCTATTCCAATTTTACTCATCCTTACCATCATGAAGGCCTAGAGCATTGGAGAGGACAAGAAGATCCATAGGAAAGGAGCTTTCTAGAAGATCGTGTCCGACTCATCCCTTTCATTTCAAAATTTAAAATTCTCCAAAGAGGCTACCAAAATACTAGGTAATTCTCTCAATTTTATCAAATTCATGGTTAGGAACACCCCTTGGTCATGTAGAAACATTTCCATGGTAAAATTTGACTTTCCAGTGGTACATCTAGGAACTAGTACCCTAATTTGGTATATCTAAGTTGGTATCATAATTTTGGCACTTAATTTAAGGAAAATTCTAATTATGTCCATTGAGTGTGTGTATTGTATTCTAATGAGGACTATTGATGTTTATTTTATGATGTGAAAGTGTTCTTGTGTCTAAAATTAGGCAAATAGAGTTCGTATCATTATAAGCCATGATAGGTATAAGAGAATTTGGTAAATTGGGTGTATATATGTGTTCTTTTATACAAATTTGTCATAGTATTCACCCTCATTTTTAGTAGCCACAATAACTTAGAAAAGACATAAATCCTAATTCAGGACTCTGATTAATCTTTATATTTTTAAAAGAACCGTATCGAAGTTAGTTTTCCAAATATAAAAATTAATAGGCCAAATTCATTATGGAACTTTCTGTAAAACTATTCGAGTGTCAGGTGTCGGAAAGACGAATGTGTTTCGGTGTTTTGGCGATTTTGGGAGCTTTCGCACAAGAAATTGTGATCCGTTTGAAGTTTTGGAAAGCTGATACGAAGGGCTATAACATAATTTAACCCTAGATTTTATTAAATAGGTCTAATAGGTGAAGTATTAGTTATAAGTAGAGAACTGACTATACAACATGCTCATTTTATTTATCCTATGAGCCTAGGTAGTATGGATATCAAGTGAGTATAGGTTTCATAGGTTGTCAAGTATTTGTATAATGTAGTGTGTATATATACACACACACACACACACACACACACACATATATATATATATATATATATATATATATATATATATATATATATATATATATATATATATATATAGGTGTTAGGTAATAGGTGTTAGTGTGTGTGTTAGTGTTGATACAAGTGGTTATCAAATGAACCAAGTATAGGTAAGTTATGTGTCAAGGTATTATAGTTTGGGGCAATGTACTAGGGTGATACTTGGGTACCATGAGGATATTGGGATATTGGTATCATGATACTCAAGTATCATGAGGGAGGGTAACTGAGTATTGGGGCTTGAGAAAGGTAATCTATTTGGTATCAAGTATTAGTATTAGAGTTAGTTTGGTAAGTATCTATGAGGATAAGGTATTGGTCAAGATACTAAGATATTTGGTATTATATTAGGTAATGGGTAATATTATGATGTCAAGTGCCAAGAGTAGGATGAGTATCTTGGATGTAAAATAAGTAGATGTTATGGTCATGGGTTACTATCTTGGGGGTTGGTATCATATGATATTTAATATGGTACCATGGTACCATGTACAAATAAGTGGGATATGCGTGGGGTAAATTAGAGTGTGGTATCCTAGGATGTATCAAGGTATTTAGAATACCAAAATATTAGAACTAATGTGAGGTTATACTAGGATACTATGGTAAGGTTATAACATTAGGTATTCGATTAAGATACCAAGGTAAATGTAGTGTCTAGCTTGGGTAATGGGTTAGGTACCAAGGTATGAGTAAAGGTATTGGGTATTAGTCAAGGTAATGGTATTAGCTAAGGTATTAGTCTAAAAACTATGATACGGGATAATATGTTAAGGTATTGGTAAGGTAATGAGTTAATACCATGATAATAGCTAGTTAGTGAGGTAATACTAAGGTATTGGCTATGTATTAAGTATTAGACTAAGTTATTATATATATTAGTATATCTATATAGTATATATGGTATTATTATATCATAGCTAACTAGTATGCCTTTAAAAGCTAGTATTAGCAAGATATTGATCCATAGTTAAGGTATTTTAGATACGAGCTAAGGTATTAGGCAAATGTGTGATACGGGTTAAGATACCGTGATACGGGATAAGATAAATGGCTATATGCCAATGTATTGCTAGAAATTATAGGCCGAAGTATATATTAGGGTAATATATGCTATGAACTTATTAGTATAGCCTAGAAACCAAGTATTTGTCTAGTAATAACTAGTATTGATTAGTTTCACCTAGTTAGCACCTAAAAACCAAATAGTAAGACCTAGTATAACTTTATAAATTTTGTAAACAGGTAAAATCAACTTAAAAACTAGAAAATGACTTAGTTTGACTGTGTTGACCTAGATATGACCTAGTTTGACCAAATTTGACCTAGTTTGATTTAGTTTGACCTATATTAATTTAGTTGGATCTATTGTTGACTTAGAGACCTAGTTTCAAGCTAGTATAACATGTTTATGATTCCAAAATACTATTTTAACTAGATATTTTATATTTAGGTCTTTGAGGCACCAATATAGACACAGTTTGACATTCATTGCTTTGGACCACATGCGAGTATATTCTCTAATAGTTTCTTATTTGATAGTCTCTATGTTACATGTATTCAACATGAAGATATTTGATTCTTGACACAGTGATTACACGGATTGGAATACTTAGATCCCCGTCATGAGATATTGATGTTCGTGATTACTTAGTGATTATCCTGTCGTTCTTCGTGATTACTCAGTGATTACCATGACATCTTCATGATTGTATAGGCCGTGATCATCGTGCATGATATTATAGATCGTGCATCATGATTTATGTGTTATAACGTGTCATGATTTGGATCCGTATACTAGTCGGGGAGTAGGGGAAGTATTAGTGGGTACATGATCATACCTTATAGCCCGTACAGTAGTGTAGCCCGTGACAACTAGCCAATCATGAATTACAAGTGTGGTTGAGCTAGTTCTCTTTATTTATAGACTGTGCTATGCCCAAGGTGATCACATATCTTACTAATATTTTAAGGCACTTATTGTTATAGTTTTTTTTACTTCCAGTTTATTTCAGTGATGATTCTTATCATATTGCTCTTGGTTATTTCTATTACTTGTCATGATATTCCCTTGTCGTGATATTGATTATCTCAGTGACACTCCATAATTTATTTTTATTGCCATTAATATTTCTTAGCTTCTGTCATTTTTTGGAACTGCTATTGGGTTATACTTCACACTCCAATCCTGACTGGATATATTTTTCAGATAATTATTTAGAGGACTGGTGTCCTAGACATTACGGTCCACATGACAACGAGCCAGCTAAGACAGCACCCTTATTACAGGAGGATCTAGTACCAGCCATTGAGGAGGCTCACGTAGTATTAGCAGACACTTAGCTAGTTTTTCTTATTGTATTGGATATGTCTCCAACTTAGACATTTGACATGTTATTTATATTTGAGACTATTTGTGTTTTGTTGATAAACTATTATACTTGGATATTGGTTATAGTTTGTGACTCTTGTGATTTCCATTCTTCTATTTGATATCGTGCCATTATCTTCCTTTAGTTATTGTGATTAAGTATTGATTATCATATTATATCATCATCTTGTCCTCCGTATGGATTTTGGATATCATTGACAGATTTTATATATTATTTTATGAGATGATTAAATAGTATTGTTGACCTACACAACGTTCTATAGCCGATGTTGTGGCGTAGGCTGAAAGTATCCATGTACTCGTACCCTCACACCGGGTGCGGGTCATGATATCTTCTCACATGAAACTAAGTTTTTATTTATTTATTTTTGGATGAGGAAGATCTTACTGTAATGATTGATCTTGGTCCCTCGATGTACGATAAATGATTCATAATTACCAAGTGATGGACTATACTTATCTTAATAAAGAGAGATCTTTTTGTAGTTGTTTCGGTCTGGATACAACTACCAAAGTGACCTCTATTCTTGTGGAGTAAAAAGACATTGAGCAGGATCGCGAGCTTAGTTAGGATTTCTACTAAAATGGATGTTCCTATTGCATCATATCCACACCATGCTTTCATGAGGATATTGATCGAGGTTTTGGCAATGCAGACTTTGTCAAAAGAAGTTATATATTATCTTCCATATGGTATACGACTTTTATGAATGGCTTCTACCAAGTTGTCATCATGTCGGTGCATTACACATGAAGAGATTAGTTATCGTGATATTATTTGGTAACAATTTAAAAGAAAATTTTAAAGGTACTCTGAATAGATTTGCTAAGATATATTTATTGTCCCTATTCCCTTATCCTATGATGGCGTCGATTTGGATCCTATTGCCTTTGACCAAGTGTGAGACTCTGTCTCACAGTATCTACATCGATATATGGATACGTATTTTATACTGCATATTTTATTTTTTTGGATTTCGTAGGATTTGAAAACTTGGAAAATTAAAACTTTTCTTCTTAACCGGTATACCAACGGTATACTTTAGTACACCGACGGTATAATGTCCGACATATATTTGTTTCACTTTTTGAGATATTTTTGAGATATTTCTTTATAAATAGTACTTGAGTTTTATTTCATTTTTATTTTCTCTTTCTCTCTCTTCTTTCCACCATTTTTCTATTGAACTTGGAGCTTGGTCATGAGACCTGGAGTGTGGTTTTTGAACCCCTTCGTGGTTGTGGACTAGAAGGTTTAGGCTGTGAGCTCGTTCTAGGAAAGTACATCTTGCCGAATCTATAAAATTTCTTTCCATTATGTTAATTTCTTACTGTAGCTTGGGTTATTGCTTTTAGCTTAGACTTGCCCTAGTATAATTGTTCATCTCGTTATTTTAAGCCTAGTGACCATCTCGGTTTTTAATTTTTGGTAGAATCTGGTCCCGTCCCTTTTTGGTAAATCGGTAACGAAAACGATACCGGAGTTGTGACCATGAGATTTAGTCCATATTGTGATATGAGACTTACCCTAGACTTGACTTCTTGTTAGACTTGGTTCTGGTAATTTTTAGGATTTTTTTGAGTCCCAAAAATAAGATTAGACTTAACCATGTTTATCCTTGGAAACCAGTATATCGACGGTATACCGATTTCGACCGACATAGAATTTTAGATATTTTTGTGAACCTTATTGACATACCGACGGTATACCGATCCTGGCCGACCTTATTAATCGACTTCCTAGATATTTGTCTTGGCCGGCATACCGACGGTAAAATGATTTGTTGGAATCCAGAACTTGCTATATTTTTTCTATCTCTGGACCGGTATACCGACGGTATACTGGATTATACCGATGGTGTACCGATTGTGATCTCTTTTGTATGTGATTTCTTTTATTTTCCCTTTGATTGCTTATAACTGGTTTTTTTGTCTTTATTGCCTTGTATGTCTATTTATGATGTGTTGTCTTGATACGATATTTTGTATAGTTAGTGGCTTTCCACCCTATATACACCCGCCCTGTACATGTTACTTATCGATACGACATAACCAGACATTTGTATAAGTAGAGGATGATTACACTCTATGTACATTTGACAAGACCAGGTGTTTGTATTAGTAGAGGATGATTATACTCTATGTATATTTGGCACGACCAGGCATTTGTATTAGTAGAGGATGATTACACTCTACGTACATTTGATACGGCCAGGCATTTGTATTAGTAAATGATGATTATACTCTATGTATATTTCATATAACCAGGCATTTGTATTAGTAGAGGATTATTTACACTTTATATACACTTGACTCGACTAGACATATGTATTAGTAGGGGACGATTACACCCTATGTATATTTGACCAGTGTTTAGTAGTAACGTTCTTATGTTCCCTATTCATGGCATTTTTTGTTGTAGTTTGTGTTGTGCACCTTAGCTCTGTGTTTACCTATGTAGTTGTGATTGATCCGTCTTATAGATGTAAAGTTTTGATATCCCTGATAGGTTTTAGCTATTTGGCGTGTTTCTTATATCCAATTATTTTTGTGTTTAGAGGGTGCCCATTATATTCCTAGTGGTTATATGTTATTCAGCTTATTGTCTTTCTTTTCTCGGGATAAGTGCTATGGTAGTGTACGAATCTCGATCCGTATTTATTAATTTATTCATATTGCTGAGTTTATTGTAGCTCTATGTTGTTTTGCTGGTTTTAGTTCCTAGTTTGGCTTCCTTTGTGGTACTTGCTATTTAGGAGTCTGACCCCACTCATTTTGCTTGGCAAGATCTGGTAGCGGAGCCCGAGAATCCTACTTTCCTTCTCGCGGATGGTGACTACCCGGAGCACCAGATAGCCTGAGTGGGTTTTCTTCTATTCCCACTAGATCTCGTAATGTATATTCTTTTGAGACGTTTGGCCACTGAGCACGTATTATCTCGTGTTTTGGACTTGATATTCTGCCAACGGGTACTGACATGAGTAGCGTATTCTAGACCATGGCTAGTATTGATCGTGTATGACTTATACTCTTCTAGTTCTTTATTTTGTATTACTAGCTTCATGATCATCTATGTAAATTCGGTTTGTGATGCTTTACTATTTTGCTCCAGATGATCTTATTTCTTTATTTCTTTCTTATTTCTTATTTGCTTGTGATTGAGACACCAAGGACCATTTGACCTAGGATTGACTGTTGGATTGTAGTATTAACCCCCATATTTTACAGCTTTACCATATATTTGTAGTACTGGCGTGCTCTAAGTATATGTAGCTGGCTATCGTCTGTCCCCGCTTTATAGTATTCTGGTTATGGGACATGACATAGTTTTATTGGTGGCCCATGCAGGTATATTTTTCAAACATATGTAGGTTATTGCTGATTAGCTATCTCAATCTATTTATTTTCCTCTATCATATCTTTTGTCTTACTCTATACCTTTGGTCTTGACCTGTTACCTGATTTGATCATTGATCTATCATGTCCCTTTGATTTACTCCTTGTGTCCTTTGACTTTCAAGGGACTATTCGTTATCCTTCTAATCATATTTTTTGAGTTTCGACGATGGTAGAGAAGAGACCAGTAGGCTAGCCGATTCATAAGGATCAACATCAGCATTCAAGAGCAGAGTCGAAGATTGATCCCGGGGCAGAGCAGCATGTTTAGCTCGATCCGTTGGTAGTACTCTTACAGCTAGTTCGGTCAGAGAAGCCGAATGTTGTACGAGCATTGTTGGACGTTCTGACGGGTTTTAGGGCAACTCACCAGCGATAGAGTGACATCCTCACTCAGTCCTGATGGCCATGGAGTAAAGTGGAGCTTAGATCTATAATTTTGCGAATAGCTTTAGGCATCTCCATCCCTCGTACTTCTATGGTACTAATGATGCGATAGCGTCTGATGCATGGCTCCAGGATACTGTGGCCATCTTGGAGGCAGCAGGGACTCCGGCTAGAGAGCGTATTTCAGTGGTGAGACTACAGTTGCTGGATTTGGCCCACGACTGGTGGTCAGCTCAAGAGGTTTCACTAACGACGATGATTTTATGGGCGAACTTCAACGAGATGTTTCAGACCCGGTATTATGACACAATATCGCATTATGACTTACATCAGAGGTTTAACAACCTCAGAACTAAACTTATTAGCCAGTCGCTTCGCTCCTTAAAATCAAACTTTAAGCGCACCTCTGTATTGATTGAATCACACTATATAAGGGCTAAGACTAAGAGGCAATGCCATTTCCACCCTACCTTCCAGATACAACCGATGGGGATAACTGTCGATGGCTACACGGCTGTGTTCTGTAGACGTAGCCAATTTTTCCCTACATTGATGTCGACCGTGTTAGATCGAGCTAGGAGGTTCCAGATGGGGCTTCATCTGGAGATCATACTTAGAGTGGAGCAGCCATGTTTGGTTATTTATTTTTATTTGGTTTTATGGATGAGATTAGTATTGCTTGTGACTTGTGACATTATATACCTCTTGTGAATTATTATTCACATATGTCTTATGATTTCCGTATATTGGAGTTGCCATATACATATGGCCGGTATGCTCACGTATTCCTAGTCCTACGAATTTTAGGAGTGGGATATGACATATTTTTGTGGTGGCCCATGCAGGTCGAGAATATATTATCTCGGTTATGTTACTACACCGATCAAGCCTGCGAAAATGATTAGAGAATGTGATCTCATCCACTAATTTAAATTATCTTCCTTGATTTTGTTTCAAATTCTCATTTGACTGCTTGAATTACATCTTGCTTGATCCTTTAACAACGTTAATTTTATCTTTTGTTTCGTGCTTGATAGAGCTTAGGAAGGTGACTTGTACTAGGTATATATGCTTCATTGGTCAATTAAACCATTAGTTGAGTTATTGTAACACTACCAGAATAAGTCAAATTAGTGACGTATCGAAACGTCGCTAAATGGCATAAAAATGTTGCTAAAAATATTTAGCAACGTAATAGCGACATTTTTATAAAGTCGCGTTTAAGCTAGTCGCTGACAAAAAAAAGTCCCTAAATGTCGCTATAGCGATGTTTTCTAGCGACGTATTCGCGTCGCTAATATTTATCATATTAGCGACGTTTAGCGACACAACTTAGCTATAGTAGCGACGTGTTGTGTGACGCTAAACGTTGCTAATATTTTTCTAATTAGCAATATTTTGCAACACATTTAGCAACTTTTGTTGACTTGGCAAATTCTGCCATGTCAGCAATTTAGCGACATACAACGACGTACTTAGCGACTTATTTTACGACATATTTAGTGACGTAATTGGTGATGTATTTAGCAATGTATTTAGAGACGTATATAAATGTCGCTAAACGTCGCTAATACTCGCTAAACATCACTAAATTTATAGTAAAAAAGAATATAACATATTATCCAAACCAATCTTTCTGTTGTTTATGAATTCATAATTTATATAAATAGACCCAGAGCAACCCTCCATTGAATTTCCTGGGTTCATCGACCCCTTCGGTGGAACACTCAACACCGGTAAAATCACATACATTTAATATGAATAACATAGTAAAATTTGAAAAAAATGAAATATTGGAATTACAAACCGAGTCTGAAGAAAATCTCGTCGTAAAGAATGTAATAAATATCCACACAACTGAGTACAAGAAATAAAGTCTGAAAGCCTCAAAATATATAATATTCATAAGTGACCCAATATCATGGGTCAAACACAAACAACCAATAAATTGTCCTAATTAGGAATATTATGGATCTGTAGGAGGATGACCACCAGCGTGCATCAGGGATAAGAACGAATCATACTGCTCCCATAAAATTGACACCGATGTTGATGAAGAAGGCAGTGACATTGGTGGAGTCGTTGTCGATGAAGGCGCATCAGCAGGGCATATTTTCTCCATTGCTGCTAGTCGATGGTTGTATGAATCCATGGTACATAACCACCGCGTACTGCTATAAACCATTGAATCCTGCATTATCGTCAACCTCTTGCCCATGGACAGTTGTGCTACCTGCAGCTCCATCATGATATGCTTTGTCGATGCTCTAAGATCAGCTGTCATATCCCTAAGCTACATGATGCTAGCCTCGAGCGTAACAAATTGTGCGATGAGCGTCGCATAGTCCGCCTGTGGCTGGGACAGGGGCTGCTCCTCCATCCTTCGCAACAACTCATCACGGAGAGACGCAATCTGACGATCAACGGTCTCCTGGAATCGGGCTGACGCCTACAAGGGCTATGGGGAATGCGTACTTGCGGTGGAGGCCCTAGAGGACTATGTCGCAACAAGGGAGTAATAGGATCCTGTACCTTAATACTTACACCTGTGGAGATCACCAGCGACGGTCACCCACAACTCGTCCATCGACGGAGCTGGAGAGGGTTGCGAGGAAGTACCAGCCTCTCTCGATGTAGGTGTACTAGGAGTCACCCGCACACGCAGCCTAAGATACTCGGCCTAGAAAAGAATGAATACTCGATAATTGCTAATACTTAAGGTACTTATTACTAATTATATGGATATTTATTTGCATATTTTCTAAGTTATATTAAAATTAACACAAAGTAAAGTAATACTTAAATAGTTCTGCGTGACCCTCCCATCAATGAGATACCCGCCCTTTGATAGGTGGCCAGGAAGACGGTCACCATGTTGGGATCCTCACCCATCTGTACCTGCTAAAATTATATTATTTAGTACTAAAATTAAATATTTTATCCTATAACCATTTTATCGTACTTGCATTAAAATAAAATATCTAAAATAAAAAATATACCAAACGATAAAAATATTCCGTCATCGGAATGGAGCCACCACACCACTTTGTTGACCTTTTTCTAGCCGCCTTGGCCTTCTCAGACCTTTTCTTGTACCTTGGATCGTCTAATCTAGCCCTCATCGCAGTCTACTGCTCAGGCGTGATCCAACCTTGGATCCATTTTTCTTTACGATAATGAACCTTTTGGTTATCTAAAGCTTCCCAGATCAGCTTGGCAGCAATGGCAGAAAATATCTGCTAGATCAACATGGTCCGTTGCGGTAGATAAAAAAATATTTGCTACAAGAAGTAATTTAATAAGTTATATAACATGCATAAATTAGATGATTGATATTAAAACCAAATATACTTTTACCTTGAAGTGCACAAACCAGAATGCCTTTCTCTCATTCGGAGATTCAGAGTAGTTGATCCAAGGGCCACTATAATTGAACCTCAGAAAGTAGCCCAAGCGTTTCTATACCGACGTGGGACGATATCTATACAGAGATAATTATTTTTATCAAAAAAGTAAATATATGATAAATAAAGAAATACACGATATATATGATGATAAACCAACTAATTAACTTACTTTGTACCGTCAGCCCAAATCTTCGTCATCGTCTCGTCCGAAGGTGCGCATGGAAGATCTCGCTGATGCTGGGACGATGTCGGCTCAACCTCCGCCATATGCTCATCTGTCTTTTTGGTTCTATTAGGAGGAGGAACGCTGGACTGGGGAGTAGTCTCAAGCCTAGAACTACTCGTCCCTGGAGTGCTGCCACGTAATATCGTCGAAGTCAAAGATGTGACTGATCGATATACTGGAGTATTAGGTGACGAGGATCCAGAATCAACAGTAGGCAATACCAAAGGAGCACTCCATCTACCTCGGGACCTACCGAAAGCTCCGCGTCATCCTGTCATACTTGATATAAAAATATGACGATAGAACAAATAAACAGATATATAATACAATCTATAGTAAAAATATTATGCATATCTCACAGTATTAATAAAATTGTATAGTAAATAACTAGAAGTGTCGCAAGTCTAAATTGATAGTACATTCTACAGTCAAAATATAATATATGTCACAAGTCCAAATAGATTTATTTTATTTTCAATTATCTTCAGAAAATTTATCTTGTTCGTCTTCCTCGTTCCCCTCTTCGTCTTCCTTCTCATCTTTACTTTCATCTACTTCGTCTTCATTTTTGTCTTCATCTTCGAATAAATCTACCTCTTCTACATTATTAGTCGTGTAATGAGTAACTTTCGTTGAGTCCACATCTACAATATTTGTTAGAAGAGGTAGCTCGTCCTCTTGATAAGCTATTTCGTCAATGTCAAAGGTATTTCTAGCTTTAGTCTTGCATACTGCCCACCAATCCGACCACATTGTTCTCCGTCTAGGATAAGTTGTGAAATATACGAGCTGAGCTTGACTTGATAGGATAAATGGTTCGTAGCCTTGATATCTACGCTTGTAGTTTATATCCACAAGGCCATGCTTGTCAATTTTCTAACCTTGATCTTGAATCAGATCGAACTATTCATACTTGAATATCATGATCTTAGCAGGTTCTATATCATAATTATATGTCAACTCCACAATCTCTCATAAGATGCCAAAGAAATTATTGCCTGGATTGACGTATTTGTAGTTCGAAGATTTGATACACAAACAACTATTTTTTTGTGGAATCAAGATCCTGGAAGATGTCTTTGATATGAGCATTTTTTGACATGAACCTAAACCCATTCACACAGTAACTTGGCTATATTTTTACGGCAGTAATTGGTCCCTTGGCTAGAGTTCTAATAGTTTCAGTCTCGGATGCTTTTAGACGATCGACCTAAATACCAAAGTAGCGATAGTAAGTTATTTATTGTGCAAGTACATATAGAAAAAGTAATTATCGAGCTTCTTACGTATGCGCTTAACTAAGAAGGAAAATGACATCTTATTTCTTGTTCTACTTCTTCGTCTGTTATGAAGGGTCTATCCGACCTTATCTTATCATTATATGTGCTAAAAAAATAAAGCAACCACTGATTAGTAGCATAATATTACCTTATACTATTACATTGAGATAACATAAATATGGACGTATCAATTATTTACCCCTCTAGCTTCTCCACTTCATCCTCATCGCAATTGAGTAATATATACAACTAAGCAACCCTTAGCTCATCGTCATTCAAATATCTCTTCTTCATTTTTCTCGAAGGCTTTCCGGACGTATTGAATACTTTCAGTATTATATCATTAGATTCCTGATATCCGTCATCATTTCTTGAAGCTCTCATTCTATTAGTAGCAACATGAGGTTTGAAATACGTGGAGCAAAATTTTATAATCTCCTCGAGAACATAAGCTTCAAAAATAGAGCCTTCAATCCATGGCTTATTTTTCACCTTTCTCTTTAGGTGAATTAAATGCCGCTCGAATGGGTACATCCACCAATAACTGACAGGACCACCAACAAGTGCCTCATAGGAAAGATGAATTGGTAATGCTCCATGGAATCGAAGAATCCAGAAGGAAATACCTTCTCGAGCTTGCACAATGTTACCGCAATATCCTTCTCTTACTTTTCTAGACGATTGAAGAGCAACTTAGTAGAACAAAGATCTATGAAGAATATGCGGATCTCTGTCAATGGATCCCAAACGACATACGGTAAAAATTCCTAAAATATAATCAGAATTAACCTCTCCATGAATATGTGACAATTGTGTCTCTTCATACCCTCCAGTTTTTTCTCCTTGAGGTCGATGCATCTTCTCAAGTTCGACACGTACCCGTCTAGAAATTTTAGACCTTGAAATCACCTACAAAGTCTCCTTTTATCCTTCTTCTCTAGTAAGAAAATTGACTTAGGCTGCTTTAACTTTCTATTCCCCTCCTCTATCAAATGCAACGTAGGATGTCAACATATTTCTTCTAAGTCTAACATGTCCTCCCGATTATCTTTCGTATTCACCTTTACCTCTATTACAGTATTAATTATGTTATCAAATATATTTTTCTCGATATGTATGGCATCAAGATTATGTCTAATTAGATTGGTGCTCCATTATGGCAGATCCTAGAATATACTCCTCTTCGTCTAGTTATGGGTGCGACTAAATCCGTCACACTTGTACCCCTTAGCAGACTTTTCGATAGCACTTGGTAAATCTTTTACCTCTTCCAATATCGTGTATTCGGGCCAGCCTAGTGGTGGATTGGCCTTCTCCACAACGCCTATATGAAGAGTATTCTTGTTCCTACGGTACGGATGATCCTTCTGCAAAAATTTTTGATGACAATCGAAGAAGTACGATTTGCCTCCGTGTTTTAAACGAAAATCCTTAATGTGGTCCAGGCAATACGGACTTGAGAGACGACCATGAGTGCTCCATCCCAATAATATTCTATAGGCCAAAAAGTTGTTGATGGTCTACATAAGTGATGCCCTAATCTAAAAATTTTGCTTTCTAGAAACATTGTACGTGTTGGCACCTACTTCCTATAGTTGATTCAACTCATCTATCAATGGCTGTAAATATACATCGATATTTCTCTTCGGATTATTCGAACCCCGGATAATAACGGTTAGGAACATATACGGAGTCTTCATGCACAACCAAGGCGATAAATTATACGGAAAGACGATCACATGCCAACACGAATACTTGGAGCCCAAAAGTCCGAATAGGGTAAAACCATCGGAGGAGAACTCCAATATGACATTATGCTGATCCAAAGAAAAATCTGGATACTCTCGATCAATGTGTTTCTATGCTTCTCCATTGAATGGATGATCCAATACTCCTTCGATCTATTCAGTTATGTGCCAACTCTTATTTTTTGCAGTCTCCTTCACCATAAACAACCTCTGTTCAAAGGCAAGTGCTGCATCGAATCGGTAGGCTTCCTTGTACCGACAAACATTCCTCTACCAGTGGCCTTGTAGCGATCAGCACCACAGAATCTGCAGGTCTCTTCATCCTTGTCATCTTTGTAGAACAATATGCACCCGTTGTGACATGCTTCAATTTTCTTGTATCCCATCCAAAGCAATCTTACCATCCTCTTAGATCGGTAGAAGTCTTTTGATAACTTAGCACCCTTTGGCAAGATCTCTATAATAAACTCTATCAGTCGATTGTAGCATTCTTGCGATATGTTAAAATCAGACTTGATGCTCAACAATCTTGTAACCACCTCCAACAGTGAATAATCCTTACAACCAGGCTATAATGGAGTCCTTGCATTCTTCAGCAACTCTTTGAACTTAGCAACATCGACATTTGGTGCCTTCTTAGCTGCATCATGATTATCTGGATCAAAACTAGGCCCCGCCGCCTCAAAAACTATGTTCACCCACCCGTCGTCGTAAGCATGTGGTCATAGACATCCTTATACAGCTCCACATAAAGCTCCGACTATGATGCTAAAGACACAAGTTCTTCTTGCGCGATCCACTGATAGTAATTCGGCGTGAAACCCTTCGAGTAAAATGATATGTGACTTCCACTTCTGGATGATATTTCAAGTTGCGATATCTCACACACGGACACTTAAATTTGGTACCGTCTATATATTGAGGGAACGTCTTGGCAAACTGCACGAACTACTGTACACCCTCTATGAATTTATCCTGCATACCACATATGTCATCAGGATGATGGTTGTACATCTACGAATATTGACGCAAATAGTAATTCAGATCCATTTCTAGATACTTCTACAAAGATGAATAGACATCTTTTAAGTATATATTCGTGTGAATATTTGGTAGTGTATATTATATAAATGACACTCACTCCAGAAATACAAAGATGAATAGACATAGTTCAAGAAAATAGTTTAAATTATAGTACATGTCACAAGTCTAAATGGATTTCATATTGATATTTTTGATCCACTGCTGAAAATTAAGCTTCTTCGTTTAAATACAGTATATGTACTGATACTCATAGTCCTATCATTGATACTCAGGAATACCCAATTATGTTGTACAACTATTCGTCTACACACACATAAGAATGTCCCAAACTATTACAGGGTCTGTTGAGTTAAAAATTACACTCTAGGTATTACCCACTTGACATTTACAATGGTAGATATTATTTATATTGACATTGCAGTGTCAACTCGGTATCCTGGATACTCATGTTATAGTATATCAGTGAGTGTCAATTTTGTATCCTGGATATCCATACTTGATATTTGTTTACGTCATGACTTTCTAATTGAAAAGTCAAGTCATGGATATCCAGTGTCATTTTTTTTTCTCCAGGATACATAGTTGACACTCACTGATACACTCCTGGATATCCACACTTGACATTTACACCGGTAGATATATAGTATCAACACTATATATATTATGAAACAAAAAATAAAGAGAGTTTAGGCCCGATATTATTTATATTGATATTATAAATGTCAAGTGTGTGCCCAAACACAATATCTTGACTAAAATACATACTCAATGATACACACACACACCCTCCCCCCCCCCCAAAATGCACTGTGCACAAGTGTGCACTGCACAACACCTCACTTGATATCACCCAACCTCCTCCCTAAGTGTATTGCAGTGTACTACTATGCACCTATCATCCCTTACTACAGTACTGAGTTACACTTCCTCCTTAGCACACACACATCATACACATGCACACTATGCTATTTTTTTGGGTTGCCTTGTATAGCTCTAAACTAGGATACATGATTGCAGGAATTTCTTTAACCACACATAATCAAGTCACTCAGTTTCCCTACTTAATTTCCTAAAACAACAATAATGCTTATAATCATGCATGATTGATAACCAATGTATGCGTGTGTTTGTGTCCGATAAAATACTTACAACCTTATCCTCGATATCTTATCCTAACCTTTCATATCCATGTGTCCTACAATTTTACCTTACGTATCATGAGATGACATGATACAAACATGTGTGTGTGTGTTTGTGTCGTATTAGGGTTAGTGTATGCATGTTAGTGTGTTCGCGTGTTCGAGTTTGGGTTAGTGTTAGTGTCAACGCGTGTGTGTGTGTGTCCGAGTAAGGATTAGGATTTACTTAAGGATTGGGTGGCCGAAAATGAGGGGTTTGACCAAGGAGGTGTGCTCGGAGAGGAGGATGACTCCTTTGAAGAGTAGGATCCCAGAGAGGAGGAGCCCGGTGGAGGAGGAGAAGGAGAACAGTGGAGGAGAAGGAGCTCGGTAGAGGAGGAGGAGCTCAGTGGAGAAGGAGGAGGATCTTGGTAGAGGAGGAGGAGGATATCGGTGGAGGAGGAGGAGGGAGTGCCTAGGTTCTGAGGGGGAGCACAGTTGACGGGGGAGGTCGGTAGTAGTGGTCGTCAGCGAGGGGCTGGGTCAAGGAGGTGGGGGAAAAGGAAAAAATTTTGAAAATTTTCGAGTAAAAATGGGGGAAAAGTGAAACCGGATCGCTATATTAAAAATATTAGCGATATCTCTTAAACACGTCGCTATTTGTCGCTATTAGCGACACTTATATAGTCACTACATGTCGCTAATTCTAAAAATATTATGGACTACTTAGACGTCGCTAAACGTCGCTAATAAAAAATATTAGCGACGTCTCTTAAACACGTCGCTAATCGTCTCTATTAGCGACCTTTATGTAGTCGCTACACGTCGCTATTAGCGACGTTTATGTAGTCCCTACACGTCGTTAATTATGAAAATATTAGCGACTACTTAGACGTAACTAAACGTCGTGAATAAAAAAATTCAGCAACGTTTTGCTACGTTTATAAATATCGCAAATTAAAGATTATAATCGTCGGAAAAAAAGTTGCTAAACGTAGCTAAATTAAAAAAAATAGCGACGTTTAGCGACATTAAATAACATATAGCGACTATTCTTTCAAAAAACTAAAGTATCGTCGCTACTAGACATTATTCGTCGCAAACAGCGATGTACATCGACGTTTACGTACGACGTTGCTAAATTCTTTAACATTAGCGACGTTTACTTATGACGTCGCTAAAAATGTCACTATTTTATCATATTTGGGTAGTATAAGTTGGGTAGTGTAGATTAGTTTAAGGGATAACAAAATAGTGTATAAACGATAAGAAAGAAAAGTGCTAGGATGGATCACCATAACCTTTTAAAAAGAATAACTAGTTGGCAATAAAGTGTTAATGACTATAGTGAATTGTTACGAATATGGTTTAGTTTTAATTTCGAGGACAAAATTCTTGTAAGTAGGGTAGAATGTAAACTCCCTAATTTTTTATTTTAGTATTTTTAATAAATTATTAGATTTTTTTACTATTTTATTAGTTAATTAGAAAATTAATTTTTTTGATTTAATTACTTATATAAATACTTATTTAGAATCATTTCAGGAGATTTTAGAATTTATTAGATTTTTTTTGAATTTTTGGGTAATTAAAACCTAGAAAATATAATTTTTTAGGGATTCTATGATTTACTGTGAGACCATACTTGCATATTTTTCTACTAAATATTTATTTTAGGGTTAAAATACTTAAATATATTTTCTGTAATTTATTTGAATTTTTTTGGAATTTAATTGGATTTATTTGGTTTTTAAATAGGCTAAATACTAATTTTTTAGGAATTCTAGAATTTATTTTACTAGACTAGGAGAATAATTTGGTCAAAAGTATTTTTCTTGGATTTATAATGGTATTTTACATTTTTTATAATTTTTCTAAATTTGTTTGATATTTTTACATTTTTTTTGGAGTTAATTAGGTCAAAACTAATTAATAAATAAATTTATGGATATTAAAACCTATTTAAATATCCATTCATCATACACAGTCCACCCTAACCTACCTTCGTCAGCCCTCCCGTCGGCTACTGCTTATATATATGTGTGTATATGTAGGGTTTCATTATTTCTGCCGAAATTAGAGGAGAGAGAGAGAGAGAGAGAGCGACTTTTAGGAGGTTTCATCTAGGGTTTTTTCCAACTTCGTGAGGCCATAACTCCTAGCTCCAGACTCCAAACGCATCTCTGTTTCTTCCATTGGAACCATCTTGAGGTATAGTTTCTAAATACCTAAATTATGAACCTAAATTTCTTAAAAATTTGTCAAGTACCAGTTGACAGAAATCTGACACGTTTCGATGTTTTTAAAATTTTGGGAGATACCGAACTCAGAATCATGATCCGTTTAATGTTTCAGAAATCTAACATGATGAAATATGACATATATTTTTTTTAGAAATAAATATATAATTATACTAATCTAGAAAATTTGTGCAAGCTAGAAGTAACTAAAAAATCACCAAAAACTATCATCTGTGCGACATATGAGCGATAATTCTTTACCGGTTCGAGATTTGATAAAATTATCAATTCCAGCATTATGTAGCGCTAAAATATACATAATTTTACACAAAAATCTTAGTTTTGCGTCGGATGACTTTTTGGTGAACATAATGCCTCGATTTGCGTGCCAAGAATCCCGAATTCGTAAAATTAATTTTCTTTAAACCAAAATCTAGAATTAGCTTTAAAATTAGAATTTAATCAAATTAAATTACTATTTTAGATTATTTTATTCAGAATTAAAATAGATTAGACTAAAAAATCTATCCAACCACTTTTGTAGATCTAACTTGTTTAATTTATGTGACGGATAGATCAGACGATGTCTTGAGTTCAAATTTATCCTTTTTCAGAGAAGGCAAGATACCTTACCAAATATTGTACAGTATTTGCATGCTTTACTTTTCAGTTATTATTTTTTTGTCGTACATAGTTTCTTGATCCTCTTTATCATATTTGATTTGTCACATGATGCTCTAGTCTTATTTTCTTATTTTACGTGAACGCTTATTATTTGCCTTCCATATATGATGCTCAACCCTACTTTTTTTATCAAATATTTTATATATTCTCTACCTTGTGTGAATGACTTGACGTGATACTGTGTCCCCATATTACTCGTACTGGACTTGGACTTGACCTGACTTGACTTGAGTACGACTTGACCATTCTTGATTTGGAGTTCTAGCATTTAACTTCAATTGATATTGACTTGACCCTTGTAGAGGAGATTGATACTAGGATTGGCTACATTGACCATACTCGATTTGGAGTCTCTAGCATTGAACTACAATTGAGATTTTCTATTGATTGAGAGACCTTACATTGGCTATACTCTATAAAAATATTTGATTTATTGTAAGCCACATCTAACATCACTTTTCTCTATGGCATGCCACCATCTTAGATGTAGTACTTTTTTGTGTCTTATTTTTCTTTTGATTATTTTTTTGTCCCTCTTGCATGTTTATTTACTATACTTTTGACATATTTTTATTTATCTTGTTATGTCCCACTGAGGACCTGGTCCATATCCAGGTGTAGACGATTATGACTATTCGCAGGACCATGGATCGAAACTTTTTACACATTCTCTTTCGAGGAAGTCTTCCCATCGAGCCTCTATGATCATTAGATGATTTACTTATTATATTTTCTTTCATATCCTATTTTGGTAGTGGATTTGTCGCTACCCAACTATTAGTTCTTCTCGACTATTTCATACTTGGTTCATTGCCATGTTTGGTTATTTATTTCTATTTATTTTTGTGCATGAGATTAGTATTGCCCGTGACTTGTGACATTATATACTTGTGAATTATTATTTAATATACATTATATGCATGTGTTATGGTTTTCATATATTGGAGTTGCCATATATATACGGCTGGCACGCTCACGTATTTCTAGTCCTACATATTTTGGGACTGGGGCGTGACAAAGATCTAGATCGACCTCGACTCCCTGAGCAATGGATTATATCTCGGCATAGGTCTTCGCGCCATTAGAGATGACAAGGATGCGAATCTTCTTAGTAAGCCCCTGACGAAATATCATGGCTCGGTCCTCTGGGTCGAGAACCATATAGTTGGCAAATTAATTCAAAGGAATAAACTCGGCTGCATACTCGTCCATCGAGCAATTCCCTTGCTCTAAATTCTAGACTTGCCTCTCCAGAATCTCCGTGGATACGGTGGAGAAGAAATTCTGATTAAATATCTCCGTGAACCTCTCCCAAGTGAGACCTGGTACTGCCATCTTAGGTTCATTCCTGAACCAGGTCTAGGCTAAGTTACGAAGTTGTAGTCCTGTGGCTTCCACCTTCAGGTCATTTGGAAGCCTAGTGAAGCATAGAAGTCGCTTTATATCCTCCATCTACTCGTCTGCATAGATGATCCCTTTTTTACCCTTAATTTATCTGGGATAAGTCTTTTGAAATATAAGATGGTACTAATCTTAGGTTGGATAGGCTGCGACTGCTGCGGTTGTTGGGAAACTACATTGTCCATGGCAGCCAAGGCAACTAGATTAGCATTGTCTATGCCCTCTATCATGATAGCATCCGACTCCCTCTAGGTCTCTATCATACCACGTGTCACGACCCGCATCCTGATGATCGAGGCACGAGTACGTGGTACATCCAGCCTAAACCGCAGCATCGGCGGTAGAACATTGTATATACTTTCACAATAATATAATCATAACCTATCAATGGTTTCAACTCCAATTAGGAGGACAATGATATAAATCTTAATATAACAATACTCAATCACAATATCTAAAGCATGATGAGATAAGCACGATAATGATATAAAGGAAATAGAATACAAGTTATAAGTCTAAATAAGCCGCGATATAGTACAAATAGTATAAATCTCAAATATAGATAATATCCCAAAATATAATGAAGTCGCTAGAAACAAATCCAGTAGCAAATAACTCTTACTAATCTACTAAGCAAATGCTAATTGGTCATCTCCCTCCTCAGGCATCTGCTCCTCCAGTAGACTGTGGAATACCAGTCCTCTATGTCATCCCCTAAAAATTGTTATTAAGTCAGGATAGAACAAGTACATTTCCAATAACAGTTCCAAATAAATGAAAAAGAGTATGAAATAGTAAATAGTAAAGAAATGCATGATAAGAAGTAAGAGCATGAAATAGGAAACAGGACATGGTGATACTAAATGTAAATAAATAAGAATAATAGAGCAATGTCATATATAAGGAACAAGCATAATTGTAATTACTAAGTGTGTGAGTACTAGCTTTGATATGTGATCGACTTGGAAACTTGCACATGGATTATGGCATGGTTAATCATACGTGAGATGTATGACTAACAATCACAGGGTACATGCACAGGAAATGGTTATGATCACATATCTAACTAACACTCTTTCCCTCCCGACTAGTATAGTGGATCCAAACCATGACACGTCAGGACACATGAATCAGAAGGCAAGTCTGAAACAAATACAAAAATATCGTGCACAAGAAGGACATGCACATGGATATCATGCATAGGAAGGACGTGCACATGTATATCATACACAGGGATGACATCTCATGATGGGGATCCAAGGTATACCAATCCGTATACCATCGTGTCAGGAATCAAGTATAACTATACTAAGTACATATAACATAGTAGCTATAATATATAGGAAACTATCTGAGAATGTATTCTCCTGAAATCTGGTGCTTAATATCAAACAGTGTCTGAAATGGGTCTCGAAGACCTATACATGAATTTTTATGTCAAACAGGTGATTTGGAATCATAAATAAGTTTAACTAGCTTGAAACTTGGTCTCTAGGTCAAAACTAGGTTGTTTGGGTCAAACTAGATCAATTACCTAATTTTAGGTTACACAATATCTATCTAGTTGATTTATGAAGTCATACAAGTTAATACCTTACTATTTCTAGGTTTCTAGGTCATACTAGCTAGTTTAGATATACTAGGAATCATAAATACACATATAGACTCAATATATTAGTATCCTATAGTATCTTAGTCTATTACCTAGTATCTCATAATACCTTAGTATATTGACCATATTCTAACACTAGCTCAATACCTTGCCCTATCTAAATTACCCAGCTCTCACCATAATCCACTATCTTACCCAATACCTTATCCTTACTCTGACACAATACTAATTCTTTAAAACTTGGTATCTTGATACTAGTTACTAAGATACATAAAATAATACTATACCTGATACTAACTTATTTATACACCAATACCCACATGTTCCTCACTGAAACAGACACTCATACACCTTACTTGCACTTGGCACAACCCAACTCACGTATTTGTGCTAACCAACTGCTACTGCATCTATTGTTGCACATGTTCTAACCAACAACTATTGTACACTATATTAGTTCTGCACCTCCATATACCGACTGCAGTTGACCCCTAGCACATTGTTGTGACCAATACACTACTCCACTGTTCAGTCATTCCTCAAGCCTACATACAACTACTATTGTTTATGATACCCCATACTCTATAACCAACTCACTGATACATATGCAAACATATAGGTATCAATTGATTCACTTCATAGATATCACTACACATACTTAACTTATAAACACATACTAGAACTCCCTTTATTGATGCCATACTTGGCCTACTACTACTACCCTGTTCTACACACACACACACCCCAATTCCATATCCTTATTTTACTGACATAGTAATTCACATAGGAACAATGCCATTGAATTAAGACAAAATCCTTATACTAGACCCGAGCACCACTTCCCGTCACTACAAAACCTGAGCCCTTACTATTCGACTACTTGCTCATTATTCCAAATCAATAGACACATCAACATATAGCATTGGAACACTAATACACTTGAGTACATTACCTGTAGTTCAAGCTCACCCAGCCACACTATAATTACCTTGCAGACCCTACTCCAACCTTCAGACCAACTGCTCCCTCATTCAAAAATGATCAATTAGAAAATGTTGTTCGAAATAAAATGTCATAATATTTTTTTTATACCTGTCTTCCCAAATGTATGCACAAGTGTATGGATACACTGTACTATAACTTATTTCTTTCCAAACTTCTCCATACTCAGGTACACCCTCTTAAAGAATTCCACACTCACACACTAACTCACTGCTTGCACTGGTAATACTACTAACACACTCACTTATAATCTACTGCAAGTCTCATTCCTACTGAATACTACCTACTGCCAGATCCTCCCTCTAATACAGTGTCCCCTTCACTTGACTACACCACACACTCATGAACACTTGTGCATACATTGTACCCCACTTTCATAGCCCACATCCACACCGACTAAACCCAAGAACCTACAACCCGACCCCCTTCCATCATTGTACTACATCAGTGCAGTACAAGCACTGTACAATAGGCCATACACACTTTCCTCTATGAATATCATAATACACCAAGTGTATACACATTGTCACTCCCCGAGTTCCCTTACAGTCACACACACAAACAATTGTATACACACAGTCACATTTTCCTATCACTTGATACTCCTCACACTCAAAAACATATATACTATATATACACATACACTTTAACATATACACATATATATATGTATACACACTAACACTCTTAAACATATAAACACCTATAGCAATAATTTATCAAACACCCAAAGAGCACTATGAGTATCACAACATGATACTAATGATACCAATACCAATCATCACCAAATTACCTTGAAACACCAATAAATACCTCACAATATATATATATATATATATATATATATATATATATATATATATATATATATATATATAACATAAAGACATCTATAAATAATAGGTCTAATCATAATATAGTGTAATTGATACAAATGGACACTAATACTAATGAAAACATCAATCTACTTATCCATATCATGGCTTATCATGATACGGCCTATACGTATGCATTTGGGAACACAAATTATTTGACACAATCAAATTTGATACAATTAGTCCTAATGAGGACACAATCAAACACTTGATGGACACAATTCGGATTTCTCCTAAATTTGCTATAAAATTACTTAGAATTGCCAAATTATAGACCAATACTATATTGTTCTTCCGCTATTGGGTTGTTTCGAACCATGGGTGGATTTCTAGAGGGTTATTATGACAATTTAACATAGGAATTGATATAAGCAATGAATTATACCTATTGGGAGATGGATTCGGAATAAAACTTCCCTAAATGGATATATAGAGATTGGATTAGATACGAGCTCCTAGAAATAACTCCTCCAAATGGTGCTCCTTGCAATTCCAAGCTTCTAGGTCTTCATGGGAATGACAATGAGTAGGGAATATGTGGTTTCGATTAGGGTTTGATAAGAATTTAGGAAAATTTGCGGATGAATTAATTTAGGATAAAAATGAGGCTATTAACTAATAATTAATAAAGAAAACACTCCCTTTATAAGGCTGGCCACTAGGGTTAGGGCTAGGGATTTGTGAGTTGTCCAAAAAGACCTTCATCTCTCATTAAAAGTTGTAATAAAGGGAAACTAATTAATGGTTGGAAGGATATTTACTCTAATTAAAGTAATATTGTATTCATTCACTAATACAATTAATTAAACTAACTAATCATGACTAAGACTAGTTGAGTCTAGTTTGGTTCAACCAACACCAAGTCTAAACTAAAAAGCTAGCTCACTAAACACTTACAATCAGTATTTGCAAAATTATTATTAACACGATATCAAATTTAAGTAAAATGACAAAAATATCTCTCTACCGAAAACTAGGTTGTTACACCACGGAGCAACTCGTAGATCTGGGCTCCACCAATGAGCAAGGAACCCATAGTCGATATGGTGGGAATGTCACCCTGAGTCGAAAGTATGGAAGGTGGAGGAGGCATCCCAGTCTCCTCTCGGTCCCTCGGGTTGATAGAGGATGCTCCCACGGAACCCGCAATGCTGGGGGTGCGGCCTCTTATCTCATTTCTTTCCTTTGCCATTCTCTGTAATGGAGGAAAGAGAACATAATTGTCCATAAGGAGATTTGGAAAAATACTAAGGAAATAATGATAAGGGCAAAAAAAAAGTAACCTGTGAAAGTGCAACTCCAATACGGTCCTATGCAGTGATGAGTTCCTAGACCTATATAGGCCACCACTAAAAATATGTCACGATCTGATCCCAAATAATTGGGTGCGAATCGGTCATGTCCATCTTATACTGTCATTAACAATGGTAGTCAGTTGTCTAAACTTTAACAATCGCACAAAATAAATATCAATTCCTCATCACAGTAACTAAGTACGATCCCGTGTATGCAATCACAATACACCACCATATTTTACTATTTATTACACATTTTACATCAATATGTTCGAAAACAAATTCGGTAAAAGATAAAGGCAACATTCAACTGAGTATACGTACCCATCCACAATCATCATCATAATACAACCTCGAGTATAAAAAGGAAACCCCTACACTACATCCTCAAGCATTAGTGGGAAACTCCTGAACTGGGTGTCCTCCTGACTAGGCTTACTACTGTGTTATCACAAGGGACGTAAAATCTTGTATACAAGTCCTCCTCTAACTCACCTGCAACAGATCCAATCAGGAAAGGAGCAATACAACCCTACAAATGAACTCAATATTAAGTAAACTATGTATGCAAAGTAATGACATGCACTAACCTGTGAACGGATAATGATATAATAACTGAAAACAATAGAGAAGTACAATTATACAAAAGTGAATGAAGTATTAGTCTAATACGTGACCGGATGGGGAGTACAATAGCATAATAGAAGGTTACGGCTTAACGACACGTGCATGATGTGTGGTTAAGCTCGGCACAATATTATACTAAGGGGTTTGGTCACGTATAAACTAAATACTTTTCCGTCCCTAATGGTACAATGCAATCAATGCATAATGACACATGTCAGCAAGTGTCCAATATGTAAGTCATGTAAAACAGATTTACAAAGTAAGAGCCCTGATTCCTCTAGATGGGTGATAGTGCTAAGTCCTCCTAGAAGACAACATATAGGTCTTAGAATCTTTCTTATAATTAACTCTTGATTTCTAACCTTTTCTTTAATAGTCTAATTTTCTATCAACTAAACAACATAATAATTACTCTCCAGAACTAATTGCTTAGCTCTTTTAATTAACCAACTAGGTCCTGGCCCATCAACTATTGGACGCCCATCGAATTGGACCTCTGCTTTCAGGCCCTAATCCCAACCAAGACCTGGTCTCCAGCCCAACTGAGCTCAAGTTCCAGGTGTTAGGTTAAAACCAAATAGTTAGTTATTTATTTCAAATTTGAACCCTGAATCTATTTCTACTTATCACCTTTTTACCCGCCCGTGACTCTACTTAACAGAGTTTAGTTCAAAAATATTCTAAACCCAACAAAAAATTCTTGCCATCTTAGTTTAAATTGAACAGAAGCAATTCTCCTCAGTTATTCTATATTTAATTCCAATCCGAGAGCAATCTCTCGATCAGGATCACTAATATCGACTTTAAAAACAATTGATGTTAGTTTGGATACCAATTTATATTATTGATCCCTGTGTCATTCAGAGGAGACTTTGGTAGATATAATCGATTCGGTTACAATCACATATGTGTCAACATAATATCAGTGTCATTCTGGACACGGGGAACACACACTTTACTAAACCGAATCAATAACAAAGTTGATGGATCAAGCAACGTACCTACTGGATCATTTTGTTTGAGTCAACTCAAGGACACGATCAATGTTTGAGTCAACTCAAGGACCCGATCAAGAAATCGGCTCGGACGAAAGTATCCAACTCTTATGTGTGATATTACCAAACGGTTGATGTGCAATTAAATTCAAAAGCTTGCAGAGTAGATCTTAAAACTTGAGAGTGATTCAAAGAAAACAAAGCTTCAAAAGTGAAGATGAACAATCAAGAACTCATCGATATGTAAGCTGATCGATCGATTAAACTCCCCAAGCCACCATTGCAACACAATACACCGATCGATCGTTAACCCGAGTTCGAATTTGTTAGTTTCGATGAATATTCCTGTGATCAAGAGGGCCCGATGGAATTCAAAAACATACTGATAGGATTCAAGTTCATCCTCGAAGCACCGATTTCGAACTCTTCCTCAATAATTCGATCATACTGATGGTAAGTATGACTGAGTCTTTGGTCGAATTTGTCAAGATTGGACCACTGTGCATCAATTTAACGATATATCAGAACAAAACGAAGAATCAAAGAAGTGAGAACGATCAGATAAAAATATGAACTCATCGTTGATCATCGGTGAGCACTGGACTTCGTAGTTGAGTCCTCATCGATCGTTAAGATCGAATTCAAGGCTACTAGCGAAGATCGGCATAGAGGAGATCACCGGGATAAGCCTTGCTCCATTGCCCATTATTTTTGGAGAGATCTCATTGATGAAGACGACTCTCCATGGGTTGGGTTGGTGAGGAGCAAAACAAAGAAGAAGGGAAAGATGGATCGGAGGGGTCAATTTTGGCAGGGCTTCACCGGAGAATTGATGGTGAGGAACAAAGGGGTCAGACCTTCTATTTATAGGCGATGAGGCTAGTGGGTGAGCCAGTGGAATAAAGGCGGTGGGCGGTTATGATGGTTAGGATCTGGCGTCCTCTAGGTGCCTCTTGATGAGAGTAGAAGGAGCATGTGGTGGTCGATCGGCCGCCGAGTAGAGGAAGTAATGAAGGAGGGTCGGTTTACTTAAGAAGGATAGTCCAACTTTATTTTATTACAAAGATAATTTGTCTTATTACAAAACAAATATTTCTTTTGCAAAAATAAATTGTCTTGTTGTATAAATGACTCTATTGAGTATTGTAGGATTGTATTGTATTATTATTATTACTATTATTATTATTAATAATATTAAACTAGAAATTTATTGAGTATTTCTAGAATAGAGGAGTTACAATCTTCACCTGGAATGATAGAGGGGCTAACTCGATTGTTAGGTGGGATAACAATATGTCCTATGCTAATAAGTCTAAGTATTATATTATCAATATGTATTAGTGTAACATTAAATTAGCTCCTAAGATCAATAGGAGGACCCTATCTTATTGGGTTTTTCTACACAATATGAGTATAGGGGATATGGCTAGAATATGGATTTTGTAGGATATCATAGTTCAAAATGGTGAGATGCTCTAATGCACGAAATAGATGATGACAGTCAAATTCACCAACCGTTGGGGTCTCGAGATTGTTATCGGTGCGGTTTATGGCCACAACGATCGCCTGAGATGGTTGAAAAACTGGAGAGATATTACTTCCACTAGCACGATGGTGGGGGATCAGAAGCTTTTTATGGTGGTGGGTGACTTTAACGCTATTCTCTCTAATAGGAAGAATGGTGTAAGCCGAACCAGGAAGTAATTCTTGCTAAGTTCAAACAATGCCTTCTTGCCTCATGTATAATATGCATAGCTAAGTTGGGTAACATTTAGACTCGGAGTAATCGAGCTATCCACAACAGAATTGCCATCCAGTTGATAGAGTTCTTTGCAATAGAAAATGGCTTGATATGTTCCTATTCTCTCGGACAGACTTCTTGTCTTGGGCTATTAGTGATAATTCTCCTATCATCATCAAACTGGCGGAGTAAGCTATCATTAAAAGGAAATCATTCAAGTACAACAATGATTAGATGCATTTGGTGGGTTATGAAGATGTTGTTCGGTTGAGCTGGGAAGCAGTAGTTTTAGGGAATCCTCAATTCAGGTTCGTCCGAAAGATAAAATCTATCAATCGTAGAATAAAGGTGTTAAACTAGGGTTGGCCTAAGATGTCTATGTATGTTATGGAGGAAAGACTTCTCAATATTCAAAATAAGGTTCAATTAGACTCGATGAACCCAGCTCTCAATGAAAAGGAAGTCGTGCTTCAGGACATGTTGGACGAGATCCAAATTAGGCAACATGCTAAATATAATTATCTTAGAGGCAGAGATATGTATTCTTAATTCTTCCTTACTATGGTAAAGGCTACATGGCACAAGAACGCGATTCAGGGTCTTCTTGATTTTAATAGTTCCATTATTACCGAGCCCAATAATATAAAAGATGAAGTGATCTGATTTTATAAGGAGCTTTACAACCAAGACAACTACACGTTCATCTTTCCGTAGTTTGACTTCAAAAAGTTTCTTTCTTGGAGAGGTGATCAGTTTATTTGGGTAACTGTGTCTTTGGTGGAGATTGAGCTCATCATCAAAAAGGTGCACCTTATCAAATCTTCGAGTCCAAATGGTGTTAGGGTGGACTTCATCAAAAATCACTAGGATATGCTGGAGGTGGTTAGGGACTTCTTCGACCCTTGTAAGCTATTTAAAGAGCTTAACCATACCTTTGTGGCTTTGATTTCTAAAGTGGAAGGAGCTACCTCTTTGGGGGAGTTCAGGCCTATTGCTTGCTGCAACTACTTGTACAAAATTATCACGCACCTCTTGTGTGTCTAAATGAGAAAGGTTATGCATGATCTTATCTTCCCAAATTAAAAGTCCTTCATCAAATGTTGGTATATTTGTGAAAAATGTCTACTAGATCATGAGCTGGTCAGGGATTTCAAGAAGCAAGTTGGCAATAAGGCGTATCTCAAACTTGATCTCAGAAAAGCTTAACTGGGACTTCTTGTGTCATATAATATTATGTATGGTCTTTTATAAGTAGTAGATAGTCATGGTTAGGGAGTGCACAATTCTGCTTCCCATATTTTTTATTCTAGTGCATGGTCAGTTGTCTGGGTTCTTGCAGAGCTCCCAGGGGCTTCGTTAGGGTAATCCTTTGTCTCCTTATTTTTTGCAATTGTTAAGGAGTTCTTCTCTTGCTTCATGGATGAGGCTTTTTAGGAAGGGTGTATTACTCCTCTTTTTTGTAAGTTAGATCCGGTGATTTCTCATCTATTTATGCGGATAATCTGCTTGTCATTATGGAGCCTTCTGTCACTACCATATTTCGAAAATATGGATATTTTTTGTATTATTTATTTTTGATATATATTTATTTCATAATAATTAATATATATATATATATATATATATATATATATATATATATATATATATATATATGATGGTTGTATGTTAGGCCCTTAGTTAGACTAATTGTTATTGAACCTAAGTGAACCCAACTAGACTTGTCATGACCATTAGTGCAACCCATTTGGTTTAGTCGTGGTTGACTAGTTATAGAAGAAGGAATGAGTCAATAACCCCTTGTAATTAAATTAGAAATTCTCTTAGTTAAACCCACTTTATTAAATAAATTTGCATGACAACTTAGAGGACATTGTGAACAACTAACCCAAACCCTAGTATGTGGCCGGTCCTATATAAGGGGAGAGCCTCCATCCACTTCATTTAATAGCTCATGAAAAACCTAAGTTAATGTTATTCGCCAAGGTAATTCATTCCTCCACTAAATACCTCCAAACCAATGAAAATCCCTTCCCTAATCATCATCAAGGAGAAATAGGAGTTTGGATTGCTAGGATTATTGGAGAAGAAGGAGTTTGGCTATAAGCTTGTGCCAAATCGTGCCCTATTGAGTTTTTATTGGAAAACCATCTTCCAATAGGTATAACCCTCAAATCCTTTTCTAAATTCTATTTTTATTGTGCATTGACCATTTGGAATTCACCCATGGCCATGACCAACTTTTGGACCAAGAACTAATTGTTAGTAGCCTTTATTGTGGAAGTTCTATGGGTTTTTATGCACAAATTAGGTGAAACTCGAATTTAGTCCACCATGTGTTTGGGAATATATATTTTCTATTAGAAGCCCTAGTCGATATGTATATGTGGTATTGTGAGATATTGTGGTGGTGGTGGTGGTGGTGGTAGTGTTGGTATGTAGGTTGATAGTATTTCATGACACTATAGAGAGTATCATTACTTGTGCACATTAGGTATTTGTTAAGTTGACTATTAGGATGTGTATCTATTTAGAGTAAGTTATTCATATGATAATGTGTATATATATATTATATATACATATTTGTGTATATATATATATATATATATATATATATATATATATATATATATATATATATATATATATATATATATATATATACTTATTGTGTGTGTGTTTGTTGTACTGTGTCACAGTGTGGGGTGTCGGGTTAGGCATCACAGCAGTTGTGCCTTGGTTGCACTATGCAAACTCGAGCATTGCTCAGGGATAGTTAGTGCACTGATGCGCTGATTTGTGGTTTTAATGTTAGGGTGATCAACTGCAGTAGTTACAAGGCAATGAGGAGTATCAGTTCTAATACCAGAGTCAGTGAGCGGGTGGTGGAGAAAATACCCAGGCTTGGGTAGGGGCAGGGTTTCAGACTTTGAGGATTAATTTGAATGTAGCGGTAGTAGTTCATAGAAATAGGAGTACAAGGATCAGGTTAATGAGTAAACAACAGGAGTATCAACAATTTGGTAAGAAAATAGGAGTGTAGTGCACTCGAGGCACTGTAGTTCATACAAGTGCACATGTGTGCACATGCAGTAAGAAGGAACTGGGACTCTATGTGTATCTATGTGTAACTGCTGGAAGGTGTGCTTCCAGTGCAGTGAGTAGGGGGGAACTGATACTAAGTTATCGGTCCAGTATTTGGTCGAGTGGAGGTAATGAATGCAGGTATATGTGAGGATGATTGAGATTATCAGTGCTTGGGTTAAGAAAGGGGAGTAGATGTTAATTCAGTGAGGGTTATGTGAGTACACTTCGAATTAGTGCTTATGGGATATCTCAGAGTATAGTAGTGTGCACTAACACTAGGCCTTAGGAAAGTTGGTATCAGACCCTTGGACAAATTACTGACATTGTATCAGTGTAAAACGGAACTGAGATGTTATTAGAAGTATACTTAGAGTTACACAATAAGAAGTTGATTATGTGTAGGTGCACAGCTTGTGCAATTGACTAGGCAGTTGGGAGATTTTAGCTCGAGCAACTTCAGTGACGAGTCTCTTGGAATCAGGTTGTAAGCATCAGTGTGTGAACACTTGCAAGCACTGCAAGACCTGGATTAGTTGTGTGGAGATCTGGGTTAGTGGAAAGAAATGCTTGGGTGATGACTTGTGCACCAGTGTGTAAAAGTATGGGAAAGAGGTAGTCCTTTAGAACTGAGTTACAGTCACTTAACTGTGATGCAATCACAAAGGTCATAGCTGACACTATAGGATATTGATACTTCAGTTGGAGTTACTTGTTCAGTCAGTATCAATCAAGTTAAGTGTTAAGTATAATATCAATTAAGTTAATAACTAGAGTAGCTAAGGTAAGTTATATATCATGAGTTATTTATATAGTATTAGCATATAGTATAAAACTAATAACTAGTATTAGTTGAGTACTAACTAATATAGCTAGAATACCTTACTACTAACTATTATAAGCTAGGTAATAACTAATAGGGTCTTATATTAACTAATATGGACTAGTAGACCCTAGTATGACTAAGAATACCATAGTGTTAACTAATATATGCTACTATGACCTAATATAACAAGGTATTAACCTAGTTAACCTACTATCAACTAGTTAAGTTAGTATAGATCAAGAAATGGCCTAGAAACATCACCCTTAACTAGTTGCACATGTATAGCATCTCATATCATTCATTAACACTTATATTTCATATTTAGGTCATTGTGACTCCATTTTGGACATCGATCCTAACACTTTACTCAGGACCACAGGTGAGTATATTTTCTGACAGTTTCTGTTATTTTGATGATTACTATGATTCTAATTGTAGTGTTATATTTGATTTCTGACACAGTGGATACACGGGCTCGTATCATAGACACCTGTCATGAGGAGTCATGATTGGATCCATCATACTAGTCAGGGACGGAGAATTATTAGCAAGTTATGTGATCTTAGCTCACCTTACATGCATAATAGCTTATCCCACATCTCACGTAGGGTATAGCCTGACCATGCTATAAGCAGTATAGCCTGTTATATATGATTAGCCTGACTCTTGCTCGTATCATAACTAACCAGATGGTTAGCCTGACCTCACATGTATCATAGCTAATTATATATAACAAGCCTGATCTAGTCCCAAGTTGATCACATAGCAAACTAATATTTCAAGAAACTTTGTCAGTATTTTTATTCCTCTATTTCCAGTTCATACACTGCTAGTATTCACATTTATCTATTTTTACTGCTTAATTTTACCAGTGTACTCATTGCTAGTTATTTCTCTATAATATGATGATTGACTCTCTAAATTTTCTTATATTCCAGTATTTTAATCCATCATGTATATTCCTTACTCACTGTTTTATAGTTTTTATCAATATAATTGAAATTGCTTTTAGTGTTTGTACTTTGCTCCAATCCTGACTGGATAAAAATTTCTAGAGGATCTCGAGGACTTTTGTCCCACTTATTATTAAATGGGAGTAGATGATGGGTATATTCTGGAGCCTCAAGAGGAGCCACTTCCTATAGAGGAGACATCGGTAGTGACCTAGCTAGTTAGATTATATTGTACTGGATATATCTCCAGCCTTTGATACAATGAGTTGTTATTGTTTCTGAGATTTATTTTAAGTTTGAGTTTATCTAGACTCTTAGACTTATTGTTATTATTGAGATTTTATTTTCAAACTTGTGTGTTAGAACTTCTTTATATCATTTTTATATCTTTATCGTGCCATTCATCTTCTTATATATATTATTGTGATCGAGTATTAGTTTGACATTATATTTGTATTCATCTTGTCCTCCTTATGGAGTTGAGATCATTGACAAATTATATATTATTGTGAGAGATGTTAGTTTATATTGTGATCTAGACAGCGTTCTACCGTCGATGTTGTGGCTTAGGCTGGACGTACCCACGACTCATGTCCAATTTCATGGTATAGGTCGTGACACATTTTTATGGTGGCCCATGTAGGTATAGATCCTAATTAGTGCGATATCGTCGTATGACTCAGACTTGGAGAACTATCACGAGCCTAATATAGGATTTAGGAAGAGAAAATACTCAATCACAACTATAAAAATCTCTAATCTATTAATTTTTCTATTCTTATCATTTTGAATATTTACTTTCTTTGAATATTACTGTCCTTTTTTGACGATATCGTACTGTTTGCCTTATTGATTTCTTCTTGTTTCGATCTGTCTTTATGATGCGATGAAGACCAGATCATAGAGGTCAGGACCGTAGGTTTAGAGAGGTCTACCACCTCTCGAATTGCCACCCGGGCAGCTGGAATTACTCATTCTGCTTCACATGTTCACATAGAAGTTTTGGTAGCTTTCAGGGTCCTACTCCCCCACCTTTCCAGAGGGCTGCTCCGACTGTTGGGGAGGACCTTCCACCACCTCCACAGTTTCCTTTTCCGGGAGCTTTGCCTGATGACGGGGCATAAATATTTGCTTTGATCTAGGGAAAGGTAGATGCCCAGATGGTGTTAGCAGAGGCCCCGCTTGTTCAGGCTGAGGCACAAAGGGTATATACAGAGACACAACAAGCACAGACGGAGCTAATGAGAGAGAGCATAGAAAATGTTCACCAGGTGGATCTACAGGTAGTGGAGAGAGTTGCCCGGCAGCATCCTGGCCAGCCTCAACAGCAGAGGACATGCACTATTATAAAATTTAAGAGGATGTCACCTCGGGAGTTCAAAGGTACCGAGGGGAAACTCTTTGCTGATGACTTGTTGGAGGAAATAGATTGGATCCTACGTTTGGCTTAGATTCTAGAGAGCTTACAGAACGAGGCGGCCGGTAACTAGCTGTTCGATATCGCACTCACTTGGTATCGCATAGAGCCCAAGCATACCATATGAGGACTTACTTGGGAGGCTTTCAAGGACCTTTTCAAGAAAAAAATTCTTCCCCGACGTGGTCCTAGGAGCCTTGGAGAGTCAGTTTCATGACTTAGATCAGGGGAATATGGCGGTTTATCAGTATGCCACAAAGTTTTGCCATTTGAGCCATTTTGCACCATCCATGATTCGGGACCCAGAAGATCGAGCCTAAAAGTTTAGGAAGGGGCTGATGAGAGTGATCAAGTCATGCACTTCTGGTCATCACACTGCTACCTTCGAGGGCATCCTGATCGATGCCCTGATTGCTGAGGATTATCTTAATCTCAGGCCCAAGAGGGGTCATGATATTTCTGGTGGTGTGAGTGGCAGCGCGTGACCGGACAAGCATCCCCAGTTTCAACAGCAGTAGAGGCCGTATCAGCATCAACACCAGGAGCACCAGGTACCAGCTCATGAACATGTTCAGCAGTTGCCAAAGAGGCATACCAAGCCGGTTGTCCAATATGTGTACTATAGAAAGACTGGACACACGAGGGACATTTGTAGGAAGAGGCTGGGTACCTGTTTGTCTTTCGGATCATCAACGGACCAGTTGAGAGATTGCCCATCGATTTAGACTCATCCAGGTCAGGGTGGAGCAGCCGTTCAGAGGGGACTTGCCAGAGCACCTACAACACCGGGATGCCAGTAGAGGGGACCTCCACTTCTGTCACAATAATAGAGATTTGTCCAGCACCAGCAACAACAGAGAGGTGCACCCCAGGGGCAAGCTTCGCCATGACGGTCGATGAGGCCGAGCCTGTGGGAGACTTGATTTCAGGATCAGTTCTTCTCGATTTCATTTCAGCATTTGTTTTATTTGATTCTAGTGCTTCCTATAGTTTTATATCTGTATCTTTTGCCCTTAAGCATTATTTCGAGGCTGAACCCTTGGCTAGGACTTGCAAGATCACGACTGGTGTGGCATTATCCTTGTCTGTATTTTTTGTGAGGATTAGAGAGTTACATTGGGAGGACAGGAGTTGAGTGCATGCTTACTCGTAATTCCAATTCTGAGCTACGACTTTGTACTTGGGATTGATTGGTTGAGTAGGCACCATGCTAGTATTGATTATCATGGAGGCATAGTATTGTTTCGACCTCCAGGAGAGCCATATTCGAGATTGCCAGAGGAGCATCAGAGCAGAGCGAGGGTATCAATTTTGGAGCCATGGTGGAAGAGAAGGAGATGCCACGTCCTTTGATAACTGAGTTTCTGGATGTCTTTCGAAAGGAGTTGCCAGGATTGTCGCCTATCACTACCACATTTTTAGATGAGGGTATTTTTATCATTTAGCATATTTATTATTTAGTGATTAAATATTTATATATGTGCTACTAATTAATTATACTGTGTTATGCTATTAATTTATTAGTATATGAGCCAGCCTATTTATTTGAACTTGTCATTAGTAGACCAATTAGATTATCATGACACATTGATCCCAATATTGGGTTAGTCCTATTAGACCCATTCCTTAATTAAATAAGAAGATTATATTAGTTTCATGAAGAATTATAAGTTTTCTAATTTAGATATCCCTAATTAAATCTCATGACTAACTAGTAGGGGTGTATTGGTCATTTAGTGTTGCTTGAGAAGGAGCAAAGGGGCCGGCCACTTGAAGAGAGGGAGTGGTCTCTCTCTCTCTCTCTCTCTCTCTCTCGCTCGCTCTCTTCTCTCATTATTTTATTTATTTTAGATCCTCAATTATGTTCTTCCCTAAATTGACTCATTTCTCCACCAAATTTACCCTAATTCACTCGTATTCCATCTCAATTATATCATCTAAGAAAAATTATAGCTTGGATTACAAGGAGCACTTGAAGGAGGAGGAATTAACATGGAGCTTGTGTCTTAATTGTGTCCTAGTGAGCATTTCATTGAGAATCCCTCTCCTAATAGATAAATTCTGAAACCCCTCCTTAATTTAGACTCTAATTTATGCATTTAACTATTAGGAAATATTCCTTGGCTTAGGGCTACCATAGGAACAAGAACTAGGTTTATAGGATCTCTATTATGATTTCTACATAGGTTTTTGTGCCAAATTATGGAAATTTTGAGATTGATACATCAAGAGTGTGTCATAAGACCAATTAGATCTATTAGACTTAGACTCATGCTATAGGACTAGATACACATCCACAATTGGACATGAGTAGAGCGTATGAAGGTATTTTGTGATACGGCATGACACATGGTTCATTTTTGGGTGATTTGTTCATGTGAGTGTGATTTTTCTTCAATTTTCATGGTAGCTAACTATTTCAGTTGTATTAATATTTAATTGAGTTGTATTATTTGTATTATTGGAGAATTAAGAATTTTGGCATTCTATTTGGGTACTTATCATAGAGTATCGCATTTGCATGCCAAGTGTTTGGTTGAATGCTTATAGTGTTATATATATATATATATATGTGTGTGTGTGTGTGTGTGTGTGTGTGTGTGTGTGTGTGTGTGTGTGTTGATGTGATTCATGACATTAGTATGTATGTGAGTGTCTATATATATATTCATATATTAAATATATATATATATATATATATATATATATATATATATATATATATATATATATATATATATATATCTTGTGTATATGTGTGTTGTGTTGTGTTAGTGTGTTCACATGTGTTATGAGTTAGTGTAGTGGTTTGTGTGTGAGAGAAGGGAGCTCGGGTATTGATGGGGGTGTTCGCAGTAGCTTAAAGCAGTGACTCAAGTGGGGGTTTGCAAGGGATACTACAGTCGAGCAGCAGCACTTGCTGCTTGTGTGGACTGCACACTGCTGCTCTGGTCAGAGTGGTCACCATAGCAGACCAGCAACCACAACAGCTGTTAACTGCTGTGTGAAGGTATCTCAAGTATAGAGCGGACTTGGTTGGGAGCTTGTCTGATATGATGGACTGATACCCCGGCAATTGATGCAAGCAAATATTAACTGCGGCCGTTGGAGTAATGCAGGCTTTTGGTTGGTTGGGAAAGAGCAAGGTCGGATGTAACAACAACTAGTGTCACTGCAATGAGTGCAAAGGGTGAAGGTTAGCATTTATGTTAAGCAGAAGTATAGGTAAAAGTTGTGAGTGTTGGTGATGATTGTTGAGTATCAGAGTGTGTATCATGTGAGATGGGTATCTATGTGTGTATAGGTATTTGTGTTAGTCACTAGGAGAGTACCACAGCGTCGTGTGTAAGTAGTTAAGATACTAGGTATAGAAGACTGTGGTTAAATATTAATACGGGTTGCTAGTATTAGTTGAGTTTTAATATACTAAGTATTAGTATACACTAGTATATTTATGAGATACTAAGGTATTAGTGCGAGTTATGTGTGGAGTATAGATACTAAGTTATGAGTCCATACTAAGTGAAAGTTGGACTAATATGTATAGTAGTGTAAGGTATTAGTTATGGATAGGTATCCATAATACCAAGTTACCACTAGAAAGTGTAAGTATTAGTCAAGGTATTACTATAACACTAAGGTAATGACCTAGTATAGGTAATACAAGCTAGTGTTAGATAATGGGTGACAAATATGGCCTAATTATCTTAGTGTGAGTCTAGAAACGTGTGTATGACTTAAGTTTGAATAGTTTGACTAAGGTTGACCTAGTTTGACTAGTGACATAGAAATGGCCTAGAAAAGCATTATTAGTGCATTTAAAATCTTTTCTCATTCCTTACACCCATATGCCATGATATTTCCTATTTAGGTGTGTGTGATACTAGGTCGGATACCGAGTCATAATTGTTGCTCATGACCACATGCAAGTACATTTTTTGATAGTTTTTTTATTTGATAGTCTCTATATTTCTTGTATTTAGTATTGAGATATTTGATTCCTGACACGATGTGTAACCTCCGATTTCCAATTTTCAAAATAATTAGATTTTTTAATTTATTTTAAAATATCAAGTTTTATAAAATATTTCTCCTTGAAATCTTTAATTGATTTTGAACGATGTTTGATTGTAGAAGGTAATTTAATAATCTTTTATAAAAATCCTTTTTTCCTAAATGACGATGTATTACAAAAAAATAAATAAATAAATAATAATATATATATTCCTCTAGTTTCAAATGTTTATTGGCTTGAAATCATAAAATTATTTATTGGATAAAATTAATTAAAGGACTAGTTGTTTCTTCAAAATAATTTTATATTTAATGGAATAGTAAATAAATAAATTACATAGCTTTCCTAAAATATTTTCTGAAATTATAATCTTTATTTTTATTTTTACAAGTTGCCATTTCCCATCAACTAGCATTCACACCCTCATTTTTCCCCACGTGAGAAACCCGTTTAATTAATTCTGGGCCATTCATTATTGGGCCAACCCGCAACCCTTTATCCCACACCATCTCTCCCTATTTAAGTTCTCATTCTCACAATTCCCAAGAAACCCTAATCTCCAGATTATTAGCTAGCCCCCACAATTTCCCACAAGCCAAAGCCACCACCATTTTGTGTGCTCGTGTCCGTGTGTCCAACATCACCGTGTCAGCCGTGATGGCCTCGGGTCCGACCCCGGGTGTCCCACCGTATCCATTTATTTCTTGTGTCCGGTTACAACTTTACAACCTGATTTCCGTGTCCGACACACCCGGACACAACCCCCACACCACAGCAAACACCCACCCCGTGTCCAACACCCGGACACGTCCACAGTACAGCAACCCATCGTGTCCTGCCCCGGACACGATTCACCACAGAACTGACCCTAACCCTAGATCAAGCCGCCGGTGGCCGCCCAGATCCGCTGAGAAAGACGCTGACCGCCTCGGATCTCCTCGGGACGAAGCCGCCGACCGCCTCCTCGATCTGGCCCGCCGCTGAGTCGAACAGCCGCCGCTGCTCCCGAGAACCGCCATCGCCGAGTTCGAGCAGCCCGCCACCGCCTCAAGTCAAGCCCGCCGCAGAAGATTCCGTCGCCGCCGAGCCCCGCGCCGACGCCGGAAACGAAACCCACCTTGAGCCCTTCTCTCTTTCCTCTTCCCCTGTTCTTCTGTTGTAAAGTCACGGTTAGGAAAAGTAATAGTTTAAATAATATGTAATAGTTTAATTATTTGTAATTAGTTTAAGTTAAATTAATTTGTAATTAGTAATTCTAATTAGTTTTAGTAATTAATGGTTAAGTTAATGTAAAGTATATTAACTAGTTAATTAAATTATAATTTGTTTAGATAAAATCAATTAGTTTATTTATATTAATTATAATTATTCAGCTAATTAAGTTATTAATCGGTATTAAATTTATTAATCAGTTTAGTTAATATAATTAGTTAACTTATATTTAATTAGTTTAGTAATTATGTATAACTAGTTTATTAATTATATATATTAGTTTATTAATTATACATTTTAGTTTAGTATAAATATAATTAGTTTATTGTTTTTAAATGTATGAATTTAGTTATTATTATGTGTAAAAAAAAAGGGTTTGATTATGCAAAATATAATAATTTGTTGGGATTTATTATTAAAAATATAGTTTCAATAATAAAAATAAGATAAAAATTGGTTATTTGGACTGGTAACTGAAATAACTAGAGATATATATATATATATGATGGCTTTTACATAAATTCTAGTTTTTATAAATAAACTTTTATTTGAAATTATTGTTCAAAATAATTTCAAAATGATTTATATACTTAAATACGTATTTTTAGTATATGTAATTAATTTAGTATCTATGTATATATATATATTTTTAGTATATGTATATAATTATTTTGGTATATATATATATATGTATATATGTATATTCTAAAAATGTACTTTGCACACATATGTTATGGACGTACTTTGATATACGTTAATATATAAATGTACGTATTTTAGTAAATATACAACTATAGCTAGTAATTTATATTGGTATATATATATATATATATTTGATATATGCATATATTAGGTTAAATTCTTTTTAGTATGTATACAAGTATTATTTATTTTAAAGTATATTTTTTCATATATCTACTATTGTAGTTGATGGAAATTATAATATGATTAATTGGTAAATTACTAGGTGACCCTAGTTGACTAGTGCCATACCTGATAGAGCCCCTGAGTTCATGTATTTGTGATGTGTTAGTGTAGCACCTGATGCAAATGTTGATTTTGATATATTTTAGGACTGTTGGATCCTCCAGACGATACTCTGGGACAGGACATTGGTATTACCAGCTAAGGACCCAAGGCGAGTACATTCTCTGATTAGTTTCTAATTTATGATATCTCCTATGTTCACTGTATCTAGTATAAATATCCATGTTCTTGACACATTGGTTACACGGATTGGTATACACGGATCTCGTCATGAGATGTTATTCCTTATTCATGGTGTAGCTTGTACAAGACTTGTTTTCCTTGTTATCTTGTGCATGTACAGACACTGATTTTCGGGGAGATTTGCTACCTTCCTAGGGAATCCCGTGCCATAGCGTACCATGATTGGATCTACTATACCCGTCGGGGGTGGGGAGTATTTTAGTATAGATATGTGATCATACCCAACTTTTTATGCATCATAGCTCACCCCGCATCTCACGTCGGGTGCGGCCTGACCCTCTCCGTACCTCATAGCTGTTACGTGTGATTAGCCTGACCTCTATATGCATCATAGCTAACCAACGGTTAGCCTGACCTTCGTGAATCATAGCTAATCACATGTAACCAGCCTGATCAAGTTCCCAAGCCGATCACATGTTAAAGCTAGTACTCACGCACTTAGTCATAGGTTTCTTGCTCATTGACATATTGTTCTTTTCCTGTATTTACTTACAGTATTTCCAGTATTTCTCTCATTGTATATTTCTCGTACCTATACATGCATCTGGTATGTTTCCATCTAGAACTGCTACATAGTTTATGTCATTTATATAGAACTGCTATTTAAAGATGTACTTTGCTCCTTCCTGACTGAAAAATATTTTTCCAGACTGTGACCTTAGTAGACTGGTTTCCGACACACTTGGGGGATTGGATGTTACTGATTGCAGGTATGATTGTTGTGTCATTAGACTTGTGTTGTATTCTTTTATTTCTTCATTTTCCTATCGTGCTGTAGTTGTGATTGAGTATTTCTAGATTTATTTTATGATATCCACGTCTCCTTATGGAGTTGGATACTAGTGTGAGATTGTTTAGATAGTACTTGACCTAGACAGCGTTCTACCGCCGATGCTGCGGCGTAGGCTGGACGTACCCACGCTCTCGTGCCCCTAAACCGGGTGCGGGTCGTGACACGTTTTAGTGGTGGCCCATGCAGGTCAGACTTCGCGAGTTGTGCGATGTCGTAGTAGTGTGGCATCCTTGTTATACTACTGCGTGCCTGCAATAGAATATAGGACATAGGATACTAGGATGAGAGAGGATACTCAATCACAAATTCTTGAGAGATTCCTGGGACGACCCCTTGAGAATCTTATTATAATTTCCAATTTAAATCTTTTCCTTGTTTCCGTCCGCTCTCGCTTGTTGTTACTGAACTTGATTCTTGTTGAGCAGTTATTAAATTAAAATCTTGGTATCATTATTGAGTTGATTCTTGTTGACCAGTTGTTAACTTTAATTCCTGGTATCGTTGTTGAGTTGATTTCAAACTGAGATAAATTTTACGGACTAAAATTTACGGTATCATCTGATGACATATATTGATGAGGACAGTAAGAAAGGTAAAAACGTCTGCTTTGGTTATGGAACCTAGAGTTTATCGCAGCCATATTAGCTGCCGTGACGAGAACGTAGGAACCTAACTTGGATGTACATACTTTAGTTATGAGATTTAGAGTTTCTCGCAGCCATACCGGTTGGCGTGGCGAGGATTCTAGATGACATGATTATAGGGTTGCATACCTTAGTTACGGAACCTGTCGTTTATCGCATCTATGCTTACTGGCGTGGCGAGAATTCTGAGTGTCATGATTTCGGATAGACGTGTATGATTATCAGGTTGTATCTTAAATTGGTTCTTAAAATATCATCTCAAGACTTATCTATTTCTGTTATTCCAGGACTTTGTTCCACCGCTTCTTTCTTTACTAGCAGTAAAGATACCTTCTGTCCTCAATTCAGTCTTTGAGCTCCTATTCCTTGAGGATTTCTTGTTAAGCATGGTAATTAGTGGCTTGTAATTTTGTCTTGTATTAGTATTGACTGTGTTGCTAGTGATTTGTAAGTGTTTCTTAGTTGGGCATGTGAGCAGTAGGCTTTAATCTAGAGTTAGCCCTTAGCATAGTACCTTGTACCAATGATTCTAGGAGTAGTGTCATTAGAGACTGAGAGTTAAGGAGAGTATAGAGTATCAGTGATAGTTCTCAGAGTTAGTATCAGAGCCAATTACCCGTCCTGGATAATCATGATGATGTAATTGAGTGATCTATGTAAACGATTTAGTATCCAGGAATTGTGTTAAGGATTTATGGAGCATGATGTCCAATTTGATGATTGATATCGAAAATGTTAAAGGTAAAAAAATGTATATGTATAAAGGGTTTAATGAGATGTCATAAGTAGAGAAATATCAGGATTAGTAATGGAAGTTGTGAAGCGTATCACGGATTAGTTTAATAGGCTTTAAAGGATTGAAGGAAATACATATACAACCATCGAGATGAGGAACCATACACATACCCATGAGAGTAAAGAAACATGAGTGTTATAGAGGATACAGGTGATCATGAGTCTAATGAGCTTGATGAGATAATCCATTAATGCAGCTAGTGATATAATACCAAGAGTGCTAATGATTCTATATCGAGGATTAGTCAAGGATGACGTTAATAACAGTAAGCACTCTATGTGTTGATAATTAGATGATATACCAATTGACATAAATTAAAATCATGAAAGAAAACACAGTTGATGATAACTTTGATCATTGGAGGTAATAGTGCAAGTGATTCGGGCAGTACAAATTTAGTACACAGTTCTAGACAATAGAGGTATTGAGTGCACCTTGAGTATCAGAGACCGTGAGCACTAATATGTACATTGAGGAGTTATAAATTAAAAGGTGGAAATGAATTTTAAATTTTCAGAATTTTTAAGGAGTTGAGATTTTATGTTGTTAAAATATTGAGGATTTAAATTTGATTCACTAAACATAGTTAAGGCTACAAAGATTTTAGAAGTGATTAAATTTTATTTCGATGTGAAGTATCTAATTTTGAGGAGGTATATGCATTTATTTTAAGTTGATCGGAAAGTTAAACCTTGACGATTATTTTGAGGATTAATTTTTGGTAGATGAGAGATATGAATATTAATATATGATTAGTTGATATGGGTACCAGTGTACATGAATAGGAATTTGTTAGTGTGCTAGAGTTAAGTGTTTGTTAGAGATAGTAGACACTACAAGTAATATGTTAACATGATCCTTCTTCCTTCCTAATGTTCCTTTTCTTTCGCCTTTCGATTGATTGATTGATTTTCCTAGTACTGTGGTTCACATGCATGATTTTCTTGTTAGAATATAACTAGTAGTACCCCCCTAACAGAGACTGAAATACCATGACCAAAGACACATGACCTATATTTTCTTAAATTGCATGGCTGTAGGTAGAGTTTTCTTAAACCATGATCATTGGGTTTTGACCAAAGCAAAGATCTATGACGAGGTTATGACTGACAAAAAGAGATAAGAGGATTAAATTTGTGGATGAGCATTAAATTAAATAAAGAATTTAGGGGTTGTTATAACGGAGTTGATGGATCATTGATTTTATGAAAATCGAGGTATGATTGAAATTCGAGGACAAACATTTACTTAAAGGGAGAATTAAGAAATTCACAGAGCCAAAAATTTGAGGATTTATTAATTTTAAGGAGGTCTTGATATGATTGAATTGATTATAAAAAAAAAAAAAAAAAATTTTTGAGAAATTTGAGAGATTATCTTAACTATTTGATTGCAAGATAGAAAATTTATATAGTATGAATGTTGCATTGAAGATACTGGAAGCATCGCATCGTTGAGTATTTGAGGAAAAAGAAAAGCAGGAAATAAAATCGTAAATGGAATAGTGTCAAATTAAATTCTTGGGATGAGGAGTTAGATTGGAATAAGCATCAATTGAATTTGAGTTAGATGATTGATGAGTGTTTAAAGTTAAATTTTGGGATGCAGATTTTTAAGTTTTATAAATATGCATTGATTGGATTTCAATTAAAAAGGATAGGATAGTAAATCTTGTATTTAGTTATTTACTCAAAATTTGAGGAGATTATGATACGACTGGAATTCAATTAAAATATTGAGGATTTGAGTAGTAAAAATTTTACATTGGGATAATAAATTCAGAGGATGAAAAAAAAATATTGGTTCAAAATTCGGAAACATTATACATACGGATAAAGAAATATGGAATGAAATGAAACTCATGGTAAAGAATATTATAATATAATTGATTATGGGATCATATAATTGAAGGTCGTAAGGTAAGATCATGGTATATTGAGGTTGTGATCTAAATTAAAATCTTGACCATGACAGTAACATTTGAAACCGAAGAAAATAATCGAGGTATAGTTGATGCTAAGATAAACAAACTCGAATTTGATGATAAGGATTTTGGACATGTAATAAATTTTGATTCAGAAATTCTAAGATCTAATCTAATAAAGTTTGTGGAATTTGGAACTTTTATAGATATTAGTTAATGATGAATCACAAGATTGAGAAGAGTAAAATTACGAGGATAAAAAGGAAGGATTATTTTCCAGATGGTAGTAAAGACTATTTTTTCCCTAGAAATTAAGAAAGGCGATTAGATGTCTCTTGATTACATTCTGAAGGATGTATTTAAGTTTCTTAAATCAAATTGTCGACCGTATCTTTCGAATTAGCTATAACTTTCATGTCTATATCATTCATTATACTGGGTCTTCCTTGGTTTAGTTACTTTGAAAAGGTAACGTGCATTATTCCAATTATCTGTTTTTTTGTGATCGTGTCTACTTCCCAAAACCTAAACTTTCTAGAGGATTCAAGGCCGAGCCATGATTCCTTCAAGTTATTCCTGTCTTAAACCATATTTTCTTTTCCTTCATGTTTTCTTCTGTTTGGTAAATATTCTCCTTATAGAAATATTTTCTTCAATGATATATTCATCATTATGAAAAAAAAAAAAAATTTCTATCCTAGTCATCCCTAAAATTTCGAGGACGAAATTTTTCTAAGGTGGATAGACTTGTAACCTCCGATTTCCAATTTCTAAAATAATTAGATTTTTTAATTTATTTTAAAATATCAAGTTTTATAAAATATTTCTCCTTGAAATCTTTAATTGATTTTGAACGATGTTTGATTGTAGAAGGTAATTTAATAATCTTTTATAAAAATCCTTTTTTCCTAAATGACGATGTATTACAAAAAATAAATAAATAAATAATAATATATATATTCCTCTAGTTTCAAATGTTTATTGGCTTGAAATCATAAAATTATTTATTGGATAAAATTAATTAAAGGACTAGTTGTTTCTTCAAAATAATTTTATATTTAATGGAATAGTAAATAAATAAATTACATAGCTTTCCTAAAATATTTTCTGAAATTATAATCTTTATTTTTATTTTTACAAGTTGCCATTTCCCATCAACTAGCATTCACACCCTCATTTTTCCCCACGTGAGAAACCCGTTTAATTAATTCTGGGCCATTCATTATTGGGCCAACCCGCAACCCTTTATCCCACACCATCTCTCCCTATTTAAGTTCTCATTCTCACAATTCCCAAGAAACCCTAATCTCCAGATTATTAGCTAGCCCCCACAATTTCCCACAAGCCAAAGCCACCACCATTTTGTGTGCTCGTGTCCGTGTGTCCAACATCACCGTGTCAGCCGTGATGGCCTCGGGTCCGACCCCGGGTGTCCCACCGTATCCATTTATTTCTTGTGTCCGGTTACAACTTTACAACCTGATTTCCGTGTCCGACACACCCGGACACAACCCCCACACCACAGCCAACACCCACCCCGTGTCCAACACCCGGACACGTCCACAGTACAGCAACCCATCGTGTCCTGCCCCGGACACGATTCACCACAGAACCGACCCTAACCCTAGATCAAGCCGCCGGTGGCCGCCCAGATCCGCTGAGAAAGACGCCGACCGCCTCGGATCTCCTCGGGACGAAGCCGCCGACCGCCTCCTCGATCTGGCCCGCCGCTGAGTCGAACAGCCGCCGCTGCTCCCGAGAACCGCCATCGCCGAGTTCGAGCAGCCCGCCACCGCCTCAAGTCAAGCCCGCCGCAGAAGATTCCGTCGCCGCCGAGCCCCGCGCCGACGCCGGAAACGAAACCCACCGTGAGCCCTTCTCTCTTTCCTCTTCCCCTGTTCTTCTGTTGTAAAGTCACGGTTAGGAAAAGTAATAGTTTAAATAATATGTAATAGTTTAATTATTTGTAATTAGTTTAAGTTAAATTAATTTGTAATTAGTAATTCTAATTAGTTTTAGTAATTAATGGTTAAGTTAATGTAAAGTATATTAACTAGTTAATTAAATTATAATTTGTTTAGATAAAATCAATTAGTTTATTTATATTAATTATAATTATTCAGCTAATTAAGTTATTAATCGGTATTAAATTTATTAATCAGTTTAGTTAATATAATTAGTTAACTTATATTTAATTAGTTTAGTAATTATGTATAACTAGTTTATTAATTATATATATTAGTTTATTAATTATACATTTTAGTTTAGTATAAATATAATTAGTTTATTGTTTTTAAATGTATGAATTTAGTTATTATTATGTGTAAAAAAAAAAGGGTTTGATTATGCAAAATATAATAATTTGTTGGGATTTATTATTAAAAATATAGTTTCAATAATAAAAATAAGATAAAAATTGGTTATTTGGACTGGTAACTGAAATAACTAGAGATATATATATATATGATGGCTTTTACATAAATTCTAGTTTTTATAAATAAACTTTTATTTGAAATTATTGTTCAAAATAATTTTGAAATGATTTATATACGTAAATACGTATTTTTAGTATATGTAATTAATTTAGTATCTATGTATATATATATTTTTAGTATATGTATATAATTATTTTGGTATATATATATATATATGTATATATGTATATTCTAAAAATGTACTTTGCACACATATGTTATGGACGTACTTTGATATACGTTAATATATAAATGTACATATTTTAGTAAATATACAACTATAGCTAGTAATTTATATTGGTATATATATATATATTTGATATATGCATATATTAGGTTAAATTCTTTTTAGTATGTATACAAGTATTATTTATTTTAAAGTATATTTTTTCATATATCTACTATTGTAGTTGATGGAAATTATAATATGATTAATTGGTAAATTACTAGGTGACCCTAGTTGACTAGTGCCATACCTGATAGAGCCCCTGAGTTCATGTATTTGTGATGTGTTAGTGTAGCACCTGATGCAAATGTTGATTTTGTTATATTTTAGGACTGTTGGATCCTCCAGACGATACTCTGGGACAGGACATTGGTATTACCAGCTAAGGACCCAAGGCGAGTACATTCTCTGATTAGTTTCTAATTTATGATATCTCCTATGTTCACTGTATCTAGTATAAATATCCATGTTCTTGACACATTGGTTACACGGATTGGTATACACGGATCTCGTCATGAGATGTTATTCCTTATTCATGGTGTAGCTTGTACAAGACTTGTTTTCCTTGTTATCTTGTGCATGTACAGACACTGATTTTCGGGGAGATTTGCTACCTTCCTAGGGAATCCCGTGCCATAGCGTACCATGATTGGATCTACTATACCCGTCGGGGGTGGGGAGTATTTTAGTATAGATATGTGATCATACCCAACTTTTTATGCATCATAGCTCACCCCGCATCTCACGTCGGGTGCGGCCTGACCCTCTCCGTACCTCATAGCTGTTACGTGTGATTAGCCTGACCTCTACATGCATCATAGCTAACCAACGGTTAGCCTGACCTTCGTGAATCATAGCTAATCACATGTAACCAGCCTGATCAAGTTCCCAAGCCGATCACATGTTAAAGCTAGTACTCACGCACTTAGTCATAGGTTTCTTGCTCATTGACATATTGTTCTTTTCCTGTATTTACTTACAGTATTTCCAGTATTTCTCTTATTGTACATTTCTCGTACCTATACATGCATCTGGTATGTTTCCATCTAGAACTGCTACATAGTTTATGTCATTTATATAGAACTGCTATTTAGAGATGTACTTTGCTCCTTCCTGACTGAAAAATATTTTTCCAGACTGTGACCTTAGTAGACTGGTTTCCGACACACTTGGGGGATTGGATGTTACTGATTGCAGGTATGATTGTTGTGTCATTAGACTTGTGTTGTATTCTTTTATTTCTTCATTTTCCTATCGTGCTGTAGTTGTGATTGAGTATTTCTAGATTTATTTTATGATATCCACGTCTCCTTATGGATTTGGATACTAGTGTGAGATTGTTTAGATAGTACTTGACCTAGACAGCGTTCTACCGCCGATGCTGCGGCGTAGGCTGGAAGTACCCACGCTCTCGTGCCCCTAAACCGGGTGCGGGTCGTGACACGATGGTTACACGGATTAGAATATGTGAATCTTGGTCCTGAGATATTATTGTTGTAATGAATCAGTGATCAATGTGTTGTGCTTCATAATTACTCAGTGATTATCATGATATCTTAGTAATTATATAGACCGTGATCATAGTGCATAATATTATAGACCGTGCAGTATGATATACGTGTTATAACGTATTATGATTTAGATCTGTGTATTAGTCTAGGGTTGGGGAAGTATTAGTGGATATGTGATCATATATGATAGACCATGATTTAGTGTAGCATGTGATAGCAAGCAGATCATGCAACTCACGTGTGATCACGCTAGCTCACCCTCTATATATAGCCCATGTTAGTCCCAAGCCGATCACATTATCTTTCTAATATTTTAAGGCACATTTATTATGTTATTTTTTTAATCCAGTTTATTACATTGAAGTTCCTTACCATATTGTTCTTAATTCATTGCCATTATTTACCATGATGCTTTTCTCGTGATATTTGCTAGTTCAGTTACTTTCATCATTTATTTTCATTGCTATTGTTGTTTTATAGTTTCTGTTAATTATTGGAACTGCTATTGGGTTATATTTTGCTCCAATCTTGACTGGATATATTTTTTAGATGATTCATTAGAGGACTAGTGTCCTACGCAATACAAGCCATAGGATGGCAAGCCAGTTAAGTTAGCACCTATAGAATATATTGAGATAGTACCAGCAGTCGATGAGACTTAGCTAGTTGATTTATGATATTGTATATGTCAGTTAGACACTTTTGGCATGTATTATATTTGAGATCATTGAGTTGTGATTAGACTATTGGACTTGTGATGTATTTGACGTTGTATTTCTTTTATTCTATTCCATATTATGCCATAACTTCCGCTAGTTTATTATGGTGATTGAGTATTGTTTACCCTTATCATATTATCATATTATCCTCTATTTGGGAGTTGAGATATCTTGACAAGTACATTATATATTTTTTATGAGATATTTAGATAGCATCGTTGACCTAGACAACGTTCTACCACCGATGTTGCGGCATAGCCTTGACGTACCTACGTACCCGTGCCCTTACAACGGGTGCGGGTCATGAAATCGCCAGACCGAGATATTGAATTTTCTATAGACTTGGTGCCAGGCGCAAAGTCGATATTATAGCACGTCTTTAGGGTTAACAACAATAAACTGGCAAAGTTGAAGAATCATGTTGATAAGTTGTAGGATAAGGGCTTTATCTGATCCAGCTCATCACCGTGGGGTACTCCGATATTATTTGTACTGAAGAAGGATGGGTCGGTACGCATGTGTATCGACTATAGGTCTCTGAACAACCTCACTATTAAGAAAAATATTCGCTGTCGAGGATAGATGATCTCTTCGATCAGTTGAGCGGAGTAAAGGTATTCTCGAAGATAGAATTAAGGTCAGGCTACCACCTGCTGAAGGTGAAGAAGGAAGATATTTCGAACATAACTTTTCTGACTCGGTATGGCCAGTTTGAGTTCATGGTGATGCCATTTGGGTTGACCAATGCCCCGATAGTATTCATGAACCTAATGAACAAGGTGTTCCACCAGTACCTTAATAAGTTATTGGTGGTGTTCATTGATGATATTATTGTGTATTCAAAGACATCGGAGGAGCATAAGGAGCACCTGAGGATAGTTTTAGAGACTCTCAGGAAGGAGGTACTTTACGGGAAGCTTTCGAAGTATTAGTTCTTCCTTGACAAGCTTGAATTCATTGGTCTTGTGGTGACGGATGACGGGATCTCAGTTAACCCGAACAAGATTGTGGCAGTAGAGTCGTAGACTACTCCAAGTTCAGTGGCTGAGATCAGGAGTTTTCTGGGACTGGCAGGTTATTATAGTAGATTTGTACATGACATCTCCAATATTGTGGAGCCGATGACTAGGCTGACCAAGAAGGATATGGATTTTGTCTGGACAAAGGATTGTCATGCCGCTTTTGATTAGCTGAAGAAGAGATTGATGAAAGCTCCAATATTGACGTTGACATCGGGGACAAGTGGATTCACTATCTTTAGTGATGCTTCAAGGAAGGGTTTGGGTTGCGTTCTTCAGCAGCACGAGAAGGTGATTGCCTATGCTTTCAGATAATTACATCCTTATGAGAAGTACTACCCCACCCACGATTTGGAGTTGGCAGCAGTCATCTTTGCTCTAGAGCTGTGGAAATACTATCTGTACGAAGAGCGTGTGGAGATCTTCACAAACCACAATAGCTTGAAGTACGTGTTTACACAGAAAGACCTGAACATGAGACAGAGGCGGTGGTTGGAGCTGATGAAGGACTTTGATATTTTATTACAGTATCACCCAGGGAAGGCCAACGTAGTCATCGATGCCTTGAGCAGGTATCCGATGGCTATGTACTTGACGACGGACAGACACTTTTTGGCCGATCTTGAAAGCTTACGAATAGGTGATAGTTCCTAGTATCGAGATGAAGATGTGGGGATTGTAGATACAATATGAGCTGATGGACAGAATCAGGACTACGCAGTATGATGATGAGGCTCTAAGGAGTATCAGGGCAAAATTCGGATGGGTTTATTAGAGGACTTCACTATTGCTGATGAAGGAACGTTGCAGTACGGTACTAGGTTATGTGTGCCGAGTGAGGAGTTGTGCGAGTAGGTTCTGCAGGAGGCTCATCGCTCTCAGTACTCGATGCATCCAGGTGGCAACAAGATGTATCGAGACCTGAGGGAGCACGTATGGTGGTATGTTATAAAGTGCGAGGTGGCGCACTTCGTATCTAGGTATTTAGTTTGCCAGCAGGTAAAGGCAGATTGGCAGCGACGATGAAGACTTCTTTATGCCTCTACAAAATGTTAAGAAATCGGTTGCTCAGTAGAGACAGACTTACCATGTTGTTGATCTCCTGCACTAGTCAGAGTTGCAGCATGTGTGACTGTATGAACGAATCAAGGGACCACTTCTTCTTTAACTGTGCTTTTGTATAGGATATTTGGAATACTAAACTACTCAAATTAGGCCTTACCCACTCCACAAACAGATATCTGGAAGATGTTCTGGATGATGTCAAAGCCCAAAAAAGGAGTGGTGTTGGAACTTTTAGGAGGATCAACTCTGCAGCAGCCAATGCACGCGCATGACCGAGGATAGTGGAGGGATAAGGGATAAAGGGCAGAAATGTAGGGGGGAGCGGGGAGGCGTCGGGAGAGGAGGAGGAGGAGGAGGAGGAGGAGGAGGCGGAGCAAACGGCAGAGACGTCAGCATAGGAGGAGGAGACGGCTGCGACGGAGCAGGAGAGGGGTTGGGGAGGCGACATCGTCGTCCTCGGCAACGCGCGTGCACCGCCTGTGCACGTGCGATCCAAACAACATTTTCGAAGGAGCTCTAATCAAAATATGTGGATGGAGCAAAATGATCATATCTTTGAAGGTCTATCCGTCAATAAATTTTTGTTCAAAGAAATATAAAATTTTACATAGATATCATAATCCGGAGGTTATGGCTTTTTGTACACCAGGTCGAATTAATGGATTGTAAAGTGGTTTTTTTAGCTTAATCAATAAATAATTATTCTCTTCTAAGAAAAATTATAGTGAGAGAGGGAGAAATCTATATAGAGTTATAGAGTAGACATCGGAAATATTCCACCACATCATTTTCCTTCCCTCACCGTTGCCTCCTTGGCTTTCTTTAAGTTTCTATGGCGCGATATCATTCCACTTTTCCTTCATTTGAGATTTTCTTCTTTGTGCTTTTGCTGTCTTGCCCAATTGAACGGATACTCCTTGCACTATGCGCATATTGTCGGATGGGATATTATATAAAGAAACAATATTTATAGGGTTGGCATACATTTATTGATTTTGTAGGTTACTGAATATTTGGAAGGGTAACCAAGCAATATTCCATATAAAATTTTAATGAATGTCCTATAATTTTTTATTCTAAAAATATACAAATTCCCAACAATTTGCAATCCACCCACGTAACAAACCCCTAAAGATTTATATAGATTTATTAATAGTTCTAAAACTAAAATATATTATTTTGAGTTCGACTAGTATTAATTTGGGTTGCAGTTACATTTTATCTAAGTTCAAACTGGTTCTAATAACATCCAGCCACCTGTCCGATGAACAAATATATTCCAGGTTGAATGATCAAGTCAATAATCATTCTAGGGTTTCTAAATTCTAGACTCCCATTTAGGGGCGAAGTCATAATTTTGGAGTAGGGTGGGCTAGCTAGTAGTTATTATAAGATTCTAAAAATTTATGCCAAAAATTCGACAGACTTTTCTTTATAAATTCGATGATTCGACAGAATTTTGCTTTCAAGTGACTCCTCCGATTGCTTTCCAGTGATACTCTACCTTAACTATATGTTTGAAACCTCCGATTGCTTTCAAGTGACACCTATATATTGCTTGTTATTGAAGGTTCGTTCTAGCTGACTTCATTTAGTTATTAACCAGTACAGAGTTGAACTTCAAAAGGGAAAACTTTATGATAGCACAGCTAGAGAAACTCTACCTACTACTTGAATACCTACTACTTGAAGCACAGCTAGAGAAACTCTACCTACTACTTGAAGATTTTTCTTATGATCAATTAGTTTATAACTAAATAAGTGCAATACGTCTCATATTTCTGCTAGTCATCTACTTAAACCTTAGTCTTTCCACGATTTTTTTCTTCTCCAAGAAATAAAGTAATAAATCTAAATCAGGTCTTATATATAACTTACTGGCACATTGACTCTTTACCTACCCTTCGACATTACTCTAGTTAAAGTCATCTTTCAATTTGTTTTTTTTTCTTCTGCAGGCAGTAATCTAACAATTCAACATTCAACAACAACAACAACCACCACCACCACAAAAATAAAAAGAGAAAATATCTTTACACCAAATATTTTGGGCAGCGCTTAATTCTAACAAAAATATAAATCTCTTCGTAACCTCAATCCATGTATGTTTAAACCTATTACTATATATAGTTTTAGTGGTTCATTTAACTACAATCGTATCTGTGCTTACTGGAATATATTGGTCTATGATGCACAAGTTTGAATCGCCTAAGAAAATATTTTCTTTTCTTGTCATCAAATTAATTGTGCCACCTTTAACTCTCACAAATACACTGATTTCATTTCTTATGTTTCAATGTATTACCACTCATCATTCGTAGCTTTCTTATGTATGCTAAACTATTTTTTTCTGGACAGGTTCTTTCTTAATTTTTCAATACTTTGACTGATAAAAGCATGGTTTGTCATACAACGGGATCAAAATCGACTAAAAAATTTTAATCCAAAAAATTATAAAATTGTAAACAAAAAAATCGCATAAATTAGTCACAAAATTATATGTTTTATACATAACCTTGGTCTATCCTAGTTTTCATATTCTAGCTACTAATTTTACTTGGAGAGATTTTGTTAGTAGAAAAATAGAATTTATGATCATATAATATTCCACAGACCAGATGTCACCTTAGAACATCCACAATAGATGGAGCCGAAGGACTAAATTTCAATAAAATATTAAATCTATAATGGGATGGGTTAGTATAAAAATGATAGAAAAAGATCTAGCAACATAAAATGATCTTTGGTGATCAACAAATGTCAAAAAATTATATTGTCCAAAAATAATGTAAAACATAGAATCTAAAAATTGGGAGTCCAAATTGAGCCTTAATGTTCTACAAAATGAGTTCCTACACTCTGAATGTAGAAATTGTAAGTCTAGACTATAGGTCTTGTGGTTGGACGAGATCATCGTGAGCCTTCAATTGAACTTTACTATTTTAATTATATAATAATCTCTTACATTCTAAATAATCTAGAATCTAGAAATTGAAATGAATCTTATTAGCGATGCTCTTAGGATTAAGTTCTATTCCAACAACAAAAATTTTTTTTCTTGTCCTGATAAATGTAGGAAGCATATATTATATTGCCCATACTAGCATTTGATCCCAATGTCCTAACATCTCATACAAAGAATACTTAGAAATTTGTTTATACATGTGCCTATTGACAATTGAATTAATGTAAAAGTGCACTAGATATATTTCTTGTTCCTCTTGGAGGTTCTTGTTTAATAGCCCTATTCCCGTATCAATCATCACTAATATAATCTATAGGCAGTTTATCTTATTTGTGTTTCTCGCTGGCTGCTTTGTTTACCAAAAAAAAAATAAAACATTTTTTTGTTTTTAAGGGGTCATGTGACCCCCCGACCCTCTTCTCCCTTCGCCAGTGCATACAACCATCTTATAGAATTTTTTCTTCATTTTTAGATGATCTTCGATCACAAAGTACTCAAAAAACACTCTTTCATCTCAAACATCTTATTTTAAATATATGCAAGACATCCTTCTCAATCTCTCGAATATAATGGATGATTGATTGATCCTAAAAATTGAGACCGTCACACCTAGTTATCTCTTCTGCATCCAAATATACTTTTTCTTCATTTATGTTTTCACCTTTTGGTTGAAGTTAGGTTTTGGGTGAAGTTAAGTTTCATATACTCTCACAATTTAACACTATCAAAACAAATGTTGGAGCATTACTAGATTGATCATAAAAGAAGATAGTGATGGATGTTAAATCCACCATCCAACACAAACTCGATCAACAAACGCAAAATATAGTATAAAGAACGAATTATATTTTTAGTATCACGCCATTTCAATTCAACCATGAGGTCCTTAATTCAAATCAGTACAATTTTTTTACAAGCTTATCATATCTTCTTTTTCTTGAACATAAACCCCTGGAGATCCTCCACATGGATCTACTTTTGAACGTCTCTATACAAGATGCAATTTCATATCGAGTTACACTATCTACAAGTCTGAAGTTGTAGCTAATCCGAGCATTTCTCAGTCCGAAGTTCTATTACAACCACTAAAAATATCGCCTCAAAGTGGATTATTTTGTATAGGGGTACCAGGTTTAGGACCTAATTAGACTTTGGGTACTGGATTGTCCATTTTAGACTTTGGGTACTGAAACTTTTTTAGTGACAAAATTAAACTTTCTGTGACAAAATGAGTCTTTTAATGATGAATGTTCGTCAATAAAATGTCACTAAAAAGTTCTTATACCCAAACTCTAAAACAGACAAATTAAGTACCCAAAGTCTAATTATGTCCTAAACATGGTACCCTTATACAAAATAATTTTGTCAAAGTCGATATTTTTTATACTACTAAACCCTTGCCTTTAAGACCATCATTGCCTTTAATCTATGTCCCTTACTTGAGTCCTCTATTTTTCACTTGAACACCCATTTGTTTTTATGAGCTATTTTACCTTTTGAATTTGCACCCGGTCTTAATTGTGATCCTTATGAAAGGAATTAATCTCGTTCAATGCTAGTAGAATCCACTCTCTCTGGTCTTCATTCTTGTAATGCCACAGTACCAAAATACGGAGACGGACATGGCCAGTTACCCCAAACAAGGTACTATACGTCGTATGGCGATCACGGCTGTAACTAGGCAATGGGGTGCATACTACAATCAAGTCACCTAGGGTTACATAGAATATCTATTATCTCAACCAGTCAAGTAAAGAGTAGTAAACATAGAATATATATCACAAGGAAGTAAGGCGACCCAAATTCCCTGCCAAAATATTCTAGAAATCAGCTATGCAAAATAGGAAAAAGCTGACAGAGTAGCAAAAGTACACGATCATGATCAGCTGCAGTTTGATTAATTATAATCATTTAACGAAAACTAAATGTCCAGACTTACAGGCTAATAGGTGCCGGTGGCTACACGCCTAAAAGAGTAAAATATACAATAACGAGCAGGGAAGAAAAAATCCACTCGTGCCCTTTGGTGGCCGTCCGTCTGGTGCGCAACATCAGGAAGGGGAAATAAGATGGAACTTCTGTAACTGGCTCGAAATTTAGCCATGCAAAATCAGTGTGGTTCGACCCCAAATAGCAAGTACCACAAAGAAAGAACGAAATGGAGAAACAAAACCCAAACAATAGATAGGTATAATATAGGTTCTGCATCGTGGCTTCGGTCCATGTATATCCTAACATAACAACCCAACCCTACAACCAAACAAGGATAAGGGTTGAACCATCGCACTATGATAGTCCATGTCCCTAGACTACTAACAGAATAATACACAACCAAAAAAAGTCAAATTAGCGACGTAAAAAAATATCGCTAAATGACCAATAAATGTCGCTAATTACTTTTAGCGACGTAATTAGGGACGTTTTACAGAAGTCGCCTTTCAGCTTATCGCTGAAAGGAAAAAGGTCGCTAAACGTCGCTATATCGACATTTTTTAGCGACGTAAATGTGTCACTAGATTAGCGACATTTAGCGACGCGATAGCAACGCACTCATTTGTCGCTTAACGTCGTAATTAGTGATTAAGTAGCGACATTACAGCGACGTCTTTAATGACCTGGCAATACTGCCATGTCAGCAAGTTGCGACATACAAAGATATTTTTAGCGACATTTTTTGCGACGTTATTAACGACGGGTAGTAACATCGCAACTTAGCGACGTATTTAGCGACGTGTAGTAACGTCGCTAAACATCGCTAAAAATATCGCTAATTGTACAGTGAAAAAATAAAAAAAATGAATACGGAATTATTTTTAAACTATTATTCCTGTAGTTTATTAATTCACAATCTGTACAAATAGACCCGGAGCAACCCTCCGTTGAATTTTCTGGGTTTGCCGACCCCCTTGGGTTGAACACTCAACACCGGTAAATTAATATATATTTAATATGAATAATATAATAAAATATGAAGAAAATAAAATATCCAACAAATATCATCGTAAAGAATACAGGAAATATATATCCATACAATATGTCTCATCCTAAATAATACAAAGAATACAAATATCCAGCAAATATTCATGCAAATATTTATACTACTGCGGATCTGCAGGAGGATGACCACCGGCGTGCATGAAGGATAAGAATAGATCATACTGCTCTCATGAAATCGACACCAATGTCGATGGAGAAGGCAGTGACGTCGGTGGAGTTTGTGTCGATGTAGGCGCACTAGGAGGACGTATCTGCTCCAACTCTGTGAGTCACTGGTTATAAGAATCCAGGGTAGATAACAGTCTCCTACTGCTATGAACCATTGAATCCTGCATCATCGTCAGCCTCTCGCCCATGGATAGCTGTGATGCCTACAGCTCCGTCATGCTGCGCTCTGTCGAGGCTTTAAGATCATTTGTCAAATCTTGAAGCTCCGTGATGCTGCGGTCAAGCATATCGAATCGTACGATGAGCGTCGGATCGTCCGCCTGCGGCTGGGACCGGGGCTGCTCCTCCATCCTTTGCAGCAACTCGTCACGGAGAGATACAATCTGACGGTCAACGGCCTCCTGGACTTTGGCCGACGACTGCGAGGGCTGTGGAAAATACGCACTTGTCGGGGAGGCCCTAGATGACTGCATCGCAACCAGGGCACCATAGGATCCCGTACCGTAGTACGTACCCCTCTGGAGACCACCAGCGGCGGTCACCCACAGGTTGTCCTCCGACGGAGCTGGAGCAGGCTACGAGAAAGTACCAGCCTCTCCAGCTGTAGGTGCATTAGCAGTCGTCCACTCACGCAGCCTAAGATACTCGGCCTAGAAAAGTTTGGACACTCGATAATTGCCTAAGTTATATTAAAATTAACAAAAAGTAAATTAATACTTAGATATGTCTGCGAGGCCCTCTCATCAATGAGATTTCTGTCCTTACGATGGGTGGCCAAGAAGACGGTCACCATGTTTGCATCCTCACCCCTCTGTACCTGTTAAAAATATATATTTAGTACTAAAATTAAATATTTTTTCCTAATACTATTTTATCGTACTTATATTAAACTAATATATCTTAAATAAAAAACATACCAAAAGACGGAAATATTTTGTCATCGGAATCGAGCCACCACACCACTTTGCAGCATTCTGCCTAGCCGCCTTGGCCTTCACAGACCTTTCCTTGTAGCTCAGATCGTCGAATCTAGCCCTCATCGCAGTCCACTGCTCAAGCGTGATCCAACCTTGGATCAGTTTTTTAGCACGATCACGAGCCTTCTGGTCATCCAGAACATCACGGATAAGCTTGGCGGCAACAGCAGAAAATATTCGCTCGATCAACTCGGTCCGGTGTGGAAGATAGAAATACGTTTGCTATAATAAATAATTTAGTAAGTGAGTATCACGGATAAGTTATATAATATGCATCAAACCAAAATGCCTTCCTCTCCTCCGGAGCTTCAGAATAGTTGATCCAAGGGCCACCATAGTTGTTCCTCAGAAGTAGGCCTAGGCGTCTCTGAACCAACGATGGACGATATCTATACAGAGATAATTATTTAGATCGAAAAAGTCAATATATGATAAATAAAGAAATACATGATATATGATGCTAAACCATCTAATTGACTTACTTTGTACCGTCGACCCAAATCTCTGTCCTCATCTCCTCCGGAGGTGCGCATGGAGGATCTTGCTGATGTTGGGACAACGTCGGCATGACCTCCTCTACATGCTCATCTGTCTCCATGGTTCTGTCAGCAGGAGGAACGTTGGACGAGGGAGTACTATCACGCCTGGAACTACTCGTCCCAGGAGTGATGCCACATAACATCATCGCAGTCAGAGATGTGACTGATCGATATACTGGAGTACTGGACGACGACGATCTGGAACCAACAGTAGGTAGTACCGGAGGAGCACTTTGTCTACATCCGGACCTGCCGAACTATCCGCGTCGTCCTATCATACCTGATAACAACATATGATGAATAAAAAAATACAAATATATAGTACATTTTACAGTCAAAATGTTATGCATATCTCACAGCATTCATAGAATTGTACAGTAAATAACCAGTGGTGTCACAAGTCTAAATGGATAGTACATTCTACAATCAAAATATAATACATATATTCATCAAAATAGTACATTCTATAGTCAAAATATAGTTACATTCTACAGGCAAAATATTTTATTTTCAATCATCTTCAGAAAATTTATCTTATTCGCCTTCCTCGTCCTTCGCTTCCTCTTCCTCCTTCTCTTCTTCACTTTCATCTACTTCGTCTCCGTCTTCGTCTTCCTCTTCTGATAATTCTATATCTTCTACATTATTACTCGTGTAATGAGTAACTTTCGTTGAGTCCACATCTACAATATTTATTACAAGAGGTAGCTCATCCTCCTAATAAGCTATTTCGTCAATGTCAAAGGTATTGCTAGCTTTAGTCTTGCATACTGTCCACCAATCCGACCTCGTTGTCCCCCGTCTAATATAAGTTATGAAGTACACGAGCTGAGCCTGACTTGATAGGATATATGGTTCATAACCTTGATATCTACACTTGTAGTTTATATCCACAAAGTCATACTTGTCAATTTTCCAACCTTGATCTTGAATCGGATTGAACCATTCACACTTGAATAGTATGATATTAGAGGTTATGTGCCATAATTATATATCAACTCCACAATATCTCGTAAGATGCCAAAGAAATCATTGCCTGGATCGACGTCTTTGTAGTTCAAAGATTTGATACACAAACAACTATTTTTTTTGGAATCAAGATCCAGAAAGCTGTCTCTGATAGGGGCATTTGTTGACTTGAACCTGAATCCATTCACACAGAAACTTGGTCATATTTTAACGGCAGTAATTGGTCCCTTGGCTAGAGTTTTTATAGATTCAGTCTCGGGTGTTATTAGACGATCGACCTAAATACCAAAGTAGCGATAGTAAGTTATTTGTTTCGCAAGTACAAAAATAAAAAGTAATTACCAAGCACCTTACATATGCGCTCAACCAAGAAGGAAAATGGTATTTTATTTCTTGTTCTACTTCATCGTCTGTTATGTAGGGTCTAACAGACCTCAACTCATCATTATATGTGCTAAAAAATAATGAAGCAACTACTGATTAGTAGCATAATAATAGCTTATACTATTACATTAAGATAATGTAAACGTGGACGTATTAATTACTTACCCCTCTAGCATATCCACTTTATCCTCGTCGTAATTGAGTAACATATACAACTAAGCAGCCCTTAGCTCATCGTCATTCAAATATCTCTTCTTTATTTTCCCCGAAGGCTTTTCGGACGCATTCAATACTTTGAGTATTGTATCATTAGATTCCTGATATCCGTCGTCGTTTCTCAGAGCTTTCATTCTATTAGTAGTTACATGAGGATTGAAATACGTCGAGCAAAAGTTTATAATCTCCTCGAGAACATAAGCTTCACAAATAGAACCCTCAACCCATGCCTTGTTTTTTACCATTCTCTTTAGGTGATTTAGATGCCGCTCGAAGGGGTACATCCACCGATAATCGACAGGACCACCAACACGTGCCTCATAGGAAAGATGAATTGGCAAATGCTCCATAGAGTCGAAGAATCCAGGAGGAAACACCTTCTTGAGCTTACATTACCGCAATGTCCTTCTCTTGTTTTCTAGACGATCGACGAGCAACTTAGTAGAACAAAGATCTCTGAAGAATATGCTGAGCTCTATCAATGGATCCTAAATGACCTGCGGTAAGAATTCCTGAAATACAATCAGAATTAACCTCTCCATGAATACGTGACAATCGTGGCTCTTCATACCTGCCTGTTTGTTCTCCTTGAGGTCGATGCATCTTCTCAAGTTTGACATGTACCCGTCTGAAAACTTTAGACCCTAAATCTACCTACAAAGTCTTCCTTTATCCTCTTTCTCCAGTAAGAAAACTGACTTAGGTTGCTTTAACTTTCCATTCCCCTCCTCTATCAAATGCAATACAGGACATCTACATATTTCTTCTAAGTCCAACCTGGCCTTCAGATTATCTTTCGTCTTCCCCTTTACCTCCATTACAGTATTAATTATGTTATCAAACATATTCTTCTCGATATGCATGACATCAAGGTTATGTCTGATCAGATTGGTGCTCCAATATGGCAAATCCTAGAATATACTCCTCTTCGTCCAGTTATGGGTGCAACAAAATCCGTCACACTTGTACCCCTTAGCAGGCTCTTCGATAGCACTTGGTAAATCTTTTACCTTTTTTCATATCGTGTATCCGGGCCACCTTGGTGGTAGATTGACCTTCTCTACAACATCCGCACGAAAAGCATTCCTGTTCCTCCGGTACAGATGATCTTTTGGCAGAAATTGTCGATGACAATCGAAGAAGCACGATTTGCCTCCGTATTCCAAACGAAAAGCCTTAGTACGATCCATGCAATTCGGACATGAGAGACGACCATGGGTGCTCTATCCCGATAATATTCTATAGGCCAGAAAGTCATTGATGGTCCACACAAGTGCTGCCCTCATCTAAAAATTCTGCTTTCTAGAAACATCGTACGTGTTGGCACCTACTTTCCACAGCTGATTCAACTCATCTATCAAAGGCTGTAAATACACTTCCATGTTCCTCTTTGGATTGTTCGGACACAGAATAATAACGGTTAGGAACATATACGGAGTTTTCATGCACATCCAAGGCGGTAGATTGTACGGAGTGACGATTACAGGCCTACATGAATACTGGGAGCCCAAAAGTTCGAATGAGGTAAAACCGTCAGAGGAGAGACCCAATCCGATATTACGCGGATCCGAAGCAAAATCTGGATACTCTCGATCAAAGTTCTTTTATGCTTCTCCATCGGATGGATGATCCAATACTCCTTCAATCTGTTTTTGCCTGTGCCAACTCATGTTTTCTGCAGTCTCCTTAACCATAAACAACCGCTGCAACTGCGGTGTCAAAGGCAAGTAGTGCATCGAATCGGTAGGCTTCCTTGCACCGACAGACTTTCCTCTACCAGTGACTTTGTAGCGATCAGTACCACAGAATTGGTACATATCTTCATCCTTGTCGTCTTTGTAATACAACATGCACCTGTTGCGACATGTATCGATTTTTCTTATATCCTATCCAGAGCGATCTCACCATCCTCTTAGATCGATAGAAGTCTTTAGGCAACTTTGCACCCTCGGGCAAGATCTCTATTATCAAATCAATCAGTCGATTATAGCGTTCTTGCGACATGTTAAAATCGGACTTGATGCTCAATAATCTTGTAACCACATCCAATGGTGAATGATCCTCACAACCAGGATATAGTAGAGTCTTGCATTCTCCAGCAAGTCCATAACCTTTGTAGTATCGGTATTCGGTGCCTCCTCAGCTGCATCATAATTGTCCGAATTGAAACTAGGTCCCGCCGCATCAAAAACTATATTCATCCACCCGTCGTCGTAAGCAGCGTTGTCGTGGACATCTATATATGTCTCCATATAAGGTTCCGACTCCGATGCTATAGACACAAGTTCTCCGTGCGTGGTCCACTGATAGTAATTCGGCATGAAGTCCTTCAAGTACAAATAATATGTGACTTCCACTTCTGGATGATATTTTAAGTTGCAATATCTCACACACGTACACTTAATTTTGGTACCGTCCATGTACTGAGGGAACGCCTTGGTGAACTGCAGGAACTATTGTACACCCTCAATGAATTTATCCCGCACACTGCACATATCATCAGGATGGCGGTTGTACATCCACGAACGATGACGCAAATAGTAATTCATATCCATTTCTAGATACTTCTGCAAAAATGATAGTATGTATCCTATAAATCATTACATACTGTGTGATTCTCTGGAGGAAGGTAAGGACTGCTCTAACTTGATACACAATGCCCTATCTGTGTGTGTGTGTGTGTTCATATAGTTTGAATAAAACCCCTAGTTCTTTTCTAATTTAGTTCTTTTTTTCTTTATAATTTATTCAAAGTTTTCTTGGCTAAGTGTGATTGTTCTCCTCCAATTCCTGACCAAATGGGAAGAGGACCCATCAATTTGGTATCAATTGGTATTAGAGCCTTTGGATCATGCCCTTGAAGCTAGTAGAGAGCACGACTCGAGCAGCCATGGCTCCAGAGCTGGATCTCTCTAAAGAATCAATACCTACCTGATGCAAATAGGGGGATACTTGTGTTGGAAGGTACAATTCATCACTTGAACCATAAAAATTTGATAGGTTGTTAGACGAATTGGCTATGTCAAGAAGAGGGTTTGAGTTTCCACCATATGCTCCATCCATGACAATACCTCAATCCCCTCTAAACAAAACCAAATATACCATAATTTGGTATAAATCCAGCTGGAATGGCACCAAATCTACCATAATTTGGTATGTTCCCTACTGGAGTAGCTCAATCCATTCCTCAAACAAATCAAACAACCCTAGTATAATAATTTTTCATCAAAACCCTTGCTAAACTGCAACATATTACCAATTTCCTAATAACCAGAGCACAACTCTAGGATTTCAAGCAACTCGTGCTCAATCCAAATATTACTGTACCAAATCCTAGTTTTTCTACATTACCTATGATATCTTTTCCATGTATAAGTGCATAGTATATACAGGTTGTGTACTGCAGTGTTTGAGTGTTGGGCAGGCCTGGATTTGAGTGTGAGATATGGGAGTGTTGTGCAAGCCAAGAGGGAGTCGCAGGGTACTCTTGTGCACTGCAGTGAAGAGCAGCAGCAACAAGGGGATGGACAGCAACAGCAAGGGGAGCAACTGTAGCAACAAGAAGAGCAACTGCAGGTCGTGTCATCTCGTGTTAGGGTTAGGGTTAGTGTGTGTCCGCATGCGTGTGTGTGTGTGTATTCGAGTTAGGATTAGGGTTAGTGTGTGTCAGGTCCTATCATGTCCTATCGTGTCATGTCGTGTCATGTTAGAGAGAAAGATAGAGACAGAGAAAGGAGACAGAGAGAGGAGCTCACCGAGGAGGGGAGCCGGAGGAAGGATGCAGGAGGGAGAAGGGAAGCCGGAGGAAGGAGGAGCTGACGGCGGAGGGGGGAGGATGCGGCCGGAGGGGGGTCTTCGGGAGGGAGGAGGGGACGCCGGAGGAAGGAGGGGAGTCAGAGGGGGAGGACGCGGCCGGAGGGAGGTCGCCGGAGGGAGGAAGGGAGACGGAGGAAGAAGGAGCCGGAGGAAGGAGGTTTCAAATTTGGGAGAGGGAGAGGGAGAGATCGAAGGAAATAGGGGAAATCAGCCCTAAATGAAATAAATTTAGCGATATTTTAGCGACGCCAATAATGACATCGCTAATTAGCGACGTCTTTAACGTCGCTAAATGTCTAAAAGATATACGTCGCTAAATACGTCGCAAAACCTCGCTAAATGAAACATATTAGCGACATTTAGCGACCTTAATTGAACTTATAGCGACTAATCTTTAAAAACTGAATAAAAGTCGCTAAACGTCGCTAAATATTGCCAATTAGCGATGTCTAGCGACATTTTTACATGGAGTCACTAATTTATATTATATTAGCGATGTTTTCCCTTGACGTCGCTAAAAAATATCGCTAATCACGCTTATTCTAGTAGTGATACAATCACAATCAAATCCAGTTATAATAGCAAATCACTTGTACGACTTACTATTGTGGAGTCTGAGTTATCCTAGAACAGATGCTTAGAGAAATCCTCAGATCGTGAGCTGTTTAGTGGGGCTAACCGATACATCGTATACACATAGCATGTTATATATTATGCGTCGATCCCTCGTAAGGCTACCGTGCATAGATCACATAGAACACCTTTTATAATATAAGAATTCAGATATTATCGTCCACTAGTGCGAACATGACCAATATACCTGGGGGTCAGCCTTTCACGTCATGACGATAGTCTGAGGTGGCTAATGTGTAAGATATCAAAATTTTATTCCTCCCAATGTTCTACCAATTTTAGTTGTCTAGATTAACTCTATGGTTATGATAGAAATTACATGGTGTGATCATATGATCAATCCTCCTATATCTTATACGATAGTACGGTCCATGCTAGATAAGAATCTACTTTGTCAATTAATAGCTCAAACTGGATTCACCCGAGCATGATGAAATAAACAAAAAGTCCTAGCTACGCTTTGGTAGTTGACCCACATACAATGCCCGTGCAGGAAAAATAATATAATAATATCACATGTCGCATAATATAGGGGGCAATCTCGATGCATAACCCGAAATATGTAATCAAGTAGCACTTAGCAAGTTATGTCGTACCTCAGTACACATTGATTATGTAACACATAGCATGTAAAAAATAATATCAGCACGGATATAAGTATTCGATTCAACTTACCAACTAATCAATGGGTCACATAAGCCTTAATCATATTGGAATACATAGCTCAAGTTATGCACGTAGCTGGTTAGTCAATTATGACATAGTCAATTCTGAGCATATGGTCATGTCTAGCACAAGGTCGGGTCAATATATCCAATCTTTCCTAGGATCAATCACAAACAATTATCAAGGTCAACCACATAGAACAAGAAAATATCCAAATAAAATAACTAAGCCGCATGCACCAACTTGGCGCATAAGACATACGCCTTATGGACTGTCGGTCGCATACTACTCCAAGCCGCATGCCCCTCCAGGCCGCATGATCCTCTATGCCGCATGCTCCTCTAGGCCGCATGCTCCTCTAAATTCCCCAAGAGCAGGTTTCGGCCATGGCGGAAACTCCAAAACCTAAATATTGTTTCTTCCATAGAAACCTCGTACGAACCCCAAATCTAACAAAGTAAAGTTCTAAATCACTTAGAATCAAATGCACATAAAGATAAAATAAATAGTTTTAAAAAATTATAAGTTTTTAGAGATCAAATACAATAAAACTCATAAAATCCATAAAATCCATAAAATCTCTAACTAAAAATATAGATTTAGGCTAGTACATCGATCAAAACAAAAAATTACAAGCACTAAACATAATGAGAATCACACAACAAACAAAATAAACCAATAATATGGAGGGTTTCTCTATTTCTCATTCAAGGTGTACTTGCCTATGGAGGGGGAGAGAAAACCTAAAAGGGAGAAAATAAATGGAAGAATGAAGAGAGAGAAGGGTTTTGGTATATATATATATATATATATATATATATATATATATATATATATATATAGGGTTGGGTTGAACCATTGTTCAAACCATGACCAAGTCTTATCCTCATATTAAACCCATGAAGCCAGCTTCTCAAAATTTGGTTTGGCCTACAACCAAACAAACAAAAATGCCAATAAGCAAGAATACATTCCAAATACGTATATTGGGAACGAGGAGTGACATCTCTACTCACCTTAGAAAAATTTTGTCCTTGGAATTCTGATTCAAGTATTGTTAGAGAAGTCAGGATAAGCACTATGGTGCCCCGTTCCCACTTTTCGGGGAGCGCGGCTAAGAAATACTTTCGGTATCGTTCAATCGAGATAGATTGAATCAAGATTTTTTTTCGTTATGGATTGTCTTCTTCGCAATCGATTCCCATATTCAGTGGACCGTGTTCCCAAGATAAACTAAGTGACATAGTCAAGAGGGACCTCTCTGCTGCAAGCTTTCTTGCCTAGTTTTTGCTGTCGCATTGTTGCTTTCGTGCTTTCGAGTTGGTTTTCGAATTTGTATTTTCTTGAACAGTTTCGGTGGATTTAATTGCTTTCGTTCGTTGAACTTCACTTTTGTTTCAAACTTGGAAAGAGTAGAAGAGGTATTGATTATCTTTTTGTGGCAATGCAGGTGATCATATAGCAGGAGTCGCACGAGCAAATTCTTGAAGTACGTCTTTTCTTTCCTCTCTCTACCAACTTGTCAGTGGCTCTACTTCGGCTAGTTGATCCTTCTTCCAAGTCTTCAAATCTAAAATCTTGTCTTCTTGATTATTCTGATCAGACGATACCACAATAACTAAAAATATCAAGTTAAAATAGTATAGACTTGGATTACATTGTGCTTGTCAATCAACTTATGAACGGTTACCTTATTGTATGCTAGTTCGCTTAGATTTTCCTTTAATCATGTTTCAATTTTAGTTAGAATATATTCTTATATTATTGTACTATGTATAGAACACTCTTTGCGATGTAATAAACTGAGCAGGAAGACTATGCAAATCAGTTCATGCCGTGTAACTTGTCTCGTGCTTGTATTGCCTTGAATTACTTCGTTTAATAACTTAGTTTTAGACGCCGCATGGTTACGGACAACTTGTGCACAAGGATTTTATGGTTCTTGCGGATGGTTGCTGGGGTACTAGCACCGATCCGATCTGGACAAAACTTCGTGATAGTCTCGTGTTCGAGCGGAATGGCATGTAGCCCCTCGTGTACCTTTCGTTGCATCCTATTCTCGCCCAAGAATAATTTGTCCACTATAGAATAATGCCAGTGACCCCCATGTATATTTAAACTGTACATTCTATCGTGGCAGGGAAGGTCATGGTAAGTGTTATGCAGGTGGTTCAGACGGGAAGGTATAAGTCACCGAAGGGTGACATGCTTATTTCAAAAATTTCCATATCTATTACTTGCTTGTAAATTGAACTAAGTTAAGATAGAAAGACCTCATAATAACTTGCATGCTTCTCATAAACAATGTGTTGATTGGTATAGTTTGGTTAGCTCGCCTTCACCAGTGTATTTTGATGTACTGACCCTCGTTGAAACAGGCTCTCCGCGCCAAAGGAGATCCTGCAAGAAGCTAAAACGATTGCCCAATCCGGTCCACCTACCGGTATGAGTTGATCGTGCACTTGAACCGATGTTTTAAAGTTCCGGAAGCTCATGCACATACCTTATGCAGCTCTGTGGAAAGGCAATAGCTTCGCCCGAAGGTGTCAATAGCTTTTATAGTTTTAGTAAAAGGATATAATATACCAGACAGCTATCTCATTTATGTCCACTTTTGTAAGCACGTGCGATAACCTTTTGACTTGTTCAAGTGTCTGTAAAAGATGTTCATTATCAATAAAGAGAAAATTTTTTTGTTACAATATTGTGTTCAATTATTTACGTACTCTGAATATGTTCTCGTTATATAAAATATATTGGCCTTGTGCGTTGGGCAACCTAGGTATGCACGATATCACGTCGAGGGCACAACTATCGATTCCACGAAATTGGGGCGTGACATATTGGTATCAGAGCACAGCTTCAAGTTCCTTTGACCCTCGTGTCAAAAAAGTTTCTTTAAGGATCTATTCCCTATGCAAACTCTTGAACTTGTTTTGCCAAAATAAGATGCGTTCTATACAGTGAGTACATAATACGTTATGAGCCTGATCAATACAAAAATACAGAATTTTAGCGACAATGCTTATTTTCGTCGCTATTTTAATATAGCGACGAATTAGCGACAAAAATATGGCGTCACTAATTTTAGTGTCCCTGCCAGATTTTTGTCGCTAATCCGTCGACATGGTGACGGATTTGCAACAAACTTATCGACAAAATTACAACGACGGATTAGTGACGAAATATTTATGTCACTTTATTTGGTGACGGATTAGCGACGGGTTAGCGTCGAAAAGTGTTAACCCATTTTTACCAAATTTTCTAGAAGCTCACTGACAAAATTATTGTCGCTAATTCGACGCTAAAAACGAAGGACATACCGTCGGATATAGCGACTAAGTCTGGTACAAAAAATTCTATATTTTTTGTACCATACATATTAAGCGACAGTTTTTTTTATCGCTAATCCGTCGTTATTCTGTCGTTAAACATAAATAATTTTTTATAAAATAGAATCACTTACTTTCTGCTCTTGTAACATTACACAAAATCAAATCATTTATTAAAAAATACATCCAAACACATCAAATATAATAGAACTTAAATATAAGTTCATAGCCATAAATTATCATACACTACCATAATCCAAAAATATATAGTTATACAAAAGACATCCAACAAATTGTCAAATTATCAAGAAAAATTATACATCAAGTTGACGGTGGAGGCGTAGGCGACGACGGCTGTCGAGTAATCATGTACTGCGACATAACCACAGCGATGATATGTTATAGATCCTCTGGAATGACAGATGGAGGAGCAAGAGGAGCCGGAGGAGCCATCCAAGGAGCTGGAGTAGCTGGAGTAGCAGAAGGAGCAGGATCTGCAGGAGGAGCAGGAGCTGCAAGATCATGAGACTCCGTCATTTGTCTAACCTACCTCTATACCTCTAACAGAGTCATCGTGATCTGTTCCAAACATAGCACCAGGATGAACGAGCTCTGATGGAGTTGGATGAACCGTCAGAGGAGCTCTAGAAAAAATCGGTGGCTGCGATGCCAACGATCCAGTCCCGTATACGCTGCCGCCTTTCCTACTCCCTACAGCTTGTACCCACCGATTATTTCTTTCAGTCGGTGTACTGCTCTCAGTCCCACCCTACAAATCTCGTACGTCTTCTATATTTATTTGTGTAAATAGGTTTAGATATCGTTGGTTATGATTAATCTTTTTATTGACTACAACTAAGGTTAGGTTTAGAGTTAAGTTTAGATATCGTAAGTTAGGTAGTGTTAAGGTTTTTGGATATCATAGGTAACAATATTAAAGTTAAGGTTAATTTTTTAGGGTAAACAAATATAGTTAAATTATAAAAAGAATGTAATTATATTTTGTTAACAAAATTTTAAAAATACAACTTACGTATGCGTTTGTTGTCCGCTCATCTATGAGCTTCCCATCCTTCTTCCTTTTGTGCGTCCGCTGGACGATTGTGGGAAAATCGATGGTCTTCGGGTCTCCCCAGCTCTGATGGCCTCATCTCACTATAAAATCTAAGTAATTAACTAATAAGAAAACATAAAAATTACCAAAAAATAATCAATCAAAAATTTATAATGCTGACCATCCGTCGAAAATGCTCGACGGTCGGAATGGATCCACCCGTGTGGAGACCACCCTTAATACGGGACGATTTTGCCTTATCATACTTGTTCTTATAGGCCGGGGCCTCCATCTTCTCCTTCAACTTCTCCCAGAACTCCTCCTTGAGCCACTCCTTGCGAAAATCCCCTGAATGTGACACTAGCGCCTTCTGATCATTGATTATATCCCTGACCCTTTTGTTGGCGGCGGTCTTGTAGCACTTTCGGATCACACTCTCTATGATCTGACCACCAGTACGTCTTCTGCAAATTCGAAAAATATTTTTTAGCATTTTAGTCATAAATTTATATATTATTCTAATAAAAATCTTATACAACCAGCAGCATATCCAGCCAAATGAAGCGTCGATCCAGCGGGATGTCACTGAAGATGATATAAGGGTCATAAAAGTTCTCCCGCATGACATACCCCAGATCATTGCCAGCCTTGGTCGAAAAGAAATTGAAATAAGTAAACAATATACAATTAGAATAAAATAAATAAATAAATAAATGTGTGAATTGACAATAAGTACTTACGTCGCTCCATCGGTCCACATCTCGGGACGATCGATATTGGGTGGCTGCTTTAGTAGAGTAGAGGGATCTGCAAATCCTGGACGATAGACATATACTCCGTGCTCCACCAGGAGGCCTGGATATGGATTTGCTCTGGTAGGAGCAACTAGTGGAGTAGCTGGTGTACTAATAGTCGCAATAGTCTCTAAAGTAGTAGCAGGGGTAGAAGCTGAGGGAAGCCCGGGAGATGGAGTAGATCCTCTTACCGATGAACGAGTACATGGTGGGGATAAACCATCCTCGGCATATATGAATTCGTCCTCTGATGGTCGTATGCGACCTACATTTGGAGTAGCTGGAGGATGCTGAAAAGACGATCCTCTATGAACCTGTCGTCGTGATCGTCCTCATCCTCATCCCACCATAGGTAAATCTGACAATAAATAATAGATGGTATTACGAAACAAATAAAAATAGTGACATCAAGATATCATAAAGTAATGGATGGTGTGGTAAAACAAATAAATACTAGTGTGATGATGAAATAAATAATAACCGTTTCATTAAATAAATAAATAATCTAAGCTAATGCATATGTGTGTACGTACTAATCTTCTTCATCTTCCAAATCGTCTTCCGAATCATTTTTTGAATCGTCTTCATCTTCATCTTCATCTTCTTTATTTTTATTTTTACTTTTACTATCACCTTCATCTTCCAATTTTTTTTCCTCGTTCGATACCTCCATATCAGAGTCCTTATCTATATGAGGTAAATTTCTATGTCAATCTCTTCATTAACTCTATCATCCTCTACGATAACATCAACCTCAACACCGGCCAAACTCATATATGTAGGTTGAGGCATGACCACCTCATCCTCCTAGTAAGCTAGATCTCCAACATTATATGTGTTTCTAGCTTTAGTATTGCATACAACCCACATAACCTTATTATTGCATCATCGACTATGATAGATATATAATACACTTGAACGTTTGACTAGCCAACACAAATGGTTCAAAACCTACATATCTTTTTTCATAATTTATATCAACAAACCCAAACTGGTTGTCAAATTTCCATCCTTGCTTGGGTGTTATGTCAACCAATCATATTTAAACAATACAATTTTTATCTCATAAGAGTATTCCAGTTCCACGACATCTCTTAGTACACCGTAATAGTCAAATTCTGGATTATCTTAGACTGAAGAATTCTTTGTAAATTAGCCTCCTTATCGACAAATGAATGATTAATAGGCTTATTAGTGGTTCTAAATTTGAAGCCATTGATGGTGTATCCATCCCAATAATTTTTTCTCTTGCTTGGTCCGATAGGTAATGCTCGAAGTCGTTCATTCTGTAACTCTGTACCAGGACAAAAAATCTAAAACATCACGTATAATATAAATATTAGACAAAGATTGGTCGGATGCTAAATTTAGAATGCTTAATGTTTAGGTCCGATAGCTAATGCCCGGGTATAACGGAGTATCGACATTCTTGAAAATATCATAAATTTTTTTCGTATCAGGATTTGGGTCCTACGGATCAAAACTTTGACCGGCTGCATCAAATACTAACTCGTGTACTAGGCCGCGGTCTATATTCAAAGTTATCTCCCATAGTGGACTCTTCTACCTCTGTATTGAAGAAGAAATGATATTGAGGAGTCAAAGGTTCTCCTTGAGCCGTCCACTCCTCGTAGTTCAGTACGAAACTCTTCTTGTAGAGATGCTCTCTCACGAGATTCACCTCTTTGAATGGTATATTATGACATTTGACACAAGGGAACTTGATGAGACTCCTATCTATGAAAAAAGGTTGACTACTGGCGTATTTAAGAAATTTCTCAACGCCCGCTCTGAAATCATCTGTCAAACCAATCCTACTCTCATATTGTCAATTGTACATCCACGATCGGTCAACTAAGTATCGACTCGTTGCTTTCTTATTGATTGAATGATTATGCACGTACTATGTCAAAAGAAAAAAATATAAAGAACTATGAGTACCTAGTTAGGATACTTGTTAAAAGCAAATGCAAGAGAAAAACTTTTCTATCATATATAATAGTTTTTTTCTTTCTGATACCAAAAAATCCGAACTCCGGTCTGATACCGTCGATATTACCGATATCGCCGATCCTGATACTCATAGTAATGGTATGATACCAAAAAAAACTAAGAAACAATACTAGAAATACTTAAAATTATACATAAAGTATAAAAAATATATATTCTAAAATATTAATAATTTACTAATAATTATTTGTTTTTGATACCTAAAAATCTGATACTTTGGTCCACTACCGCCGATAATACCGATATAGCCGATCTTAATACTCATAGTAATGGTCTGATACCGATACTCATAGTAATGGTCCGATACCGATATCGCCGATCCCGTATTTTAAATGTTTTTTATTTTAATTTTTTTAAAGAAAATCCGTAACTAGTATCCATTTGACAAAGTAGTAGCTTTCCAACACGATCTAAAGAAAACATGTATTTATACACCTAATATTTATATATGTCTTCTAGCGTCTTGTGTCATGTGTTTTACCACAAAATTCAAATATATTCGACAATGTGTGTAGTCTTTTCCCAAATAGATATGTCGAGGGTTAGGGTTTACCTTCGGAATGGATGATGGGATCTGACAGAGCGCAGAGGCGGACGCCTGAGGCCAATGGAGGGCCTGGCTCAGATTACTGAGGTCGGAGGAGGGGCTCGGGTGGATGTCTCCGTCGCTCGAGTCGAGGAGTTGGAGGAGGGCTTAGGAGGATGTCAGGGCTCATCGGAGAGGGGGAGGGGTTTGGTAGTGGAGGAGGAGAAGAGGGCGAGTGAGGGGGAGAGGCTGCCGGAGAGGGATCGGAGGTTGGTGGACGAGGAGGAGGTGGCCAAAAAGGGGTAGGGGGTCGGTGGAGGAGTAGTAGGAGGAGAAGAGGGCGAGTGAGGGGGAGGGGCTACCAGAGAGGGATCAGGGGTCGGTGGAGGAGGAGACCACCGGAGAGGGGGAGGGGGTTGGTGTAGGAGGAAGTCGCCGAATAAGGATAGGGGGTCAGGGGGGATCGAGAGAGAGTGGAAGATTGAGAATGGGGGAAATAAAACGGGGTCAGGAAATTTATGTTTTTTCGATGGTGGATATTTTCGTCGCTATTCCGTCGCTAAGATAACATCGACGGATTAGAGATAAAATATTTACAAAATATAATATATTTTGTTTAAATAAACAAATTAGTCGTTATTCTATCGTATTTTTGTCGTCGACTCAGTAAAAAATTAGTTTTCGTCACTGAGATCCATCGCTATTTAACAGTATTTTTGTAGTATATCCAAGTTACTTTCTTTTGAAGGAATTACTCAAGTGCAAGCATCAGCTCTAGCATAAGGAGAGGTACAAGTCCAGAAAAGTAGTTTCGAAACCTCGGAAAGTTCCGTAAGCCAGCGAGTTATGTCCCCTGTCGATCCAATTGAGCAAATGATGTGGATGCTTGTAGTGAGCTAGCAGAGATATGAGGCTCGTTATGAGCGAGCCGAGAAGCGAGCGAAAGATCATCAGACAAGTTCGAAAGCAATCTTGAAGCCCGATTTATAGTCCAACAGAAGTAGGTAGATGGCCTGTTGTAGATCGTTCAGACCTTAGCCTCCAACTATTCTGTAAGGATAGCAGCGGCATCGGTGGAGCAACCAACGCCTAAAGTCAAAATATCTCAAACTCCAAAGAAGAAGGATGTGACTACCTTCGACTTTGTCGACTTCAAGAAAGTCTGCAAACACTTTTTTTGGGGGACTAAAGATCCGGTCGTGGCTCTAGATTGGCTGGCAGAGCTTGAGGATCACTTTAAACTGCTTGAGGTACCTGAGGAAAAGCATGTCGCGTGTGCCCAACTATAGCTCCGTTTGAACGCTCACGATTGGTGGGACGTACATCATAGATTACTCTCCACAGATATTGATGATGAGACAATTTGGTGGGCTACCTTCCATAGCGCATTTGAAGATGAGTTCGTACCCCCTTCCGTACGTCGGCAAAAGGAGAACGAGTTCATGCGGCTTAGGCAAGACAATATGTTAGTGAAGCAGTACTCCGCTGAATTCAATCGACTCACCAAATTTGCAAGCTCCTACCTACCTAATGCGGCGAGTTGTACAAGACGATTTGAAGGCGTCATGTGACCTGCCATCCATGCGCACATGGTCGTTCCCTAATACCTGACAATGCAAAAAGTTTTTAACCATGTGTCACTACCATATTTTCTAGGAAAGGTATTTTGGTAATTTTATAATTAATTAAATATCGTGCATGATAAATAATTATTTGTTGTATTATTTAATTATTTTTAGATGTTAGTTATTTATTTTGGACTTGTGTTAGTGGACCAAACTAGTTTAGTTTAGACTCATGGACCAACATGTATTAATTGTTAGATTTGAGCCCAATTAGAAAGTCCATTTATTAGGAGGATGATTAAATTAATTAAACCATTAGACTAGAATCTTTTTTCCTTAATTATTTCTTCATAAGAGGCCCCAAGGCATATAATGGACATTACATAGTGGCTTGAGGAAGGGGTAGAGGGGGCCGGCCTATTTAAAAGAGGGGGAAAAGTTTTTCTCTCCTCTTTTTATTTGAAAACTAGATCTAGAATTTTTTTCAACAAAATTCCTTCATTCTGACATCATTTTTCTCCTGAATTTTATCCCAATTCCTTCCTAATTCACCATTAGAGACTAGTGGAGCAAGGATCTAGAAGGAGAAAGCAAGAATCTACAAAAAAGAGTAAGGATCTACAAGTTGGAGGCCATTTTCTTTACATTTGGATGTTGCATTGGAAATCCATCTCCCAATAGGTACAATTCAGTTTTTTTCTTAATTTAGGTTCTAAATCTGAGATTTAACCATTAGAAATTAACCCATATGCATAGGCTACCCATAGGATTTGGTTTTTTGTTCATAGGAGGCCTATTGAGAAAATTATGGTACTTTTTGTGTCAATTTTGGGAGAATTTCGAGATTGACAATTGTTGTATGTGTCAATTGGTCCTATAGATTAATTTGGCATGTGCTTGTGTGTTTGGGACTAGTGTCATATCCACAATTGGGTACGTGTAGGTTGTATCCCAACAATTTGGTGATACGTGTTAATTTGGCAGTTTTTCCTCCGATACGGGACTTTGTGTATGTCACATTTTCACACGGACACGTAGATTTGTGTTTGACTCTTCGTATTGTTCATAAATGATATTTTAGACTTGCTCGTATCCTTCGAGATATGTTTGGATGTGTGGTGGACTCGTGTCTCAAGCGTATCCTAGATCTAGTGGGATACAGGTATGATAGGGTCCATGTGTTTGTGCATTTATTTCTAGATCTATTTCTCAATTGTTCTTAGTTATTATAATGTGTAATTATATGCATGTGTGTATATATATATATATGTATGTGTGTGTGTGTGTGTGTGTGCTAGTGTGTCATATATCTATGTATCTACGTGTTATGTATATATGTAGCTATTCTTTTACATGTGTAATAGCTATTTAATATAGTAGTATATATATATATATATATATATATATATATATTTATTTATTTATTTATTTATTTATATGTTATGTTAAATATTTATATGTTATTGTGTATGATTATATATAGGTATACGTACTAGTGATATTATGGATATATGTATATATGTTACTATAATATGTGTATATTATACTATAAGTATTGTTATGGATACGTATATATGTATTTAGAGGAGTGTATATATATTTATGTGTTATATATATAAGAGAGAGAGAGAGAGCAGCAGAGTTTTAGTGACAGCAACAACAGCAAATTTGTGACAGCAGCAGTAACATATAGCAACAGCAGCGACGACAGCATTAGTGACAACAGTAACAATAAGCAACGACAGCAGCATACAGCAACAATAGGAGTGGCTTAAGCGACAGCAGCTTCAGCAACAGCAACAATAGTGATCACAACTGAAATAGTAGGAGCAGTTTCAGCGACGGCAGCAGAGTTTTGGTAACAGTTCTGCGGTTTTATATATATATATATATATATATATATATATATATATATATATATATATATATATATATATATATAGTTATGTATTATATTTTAGACATATATATAGATATATATATATATAAGATATTAGTATATATGTATATATAATTGGTAATTATATTTTAGTATACTATATTTGTAATAGTTATTTGTTAGCATATAGTTATTAATGGGTAGTTAGTATAAATAAGATTTTGGATATTACCTTCAGATACCAAGGTAAGTATCAAGGTATTTGGGGGATGCCCAAGGTATTGAGTTTGGGTATCAAGATGAAGGTTTAGTATTGCGATACCAAGTTGGTTCAAAACCAAAGTATCCTTTTATAGTTTGTAATTAGGATGTTATATATTTAATTTTGTTTGATATATGTATATGTGATGTTTTATCCCTTGTTTGCGTATCCTGAGATACGATAGTCTAGTATCCTAAGTTGTAGGTCGTATGACCTAGATTCTTAGTGTATGAACCCAATATTTTTGAGATAGACTCATACAACCTAGAAATAGGTAGTTTAACAATAGTTTGATCGGTTTGACTTAGAGTTGACCTAGTTTGACTTTTGATTTAGAAATTGCTTATTGACCTAGTTGCTAACTAGTTTAACTTATTTTCTTCCAAAACCTTGTATTGATGTTGTATTCCATATCTAGGTCTTCGAGGTACCGTATTAGACATCTGTGAGACTGTTCATTGGACTTCAAGCGAGTACATTCTCTGATAGTTTCTCATTTATGATATCCTCTATGTTCATTGTATCTAGTGTAGATATCCTTATTTTCTTGACACGATGGTTACACGGATTGGTATATCCGGATCAGGTCATGAGATATTATTCCTTGGTATATGGTGTATCTTGTGCAAGCCTTATTTCATTGATTATCTTGTACATGTACAAACACTGATTCTTGGGAAGACTAGCTATCTTCTTAGAAAATCCCGTACCATAGCGTACCATGGTTGGATCTATTATACTAGTCGAGGGTGGAGATTATTTTAGTGTAGATGTGTGATCATACCCATTTTGTATCTGTTTGATAATAAACAGAAGAAATAAAACTAGGTTTATACAAAACCCTTTCTTAGGTTTACAAACAAGAAGTACAATTAATCCTATACGAGGATGTCAAGTACAAATTTTAATCTGGATAAATATTGCTATAGGAGTCTGATCTGTAGTCGATTACTTTGTCCCTTGGACCACACGATGATAAAGAAGTGCTGTAGTAGAAGGAGAAGCTTCAAAGATTGCAAAGAGGAGTAGATACTTGATGCCAAAATCGTCGATCATTGCTCTCTGTCTATGCTCTGGATTCTTTTCTCCAAAAAATCAATTTCCGACCTTAAGTTCTCCAGCTCCAAGTCTTCGACCCTGGACCTCTGTGGACGGAGGTCTCTATTTATAGAGTTTTAGTGACAGTAACTGTCCAGTCGGCGTAAAAGTCGAACAGTGGAGAGTGTGTCACTTTTTACGCGACGGTTATAATAACTGCCACCCACGTATAGATGATCTTCTGAATTTGCATGTGACGCGTGTCCCATGATGAGAAAATACGTATAACTGCTGTGAAGATCACGGCATGCAATCCACGTAGGTACTGCCCCTTGCGTAGAAGCCAATAACTGTCACCATGGCGTAGAAGCCAAATAGTTGTCAGGTTGGCATAGAAGCCAAGTGGTTGTCGAGCCAGCATAGAAGCCAAATAGGCGTAGAAGCCTTATAGGCATAGCAGCCTTGTAGGCGTAGCAGCCTTGTAGGCGTAGAAGCCTGATGCTGCATGGATAGGTAACTAGCGTAAAAGATAGCTGATCCTCCTTTCTTGACTGAGGTCTTGAGCGTATTCTGGACAAAACAGCCTTATCATACGCCAATGAAAATATAGCCTGAGTTGCCGTATTCCGAGGAGATAGCGTATAGCGTGCTCCTATAGCTAAAAATAGCCCGGTGGCATATTTCAAGGAGATAGCGTACAGCGTGCTCCTATAACTGAAAATAGCCTGATGGCGTAACATGCAGAGGTGATGATGTGGACGTATTAGCCGTAATTATGGCTTGCCTAGTCTTTGGAGATATAACCAAATCTCGTGCATTAAATGCAGAGATCTGCCCCCATTCTGCGCATTAAATGCAGAGACGTGCCTCGAGCTCTATACAAAGAGTAGCTTTTGACGTGATAGTTTGTTTTGTCTTCTGCTGAGCGTAAAAGCTCACATCTGCCTGTGTAAAACTAGGCAACGTATTCCCTTGTATACGTAAAAGCACTTTGTATCAGGGAAACGTCACTAAACGACGGTATGGGTCTCTGTGCCGCACCATCATTACAGCCGTCGTCTGGATAGTTGTGTAGTACTCGTTGTCAGGAGTCAGGTTCACTGCATGATCTGACAGATTTATTCAAAGAATACGAAGCATTCCCCGTACAACTTCCTACCGCATTAAAAGCGAGTAGGTTTTACGCAAAAGTGGCGATGTAACGACCCTTTTACGCTGAAGCAGCCTGGAAATACTGCATTACGTGGATTTTCCTGAAGCTTATATTTTACGCTATACTAGCGATAAAGCTCTGTTTGTATGCCAATGGCTCTGAAGTCACGTCTTACGCCACCCAGCACTGAAATACTGCGTATAACTCTACAGCATATTTTTTATGCTTCTACAAGACCCCCTTCAAAGTTTTTAAATTCCTCGTAATTTGAAACACTTTGAATGAAGCATGAAACGGTCAAGTATGACTCGTTCCTCGAGGCTGATTTATTGGCAGATTTTTGGAGATTTGTTAGGATTTGGTGTGTTCTCTTTTGCCTATATAAAGGCTGAGGAGTTAACCTGTTCTTCCTATATTTCCTTCACCACACAGAGATGATTGCCGTAGTTCATCAGGTCGACTTGAGAAAGAAGAAGATCATGTTCTTCCAGCATGTAAGGAGCCGAAGAAGAAGGCATCTTCGAGCAAATATCCTCTGCAACGATGGATCATGGAAGGATATCATAGCTTCCTTTACTCGGGATAATCAACAACTTCATATGGCGATTCATCCAGGAGAGAGAAAGGGTCACATTCGACCACACAGCTTATAAGCTGTATTTTCTCCCGTTGTTCGTGGACGAGGGCATACAAACTAGCCCTGTCTTCCAGTATTGAGTTGGGTCTAAAACCTTAACTTAATCTGTCATGGCGTATGGAGGATGGACTCTTGAATAATTTATACAGGCCCAATTGTGTATCCTCCCGTCATTAATCATTTTCTTGTTCATCGAATATAGAAGTCGATGAACTGCTGTAGAAGACGGATAAAGATCTCCCCCAATACGAGAACCTGGCAGAACAGACTCTTGGCGTGATCTTTAAATGAGGATGAGAAACCCTTTGTAGATGGGATTTCCCACATATGTAATCATGAAGATAAAAAAAAATCATTTTTAGACTGGATTTCCCTCATATCTAATCATGATTAATAAAATCGTCTTCTTTTATGCATCTGATGATTTTGTCATATTCTTTGATGTGATGAAGTCTGAATATGTGTAGCTTCGACACGTCTAAATAACTTTACGCCGACTCTAAAAAAAGAGTATTTCATCCCATCCTGTCTTTTACGCGTAACTGAGGATGCATAGAAAAACTGTTTAGCATTTTAGTCGAATATCCGAACTGTCATGCTGTTTTGAACAAGGAATTTGAGTAGAATTCTGAACTTGTCACTTCTTTGGTAAGAAGAATTCTTGTTCAGACCATTATCTTCAAGAATAATTTCTCGAAAATTCCTTGAAATAGGGCGAGAAATGGCTGTCAAAACTGAGTCGCCATCTTGATCTGTAGAGAAAATATTAAGACTGGATTTTGGGTGAGCTTCCAATCGACCCAAGAGAAGAGTCATTTTCAATACTGAACTCTGTATACTTTAGGTACTTAGGATATTTTGGGGCTAAAAAGAAGTATCTTCTGCGTGAACCCTTGTAGTTTGCCGTCATGAGAATTGTTCAGATATACGCATACTCTGGCCTGCGTATTTTTAGGATATGCGGAAAGTCATGGATCCGTAGTGTAGATGAGCATAAAATTATAAGTTTGTAGCCTCTCGAGCGTAAAAGCTGCTGAGCATAAGAGCATCCGGGCGTAGAACTATAGATTTATAGCCTCTGAAAAGAAAACTTCCGAGCGTAAAGTCGTATATTTGTAGCCTCTGAGCGTAGAAAGCTTCTGAGCGTGAAATCATAGATTTGTAGCTTCTGAGCGTGAAGTCATAGGTTTGTAGCCTCTCGAGCGTAAAAGCTATCGAGCGTAAAAGTATCCGGGCGTAAAACCATAAACTTATAGCCTCTGAGCGTAAAACCGTAGATTTGTAGCTTTCCGAGCGTAAAAAGCTCCTTGGCATAAAATCACGAATCTGCTCTGCACAAAAACTTTTTGAATTCGCTGACTGTCCGTCTTCCCTGAGTAATAGGCTGACGTAGTCCCCAATCATAACCGAATATTAAATCTCGGATTTGGTTAGGGATTCGAGGAGTCCGTCTGAACTCTATAAATGCCCCAAGGCTTTCAGAGAGAAGACTCTTCACTTGTCTTTTGCAAATGAAAACCTTCGTCTCTTTGAGTATTCTCCTTCGTTTCTTCTCTGAGCATTATGAGTTTTTAACAATGGCACCAAAACCAATCTCCTCCTCTAAGAGAAAGAAGGCTGCCTCATCTTCTCACTCATCTGCCCAAGCAAGAGCGACTCCCATCGGGCAGGGCGAACCCCGCTCTGAACGACGTGTTCTACCGATGAGCTGTGCATCGGGCGTTATAGGTAAAGCTTTTGGGATAACAAGAACGAAGAAAACTCTTCGCATACGTTGTACGTGAACGTGCTAGGTCATCTTTTATGCTGATAGCCTCTTCGAGGAAGATGATACACTGAGATATTTTATCTTTTACGCCCATATTTCTAATGTGTCAGCGTAAAAACTCCACATTTTTGCAGTCTGGCGTAGAAGCTTTGACTGTCAAAATTTGGCGTATACTACAAACTTTGAATGTTACGCTCTGGATGAGAATTTTGGTGTAATAACTCGAACTTTGGCAGTCTGGCGTAAAACACAGACTGTCTAATTTTTGTGTATACTGCCAATCTTGAATTTTATGCCTTGGAATGAGATTCCGGCGTAAGAACTCAAGTTTTTACATTCTTGGCATAAAAGCACAGACTGTTGCTCTTTGGCATACGCTGCAAGATTATGAGGTCTAGTATTGAAATTGACGTATTTTTTCTTGCACTTTGTAGTTAACTTGCATATATCTCCATTGGCTGAGGTGATGGGTTCTGCTGCTGGAATGCTGCACTCCAATTACCTGGAGGATTTGTCTTATGTGACATTTCCTATTTCTGGACCCCAATATCCTGAAGGAAGGGGAATCCTGATATCGTCTCAAGGAGAGCGAATGCTGTTGAGCATGATTAACGGAGAGCCCCTGGCGTACATAGACGGGGCACAATACATAAAATTGGCTTTCCTCTTCGGGGATATGATTGACAAACAATCCCAAACGAAGCCCAAGAAAGAAAACTGGGTTTTTTCTGCCTAGGGCCTGGTCCTGTATCTGTCCAACATGCTGAGAGATTACCCCATCTCGGCATTCTTCGATGCCAAGCATCCCAGGAGGATGTCGTGGACCCTGACTCCCGATCTTCACGGCCAGCCGGAGAAGATATTTTACCAGAAAGGATCCGATAATGGGTCATTTATAAGCCATCCTTCCGGCCCGGTCATGCCATTCAGGGGATTGTATCCGGGCAGTGTCCCGAGTGAAGACACTTCACTGCTCCAACCAGTCCAATTATCGACTTTCTGTAATAACTTTATGGGGCATGGAGGAGTATACCCCAAGGTTAATCCTCGGACCAATGGGTGGGCTACCCATACAAATCTTCGATGGGCTCGTTTAGCTGCCTGGGCCCTGAAGCATTTTCAGACTGAGCTGGAGAGCATTGGTCTGTACGCGGCTGTGAGTGCTACCAGTGTTGGGTTACCTGTCACGCCCCAGTCCGAAAAATACGTAGGACTAGGACACATAAGCATGCCAGCAGCATGGATATGACAACTCCAATATATGGAAACCAAAATCCACACGTACGCTGTAATATGAAAATCAATCCACAAGTGGTATAAACATATATCACAAGTCATAGAGTACAATCTAAATCTTATCCACAGAAAATTAATATAAATGAATAACCAGTATCTATATAACTAGATCTCAACATAAGTATCTAAGGATGATAGTTGGATGGAAACAAATCCACTACCAACTCGAATGTAAGAGCAAATATTAAAATAAGTACAAAACAACAATACCATATAAGAACATCATCTAGCAATCACGGGCTCGAAGAGAGGACATCCACGAAACATATATAGCCATCCAATCTGTGCTCCTGCAAATACTCAAGAAAAGATATACTTGGCAGAGGACCAGGTCCTCAGAGGGACGTAACAAGATACAGAAAATACGAGCCAACTTGAATACAATAACCATGTATATAATTTGAAAGTAAATAAGTACGCTGTACAAGACAATCTATATGAATGCAAATGAGGATAACTTTTTGATGTATGGGCAAGGGTAGGCTACTCGATCTAATCCTCACAACCTCACGCTCGTCAGTGGACATCATCAGCCGACATACCGCGGGGATAGCGACCCTTGGACCCCATCAATCGACATACTGCGGGGGTAGCGACCATCGGATACGACCCACCATAGTGCGTGCTAGTGACTACGGTGTTACCAGAGTGGTTAAAAGCCCATACGCCTAATGATTGTCCTCTATGATACTAAGTGTCAAGTGTGTGTCAACATATCTAATATATAGTAATGACTGAAAGGAACTACACATAAAATAAATAAACAGAATAAAATAATTATACAGAAATATACTAAGCATATAAAATACTGTAATAATTTGGCAAGGTATCTTGCCTGGTAAGAAAGCTGCAAGGTGTACTATCCAGAAGTCAAACACACAGGATCAAAAGCTATGGCCGCAGAACAAATATATCCGGATGCTGAAATAAACATCACCAACGTTTCTGGAATGAGCAAAATAGCTAAAAAGCACATCCCTTTCGTCCAATTCGGACACAGGGGCAAAACGGTAATTTCGGGCAAAAGTGGGGTCCACGTGTGGCCCACTTTGCACCGAAAAGCGTACTGAGGGTAACAGTCTTTGAATGGGAAAAACTATAGGTCAAACAACTCTAGATGTCAATACGAACCCAACGGTATGTCCAAATATGGATTCCGATGAGCCGAACACAATTTTGTCCAAAAAGTCAACTGTGGGGCCCGCCAATTGGCGATTTGGTCAACCGTCTCAGAATTGCGTGAAAATTCGGTCACAGGACCAGCGCGTTACCACGAGTCCAGTGGCGTAAGTTTTGCCGCAATCTGACAAGCGTACACAAAATACGCGCGAGTTCTCCAAAAGTTACGATACGGAGTGAGTCCGCGGATACGGCCTGATTCTGGCGCGCACACGCTTCCGAATCAGTCTTCACAAATTTTTACGTGTCCGGTTACGCTGCGTGTACCATTCGATACACTTGGTACACGGTGGGACGGTCCCGTTTGGCGGGGCGGGCTCCATTTTCCAACTTTTGAAAATCTGGAAAAAATGGGTTCGCGCAGTTTTGTGACGAATTTAACTATGTCCACAGCAACTAATAGTATAGGGTTATTTAACAGAAAATAAACTAGGTCAAGTGTTCTACATGTATCAAAAAGAATCACCGAATTCGGATCTCTGTGATGGGAGATACAAACTCGGCAATATGGGTGGTCACCGCAGTTTTCTGCGATCCCAGAATTGGGTCTGCTCGCGCCCACTTTGGACGCTATTTTTCGTCTAGGGGTACACGTTTTCCGAGGTTGGCTATAATACAAATATGGAAGAGGGTTAAGGGGTGAGCATACCGGTGATGACGGAACGGAGTTTTGTTGAGCGAGTCGACGAAAAACAATTCCGGAGCGAAGGTGCCTCGTGTGGGAATCTGCAGTGCGCGAGGTCGGAGTCGTCGGGATTGTTTGGACGGCTTGGTGGGGCTCTCTGGCTGCGGTGACGGCTCTAGATGGGAAGAGGAGGTCTGGATATTTAGGTTAGGATTTTTGAAAGATAAATATATATATATATATATATATATATATTTAATAGGGAGGAAGAACCAAAAGGGGTCGGGTTGGGAAGTCTATTAAAGGGGCTGAAGGGTCGGGTCTTTAGCAAATGTGCTAAGTTACTGTTGGCGGTCTTGGCATATTTGCTAAGTGGGGTGGCACTAGCAGCAAGTTTGCTAGGATGGTCCTTGGCAAGCAAATTCCTAGGAATGGTTACTTAGTAGTTGTAATGTTAGTATTATTATTATTATTATTATTATACTTAGTAAATTCTTATTTAATTAATTCTTTTAATAATACTTCTTTTACTTTGTTTTCTTTTTCTTTCTAAATATATATATTCATATATATATTTGTATACATATATATTATTATATACTCATAAGAAAATTCATGGATTAGAATAATGTACACCATTAGGCTAGCAACTGCTCAAGGGGTCTCCTATATGGAATAAATTTCGAAAAATTCCTGATGGTCTCATAAGTCCTCTAAGTGCCCGAACACCTAAAATAAAAATTATTAAAAATCTATTTCTCCTAATTAGCCACTAAATACTATATTTAAATTATTAATTAATAAAAAAATAAAAAAAGATAATAAATACGGTTTTTAGAAATAGGGGTTTTACATTCTACCCAACTTACAAAAATTTCGTCCTCGAAATTAAGATTAAGCCACGATAGAATGTCAAGGATGGTATAAGACTTGCATTGTTTAAAATGCAAGGCTAGGTTTAAAGGGGTGGGCGATGTTGCACATTGCACATTCCGAAAAATCATGAAAAAATTCATATGAGCGAAAAATAGGTTTCTTCATGTGTCATATCCAATGGTGTGGACACATAAATGCTCTTTGCATAAAAGCGCCCAACAATTGGAAAATTGCACAAAGATGAGAATTGGGTGATGGACATGTCTAGGATAAGGGTGTAGAATTTGTAGGAAGGCAGTGGCTAGTGTAGCGCTCCAATTATCGAAGCACGGTAAGGGCGCTAAGTGATATAACTATTATAAAATTAAATAAAATATCGTGTTCTATCTCTAACAGGACTCAAGCTAACCTTAGTCTCACTAACTCAGCCAAGTAGGTCAAATTTTTGGGTGAGGGGTTCATAATCTGCCGAACTTAAAATTTTCCATCTACCACCTAAGGCTATACATCTAGAAAAACTATTGCTCAAATTATTTAATCATGATTTTTTAATCCTCAAAGGTTTAATACCAAACATATCACCTATGATATGCCCTTAACCAATTATAAAAGAGAGTCACTAAGTTATGTGATTAGCCTTATGGGGTATATCTAGTACTATTAGTGTCAACTTATACCAGCATGAGGTTTCGTCTTTCCGAAATAGGAAGACGGAGAGAAATAATAAAGAACTCAAGGTGAAGGTGACAGAATACAAGTACGAGGTTCAAAGAGATTAAAGAATCAAAAAGAGAGTTGTCAGGACAGTTGTGGATTGAAATCCTATTTTTGGTAATTTCCTATTTACATGCTCATATCAGTACAGTTATATAACCGATACGATGTGTCAGACATATCTAGGGGCAAGTATATCTGTCTACTACCATATATCTCAATCCACGTAAAGTAGTCATGCGAAGAGCGAACCAAGCGCACTAAGGTTAGCTAGACCTTAATACACCGATTCTGATTAGGCAATTGTATCATTGTGTGCACCCAATAATACATATGCCATGAGCAAGCTCGATAAAAGAATAAGCTTGCAAAAACTAGGCTATAATAGCAGCATAAGTCAAGGTAGTACAACAAACATAAATACGCTGGATTATGATGAAAGAAGGGACATAATAATTCAAGTTCACAAAACAAAAATAACATAAGCAACAATAATAAAAGACTCTACAATCTCTACAGTTATCATACAACCTTCTTGTCTAAGTCGCTAGTCGACCAAATAGGGGCATAGCCTCTAAGTTCTACAGTCTGATGAAACATTATCTTCTTATGCTAGCACACAGTTAATGTCATTCAGCTACACTTCAATAATAGGGCAAAAGACTATGTGATACTATGTTGTGAGGTATACTACCCAACTTATAACAATAACCTAGTACTGTAATTGTCTTAAGGATACCGTAGAAACTCTTGTTAAGGTTTACGAGAAGGGATCTTGGTACTTATTAGGGTATCCTCTATACTAGGGTCAAATATTATGGTAAAATTTCTAACTAACTCTAGTAGCATCTATACTACTCTCAAGTCTTCATAATACGTCAAGGGGTAATGATAAACCAATCTATAGATAAGAAATTCTACGGTTCACTTAATTATTCTAAACTTAGTGGGTGTCTATATTATCGTTGTATTCTTAATAGGTGTGCTACCATAATCATCATCCTAATAACAGGGGTTCCTATATTCTAGCAGAAGGCTATACTAAAGGAACTATTATGGGAGTACAGGAATCAAGCAGGATGCAATTGTTCAAATAGAACAGATAGGAGGAAGATGAATCATAGTCAATTGTGGATGAGATCCTATACTCTAGTCCTAGGTGCAGGCTTGTTCGGTACAATAACGTAACCGAGACAATATGCTCTCGACCTGCATGGGCCACCACAAAAACATGTCACGCTCCAGTCCCAAAAATACGTAGGACTAGGACACGTAAGCATGCCAGCCGCATGGATATGGCAACTCCAATATATGGAAACCAAAATCCACACGTACGCTGTAATATGAAAATCAATCCACAAGTGGTATAAACATATGTCACAAGTTATAGGGTACAATCTAAATCTCATCCACAGAAAATCAATATAAATGAATAACCAGTATCTATATAACTAGATCTCAACATAAGTATCTAAGGATGATAGTTGGATGGAAATAAATCCACTACCAACTCGAATGTAAGAGCAAATATTAAAATAAGTACAAAACAACAACACCATATAAGAACATCATCTAGCAATCACGGGCTCGAATAGAGGACATTCACGAAACATATATAGCCATCCAATCTGTGCTCCTATAAATACTCAAGAAAAGATACACCTGACAGAGGACCAGGTCCTCAGAGGGACGTAACAAGATACAGAAAATACGAGCCAACTTGAATACAGTAACCATGCATATAATTTGAAAGTAAATAAGTACGCTGTACAAGACAATCTATATGAATGCAAATGAGGACAACTTTTCGACGTATGGGCAAGGGTAGGCTACTCGATCTAATCCTCACAACCTCACGCTCGTCAGTGGACATCATCAGCCGACATACCGCGGGGGGTAGCGACCCTCGGACTCCATCAATCAACATACCGCGGGGGTAGCGACCATCGGACACGACCTACCATAGTGCGTGCTAGTGACTACGGTGTTACCAGAGTGGTTAAAAGCCCATACGCCTAATGATTGTCCTCTATGATACTAAGTGTCAAGTGTGTGTCAACATATCTAATATATAGTAATGACTGAAAGGAACTACACATGCAATAAATAAACAGAATGAAATAATTATACAAAAATATACTAAGCATGTAAAATACTGTAACAATTTGGCAAGGTATCTTGCCTGGTAAGAAAGCTGCAAGGTGTACTGTCAAGAAGTCAAACGCACAGGATCAAAAGCTATGGCCGCAGAACAAATGTATCCGGATGCTGAAATAAATATCACCAATATTTCCGGAATGAGCAAAATAGCTAAAAAGTACATCCCTTTCGTCCAATTCGGACACAGGGGCAAAATGGTAATTTTGGGCAAAAGTGGGGTCCACGTGTGGCCCACTTTGTACCGAAAAGTGTACCGAGGGTAACAGTCTTTAAATGGGACAAACTATAGGTCAAATAACTCTAGATGTCAATACAAATCCAATGGTATGTCCAAATGTGGATTCCGATGAGCCGAACATAATTTTGTCCAAAAAGTCAACTGTGGGGCCCGCCAATTGGCAATTTGGTCAACCGTCTCAGAATTGCGTGAAAATTGGGTCACAGGACCAGCGCGTTACTACGAGTCCAGTGGCGTAAGTTTTGTCACAATCTGACAAGCGTGCACAAAATACGCGCGAGTTCCACAAAAGTTACGACACGGAGTGTGTCCGCGGATACGGCCAGATTCTGGTACGCACACGCATCCGAATCTGTCTCCACGAATTTTTACGTGTCCGGTTACGCTGCGTGCACCATTCGGTACACTTGGTACACGGCGGGGCGGTCCCGTTTGGCGGGACGCGCTCCGTTTTCCAACTTTTGGAAATCAAGAAAAAGTGGGTTCGTGCAGTTTTGTGACGAATTTAACTATGTCCACAACAACTAATAGTATAGGGTTATTTAACAGAAAATAAACTAGGTCAAGTGTTCTACATGTATCAAAAAGAATCACCGAATTCGGATCTCTGTGGTGGGAGATACGAACTCGACAATATGGGTGGTCACCGCAGTTTTCTGCGATCCCAGAATTGGGTCTGCTCGCGCCCACTTTGGACGCTATTTTTTGCCTAGGGGTACACGTTTTCCGAGGTTGGCTATAATACAAATATGGAAGAGGGTTAAGGGGTGAGCATACCGGTGAAGACGGAACGGAGTTTGGTTGAGCGAGTCGACGGAAAACAATTCCGTAGCGAAGGTGCCTCTTGTGAGAATCTGCAGTGCGCGAGGTCGGAGTCGTCGGGATGGTTTGGACGGCTTGACGGGGCTCTCTGGCTGCGGTGACGGCTCTAGATGGGAAGAGAAGGTCTGGATATTTAGGTTAGGATTTTTGAAAGATATATATATATATATATATATATATATATATATATATATATATATATATATATATATATATATATATATATATATATTTAATAGGGAGGAAGAACCAAAGGGGGTCGGGTTGGGAAGTCTATTAAAGGGGCTGAAGGGTCGGGTCTTTAGCAAATGTGCTAAGTTGCTGTTGGCGGTCTTGGCATATTTGCTAAGTGGGGCGGCACTAGCAGCAAGTTTGCTAGGATGGTCCCTGGCAAGCAAATTCCTAGGAATGGTTACTTAGTAGTTGTAATGTTAGTATTATTATTATTATTATTATTATTATTATTATTATTATACTTAGTAAATTCTTATTTAATTAATTCTTTTAATAATACTTCTTTTACTTTCTTTTCTTTTCCTTTCTAAATATATATATTCATATATATATTTGTATACATATATATTATATATACTCATAAGAAAATTCATGGATTAGAATAATGCACACCATTAGGCTAGCAACTGCTCAAGGGGTCTTCTACATGGAATAAATTTCAAATTTTTTTTGATGGTCTCATAAGTCCTCTAAGTGCCCGAACACCTAAAATAAAAATTATTAAAAATCTATTTCTCCTAATTAGCCACTAAATACTATATTTAAATTATTAATTAATAAATAAAAAATAAAAAAATAATAAATACGGTTTTTAGAAATAGGGGTTTTACATTACCTCTCATCCCTAACCTGTTTCTAGCTCTGATGGAGCGGTATATCTCGCTTACCGGGACTTTTGCCACTCCACTAGGGGAGTTGGGATTGGCCCTTCATAAAATGGCAGAGATTTCAAGACTTCCAAAGGGTATACTCCTTATGAATAGTATGTTCCTACAAACCGGGAGCTGGGGGATACAGACCCTCTGGTAGTGGCTGTGTACCAGGAGCTGATGTGTCACTATTTAGCGGCACCGCCTTCTATAATGAGCCCTCTGATTTGGCTCATACCAACAAATGGGCGTCCTATCTCTTCTTCCATCAGGCCAGGGCTGCTAAGCCAGACAAAGTCGTGGATAGCAGGGATAGGCCTTTGAGCTTTCTGAGCGTGCTTAGTGCTCAAGTAGTCGATGACCTTATTGAAGATGCTGGGGCTTCAGATCAAATTCTCGACGAAGGGATAGGAAAATATCCTGCAGGCACTAAAGCCTACAGTTATTTGAGGCATTATCGCAGGCCTCTGTCCAAGGAAGCTCAACTGGCAGGCTTTCTCTTTGTATGGCTGCGCCGACTGGTAGTACCCGGTATTGCATCTTCGGATCGCATTCACCACAACACCTTATGGGCTGCAGTGCGTCTGGTGTTCGGGACAAGACTGGGCCTGCTCCCGGCCATGGTATGCCGCATATAAGCTGGCCTAAGGGCCATTACTGATGGGCTGGTTGTCGATAAAATACGGCGTGACAGCTTTCCTAGGGTAGAATTACCGTTCCTGTATTTGATGGGATAGTTAATTCTCTATAACCCTAGGGTGATGTCTCCCGGCTCTGGCAGTAGTTCGGGGAGTAATTTTTTGTTAAATTACAAGAATTCCATCTGAAATATGACCACAGTTTTAGACTGTCGGCGGGCACTAAATTTTACTCACAACTGGAAGCTCTTCTGCACCATCCCCTCTGTACATCTCAATCAACAGGGGAGCAGGCTTCAGGACTCAGGTGAAGGGCAGACCATTCTTTCTCCTGAAGCATTTAATTGGTTGGTCTGCATTAGACCTTCCTATTTATTGTACAGAAGTGAAGACCAATGCTTCTTGGAGCCCTACTTGCCTAGTCGGTTCGCCAGGCAGTTTAGGTATGATCAATTGCACGTGGGCAATGTCGTAACCAGCTTCAAGTCCAGGGGTGGACTCATTGATGGAGCGAGAGGATGGCGATACTTCATAATGGGTTGTACTGGAGCAGCTTTTACTGTGCCCGTGACTTCACTCTCCATGGAGTTGCGCATCCTCCATTCGTATGCCCAGTTTTATGTGGCAACCAATACCTTCCATCGCGATTTTGATATGCATGAAAGTTTTAGGATGCCCTCTTCTAAGTCCGCGGGAAGAGACAAAATCTTATCAGTTTTCTCTGACCGATTTTGAGGGCGAAGATTCTGTCGATCCAGATGAACCTTTTTGGGCAGTACCGAGAGGCGAAATACCTCTGCCTGCAGAGCCTCTGGTTATCTCTGGTAAGTGAAGGGCTCCTATTCTGAAGGAGACTTTCCCTCGTAAGAAAAGAAAGACTGTTAGTGGTCTTGACAGGACTTCCAGTCATGAGGCTCCTAGAAGTGAGCCTGCTGTTTCCCCTGTTGGGGACGATCCTTTGATTAGAGGTTCCTTGCCTTTTAGAGAGGGAACCTCCACAGTTCCGGGTAGCAGTACCAGAGAATCTTTGCTCAAGGCTGCTGTCGCTGCTACTGCTTTAGGTAGTGGTACGAGATCGCCTTCGAGGCTGAGCCAAATAAGGATATCTTTATCCAGATCAGCAACGGGAGAAACCCCTACCGCGTCTGTAAGTATACCCAGCGAGATTTCACCCAATGAGCCTCGAGTACATCTCGGTGAAGACCTGGAAGAATACCTGCCAATCTCAGTTGGCACACCCCCTTCTCTAGGTATGACAGCTCGCTTAGCATTATTAAGAAATAATTTAGTTGTACTGGCTGCAGACGCGACATATATACCATCGACCATGGCTAAATGTCGTCTTTATGCCTCTTTTTAGAAAAATTAATATCATGTTGATATTAACTTTCTCTTGTCTTCTTTTCAGGGGAAGATATCTACGGGGAGGACAGCGTCGACGCAACTTTCGGCTTTGTTTTCGCTCCTGTCTATGATACGGAGGTGCCTGACTTTGAAGAGAAAATATTTTCGGGTGCCGGCTCGCCCAAAATGGTTCCGATATCTCGAGAGGAGGATGAGCCTGTCATTACGACTGTGCCTCCTTTGAGTACGCCGGCCACTTCGACCGTTGTTGGCGCTTCTTCTTTTACCGCACCATCTATTGAGGTGACGACTGTGGCAACATCGTCTGCAGTCATTCCTGGAGGGGGATTCGCCGATATTGCAGCCACTCCAAGAGTTCATTCGGATCTCGCCATGCTAATTGAGCAGTATACTAGTATTTTCTACACCACTTTGAAAATACTAATATCAATGGTGCTGGAGAAGAATCTAGGCTTCGAGGCTCTGAGGAGGTCCTCCCAGTTGGCGATAGTGCCGATCAGAGATTTCAACGACGCTGGGAGAGCTGATACGCTGGAACAAATAGTTAATAGTTTGGAACAACCCATTAACGATTATTTTAAGCTATCTCGAGGCAGCATTGACCGTCTCGTTCAAGCTATATATGACTCCTTAACTGCAGAGCTTGCTGGGCAAATGGAATCTCTGAATAAATCCGTCCAGGAACAGCAGCAGGAGATGGATCAAGAGTGTGCCGAATTAGAGTATGTCATTCCCCAACTGACTCAGTGCGAGGCCGATTATGAGGCAGAGGCAGCGAGGATCCGCAAATTGAAAGATAACCTCGCCAAGGCCAAGGAGAAGGCTATCTCTTTATCAACAGCTCACGACGTATTGAAGGATCGAATGGAGACGGCTCAGCAGAACCTGACACATGTGGGTGTCATCCACGCAGGTTTTGTACATGCTCGGTCCGAGCTATCTGCTTTGAACAATGAGGCGGCAAGGTTGGAGCGGGCTCGCACCGACGTCTTGAACTCTAGGGATGAGAGAATGGTTACTCTGGCGCAGCAGATTCGCGACTTAACTTCTTCCCCCAAATGATATACTTTTTTTTGCTTTTTATTTTTTTGCTTTTCTATGTAATTTGCTCTTTCTGGAGATAATAAAGAAGCTTTTATCTGACTTTTGGTGGACCTATCATTTTTGGAATATAAACGATAGGCTAGGGTAAAAGTGATATCAGAGGTAATATGGACGTAATATACTTTCGGTAATCTTCAGCTGGACATATCTATTCAGAGGTTATATGGACATAATAGAATATGATCCAACTAAAATTTGTACACAAAATACTATCAGAGGTAATATGGACGTAATAGATTTTGATGTTCCAAATTAGTTAAACATATCTATTCAGAGGTTATATGGACATGATAGAATATGCTCCAACTAGTTCTTTGGAAGTAGTATTGTCAGGGTGAGATATTCACCATAATCTATTGAGCAAAGGAGATTAAGCATAGTACCTCTTCAGGAATTTGCCGTTGATAGGAGCCATTAACAAGTCTCCATTAGGCTTGGCTAATCTGTAAACGCCGTTTGAGAACGTCGTCTCGATCACATAAGGGCCTTCCCATTTGGATTAGAATTTAACCTTACTCTTGTGAGTAATGATCATTGACCTTCTTACGACTAGAACTAGCTCACCAACTTTGAACACTCTTTCCTTTACTTTTTGATTAAAAGCTCTGAAAATGCGTGCCTGGTAGAACGCGATACGTTGTTGGGCTTGAAGGCATTTTTCATCTAATCCTTCTAGCTCTTGAAGCCTTAATAGGTCATTCTTTTCCTGAGTTAACTCATTAGCCACTGCAATCCTGAGTGATGGAATTTGAATTTCGATAGGGAGGATAGCTTCACTCCCGTAAACCAGTAAGAATGGGGTACAACCCGTCGGTGTTCGTACCGTTGTGCGGTATGCCCAGAGGCATTCTCCGAGCTTCTCATTCCAATCTCTTTTGTTTGAAGAGATAAACTTCTTCAAGAGTTTGATAATGGTTTTGTTGAAAGCTTCCGCCAAACCATTAGCAGCAGGATTGTATGCCGTAGAGGCCAAATTTTGTATTCGATTTTTATCGCAAAATCGGTGAAACGCTTGGCTGATGAATTGAGGCCCGTTATCATGAATTATTCTTCGAAGAATCCCAAAGCGATAAATGACGTGATGCTTAATGAAGCTGATCACGTTAGATATCTTCACCTCAACAAGAGAGATCGTCTCTGCCCATTTGGAGAAATAATCCGTGATGGCTAATATGAACCGATGACCTCTGGAAGAAGACGGATAAATAGGACCAATGATATCCATATCCCATGCTTCAAAAGGCCAGGATGCAACCGTAGGACGTAAATATTCAGAAGGTTGATGTATAAAATCTGTATGAACCTGGCAGGCTTTGCATTGTCTTGCATATTTTATTGCATCTGTGATCATAGTAGGCCAGTAATAGCCTATCCTCCTGATACGATCCTATAGCTTAGGACCGGGTTGATGTGCTCCGCATATGCCATCGTGAGCTTCACGAATAATCTGCTGTGCCTCATCACCAGAGAGACATCGTAATAATAGTCTATCATAAGTTCGACGATATAGACATTGTGACGATGCGTCAAAATAGAAGCGTAATGATCGTCTTTTGACTGATACTGCTTCTTTAGGATCCTCTGGCAATATTTCGTATGCTACGAAATCTATAAAGGGACTTCTCCAGTCTCTCTTGGGAAGATCTGTGTTCACAGCGTAGCTGCATTCTATGTGAAAGTTGTTTTTTATACAGAATAAATCTCTATTAAGAAGGATCACCGAATTTTGCCTTCTTATAGGAATAGCTAAATCTGCAGCTAGACTGGCCAGGGCATCAGCTTCCAAATTTTGAGATCGAGGCACATGCTCTAGGAAGAACCCTTTGAAAGATATGGCTATTTCAATCGTTGCTTGGTGATAAGGGATAAGGTCTGGATTCTGGACTTTATATATTCCTCTGACTTGATTGACGATCCGCAGAGAATCACCGAAAGCTTCTAGGTATTCAATGTCCAACTCTTTAGCTACTTGGAGCCCGATTAATAGGGCGTTATATTCTGCCACATTATTAGAGTAGGGTTTGCTAAAAGAATATGCTCGATAGATGATGAGTTTCTCAGGAGTAACCAGGATAATTCCTACTCCTGAACTATATTTTCCCTAGGACCAGTTCTGAAGGCACCATCGAAGAATAATTGCCACCTAACACTCTCCATCACAAAATTATATTCTGTAACTTCGTCGGAAATATCCTCGTATAGTTTGAAGGTTTTCGAAATCGGATGAGCAGCTAGAAAATCAGCCAATGCTTGGCCTTTGATGGACTTCTGAGGGACGTACGCCATATCATACGGTGTTAATAACATCGCCCAAGTCGCGAGTCGGGAATTAAGAACACTTGGCTTGTTCATTAATACCCGAAGAGGATTGATCCTGGAGATGATATGAATAGTCTGCCTTGTGACATAGTATCGCATTTTCTGAATGGCGAACATTAGGGCCAAACATTCTTTTTTTACTGGATCGTACCGGTGTTCAGCTCCGACCATCATCCTGCTTAAGTAGTAGATAGCCTGTTCATGACCTTTATCGTTCTTCTATACGAGGAGAGCTCCCAAAGAATGATCCATTGCTCGAATATACAGCAAGAATGGTCTTCTTATGACAGGAGGCACCAGAACTGAAGGATTAGTGAGGTAGCGCTTGATATCATTAAACGCTTACAGACAGACTTCGTCCCATACGAAGAATACATCTTTCTTCATGAGACAAGAAAAAGGCTGATATCTCCCCCAAGAGGTTGGATATGAATCTCCGGATATAAGCCAGACGACCTTGAAATCCCCTGAGTTCTCTCAGATTATGGGGTGGTCGCATTTCTAAGATGGCCTTGATTTTATCAGGGTCCACTTGAATGCCTTTGGCGGTTATGACAAATCCCAGGAATATGCCACTGGATACACCCAGAAAGGACTTTGTAGGATTTATTTTGAGTTGATGTTGGCGTATTAACTCGAATACTGTCTTCAGGTCCTGGATATGATTATCTTTGCGATAACTTTTGACAGCTATATCATCCACGTAATATTCTACTGTTTTGCGTAGGTGCTCATGGAATATGTTACTCATAGCTCGTTGGTACGTAGCTCCAGCATTTTTCAGTCCGAAGGGCATGACCGTATAGCAATATATCCCCAATGGTGTTCGAAATGCAGTATGCTTCTCGTCTTCAGGATGCATCTTGATTTGATTGTATCCTAAAAATCCGTCCATGAAAGACATGCATTCAAAACCGCATGTATTATCGATCATGACATATGTGATAGGAAGAGGAAATTCATCCTTGGGGCAGGCTGCATTCAGATCTCGGTAATCTATGCAGACACGTACTTTCCCACTTTTCTTCATGACCGGGACAACATTGGCGACCCAATCGGGATGTTATTCTTTTCGGATGAAGCCGTAAGCTATCAACTTCTTGATTTCAGCTTCAATGGCGTCCATCATGTCTGGATGGAACCGACGTTGATGTTGCTTCACAGGCTTCAAATTGGGAAATATATTGAGCTTATGAGTAGCCACTTTGGATCAAGACCTGGCATATTCTCATAATTCTACGCAAAGACGTCGATATATTCTCTTATCAGCTGGATTATTTCTTTCTTTTCTTCTTCGGAAAGATTGTTACTGATAAATATCGGCTTTGGTGAAAGTTTATCCCCAACGTCAATCTAGATAACTTTATCTTCAGTGGGGGGTTCTCTCTGCTCGAACCTGAGTTCCCACTGTGTATCCATTTGCTGGGCCCAAGAGTTTCTGCTTCGAGAGAATCTGTCAACACCATATTTACTGATAATGCTCGTTCGGGATCATCTGATAAGCCGGAGGACGGTGATCCATCTTGAGAAGAGGAAGAGATATCCTCATTTGATTCAAAAATTGTAAGGGAGATGGTATACCCTAACCCAAAATGAGTTCGTTGACAGTAGGGATCACCGTGCAACGGCATTCGCCTGCCCTTCCCGTAGCTGAGGCCTGGTTCCAGCTTCAAGTCATAACCCATACTTTGTATAATCTTCAAAGCTTGCGGGCTATATCTGTGAACCTGCATTTTACCAGCATTGTCCTCGGAAGAATCTTCTTGTACAGTCGGTTCATTGTGCATGCGACCAAAGACCATTGAACGCTGACCTCTGCGAGTAGGTAGGACAATAAAGATAGAGTCCTCATGTGGCCCATATGTAGTGATGACATTAGATGGTGATGCTACTTTCCACACATACGGATGATAGGAATCTATAGCTTTCAAAAATCTTTGTGCTATAGGTTCTATATCGTTAGGGGAAGAGGATTCCTGATCAGGAATTTGAGCGTCAATGTACTGGAAAAGTGGATCTTTATTATCATCAGAAACCACGTTCCTGGTTATATTTACATCAATCGGCTGCTTGTTGCGCCGAAGGTTGATGACCAAGGGTGGATTCTTCTGGTTCAAAGTGATCACTAGAGGATCACCTCTGTTTCCTGCCTTGGTTTTGTTCAAGTGAATAGCCAGGGGTTTCATGACTTTCGGACGAGTAGTTTGCCCTTTCACCTTGATTGACAGAGGTTGTTTGGCAGAGGGTTCTTCTGGCTCCTGGTAGGATTCCTCCTCTGTCTTGCTTGACACCTCCTCCATGTAGTCTTGGGTGTACAACATGGCATCAGAGTAGTAGGATTCTACTTTTTTAAACGGGTTAAGGTCAGCAAACTCCGTTTGTACTGTTCCTTGGGCATCTACGTATTTAAAGCATTGATAAAAAGTCGAAGGAACAATATTGTGGTCGTGGATCCATGGTCTGCCTAGCAGAATATTGTAGGATACCTCTGAATCAATGACATAACATATAGCCACTGATCTGAGATCGCCAATCTAGATCCTCAGACGAATCTTCCCCAATGGCTTACTTTTCCGGGCGTTGAAACCCACGATTGTAGTGGTAGTGTAAGCCAATTCGCTGGTAGGAATCCTCAGTGGTCTGAGTAGACTATGAGGAATGATGATGATCGATGATCTCGGATCTATGTGAATCCGGTCAACCTCCATGGAACCGACATATCCGGCGTAATAGAGGGGTCTGTCATGCTTGTTGTGTTTTAACAGCATATCATCTTGAGTGAAAGTGATATTCGGGACCACTTCGATCACACTATGGCATTGAGGACATGCCACAGGTTCTTCATTAGGGGACTTGAGCTGGGTCAAGTATGCATCCGCCTGCATTAATGCTTCACTCAGGGCTTGACGAGTGTCTTTAGAGAGCCTGAGTAATTCAAAAATGGACAATATGGCTAGTGTATGAGCCAACTGGGCCAGGATATTGAAGTTATACGGCTTCTCTAAACATTTGCTTTGAATATTATTCAAAGGTTTATCGAAGCGCACTTCCTTTTGCTTCCCCTTATCCGCCGAAGTTGGTCTCGAAGGACCGGCCTCTGGTATGGCAGGTTCCGGTTCTGAAGGCTTGGCAGCTGAAGCGTCTGTCGATGCTTCTTCTTGACTTCCTCCATAGTCCTTGAGGTAGGCTTTCCCTGAACGGATTCCAGTAGCCAAAACCTCTTCTTCTGATGTCGAGGATACCGCAACCATATGACATAGTTTACGCTTCGAGTTCTTCTTAGACTTAGCCTTAGCAGATTGAGTCTCTTCCTCGATCTCTGACACCAGATCTGGATGAACCCATATAATCTCGCCCCGCTGGGTAGTTAGGGGTACCAGGTCACGATTTTGACCCCTGGCTGGAGATAGATTAACGATGTTCATCGTTGTCCGGGAAATAGGTACAACACCATCCAAAAATTTTTGAGGAGGCAGATTGCCAAATTAAAGAGAGATCATGTTGGCTGTGACCGTCTTCTCGCTGTTCCACAGAGTGATAGCCTTGGCATCGATCAACTCTTGGATTTTCTTCTTTAGTATATAACACACCTTTGTGGGGTGATGTATATACCTATGGAAAATGCATTACTTGGGGTTAATGGTACTGCCGACTTTATTAGGCCGCTTCACCTCAGGGAGGGTAATTTTGCCGCTTTTGATGAGACACTCGAATATGCTCGGAATATCGTCGTCGTCAAAAGAGTACACCTCAATGGGCCTGGACGTCCTAGGTTTTGTCTGTGTGGTTGCGGCAGTCTTTTGCCTGGACGTATTGATCGCCAGAGCTTCTTTTCCTTTGGAAATACGGGAATGGTCGCTGTTGGAGGATGACCTCTTGCCTCTATCAGAGGTAGATATCATAATTCCATTATCACCCGCCTTCCGACTGTTGCCTTCGGCGGCTACCACTGAGATGATGAACGAGGGCCAATCATGAAACTGATATGGTTCTGTGAACACCGAGATCACTGGAAGAAGATTCTTCCTGCAAATGTCCAACAATGCTGAGTCTGGAACTCCCGGAGGCATTTATAAAGTGGCTTGACAAAAATGTTCGATGAAAGTACGAACGTTCTCTTTTTCTTTGTGCTTTACTTCGATGAGAGAGGGCATAGACATGTCCATCCCTCCTTCGTTGAATCGCGCGAAGAACAAAGTCTTGAAATCTTCAAAGGAAGTAATACAGTTGTCCGCAAGACTACGGTACCACTGATAAGCCACTCCCGAGAGATAGCCTTTGAACACTCGAGTGAGAAGGGCGTCATTTCCTTGCAATAACACCGTCATCATACTGAAGTAGTTCATGTACTGGCTCGATAATGTTTTTCCCTCAAACAAAGCCATAGTCTGTGGTTTGTATTTAGGAGGAAAAGGGACTTCATCCCAAATAGCTGGGTACGGCTGGTTGATTCCTAATTTCTTGAGCTGATCTTTGTGCTTCAAGGCATCAAATTGGGCTTTCAATTCTCACACTACCTATATTGGATCTTTAGCAGGTAGAGAGACCGCGGAGTGGTGAGAGATCGGTTGTATTGCAACTTCAACAGGAGGCAATACATTCTCCGAGTTAGAAAATAGGGGAGCTGCTGATTCTTGATCTAGAACAGACTCCTTATTCGCTTTGGATGGTGGTAAGTCCACTCCTACACATATTTGAGTCGAAGGGACCGATGCTTAAGCTATAGCAGCTGTGTGTTGAGTTAGCATCATCTGGTGCATATTTTCTATCATGGACTGTATCTCTTTCAGAGATGTCTCCAATACAGCGACGCGTTGCTCGGTACTCCCTGACGAGGAAGCCTTTTCACGTTCATCTTCAATGGCATAGACTCCCATTTCTTTGGATGTCATTGAAGGGCTAGTATAGGTCTCTGTAGAGAATGACTCTATACTTTCAGCATCTGATTCGGGAGACTGGCGACCCCCAGTATCGGAATCAGAAGAATACGAAGCCGGTTGTCGTGACCTCGAACGGGTATTTCGGAATACCCCAGTTTTAATGTTCTCAAGGAGTTTGTTGAATCTCCTTTGGCTTAGAGTTCTAGAGGGATGACGTCTTGAATTTGACCTTCCTCTAGGAACGTGTGAAGCCATGTTCACTGATGCATGTGCAGGCTCTTCTTCCTGGAAAGACAGAGGGTAGTTCAACCGGTCGAAAACCGACCGTTTTGCTTCAGAACAACAATAATTAACTACAATCCTATGACTATTACAATAGTGCTCCCTAGGAGGCCTAATACACATGCTGGAAGATCCCCTATCATTGCGTTTCTGGATCAGATATTCACGCAAGTCAGGAGGATTGACTAAAGAGGAAGAGGAAGATGGCTTGTTCCTCTTATTTTTATCAGTTGGCATGCGGATATTGGGAACCATAACTTTTCTCTGCCACCCGTATACAACAGGTTAGCCATCTGAGTAGCGGTGTCACGCTCCAGTCCCAAAATGTCAGGAACTAGGCCACGTGTCACTGGCCAGCTGACACGTCACTGAGGGCTTAATCTATTTTGAATAGACCCATAGGGACGTGCTACACTGTCCTAAGATATTACAAGAACAACACAGGCAAAACTATCTCATCCACAACAAAATGTCAGAAAAGTAAGTGCTGAATATATATAAAACTGAGTCTGATACAGTACACAACTGGTGAGATTACAAGCCTACTACAAAAACTGATAATAGCGCAAAAAAATCAGATAGACTAAGCAGTGTTTATCTGATCAAAACATCACCATCTCCAGGTGGCAGGCCTCTAGGGTCAAGCATACTCTGAGGGTGTCTCCTCGAGCTCCTCCTCGGTAACACATCTAGCCTCCTGATCAGGGCCGTACACAGTGGGGTAGAAAGCCTCGTCTAGATCTGGCAGGGAACCAGGTCCTCAGTGGGACATAACAAGATACAGAAAATGACATGCCAAGTATATAAATACTGAATAAAGAAAATAAATACAGGTTGCTAATCATTCTAAGTGAAATGAAAGTAAAGACCTTATAGTACGCATGGGATTGTGTCGGCTAGACATATGCTGACGTAGTTCACCAATCGTGGGGACTGGCTAGTATATGTGTCATATGCCCCCTGACTCAAGGGAACTCTGCAATTGACCATCATGGTACGAAAGTATAAAACATTTATGGAGGGGGTGTCCCATACGTCTACTAGTTATCTTTCCCATCCCAATGAAACTAAATGTCAAGTCATACTATTCCTGAATTATTCTAATCCGTGATGCGGGTCACACGTACTGGTAGCTAATCAACTACGCAGCTCGCATCCCAATATGCATTGCAACCATGTTGCGTGTTCCCGTGTTAGGGTCTAGGAGAATATTAGAATACTCTCACAGCAAATGGTGAGTCTGTAAGACTAAGTTAAATATGCTAATGTCAACGTATCAGCTGACTGTACCCAAGGCAGTCTCAGATAATCATGGTATATGAAATTCAGGAACATAGCATATATCAATAATTTAATTTGAACATTAACTTGGCAAGGTATACTTGCCTACTCCCTGATAGTACTGAAAACCTGATCTCACAGTCAGGGTTGAGGGTGCTGGTGACAGGGGGTCACTGGCTGTGCTGAAGTTGATTTCTGTTAAAACAGACAGGGTTCGTGAATATCAAGGTTGTAATATAAAGTATATGTATATATACTTATATATAAAATATAGTTATATATATAGTATGTATGTATATATATATAGATATAATATATATAGCAGTATATATAGTATATACAGAACAGAAAAAATGCAGGTATATATAGAAATTATAATAGTAGCAGGGTATATCCTCTGTCATATATAAATAATATAATGGTATCAGGGTGTATCCACTGATGTATATATATATATATATAAATTGAAATGACAGGACAGAAAATAAATACATATATATCTATGTAATAGTACATAATGTATATAGATAATATATATATATATATATATAATGAATTTAAATGACAGTGCAAGAATTGAAATTGTATACATATATATGAGCTGTATTATCCAGCTCAGTATATAATATTATATATTATATTTATATAGATATATATATATATATATATATATATATATATATATATATATATATATATATATATATATATATATATATATATATATAAAGAAATGGCAGTGCAGGAATATAAAATGTACATATATACATATGCTGTATTATCCAGTAATAGATAGTATAAATATATATGTACTGTATATCCAGTACTATAATATTAATAACAATATGTATATAAGTGCACATAAAAATAAAAGAAAATGCATAGAATATATACATACATATATACTATAAATAATAGTAATAATATAACACATATATATAATATGTTATATATATACATATACATAACATATATATAAATATATGTATACATATATTTATATGTATTATTTATATATATATAAAAAAAATAGAATTAAAAATGCATTAATAATTATTACATAATAGTATATATATAAATATACATATACATATACATATATACTTATAAATATATATAATTATATATGTATAGAATAATAGTTATATATACATATATTTAGTAAATATATAATAATAGTATATACAGTATAATATACTGTATAATAACAGTATATAATACATATATATTATAATATCATATATATGTATATAGATATACATATAAATACATAATAATATACATATATATATACATATATATATACATATACATATACATATAGGAATATATATATTTACATATATATTAGGGTTTAGGGTTATATCCTCTGACAGGTGGGCCCTAGGGGTCGTCGACGGCCGGTGGACGGCGGCGGAGTCGGCCGGAGGCGGCCGGAGGAGCGGGAACAGCAGCAGTGGCTGCTAGCAGCAGCAGCAGCTTGTGGGAGCTACGGCGGCGGCTGCGGCGGAGCAGGCGGCGGTGCAGGCTGGGGGAACGACGGATGGAGGAGTGGCGGTCAGGTTGGTGGTGGTGGCGGAGGTCCACGACGGCGATGGCGGTGGCGGGAGGCCGTCGGAGGTGGGGGTGGTAGTTTAGGGTTAGGGAGAGCCGAGGGACTGCGGGGGCTAGGGCGGCCGGAGGGAGCGTCGTGGGGCGGTGAGGGTTGGTGGTCCGGTGGAGGGAAGGACGGCGAGTCGATTGGTGAGGGTGGTGGCGGTGCACGATAGCGGAGGGTGGCGTAGGGGGTGGCTCGGGTGGTGGTGGCTGTGGGTAGCAGTGAGGGAGTGGGGTGTTTGCGGAGGCTGTGGCTGGCGGAGCAGGGTGGCTCAGGCGGCGGGGCTTGGCCGGAGGGGAGAGGGGGTCAGGGCGAAGGGTCGGGCAGGGTTTGGGCTGAGGCGGTGGTCGGAGGCGGCGGCTGTGGGGGTTTGAAGAGAGTGGGGGGTCGGGTTTTATAGGGGTTGTAGGCAATGGCAAAGTTGTAATTAATTGCAACTTTAGGGGTATTTAGGTATTTTGGTATTTTGGGATATTTTTGAATGGATTTTTTGGATGTTTTGGGTGGGTCCCACACACCTATGGTCTAGCCAATAGAATTTTTCCACCTTGCATGCAATTTTGCATAAAAACCCTTAACTTTTCATAAATTACATAAAAGCATAAAATTTGTATTTTGCGTAATTACGCAATTTACCTGATTTTAATTACTGATTCCCCGAATTACTAAATTGTACAAAAATGGGGGAAAAAGCTGGGGAAAATGTTTTGGACAGTGTGGGGTAAGCCTGGGCAGAGTCAGGGTCTGATTTCTGGGTGATACAGATCCTCGTATTTATTATTTAATAAATACTGCGCACGGTGTTCACTAATTATTTAGAGGCTATTAGGGTCATAATTTTTCTGCGGTGTCAATACACTAATTGTAGTATATTCAGTCTAGAATATTATCGTATTTTTGTTTGGGCAAAACAGATGCCTACTGGTCCTCAAATCTCTCGGGTACAGAGATGGGTAAAGAGCAGAAAATTAAATAGGAAATAAATACGTACGTTTGTAACGATATTTGTACGACTAAAATGAAGCATCAAACAAGGTTTCTGGAAGTTGCACAAAATACAGAAAAAGTAGTCTAACAAGTCTAGGGCAGGTATGTGAAATTTGTTTAGGGTTTAACAGCTAGTGGGATGCCCTAATTAATTGTGTAATGAACAGGTGCACAATCAATAGATTATAAATTTTTTTTAAAAAGTTGCTATAATTCTAATTAATCTAAACTAATTCTAAATTACTGAAATCTGGTCGAGGGAGTTTACAATCTACCCTCCTTAGAATATTTCGTCCTCGAAATAAAAACAATCATATAATGAAAATGAAAGATGGATTAAGGACATATGATGATTAAGAAAGATTGAATTTGAAATATTGGACATACCCTGGTTTGGAAATAGATGGGGATAACGCTGACGAATATTCTCTTCTCGTTCCCAGGTGGATTCACCTGGTGCATGATGTCTCCATGCAACACGAACGAAAGGAATAGTCCGGCCTCGTAACACTTTCTCGCTATGGTCTAGGATCTCTACAGGCTCCTCCTGATATGATAAACTCGGCCCGATAGTGATCTCTGAGTAGTCTAGCACATGACTCGGGTCTGGAATGTACCTCCTCAGCTGAGATACGTGGAAGACGTCATGTACTCCCTCCAAGGTCTGAGGTAGAGCTAGCCTGTAAGCAACTTCTCCGAGGCGATCTAGCACATCGAAGGGTCCAATGTACCTTGGACTTAGCTTCCCTCTTCCTCCAAATCTGATAGTTCCTCTGGTAGGTGTGTCACGACCCGCACCCGAAAATTTGGGCACGAGTGCGTGGGTACGTCCAGCCTACGTCGCAGAGTCGGCGGTAGTACGCTGTCTAGGTTAAATCCACAGATAACTAATCTAGCTCATTCACAAATAACATAGGCAAGATAATAATGGGAAACAGAAACTTAAGATTTCAAATAAAATATATGCGACAACAGATTCAAATGTTTAGTACAGAAATTTAGAATAAAATCGGGGACAAACCCGATTACTAAGATAAAGAGCAAATAACTAAGATAACTACTGCTAACTACTCCGCAGGAGTACCTTCCTGTGCGGGAACTGGCTCTGCAACTGTATCACCTGCTGCCTCATAGGGGCCATAATAGGTGGGGGAAAAGGTTCTCATCATCGCCTAAAACAACGGATCCAGTCAGGAAGGAGCAAAGTACACAATGCACAACAAGATTAAACTAAATATTTATGACAATTAAATATGAGTATCATATTGAGAAAGTTGCATAAAAGAACATCAATATCTCAGAGTTAATGCTATAAACAGGAATACGAGAAAACAGAAATTAATGAGGCAGGAAATGAAACTACAACAGTCAAGCAAGAACTATAACAAGACCAGAAGCTATCTGTGTGAACTTGTGTTTGTTTTAGAATACATAGTTGGCATATAGGGGTTTATAAGGCTAATCCGGCCATCATAAACGGCTATTAAATAGGAATAATCGAGATCCGGCTGAGGATACAGTCGCGTACCAACAGCTATTAAACATGACAAGGGGAAGGGTAAACTACATGCCTTCTAGTATATTCTCCCACCCGACATGAAAAATAAGACATGAACTCCAAATATTCAAGACATGAATTCCAGTATTCCTAACACTAGGTGTAATCATCAAGGGTACTAGTAAAGCAGGGAATTAATTATCACATATAAAGATTTAACTTGAAGTGCATGTACTTGCATGTTGTTTGGGATCTGATTAATTGTACTCGGGGGAAATTTCCAGAGATGAGTCCAAAAGCTGAAATAGGACATTACCATCACGCTCAGAAGATGTCAAATAGCTAGAAACGCCTGTCCTTGGGTCCAATTTGGAGACAAGGACAAAAACGACAGTTTATGGTCAAAATGGGGTCCGCTAGTGGGCCCGCTTTGCACCGAAAAATGTGTCCAGGTCAATGGTCTCCAAATTCATCAAACTTAGTGTCAACAGGTCAGGAACACTGATACGAACCCAACGGAACTTCCAGATTTGGATTCCGATGAGCCAAACACAAAATTGCCCATCGAGCGGGGCCTATGGGGCCCACGACACGCGATTTTGTCAACGTTCTCAGAATCGAACTAAACTTGACCCACAGGACCAGCATATCGCTACGAGTCCGATGACACAAGTTTCTTCTCAATCTGACGAGTGTACAAGAAGTTAAGGCGAATTGCAGAAAAGTTGGATACGGGGCGATGTCCGCGGATATGCGTTGATTTCGGTGTGCACGCACACCCGAATCAGCTTTTGCGAATACTCACACGTCCGTATCGATGATGCGCACGTATCTGTGAAGACCGCACGCGACCAAGTCGTCCCGTTTGGCGGGGCGTACTCAGTTCCGGGGTGAAACAGGGTCTGGTTTTTCCTGTTTTTGGATCGCGGTGTGCGATCACCAAAGGACGCGGTGCCCCGAGCGGTTTATCCGGGCACCGAGAGGGTCATACAGGCTTCGCAACGCAATTTGCAAAATTAAAAACGGAGCTACGAACAAAAAGTTACGAGTACCTGAAGGGGACCCGAAAATCAGGGTCGAGTCTTGTCCGACACGTGTCCGCCTCTTGTCGGACACAGGGATTCGAATCTAGGGTTAGGGTTAGGGTTTCGAGCTCCGGAGAGGGGAGGCCGGCCGGAGGAGGGCGGCGCCGCTGCGGGGGAGGCCGGCCGGGGCTGGGCGGCGCCGGCGAGGGCGGGCACGGCGGCCGGAGGGCGGCGGGCGCTGCCGCTGACTGCTGCTGCTGTTGTTGCTGCTGTTGTTGCTGCCGGAGAGGAGGGAGGTGGCCGGAGGCGGAGCCGGTGGTGGCGGGGGAGGCTAAGGTAGGCGGCGGCGGAGCTCTGGCGTGGTGGCGGAGGAGGTGAGGGAGCTGGAGGGGGTGACCGGAGAGGATCGAGGGGGGTTTTAAGGGGAGATCGAGCGGGGGAGTGGCCGGAAATGGCGGGGAGGAGAGGGGGACGTGGCCGCGGGGTGCGGGGCTACGTGGCCGGGCGGGGCGCCGCGTGGCCGGGCGTGGCGGCGGAGGAAGCGGGCGCCGGCGCGATTCAGGCGGGGAAGAGGGCTGGGGGAGAACGGGTCGGCGGGTCGGGTCTCGGACGGTCCGGGTCTGGCCGACCCGACCCGACCCGCGAGCGTTTGCGGGCTGGGCTAGGCCCAACGGGCTGGGCCAAAGGGAACGGGCCGGGCTGAAAAATCAATAATAATAATAATAATAATAATAAAAATTAGTTAATTAAATAAATAAATAGTTTAAGTAGTTTTTAGGTATTTAAAAATAGGTTCGGGGTCCAATAAATTTCAGAAAAATTACCCTAAGTCCAGTTTTTCATTTTACACCCAAAAATATTATTTTCATAATATTTTAATACTGTTTATTATCATTTAAAAATCATTGAATAATTCAAACCCTGCTTTTAAATTACGGAAAAATTCCAGAAAATTCCAGAAAATTGTGAAAAATACCAATTTTAATATTTTTTTGAAAAATTAGGGGCTTACAATCTACCCAACTTATAGAATTTCGTTCTCGAAATTTAAATTATGGTAGGGTTCTCTCTGTCCAAACTCACTTGATTACTGTCTAGCGGGTTTCTCTTAGGTGAACATTGCGGTTGCTACCCAACTTAAAATTTTATCCATATCCTCTAAGGCTGTACAACTAGTAAAGCTAGGTCTCAACTTAATAAATCATGGTATTGAATCTTTAAGTCTGCAACACAAATATACCATCTATGGTATTCCCTTAGTCATAGAGGTTATCATCAATTCGACCGGTCTGAGAGGTACATCGAGCACTACAAATCAAACTTATACCAAACACAGGATTTTGTCTTTCCGAATTAAGGGAAGACGAGGATCAATAATAAAGAGTTTAAGGGCGAGGTGGTAGAACAGAGGTATAGGGTTCAAGGCGTTTAAGGAATTCTAATGGGAATTGTCATGCGGTTATGGATTGAGATTCTATTCTGGTAATCATTTATTCGCATGCTCGTATTAGTACAGTTATGTAACTGATACGATATGCTCGAACGTATTTAGGGGCAAGTATGCTAGTCAACTATATATCTCAATCCACGTAAAGTAGTCGTGCAAAGTGCGAATCAAAATGCACTAAGGTTGATCAGACCGTAGTACACTGATTCTGAATAGACGCTTGTATTAGTGGGGGTGATCAGGCCTCAATAATACAGGTGTCATGAACAAGCCCGATAAAGAGTAAGCTTGCAAAACTAGGCTATAAAATAGCAGCATCAGTCGAGTTCAGCAAAATTAAGTGCGCTAGATGATGATGAAAAGAGGTACAAATTTATTGAAGTTCACAGAATAACATACAATAAGCATAATAGCAAAAGTCTCTAAAAAATCTCTATAGTTATCAAATTTAAAAGCATACTAGGTTATTTAGCAAGTTCAAAATTACTAGGTTGGGGCTGAGGTCATGAACCAATAGGCACGAAAACAATACTAGAAAAGGTATCTACGAATCACTTACGCGCATTAGCTGCTTCCAGGGTTTGTGCGTTCTCCACGGTCATCACGTAAGCTTGTTCGCGTCCTGGAGCAGTGGGGCAGTCCCTCACTTGATGTTCCGTTGATCCATAATATAGACAGGCACCCAGTCTCTTCCTACAAACTTGCCAGTTGTGACCTTGTTTTTGGCAAAAGTTACAAGCAGCCGCTTGTTGGTTCTGTCCTTGAGCCTGGTGTTGGGGTGCTGGAGCTCGAGGAAGAGGACGCTGAGTTTGCTGCGGGGCCCTCTGCTGTTGTTGCGGTTGAAAAGGGCGTTTGTTGGGTCCTGCATTTCCGGTATCTCTTTTCCGTTTTAGTTTATGTCCCATGTCTCTCTCAACGCCTTGTGCCACGCTCAAGATTTCCTCATAGGTGCGAGCTCGGCTGGTGGTGACAGCAAGGCGAATATCCGGAGACAGCCCCTTCTTGAATCTACGGGCTCTGTCCTCTGGGGTACGGACCATGTACTCCGCAAAGTGGCTTAACCTGCTAAATTTAGCAGTATACTCATCAACAGACAGGTTACCTTGTTCCAGTCTATCGAATTGGCTTTCGAGAGCTTCCCGAGCCACTTCGGGGTAGAATTTCTCCTTGAATAGTCTCTTGAAGTCCTCCCAAGTGAGGTCAGGAGCAGATAGTTGGGGTTCATCTCTGAACCAGATTTGAGCAATGTCGAACAGTTGCAGGCTTGCGGACTCCACTTTGAGATCATCAGGAACCCGAGCAGTCTTCAGGAGTCTCTCTACGTTCTCTATCCATTCATCGGCATAGAGAATGCCTTCAGTTTCGTAGAATTCTAGGGGTCTAAGGTTTTTGAAGTCTTTGGCGCTTCCTGGCCTCTTTTGTGGTGACTCCCGGGTCCGAAGAGCTTCTGAAAGGCTGGTCCGTAGCAGGGCAGTTTGTTCCTTCTGGGATTCTACTAGTCCCTGGAATACTCCAAGTAGCCGTGCCCCATCCAGAGTAACTGCCGGAATAGATGGAGGTGGAGGGAGGACAAGAGTTTCGGGCACATTCTGCTCAGCTGGTTCTGATGTGCCTCCTACTGTGTTCCTCGTCTGGACCATTCTGAAAGATTAAGGACAGGGAGATCAGAATAGATTACTTGGAAATTAAGGGCGATAGGAAAATTGAGCAGAAATGATATTAAGAATTGAAATATGGACCCTATACTGTGAATGAGCTTTTCCTAGAATCCTCAATCTTATTCCATACCCTGTCCTAGGGTATTACCCTATTTAAGGATAGGACATGCATGGGCCACCATAAAAATGTGTCACGACCCGCACCCAGAAATTCGGGCACGAGTGCGTGGGTACGTCCAGCCTACGCCGCAGAGTCGGCGGTAGTACGCTGTCTAGGTCAAATCCACAGATAACTAATCTAGCCCATTCACAAATAACATAGGCAAGATAATAATGGGAAACAGAAACTTAAGATTTCAAATGAAATATATGCGATAACAGATTCAAATGTTTAGTACAGAAATTCAGAATGAAATCGGGGACAAACCCGATTACTAAGATAAAGAGCAAATAACTAAGATAACTACTGCTAACTACTCCGCAGGAGTAGCTTCCTGTACGGGAACTGGCTCTGCAACTGTATCACCTGCTGCCTCATAGGGGCCATAATAGGTGGGGGCAAGGTTCTCATCATCGCCTAAAACAACGGATCCAGTCAGGAAAGGAGCAAAGTACACAATGCACAACAAGATTAAACTAAATATTTATGACAATTAAATATGAGTATCATATTGAGAAAGTTGCATAAAAGAACATCAATATCTCAGAGTTAATGCTATAAACAGGAATACAAGAAAACAGAAATAAATGAGGCATGAAATAAAACTACAACAGTCAGCAAGAACTATAACAAGACCAGAAGCTATCTGTGTGAACTTGTGTTTGTTTTAGAATACATAGTTGGCATGTAGGGGTTTATAAGGCTAATCCGGCCGTCATAAACGGCTATTAAACAGGAATAATCGAGATCCGGCTGAGGATACAGTCGCGAACCAACAGCTATTAAACATGACAAGGGGAAGGGTAAACTACATGTCTTTTAGTATTCTCCCACCCGACATGAAAAACAAGACATGAACTCCAAATATTCAAGACATGAATTCCAGTATTCCTAACACTAGGTGTAATCATCAAGGGTACTAGTAAAGCAGGGAATTAATTATCACAATATAAAGATTTAACTTGAAGTGCAGGTACTTGCCTGTTGTTTGGATCTGATTAATTTTACTCGGGAAAATTTCCAGAGATGAGTCCAAAAGCTAAAGTAGACATTATCATCACGCTCAGAAAATATCAAATAGCTAGAAACGCCTGTCCTTGGGTCCAATTTGGAGACAAGGACAAAAACAGGAGTTTCGGGTCAAAACGGGGTCCGCCGGTGGGCCCGCTTTGCACCGAAAAACGTGTCCGGATCAATGGTCTCCAAATTCACCAAACTTAGTGTCAACAGGTCAGGAACGCTGATACGAACCCAACGGAACTTCCAGATTTGGATTCCGATGAGACGAACACAAAATCGCCCGTCGAGCGGGGCCTATGGGGCCCACGACACGCGATTTCGTCAACGTTCTCAGAATCGAACCAAACTTGACCCACAGGATCAGCGTATCGCTACGAGTCCGATGGCAGAAGTTTCGTCTCGATCTGATGAGTGTACAAGAAGTTAGGACGAATTGCAGAAAAATTAGATACGGATACGCGTTGATTCCGGTGTGCACGTACACCCGAATCAGCTTCCGTGAATTCTCACACGTCCGTATCGACGATGCACATATCTGTGAAGACCGCACGCGACCAAGTCGTCCCGTTTGGCGGGGCGTACTCAGTTCCGGGGTAAAACAGGGTTTAGTTTTTCCTGTTTTTGGATCGCGGTGTGCGATCACCACAGGACGCGGTGTCCCGAGCGGTTTGTCCGGGCACCGAGAGGGTCATACAGGCTTCGCAACGCAATTTGCAAAATTGAAAACGGAGCTACGAACAAAAAGTTACGAATACCTGAAGGAGACCCAAAAATCAGGGTCGAGTCGTGTCCGACACGTGTCCGCCTCTTGTCGGACACAGGGATTCGAATCTAGGGTTAGGGTTAGGGTTTCGAGCTCCGGAGAGGGGAGGGCGGCGCCGCTGCGGGGGAGGCCGGCCGGGGCTGGGCGGCGCCGGCGAGGGCGGATACGGCGGCCGGAGGGCGGCGGGCGCTGCCGCTGACTGCTGCTGCTGTTGTTGCTGCTGCTGTTGCTGCCGGCGAGGAGGGAGGTGGCCGGAGGCGGAGCCGGTGGTGGCAGGGGAGGCTAAGGTAGGCGGCGACGGAGCTCCGGCGTGGTGGCGGAGGAGGTGAGGGAGCTGGAGGGGGTGACCGGAGAGGATCGAGGGGGGTTTTAAGGGGAGATCGAGCGGGGGAGTGGCCGGAAATGGCGGGAAGGAGAGGGGGACGTGGCCGCGGGGTGCGGGGCTTTGTGGCCGGGCGGGGCGTCGCGTGGCCGGGCGTAGCGGCGGAGGAAGCAGGCGCCGGCGCGATTCAGGCGGGGAAGAGGGCTGGGGGAGAACGGGTCGGCGGGTCGGGTCTCGGACGGTCCGGGTCTGGCCGACCCGACCCGACCCGCGAGCGGTTGCGGGCTGGGCTAGGCCCAACGGGCTGGGCCAGAGGGAACGGGCCGGGCTGAAAAATCAATAATAATAATAATAATAATAATAATAATAATAATTAGTTAATTAAATAAATAAATAGTTTAAATAGTTTTTAGGTATTTAAAAATAGGTTCGGGGTCCAATAAATTCCAGAAAAATTACCCTAAGTCCAGTTTTTCATTTTACACCCAAAAATATTATTTTTATAATATTTTAATACTGTTTATTATCATTTAAAAATCATTGAATAATTCAAACCCTGCTTTTAAATTACGGAAAAATCCCAAAAAATTCTAAAAAATTGTGAAAAATCCCAATTTTAATATTTTTTTGAAAAATCAGGGGCTTACAAGGTGAGATCTTCAAGAACACATGCTCCCCTACTTGGAACTCGAGAGGTCGGCGATGAATGTTGGCCCAGTGCTTCTGCCTGTCTTGTGCAGCTCGTAGGTGTCCCTGGATCTTCTTTACCTTCTCCACCGTACGAATGATCAGTTCTGGACCCAAGATCTGTCTCTCACCAACATCGCTCCAGCATACTGGGGAACGACATTTCTTTCCATACAAAGTTTCAAAGGGAGCCATTTGAATGCTCGCTTGATAGCTGTTGTTGTAGAAAAATTCCACCAGATGTAAGTGATCTTCCCATGATCCGCTGAAATCAAGCATGCAGGCTCTCAGCATATCTTCAAGTGTCTGGATGGTGCATTCTGATTGGCCATCTGTTTGTGGGTGATACGAGGTGCTGAACTTGAGGCGGGTACCAAGACTTTCTTGCATACTTCGCCAGAAGTAAGATGTAAATCTCGTATCTTTGTCAGATACTATGCTGACTGGTACTCCATGCAGACGCACTATCTCCTTCATGTATATGTCCGCCAAGACTTCTGTAGATTGTCCAACTCTAAAAGGTAGGAAATGAGCAGCCTTTGTGAGTCTATCTACGATTATCCATACAACATTACGACCACTAGGACTTATTGGGAAGCCCGTAACAAAGTCCATCGTAATGTGTTCCCATTTCCACTCAGGTATTGGGAGGGGTTGAAGTAGACCGGCAGATCTCTGATGCTCAGCCTTGACTTGCTGACACACCAGGCATTTGGCCACAAAGCATGCTATCTCCCACTTTATTCCATGCCACCAGTAATATTGTCGCAGATCTCTGTACATCTTTGTGCCTCCTGGATGTATAGAGTATGTTGAGCTATGAGCTTCTGACATCAGCTCATTATGAAGTTCTCCATTTGGAACATAAAGACGATCACCACATCTTAGAGTCCCATCTTCGTGTATGCGATATCCTGTCTGAATTCCAGCCTCTGTTCTTTGTCGAAGCTTCTGAAATCTTGCATCTGTTGGTAGAGCAGCTTTGATTCTTTCTACCAAGGTTGATTGCAGCTGATAGTTTGATAATTGGCCGTCAAGTCCTGGCATAATGACCTCTATTCCCAAATTTTCTAGATCTCTCAGAAGACCTGGTTGGGTGATCATAAAGAATGCCGAGGGTCTTCTGCTTAGAGCATCTGCCACCACATTAGCTTTCTTCGGATGGTACTGTAGATCAATTTCAAAATCCGTCATCACTTTGAGCCATCGTCTTTGTCTCAGATTTAGGTCCTTCTGGGTGTAGACGTACTTCAGGCTTTTGTGATCGGTGAATATCTCCACTCGTACGCCATATATATAGTGTCTCCATAGCTTCAAGGCGAAGATGATTGCGGCAAGCTCCAGGTCGTGAGTGGGGTAATTCTTCTCATGAGTCCTCAACTGTCTTGAGGCATAAGCTACAACCTTCCTTCCCATGTTACATTAAGACACAACCAAATCCTTTTCCGGATGCATCGCTATATATAACGAAACCTTCGGATCCAGATGGTATAGTCAAGATGGGAGCTGTTGTCAGACGCTTCTTCAAGTCATCAAAAGCTTTCTGACATTCTTCAGTCCATATGAACTCCTGCTCCTTGCGGGTAAGACAGGTAATTGGCTCCGAGATTCTTGTAAAGTTTTCTACGAACCTCCGGTAATATCCGGCAAGTCCTAGAAAGCTTCTCACCTCTGAGACATTGGTCGGAGTTGGCCACGTCTCGACAGATGAGATCTTTGCTGGGTCTACCGAGATGCCTTCTCCTGTGATAACGTGTCCAAGAAATGCGACACGGTCAAGGAAAAATTCATACTTGCTCATCTTAGCATAAAGGCTCTCCCGTCTCATCGTCTCTAATACCAACCTTAAGTGCTCTTCATGCTCCTCGTGGCTCTTTGAATACACCAGAATGTCGTCGATGAAGACTACCATGAACTGGTCCAGATATTGGTGGAAGACTCGGTTCATCAGATTCATAAATACGGCAGTTGCATTAGTTAGTCCAAACGGCATCACCAGGAACTCGTATTGACCATAACGAGTCCTGAATGCTGTCTTTGGAATATCTTCCCTCCGTACCTTGACCTGATGATAGCCTGATCTCAAGTCTATCTTTGAGAATACCACGGCTCCTGTTAGTTGATCGAACAGGTCGTCAATTCTCGGCAAGGGGTACTTGTTCTTGATTGTTAGAGCGTTGAGGGCTCTGTAATCAATACACATGCGATATGTTCCGTCCTTCTTTGGTACAAACAGCACTGGTGCTCCCCAGGGTGATGCACTAGGACGAACAAATCCCTTGATCTGTAATTTCTCTAGTTGAAGCTTCAGCTCATCAAGCTCCTTCTTCGCCAGTCGGTATACATTGGAGGATACTGGTGCAGCTCCGGGAATTAGCTCAATAATGAACTCCACTTCTCTGTCAGGCGGTTGGCCTGGCAATTCTTCTGGAAATACGTCTGCGAACTCTGCTATAACTGATGGAAGTGCCGCCTCCATCGCCATGTAAGCTCTAGGAGTCTGGCCTACTCCTTGCTCGATGGTTCCTCGGACATATTCGAACTCTGGGTGATCTGGGGGTCTAAAGATAACACTACCCTTTCGGCAGTCTAGGATAGCATTATTCTGGCTTAGCCAGTCCACGCCTAAGACAACGTCGAAATTTGGCATTGGGAGTACCAAAAATTGCGCTCTTAGTCCTCTACTACAAACAACTACCGGACAGGTTTCGATAATGTTGGTAACTGGAATAATATCTCCTCCAGTAAGTATTTTCCAACACTTGGGTAGCGGGGAAGTGGATAGCTTGTGCATGGCTACGAAACTACTGGATATGAAAGACAAAGTAGCCCCAGAATCGAATAATACAGTTGCAGGTAATGATGCAACTAAAATGGTACCTATTATAGTTTCCCCTTCAGGCTCTTCTGCAACGGCAGCTAACGCAAAGGCTTGTCCGTGCCTTTGTCCTCCAGTTTGTTGTCTGGCTTTGAACTGGGCCTCCTGAGTAGGCAGAGGTGCTCTTCTCTGATATCCTCCAGATGTGGAGGGAAGCATCTTCTGAGCTTGGGCTCCTGGCTTCTGCCCTTACTGTGGTGCTGCATCTCTGCGTTGTGGGCAGTCTTTGGCCATATGATTTTTAGCTCCACATAGCAAGCATAATCCTAGCTTCTTTCTGCAGTCATTGGCAAAATGCCCCTTCTTGCCACAAAAGTGACAAGTCGGGAGCTCCTTCTTCTGATAGGGTCCCGTTGTCTGCTGCGTCTGATATTGTGGACGACGGATAGGTCCTCCTGCTCCGTGCTGATTCTTGGCCGAGAAGGTTGGATTTGAGCGTCTGGCTCCTCGGCCAATGGCTTCTTGCTCCCTGGCTTCTGTAAGAACCTCGTTGTAGGAGATTCTTGACTGCATTGTTGTGTACCTCTGGAGCTCGTAGTTAAGGCCATGGTGGAATCTTTTAGCCTTCTTCAGCTCGTTCGGAATCAGATCAGCACCAAAACGACTTAGTCTGCTAAACTCCGTATCGTAGGCATCTACCGTCATGTTTTCCTGCTCTAGGTGCAGGAACTGGGAGTATATGGCATTCTGGACTGTCGCTGGGAAGTACTTGGCGTTGAAATGCTCCAAGAATTGTTGCCAAGTTTGGTCTTTGCCGACGCTGCGCTCTATGGATTTCCACTAGTGATGGGCGTTGCCAAGAAGTTGGCCCCTCACAGCGGTCATCCATAGGTCGGGGGGGAGTTGCGATCCTTCTAGCAGCATTTCGGTGTTGAAGATCCAGTCGGAGATCTCCTCAGGAGTCTCGTTGCCTTTGAAATCTCTCGGGCTCATTTGGCGGAAGCCTCGAACTGTGCCCGCTGGTTGGACAGGTGCTGGTGTCGGAGTAGTAGCTCTCTCCAAAGCCGTTATCAACGTCTGTCGCAGAGCTTCAGTTTGCTGCCACTGAGACTGTCTCAGGGCCTCAGTTTGTTGCCACTGGTTCTGCAACATAGTCTGGAGAAACTGCAACATTTGAGGTTGACCCTCAAGTTGTGGCATCAGGATAGGCAAGGCTGGAGGTGGAGGCAAAGGTGTCTCCGCCTGCGGTATTGGTGTGGTCTCCTGGCCAGAATTCTGATGATTGGACGGAGTTCCTTGGGTACTTGGCGAAGGGTCTGTTGCTTGGTCAGCCCCATTATTCGCAAGTTTCCCGGGTATGTCCATATTTCTGAGGAAAATAGGATAATTAGAAAACACAAAGAAGATAAATAATGTTAATCAAGCAAGATGCAATAATAGAAATTGTAAAGATGGTGTCAGTGTGGATGAGACCTAATATTCCTATCCTATTGCAGGCTTGCTAGGCATGTCATCATACCACTAGCAATGAAAACTGGACCTGCATGGGCCACCACTAAAACTATGTCACGCCCCAGTCCCAAAATGTCAGGAACTAGGCCACGTGTCACTGGCCAGCTGACACGTTACTAAGGGATTAATCTATTTTGAATAGACCCATAGGGACGTGCTACGCTGTCCTAAGATATTACAAGAACAACACAGGCAAAACTATCTCATCCACAACAAAATATCAGAAAAGCAAGTGCTGAATATATATAAAACTGAGTCTGATATAGTACACAACTGGTGAGATTACACGCCTACTACAAAAACTGATAATAGCGCAGAAAAATCAGATAGACTAAGCAGTGTCTATCTGATCAAAACATCTCCATCTCCAGGTGGCAGGCCTCTAGGGTCAAGCATTCTCTGAGGGTGTCTCCTCGAGCTCCTCCTCGGTAACACATCTAGCCTCCTGATCAGGGCCGTACACAGTGGGGTAGAAAGCCTCGTCTAGATCTGGCAGGGAACCAGGTCCTCAGTGGGACATAACAAGATACAGAAAATGACATGCCAAGTATGTAAATACTGAATAAAGAAAATAAATACAGGGTGCTAATCATTCTAAGTGAAATGCAAGTAAAGACCTTGTAGTACGCATAGGTTTGTGTCGGCTAGACATATGCTGACGTAGTTCACCAATCGTGGGGACTGGCTAGTATATGTGTCATCATGGTGCTGGCTAGTATATGTGTCATCATGGTGCTGGCTAGTATGATATTAGAGCCTCCAATGATCGTAACATCATGGAGCTGCAGGCGTCACAGCTATCGATGGGCGAGAAGCTGACGAGGATGCATGCGTCACAGCTATCGATGGGCGAGAACCTGACGAGGATGCAGGATTCAATGGGTGATAGCAATACGAGGCTGTTATCTACCCTGGATTCTTACAACCAGCGACTCGCAGACTTGGAGCGGGCACGGCCGCCACCGACGTCACTGCCTTCTCCATCGACATCGATGTCGATTCCACGGGACGAGTATGAGGAGTTGTTATCCTTGAAGCGCGCCGCTGGTCAGCCTCCTGCAGATCCGTAGTAGTCTAGTTATTTTTATTATTATTTATGAATTATTGGTACTTCAACAATAGACATGATGTATGATGCTTCTTGTGGTCTTTAATTTTTTAGTTAATTTAATTGGATTATATAGTTATCCACATTTAATTGGATTGATACTTCTTGTGGTTTTTAATTTAATTGGATTATATAGTTAACTAGATTGAATCATGTTGGTGTGCATGATGAAGATGCTGTAAAACTGCAGGGAATCACCAATGTTTGATTCTGGAATTTTTTTTTATATTTTTTTAAAATTAGCGACGTTATTAGCGACGTGTAGCGACGCTTAGCGACGTTAATTTACGTCGCTAATTACGTCGCTAATCAGCGACGCTGTAAAACGTCGCTAAGTTCGTCGCTAATGACGTCGCTAAAGTCGTCGCTAAGCGTCGCCAATTGCTGACATGGCAGTATAGTCAGGTCATTAAAGACGTCGGTGTAACGTCGCGATTGACGTCGCTAATCAGCGACGTTTAGCGACTTTACTAAACGTCGCTTTTTAGTGACTTGGCGTCGCAAAACGTCGCGAAATTTAGCAACACATTAAAGTCGCTAAAAAATGTCGGCATAGCGACGTTTAGCGACGTTTTTGGTTTTAGCGACTTGGAGTTTTCCGACTGATTTAAAACGTCGCTAACTACGTCGCTAAACCTAATTAGCGACGATTTATTGTTATTTAGCGACGTTTTTAGACGTCGCTAATTTGACTTTTTCTGGTAGTGCTATTAGGGTCATAATTTTTCAACGGTGTCAATACACTAATTGTAGTATATTCAGTCTAGAATATTATCGTATTTTTGTTTGGGCAAAACAGGTGCCTAATGGTCCTCAAATCTCTAGGGTACAGAGATGGGTAAAGAGCAGAAAATTAAATAGGAAATAAATACGTACGTTTGTAACGATATTTGTACGACTAAAATGAATCATCAAACAAGGTTTCTGGAAGTTGCACAAAATACAGAAAAAGTAGTCTAACAAGTCTAGGGCAGGTATATGAAATTTGTTTAGGGTTTAACAGCTAGTGGGATGCCCTAATTAATTGTTTAATGAACAGGTGCACAATCAATAGATTATAATTTTTTTTTTAAAAAGTTGCTATAATTCTAATTAATCTAAACTAATTCTAAATTACTGAAATCTGGTCAAGGGAGTTTACAAGCGGATAATCCCCGAGGAGTGTGTCTCTCCGCAAACTAGGCTTTCTTTACGCTGAGGGGTTTAACCTGGCGTAAATTAGAAATCTGCTCAGGTTGGCGTAAAACTGAGGAAGCCCTCAATCGGCCATCCGCTTCTCACGTAATCTGGAGAGCGGGCAGATTCTTCTCTTACTGGCATAAAGGCCGAGAAGTTGAGTAGTCTGCCACTTATTTTCCCTTGCGTAAATTGCAGGGACCATCTGCTTTTTCGCGGAGGGCAGATGCATTCTTACGCGCAGAGCATGATTGGAATTTTTGATTTGGCGCTGAGGCATTATCAGAAATCTTGTCTGCCTCGTCACAGACGGGAGACTAAATTTTACGCGTAGAGTGCGGACTAGACTTCTGGACTAGCACTGAGGCATTGTCAGAAGTTTTGTCTGCCATGTCACAGACGGGAGACTGAATTTTACGCACAGAGCGCGGAGTAGACTTCTGGACTAGCACTGAGGCATTGTCAGAAGTTTTGTCTGCCACGTCACAGACAGGAGACAAAGTTTTACGCACGGGGCACGGAGGTTGCGAATCTACAACCTTATTGGTCGGAGAAACCAGAGAGCTGGCAGGAATGGTAGGGGATATCCGGGGCATCCAGACCTTACGCAATTTCTTATTATCTTGGACGGAGAGAGAGTGAGAGCTACCCCCTGCTCGAACCATATCTTCGTAGGCAGACTAGTTAAACTGGACGACCAAGGTCTTCTTCGTTGATCCTACTGATACTGCATCGTGTTGAGCAATTGCTTTCTCGTCAGATGAGAAAGAGGTCCCCAACAGAGTCGCCATCTTGTGTTTGATAATAAACGGAAGAAATAAAACTAGGTTTATACAAAACCCTTTCTTAGGTTAACAAACAAGAAGTATAATTAATCCTATACGAGGATGTCAAGTACAAATTTTAATCTGGGTAAATATTGATATAGGAGTCTGATCTGCAGTCGATCACTTTGTCCCTTGGACCACACGATGATGAAGAAGTGCTGTAGAAGAAGGAGATGCTTCAAAGATTACAAAGAGGAGTGGATGCTTGATGCCAAAATCGTCGATCACTACTCTCTGTCTGTGCTCTGGATTCTTCTCTCTTAAAAAATCAATTTTCGAGCTTAAGTTCTCCATCTCCAAGTCTTCGACCCTGGACCTCTGTGGACGGAGGTCTCTATTTATAGAGTTTTAGTGACAGTAACCGTCCAGTCGGCGTAGAAGCCGGACAGTGGAGAGTGCGGCACTTTTTACGCGGCGGTTATAATAACTGCCACCCACGTATAGATGATCTTCTGAATATGCGTGTGACACGTGTCCCATGATGAGAAAATGCGTATAACTGCTACAAAGATCACGGTATGCAAGCCACCTAGGTAACTGCCCCTTGCGTAGAAAAGGTTGGCGTAGAAGCCAATAACTGTCACCATGGCGTAGAAGCCAAATAGTTGTCAGGTTGGCGTAGAAGCCATGTGGTTGTCGAGTCGACATAGAAGCCAAATAGGCGTAGAAGCCTTGTAGGCGTAGCAGCCTTGTAGGCGTAGCAGCCTTGTAGGCATAGAAGCCTGAGGCTACATGGATAGGTAGCTAGCGTAAAAGATAGCTGATCCTCCTTTCTTGACTGAGGTCTTAAGCGTATTCTGGACAAAACTGCCTCATCACACGCCAATGCAAATATAGCCTGAGTTGGCATATTCCGAGGAGATAGCGTACAGCGTGCTCCTATAGCTAAAAATAGCCCGGTGGCATATTTTAAGGAGATAGCGTACAGCGTGCTCCTATAACTGAAAATAGCCTGATGGCATAACATGCAGAGGTGATGATGTGGACGTATTAGCCGTAATTATGGCTTGCCCAGTCTTTGGAGATATAACCAAATCTCGTGCATTAAATGCAGAGATCTGCCCCCATTCTGTGCATTAAATGCAGACACGTGCCTCGAGCTCTGTACGAAGAGCAACTTTTGACGTGACAGTTTGTTTTGTCTTCTGCTGAGCGTAAAAGCTCATATCTGCCTATGTAAAACTAGGTAGCGTATTCCCTTGTATGCGTAAAAGTACTTTGTATCAGGAAAAAGTCACTAAACGATGGTCTGGGTCTCTGTGCCGCACCATTATTACAGCCGTCGTCTAGATAGCTGTGTAGTACTCGTTGTCAGGAGTCAGGTTCACTGTATGATCTGACAGATTCATTCGAGGAATACAAAGCATTCCCCGTACAACTTTCCACCGCATTAAAAGCGAGTAGGTTTTAGGCCAAAGTGGCGATGTAACGACCCTTTTACGCTGAAGCAGCATGGAAATACTGTATTACGCGGATTGTCTTGGAGCTTATATTTTACGCTATACTAACAATAAAGCTCTGTTTGTACGCCAATGACTCTGAAGTCACGTCTTACGCCACCTAGCACTGAAATACTGCGTATAACTCTACAGCATATTTTTCATACTTCTACGGTATCATGTCTTATTCTTGAATAGTGTTAATCATACACCGCAGGTATGATTAGCCAGGCCATAAATCTTGTATCAAGTTCCTAAGTCGATCATATGTTAAAGCTAGTACTCACATACTTAGTCATTACTATTCTTGTTCATTGTCATATTGTTTATTATTGTATTTATTCCAGTATTTCCTTATTGTATATCTCCATTATTTATTGTGCATCTTGTATATTCACGTCTATTTACTGTTACATACTTTTTATCATTGATTAGAACTGTTGTTAGAGATGTACTCTGCTCCTTTCCTGACTAGATATATTTTTTCTAGATGACACTGAGGAGTGGTACCCTACACATTATGGATCTCAGGATATTGTGGGTTTAGAGTCAGAGACCCTGGCTCAGGAGAGACTTTTTCCAACTGAGACAAATGACCCGAGATTAGTAGCTTCTTAGTATTCTTTTATACAGGATTTGTCTCTAGCTTATTTTGTTAGTATTCTTTCAGACTCATTGATGCTATTATTTTAGACTCACGAGTTGTATGTGACTATTCTATTCTTTATCATATTTGTGCTCATTTTTATCTTAGATCTGTGATTGAGTATATTGTTATTGTTGGTGGTTCATTATATTGCTAGATAGATTACCCAGACAGCGTTCTACCGTAGATTCTACGGCGTAGGCTGGGTGCGGGTCGTGACACCATGCCCTTTCCTTTGAACCGCAATATCCTTCAGTTGCTAACGAAACTGTGGATACTTACAATCACAAGCGCCCTAGCAACAGTGGAGGAAATATCGCTCGAAAGCGTCCAAATAACGGTGATCAACAAAAAAAATTCAGGGAAAATATGTTCCTACTATAAGAAGCCAGGGTACATGATCGACAACTGCCGCTCCAAGAACGGGTTATGCCTCTAATATGGTGATCCAAACCAGCTATTCGCGACTGTCCGCGCCTCTCTAATCACCGTCGTCAACATCAAAATCCTGCTCTGGCGCATTAAGCCAACCAAGTCGCGCCGCAATAAGAGCGTCGTCAAGCTCAAGGTCGGGTGTACCCCAGGATACAGAAAGAAGTCCTTCCTTTGGACACTGTTGTATCAGGTATAATGCTTTTCAATAACATACCTTCTCGTGTGCTATTTATTTCTGGTACTATGCATAGCACGCGAGAAGAAAAACAAGATATATCCATAAATTTTGCTGTAAAAAACAAGATAAAAATGATACCGTTATACCTAGACCCTAGTGTTAGCACCGGATCGGGCACAAAGATACCTGTTCGTTTAGTATGCAAGGACGGTTATGTCTGTATTGGAGAAAAGAAGACTTCTCTTGATGTGTTAGTCCTAGAATTTTGGGATTATGATATCATCTTTTGGATGGATTGGCTCGGCACTTGCTCGACAACTATCGAATGTGCAAAGAAATGGGTCATCTTCCGTCTACCTGGAAAGGTTAAATTCTACTACATGAGTGGTTCAATAGCAGAAGCGTCAAAGATCTGTATGGTGATTTTTGCGATTTCAGCTCGACGGATGCTACACTTTGGATGTGAGGGATACTTAGTGTCGGTTCAGGACACTCGGCAAGATTGTGCAAACGTCGAGCCTCCTTGGGGTGCGTCTGTACTATTTGTGAGAAAGAAAGATGGGCGGTTCAGGACAATCATTGTGGCATAATTCCCTGATATATTTTTGGACGAACTATTTGGCATACCACACGACTGAGAAATCGAGTTTACCATCGATACCTTCCCAAATAACAGACCGATTTCCAAAGTCCCATAGCGAATGGCCCCTGGGGAACTAAAGGAGTTAAATTGCCAACTACCAGAACTGCTTGGCCGTGGGTACATCCATTAGAGCGTGTCTTCTTGGGGCACGTGTGTACTGTTTGTAAAGAAGAAAGATAGGATATTGCAGGATCGACTACCGGAAACTAACTAAGGTCAACATCCGAAACAAGTATCCCCTGTCCAGGATCGACGACCTCTTTAATCAGCTGCAAAGGGCATTGGTGTTTTCAAAGATTGACATTTGCTCTGGCTACCATCAATTGAAGATCAAGCCAAAGGACATGCAGAAGTCAGCATTTCACACCCGTTATGGCCACTATGAGTTTTCTGTCATGTCGTTCTGACTGATGAATGCTCCTATCGTATTCATGAATTTGATGAACCATTTGTTTCGACCATTCCTTGATAAGTTTGTGGTGGTATTCATAGACGACATCTTAGTGTACTCGAAGAATGAGGATGAACACGCAGGACACCTACGGATGATACTTCAAACTCTTCGAGACAATAAGTTGTTTGTGAAGATAAGTGTGAATTCTGGTTGGACATCATATCTTTCCTCGGTCATATCATTTCAGTGGAGGGTATCTCAGTCAACCCAAAGAAAGTTGAAGCCATCGTGGAGGGAACGAGATCTAAGTCGTCCAGCGACATTCGGAGCTTCCTTGGTCTAGCGGGCTACTACAGGAGATTCGTCAAGGATATTTTAATGATTGCTTCACCTCTGACTCGTCTCACTTGGAAGGTAGTAACATTTGCGTGGTCGGACGACTGTGAAGCTTCATTTGTAGAATTAAAGTGATGACTCATCTCAGCACCGATTCTTACCCTCCCAAACAGGCACTATGATTTCAAGATTTATAGAGACGCTTCAAGCAAGGGTTTGGTATATGTCCTTATGCAGAGGGACAAGGTGATAGCCTTTGCGTCGAGGCAATTAAAGCCTCACGAAAAGAACTATCTGGCACACTATCTGGAACTGGCAGCGGTGGTATTTGCATTAAAGTTATGGAGGCATTACCTATATGGCTTACCGAGTAAAATTTTTACGGATCACAAAAGCCTCAGGTACCTCTATACTCAAAAGGATATAAATTTACGGCAATGACAATAGCCCGAACTCGTTAGCGACTTTGACTTGATGATCAGATATATATCGGGCAAGGTAAACTTTGTAGTTGATGCACTGATTCAGGAGTTTATAGGGAGCTTAGCTATCGACGACAGGCTGCAAAGGGATCAAGAAAGTTTGGACATTACACTCTGAATCAGATATAAAGGGGCGCATTTGACTCAGTTGTGCCTCGAACTAAAGCTTTTGGAGAAAATCAAGTCCGCTCAGAAGGATGACCTATTCCTAAAGAAGATGCGTAATCTTATCTCAACTAGAAAGACGGCCGACTTTGCGGTGAGCATGGATAGAATGATACAGTGAAGAAAAATTATATGTTCCTAATGATGCAAATCTCAGAAAAGAGATACTCACTGAAGTCCACTATGCAATTTATACTTCACATCTAGGAAGCACGAAGATATATCGAGACCTCCGTTCGATATTTTGGTGGCACGGCATGAAGTGAGATGTGGCACTGTTTGTGTCATAATGCATGGCCTGTCAGCGAGTAAAGGGCCGAGCACCAGAAGCCCGGCAGAGAGATACAAAACCTTGTTATACCGGAGTAGAAATGGGTTTTTGAACTTTTTATCCTTCGTGGTGCTGAGTCATAGATACGAACGCCAGGGGATGGTGCTGACGTTCTAGGTGCTGTCCCTCCTCCAATCTGAGCATGAGACCTCTTCTGGCCTCTTTTCCTAGCTGACAATCTGTCATGCCCCAGTCCCAAAAATATGTAGGACTATGACACGTAAGCATGCCAGCCGCATGGATATGGCAACTCCAATATATGGAAACCAAATCCACACGTACGCTGTAATATGAATATCAAATCCACAAGTGGTATAACTGTAATACAAGTCACAGGATAAAATTTAAATCTCATCCACCAAAATCATATAGAAATAAATAAACAGTATCGATGAAACTAGATCTCAAAAAGAAGTATCTAGGATGATAGTTGGATGGAAACAAATCCACTACCAACTCGAATAGGAAAGGTAAATACAATATAAGTACAACACAATCAAACCCAATATAAGTATACCAGCTATCGATCACGGCTCGAAGAGAAGACATCCACTAAGCATATACAACCATCCAAATCTGCGCTCCTGCAAATACTCAAGAACAGATACACATGGCAGCGGACCAGATCCTCAGAGGGACGTAACAAGATACAGAAAATACGAGCCAACTTGAATACAGTAAACATGCATATAATTTGAAAATAAATAAGTACGCTGTACAAGACAATTTATATGAATGCAAATGAGGACAACTTTTCGACGTATGGGCAAGGGTAGTCTACTCGATCTAAGCCTCACAACTCACACACCCGTCTAGAACATCAGAAATCGACATACCTCTGGGGTAGCGACCAGCGCGACTCTACAGAAATTGACATACCTCTGGGGTAACGACCAGCGCGACACACGCCCGTAGTGCGAACTATATACTATAGTTTACTAGAGTGGTTAAAAGCCCATACGCCTAATGATTGTCCTCCCATGATACTAGGTGCCATGTGTGTGTCAACATATCTAATACATAGTAATAACTGGAGAAAAACTACACATGCAAGAACTATACAGAAATGAAATAAATAAAAAGAAATATAAATAGCATGCAAAGTACTGTAAACAATTTGGCAAGGTATCTTGCCTGGGGTCCTGCTGCTGGTATGAATCAGAGTCCAAGTCACAGTCCAAATAGCATATGTATTACAAATTTATCACGTCAAAAGATAATTTATTTTAATTTATTTAATTCTAGAATAATTACTCTAAAATCCTATTTTAATCTTATTATTCTAATTTTTATGTTAATTCCTAAATTTTGTCCAAAGAAACTAAATTTTATCAATTCGAGACTCATGGCACGCAAATCGAGACGATCTGTTGACCGAAAAGTCAACCGACACAAACTCAATTTTCATGCATGATTTCTTGTAGATTTCAGCGTCAAAAATATGCTAGAATTTACGGCTCTTCCGAATTCAAATTCGTTTGGGAATTATGGCACATACAAATTTTGTATTGTGCACCGATGGTTAAATTCAAACCTAGAAGTTCTACAGAATTAACAGTATGTAAATACTTCGAATTAAATTCTGGGAAAAATATATGTCAATGATCTCGACATTAGCTTTCCGAAACTTTAAACGGTTCATGGTTCTGATTTCGGGTTCTCCCAAAATTGCAAAAACATCAAAATACGTCTATTTTCAGACATGCTGTGCTCTACGAATTTTTCAGAATTTAATACTAATAATTTAGAAAAACAATTTATATAATCAGAAACCTAACATCATTATCGTTCTAACAAAAAAAAACTAGGCCTCGTTTGGAGTCCGGAGCTATGCGCAAAGGCTTCTGGAATATGAAGGAACCCTAGATGACAATTCTTCAAAAATTGGCTGAAGAAAAACCCTAGAAATTAATATCTAAACTATTATATATATATATATATATATAGGAGAGAGAAAGTGCAGCCGCGGCTCACAGCGCGCCATATGGCAGCCATCCGTGCAGCCCCGCCCAGATCGAACGGTCGTAGTTCGATGCGGCTCGGCTCAGTTGAGTCCGAGTCGAACTCGGTCTCGGCTCGGCTCGGCTCGCACCCACTCAGCGGTCACTGACAGGCGGGCCCGGCACTGTTCACTGCTGGAGACTGACAGGTGGGCCCCCTGTTTACTGACTGGGCAGAATAAATTACTTTTTGGGTTTTCTTTTTCAAAAATTAGTTTTTAATTCAGTTTTTCATAATTAACTCGAAATAAATGCTAAAAATAATCGAAAAATTCCCAAAAAATTCTAGAAAATAAATTTTATTATTTAGAACCTAAAATAAAATTTTGGGATATTTTTAATTAAGTTTGAACATAAAATAAATTATTTAAAATCCTCAAAAATTAGTGTTACTAGTTTTTAATTAACTAAAAATTATGGAAAAATCCCAATAATCTAAAATAGCCTAAAAATAATTCTAAATAAATATTTATATAAGTAAATATACTAAAAAAATTATTTTCTAATTAACTAAGATAATACTCTAAATAAATTCAATATCTATAATAAATATAATAATATAAAATATACACAAATACCTATTTTGGGTGAGGGAGTTTACAATCTACCCAACTTAAAACAATTTCGTGCTCGAAATTAAAATAAGGCATAATTTATTAAATCCTTCACATTCGTACATAAGGTACATCAATCGCAATCTCTTCCAAAAATTTAAATAACAAAATCTATTCAAATCTATCGCGATTACTTCAAAATTAAGATAACCACTGTTTAAATCAAAATTCAACCTGTCATAATCTCTTCTCGATTTTTAAATAATCAACATCCAAATCTAACTCAAGTCTATATGACATCCCACATCAAAATTTATATCATAATTTCTAACTATCATAATCTCCTCTAGACTTTGAACAATAAACAATTCTAATCAAATCTTATTCCTATTCTTAACTTAAGAATTTTGTACTATTCAAATATTTAAACTCAATTTACATGCTCAATATTTCAAATAGGTGACCCAACAATCAAAATTGAACCTTTAATTCAAATCATCAAATTGTAAAATTTAAATCTAATTAACCAATTGTTCAAGTCTAAAATTCTATATTTATCCTCAAAATTTAAATCGATGATTCATCCTTCAATATTCAAAATTTAAATCATGTGCTCAAAGTATAAATATTTGGTCCGCAATATCAAAATTTTAAAATTCGTTAAATCTTCATTATCTTAATCCTTCTTTTAAAATTTCTCAAAATTAAAATGACTTGAATCTCCCAATCTAATCTTACTTGATCACAATCTAAAAGAAATTCCTCTCAAGTTGATAATGCACTGCTACCCAACTTAGAATTTATCCATCTATCACAGAAGGCTATATACTTTAAGAAAAATATTCCTTAATTTATTTACTCATGTCATTCAATCCTCAAAACTTCAACGCCGATTATATCATATATGATATGTCCTTAATTACAAAAGAATAATCCTCAAGTACGTGATCGGCCTACGAGGTATATCTAGTACTCTCTGTGTATTAAACTTATACCAAGCACGAGGTTTCGTCTTTCCGAAATAAGGGAAGACGGAGATCAATAATAAAGAGTTCAAGGGCGAGGTAATACAATAGAAGTATCGGGATCAAGGCGTTTAAAGAATTCAAATAGGAATTGTCAAAGCAGTTGTGGATTGAAGTCCTATTTTGGTAATGCCTATCCACATGCTCGAATCGGTACAGTTATGTAACGGATACAATATGCTTAGACATATCTAGAGGACAAGTACAGGTGTCTACTAGTCAACTATATATCTCAATCCACGTAAAGTATTATTGCGAAGGGCGAATCAAGCGCACTATGGTTGATCAGACCGTAATACACTGATTCTGAATTATATTATTGTGGGCCTCCCCAATAATACATATGTCATGAACAAGCTCGATAAAGAATAAGCTTGCAAAAACTAGGCTATAATAGCAGTATAAGTCAAGGTAGTACAGCAAATATAAGTACGCTAGATGATGATGAAAGGAGGTACAATTTAATTCAAGTTCACAAAAACAAAAACAACTAAACAACAATAATAAAAGACTCTACAATCCCTACAGTTATCATACAACCTCCTTGTCTAAGTCGCTAGTCGACCAAATAGGGGCAAGGACCTCTAAATTCTATCGTCTGAATAAACATTGTCGTCTTTTCCTAGAATGCAATTAATGTTGTTCAATCATACTCCATTAATAGGTCAAAAGACTATGTGATACTAGGTGTCAAACATTATGGTAAACTTCTAACTAACTCTAGTAGGGTCTATAGTACTCTCAAGTCTTCTTAATACATCAAGGGGTAATGGTATACCAATCTAAAGATAAGGAATTCTAGGGTTCACTAGATATTCTAAACTTAGTGGTGTGTCTATATTCTCGTTGTATTCTTAATAGGTGTGCTACTCTAATTATCATCTAACAACAGGAACTTCTATATTATAGGAGAAGGCTATACTTAAAGAACTATTAGGAAAATACATGAATCGAGCAGGATGCGGCTATTCAAATAGAACAGATTGGAAGGAAGGATGAGTCATAGTCAAATATGGATGAGATCCTATACTCTATTCCTAGGTGCAGGCTTGCTTGGTACAGTAACGTAACCGAGACAATATACTCTCGACCTGCATGGACCACCACAAAAACATGTCACGCCCCAGTCCCAAAAATACGTAGGACTAGGACACGTAAGCATGCCAGCCGCATGGATATGGCAACTCCAATATATGGAAACCAAATTCACACGTACGCTGTAATATGAATATCAAATCCACAAGTGGTATAACTATAATGCAAGTCACAGGATAAAATCTAAATCTCATCCACCAAAATCATATAGAAATAAATAAACAGTATCGATGAAACTAGATCTCAATAAGAAGTATCTAGGATGATAGTTGGATGGAAACAAATCCACTACCAACTCGAATAGGAAAGGTAAATACAATATAAGTACAACACAATCAAACCCAATATAAGTATACCAGCTATCGATCACGGCTCGAAGAGAAGACATCCACTAAGCATATACAACCATCCAAATCTGCCCTCCTGCAAATACTCAAGAACAGATACACCTGGCAATGGACCAGGTCCTCAGAGGGACGTAACAAGATACAGAAAATATGAGCCAACTTGAATACAGTAAACATGCATATAATTTGAAAATAAATAAGTACGCTGTACAAGACAATCTATATGAATGCAAATGAGGACAACTTTTCGACGTATGGGCAAGGGTAGTCTACTCGATCTAAGCCTCACAACTCACACACCCGTCTAGAACATCAGAAATTGACATACCTCTGGGGTAGCGACCAACGCGACTCTACAAAAATCGACATACCTCTGGGGTAGCGACCAGCGCGACACACGCCCATAGTGTGAACTATATACTACGGTTTACCAGAGTGGTTAAAAGCCCATACGCCTAATGATTGTCCTCCCATGATACTAGGTGCCATGTGTGTGTCAACATATCTAATACATAGTAATAACTGGAGAAAAACTACACATGCAAGAACTATACAGAAATAAAATAAATAAAAAGAAATATAAATAGCATGCAAAGTACTGTAAATAATTTGGCAAGGTATCTTGCCTGGGGTCCTGCTGCTGGTATGAATCAGAGTCCAAGTCACAGTCCAAATAGCCTATGTATTACAAATTTATCACGTCAAAAGATAATTTATTTTAATTTATTTAATTCTAGAATAATTACTCTAAAATCCTATTTTAACCTTATTATTCTGATTTTTATGTTAATTCCTAAATTTTGTCCAAAGAAACTGAATTTTATCAACTCGAGACTCATGGCACGCAAATAGAGGCAATCTGTTGACCGAAAAGTCAACCGACACAAACTCAATTTTCATGCATGATTTCCTATAGATTTCAGTGTCAAAAACTTGCTAGAATTTACGGCTCGTCCGAATTCAAATTCGTTTGGGAATTATGGCACATACAAATTTTGTATTATGCACCGATGGTTAAATTCTAACCTAGAAGTTCTATAGAATTAACAGTATATAAATACTTTGAATTAAATTCTGAGAAAAATATATATCGATGATCTTGACATTAGTTTTCTGAAACTTTAAACGGTTCGTGATTCTGATTCCGGGTTCTCCCAAAATTACGAAAACATCAAAATACGTCTATTTTCAGACATGCTGTGCTCTACGTATTTTCCAGAATTTAATAAAAATAAATTAGGAAAAAAATTTATATAATTAGAAATATAACCTCATTATCGTTCTAACAAAAAAAACTAGGTCTCGTTTGGAGTCCGGAGCTATGCGCAATGGCTTCTGGAAGATGAAGGAACCCTAGATGACAATTCTCCAAAAATCGGCTGAAGAAAAACTCTAGAAATTAATATCTAAACTATTATATATATATATATATATATATAGGAGAGAGAAAGTGCAGCCGCGGCTCACAGCGCGCCACGTAGCAGCCATCCGTGCAGCCCCGCCCAGATCGAACGGTCGCAGTTCGATGCGGCTCGGCTCAGCTGAGTCCGAGTCGAACTCGGTCTCGGCTCGGCTCGGCTCGGCTCGCACCCACTCAGCGGTCACTGACAGGCGGGCCCGGCACTGTTCACTGCTGGAGGCTGACAGGTGGGCCCCCTGTTTGCTGACTGGGCAGAATAAATTACTTTTTGGGTTTTCTTTTTCAGAAATTAGTTTTTAATTCAGTTTTTCATAATTAACTCGAAATAAATGCTAAAAATAATCGAAAAATTCCCAAAAAAATCTAGAAAATATATTTTATTATTTAGAACCTAAAATAAAATTTTGGGATATTATTAAATAAGTTTGAACAAAAAATAAATTATTTAAAGTCCTCAAAAATTAGTGTTACTAGTTTTTAATTAACTAAAAATTATGGAAAAATCACAATAATCTAAAATAGCCTAAAAATAATTCTAAATAAATATTTATATAAGTAAATATACTAAAAAAATTATTTTTTAATTAACTAAGATAATACTCTAAATAAATTCAACATCTATAATAAATATAATAATATAAAATATACACAAATACCTATTTTGGGTGAGGGAGTTTACACAATCCCTGCATGGTCAGATCATGCCTCCTGGCTGCTATTAATACTTCCTCATAAGTCTGGTAGTCGTGCCCTTTAACTAGAAATAAAATCTACAGGTGAAGCCCCTGCTATAACCTCATTGCTTTGTTCGACTCCGTAGCCACCATATTCGGAGCAAATCTACCCAGCTTGCAGAACTTGGGGCATATCCATCTACAGTCCAACCGGCCTGCTTGAGATTGATAAACCTCTGCTGGAGCTCATACTGGCGATGACTCAAAAATACTTAGCCTAAAATCGAGTCCTAAAACTGTCCTAAGAGATAGGACACCTTAATCCAACCTCTACAGACGTCCACCCATCATGAGCAAGGTCCTGAAGCTACAGTCGGACCTGGTCAACTAACTCATCATCCGGAACCTTTGTCGTTACCAGAATAACTTTTATGTCTTGGAGCCATGCATCTGATGTGATGGCGTCCTCTGTGCCATCGAAGTATCTTGGGTTAAGTCTGCAAAATCTGATTGACACCCTCGAATTAGTCCTTCCGCCTCTCACAAGAGAGCCATCTGTAAGCCCCGACTCAATATTAAATTCTGCTCTTATTGTTGAAACTACTGATGTTATTGTACTACCATCTAATATTGCTGGGTAGCCATCATTCCCTGGAAGATCTCTAATAATATCGAAGTGTCAAGTACCGCTGGTACTATTGGTACTACTAGGGGTACGGGGATCTGCCTCTGAGCAGGTGCCAGCTTTCTCAACGTGTCCAACTTCTGGTTCCACCGTGCTAGCTTTTTCAACTACTGGCTCTATCTGAATCTGACTCTGAGTAGGTGCTACCTCCTATTGTTGCCCAGGGCGACCCTGTACGACCATGCCTGCTGCTCCAGCAATGGAAGAAGCCCTAAAGAAAATGACAAGAAACATCAAGAAAATGATGGAAATGATCATTGAAATATTTGATTGGATAGTGAATAAGGGCTTCTCGAAGAACAAATTCAGGATTTCAATGGCACATATTTGATTGAGACTCCTATGCCTGCTACATGGGCTGATGGACCGTAGGACTACTCTAGGGGGTGAATAGAGTACAGTAGAATAATCTACCCAATTTAAGATTAAGCAGAGTGAAGGTAGTTGCTAACAGTGTATATGCAAGACAGTAATATAAAGAAGTAAGAGTAAGAGAGAGCAAACGCAAACATTGCGATGTATACTGGTTTTTCTCTTAGAGGACTAGTCCAATCCCGATAACCCTTGCTCAGAGTTTTATCCACTATAATCACCAATAGTGAATCACAAGCTTTGATCTGAAGGCTTGCCATTTCTTACACCACGAGGTTTGATCCAAAGTCTCGCAACTTCATAGCTTAGAGAGAGAGAGAGAGTAAATGATGGAACAAAGCTCTATATAACTTTGTAGACTTCTAGATCGAGATCGCACTTGGCACTTAGAAGGCTAGGGAGTTGATCTTGGAGATAAGAAAGTTTAGGCTCTGAGGGTTTACTCACTATATAATAGAAAGATTGAGAATGATTGAGTGTGTAGGAATGTAAAAATCTAATCATATTTATAGGGTATTGGTAAACCGAATTCAGCTAGAATTCGGTTGGGGTTTAATTCAAATTTCTAACCGTTGGGCCAAGAAATTAGGAGCTAATTAAACTGGTTGATTTTAGACCAAAAGGGTAACCGAGTTCGGTCCAAGTTCCGCACGAGTTCGGCACGAGTTTGGCACGAGTTCGATTTCTAAGTATGGTAGACTTTGTTAATGAATGTGGCCTGATTTGGTGGATAGGTTCTGGGATTTATTTGAGTGGACTAGGTATCTGGGTATAGGTATATTGATTTACCAGTACGACTCAGCTTGCATCAATCCTAGACTCAAATAAAATATCAAATTATATATAAAAACCAAGAGTACTGATGAACCCCTGGGTGCGAGGCTCTAGATAAGTCATAGGCGGTTGGACAAAATCTTCTGGTATAACGCCGTCTTTGGCTCATCATCATATAGCATATGTCCATTGTTGGTATTGCTTATTGCTTTCTATAAGTACATGTTAGATGAACAAGAAAATATACAGAAGCAAATATTATATATCTGGACAATGCTGAGTTTAAGTAGAAGAAACTATAGTGATTGATCGATTACCATAATGCTAAACTTAATCGATTAGCCATATTCAAAAACTCAACATAAATATTGAGCCAACATGGGCCACCACTAAAACCTTTTCATGCCATATTTCCAGAATAAGGAGACGGATATGGCCAGCTACCCTGTACAAGGTACTATACGTCAAACGACGATCACAGCTGTAACTAGACAAGGGGTGCATACTATAATCAAGTCATATAGGGTTACAAAAAATATCTATTGTCTCAACCAGTCAAGTAAAAAGTGGTAAACATAGAATATATATGACAAGAAAGTAAGACATCTCAAATGCCCTGCCAAATATTTTAGAAACCAGCTATACAAAATAGAAAAAAGCTGATAGAGTAGCAAAAGTACATGATCATGATCAGCTGTAGTCTGATTAACTACAATCATGTCACGAGAACTAAATATCCAAACTTGTCGTTTAATAGTTGCCGGTGGGTAAACGCCCAAAAGAGTAAAATATTCAATAACGAGCAGGGAAAAGGAAACCCACTCGTGCCCTTCAGTGGACATCCGTCTGGTGTATGCCATTAGGAAGAAGAAAATAAGGTGGATCTTCTGAAACTGGCTCAAAACCTGACCATGCAAAAACCAGTGAGTTTTGACCCCAAATAGCAAGTACCACAAAGAAAGCACGAAATAGAAAAACAAAACCCAAACAATAGATAAGTAAAATATAGGTCTTGCATCATGGCTTCGGTCCATGTCTATCCTAGCATAATAGTCCAACCCTACAACCAAATAAGGATAAGGGTTGAACCATCCCACTATGATAGTCCATGTCCCTAGACTACTAACAAAATAATACAATCATAATCAAATCCAGTTATAACGGTCAATCACTTGTACGGCTTACTATGGTGGAGTTTGAGTTATCTCAGAACAGATGAATAAAAAACTCCTCATATCATGAGCTATTTAATGGGGCTAACCGAGCCATCGTATACACATAGTACATTTTACATTATGCACCGGTCCCTCATAAGGCTACCGTGCTTAGATAACATAAAATATATTGTATAATATAAGTATTCGGATATTGATGTCCACTAGTACGGATGTGACCAATAACTTTGGGGGTCAGCCTTGTTCGGCATGACAATAGTCTGCGGTGGCTAATGTGCACAATCTCGGGATTTTATCCCTCCAAATATTCTACTAGTTTTAGTTGCCTAGATTAAATTCTGTAGTTTTGTTAGGAATCATATGGCGTGGTCACATGATCAATCCTCCTATATGTTCTACCGTAGTATGGTCCACGCTAGATACGAATCTACTTTGTCAATTAATAGCTCAAACTGAATTCACCCGAGCGCGATACAACAAACAAAAAGTCCTAGCCATGCTTTGTTAGTTGACCCTCATACCATGCCCGTGCTGGGAAAATAATGTAATGATATCACATATCGCGTAGTATAGGTGGCATTCTCAATGCATAACCCAAAATATGTAATCATATACCAGATAGCAATTTATGTCGTACATCAGTGCACATTGATCATGTAACACATAGCACATAAAAAATTATATCAGCACGAATACAAGTATTCGAGTCAAATTTTCAACTAATTAATGGGTCACATAAGTCTTGATCGTATTGGAACACATAGCACATGTTAGGCACCTAGCTGGTTAGTCAGTTACGACATAGCCAACATGGTCATATCTAGCACAAGGTCGGGTCACTAAATCCATTCTTCCCTAGGATCAATCACAAATAATTATCAAGGTTAACCACATAGAACAAGAAAATATTCAAATAAAATAGCTAAGCCGTATACACCAACTTGGTGCATAAGACAGATGTCGCATGGACTGTCGGTCGCATACTACTTCAGGCTGCATGCTCCTCCAGGCCGCATGCTACTCCATCTTCCCCAATAGCAGATTTCGGCTATGGCAGAAACTCCAAAATCCAAATCTTGTTTCTTCCATAGAAACCTCGTACGAACCACAAATCTAACGAAGTAAAGTACTAAATCACTTAGAATCAAATGCTCCAGAAGATAGAATAAATAGTTGTCAAAACAACAAGTTTTTAGCGATCAAATAAAAAAACTCACAAAACCCATAAAAGCTCTAACTAAAAATATAGATCTATGCTAATCTATCCATCAAAACAAAAAATTCTAAGTACTAAACATAATAAGAATCACACAACAAACAAAATAGACCAATAATATGGAGGGTTCTACATTTCTAATGCAAGGTGTACTTGTTTGTTAAGAGGGAGAGAAAACCTAAGAGAGAAAATAAATGAAAGAATGAATAGAGAGAAAGGTTTTGGTGTATATATATATATATATATACATATATATATATATATATATATATATATATATATATATATATATATATATATATATATATATATATATATGGATAGGTTTGGGTTGAACTATGGTTTAAACCGTGACCAAGTCTTATCCTCATATTTAACTCATGAACCCAACTTCTCAAAATTTGGTTTGGCCTACAACCAAAGAAACAAAAATACCAACAAGCAGGAATATGTTCCAAATACGTATATTGGGAACGGGGAGTGACAATTCTCTTATTTCAACTGAAAATTCTTTTACTCCCTTGTATCCATGTAAGTAACATACTAATATGTAGGATATCTAATGGTTCGGTGTTGGTCCCTGGCAGACCATCATGGTTTAGAAGTTTCAAGTATCTCCTGAGTAGGTTATTCCTCCTAATCATCGTTTACTATGACGTTTTTTCGAATATTTAGGGACGTTTGGGTTAAGTTTTGTAGGCTTGGGAATGAGTTTTAGGTTCCTTGCCCTTGTTTGGTATGTTTAGGATTAGGAATTAGGGGGAATAAGAAGGGCTTTATATTTCTATTGTTGTGGGAAAGTAATTCCCAAGGCCCCCTCATGGGAATAATTTAACTTTTCTAGAAATGTTTGAATATTTTGTTTGGATAATAATACCCTCATTTTATTTTCAAAATTTTACGTTCTATTCCAAAAAAATAAATTTAGGTAATAAAAGCATGAAAGGGTATTAATGAAAAACTAAATAAAGTAAGATTCTTTTTCCATATTTTCAACCTAACCGAACCAAACATGGGTATGGTAATGTTGAATTTCTTTTCTAGGGAGAGGATTAGAAAATGAATTCGTAGGAATACAAAACCTTCATCCAAATGACCTAGGTCTCCTTTGTGTTATCTTCCTAGGTCTTCTAAGTAGCTTTATATTATGTTATATTATGGAATGAGACAACTAGTGACCAAGTTGACGAGGTCACCTAGGTATGATCTCTCAGCTAACTTGTCAAGGATTTTAACTGTCATACCTAATACTAGATACGAAGAATGGAGGTATGGCTCGTCTAGGTTCGTACTGCGTTATATTCATATCATGTAAGATTACAGTTGTACTAGACACGAAGGTATATGGTATAATACATGTATCTTATAGTCTAACATAATATATTATATCTCCATCAATTAAACAAGAAACAATAATATAGAACATATATGATAAAGTAGTAAGACATCCCTAATGTTCTATCAAAATAATCATAAAGATAGCTATATAAAATAGATACTATAAAATCATATATGAGCACATCATTAGCATAATATATACAATTATGTTATCAAAATGATTGGGGAACAAGCTCACAGAATACACAGGATAAACAAGTGCCCTACGATTAAACATCTCAAAAGAATCAAAATAATATCTAGAGTAGAGAAGGATCCGTAGTGGTCCTTCTTCTGGTGTGCACCATCTTATGGAAGTGCTGGTAGATCGTCGAGCTTAGTTACTAAATTTGTCCTAACCAAGCTAAAGGGTTCAACCATAAGAACAAGTACCACAAGAAAATACGAGCGAATAAGGCAGAAAACCCAATCGATAATTAATATATATAACTTGTGTCATAACCTAGATCCGCGGTTTATTACCGGGCTAGTAACCCACCCCTACACTAAACAAGGAATGGGTGAATTACTACGATGAGGCATCGTACGTATCCAAGACTAAAAATAGGTAATATCGTACACATACAATGATTTAATAGGATAGTTAATCTGTTTCTATGACTTACTATGTTATATCTGGATTATACTAGTAAATGCAATAAAAGGATTCATCAATCGAGAACCTCCGAAGCATGGCTGGCCAAGCCATAAATAATAGTTCTCAATAATATTTCTATGTGCCATTCACATGGCAGTCACCGGGTCGGTGCTATGGATATAATATAATATATAAATTTGTCCTATGGGGTAAATACTTGATCGGTCCTAAGAATATAAAAAAATTATTGTCCAAAAATATAATAATATAACACATTATCTGGGGCTAGCTAGTAAGAAAAGCACGGGGATCCTTTCCTTGCTAATGATCTTTGTGTTTAAACTAGTTCATTAACCCTATACTTTTTTTAAGAATTTTGTGTCTTAGATACATGGTCATTCATCCTATATCTTGTACAGGAGTACGTATACACTGGGTGTGAATCTTACTTCTCCAGGATTCTAACGTAGATTCATCATGAGCATAAATACGACAATTAGTACAAAATCTTACTCCTAATCCACATTACGACTACTGACCAACTACAAGTATATTTATACTGGTATAGTATATAATAACTAGGACACGGATAAGGCATCATAGTACTAGGTAAACAGTAGCGCCTTGGTGCAATAATATGACCAATACTTTGATAGGTATCCTGGTAATAGATAGCACGGATACAATATAGCTAGATCAAGAATTGGGACAAATTGGTAATCATAGATTGAATAATTAAATACCTACGATAATTCCTTAATCTACTACATATTAGGTATATCAAAGTCTATGATATGACTACTAGATAGTAAGTTACCTTAACTTAGGCTTTTAGACCTCCTAGAGTGCACAAATCTACTGGTTAATTTTTGGTTCTATTAATCCATAAATCCTTAAAAACTCTATAGTAGGATGATGGAGGTTTCGTAAAGCTAATCAAACTCTCGGATGCGGGGCTAAGGGATAGTAGGAAGTATCTAAGAAAACTTTTTGAGAAGGCTAAGTGCCCTTACGATAAAAAATATGCAAAACCAAGATCATTCATGAAAAAGCAGCATGGCAAGGGTATAACACCCGTTCTACTGCTTGGTATATTATTTTGTTACATATATAGTACAATTTTTAGACTTGCTATATGTTTTTGGGCTTCGATAGTATACCGACCGGTATATTGTCTACACTAATTCAGTTCAGACTTGAGCTTGGGCTAGGGTGTTTGGGGTCAAAATTTAATTCTATGCTTCCCTAAATTTTGCTTAGCAGCTTGGGAAAGCTAGAATAGGACTCCTACAACAATTAGAAAAATAAGTTTTAGCTAAACACTTCAAACTAGGCCCTAGATATATGATTTATCCCTGGTGACCTAAGTTTATCGCACTCTAAAAACAAATCTAAAACCCCTCATAAATACAATTTTTTTATAAATAATTAAAAGAAAAATAAATAAAATATATAGAATTGAATAACAATACTTTATTTGATGAAACATATCAAAGTATCAATTATACATAATTAAAAATAAAATACTTGCGTTGAAATCCAAGTAATCTCCTAGCCAAATATTTTTCTCCTCCTCCAGGGTGGGTCTAGAGACAACAACCAAGCCTCAAGGCTGCTCCATGCTCTAGGACCATCTCCTAGGTTGGCTTGGTGAAGATAAGAGAAGAGAGGGAAGTGTCTACTGTAGACGCATGAAAAATCATGCAGGCCACAAAAAGGTCATGCCCCCTCAAAAGAATGAAAACAGAACATAGAGGAGCTACATGCAGCCTGAACAACCTAGCCGCAGAGGAGCCATATGCGGCATTATCAAACCTAGCCGCAAAGATGCCATATGCGACTTGATCAACCAATGATCTAGAAGTCGCATAGTATACTCTATGCGGCCTGAAAGACTACAGAGTATGGAGCCACATAAGACCGCCCTAACATAGCATTCAATGTCTGTCAGACTCTCTAATATATTACTCATCACTCGGAGATGCTTTGAGACCCATGAATACGACGGCTCAAAAAAAGATGAAAAGTCACATCAACTCATTGATGCCCTCGATAGACGTGCCACGCCAAGTGCTCACTCATATGCGGCTATATACCCATGCGGCCTTGTTATTATGCGGCCAGAGTGTCCATCCAAAAAAGGTCAAATGAGTGCTCACATGCGGCCATATACCCATGCAGCCTCGTTATCATACGGCCAGAGTATCCACCCGACCAAGGCCAAAAGAGTGCATGTATGGCACCATAATGCCATGCGACCAGAGTGTCCGTCCAACCGAGGAAAAATGAGATCACGTATACATCCAAAATGATATGCAGCCAGAGTGTCCATTCGATCAAGGCCAAACGAGGACACGTATACGGCCACAATACCATCCGGCTAAAGTATCCATTTGACCTAGGCCAAACGAGGGCACATCTGTGACCACAATGCTATTAGGCCATGACGTTATACAACTCTCAACTTATAGGATCTTTTCGTTCCAACCCAAGATAATTTCTCGTACTGTCAGTGCTGACTACGTGTCCAGCAGACCAAGTCACGCGCACAACGGGTTAAAAATAACCCTGAGATCTAAACAACAGCGAATCCGAACCAAAGCTATGTGGCAGCCTGCACATGGCATTCGGCTTTAGCTACAACCGCATTTTATGGAAGGAACTCCTACGGACACTAAACAGAAATATTTGTGGCACCTATAGCCCACCAACATGATGGATATAAATAGGAGTGACATGGACATTCTAAATGGCTGGTTTATCTGCTTCAGTGACCGTACAAAGGTGGAGCTACATACGTACACACAAACTGAGGAGAGAGAAGAGAAGGGAGCATCCTTATTCCTTCGTCAAACCGTTAACGGACTGATGGAGCCGCTACAGCGCTCGATCTCCATCGTCATACTACCTAGATTAAATATTGTACTTTGATCTTCTGCTTATGATTTTTTTTGTTTGTTTATTTGTTATTAAATAAAAGTGTACCCAAACTCACTTGTAATGGCGAACAAGATGGCGAATCTGCAGGGGACTACCTTCTCCTCTGATGAGAAGATAGTGACGCAGTCTGACGTGATAAAACTGGGATGCACCCAGAGGATGCTGGTGGTGCACTTCGACCAACAAGCGTTCGAGAGAATACTCTTCGGTGATAGTGCGAGTCCTTCTCCAAGGTTAGTAAAGCTTAAGAAGATCTGCAGGACATAGATAGCAAAGGCCAATATACCTCACCCAACTTCTGAGCATGCGCTCCCTGCTTCTCTCTGTGATACAGAAAATGCACACCATGCGTCCACCCAGGCTGACCCTGTCCATGCGACAGTCGGGGCTGTTCAGAAATATGCTCAATGCCTAAACTCAGGCTAAGAAAAATACTACGATGCCAGAAGTTCGGCTGCTGAGGCATGTTCTATGCAGCCACAGTAGAAGTCGTATAAGTCGACAGTCACATACAAAAGTAACCATGCGGCAACGGTCGGCGAATGCAGACTAATGGCCAGATGCGGTCGGGACAGCCACAGAAGTTTTGTCTTCGACCGAATTTTACCCAGTGGTGACTCCATGCTCCATGCTGAAAAAGGGAAAGATGTGAAATTGGACTCTTCATTCTATGCACCAACCCATGCTAGGACGAAGAAGTTTAGGACAATACAAAATTGCCAAGATCAAGCAATTGCTCATTCGATCGACCAATAGCAGGCGCCGCTTACTATGCGTGACCCTGTCGAGAAGTCATACAAAACTGGCCCATGCGTTAAGCCCGTAGTGGCAATTGGACATGGTCGGTCAAAAGACTCTTCTGTTGGCAACTTGGGGCAAGTTCTTGTATGAACCCCAGGTCAGGAAGCAAAATCAACACCTATGCGCCCATATGCTCGGTCTATCCGGTCCCATAAGAAGGGCGCAAACGTGAGTCAACTCTCGCTTGACTTGCGCAACATAATCAATCATAAGCATAAAGTAAGGGAAACAACTACGCATACAAGTATCCTCCTCAAGAAATTACTGTGCCAACATTATCATCAACTACTGTTGTAACTAACAGTACCCACTAAAAGGCAGTCGATATTCCCGCGACTGCAACCAAGGGCATCCACCCAGCTGCAACCCGGAGAACATGTACAAGCATCAGAGGAAGAGGAGATGCCATTTGTCTCATCCGATTCTGCTCGGAAGGCCACCTCCATAAGGGGAAGTCAGAGGTCTAGCACCTCCAGTCCATCGTTCTCGGACGGCAGGTCAAGAAGATGGGCCCAAGGGGGATAGGTAACGAAACCTGCGTAAGGTATTTTCTTGGGCACCCTTTCAAAGAATAATTTGTTAGCCACTGGGGGTAGTTCTTCCTCAGGACCCCAGGTGGCTACACAAACTGGGGTTGTAATCCCCTGGACCTCCATGACAATCCGAAGTCCCGTGAAGATGATGACACCCAAGGAACAGAAGTTGAGGTCCCTAGGGGTAGCCACCCTCGTCAAGTGGACGCAGCTTCCTACGTTGGGGGTAGTGTCCCCTCCGAGTCTAAAGAGAATTCAATGTTGGCAACTTTCTCGGAGGACCATTCACTGCTAGAGTCTTAGGCAAAAAGTGTGATGTCTATCGTCCCATCCATTTCTTCCTATATGAGAACAACATACATGGCCGGGGATGATCACGAGGGCCCCAACGATGGACATCGCCTCAAAACCCTTGAGGCCATGATGCAAACCATGAACGCATCAATGCAAGCCTTGACCCAGATAATGTTGGAAATTAAGGCCCCACAACTAGTAAGGGCCTCTAGTCAAACAAGCCTGGACCCTGGGACTAATATGGATTCTAATGCAACCGCTACACCCGCTGGCGGTAACCATCCCCTACTTAGATGGCCTGCTCCTTCTGCTGTCGATGAAGCTCTATTTGTGGTAGAAAACGAAAGAATAAAGATGTATTCAAGATGGGGTTTACACAAAACCCTTCTTCTTTGGTTTACAAACAAACTTGTACAATTTGATCCTATACGAGTGGTCATAGAGGCCGAGTGGGCGTAGAAGCCGAGTGGGCGTAGAAGCCGAGTGAGCAAAGAAGCTGAATGGGCATAGAAGCCGCTGCGTACCATGCCAGAGTGCTGATGTGGACGTCTTAGCCGGAATTACGGCTTTTGAAGACCTAATCAAATCTCTTGCATTAAATGCCGAGATTTGCCACCATCCTGTGCATTAAATACGAAGGCATATTTTTGAAGGTCTGCAGGCCTTCTGTGCATCAGTCGCAGAGACGTGCCTTGAGAAACTGTCATCGCTCTGTGCATCAGATATAGAAACGTGCCTCGAGAAACTGTCATCGCTCTGCGCATCAGTCGTAAAGACGTACCTCGAGCCCCGTACGAAGTATAGTTTTTGATGTGGCAGGCGGTTTGTCTACCGCGGAGCGTAAACAGCTCATGTCTGCCTGTGTAAAACAAGGTAGCGTATCCCTTCGTGCACGTAAAAGAAGTTTACGCAAAGGAGATGGTGGTAAATGACAGCCTGGGTTGCAGTGCCGTGCCATCATTATATCGTCGTCTGGGTAGTCGAGCAGTATCTCTGGGTAGTCGAGCAGTATCCCTTTGTCAGAAGTCCAGACGTCAGGTTCATTGTAGGATCTGATAGGTTCACTTCGGAGAATACGAAGCGTCTCTCGTACACTTCAATGCTGCGTTACAAGAGGATGGATTTTACGCCCAGGAGTCGACGAAGCACCTTGTTTACGCTGAAGTGGTTTGGACGTACTGCCTTACGTTGAGCTTGTATTTCATGTTGTGTTTGGCGGAGAAAGCTCTGTTGTACGTTTGATGGCTCTGAAGGCCTCTGTTTACGCTGCTCTACATCAATATGCTGTGTATAGCCATCCAGCGTATTTTTCATGCTTCTACAAGACCCCCTTCAAAGCTTTCAAATTTCTCAGAATTTAAAATACTTTGAATGAAGCATGAACCGCTCCTCGTAACTCGAAACATTTCTGAATGGAGCGTTGAAACGATCGATGCTGACTTTATGGCAGATTTATTGGGGACCGGTGTGATCTCTTTCGCCTATAAAAAGGCTGGGGGGTTAACCCATTCTTCCCACATTCCCATCACTACGCAGAGATGATCGCCGGAGTTCGTCGAGTCGACCTGAGGAAGAAGGAGATCATGTTCTTCCAGCGTGTAAGGAGCTGAAAAAGACGGTGTCTTCGAGCAAGTGTCCACTGCAATGATGGATCATGGAAGGATATCTTAGCCTCCCTTGCTCGGGATAATCAGCAACTTTATATGGCTGTTCTTCCAGGAGAAGGGAAGGGTCGTATTAGACCACACGGCTTCCAAGCGGTGTCTTCTCCTGTTACCTCCGAGGATGAGAGCGGCAACTAGCTCTCACCTCGGGTATTGAGTTGGGTGAAATACCTCAACTCAATCTGCCACGGTGCACGGAGCATAGGATCTGCAAAATTTATGCAAGCCCCAACTCTGTATTCTCCCGCCGTTGATTATTGCCATGTCAGTCCGTTTGCTGGAACTGACTGACTGCTGGAGAAGATAGATAAAGAATTGTGCCCATGCGAGAACCTGTCAGAACAGCTTCTGGGCGATCTTCAGACGATGGTGGGGAAATCCTTTTGTCGACGGAGTTTCCCTCAGATGTAATCACGAAAATGAAGAAAAAAAACCTTGTAGATTAGATTTTCCTCATATGTAATCATGATTTTGATTTTAATAAAATCGTCTTTCTTCTCTGCATATGATCGTTTTGCCATACGTTACTGTGAAGTCTGAATATGTGTAGCTTCGACACGTCTAATTCTTTATGTCGACTCTGTATAGAAAGAGTGCTAGGTCCTGTCCTTTTGCGCATAGCGAATAATCCATAGAACGTTGTTTGAGCATTTTGAACATTTAGAACTCTCCTGCTGCTAGGACTGAGGAACTGCGTAGAGCTCTGAACTGTTGTTTTTTACTTCTGATGAACAGAATCTTTGTTCAGACTTCATCTTCAAGAATGATTTCTCAAAAATCCTTTGGAACAGGGTCAAGAAATGGCTGTCAAATTGAGTTGCCATCTTGATAGATGAGATATTCAAACTGGAGTATGGATGAAACTCCAATTGACCCGAGAAGAGTAATTTCTCAATATTTGAACTCTGTATGTTTCGGGTACTTGGGATATCTTGAGGTCAAGAACGAGTATCTTCTGTGTGAACTCTTTGCAATTGACCCTCTTGAGGACTGTTCAGATGTACGCGCAATCTGGCTAGCGTATCGTTCAGATGTACAGAAAGTCGTGGAGCGCGTACATCCCTTGGAACAGGGTCAAGAAATGGTCGTCTTCTGTGCTGATAGCCTCTTTGAGGAAGATGACGCACGAAGACATTTTCATCTTTTATGCCCACATTTTTAATGTGCCAGCGTAAAAACTCCATATTTTCGCAGTTTTGAGCGTAAAAGCTCTGACTGCCGAAAACTTGGTGTATAATATAAAATTTTAGTTTTACACTTGTGGATGGGACCTCCGACATAATAACTAGAATTTTTGGCTGTCTGGCGTAAAGCACGGACTGTATACCGCCAATTACGCTCCTGGATGTGACTTCCGGCGTAAAATGACCAAATTTTGTATAATCTTGGCGTAAAGCGCAGACTGTCGTTTCTTTGTTTTTATGTTGCAAGATTTGTAATGACGTATTTTTTTTGCACTTTTGCAGTTGACTTGCATGAGTCTCCACTGGCCGAGGTGATGGGTTCCGCTGCCGGGATGCTGCACTCAAACTATCTGGAGGATCTCTCCCACATGACATTTCCTATCTCCGGACCCCAGTATCCTGAAGGAAGGAAGATCTTGATATCGGCTCAGGGCGAGCGACGTTGCTGAACATAATTAACGGGGAGCCCCTGATGTACATAGACGGGGATTAGTACATCAAGTCGGCTTTTCTTTTTGGGGACATGATTGAAAAACGGTCCCAGACGAAGCCCAAGAGAGAACCCTAGGTTTTCCCCGCCGAGAGTGTGGTCTTGTATCTGCCAACGATGCCGAGATATTATCCCATCTCGTCTTTCTCCCATGCGACACATTCCAGGAGGATATCGTGGACGCTGACTCCCGATCTTCACGGCAAGCCGGAAAAGATCTTTCATCTAAAAAGAGCTGACCAAGGGTCGTTTGTCAGCCGCCCTTCCGGCGTTGTGACGCTGTTCAGGGGACTGTGCCCGGGCAGCATTCCGAGTGAAGACAGTTCTGTGATCCAGCCGGTCCAGTTGTCGACTTTCTGCAACGACTTCATGGGGCGAGGGGGTGTATACCCCAAGGAGAATCCTCGGTGCAATGGGTGGATCACCCCAACAAACCTCCGATGGGCTTGCCTAGTTGACTGGGCCTTGAAGCATTTTCGGAGAGAGCTGAAGTTCATTGGACTGTATGCTGCTGTGAGTGCGACGAGTGTTGGGTTGCCTCCCAACCCTAACCTATTTCTGGCACTGATGGAGCGATACATTTCGCTCACCGGGACCTTCGTCACTCCACTGGGGGAGTTGGGGTTGGCCCTCCATGAGATGGCAGTGATCTCGAGACTGCCGATGGGGGATACCCCATATGAAGAGTATGTTCCCACTAACCGGGAGTTGGAGGACTCGGACCCTCGGGTTATGGAGGTGTATCAGGAGCTGATGTGCCACTACTTCACGTGCACTACTTTTTATGATGAGCCTTCCGATTTGGCTCACACCACTAAGTGGATGTCCTACCTCTTCTTCTACCGGGCGAGGGCCGCCAAGTCGGAGAAAGTTTCGGGGGGCAAGAATAAGCCCGTGAACTGTTTGGGCGTGCTCAGTGCCCAGGTCGTCGAGGATCTTATGGAGGATGCTAAAGCTCCAGATCAAATTCTTAATGACGGGGTAGAAAAGTATCCTGAAGGCACTAAGGCTTATAGTTACTTGAGGCGCTGCCGCATGCCTCTGTCTAAGGAAGTCCGGCTGGCTGGCTTTCTCTCCATATGGCTGCATCGAGTCGTGGTGCCCGGCATCGCGTCCACGGACCGCATTCACCGGAACATACTGTGGCCTGCCGTGCGTCTAGTGTTCGGGACAAGACTGGGCTTGCTCCCTGCCATGGTGTGCCGTATACAGGCTGGTTTGAGAGCCATGACTGATGGACTGCTCGTCGATGAAGCTCGATGTGATAGCTTTCCCTGGGTAGAGTTACCATACCTGTATTTGATGGGATGGTTAATTCTCCACAACCCTCGGGTGATGTCTCCCGGCCCTGGCAGTAGTTCGGGAGGTAGTTTCTTGCTGAACTACAAGGACTGTCCCTAGAACGTGAACACAGTTTTAGATTGTCGGCTGGAGCTGAGCCTCGGTCATTGCTGGAAGCTCCTCTGCACTGTCCCCTTTGTATATCGTAATCAATCGGGTATTAGGCATGAGGATTTAGGTGGAGAGAAGACCAATCTTTCTCCGGAAGCTTTTAATTGGTTGGTCTGCATCAGACCCTCCCATTTGCTGTACAAAAGCGAAGATCATTGCTTCTTCGAGCCCTACTTGCCCAGTCGGTTCGCCAGGCAGTTTGGGTACGATCAGCTGCACGTGGGCAATGCCGTCACCAGCTTCGGGTCCAGGGACGGACTCATTGATGGAGCCAGAGGATGGCGGTATTTTATCATGGGTTGTACGGGAGCAATCTTTATCATGCCGGTCGTCACACTCTCCACGGAGTTGCGTATCCTCTATTCATATGCCCAATTCTACGTGGCGATCAATACCTTCCATCGTGACTTTGACATGCGTGGAAGCTTTAGGGTGCCTTCTCCCAAGTCTGGGGGAAGAGTCGAAGTCCCCTCGGTTTCGTCTGACGAGGGTGAGGGATCCGTCACTCCGGATGAGCCTCTGGTGTCAGTGCCTAGGTGTGAAGTACCTCCGCCTGCGGGGGCTTTGGCAGTCTCTTGGAAGCGAAGGGCTCCTGCTTCAAAGCAGACTTCCCCTCGCAAGAGGAAGAAGAAGACGGTTGCTCGTTCTCTCCGAATTCCTGGTATCGAGGCTCCTAGAGAGGAACCTGTTGTCTCCCCTGTTGGGGATGTCTCTTTGATTGGAGGTTCCTCGCCTTTCGGAGAGGGACCCTTAGTTTCGGCTGGCGATGCCGAAGAACTCCTACCTGAGGCTGCCATTGCTGCCACTGCCTCCGGTAGTGGAACGAAGTCGCCTGCGTGGCCGAGGCAAATGAGAGAATCTTTCCCTGGACCAGCAACGGATGAAACTCCTGCCGTGTCCGTGAGCGAGCCTGGCGAGATTTCGGCTGACGAACCTCGACCGCGTCTTGGTGAAAGCTTGGTAGAGCACCTGGTGGTGTCGGTGGGTGACGAGCCGTTCTGAGAAGAGGATGGCGCTGAGTTGAGATGTCAACCGATGTGATAATCGATAGCCAAAGAACTCGGAGAGTTTGATCGGAGGCAATATGAACATGACAAACTTCTTGGATGCAATTCCATCGGGGACGAAAGTGTATATCTGCTCAGAGGTGATATGGACATGACAGTCTTTGTGGACCTAACACCACTGGCGTACTTATAGTTAAGTACGGGTGCCAAGTTGAGATGACAATCGATATTAGAGGTAATATAAACATGATAATCGATGGCCGATTTTAGGAAGGTTTATTCAGAGGTAATATGGACATGACAAACTCCTAGGATACAATTCCATCGGGGACGGAAGTGTATATCTGCTCAGAGGTAATATGGACATGGCGATCTTTGTGGACCTAACACCACTGGCGTACTTAGAGTTAAGTATGGGTGCTAAGTTGAGATGACAATCGATATTAGAGGTAATATGAACATGATAATCGATAACCGATTTTAGGAAGGTTTGTTCAGAGGTAATATGGACATGACAAACTCCTAGGATGCAATTCCATCGGGGACGGAAGTGTATATCTTCTCAGAGGTAATATGGACATGGCGATCTTTGTGGACCTAACACCACTGGCGTACTTAGAGTTAAGTACGGGTGCTAAGTTGAGATGACAATCGATATCAGAGGTAATATGAACATGATAATCGGTAGCCAATTTTAGGAAGGTTTGTTCAGACTGGAGTAAAGCTGAAGAGGTCCTCAATCGGCCATCGGCTTCCCGCATAATCCGGAGGGTAGGCAGATTGCTCCCTCGCTGGCGTAAAGGCCGAGAAGTTGAGTACTCTGCCGCTTGCTCCCCCTTGCGGAGATCACAGCGCTCATCTGGTTCCCCGAAGAGGTCAGATGTTATCTTGCTCACGGAGCATGATTTGTACTTCCGATTTGGCGCTGAGGCATCATCAAAAGTTTTGTCTGTACCGCGCGTAGCGGGAGACTGGTTTCTACGCGTAGAGCGCAGTGGATACCTCTGGGTTAGCACTGAGGATTTGCCCGAAGTTTTGTTTGTACTGTACGTAGAGGGAGACTGGTTTCTACGCGTCGAGCGCAGTGGATACTTCTGGGTTAGTGCTGAGGCTTTGCCCAAAGTTTCGTCTGTACCGTGCGTAGCGGGAGACTAAATTTTACGTGCAGGGCAAGGAGGGAGCGATGCTACAACCTCATTGGTCGGAGAGATCGGAGAGATCGGAGAGTCCACAGGAATGGTAGAGGATGTCTTGGGCATCCAGACCTTGCGCAGCTTCCTGTTATTTTAGACGGAGAGAGGGTGAGAGCTACCCCCGGTTCGAAGCATGTCTTCGTAGGCAGACTGGTCGAATTGGACGACCAGTATCTTCTTCACGGTTCCTACAGATACCACATCATGTTGAGCAATTACTTCCTCATCAGAAGAGAAAGACGTCCCCAGCAGAGTCGCCATCTTGTTTGTGGTGGAAAATGAAAGAATGAAGATGTATTCAAGATGGGATTTACACAAAACCCTCCTTCTTTGGTTTACAAACAAACTTGTACAATTTGATCCTATACGAGGATGTGGGAGTACAATTTATTTAATCTGGGTAAATATTGCTATAGGTGTCTGATCTGCAGTCGATCACTTTAGCCCTTGGACCACACGATGTTAAAGAAGTGCCGTGGAAGACAGGTAACAGCTTCGAAGGTTACAGAAGAGGGTGGATGCACGATGCCAAAGTCGTCGATCCCTGCTCCTTGCCTGAGCTCCAGATTCTCTCTCTCTCTCTCTCTCTCTTGACCTCTGGTTTGATCTTTCTTGAAAGTTCGACCTTAGATCTGATATTGGTTTCTTGACCAATTTTTTGACCTTGTTCGATTTTAAAATCTCGACCTCCTTTCCCCCTTGATAGGGGTCTCTATTTATAGAGTTTTGGTGACAGTGACCACTCTGTCGGTGTAGAAACCGAGGAGTGGAAAGTACAGCACCCTTTTATACGACGGTTTAAAATAACCAATGCCTGCGTATAGATGACCTTTTGAGCGAGCATGTGACGCATGTCCAACTAAGGGGACAAAATGCGTATATCTGCTACGAAGATCACGGCATAGAAGCCACGTAGGTAGGTATCCCTCATGTAGAAGAGGTTGGCATAGAAGCCAAATGACTGTCACCATGGCATAGAAGCCAAGTAGTTATCAAACCGGCATAGAAGCCGAAAATAGGCGTAGAAGCCGAGTGGTCATAGAGGCCGAGTGGGCGTAGAGGCCGAGTGGACGTAGAAGCCGAGTGAGCACAGGAGCTGAATGGGCGTAGAAGCCGCTGCGTACCGTGCCAGAGTGCTGATGTGGACGTCTTAGCCGAAATTATGGCTTTTCAAGATCTAATCAAATCTCTTGCATTAAATGCCGAGATTTGCCACCATCCTATGCATTAAATGCGAAGGCGTATTTTTGAAGGTCTGCAGGCCTTCTGTGCATCAGTCGCAGAGACGTGCCTTGAGAAACTGTCACCGCTCTGCGCATCAGATGTAGAGACGTGTCTCGAGAAACTGTCACCGCTCTGCGCATCAGTCGTAGAGACGTGCCTCGAGCCCCGTACGAAGTGCAGCTTTTGATATGGTAGGCAGTTTGTCTATCGCGGAGCGTAAATAGCTCATGTCTGCCTGTGTAAAACAAGGCAGCGTATCCCTTCGTGCATGTAAAAGTAGTTTACGCAAAGGAGATGGCGGTAAATGACAGCCTGGGTTGCAGTGTCGTGCCATCATTATAGCCGTCGTCTGGGTAGTCAAGCAGTATCTCTGGGTAGTCGAGCAGTATCCCTTTGTCAGAAGTCCAGACATCAGGTTCATTGCAGGATCTGACAGGTTCACTTCGGAGAATACGAAGCGTCTCTCGTACACTTCAATGCTGCGTTGCAAGAGGATGGGTTTTACGCCCAAGAGTCGATGAAGCACCATGTTTATGCTGAAGCGGTTTGGACGTACTGCCTTACGTTGAGCTTGTATTTCATGCTGTGTTTGGCGGAGAAAGCTCTGTTGCACGTTTGATGGCTCTGAAGGCCTCTGTTTACGCTGCTCTGCATCAATATACTGCGTATAGCCATCCAGCGTATTTTTCATGCTTCTACAAGCTCGATAAGCAATACGGGGGGTACGAGAACTCCGGGCCCGCCAAGACTCTACGGGCAATCGGGACTCACTATGCGAGCTTGGGATCCGACAACCGTATCCCCTCGAGTGAACAGACATACCGTAGCCTTCCAAGTACAAGCCCTTTAACTTGACTCTATTTGTTGGGAAGATATCTCCCGTTGAATTCATGAGTTACTTTGAGAAGGTAACTGGACATCTACCTCGCAACGATGTCCTCTTAACCAAGCTCTTTGTAGGGGCATTATCTAGAATAGCGTATTCGCACACTGCTCGTATTCAGTATGCTTATATTCGTGTTCGTAACGTGTCGTGATTGGATCCATAAGTGTTGGTTGGGGATGAGGGAGTAGGAGTTGGTTATGTGATCAAGCCCAGTGTATTCGTGTATATGTCGATTACATATCACATGTGTAATCGAGTTACCATATTATATTCGTGTTCAACCCAAACGATCACATAACAAACTTGTACTCTAAGATACATTAGCTAGTTTACCTATTTTTATTACTTGCAGATATTTTATATTATATGTTCTTCCTTTCTAGTATTTTACCTGTTTACTATAGTTTATTTTATTGCCTGTTGCTAGTTCATCTTGGATTCTTTTCTATTACTTGTCATATATGTTTTACCATATATTTGGAAATTCTTCCAAGGATTTATACTTCGCTCCAATCCTGACTGGATATATTTTTTAGATGATTGGCTTGAGCAGCAGTGTCCTACTTATTACGGACTGCAGGACGATGAGACATTAGATGATACTACCCTAGAGCAGGAGAACCTAGTGCTAGTGATTGAGGAGGTTGACTTATATTGTTTAGACACTGTATTAGTCTTATTTTAGACTCTTGGCATGTATATATTATTTTGGGAGTTGCTTTGTGCCTAGACTTATATTATGGGCTTGTGAATGTATTTGTGACTCTTTTACTTCTTTTTCCTATTTCATATTGTGCTATTTTTCCTCCTAGTTTGATATTGAGATTGAGTATTGGTTTCATTATCATATACCATATTGTTCCTCCATTTGCAGTTGAGACAGCATGACATATAGCTTATATATATTGTATGAGATGTTAGATAGTATTGTTGAACCAAACAACGTTCTACTGTCGATTTTGCGGCGTAGCCTGGACGTTGTTCAAGTACTCGTATCCCCAATCCGGATGCGGCTCGTAATACAAAATGGTACTGAGACTACATGTACCAAAAGTTGTATCCATCTACCAAAAGAACTAGCGATAATTCTTGCTTCTGTCAAGTGTTGAGTTTTGAGTAGGTCCATTTGTGGAAGACAACAAAAATAAACCCAACTATTCAAATGAACTTACTTAGTTCTTGTCAGCCATTAATCGGCTTAGAGGAGGAAAGTACAACTAGCCAGGTGTTTTCTAATTTCATGGAGTGTCCGTGCATGCTTACCCACCTCAACCTTCAAGATAACTCTTAAGTTTTTTAAATTTTATCTGGTGTGCCATTCTAAGTGCATTTTCTCAATATAAAATACTATTGCACAAAACCCAGCTCTTAACCTACAAAATGGTGGACATTCAACCTAAGTTAGTTGCTTTAATAAAATTAAAATATTACCCTCAAGAATTCACCATAAACTTGAGCTTGGTATAAAGACAGAGAACAACTAGTGCCAGAGAAGGGTAGATCACAAGTGCTTGTTATGGGTTTCATGGTTTATAACCCCAAACTAGAGTTTGGTATAATTTCATGGAGTATTTGTTGGTTTTGTTTTTCATGCAAAAGCTCAAGTTCCTCTTCCTTTCTTTAGTCCCACATCGGATGGGCCAAAGCTTTCTTGTGTACATATATTAGTTTCTCTCCTTTGCTCTATTAAGTTGTTGTGTGGGGAACCCCTTGGGCCACACGCGCGCGCCACCGCCGCCGCCCGCCCGGCTCGGCTCGGTTCGGCACGCGTAACGTGTGCGGGTACGCGCCCACCCGATTCGATTTTCTCTTCGGGTTCGGGCTGGGACCCTAAAATTCTTTTTGCTCCTCTTCATTCTTTTATTTATTTTTCTGAATGTTGGAATTAATTTCTGAACGTTACGAATTATTTTGAACCGTTATATTTTCAGTCTCCAGGTTCATTCGTTTAATTCTCCTATGTAACGGCTGAATTAATCGGAAATTAATTCAGATCGTTACCTATCAGTATTATATATGTGTCTGTCTTCTTTGTAAAAGATTACAACTTTTTCTCTCCAAAAAATTGCTGTGCTAACTGATTTGTACTCCGTTCTTCGTCTTCATCTCCAAGCTCTGGGCAGAACTAAGTCCTGGTTGTTCTCTCCAAGTCGTGTGCGACAACGAGATACCGGTAGTGCGGGAGTTTTACCACTAGGAGCTTCGGAAACGTCAGCACACAGATCCCGAATAAACTCTTAGGGCAGTACTTCGTGCATGACTTCCCCAGAGGCCGGTAACATCTGTTTAATTTTATTTTTGTATTCTAAAATTTTTCAAAAATAAAATAATAAATTCTAACATTCTAAGAGTTTATCCGTTTGTTAGAATTTAAATAGTTACTGTTGATCTATTTGTTATAATTTAGAATTGTTACAGTAGCTACTGTTAGAAAATTTTCTAGTAGCAAATATTCTAGTAGAATTGTTACAGTAGCTACTGTTAGAAAATCTTCTAGTAGCAAATATTCTAGTAGAATTGTTACTTTAGCTACTGTTAGCAAATACAAGTTGATAATTAGAGTTGTAAGAATTTCTAGAAAATATTCTAGTACCTACTATTGTTTTATACTGTAGCAATTTATTTTCTAGAAATTTGTTACCGTAGCAGTTTGACTTCTAACAATTTTTTTTATATAGCCACTTCTAGCAATTTGTTAATAGTTACTCTAGCAATTTTCTACAAAATTCAAGTTAACAGTTACTCTAGAAATTTGTTTCAATTACTCAATTGATTTATTTGTTTACTTATCAAGTTGCCTACTATACTGTCAAATTGAAAAAAGTGTTTTAAAAATTGTTAGCACATTTGATAACTTTGTAAATTGTAATTTTTTATCACAAAATTTCTTTCAGTTGTAACTTACAATTTGCTTCATTTTTTTTAATCACTTAGTATTTTGAAAGTAATCTAGGACCAAAAGAAAATAGTTAGTAAAAGAAAATTGCAAATAAAATCTTCAAATCTAAAATTTCAAAGTAGAGACAAACTCGGGCACAAGCCGAAAGGGTCCTTCTGTCAACCGGGTGTAAATAGCCCTAAGCGATACGGTACTTAAGTGTCTTCGGACCGCCGCTAGCTGGGAACCGGCCCCTACAGCTAACCTGAGTTGATCAACACTTAAAAAATTAAAGATTTAAGATTGATTAGCAAAGACCACCTAAATTATTATCTTAGACATTGTTATTAAATAAATTTATATTTTTCAGACTACAATCATGACTGGTAAGGAGGAATCCTCTACTGTAAAACCTGCTAAGTTTGATGGCTCTTACTTTAAAAGATGGCAGAGTCAAATGAAATTTTGGCTCACGACCTTAGGACTTATTTCTGCCATTGATGGGTCCACACCCATCACAAATGATTCTGATGAACCTGAGTCTGACATAGCAGTGTCCACCTCATCAAAGCCAAAAATCCCTAAAGAGATAGACTTACACTGCTTTCATAAAATTCTAAGCGCATTATCTGAATCCTTGTATGATATATTTTTTGAATAGAAGAGCGCTAAAGAACTTTTGAAAGCCTTGGAAGATGAATACGGTTGTGATGATGCCGGAATAGAAAGGTTTAATTCTTCAACATTTAATAGGTATTTCATAGTAGATGACAAGCCTATGAATGACCAGCTCCATGAATTCCAAGAATACCATAGACATATTCAAGCCAAAGGCACATCTTTCTCTAATGAGCATAAAATAGCATACCTAATAGACAAGCTACCTCCCTCTTGGTCTGATATGGCTAAGGATCTTATCCATACACAAGAAGATCTTACCTACAATCAAGTCCTAAAAAAAATTAAAATCGAAGAACAAATTAAATTGAGGTATAAGCCTAAGACTGAATCTAAAGCTAAGGTAAACCTTGTAGAAGGCCAAGAAAAAACCAAGTCTAATTTTCCTTATAAACCCAAAAAGAATTTCTTCAAGAAGAAGAAAAACTTTCAGCCTAACCACCAAAACCATCATCACCAAAACCAAAAACCTAGAAACTTCAGTCAGACTCAGGATCAAAAGAGATTTTGTTTTGTGTGAGGTAAAATAAACCATATGGCCATCAACTGCTACCATAGGAAGAAGAAAGCTGTCCAGACCTCCTACAAAGGAAAGGGCTCAGTTAGACCAGAAGCAAACATGCTTCACAAAGGTTCTTCGAGTTCCTTCAGGTCTGTAAGCTTTCAACCCCTTATTAACCTCTCTTACCATTCTGATGATTGGTGGTTGGATTCTGGAGCTAATGTTCACGTTTTCTTTGATCGCTCCTGTTTTACAAACTATCAGGAATCAAGTGGAGGAGGTGTGACCCTAGGAGATGGCTCAACGGCACAAATTATTGGAAGAGAAAAAGTTAACCTGAAGATGACATCAGAAAAAATCTTAACTCTTCATGATGTTCTTCATGTGCCGTCTGTCAGGAGAAACCTAGTTAGTGGATCCCTTCTTGTAGCCTCATGATACAAAATTGTAATGGAGGCTAATAAAGTAGTTTTTTCTAAGCATGACTCTTTTATAGGAAAAGGCTTTGTAAAAGACGGTCTTTTTATTTTAAGTACAATGAATAAAATTTCTGATTGTTCTCTCATTATCTCTAATATAGAATATTCAAATATTTGGCATGGCAGACTAGGTCATGTGAACCTAGGTTCTATTAAAAGGATGATGACCTTAGATCTTATTCCCAAGACTCCAATAGATGACAAACACAAATGTGAGATTTGTGTTCAAGCCAAACACACTAGATTACCTTTCAAATCTGTAGAAAGAAATTCTGACCTTCTAGAACTTATCCACAGTGATGTATGTGACTCAAATAGGATTTTGACCAGAGGCGGTAGAAAATACTTTGTTACGTTTATAGATGATTATTCAAAGTATTGTTACATCTACCTTCTAAAAACCAAAGATGAAGTTCTAGATAGATTTAAGGTCTACAAATCTAAAGCTGAGAATCAATTAGAAAGGAAGATTAAGATCCTTAGATCTGATCATGGTGGAGAATATACCTCAAATGAAATAATTAACTTTTGTGAAGAGCATGGAATAATTCATGAGGTAACTGCTCCATATTCACCTCAGTCTAACGGAGTTGTTGAACGCAAGAACCGCACTCTGTTAGATATGGTGAATACCATGCTTCTCAGCTCTGGTGCTCCTGATAACTTGTGGGGAGAAGCCCTTTTAACTGCCTGTTACATTCTTAATAGGATTCCTAGTAAGACAAAAGATAAGACTCCCTATGAGCTGTGGAAAGGTAGAGCACCTAGGATTAATTACCTTAGAGTTTGGGGATGCCTTGCTAAAGTCGGAATTCCCGAACCTAAAAAGAGAAAGATTGGTCCCAAGACTGTAGACGCTATTTTCATAGGATATGCCTTAGACAGCTATGCCAATAGATTTCTAGTGACTCACTTAAAAGTAAATGAAATCTCTAACAATAACATTATAGAAGCAAGAGATGCAGTTTACTTTGAAAACATATTTCCCTTTAAGGATAGAAGTTCAATCTCTTCCACCATACCCTCTACTAGTTCTCAAGTCCAAATACCTAGCTCTCAATCTGAACAAGACTTAGAACCAAGACGGAGTATAAGGAATAGGATTGAGAAAAATTTAGGAGAAGGATTCTTCACTTTTTTGATAGAGGGTGATCCCTCAATTTATGAAGAAGCAATGTCGTCTCCTGATGCTCCCTTCTGGAAAGAAGCCATTAACAGTGAATACAACTCCATCATGAAGAATAACACTTGGTTTCTAACAGATCTATCTTTAGGGAATAAACCAATAGGTTGTAAGTAGATTTTCAAGAAGAAACTCAGAGCCGATGGTACTATAGAGAAATATAAAGCTAGATTAGTTGCTAAGGGTTTTACCCAGAAGAAAAGATTAGATTATTTTGATACCTACTCTCCTGTAGCTAGTATCACATCCATTAGAACTCTCTTGGCCTTAGCATCCATTCATGATATGCTAATCCATCAAATGGATGTAAAGACAGCATTTTTGAATGGATATCTAGAGGAAGAACTTTATATGGACCAACCTGAAGGTTTCATTGCTAAAGGTCAAGAAAAGAAAGTCTGTAGACTAGTAAAATCCCTCTATGGCTTGAAACAAGCTCCCAAACAATGGCACAATAAATTTGACAAAGTAATTTGTGAATATGGTTTCTTGTCAAATGAGTATGACAAATGTATATACTCTAAAGGTACATGTAAAAGTTGTGTCATTTTATGCTTGTATGTAGATAACATTCTTATCCTAGGTTCATCACTGGAATTGATAAATACTACAAAGAACTATTTATCTAGCCAGTTTGATATGAAAGACCTAGGAGAAGCCAACTTAATTTTACGAATGCAAGTGACCAAAGGCAAAGAGGGTTATACTCTATCTTTAGCACATTCAATTGAAAAAATGCTAAAAAGATTTGAGTTATTTGATAAGAAACATGTCCTTACTCCTTATGACAGCAGTATTGTACTGAAAAAGAATAAAGGATCACCTTTGGAACAACATAAATATTCACAGATGATAGGCTCCCTTATGTAAATAACAAACAGGACAAGACCTGATATTGCATTTGCTATTAGGAGACTAAGTAGATATACCAGTAACCCAAATCAGTCACATTGGACTGCCTTGGATAGGGTATTTAGATATCTCAAGGGCACCCTAGATTACAAACTTTATTTTACTAGGCACCCTGATATCATAGAAGGTTATTCAGATGCAAACTGGGTAACCGACTCACATGATATAAAATCTACTACTGGATATGATTTACTCTAGGAGGAGCTGCAATCTCCTGGAGCTCTTGTAAGCAAACTATCATAGCTAGGAGTACAATGGACTCTGAAATGATAGCTTTAGATACAACTTGCATAGAAGCTGAATGGCTTAAAAATCTAATTATGCATATACCTGTTTCTCTTAGTCATGTTCCTGCAATTTCTATAAATTGTGATAATAAATCTGTTATTGAACTACTAAAGCATGATTCTGTGAATGCTAAGATGAACAGGCACCTGCAGCTGTGCTTCAAGTCAATAAAAAGCCTACTAGGCAAATATGTGGTTCTTGACTATATAAAGTCAGAAAAGAACCTTGCAGATCACTTGACGAAGGGTCTGTCTAGGACTTTGATCCTAGAATCATCGAGGGGGATGGGGTTAAGCCCATAAGTTAGTCACCAGCAGTGGCAACCCAACCGAGTCTGACTGGAGATCCCAAGAAGCCGGTTCAATGGGTAGAAACAAGCTGAACTTAGGTGACTTTATGGAACACTGACTCGAGATTAAAGTCTTACTAAAATAAAGCCCAAGCGACTGTACATGTGTACAATGACTCCCCATCCCTATGGTGACAGTGTTCCTGTGTGATATGGTTAGGATGAGATTAAACTCTTAATAGGTCCAAGCTGTAATGCTAGGTTGATTCATATCACCAACCATTAAGGACTTACCTATATGGAGGTCGTGAAGGCCGCGACTATGGGACAGGGCGATCCCAGACAACTCTCATGAATGTGGAAAGTACGCATGGCCATTTAAAAGCGCCACCGGATAGACCAAGGACCTCTAGCGTACTATGTGTGCTATTTTTCTAAATCTGGTTCAAGAAGTCTGATTCAAGGCATAGTCCATCAAGCACTTCTTCATATTAAGGCAATAGTCACTACGTGAGATTCAAGGCTGTAGTCCATCTCATCTATGCATAGTATTTTACTGCCCAGATGCTCTCTCTCTCTCTCTATTTACTTCACTCTTATCTCTGTTTCGGAACTTGACCTTTTGGGGAGGGATTTTTGGTTTTGCTTTTCTTACAAAAGCTCAAGTTCCTCTTCCTTTCTTTAGTCCCACATCGGATGGGCCAAAGCTTTCTTGTGTACATATATTAGTTTCTCTCTATTGCTCTATTAAGTTGTTGTGTGGGGAACCCCTTGGGCCACACGCACGCGCCGCCGCCGCCGCCCGGCCCGGCTCGGCTCGGTTCGGTTATGTTCGGCGCGCATAACGTGTGCGGGTACGCGCCCACATCTGCGGACGCCGAATGCCGATTCGATTTCCTCTTCGGGTTCGGGCTGGGACCCTAAAATTCTTTTTGCTCCTCTTTATTCTTTCATTTATTTTTCTGAACGTTGGAATTAATTTCTGAACGTTACTAATTATTTTGAACCATTATATTTTCAGTGTACAGGTTCATTCGTTTAATTCTCTTGTGTAACGGCTGAATTAATCGGAAATTAATTCAGACCGTTACCTATCAGTATTATATATGTGTCTGTCTTCTTTGTAAAAGATTACAACTTTTTCTCTCCAAAATATTGCTGTGCCAACTGATTTGTACTCCGTTCTTCGTCTTCATCTCCAAGCTCTGGGCAGAGCTAAGTCCTGGTCGTTCTCTCCAAGTCGTGTGCGGCAACGAGATACCGGTAGTGCGGGGGTTTTACCACTAGGAGCTTCGGAAACGTCTGCACACAGATCCCGAATAAACTCTTAGGGCAGTGCTTCGTGCACGGGAACTCCTGGGTCTGGAACCAGGGGGGTTGCTCCGATAAATTCTTTCTTTCTCGTCCACTCCAGGGGGTGCGGACACACCTGCGCGGATTACAGATGACGGTTACAAGAATGGCGGGCCGGTAACATCTGTTTAATTTTATTTTTGTATTCTAAAATTTTTCAAAAACAAAACAACAAATTCTAACAGTATTCACTGAAAGCAGATGGAAACAAAGTATCTGCTTCAACATATGAACAAACTTAAAAAGTGTTGGAGTAATAACTAACTATAGTCAGAGTCAAGTTTACTTTGTAAACCATGTACCCAGTTAAGGACGTGTATAAAAATAATCTCAGGAACAAAAGGAAACAAAATTAATAAACATATCGAGCATCATAATAATAGAAGGTACCTATTAAAAATCCGTGAGAAAAGTAGGCGATGCAATAAATAAAAAGTATGGAAAAAGTCACCAAAACTATAACTCCAAACAAAAAATTCAACAATCTGCTCAAACTCATAACCGAAAATATAAATTATAAATTTATAACACCACCGTAAATGCTACCAGATTAGAAATATCATTTGGCAAAAGTAAAGCATAACATGTCTAATTCTATTGTCAACATACAAGTATAAAAATTAAAACTACTATAAAATGAAGAATGAACAACTACATTCAAAATATGAGTTTATCTCAGCCAAGCCTTCTTAGTTATTTAACACTGACAACAAGATTATATTTGCTGAAACTGTCCTCGGACCAATCCTCTTTCAAATATGAATTATAATTCTGATGCTTAAAAAATCTCCAATTATTAGCAACTGATTCTTTCATGTACTGCTATTTTACTCTCTAAACTCGAGATAATATATATCTCTAAACCCTAGATAACATATCGAGAAATTAAGAAAGAAAGATAGGTAGAGATGATGGACATTGATGGCGACGGTGACGGCGGTGCCGACAATGGCCTGCCGTGAATCACGGTATGAAACGCACGCCTTCGGATGCCATGAGTCGAGACCCCCAACCATATGTACTTTTGTTGCCATGAGTCGAGACCCCCAACAGAACGCCCTCTGTTGCCGCGAGTCGAGACCCCCAACCAGATGCCCTCTATTGCCATGAATCGAGACCACCCAACTGGATGTCGAATAAAACTAAGGTGAGAGAGAGAGAGAGAGAGAGAGAGGGAGAGAGAGAGTATTTGTGTTGGTGTGTGAGAAGTGAGGGAGGAAGTAAGATGGGAAAAATGCTTTAACATGGTTAAGATGGGATGGGCACCAAAATAAAAAGAATTGGCAGGAAAAATAATTTTCGCAATGACACCGTAAGTGTTGTCTCTATTTTTTTCTATTAGATGACGTTTTAATAGTGTTGTTGAATTCATATCTACGACACTTTCAAAAAGTGCCATAAATGATAATAAATATCTCATTACCATGACAAGTTTTTGTAAGATGTCGTCAATTATTATTTTTAATGACACTTATTTAAGAAGTGTCATCCATAATTTGTCGTCAATAATCATTTTTGTTGTAGTGGAATTTAATTAAAAAAATACCATTCTTCCCAAAGAAGATGGTTGTTTCTCCAGACAGATGCCATACATGCCGAACGAAGCCTGTGACAACATGTTACAATAATCGTTCTCCATGACATATGCAATGGCCGATGAGTGCAATTCCGACAAGGACAACTCCATATTAGCCTTCGGAATAATACCCGCATTCTTCCCTTTGATCATCAAAGGATATTAGTTAATAATCTAGACCTGGTCCTTGGAGTAGAACATGTCAAATCTCAGATCAACTTTACTAGGATCTAGAGTCTATTAAGGAGTTTTGTAAGCATGATTCTAGTGTTAAGTTGTGAGCAACAGTAGCTATAAAAATGTTGTTGTAATTGCACGTTAGTAACAACTGAAGAAAAGAAAAATAAGCTTTTTCAAGCTTTTCTCTCTCATTCTCTGTATTCTCCAACTAATCTTGCTCTCAGTCCTTGCCTCCTGCAAGTTGCAATAAGGAAGCCTCTCGCCAACATTTGGTATCAGAGCTCCGGGTGTATGCCAAAGTACCTTCGACTCAACAAGATGTCAATCGTCGAGTACTCGACGGCGCCAGCAACAAAGGAGGGAAGCATAACCTTGCACTACCCGATGCTGACATCTATCAACTACTCCATTTGGGCGATCAAGATGGAGGTCTTCATGGAGGCTCAAGGCATTTGGGACGCCATTGAACCCGCGGCCGGGGTGGTCGTAGAAAAGAAGAGAGACAAGATGGCGTTGGCATGCATTTTTCAAGTTGTCCCCGAGGAGATCCTATTCCAGCTGGCCAAGCACAAAATGACTAAGGAAGCTTGGGAAAGCCTGAAGACAATGTACCTCGGCGCAGATCGGGTGAAGAAGGCAAGAATTCAAATCTTGAAGAGTGAGTTTGAGGTTTTGCGTATGAAGGGGACAGATTCCATTGATGAGTTTGCGGGGAAATTAACGACCCTCGCAAACAAAATTCGTGGATTAGGAGACAAGATGAAGGATGTTGTCATCGTCAATAAGCTGCTCGTCTCCGTCCCAGACAAGTACCTGTAGGTCGTTGCTGCGATCGAACAGTTTATGGATGTGGAGACCATGCCGGTCGAGGAAGTAATCGGCCGCCTCAAAGCGTACAAAGAACACTTACGTGGTCGAGGCGAGAGCAACAACGGACAACTCCTGCTTACTCACGCTGAGTGGCAGGCACGATTGAAGAATGGCAGTGCTGATTTGTCGTCGAGCGGAAAGGGGCACTCTAGCGACGACCGGGGCCGTGGCAAGCCCCGTGGACGTGGCCGCTGGTGCGGCAGGGGTGGTCGTAGTGGACAAATAGTACAACACCAGGAGGGTGGGGGAACTCGCGGTTCAAGCTCCAACCACGACAAATCAAAAAATCAAGTGCTTCAATTGTGAAAACTATGGGCACTATGCGTCCGAGTGTCGCAACAAACATCGTGATGAAGAGGCGAACCTCGCTCGAGTGCAAGACAAGGAGGCCGCATTGCTCTGGGAGAGACTCAGAAGGAGATGCCTGACCTCATCATGCTCAATGAAGAGAAGATAGTACCAGACTTGTGAAGTGCTGGAGAAACGCAGGCCGACACTGATGTGTGGTACCTCGACAACGGCGCTAGCAACCACATGATGGGTTACCGAGGAAAGTTCAAGGACCTTGATCAGGACATCACCGGCCGTGTCAAGTTCGGTAACGGCTCAACCGTGTAGATTGAGGGCAGGGGATCAATCCTGTTCCAATGCAAGAATGGTGAACAACGTCTTCTGTCGGAGGTATACTTCATTCCAAGTTTAAGAAGTAATATATTGAGCCTTGGTCAATTAATAGAAGATGGAAGAAAGGTAGAGATTGTCGGTTCCTACTTGAGGTTGTACGACAGGAACGACATTCTGCTGATGAAGGTGAGGAGATCACTTAACCGCCTGTACAAGATAGCTCTTGAATCTTGCAGGCCGATATGCCTAATGGCCAAAGTACAAGACCCAGCCTGGTTGTGGCATGCAAGGCTCGGGCACATAAATTTCTTCACGCTCAAGATGATGGCAGAGAAGGGAATGGCCACCGGGCTGCCGAAGATTTTTCATCCAAACCAGCTCTGTGAAGGGTGCCTCATCGCTAAACAAGCACGACTACCGTTCCCTCTGCAGGCAAGCTTCAGAGCTGAGAGGCCACTACAACTTATGCATGCTGACATTTGCGGCCCGATTACACCCTCTACACTTGCTGGTAATAAGTATTTTCTTCTACTTGTTGATGACTTCAGTCGCATGATGTGGGTGTATATGCTCAAAGAAAAGAGTGATGCCTCTAATGCTTTCAAGAAATTCAAGCCTCTTGTAGAGAATGAATATGACAGCAAGATAAAGACACTAAGAACTGATCGAGGAGGTGAGTTCCTGTCCAAGGAATTCACAAGCTTCTGTGAAGGCGAAGGCATACAACGGCACCTCACCGTACCATATACACCACAACAAAACGGCATAGTAGAGTGTCAGAATCGCACCGTGATGGCTACGACAAGAAGCTTGCTCAAGAGCATGCATGTTCCTGGAAGTATGTGGGGTGAGGCGGTCAGACATGCTGTGTACATGCTCAACCGGTTGCCAACTAAAACTCTCAGTGCGCTCACGCCGTATGAAGCCTGGACTGGTAAGAAACCAAATCTCCAACACTTAAGGATGTTTGGATGCGTCGTACACATGAAGACTGCAAGTCCTCATCATAAGAAACTTGATGACCGAAGTACGCCATTGGTGTACCTTGGCGTGGAAGAAGGCTGCAAAGCACACCGTCTCTATAATCCTCAACGTAGCCAGATCCATGTGAGCAGGGATGATGTGTTCGAGGAAGAAAGGAGATAGAATTGGAACAATGGTGATGGTACCGAACCACAAGGCTGGGTAGAACTCTCAGTCGAAGATCCTGTTGTCGAGATAGTGATCACTGCACAGAGAGTAGTGGGCACGGCTATGCACACGCCAGAGGGCACAGGAGATACGGCAACACCTATGACGCACGGAGCGGCAATGGCATCAAGGGAGCCTACTACACCACAAGCTGCAGTCTCAACTTCGAGCGGCTCACCCACACCAACGGCAGATTCGAATGAGCCAAGGAGATACCGCTCAATTGTTGACGTATATACTGAAACTGAGGAGATCTTTCTCGATCTAGAGATGTTTTTGTCGGCTAAAGAACCGATAAATTTTTAAGATGTTACACTTGAACATAATGGCGAGAAGCTATGAAGAAGGAGTTTGAAGCCATCGAGAAGAATGGGACTTGGGTGCTTACTGAGTTACCATCTGGGTACAAACCCATCGGTTTAAAATAGGTATACAAGGTAAAGAGAGACAGTGAAGGCAAAATCCTCAAGCACAAAGCTAGACTTGTGGCAAAAGGGTACGTCCAGTAGCATGTAGTGGACTTTGATGAAGTGTTTGCTCCAGTGGCCAGACTCTACACAGTTCGCTTGATCATCGCTCTTGCAGCCCAGCACGAATGGGAGGTTCACCACATGGACGTTAAATCTGTGTTCCTGAATGGTGACCTCAAAGAGGAGGTATATATAGCTCAACCTGAAGGCTTCATCATCAAGAACCAGGAGCACAAGGTGTATAGGCTATCCAAGGCTCTCTATGGTTTGCGGCAAACACCAATGGCCTGGAACACACACCTGGATAGCTGCTTAAAGGAGCTGGGATTCATCAGATGCACTCAAGAGCATGTTGTGAACACGAGGAGCAATGAAGAGGGTGCACTCATTGTCGGAGTGTACGTTGATGATTTAATCGTCACGGGCGCAATAGCAACTGCAGTAAAGGTTTACAAGCAGCAGATGATGCAGAAATTTAAGATGAGTAACCTTGGGTTACTCTCCTACTACCTTGGTATAGAGGTAGATCAACAGGGTGATCGCATTACACTAAAGCAATCAGCATATGCGAAGAGAGTCTTGCAGCAGTTTGGAATGGGAGATTGTAATCCGACTAAGTATCCCATGGAAGCTAAAATGCAACTCAGCAAGAACCTTGAAGGAACTCCAGTCGATCCGACAGAATATAAGCGTATCATTGGCTGTCTCAGGTACTTGACTCACACTCGCCCAGATATTTGTTATGCAGTCGGAATGGTAAGCAGGTACATGGAGAAACCAACAACCATGCATCACCAGGCTGTGAAACAGATCCTCAGATATGTGAAGAGAACACTGGAGTATGGACTCCAGTATGGAAGAGGACATGGTGAAGATGAACTGTACGGATTCACCGACAGCAACTTAGCCGGAGATATCGACGACAGGAGAAGCACTAGTGGAATGGCATTCTACCTCAACAAGAACCTGATCACTTGGGCGTCTCAAAAGCAGAAAACTGTTGCGTTGTCCTCCTGTGAAGCTAAGTTCGTGGCGACAACGGTTGCAGCATGTCAAGCTTTGTGGCTGAGGAATCTGGTTAGTGAAGTGACTGGCCGCGAACCTAAGCCGGTCACGCTCTATGTTGACAACAAGTCTGCAATTGCGTTGATGAAGAACTCAGTGTTTCATGGGCGCAATAAGCACATTGATACTCGCTTTTATTTTATTCGCGAGTGTGTTGAAAGAGGACAGATAAAGGTGGATTTTGTGTGCACTGGAAAACAACGTGCCGACATTCTCACGAAGGCTCTCGCCAGAGTAAAGTTCGCTAAAATGCAGCAGGAACTTGGAGTTATCAACCTTGATCAAATCTAGATTAAGGAGGAGAATATTAGTTAATAATCTAGACCTGGTCCTTGGAGTAGAACATGTCAAATCTCAGATCCACTTTAGTAGGATCTAGAGTCTATTAAGAGATTTTGTTAGCATGATTCTAGTGTTAAGTTGTGAGCAACAGTAGCTACAAAAATGTGGTTGTAATTGCACGTTAGTAACAACTGAAGAAAAGAAAAGAAAAATAAGCTTTTTCAAGCTTTTCTTTCTCTCATTCTTTGTATTCTCCAACTAATCTTGCTCTCAGTCCTTACCTCCTGCAAGTTGCAATAAGGAAGCCTCTAGCCAACAAAGGAGACTCTTCTCTACTCAGTATCACATCATCTTGGACAGTTGGTGTGGAGGAACAAAAGTTCGCCCATGTCCGTGGCTTCAAGTTGCCGAGGGACATTGACCAATTGTTAATGATACCCTTTATAACCACACCAAGCCAAGCTCCAGCACCATCGGTCTCTATGCGGGGAGCTGCAACACCACTTACTTCTTCTCCAGAAAGCTTCATCAAGCGGTTGATTGGTCCCTCCTTCCTCCAGGAACCTAACTGTGGATTTTGTACCTCCCGAGACACCTCCACTCTCTTTGTAGGGTTAGGGGCAGCACGACTTCCGCATTTCTTCCCACGTTGCACCACAGTCCACCTCGATCTACCTCCTCTAGTATCTCTATCAATTGGTAATGAAAGCTTCACATTATCCTACTCAATCAACAATGAAGGAGATGCACCCCAGGATCGATGGCGCCACCGCTAGCTATTAGGGTTACGCATGATCTTCTTGTATATTCCAATCATTTCTAGCTCAAGTGCTGAGGTGGCCAGTGGGCGGCATCCTCCTTAGAGGCACCAGGGATAAACAATTTAATTGCATTAAATTGAAATTTATTGTTGCTGTATTGCGACTTCCATCCTAATAAATAAAAATGGTACTTGCTGATCCAAAATTGCGACAAAGATGATATCTTCTTCCTCTTGCCGCTTAGAGTTTATTTCTTAAATGTTTTTATTATGAATTGTTCTCTATTCTCGCCAAATATTCCAAAACTTATATTAGATGACCCCCTTGTATTTAGAACGCCTATTCGATTATGGATTTGAAATCATGTTCATTTATGACTAGGTCCCAATTCTGTATACATCCATGATCCGTGTATGGTGTAAAAAACAAGAAAATCTAATCCTGTCACGCTAAATGCGGTCAAATATTGATCAACCAAAGAAAGATATTTGATCCATGTGCAAATCGAACTTATGGTCCAAACCAAAAGTATTTGATAGAAAGATATTTAATCCACTGCAAAAATCGAACTTGTATTCTAGATTTAATCCGAAGATGCAAATCTAATTCTAATTAAGATTATTCTAATTATATTGGTACCGGTTTTTCTACTTCCGCTTGTTGGGTTTTGTGCTGGACCTGCCATGCACCACTGCAACAATAAACAAATAAAAAGATACTATCAGCCTTTCATATCTTAAGCTCTTCATGGTCGGTCGATGGTGATTTTATCAGTAATAAATTCCTTTATTGTTTGCCAGCTACCTAGTCTGATATTTCTGCAACCGTCATTTTCTTAACTTCCCTGGAGATTGACCATAGCGAAATAAAGTAGTAAATCAAAGACAAAGTAGTAGTAGTACTATTTTGTTACTTGCCTGCAGATTGACCCTTGCGCAACCTTCCAATACTAGTCTATCTAATTTTGGATAAATTATTGCTTTTTTCTTCTCGTGACAATTCAGCACTACCAACGCAAAGAATATAGAACTATTATGTAGGGAAGAACAAAGGGAACCTTCTCTCTTTTGACAAGCAAAACGTACTTATCGTTGCCAAAATTTCTACCGATCTTCTGCTGATCCTGCTTCCAAGGATTAGGTACACAACTTGCTCCATGAAGTTGTTACTACTGGCCAGGCTCCAACAACCTTCCCTTGTAATTGTATAAATAAGCATGCATCATCATCTTCAAGATCATATAAAGCTATAAACATTTGTTTGCCCGTCTAAGTTTGTTGAACATCTGGAATGGAGAACGCAAGTGTGTGTGTGTGGAGGAAATAGAACACAAAGAGGACAAGAAGATGGAATGTTCTGTCATTTTATTAAAACGAGTAGTGTGCCTTTTATAGGCTTACATGCATAACCCCTCATCTAAAATCCAGGAGCTATTTTCTCCTTGGACCATGCATCACCACACATATCCCACGGACTTGGTATGCACAGGAATAAGTCTAACAATTCACCTCCTAATCCTGTTGCATATAGTTTTTATCCCTCCTAAACTTTTGCGATTACTTGATGACGATCATCCCGATCTTGGAGCGAAGCTCTGGAACCTGATCCGGCACAGGGCCTTGGTCAGTATGTCGGCGAGCTGCTCCTCTGTTCGGACATACTCTACCTCAGCTGTCCCGTCCTTGATGCAGTCACAAATGAAGTGGTATCTCGTCTGGATGTGTTTGCTGCGATCAGGAAATACCAAATTTTTGCTGAGGGAAATTGCTGATTTGTTGTCGATGTGCAGCTTTACACATTTGATATCGTCGCCCTTCATGTCCGCCAGCAGCTGTGCGAGCCAGATGCCTTGGCAGGCGGCAGTGGTCGCTGCGACATACTCGGCTTCGCAGGATGATAGTGCCACCACCTTCTGCTTCTGTGATTGCCAACTGATGGCGCTGTTGCCAAGGAAGAATAGTACGCCTGTCGTGCTCTTGCGGTCGTCAACATCCCCGGCCATGTCGATAGCCGACCAACTGGGGCTCTTCTGCTCCTCGTCCGTAGCGGTAGCCGTAACCCCGCGTACCAGCAACGTACCGAAGTATGTGTTTGACCGCCGCTAGGTGCTCATTCGTCGGCTTCTCTATGAAGCGGCTCACATACCAGACTGCGAATGACAAGTCCGGCCGGGTGTGCACGAGGTAACGCAAGCTTCCCACTATGCTCCGATACTCCATGGCATCTGTCAGCGGTGCAACACTATCTTTGCTGAGCTACGTGGATCCATAGGCACATGGCAAGGGTTGCAGTCGTCCATGCCACTCTTCTCTAGAATCTTGGCTGCGTACGCAGACTGGTTCACTATGATACCGTCTGCGTTCTGTTGTACATTGATACCAAGGTAGAAAGAAAGCAAGCCGAGATCGCTCATCTTAAATGAGCTGCTCATCTCGCGCTTGAACTTGTCGATCTCGCCCGCATTGTTTCCCGTGATGATGAGGTCGTCGACGTAGACACCCACGAGCAGCCTTGCCTCGCCATGGCCGCGCACTAGATGGCGTGCTCCGAGGGATTTCGACTGAATCTGAGTGTGGACATTCCAGGCCCTCGGCACTTGCTTCAGGCCGTAGAGTGCCTTGTGTAGGAGAAAAACTTTCTGCTCCTCGCCGGCGGCTGCAAAACCGGGTGGCTGCGTGACGTAGACCTCTTCGTCGAGCTCCCCATTCAAGAATGCCGTTTTCACATCCATGTTATGGACAGCCCAACCTGCATGACCGACAAGCGCCAGTAGCAGCCTGACGAACTCAAGCCTGGCTACTAGCGCGAAAACCTTATCGTAGTCGATCCCGTGCCTCTGCACATACCCCTTTGCGAAGAGCCAGGCCTTGTGCTTGATGATGACGCCATGCTCATCCTTCTTCGCCTTGTAGACCAATTTGAGTCCAATGGGGCAATGACCAACGGGCAGATCCATGAGCCGCCAGGTGTTGTTCTCCTTAATGGATGCGAGTTCATCCAACATCGCTCGGCGCCAACACTCGTGTTGCTCCGCTTTTGAAAAAATAGAGGGTTCGTCATCCATGGCGAGGAGGAGGTCCTCGGGGTAGTGGTGGTGCACCGACTCAACTTTATAGATGTCTTGCAGATAGCGGTATCGGCGCGACGGTTCGTTTGGCGGATCGGGCGTTGCTCCTGACGGCGGTGAGACGAATCGGATCGGAGCTGCACCCGTCGTCTCAGGCGTCAAAACCGCTGGCATCGTCACGGCTGATGTCGCGGTTGTGCGAGTGGGCGTCACGCCGGTGGTGGAGACGCGTGACCGGTTCCCGCCTGCTCGGGTGGAGGTAGTGTCCGCGTCGATGCGGGTGTGGCTGCGCCCACAGCCTCTGGCGATGGACCTTCGTTCTCGGCCGAATTGAATGTGCCGGGAATGAGCTCGTGGGGAAATTCAATAGTGAATGCCTCGCCGATCCCGACGAGGCTGGCATCGATGTCGGTGTGCGTCCAGTCCCACTTCTCCGCCTCGTCAAAGAAGATGTCGCGGGTGACATACAAACGACGACCGACTGGATCGTAGGCCCTGTAAGCCTTGGACCCCGTCTCGTATCCAACAAACACCATTGGCTTGCTCCGATCGTCAAGTTTCTTCAAATTTGGCTGCACCATCTTCACTTGAGCAATGCAACCGAAAGTACGTAAGAAACTTACATTGGGGCACTTATTATGCCATGCCTCATATGGCGTCTTTCCCTTCACTGCGGCTGTTGGCGCCATGTTCAGCAGGTACATCGCCGTAATCACCGTCTCGCCCCAGAATGCCGCCGGCATGCTCTTTGCCTTGAGCAAGCTTCGGGCCATAGCTACCACAGTCTGGTTCCGGTGCTCAACGACGCCATTTTGCTGAGGCGAGTAAGGCGCGATGAGGTGGCGCTTGATGCCGTGGCGCTCGCAGTAGTCATTGAAATTGTTCGACGTGAACTCTCCGCCACGGTCTGTGCGTAGTAATCGGAGCTTGCGCTTGGACTCGACCTCCGCCGCAACCTGAATATGTTTAATCGTCTCGCTTGCCTCATTCTTGGATCTCAGCATCTTGATCCACATGAACCTGTTGTAGTCGTCGACGAGGAGAAGGAAGTAGCGCTTTCCGCCAGGTGTTGCCGGTGAGATGGGAGCACACAAGTCCGCGTGCACCTGGTCGAGAGGGTCGGTGGCGCTGTAGTTGGCGTACCGGGGAAATGATGTGCGTCGCTGCTTCCCGGCCAAACAGCTGTCGCACAACTGATCGACGTGATCAACGTGCGGAAAGCCGTCCACCATGTTTTCGCTGCTCATACGACGAAGGGCGTCAAAGTGTAAATGGCCGTAGCGCGCATGACAGCGCCACGCTATGTCCGAGCACTGTGTCGTGAGGCACACCGGCTGTGCGATCTGCAATGGAAGAATATATAGACGATTTGAAGTGTGTGATACCTTAGCGAGGAGGCGACGCTGTTTGTCACAGATTCGGAGCATTCCATCCTCGATTAGCGTAGAGCAGCGTGTCTCGTCCAATTGCCCAATGCGGATCAAAAGAAGACAGGTGAAGGGAATGTAATTGGAAGAAGCCATTGCTTAATTTTGTTGAACACCTGGAATGGAGAACGCAAGTGTGTGTACGGAGGAAATAGAACACAAAGAGGACAAGAAGATGGAATATTCTGTCCTCTTTGTGTTCTATTTTCTTCACACACACACTTGAGTTCTCCATTCCAGGTGTTCAACAAGTGGTATCAAAGCCATGTCGTCTGATGCGGACAAAAATCCACTCACACCTCCATTAGTGTCGACGTCGAGTCCAGCGAGCAGCTTGAGCGTGGCAGGCACCCTGGTGATCCCGAAGGTATTTTAGGAGTCCGGCAGGATGCAGTATCCGCAACTCACGCATGCAAACTACGATGAATGGGCCCTGGTGATGCAGTATATGTTGGAGGTAAGAGGTCTCTGGGCGGCGGTGGACACCGGGATGATGTAGCGGGAGCTGGATAGGAAAGCGATAGAGGCTCTCCTACATTCTGTCCCGCCAGCGATGATCTCATCACTGGCGATCAAGGCGACAGCGCGGGAGGCATGGCAGTCTTTGAAGACAGTGCACGTCGGCAGCAATCGCATCAAGAAAGCAAAGGCGCAGTCACTGCACAAACAGTATGAACAGCTGGAATTCCGGGACGGTGAGGGCGTGGATTCTTTTGCCATGCGTCTCACTTCTCTGTCGGGCGCTCTCGTCACACTCGGCGACACGATCTTCGAGGACAAGCTCGTCCTTAAGATGCTGGCGGCGGTTCCAAAGAAATACAGCCAGACTGCCCTGGCTATCGAGACCCTCTTGGTTCTCGATATGCTCACCATTGAGGATCTAACGGGGAGGCTTAAGGCAGCGGAGATCAGGGACGAGATCGAGAGTGAAAATACCTCGGGCGGCAAGTTACTGCTTACAGAGGAGGAGTGGGCTGCTCGCAAGAAACAGTAGAGAGGCGGCTCGTCCAGCAGGGGTGCCAAAAACGGCGGCCAGAAGAAGAAGTGGCGCGTCCTAGAGAGGGACTCGGGAGCGACGAAAGGAGTGGCTCCGGTATAACTCGCGACGATAAGTGCCGTTATTGCGGCAAACTGGGCCACTGGGCTCGTGAATGCCGCAAGAAGAAGAAGGACGAGGCCCTTTTGGCGCAGGTGGAGGAGGACGAACCGGCGCTTCTGATGGAGCAGGTGTGCACAATCGCCGAAACGCCCGACACCCATGCCGAGGCGACCGAGCAGGTGATGCTCAACGAGGAGTGCACCATGGTAAAGCTTGGGGAGCGGGAGAACACTGACAATGTGACCTGGTACTACGACACGGGAGCATCTAACCATATGACGGGAGCGCGGACAGTTTTTTTCAAACTCGACACCGGCGTGCGGGGCAGCATCAAATTTGGCGATGGCTCCATCGTGGGCATCCAAGGTCGAGGCACTGTGGTGTTCACGGGCCAAGAAAGAGAACATCGAGCCCTCACCAATGTCTACTACATTCTCCGGTTGCATAGCAATATCGTCAGCATCGGGCAATTAGACGAGATCGGCTGCTCCACACTAATCGAGGATGGAATGCTCTGAATTCATGACAAACAGTGCCGCCTCCTCGCTAATGTATCACGCACATGAAATTGTCTATATATTCTTCCATTGCGGATCGCATAGCCGGTGTGCCTCACGGCACATTGCTCGGACATGGCGTGGCGCTGGCATGCGCGCTACGGCCATCTACACTTCGACGCCCTTCGTCGTCTGAGCAGCGAAAATATGGTGGACGATCTTTTGCACATTGATCACGTCGATCAGTTGTGCGACAGCTGTTTGGCCGGGAAGCAGCAACGCATATCATTTCCCTGGTACGCCAACTACCGCGCCACCGACCCTCTCAACCTGGTGCACGCGGACTTGTGTGATCCCATCTTACCGGCAACACCTGGCAAAAATTGCTACTTCCTTCTCCTCGTTGACGACTACAGCAGGTTCATGTGGATCAAGCTACTGAGATCCAAGGATGAGGCAAGCGAGGCGATTAAACACATTCAGGTTGCGGCGAAGGTCGAGTCCAAGCGCAAGCTCTGTGTACTACGCGCAGACCGTGGCGGAGAATTCACGTCGAACGATTTCAACGACTACTGCGAGCGCCATGATATCAAGCGCCACCTCACTGCACCTTACTCGCCACAGCAAAACGGCGTCGTTGAGCGTCGAAACCAGACTGTGGTAGCTATGGCCCGAAGCTTGCTCAAGACGAAGAGCATACCGACGACATTCTGGGGCGAGGCGGTGACCACGGCGGTGTACCTGCTGAACATGGCGCCAACAGCCGCAATGAAGGGAAAGACGCCATATGAGGCATGGCATGATAAGCGCCCCGATGTAAGTTTCTTACGTACTTTCGGTTGCATTGCTCATGTGGAGATGGTGCATTCAAATTTGAAGAAACTTGACGATCGGAGCAAGCCAATGGTGTTTGTTGGCTACGAGGCGGGGTCCAAGGCTTACAAGGCCTACGATCCAGTCGATCGTCGTTTGTATGTCACCCGCGACATCATCTTTGACGAGGCAGGGAAGTGGGATTAGACGCACACCGACATCGACGCCAGCCTCGTCGGGATCGGCAAGGCATTCACTGTTGAATTTCTCCACGAGCTCATTCCTGGCACGTTCGATTCGGCCGAGAACGGAGGTCCATCGCCAGAGGCTGTGGGCGCAGCCACACCCGTATCGACGAGGACACTACCTCCACCCGAGCAGGCGGGAACCGGTCACGCATCTCCACCACCGGCCGTGACGCCCGCTCGCACAACCGCGACATCAGCCGCGACGACATCAGCAGTGTCGACGCCTGAGACGACAGGTGCGGCTCCGATCTGATTCGTCTCACCGTCGTCAGGAGCGACGCCCGATCTGCCAAACGAATCGCCGTGCCGATACCGCTATCAGCAAGACATCTATGAAGTTGAGTCGATGCACCATAATGACTCCGAGGACCTCCTCCTCACCATGGATGACGAACCCTCTATTTTTTCAGAAGCAGAGCAACACGAGTGCTGGCGCCGAGCGATGCTGGATGAACTCGCATCCATTGAAGAGAACAACACCTGGCGGCTCGTGGACCTGCCCGCTGGTCATCGCCCCATTGGACTCAAATGGGTCTACAAGGCGAAGAAGGATGAGCACGGCATCGTCATCAAGCACAAGGCCCGACTCTTCTCAAAAGGGTATGTGAAGAGACACAGGATCGACTACGATGAGGTATTTACGCCAGTAGCCAGACTTGAGTCCGTCAGACTGCTACTGGCGCTTGCCGGTCATGCAGGTTGGGCTGTCCATCACATGGATGTGAAAATAGCATTCTTGAACGGGGAGCTCGACGAAGAGGTCTACGTCAGGCAGCCACCCAATTTTATAGCCGCCGGCGAGGAGCAGAAAGTTTTTTGCCTACACAAGGCACTCTACGGCCTGAAGCAAGCGACGAGGGCCTGGAACGCGAAGTTGGACAAGTACATGTGCACACTCTTATTCAGCCGGAATCCCTCGGAGCACGCCATCTACGTGTGCGGCCATGGCGAGGCAAGGCTGCTCGTGGGTGTCTACGTCGACGACCTCATCATCACGGGAAATAATGCCGGCGAGATCGACAAGTTCAAGCGCGAGATGAGCAGCTCATTTAAGATGAGCGATCTCGGCTTGCTTTCTTTCTACCTTGGTATCAATGTACAGCAGAACGCAGACGGTATCACAGTGAACCAGTCTGCGTACGCAGCCAAGATTCTAGAGAAGAGTGGCATGGGCGACTGCAACCCTTGCCATGTGCCTATGGAGCCACGTCTGAAGCTCAGCAAGGATAGTGCTGCACCGCCGACAGATGCCACGGAGTACCGGAGCATAGTGGAAAGCTTGTGTTACCTCGTGCACTGTAAATCCCCTGATTTTGCAAGAATTTTAAATTGGGATTTTTCACAATTTTCTGAAATTTTCTGGGATTTTTTCTGTAATTAAAATCATTTTTCTAATTATTAAATGATTTTTATTTGATAATAAATAATATTAAATTATTATAGAAATAATATTTTTGAGTGTAAAATAGAAAACTGGACTTAGGATAATTTTTCTGGAATTTATTGGGACCCGGACCTATTTTTAATCACCTAAAAATATTTAATTATTTAATTATTTAATTATGTATTTAATTATTTATTTATTATCTATTTATTTATTTATTTAAACCCTAGAGCCCGGCCCAACCCGAGCCCGGCCCAACCAGCCCAGCCCAAGGCCCCCTAGCCTTCGGGTCGGGTCGGGTCGGTCAGACCCGCCGCCCGACCAGCAGACCCGTCTCCACCCCCAGCCCCCACGCTCCCCGCGTTCACCGGCGCATCCGCCGCGCTCCGTCCGCCCCACGCCCGCGTCCTTCGCCCTCGCCCCACACTCCCCGGCCACGCCACCCCCTCGCCTCCGCCTTCCCCGGCCCCTCGACGCCTCTCCCCTTTAAAAACCCCCTTCCTCCTCTCCCTCCGGCCACCGTCGACCCTAACCTCACAGCCTCCTCTCCCCTCGCCGTCGACGCCTCACCGCCGCGCCGTGCCCGCCTTCGCCAGCGCCGTCAGCCACCGGCGCTACCCCCTGCGAAGCCGCCGCAGCCACCTTTCCTCCTCCGCCCGACTCTTCTTTCCGCCGACAGCAGCACCCTTCACTGGCCCCTTCTCCGCCTCCAGCGCCGTGCCCAGCGGTCTCCGGCGACGCCGTCGTGCAGCGCCGACGCAGCCCCGGCCGGCCACCCCACCGCGAGCCGCCCTGGCCAGCCGTGGCTCTCCGGCAGCACCAAACCCTAACCCTAATTCAATCGGACACGGACACGGGACAGGACACAGTGTCCTCGTATCGTGTCGGACACGGTGAAGCCCCGGTTTCGAGCCCTGTTCAGGTACTCATATCTTTTTGCTCGTAATCCCGTTTCTGATTCCGTAAATTGCGTTGCGAAGCCTGTATGACCCTCTCGGTGCCCGGATAAACCGCTCGGGGCATCGCGTCCTGTGGTGATCGCACACCGCGATCCAAAAACAGAAAAAACAATGACCCGATTCATCCCAAAACTGGGTACGCCCCACCAAACGGGACGACTTGGTCGCGCACGGTCTTCACAGATACGTGCGCGTCGTTGATACGGATGTGTGGGATTTCATGGAAGTCGATTCGGGTGTGCGTGCACACCGGGATCAACGCGTATCCGCGGACACCGCCCTGTATCTGACTTTTCTGGATTATGCCCTAACTTTCTGTACACACGTCGGATCGAAACGAAACTTACTCCATCGGACTCGTAGAGATACGCTAGTCCTTTGACCCAAGTTTGGTTCGATTCTGAGAACGTTGACGAAATCGCGTGTCGTGGACCCCATAGGTCCCGCTCGACGTACGATTTTGTGATCGGCTCATCGAAATCCAATTCTGGAAGTTCTGTTGGGTTCGTATCATCGTTCCTGACCTGTTGACACTAAGTTTGATAAATTTGGAGACCTTTGACCCTGACACATTTTTCGGTGCAAAGCGGGCGCATATGCGGACCCCGTTTTGACCCGAAATTGCCGTTTTTGCCCTTATCTCCAAATTAGACTCAAGGACAGGCATTTCTAGCTATTTGATATCTTCTGAGAATGATGGTAATATTTATTTCAGCATCCGAAGTCATTTCTGGAAATTTTCCCGAGATACAAAACCATAGTGGAATCCAAACATCAGGCAAGTACCTGCACTTCAAGTTTATTCTTTATATTATGATAATTAGTTCCTTGCTCTACTAGCACCATTGGAGGTTTACACGTAGTGTTAGAATACTGGATTTTATGTCTTGAATACTGGATTTTATGTCTTGCTTTTCGTGTCGGGTGGGAGAATACTAGGAGGCATGTAGTTTACCCTTCCCCCTGTTCCTGTCTAATAGCTGTTAGTATGCGACTGTACTATCAGCCAGATCTCAATTATTCCTGTCTAGTAGCCGTCTATGATGGCCAAATTAGCCTTATAATCCCCTACATGCCAACTATGTATTCTAAATACACAATTTCACACACGCATAGTTCCTGTTGTCTTATTGTAGTTCCATTTTCTTGTCTCACTATATTCCTGTTTTACTCATGTCCCTGGTTTATAGCAATTAATCTTGTTTTACTTATAGTCCTAATTTATAAGATTTAATTCTCAGTTAATTTTTACTACTTATTATGCATATTCTGATCATGATACTTAGTCAGTCTTTTCACTACTTGTCATAAATATTTAGTTTAATCTTGTTGTGCATTTGGTACTTCGCTCCTTTCCTGACTGGATCCGTTGATTTAGGCAATGATGAGGACTATGCCCCCACCTATTATGGTCCCTATGAGGTAGCAGGTGATATTATTGAGGAGCCGGTTTCCACCCAGGAGGCTACTTTTGAGGAGTAGTTAACCAGTTAGCTAGTATTTCCTTCCAGCATAGTAATCGGGTTTGTCTCCGATTTATCTTCTGGTTATGTAATAAACTATGGATCTGGTTGTCACATTTTGTTTATGAAATCTTAACAATTCTATTTTCCTGTCATTATCCTTGTCTATTTATTCTTGTGGATGAGATATATTTAAATTACCTGTGAATATGATCTAGACAGCGTACTACCGCCGACACTGCGGCGTAGGTTGGACGTACCCACATACTCGTGCCCGAATACCCGGGTGCGGGTCATGACACGTTTTTGTGGTGGCCCGTGCAGGTCTACGACTAAATTATTCGGTTTTAACTTAGGGACCGAACATGCCTGCAATAAGAATATGATAAGTTTTAGGATCTCATCCACTTGCTTAAATCGTTCTTGATATCTATCTCGGATTTGAATTGATTCCTTGACATGCATCCTGCCCTAATTCCTGTGCGCCCCTTATCGTTTATTTTGGATGCAGAGTAATGGATCTATCAGCAAGCGACGAGGTTCCTACAAGATCACCACGAGATGCTCTATCAGCACTCGAACCGAGACCACCTTAGTACCACAAGCAGCACTCTCCCAGCTAGCCAGCAACAGCAGAGGACACCACCTCAAGGACGCGGACAAGCTTACGTGATGACCGTGGAGAACGCGCAGACTCTTGGAGTAGCTAATGCGCGTAAGTGATTCGTAGATACCTTTTCTAGTATTGTTTAGCTCGTGCCTATTGGTTCGTGACCTCAGCCCCAACCTAGTAATTTTGAACTTGCTAATAACCTGGTATGCTTTTATATTTGATAACTATAGAGATTGTAGAGTCTTTTATTAGTGTGCTTATTGTGTGTTGTTTTGTGAACTTAAATAATTTGTACCTCCTTTCATCATCATCTAGCGCACTTAATTTTCTGTACTTGACATATGCTGCTATTCTATAGCCTAGTTTTGCAAGCTTACTCTTTATCAAGCTTGTTCATGACAAGTGTATTATTGGGGAGGCCCACAATGATACATTTCAGAATCAGTGTATTATGGTCTGATCAACCATAGTGCGCTTGATTCGCCCTTCGAAATAATACTTTACGTGGATTGAGATATGTAGTGATTATTAGACAAATATACTTGCCCTAGACATGTCTGAGCATATCATATCGGTTACATAACTGTATTAATACGAGCATGTGAATAGGAATTACCAAGATATGATTCAATCCACAACTGCTTTGATAATTCCCATTTTGAATCCTTTAAACGCCTAGATCCCGATACTTCTGTTCTATCACCTCACCCTTGAACTCTTTATTATTGATTTTCGTCTTCTCTTATTTCGGAAAGACGAAACCTCGTGCTTGGTATAAGTTTGATACACAGAGAATACTAGATATGTCCCATAGGCCGATCATATACTTGAGGATTATCTAACATATCACATATGATCGGCGTTGAAGTTTCAAGGATTGAATGACATGAGTAAACATATTAAGGAATATTTTCTTAAGGTATATAGCCTTATGTGATGGATGGGTAAATTCTAAGTTGGGTAGCAGTGCATTGTCAACTCGAGATAAATTTCCTTTAGATTGTGACCGAGTAAGATTAGATTGGGAGAGGTTCAAGCAATTCTAATTTTGAAAATTTAGAGGATAAAAATATAGAATTTCAGAGTTGAACATTGGTGGACTATATTTAAATTATTTTCAATTTGATGATTGGAATTAAGAATTTAAAATTTGATGGTTGGACTACCTAGTTGGAATATTGAGGATATGAATGGAATTTAAAAAGTTGAAGCATACAATTGTGAATGGGAATACTATTGGACTCGAATTATTTCTAGAGCAAATTATGATAGTTAGAATCGTGAGGCAAATTTATAAGCATATGCAAATCTTGAAGATGTTATATGGGCTTAATCTAAAATTTGCCTGTGGGTAATTTGAGAAAGTAAGAAGTGATAACCATAGGTTGAATTTTGATTGGAACAGTAGTCATCTTAACCTTGAAGTGATTGCAGTGGATATGAGTAGGATTTTAATTATCGCAAGGAGATTACGATTGACTTGCCTTATGTACATGAAGGATTATCATATTATGGCTTAATTTTAATTTCGAGGACGAAATTTTTATAAGTTGGGTAGATTGTAAACCCCCTGATTTTGCAAGAATTTTAAATTGGGATTTTTCACAATTTTCTGAAATTTTCTGGGATTTTTTCTGTAATTAAAATCAGGTTTCTAATTATTAAATAATTTTTATTTGATAATAAATAATATCAAATTATTATAAAAATAATATTTTTGAGTGTAAAATGGAAAACTGGACTTAGGATAATTTTTCTGGAATTTATTGGGGCCCGGACCTATTTTTAATCACCTAAAAATATTTAATTATTTAATTATGTATTTAATTATTTATTTATTATCTAATTATTTATTTATTTAAACCATAGAGCCCGGCCCAACCCGAGCCCGGCCCAACCAGCCCAGCCCAAGGCCCCCTAGCCTTCGGGTCGGGTCGGGTCGGGTCGGGTCGGTCAGACCCGCCGCCCGACCCGCAGACCCATCTCCACCCCCAGCCCCCACGCTCCCCGCGTTCACCGGCGCATCCGCCGCGCTCCGTCCGCCCCACGCCCGCGTCCTCCACCCTCGCCCCGCACTCCCCGGCCACGCCACCCCCTCGCCTCCGCCTTCCCCGGCCCCTCGACGCCTCTCCCCTTTAAAAACCCCTTTCTCCTCTACCTCCGGCCACCGTCGACCCTAACCTCACCGCCTCCTCTCCCCTCGCCGTCGACGCCTCACCGCCGCGCCGTGCCCGCCTTCGCCAGCGCCGTCAGCCACCGGCGCCACCCCCCACGAAGCCGCTACGGCCACCTTTCCTCCTCCGCCCGACTCTTCTTCCCGCCGGCAGCAGCACCCTTCCCTGGCCCCTTCTCCGCCTCCAGCGCCGTGCCCAGCCGTCTCCGGCGACGCCGCCGTGCAGCGCCGACGCAGCCCCGGCCGGCCCCCCCACCGCGAGCCGCCCTGGCCAGCCATGGCTCTCCGGCAGCACCAAACCCTAACCCTAATTCAATCGGACACAGACACGGGACAGGACACAGTGTCCTCGTGTCGTGTCGGACACGGTGAGGCCCCGGTTTTGAGCCCAGTTCAGGTACTCATATCTTTCTGCTCGTAGCCCCGTTTCTGATTTCGTAAATTTCATTGCGAAGCCTGTATGACCCTCTCGGTGCCCGGACAAACCGCTCGGGGTATCGCGTCCTGTGGTGATCGCACACCGCGATCCAAAAACAGGAAAAACAACGACCCGATTCACCCCGGAACTGGGTACGCCCCGCCAAACGGGACGACTTGATCGCGCGCGGTCTTCACAGATACGTGCGCGTCGTTGATACGGATGTGAGAGATTTTGCGGAAGTCGATTCAGGTGTGCGTGCACACCGGGATCAACGTGTATCCGCGGACACCGCCCCGTATCTGACTTTTCTAGATTATGCCCTAACTTTTTGTACACACGTCGGATCGAAACGAAACTTGCACCATCGGACTCGTAGCGATACGCTGGTCCTGTGACCCAAGTTTGGTTCGATTCTGAGAACGTTGACGAAATCGCGTGTCGTGGACCCCACAGGTCCCGCTCGACGGGCGATTTTGTGATCGGCTCATCGGAATCCAATTCTGAAAGTTCCGTTGGGTTCGTATCATCGTTCCTGACCTGTTGACACTAAGTTTGGTGAATCTGGAGACCTTTGACCCTGACACATTTTTCGGTGCAAAGCGGGCCCCACATACGGACCCCGTTTTGACCCGAAATTGCTGTTTTTGTCCTTGTCTCCAAATTGGACTCAAGGAAAGGCATTTCTAGCTATTTGATATCTTCTGAGCATGATGGTAATGTTTATTTCAGCATCTGGAGTCATTTCTGGAAATTTTCCTGAGACACAAAACCGTAGTGGGATCCAAACATCAGGCAAGTACCTGCACTTCAAGTTTATTCTTTATATTATGATAATTAGTTCCTTGCTCTACTAGCACCATTGGAGGTTTACACGTAGTGTTAGAATACTGGATTTCATGTCTTGAATACTGGATTTTATGTCTTGCTTTTCGTGTCTGGTGGGAGAATACTAGGAGACATGTAGTTTACCCTTCCCCCTGTTCCTGTCTAATAGCTGTTGGTATGGGACTGTACCATCAGCCGGATCTCGATTATTCCTGTCTAATAGCCGTCTATGACGGCCGGATTAGCCTTATAACCCCCTACATGCCAACTATGTATTCTAAATACACAATTTTACTCACGCATAGTTCCTGTTGTCTTGTTGTAGTTCTATTTTCTTGTCTCACTATATTTCTGTTTTACTCATGTCCCTGGTTTATAGCAATTAATCATGTTTTACTTATAGTCCTGATTTATAACATTTAATTCTCAGTTAATTTTTACTACTTATTATGCATATTATGATCATGATACTTAGTCAGTCTTTTCACTACTTGTCATAAATATTTAGTTTAATCTTGTTGTGCATTTGGTACTTTGCTCCTTTTCTGACTGGATCCGTTGATTTAGGCGATGATGAGGACTATGCCCCCACCTATTATGGTCCCTATGAGGTAGCAGGTGATATTATTGAGGAGCCGGTTTCCGCCCAGGAGGCTACTTTTGAGGAGTAGTTAACCAGTTAGCTAGTATTTCCTTCCAGCATAGTAATCGGATTTGTTCCCGATTTATCTTCTGGTTATGTAATAAACTATAGATCTGGTTGTCACATTTTGTTTATGAAATCTTAACAATTCTATTTCCCTGTCATTATCCTTGTCTATTTATTCCTGTGGATGAGATAGATTTAAATTACCTGTGAATATGATCTAGACAGCGTACTACCGCCGACACTGCGGCGTAGGCTGGACGTACCCACGTACTCGTGCCCGAATACCCGGGTGCGGGTCGTGACATGCACACCCGGACGGACTTGTCATTCGCAGTCGGGTATGTGAGCCACTTCATGGAGAAGCCGACGACTGAACACCTAGCGGCGGTCAAACACATAATCCGGTACGTTGCTGGTACGCGGGGTTACGGCTGCCGCTACGGACGAGGAGCAGAAGAGCCCCGGCTGGTCGGCTACTGCGACAGCGACATGGCCGGGGATGTTGACGACCGCAAGAGCACGACAGGCGTATTATTCTTCCTTGGCAACAGCGCCATCAGTTGGCAAGTACAGAAGCAGAAGGTGGTGGCACTGTCATCCTTCGAAGCCGAGTATGTCGCAGCGACCACTGCCGCCTGCCAAGGCATCTGGCTCGCACAGCTGCTGGCGGACATGAAGGACGACGATATCAAATGTGTAAAGCTGCGCATCGACAACAAATCAGCAATCTTTCTCAGCAAAAATTCAGTATTTCATGATCGCAGCAAACACATCCAGACTAGGTACCACTTCATTCGTGACTGCATTAATGACGGGACAGCTGAGGTAGAGCATGTCCGAACAGAGGAGCAGCTCGCCAACATACTGACCAAGGCCCTGGGCCGGGTCAGGTTCCAGGAGCTTCGCTTCAAGATCGGGATGATCGTCATCAAGTAATCGCAAAAGTTTAGGAGGGATAAAGACTATATACAACAGGATTAGGAGGTAAGGAGGTCCTACTTGGAATGTCAAGCTAGGGAGGAGGCAAGGGCGGAGCCAGGATTTTAGCTTACCCTGGGCTGAACTTTATTAGAACGTCTTGATTTTTTTTTAACAAATGAATGGCATGTCTATATCGTCATATCCATATCTCATCTTATCCATACGATATTGTGTTTGACCAATGTAGAACTGTGTCCAATATACGAAAAAAATAAAAACCTGACAAAAATTTATATTCCTATTCACTCTAGTTGATTGTAAGTTCTTCGATTACTACTTTTCACTCACTATAAAATATCTATCCAACCCTCTGCTCCTACAAAACCAACATAAAGTATATGAACATGATGATATTAATACTTATTGGTAGGATTGTAGTGATGATATTGTTAATCCATCTAGCTCGATTTTAGAATTCTGAAATGCAACATTTATCATTTTGGAACAAAAATGTTCACTCGATTCGGAACGAAATTCACAAAACCCAATCACTAGAGATTGAGCAAATTATTATTACTATGATTTGATCAATGAATCATTCTTAGTCAACATTTGTTTAACAGAGAAAATAAGGAGAAGCCATCAACTTCTTCGGCGCACAAAGGTTTGTAAAAAAAATATTCCTTTAAGAAGACATAGCATGGAGCATAGCTTAAAAAATGATTATGAAGCAAGCATTTCATCAAACAGATGGTGGAAAGAGAAAGAAAAAAAATATCAATCTCTGATTTCTTCTTCTCGGACGATGACAGATTATGCACGCAATGTCTCAACCTCCTGCTATCGTTTTCGCGAGGGCATCCCTTGCCCCCTCGACTCTCAGCGACACCGCCTCGGGGGCTTCGTCTTGTGCAGGGAGAGGAGGCTGGAGAGAGGAGAAGTAGGAGTGGATGACTCGGGAGATATGCTGATGTTGGAGAACAGCTTCATCTTCGGCCTCGTCATTAATGGCGGCTCTCTTGAGCTCTCTTTCTTTGTCTGAAAATAAAAATGGGACATTCCTCTAGAGACAGAGGAGATAGCTGTCGAGTAGTTCATTGATAGGTTGTGAATTGTGATGGGAGAGGAAGCGACGAAAAATCCCACCCCAAATTTCAAGTTTCGTGCAAATGAGGACCCAAATTTCAAATTTTCTGCAAGTGGAAACTAGACTCTGAAATTTTTTATGCTACATATATAGAAAAAAAAGTTTTGGAAATTTGGGGTGGGCTCAGCCAACCAATACATCCGCCCATGGGAGGAGGGACGCAAGGACTGCAAGCCAAAGTGCAGCCAACAATAACATCCCCGCACCCACGTCGAGCCTTAGCAACGTCATCTCCATGTTCTCGGCAAAGGGTCTCTCTACAACGGATATGGTTGCACTTTCGGGTATGAACCTTGAACATTTCCAATAAGTATTTCATCCGAACGTGCATGACTCTTGTTAATGCTAACCCTTCTGAATTCAAGTCAACTTTGCGAAAATTGTTCAACATTAGATCCAATATTAATTTGAATATGGTGAAAACTTACACAGGTGCACACACCATTGGACAAGCTCGGTGCACTACTTTCAGAGCACATGTATACAACGAAACGAACATAGACAGCTCCTTTGCCAAGTCCAGGCAATCCAACTGTCCTAGCACTTCAGGGAAGGGTGACAACAATTTGGCGGCACTAGACCTCCAAACTCCGACAGCCTTTGATAACAACTACTTCAAGAATCTTGTGAACAAAAAGGGGCTCCTCCACTCCGATCAAGAGCTGTTCAATGGTGGATCGACTGACTCTCAAGTGACAACAACCTACAGCACTAGCCCCAGCACCTTTAGCTCCGACTTTGTCACAGCCATGAATAATATGGGAGACATTAGCCCTCTCACAGGGTCCAATGGAGAGATCAGAAAGAACTGCAGGAAGACTAATTAATTAACTAACTAGGACAAGGGTATATTCCATGCATGGTTTGAGTTACTGTGTCCCCTTGGAACAATCAATCGCTAGGACTAGTTGCTAGCTTCTGGATTTTTTGTCTTTCCAGTTTGATTTTAAATTCTCAACATGTACTAATTTTTTAGTTAGTCATTACAATTATGCTTATCTTATAATGTGGGTTACGAAAGGATTGGATTTTCACTTTGTATTTTAGTTCCACATTGGTTAGAGATTATTATTACACCTTCATTGGATTGTATAAATAAGTCATTTGCCTCCCACTATGAGATTAGACTAATAAGAGATGTTCTCTCATATTTTTTTCTTTTTGCTTCTACGTTTATTCTAACACGTTATCAGCACGAAGCTCTAACGAGAGAGAATAAGCGAGATCATCTCAGTGAAGCCGTCATTTGCTTGCAGATTCTCCACTTGGATAATAGGTATGATTATTTATGATTATTTTTTTCTGCATGTGCATACCCTAGACGCAGCCTAATGTTGATGTTTATACATTTTTTGGCATATCGCTAGGGCAAAAAAGAATAATTTTTATCCATTCATCTCACTTCTTTTAGTTAACTTTGATAACACTCCGATGTTGATCGCATATTGATCTCTCGGAGAGAACGCTTGAGTTATTCTTTATTCTTTATTTATTTTATATAATTTAATACATTCAGATCAAAACCATCAGAGATCCGATGTCCATGAACATGAATTGTTTGGTCTATATGTATAAGACTTCTGGAACATTATTGTTCGAAGCATACCATATGTGGTATTTCTGAAAGACTTCTTGAACATATCCATTGTTCGAAGCATATCAAGAACATCTAGTGTTTGGAATTTATCTATGACTTCTGGAACATCATTGTTCGAAGCATACCATGAACAAGATTTGTTTGATATAAATAGACTTCTGAAACATCGTTGTGAGGGTGATAATTGTGATCGGGGCGGTTTAATGGTGAGGAAGTGATGGGGAGGTCTGAATAGGAGGTTTGATGAGTGTAGAAATGGAGAAGGGGTGAGGAAATCATGAAGGAAGGGTGTAGCTGATGGTGGCTGGCTATTAAATGTCTTTCTTAGGGTTTCTAGGTTTCCTCCTTTTTGCTTTTTCCAAATTAATGGACATGATATAATGAGAAGAAATTGGAGGGCTGATGATTCACCATTCAAAGATAGGGCTGCACTCTTCTTGGGATATTTTAAGAATTAGGTTTTTGGGTTGAAAAGTCCAATGTGTCCCCAAAAGTTGGACTACATAAAACTTCTACACTTATCCTATATACTCTCATAGTTAAGTCCTACCGTTAATTATTAACACCGTTCTTACCACTAGTCAACTAATATTACTAATTACACCTTTATGACTATAGTAATGATTACTAATCTATAACCTTATAATTACTTAAATCTAAAATAATAACAACATATGATGAGGCAATAATTAATATTATTCTACTTTCTTTTATTAATTCTAAGAATTTTCAATAAGTAAACTCGTAATAGAAATATTAACCCACTTTTTTTTTCTTCTTATTAAATATTTTATATAATTTTTTATTATTTAAAAAAACAATAATGAAGGATAACTCAAAAAAAATCTTCAAAATTTTGGTATTATGGAAATCAGGGGTTACAACGAGAGTACGACATCCCTGACGATAGTGCGCTCCCAATCGCCGCATTCAATCCGGGTCCACCCCGACCTCCAGCAGCGGACAAGTCCAAGCAGAAAGAAACTCGTTTCGACAAACCACTACTCAAAGATACCACTTAGGGGCTGGAGAAGCCCTACAACTTCGACATCTTGGCACATCTCGCCAATACTCCAGCAAAGTTGTCACTAATCGGGCTTCTTCGACTCTCCAAAGACACTCGGGTTGCTCTGTGTGAGGCATTACAGAATGCCGACACCTACCTGGCAAAGGTAAAGCCGCTAGCTGAAGATCCTGTCGCACGTCCCCACTGCAATAATGTGATGGAGGCGATACACAACATTACGTTCTCGCAACAAGACATATTGCTAAAGAACAATCCGCACAATCGTCCTCTGTATTACACATGGTATATTGGCACCATCAATGTAGACCGGATGCACATCGACCAAGGTTCGTCAATCATCATCATCCCATGGAGTCTGCTTCAGACCCTGGGCATCCCGATGCATCGCCTGGCAGCAACCAATACTGCAATCAGTGGTTTCAGCGCAAGGAGGAGTTACCCTCTGGGCAAGATTCGCTTAAAGTACCAGATCAACGATATGAAAACAGAGGTCACCTACTACGTCATAGACATAGACGTATGCTACAACGTCTTGTAGGGACACCCGTGGATACACCGGTACATGATCGTACCGTCTACCCTACACCAGTGCTTGAAGTACATGGATGATCATGGCATCGTTAAGACAGAGTTTGCCAACGTTGATCCATTCAAAGGGGTTGAGGCCTATTACTCTGATTCGATCCTCTACAAGCGAGTCCACCAAGATAAAGGTGGCAATGATGCCGACGATGTGTCAGAGACTGGGACAACATCGGACGAGCCCTTGAGAGTCCATCTCAAAGCACGCACTCCCGATATAGCCTATCCCTCAGAGTGAAACTTCACAAGAAAGCACCTAAAACTCTCGTCGTTCGCCTTCATAGACCGAGACGGCCGTTGAAGGAAGATCTGGCACCTACTACGACTTTCAAACCTCTAGTGGTAAAGCTGCCCAAGAGACCTCCGAAGCCGTCGCTCGCACTGGGATAGATCTCGGAAAGGATGAACTGGAGAAGTACGTAGCTGCTCATGCTAACGTCCCTTCTCTTAATGATGTAATTCCTAAGGATAAGATAACTTCTTTCATAAATAAAGGGCTATTTTTGGGCTACTCGGATGTTGCACATTTCAACATACTATATTCCCTTGAGCATGGTCCGACACTACAAGAATAAGCGGGATTAGCGATATTTTTTAGCGACTCCATGTAAAAACGTCGCTAGACGTCGCTAATTGGCGACATTTAGCGACGTTTAGCGACTTTTATTGAGTTTTTAAAAGATTAGTCACTATAAGTTCAATTTAGGTCGCTAAACGTCACTAATATGTTTTATTTAGCGACGTTCAGCGACATTTTTTAGCGACATATATATTTTGGACATTTAGCGACGTCATTAGCGACGTTCAAGGAGTCGCTAAATTAGCGACGTCATTATTGGCGTCGCTAATACGTCGCTAAATTCTAAATTAGCGACGTCATTATTGGCGTCGCTAAATCGTCGCTAAATTTTTTACTTAGGGCTGATTCCCACAATTTCCTTCGATCTCTCCCTCTCCCTCTCCCAAAATTCAAATTCGCTCCGGCTCTCCCGCTCCGGCTCCTCCTTTCTCCCTCCGGCGATCCCCCTTGGCCACGCCCTCCCCCTCCGGCTCCTCTCCTCCCTCCGGCGCTCCCTCCTCCCTCCCAGCGACCCCCTCCAGCCGCGTCCTCCCCCCTCCGGCAGCGTCCTCCCCCCTCCTCCCCCTCCTCCTCCTATAGGTAAACCCTAACTCTCTCTCTCTCTCTCTCTCTCTCACAGGACACACATGGCACTGACACGACACACACACGTTACAGACACTGACACACACACTGACAAGACACACACGCGTGACCTAGGGTTAAGGTTAGGGTTAGGGTTTTTGACCTGGGGTTAGGGTTAGGGTTGGACGTGGAGTATAACCAAGACCAAGGCCAAGGCAGGTAATAATATCAACCATATCATTTTGATATAAAACAAATAATTTTGCCTATTACATAAATGTGTGAGGGATATTTATGGAGGGGTAAAGCATAGATAAAAATCCTACACATTAAACACAGTGCATACTGTTGAATGTTAGTTGTCACAGTAGGTTCATGTATAAGAAAGCAATGTAATATATAAACTTGACATAATAGATGCGGCAGTTTAGCTGCAATAAATTTGACATAATAGGTTGTACCTATGAGGAACTGCTAATCTCACAAGATTAGCCCTTCTACTTTTACTTGAGTTTAGAGTTTAGGCATTCTTTTTTCCCTTTTAAGTGTAAAGAACTTAAGTTAAATTTTTTTGATGAAAACATGATCTCTATGTAATGATGTCCTGTAGAAAGTGTCTGCCTTGGAGGTGTGCTAGGCGGCTCTGGATGCGTTCACAAGTCTCCTAGGGTTGGATATAGGAGGCTTGGCCTAGCTAAGATGCATATTGTAATTTATAGATTTGGATCATGTTCTTAGTTTTTGTTGTTATGTTAAACACAAATATTCGAAACTTGAAGTCATTTTTCGCTTCATAGTTTACAAGCTTGATAAGGGACTACATAAAGGGGGACACCCTAGAGAGGAGGGAAACACCCTACAAACAAATCATGATGGGCATATGGATCACAAGGAGATGCCATTAACGTCGTCCACCAACAAGGAGATGCCATGAAGGGATAAACTGCTTGAGTCAATCCACACTGTCGTGACATTCTTTTGTAGGCTTATTAGAAATTGATGATGGTTGGTATCTTTGCTCGTATCAAGATTCTAATTATTTCCTGAATTAGTTAATATGACACAATATAATATCCTTGCCTTGGTACATTGTGTTGTATTCATGTCTTGTGCTAAGGTTCACGCCAGCCAGCATAGGAGATGATATGCTTTTGATATTAGTGCCTAAAATTTTATTAGAATTTTATTTCTTAACTTACACTTGCCAAGTAGAAAGAGTACATAGTGTCATTTTGGTGGGATGATTTAATGTTATTGAATGGGGAATGTCCCATATTTTTTATCAAAATAAAATTTCTTTATCGGAAACATATAATTGTATTGATTAGTTATGCATATACAAAATCTGAATTTGCTTTGATTCATAGTGTAAATGTATAGACATGTCATAAATGGCTTTTTAATTTATTTAGTATCTCTATTGAGATATATGGATCATCAGTGCTAAAAAATGTGATTAACAGTCCCACATTTCAGCCTAGATATAAAACTCGCACGTATGTACATGCGCTCGTTTGTTACCCTGCGAATTTGTGTATTTGTGAATGTGTGCATTTGCGAATGTGTCAGCTGTTAGCTTGTTAGGTGCACCTCTAGACACTTAAGAAGGAAAACTACCAGTGTTACTTATGATGTGGAAGATGGTGTCACAGTGTCAGAAGCAGTTGCCCCTTTTGTAGAAGCTAAGATACGATAGAGGAATGTTTTATTAGATACTTAATATAAGGAGTTTTGTCTTGTATGCTAATAGAAAATGTTGATCCTTAAGTCATATAGACCATATGTAGACTCTTGTTTTCTCTATCTTTTCATTAATATTCTTAGGAAATTGCCTCCATAGTAGATCTTCTCGACATAAATTCAGATTGATTCTCTAATTTTTTTTGTTTTTTCTTAGACTTCGTTCACTTGCTCTCCCAAAGTTTTATGGTATGACTTATTAGCTTGACTCCTTAATAGTTATTACAATTATGTATATCTCTTTTGTTTTTATATGTAGGTATTATCATAGTTCTCCAATCATTAAGAAATTCTCCAAATCATTAGGATTTGGTTTTGGTTGAAAAAATTAGTTAGTCATATCAAACATTAGTCTTCTAAAAAAATTTATACCTCAATAGAAGTAACATTATGTAAAGGTTGTTTAATTTCTGAAGTAGTAATTTTACGGCAATAACAATATGACCTATAATGAACTACTTATTGTATGAGTATATTGGATTGTGGATGACCATAAGTTCACTAAAAAGAAACAAATCATATTGAAAGCATGGGACGGTCGCCCAACTCGTCCACCCTCTGGGCCGTCCCTGAGAAGGTGATGAGTATTATTTGACGAAGCACTTGTGCACTGGGATAACCTAACCGTTGATGCCAAATGGAGGATGATGGAGAGTTACCGAGTTAACCAATAGATCGACGAGGAGACTATGTTACAGACACTGACACACTGACATGACACACACACGTGACCTAGGGTTAAGGTTAGGGTTAGGATTTTTGACCTGGGGTTAGGGTTAGGGTTTTTTTACATTAACTAAAAATATAACTAATATCCTAGATGGTATTTAGGTAACTTATAGTACTAAAAGTCTAAAACATCGTATGCAAATATATAAATATTAATTATAGGGAGGGGGTTTATAACATTGCTAACTTTTGATATTTAACAACGTCTAGGCTTGTTTTGATATGTTTAGAGACATTTTGGTTCGACTCTAAACGCTACTATATACATAAAAGAATGGCATAGGACAAGTTTTATTTCCTTTAGTTAATGTGGGTAGTGATGTGGAGTAAGTGCATATGAGTATCAAGCTACGAGGTGAGTTAAGATAAGATAGGGTATGAGAGTTAGAGTATTGATACTCGGGTATTTCCTTTAGTTAAAGTTACTCTCATGTTTTATGATTCGTAGCATTATTATACTGCAACAAACAAGTAGTTTTATTATTACTATCATTATTATACTGCAACAAATAATTTATAGGCAGGGCTGCTGAGGGTATGTCTTAAGTAAAATCTGTTATCAATTATATTCTTTGTGAGTCATCTAATTCTTCCATTCGGCATTATTAAGGGTATGTCTTAAGTAATATCTATTATCAATTATATTCTTTGTTTTTACCTATCTTACCAGATAGCACCCAAGAGAGAGACACCTCCTACTGTTAAGGAGGAAGTGATGCCTCCTACTGTTAAGGAGCAAGTGATGCCTCCTACTGTTAAGGAGGAAGAGATACCACCTGCTGTATCTCAAACGGGGAGTTCCAGTCACCCAGCACCTATAGCGGCTGTATCTCAGACGGGGAGTTCCAGTCACCCAGCACCTATAGCGAAGATTGATCATATAGACGCTGTTTATGCGCAGTATCTGAGGGACTGGTATCTGCTCCAGCGTATTGGATATCCTTGAGATTGATACTGTGATGTTTCATATACTTTTATTGTGGTTATTGTGTGATTGTGATACTTATATATTATGCCCATTTTGTGACTGTGATACTTATACATTATGCATTTTGTGTGACTATGATACTTTTATTTTGTGTGTATTGTGTGACTGTGATATTTTATATATTTTTTGTGTTATTTCGTACGCAAAAAATTCAATGGACATTTTCTCCAGGTCTGTCTATAATATTTGTGTGTATTAATTGTATGACTGTGATACTTTTTATTCATATTAAATGATGTTAATTTTCTGGTATTGAGTGTTCCACCGGAGGGGTCGGCGAATCCAGAGAATTCAACGGAGGGTTGCCGGGTCTATTTTTAATTAGAAATTTATAAATTACAGGAATAATAGTTTAGAACAATTCAGTATATTTTTTTATTTTTTTTATAAAATTAGCGACGTATTTAGCAACGTTTAGCGACGTTTAGCAATGTTTATACACGTCGCTAAATACGTCGCTAATTAGCGACGTTAATAGCCGTCGCTAATGACGTCGCTAAACGTTGCTAAATACGTCGCTGTACGTCGCAAATTGCTGATATGGCAGTATTACGAGGTCATTAAAGACGTCGCTGTCATATCGCTATATAAGTCGCTAATTAGCGACGTTTAGAGACGTTTGATTACGTCCCTAATTAGTGACTCTGCGTCGCTAAACGTCTCTAAGTTAGCGACACATTTAAGTCGCTAAAAAACGTCAGTATAATGACGTTTAGCGACATTTTTTCTTTCAGCGACGTGATAATTACCATCTTCTGTAAAACGTTGCTAATTACGTCGCTAAACGTGATTAGCGATATTTTTTTATCATTTAGCAACATTTTTGGGCGTCGCTAATTTGACTTTTTCTGGTAGTGCGAGCCTACACCTACAGACACATGTGACTACCACCTATACAGTGAACCGAATTCTCCCCAGTCAAAACTCCTACTTCATAGTTCCAACATGGAAGAGGGAAGACAAACTCATCATCTTCGGCAGAGTAAAAAGTCTCCAATCCTCCGTCCCAGAGTAACTGGAGCCAAAACTTGATACCGACAAAATACCACTTCACCGATACAGTTCTCAAACCAAGCTTCTGATCCAGAAGATGGGATACGATCTGAAAGCGGCTAGGGGCTTGAACCAAGAAAAATAAAGATGGCTGCCTCAGTGTTTACAGGCTCCAGCAGGCAAGTCCAAGGATTACTACCATAAGACCAAGCATGGCTTACGATACGTCACGTCTCCCACGACCCCCGAAGGCTTGGATGAAGAAGATGAGTTACACTCTCACCCTTCAGAATCTTTCTCTTGCAACTCCGATATCAGTATCAGAAATATGCTCAAACAAATATTGTCTGCCAACATGGTATAAGCTGACCCAGAGGAAGATGACAAGGATCTACTTGAACTCTTTGAAGTAAAATTGTGGCCCCAATGCCTAGACGCATAATGGAAGATGCGGTTCGAACAGCGAGAACCTTCCACTGAGGTCAAAGTCATGCAAATCGATATGGGCGATGAATCCTCCCCTAAACCTATCTTCATCAGTAAAAGTCTCTCCGATAAGGATCGGGAATCCCTGCTACAGCTCGTCAGGGAATACATCAATATCTTTTCCTAGAGTTACGAAGACATGCAGGAACATGATCCCCAAATCGCGGTCAACAAGATCAACAACTTGTCGAACGCTAAGCCGGTCAAGCAATAGCAATGCCAGTTATGACCGAACATCATGAATGCCATCAAAACTGAAGTCAACAAACTGATAGCTAGTGGCTTCAACCATGAAGAACAATATCCGGATTGGGTAGCCAACATGGTGTCCGTCGTAAAAAAATAGGAAGATCCGAATCTGCATTAACTTTGTGATCTAAATGCGGTGCTCCCAAAGGACGAGTTTCCATTTCCGATTATAGACATAATAATCGACAACACTTGTGGCTTCGAGCGTATGTCCTTCATGGACGAATTCTCAGGCTACAATCAAATCAAGATATTTTCTGATCACGAGAATCATACATCATTCTGAACTCCGATAGGAGTGTACTACTACACAGTCATGTCCTTCAGTCTAAAGAACGCAGGTGCTACATACCAGCGAGCTATGAGCACCATTTTTTTAGAACATCTATGCAAGATGGTGAAGTATTACGTTGATGACAACGCTGTCAAAAGTCGCTCCAAAGATGATCACCTCTAAGACTTGAAGACTGTGTTCGACCTTATACGTATGCACTCTGTCAAGATGAATCCTACGCAGTCCTTCCTGGGAGTCTCCAGCGATAATTTTTTAGATTTTGTCATAACTTCGAAGGGTATCCATATAGACCACGACAAGACTAAAGCAATCCTTGAAATGCGCCCACCAAAAAATCTCAGAGAACTTCATGGAATTCAAGGAAGACTGGCATACATCAGGAGGTTCATATCAAACCTCTCTGGACGTTGTCAACCATTCACTCAGCTCATGAAGAAGGGAGTCTCCTTTGTTTGGAATAAAGAATGCCAACGCCCCTTCGACGATATCAAAGAGTATCTCGTGAACCCCCTAGTGATGGTGGCCCCCATTATGGGATAACCCTTCTTGCTATATGTTCGGGCAATGGATCACTCCCTCAGGGCTCTGCTAGCCCATACAAGCAATACAGGTCACGAATAAGCTATCTACTACCTCAACAGAATAATGGCCGGTGCAGAGCACAGGTACAACCCTATTGAGAAGGAGTACCTCACTCTTCTCTTCGTCATTCAGAAGACTTGACATTACGTGGCAGGACAAGCCATCAATGTGATCTCACAAGTTAATCCTATCAGGGTCCTTATGACTAAACCCGGAGCACTCAACTCTCGCCTAGCAATATGGGCAATACTTTTATCGCCGTACGATATGGTATTTGTGCCACAAAAGGTGGTCAAAGTCCAAGCATTGGCAGATTTTCTAGTGGCCTACCCTTTACCGGAAACCTCAAAGATCAACGAGAAGATCCCAGATGAAGTAGAGGACTCAAACATGAACACAAGCGTAGAAGCCATTTTGTGAATGTTCTTCGACGGTGCTTTAAGAACAGGGCCCAAAGGCGATATTATTGCTGGCTTCATGATAGTACTGATTTCCCTATATGATCTGGTCATTAATCATGCTTACTCCCTCACAGAGCCATACTCCAACAATGTGGCAGAGTACAACGCTCTCGTCTTTGGGCTCCAACTCTCTAGAAAAGTGGGAGTTGACTACTTAGGGGCCTCCGGTGACTCCAAATTTATAGTCAATCAAGTCTGAGGTGAGTACAAAGTCTGAGGCGAATACGAAGTCCGAAAAGAAGACATAATTCTCTACCACCAAGCCGCGCTCGACATTATCTCTACCTTTGATGGGTTATTTATAGAGTATGTGCCCCAATTGCAAAACATCAAGGCTGACGTACTGGCCGACCTTGTGCCTCCTGGCAGTCCAGGTCAAAATCCATCAGTTGATCATAGTGGTCAGTCAAGAGCTAGTCTGCCAAAAAAAATTCTATGTCTGTACTTGGCTACCCAGTAGAGACAAACATTGAATCCCAAGACTGGAGACTCCCATTCATCTACTAATTAGTCTATGTAATTCTTTCCGAGAACACAAAGGAAGCCACTTCTATCGAAAGTCGTTCCCTCTGGTTCTATTATGATACGGCTACCAAAATATTGTATCGTCGTTCCTACGATGGACTTCTGCTATGATGCCTATCGAATATAGAAGCGAAAAAGGCTCTCCGCAAGGCTCACGATGTTGTATGTTGTACCCATCAGCTTGGACCCAAGCTACAGAACCGTTTTCGGAGAATGGGTTACTATAAGCCGATAATGGTCGCAGATGCTATCAACTATACAAAAAAGTATCGGATGTGCCAAATCCATGCTGACTTCATCCACCAACCCTCAGAGTTCCTACACCAGACCGTTGCGTCCTGGTCGTTCGAATCCTGGGGCATGAATATCATAGGACCGATTAGTCCACCTTCGTCTAAGGGACATCGATTTATCCTCACTATTATCTACTACTTCTCCAAGTTGGTAGAATCTGTACCACTCGCTGAAGTCAAAATATCAAATTTGATCAGCTTCGTCAAGCATCACGTCATATAATGCTTCAGCTTGACAAGAAGGATCATCCATGACAATGGTCCACAAATCGTAAGTCACACTTTCTACAGGTTTTGCGACAAAAACCGAATTCGGAATATAGCCTCAACTGCCTACAACCTAGTAGAAAATGGTTTGGCGGAAGCATTCAATAAGACCATTATAAAGCTACTAAATTTTTTTGTGTCATCCAATAAGCGCGACTGTAATGAGAAGCTGGGTGAATGTCTTTGCGAACAACGGTCAGACGCCGAATGGTAGCACGCAATTCTCCTTGGACTACGGGATCAAAGCAGTCCTCCCCCGCGAGGTCCAAATTCCCTCGCTCCGAGTGGCTCTCTCCAACCGGCTAACCGTCGACGATAATCACCGCCAACGACTACAAGAGTTAGAAGCACTCGACGAGAAATGCCTCTTATCTCAACAGCGCATTAAGCTGTACAAAGCACGCCTCTAAGGATCCTTCAACAAAAGGGTCAAGAAGAGAACTTACCAAGTGGGTGACCTTGTCTTAATAGTAAGAAGGCTGATGGTTTTGTTCCACAAGACGCCCGACAAGTTCTAACCCAAAGGGGAAGGCCCATTCGTCGTAGAATATGTATTCTCCAACGGCGTCTACCGACCGGAAAAACCTAATGACGACTTTCTCATGATGTTCATCAACGACAAGTTCCTGAAAATATACTATATCTAAGGCTAGGCTTGTACTTTTCTTTATCCCCAAGAGTACAACTAAGATGTACAGGGTTTCCAATTTTTGTTTTTCTTCCCCAACAAGTACCTATGCACAATATTACCTTTCCTCAATATGCCATTATCGGTACTCAGGAGTCCTGATACACAATGGATAATGGATCCTCAAAACCTCCCAATGGAGTAGTCCCCAGAGCCATTATCAGTCTTGTTAGACGCTAGTTCATGTCCATATTACCTCTGAGCTATCGTCCTAATGATCTCCCCAGTGGAGTAACCCTCAAGTCTATCTATATTTTCGGATAGACCACACTCAATAAACCACTCCCCAATGAGCTTCTCGGACATTGGTTCACGTCCATATTACCTCTAAACTACTGTCCTAATGTTTCTTCCTGACCGAGTTTGCCATGTCCATATTACCTCTGAGCAAACCTTTCGGGTTTGGCTATTGATTACCACGTCCACATTATCTCTGATATCGGTTATCATATTAACTTATCACCCATACTTACCTCAAAAGTACGTCAGCGGTGCTAAGCCCACAAAACCTATCACGTCCATATCACCTCTGATATGACTTATTTTGAGTCTATTACTTGCATCCAAGTGTGTAATAAGTAATAGGTCTACAAAAGATCCCCCTGTGGGACATCCTTAACAACTGCGATATTGTACTACGTCCATATTACCTTTAGTACGATATCCAAAGTTCATACACAAAATTGTAATAAACGGAATAGCTTTTATTTCTTTCGCCTAAGAGAAACTGAAAGTGAACTACGTATGAGGGATTACAGGGTCCCCAGCCCAAAGTCAAAACAAAAGGCACAAAAAAAGATATTGAAAAAAGAAGAAGAACTACTGGTGCTACTGGTCCAAGCATAACTCTGCAATCCGCTCATAGAGACAGGCGATATGGCCATCCAGGCGTACCTGGGCCCGGCTCTCAACCTCATTGGCTATAACCTTGAGATCCTCATAGCGAGAGTAGGACTCGTGTCGGTCCTCTAGCTTTTGCACCATAACTCAACGATAGCCGTGTTCTTCGCTACTTGGCTCGCCTAGGTTCGGATAGCCTCATCTTTCCGTTGGGCCTCCTGTAGCCTATTTTCCAGCGCATCAAGCTCAACCTAGAGCTTTCTAATTTTCTGAGTCAGGCCATTTTTGCCGGAAGAGGCACTCTTCTCTGAGATCACCCAGTTGATTGAGCTTCTCTTGCAAATTACGGAGATCACGCTATAAGCCTTCCTTAGACGAAGTTGTCACTGCCACATTTCTAGAATAGGAGTATTTTTATCATTTTACATTATTTCTATATTGTGCATATTATTTATTTATTTATATATAGTAATTATTATTTAGTTGGTTTATGAACTAGACTACTTATTAGACATGACACTAGTAGGCCTAACTTGACTTGACATGTCAACTTGGACTAATGGTTGGAATAGTCATATTAGACTCAAATTAAGTTAAACATTCTCATTAATTAGAGATTAGATTGAAACTTTATTAGGATTAGAAGCTTCCATTAGTTAACTTCCTTTATGACAACCCAATAGTGGTAATTATGATATTCTATATTGCTTGGACAAGGAGAAAAAGGGGGTCGGTCCTATATTTGTGGTGGATTCTCTCTCTCCTCTCATTCACTCATTCCATAATTTTCTAATTAGTATTCTTCCCCAATTCCGTTCATCCCTACACCAATTCCTCCATAAATCCCTCTCATTCCCTTCTTTAGTCAACATCTAAGGAGCACTAGGAGCTTGGATTGCAAGGAGCATTGGAGAAGAAAGAGTTTGGCTAGGAGCTTGTGTCCAAATCATGTCCAATTGACTTTATATTGGAAATTCATCTTCTAATAGGTATAATTCTGAATTCTCCTTCTAAGTAGGTTCTAATTATTATATTTGACCATTTGGAACCCTTCCATGGCTAAGAACGACTTTTGATAGGAAGAATAACTAGGTTCATAGGACCTCTATTGTGACTTCTACATAGAGTTTTGTGTCTAAATTAGGGTAAATCCGAGAATAGGACACCAAGTATTTTTTATTAGGATTGCTAGTCCTAATTAGTATTAGATTGGTTATGTGGGGGTAGTAATGTGTCCACAATTGGACACAAAGTAGGCCGTATCGTGATACGCCATAATACGAAGTATTTTTTGGAGTGTTTCCTTTGTATTTGAGTTCATATGCATCGATTTCATATCTACTCGTTAGAATTACTCTTTTTTACTCAATTGTAGTATTATTTCATATGTTACTTGTGTCTAATATATTGGAGAGTTGATTTGGAAGGATTGGATAGGAGTATCTTTAGAGTATCACACAAGTATTTAATGTATTGCCTAATTAAGTGTATAACCAAGTGTATATTGATATATGTGTGTACTTATGAATGTTAGGTATTTACATTCATATATATATATATACTTATGTAGGTTGTGTATTTGGAACTTGTTAATGATATTAGGTGTTGTGCATTGTGCATGTATGGACTATGTTGACTGTATGTTGAACCATTGGGTTCGTATATTCATTTTAATATTGTAGGTGATCGAAGAGAGAGTGCATTAGTTGTGCAACAGTGCATTGATGTGCACTACTGTATATGGGTGAGGGTTAGCACCAGCTCATGTGTGTGTGAGGGTGCACTCATATTTGAGGGTGTAAACTGAGGATTGGGGTTCGAGCATTTAGCTTATAGGTAGAGCAACAGTAGTGCATACTGTATGTGCACTATCTAAAGATTAGAGTAGGGGAGTTGTGTGCTGCCATACTAACAGTCGGCTCAAAGGCAATGCAAGGGATTGATACATGTGTATCAATAAGGAGAAAACTAGCATTGGGGTATCAGTCATTGTGTGTAGTGGAAAGAGTGAATAACAGGTCTGTTTCTGACCTGGAGCATTTTAGATTAGTAGTAGAAGCAACTAGAAAGGGTTGTAGTTAGGATGAGGAGCCTAGATTTGAAATGAGATAGGAAGTATCTTAGATTGTGTCAGTGTCACCTTCTTATAGGCAAGAAGTTTAGTGGTATCCATAGGTTGATACCTGATGTTATCAGGTTGGGTATGACATATCAAATGCAGGCAGTTATAGTTAGACATATGGATACAGTACAACAGTTCAAGACGTGCACCTGGGGTAAGGTAATGTGGTCTACAAATTGCCTCTTAAAACAATATTTGGGAGTTGTAGTAAGTAAAAAGGGGAGTATCATATAACTGATACCATTATCAGTTGGAAATAAGGACTAGCAGTGGTGGTGTCTAATGAAGTACTGTGTTGTTTCTCTTTAAATGAGGTTATTCATTGCATATATAGCACCAAAGAACTGCAGGCAGTAGTAGAGGGGTAAGGTTTATGTAGGATATTAGATACACTTAAGTTTGGGATACTAGGGAATAAATACCAGGCCTTCTAGAAAATAGGTGATAGACTAAGTACGTATCATTCCTTAAGATATTGATACTTAGAGGTTTGTAATACTATATTAACAAGGTAAGTGTGATATAATTAAGTATTAACTTAGTACCATAATATATGAGTCAATGTTATGATTAATAGTATTAGTAGTATTAGGAAATATAATCTAATAATAATTAGTATAAGACTAAGGTTAACTAATATACCCTAGTATGGGCCTAGGAGTGGCCTAAAAACATAACAACAAGTTAGTTAACCATGAATATCATCTCATATCATCCTTTGGCATTTATATTTCATATTTAGGTCTTTGTGACTCCATTTTGGCCATCGATCCTCACACATTGCTCAGGATCACATGCGAGTACATTCTCTAACAATTTTCGTTATTTTGATGATTACTATGATTCTAGTTATGTAGTGTTATACTTTATTCTTGACATAGTAGATACACGGGCTAGTTTCATAGATACCTGTCATGAGGAGTCATGATTGGATCTATCATACTAGCGGGAGATGGAGAAATATTAGCAAGTTATGTGATCATACCCCACCTTACATGCATCATAGCTCATCCCATATATCATATAGGGTTTAGCATGACCATATTACATGCCTCATAGCCTGTTATATATGATTAGCCTAACTTTTGCTCGCATCACAGCTAACCAGACGGTTAGCCTAACCTTATATGTATCATAGGAGATCATATATAACAAGGCTGATCTAGTCCCAAGCCGATGACATAACAAACTAATTTTTTAAGTCACTTAGCCAATATTTCTATTCCTTTATTCTAGTTCATACATTGCTAGTATTCGCATCTATCTATTTTTACTTCTTACTTTTACCAGTGTACTCATTGCTAGTTATTACTCTAGGATATGATGATTGTCTCTCTAGTTTTCCTTATATTCCAGTATTTTATTCTATAATTTATATTTCTTCCTCAATGCTTTATAGTTTTTCTCAATATAATTGGAATTGTTGTTAGTGTTTATGCTTCGCTCCAATCCTGACTGGATAATATTTTTCAGAGGATCTCGAGGACTTTTATCCCACATACTATGGACCAGGAGTAGATAAGGGTTATATCCAAGAGCTTCAGGAGGATCCCGTTCTAGTAGAGGATCCATTAGTAGTGACTTAGAGCCTAGCATTTATATTGTATTTAGGATTGTTCCACTTTGAGATATTCTGAGTTTTACTGTTTTGACACGTATGTTGTTATTGAGTTAGCTAGACTCGTAGACTTATTGCTATTGTTTGAGATGTTCATTTCTAAACTTATGTGTTGGAACTTCTATTATTTTGTTTCATATCTTTATCGTGCTGTTCATCTTCCTCTAGATTATATTATGATTGAGTATATGTGTTCAATATTATATTTATATTCATCTTGTCCTCCTTATGGAGTTGAGATCATTGACAGGTTATATATTATTGCGAGATGTGTTAGTGACCTAGACATTGTTCTACCGTCGATGTTGTGTCGTAGGATGGACGTACCTAAAACCCATGTCCAATTTTCGGGTACGGGTCATGACACATTTTTATGGTGGCCCATGCAGGTCCCTATCAAAGTCGCAACTAGTGTAATATCGTAGTAGTGCTCAGACTTAGTGTACTACTAAGAGCCTGCTATAGGATATAAGATATAGGATGAGAGTATACTCAATCACAACTAGAAAAATTTCAAATTTATTAATTTTGCTATCCTTATCATTCTGAATATTTCCTTTCCTTGAATATTTCTATTTCTTTGATGATATTGTATCTTGTGCCTTATTTGACTTTTTCTTGTTCGACCTGTCTTTAGGATGCTGCCGAAGACTAGATCCCAGAGATCAGGACCCATAACTTCAGAGAGGTCAGCCACATCTCGACCTCCTACTCGAGCAGTTGGAGTTGCTCCTCCTACTTTGCCTATTCATGTAGGAGTTTCAGCAGCTTTCGGGGGTCCTCCTCCCTCACCTTTCTAGAGGGTTGCCCCAATTGTTACGGAGGACCTTCCACCACCCCATAGTTTTTTTTTTCGGGAGGTGTGCTTGTTGATGAGGCACATGTGTTTGCTTTGATCAAGGGCATTGTAAATACCCAGAGGGTGTGTAAGCCCCCTCATTTTAGAATAGGAATAATTTGGTAATTTGTAATTATTTTTATTATTTTATTTAATAATATTGATTTAAAGAATTAATTTCTAAAATTCTTTTTAATATTAATGACATTTTGTCATGGCTTGAATATTTTGAGCAATGCACGATCTTTTTCCTTCCAACCGAATTCACATTATTGCCCTTGACTGTACCTGCTACATTTGGGACATAAGTGTTGTATTAATTTGATCTCCTCCATGCTCCAAAAATATTGACAAACATCTATAATTATTGACATTGCAAAACTCCTTTTATTTGGCTAATTGAACCCAACCGATCCCAAACACCCAACTCGGACTCTCAAACAAATTCCTATAAAACACATATACTACCTCCATACCTTTTTTCTAGTCCAAAATATATTCCACATATAAAATATATCCACAAAATCTAAAAAAATCAATTAAATGGTCCATAAAAGGCAATATTTCCAAATTAGGAAAGGCCCCTATACAATCTTGTTGCATATCAATTTAAATCTAAAATAAATCTTTTAAAATAAAAATTTAAAGATTCTAGAGCATCCTTTCACCCTATTTTAGGCTCTTTAAATCATATCCATAGATTGAAACACTAAGACTGTCATGCCCGAATCCCAAAATACTTTAGTACCGAAAACGTAATCATGCCCAACTGATAAATCTAGTTAAGCTTCTCAATTTAATGGACCTAACTAGTTATACTATGCTGTAAAAAAAACTAAATCCACTATCTAAATTATATATAATCAGGGTACAACTATCTCATCTACAACATCAATAAGAAAGAAAGTAAAATGCTGGAATAATATAAAAGTTCGAATATCCAACATCAATAACAATATAAGAGTCTGGTGGAGAATAATCCACCTAAGTTCAACTGAAAATAAAATATGTCTGGTGAAGAACAATCCACCTCAATAAAACTGGAAAAATATGCATAAAATAAAAAGTTACTAGACTTGACATCTGCTAACTAGATAATAATGTCCAGTCTGAAGCTGAAGTCTACCACGATCAAGGGAACTCTGATGAAAGTATCTCCAAGTCCTCTACTATGACAAATCCAGTCTCAATTTCAGGTCCATAGATAGTGGGGTAATACTGCTCGTCAAGATCTGGCAAAGAAACCATGTCCTCAGTGGGACGTAACAAGTTACAAATGGTACATGCCAAACACTAAATAATGTATAAATAAATAGGGTAACCTAACTATCTATGTGAGTGCAAATTGAGAAAAACCTTGGTACATATGGGTAGTCATAGGCATAGATACTTGCCATAACGTCCCGTCGAATGCGGCTTTTGCTAAATAAACACCAATGCTCCGAAGAACGCAGGTAGTCTGAATATATATATATATATATATATATATATATATATATATTTATATATATATATATATATATATATATATATATATATATATATATATATAAACAAGCCTAACTTTTCGTCGAAAGTGGCATATGATAAAGGGTTATCATCAACCTCTGTAGATCCATAGACACCACAGTTATCGATGTTGTGTATCCCATACGCCTTTAGTTGTCCTCCCCACCCAATTCATATGTCCAAGTTATATACACAACGTGAACATTATGAACTATCATGTCTAGTCATAAATAAACTAATACTATTATGACTACGCACTATACAGTTATGTATGTCGTACACACTGATAGCCAGTCGAGTACGCCAACTTGCATCATGAATAATATATGGTGTCATGGAAAGTATGTGTCAAGGTCTCAAAAGATATTAAAATACCTCTACCATATTGGATAAGTCACTAATACCTAGGTCAAGGCATTAAACTACTCATCGACACATTCTTCGATGGCACATGAGTCATACTCAGACGCACACATCTATACTATAATTATTCAAAGCAGAATCATATAATAAAAATAACTAAAATTAGACAGTATAACAAAGTGGCAAGGTATCTTGCCTGTAACTCCATGCTGTAACTGTAGAGAGCCCGCTCTTGTTCCTCGTCAAAACGATCAAACAAGCCTAAAGTATGATATTTAAATTAGTTTATATACTCTAGCATGTACAAGATCACATCTATCACAACGTTCTAACTAGTGTTCTTAGGTTGCTGAGTTGCATACATTCTAATGTCGTCTAACTAGTTAGAATTAACCTCTATTACTTAGATTATTACTCAATTGTAAGGACATTATCTAGATTGGTTTAATGATAATAATCAAGGTATTCTAATCAAACGATTCATATAACCCAAAACTTGGCTATGTACCCAACTAGTTGTATAACAAGTTTTTAAGATTTAATCACGCGTCGCATTAACAAAAATTACTTAATAAATCAAATAAATATTCTGAAATTATTATAATATTACTTACAAAATAGTATAGCCTCTCTTGAAATCATGTATTCTACATCACAATTAATCACCAACAAAACTAGTTAAGGTCTAGACCTATTTATGAGTAGTTTCTATCCTTGATTAATATACATAAATAAAAATTTAATAGATATATTCGGAAAATATATTTTAAAATTCTATTTTTCACTTATTTAATATATAAAAATAAATATTTATGCACATGCAAAATATAGTAGTTGCTTAGTACTATTAGCTATACTTTTATAAACCAATTTTTTTTCCAAAATAAAAAAGTGCCCTATTCGAATACATGATTATAAGTTCTAGAAATATAAGAAAAAAAAAAAAAATATTTTCCTCTATTTAACATACTATTTTATGTATTACAAAACAATAAAATTAACCTAGTTGGTATAGACTAGTTTTTAGCACATAATTCCAATGCAACTCTTCATAAATTCTTATGCATTTCATTCTCAAAAACTTAAAATAAAATTCTGAAATTAACTAAAATATAATATATAATTACTTTCTTAACATGGGAATTAGACCTTCTAATGATAAAATTATAACTAGTTACACCAACCTAGTGTTTACACATGCTCAACATTATTCCCCTTATGAATTTCTATAAATTTTAATTCTAAAACAAATAATTTATAATCTAGAAAAATAAGAAATATTAAGTATAAATCAGAATAAAATAAATCTAATAAATTCCTTAAGTGTTTGCAAGCTGGCTAGTCTCATATATCTGCAATCGTCATTTTCTAAACTTCCCTGCAGATTGACCCTAGCGAAATAAAGTTGTACTATTATGTAACTTGCCTGCAGATTGACTCTAGCGCAACCTTCCAATATTATCCTATTTAAATTTGGATAAATTGTTGCTTTTTTTCTTCCCTTGACAATTCCGCACTACCAACGCATAGAATATAGAATTATTCTGTAGGGAAGAAAACAGGGAACCATCTCTCTTTTGACAAGCAACACATGCTTATCATTACCAAAATTTCTGCTGATATTCTATTGATTCTGCATACAAAAATTCAAAGGATTAGGTACACAGCTTGCTTCATGAAGTATTTACTACTAGAGAGGCTCCAACAACCCTCCCTTGTACGTGTATAAATAAGCATGCATCATCATCTTCAAGATCGTATCAAGCTTTAAACATTTGCTTGCCCGTCTAAAGCAAGCAATGGCTTCTTCCAAGTACATTTTGCTCACCTATCTGCTGCTTTCTGTCTTCCTCCTCCTCGGATCGAACTCGTCGGCGCAGCTATCCACAAGCTTCTACTCCTCATCCTGCCCAAATCTCTTGTCTACACTTAAGCCTGTCGTCCAGTCCGCTATATCGTCCGAGAAACGGATGGGCGCCTCTCTTCTCAGGCTCTTCTTCCATGACTGTTTCGTTAATGTACTACTACTACTACTCTCAAATATTATTCCTCCTTTAATACAACACTACTGTTTTTGTAATTCTCTCCTAAAAAAATAATTAACATGCATTTGCATTTGTTGCATATATATATATAGGGGTGCGACGGGTCAATTCTATTGGATGACACTGCAAACTTCACCGGGGAAAAGAATGCAGGCCCGAACAGGGCATCGGTGAGGGGATTCGATGTCGTTGACAGGATAAAGACTGCGGTCGAGAAAGCCTGCCCGGGAGTCGTGTCATGTGCTGATATCCTGGCAGTGACTGCGAGAGACTCTGTAGTCATAGTGAGTTCATATATCTTATTAGAGGATACGTTTTGTATCAAGTTAAAATGGAAAGTTTTGATTAAAAATATTGGTGCTTTGTTTGTGCAGCTTGGTGGTCCTACTTGGAATGTTAAGCTGGGGAGGAGGGACACAAGGACGGCAAGCCAAAGTGCAGCCAACAGTAACATCCCCGCACCCACGTCGAGCCTTAGCAACCTTATCTCCATGTTCTCGGCAAAGGGTCTCTCTACAACGGATATGGTTGCACTTTCTGGTACGAACCTTCAAGCTAACCCTTCTGAATTCAAGTCAACTTCACAACCATTGTTCAACGTTGGATCCAATATTAATTTGAACGGTGAAAACTCTCTCGATCTACACAGGTGCACACACCATTGGACAAGCCAGGTGCACTACTTTCAGAGCACATGTTTACAACGAAACAAACATAGATAGCTCCTTCGCCAAGTCCAGGCAATCCAACTGTCCTAAAGCCTCAGGGCAGGGTGACAACAATTTGGCACAACTCGACCTCCAAACTCCGACTGCCTTCGACAACAACTACTTCAAGAATCTTGTGAACAAGAAGGGGCTCCTTCACTCCGATCAAGAGCTGTTCAATGGTGGATCAACCGACTCTCAAGTGACAACCTACAGCACTAGCCCCAGCACCTTTAGCTCCGACTTTGCCACCGCGATGATCAAAATGGGAGACATTAGCCCTCTCACTGGGTCCAATGGGGAGATCAGAAAGAACTGCAGAAAGACTAATTAATTAACTAGGACAAGTGTGTATTGCATGGTTTGAGTCAGTGTCCCCTAGGAACAATCAACCGCTAGGGAATTGGCCTTGATTTGTTTGTGATTTACTTCATCTTCATCATATCTGTCTTCCAGAAGAATTGTTTTGTGGACTAGCTAGGACTAGTTGCTAGATTCTGGATTTTTTTTTTTTTTCTTTTCTTTCCAGTTTGATTTGAAATTCTGAACTTGTACTATTTTTGGAGTGAGTTATTAGAATTATGCTCAAATATTTCGTGCCAATAATTATGCTTGGCAAGTTAATATATAGCATTTCCTCGTCTTAGACATGTATAAGATGGGATATACAATTTAGTTTGAACAATACTAAAGTAATTAAAACACAATAATTGAATGTGGTGCAACAAAACATATGTTGATCATGAGGCACAAGGTGCACTTTATATATACGATTAAAAGGGAAGTTCTTGTTATTTCCGAAAGAATCCTCAATATTTATATATCATATTTCCAACTAAAGCCTGGGCACTTATTATTCTTGTTTTTCAAAAATCATAACAAACTTCTAAAAGTATATATCATTTCACTTGTTTTTTAAAAGCTATCCCCACAAATGAACTAGATTTTGAAAGGAATAAGCAAAATAAACGGTTGTTACCGAACAACTTTTCTTTGTTTTTGAAAAGAAACAGAAACAAAAGCCGAAGCAGAAGCTAGGTAATACCAATGCAAGCCCAAGTATTTAAGGTTGGAATGAGTTTTGTCACATACTTACCAATTTGTTTGATCCTTCACGTTGAAGGGAACACTACAGACAACCAACCAATCCTCATATTGTCTAATTTTGGCGAATCAACCTATTGCTAACTTATCCCTCCGACCCAACACCACCCCCCACCGTGGCTGTATCATTAATCACGTGTGGACTGCTTCTCATTCCACCTAAGATCTAAATTAATCACGTGTTTGACCAAAAGAGGACGTGATCCTTTAAGGTATGGTATAATTTGGACTCGTTCTTATGGCACGATTGAATTTGTGAGCCATCTATATCTATGTTTCATACACCTATTAAAAAAATGATTTCTACTAAACTCTTACTAGCATGGAGGATTAGGGCCAACAAGTTAGGGTTTTAAAAAAAGGAAAGAAAAAGGAAAAAGAAAAAAGGAAAAAAGAAAAAAGAAAAAAGAAAGAAGAATCAGGAGAATAATGACACTCGTTTCTGCTATTTTTTATTTTATTCAGCTTTCCTAATATAATAATATATGTATCATTATATAAACTCATTTATTCCTAAAAAGTATAAATTATTAGAAAAAAGCAAGTAATAACCATTTTTTTGGGAATTAGAAAATGTATTAAAAAAGTAACCTCATCTATATGCTAAAATCAGTCATCAAAGTGTAATAAAAACGATTAAAACATAATATGCGCAAAGTAGTCATCAAAAAAATTTCAAAAATGGCAGAATTTGATGTGCTCAAATCAACCACGAAAAAATTACCAGCAGACACAACCAGTTTAGCCAGTACTCATTACAAAATTCAGCATGATAGCAACACCACAAAGCGTCGCTATATCCGCCAAATCTGTAATCACCTAAAATTATGATTAGGGGTATTTTTGTCAATTTACTTTTGGTTGCTATTCATATAGTTATATTAAATTAGTGGATAGCTTAGAATTAATTATTATTCATTAATCATTGATAGAATATTATATTTTAGTTAGTTAGATGTCATCCAAAACAAATTAGATTCCCTCCATAACCAATTGATTCATTTCCCATTAGTTTCAAAATTCAAATTAGAAGAGAGGAGGGGCAAACTTGTAATTTTCAACTCCTCCAACACAACCTATAGTGGCCGGCCCCTATTGTCACCCTCTTAGTTTCATTCTTCCTCCTCAAGTCTTCTTCTTCCTCCTCAAGTCTTCTTCTCAACTAAGCCACTCCATTACCAAACCCAATTTTCACCTCCAACACCCCCAAATCGACCCAATTTCATCCTAATTCCTTTGTCAATATAGAGCTAGTCTTGAAGCACAAGAGGAACTTGGAGAGGATCCCAAGCTAGGAGAATCGTGTTCAATTCTTTCTCTTCATATCCAAATTCGTGGATCTTCATTGGGACACAACTCCCAATAGATAATTTTCTCTTTTCCCTAATTTATACATTAGAAATCTAAATTGAACCCATAGAAACCCACCAATAGTTAGATCCAACCTTATTGGTGCTGAATTAGTTGATAAAGAGTCTTTTCCTAGGATATCCATGTGTTTTTATACTCAATTTGGTGGAATTACGAATTTGTGTCCACCAAGTGTTTGTGTGGTGTCCTCAAAAGAATTTTTGTGTCCAAAATTGGATACCTATTGTTTGTGTCATGATACATCATGATACGCATGGTTGAATTTGGTAATTCATAGGCTTGTGCGTCCCTTGGTATCAATTTGAGGATTTCATGTGCAATTGATCCTTTGTGTCAAATATATATATATATATATATATATATATATTGATATATTGGTGGCATATGTTATAGTATATAGCTATAAGTGTATATGAGTGTTTGTGGTATATATGTCTATATATGTATAAGAGAGAATATATATATATATATATATATATATATATATATATATATATATATATATAGGTGTGTGTTTGTGTTTGTGTTTGTGTGTTAGTGTATAGCCGTGAGTGAGGGGGGTGCACACAGCAATGTGTGCTGCAGTATTTCTGTAAACCCCCAGATTTTGCAAGAATTTTAAATTGGGATTTTTCACAATTTTCTGGGAATTTTCTGTAATTAAAATCAGGGTTTTTAATTATTGAATGATTTTTAATTATTAATAAATAATATTAAAATATCATGGAAATAATATTTTTGGGTGTAAAATGAAAAACTTGACTTAGAATAATTTTTCTGGATTTTTTGGGCCTCAGACCTATTTTTAAATACCTAAAAACTATTTTTTACTAATTAATTAATTAATTAAACTGTTTATTATTATTATTATTATTATTATTATTATTATTAATATATTTTTATTATTTTTCTTGGGCCGGCCCGGCCCAGTGGACCGGCCCAGCAGCCCAGCAGCCCAACCCCCAGCCTGCTTCCTTGCGGGTCGGGCGGGTCTGCCCGGACCCGTTAGCCGCCCGACCCGGAGACCCATTCTTCCCCAGCACCCCACGCCGCCCGCGTCCCGCGCCGGCCTCCCCGCGCAGCGCCGCCCGTCCCGGCCCACTCCCCACGTCCTCCTCCCTCTCCGTCTTACTCGGCCCCCTAACCGCCTCCTTCCCCTTTATAAGCTCCCCCTCTTCTTCTTCTCCCTCACTTCCACCCTAACTCCGGCCACCACTCGCCTGAGCCCCGCCGTACTCCTCCCTCAACCACCAGCCGCACCCCTCGCCGCCCGCCGCAGCCGCCCCTCCTCTGCTCCTCCTCCTCCGCCTGCCTCCGACCCCGACAGCAGCCGGCCCTTCTTCTTCCCCGACTCCCAACAGCCGCAGCCGCCGTTCCAGGCGCCGCCCCGCTCCGCCGTGCCTCCGCCCGGCCGCGCCCCAGCGCCCCCGACCGCCTCCGGCCAGCCAGCGCCGCCTCAGCCTCCGGCCGGCCGCCGCAGCCCCAGAAACCCTAACCCTAACCCTAGATTCCGTGTGTCCGACACGAGTCGGACACGGTTCGACCCCGGTTTTCGGATCCCCTTCAGGTACTTGTAACTTTTTGCTCGTAGCTCCGTTTTCGATTTCGTAAATTGCGTTGTGAAGCCTGTATGACCCTCTCGGTGCCCGGACAAACCGCTCGGGGCATCGCGTCCTGTGGTGATCGCACACCGCGATCCAAAAGCAGGAAAAACCAGACCCTGTTTCACCCCGGAACTGAGTTCGCCCTGCCAAACGGGACGAATTGGTCGCGTGCGGTCTTCACAGATACGTGCGCACCGTCGATACGGACGTGTGGGATTTTGCGGAAGCTGATTCGGGTGTGCGTGCACACCGAAATCAACGCGTATCCGCGGACATCGTTCCGTATCCGACTTTTTTGCAATTCGCCCTAACTTCTTGTACACTCGTCGGATCGAGACAAAACTTGCGCCATCGGACTCGTAGCGATACGCTGGTCCTGTGGGTCAAGTTTGGTTCGATTCTGAGAACGTTGACGAAATCGCGTGTCGTGGGCCCCACAAGCCCGCTCGACGGGCGATTTTGTGATCGGCTCATAGGAATCCAAATCTGGAAGTTCCGTTGGGTTCGTATCAGCGTTCCTGACCTGTTGACACTAAGTTTGGTGAATTTGGAGACCGTTGACCCGGACACGTTTTTAGGTGCAAAGTGGGCCCACCGGCGGACCCCGTTTTGACCCGAAACTGTCGTTTTTGCCCTTGTCTTCAAATTGGACTCAAGGACAGGCGTTTCTAGCTATTTGACATCTTCTGAGCGTGATGGTAATGTCTATTTCAGCTTTTGGACTCACCTCTGGAATATTTCCCCCGAGTATAATTATTTGGATCCAAACATCAGGCAAGTACCTGCACTTTAAGTTAATCTTTATATTGTGATAATTAATTCCCTGCTTTACTAGTATCATTGATGATTACACGTAGTGCTAGAACACTGGATTTTATGTCTTGAATACTGGAGTTCATGTCTTATTTTTCATGTCGGGTGGGAGAATACTAGAAGGCATGTAGTTTACCCTTCCCCCTACCGTGTTTAATAGCTGTTGGTGTACGACTGTACCCTCAGTCGGATCTCGATTATTCATGTTTAATAGCCGTTTATGACGGCCGGATTAGCCTTATAAACCCCTACATGCCAACTATGTATTCTAAAACAAACACAAGTTCACACAGATAGTTTCTGGTCTTGTTATAGTTCTTGCTGACTGTTGTAGTTTCATTCCCTGTCTCATATTACTCCTGCTTTCTCATATTCCTGTTTATAGCATTAACTCTGAGATATTGATGTTTCTTTTATGCAAATTTTCTCAAAATGATACTCAAGTTAATTGTCATAAATATTTAGTTTAATCTTGTTGTGCATTGTGTACTTTGCTCCTTTCCTGACTGGATCCGTTGTTTTAGGCGATGAGGAGGACCTTGCCCCTACCTATTATGGCCACTATGAGTTAGCAGGTGATCCATATGAGGAGCCAGTTCCCACCCAGGAGGATACTTCTGCAGAGTAGTTAGCAGTAGCTACTTATTTTATTTCCTTTCAGCATACTCGGGTTTGTCCCCGATTTATCTTCTGGCTGTATTAACTATGGATTTGGTTGTCACAGATTAAATATTATAAAATCTTAGCATTCCTATTTCCTGTGATTATTCTTACATGTTCATTATTGTGGATGAGATAGATATTTATTGGTCCCAGAAAATGACCTAGACAGCGTACTACCGCCGATACTGCGGCGTAGGCTGGACGTACCCACGCACTCGTGCCCGAATAACCGGGTGCGGGTCGTGACACGTTTTTGTGGTGGCCCATGCAGGTCAACGACTAAATTGTTCGGTTTCAACTCAGGGACCGAACAGGCCTGCAATAAAGCTAGGATAAGTTTATACGATCTCATCCACTTGCTTGAATCGTTTTTGATATCTGTATCGTATTCGAACTAATATGAACTTGCATCTTGCCTTGATTCCTGTGTGCCTCTTATTGGTTATTTTGGATACAGGGAAATGGACCCACAAGCCAGCAACGAGGCTCATGCAGAAATACCACAAACCGTTGTGGTTACCCAAGAAGACGATGTGATACCAGTCGGTGAAGGCCAATCATCACAAGGCAGTCAAGCAAGTCAGCCTGCCTCAATAATCCATCAAGATGGCGTTCCACCCTCGACGCAGCCTATTCCACCGATGCCTTCCTTCCCACCGGGACCGCCTATGGACGAACAGCAGATGTTCCGCATGTTCTACATAATGATGCAAGCCTATCAGAAGGTTCAACAAGAAACTCAGCAAAACCAAGCGGAGAACTTCATCGACAGAATTAGCTCGGAGTCACGGAAGCTAAGCAGTTCAAATGCAATTACCTTTGACGAGGACGTTCTTACTGCAGCGCGACCTGTGGAGTGCACCACAAGGATCGAGTCCAGCCGGAAGCGGCCGTATGCGTCAGCACCAGACCAAGCACAACAAGAAAAAGCTACAAAGCGACCACAGATGAATCCAACTCAAGGACAGAACCAACAAGCTCCCACTTGTGGCTATTATCGAAAACAAGGTCACATTTGGCAGGATTGTAGAAAGAGGCTAGGTGCCTGTCTATATTGTGGATCAGCAGCACATCAAATGAAGGACTGTCTTGCTGCTCAAAGACGCACAACTGCACAAAAGTTTCAGTTCAGGCCAGGCCCCAGCAGCGCAGCAGAGGGCACCACCTCAAGAATACGGACAAGCTTACGCGATGACCGTGGAGAACGTGCAGACTCTTAGAGTAACTAATGCTCGTAAGTGATTCGTAGATACCATTTTCTAGTATTGTTTTAGCTTGTGTCTACTGGTTCGTGACCTCAGCCCCAACCTAGTAACTTTAAACTTGCTAATAACCTGGTATGCTTTTATATTTAATAACTGTAGAGATTGTAGAGTCTTCTGTTATTTTGCTTATTGTGTGAACTTCAATGATTTGTACCTCCTTTCATCATCATCTAGCGCACTTAATTTTGCCGTACTTGATTTATGCTGCTATTCGATAAGCCTAGTTTTGCAAGCTTACTCTTTATCGAGCTTGTCCATGACAAGTGTATTATTGGGGAGGCCCACAATGATACATTTCAGAATCAGTGTATTACGGTCTGATCAACCATAGTGCGCTTGATTCGTCCTTCGAATTAATACTTTACGTGGATTGAGATATAGTTGACTAGTATACTTGCCTCTAGATATTTTCGAGCATATCGTATCGATTACATAACTGTATTAATACGAGCATGTGAATAGGAATTTCCGAGATAGGATTCAATCCACAATCGCTTGACAATTTCCACCTGAATACTTTAAAACGCCTTGACCCCGATATTTCTTTTCTATCACCCCACCCTTGAACTCTTTATTATTGATCTTCGTCTTCCCTTATTTCGGAAAGACGAAATCCCGTGCCTGGTATAAGTTAGTACATAGATAGTACTAGATATGCCACATAGGCCGATCACATACTTGAGGATTAAACTTTCGTAATTGAGGACATATCATATGTGATATGATCGGCGTTGAAGTTCGAGGATTGAATGACATAGGTAAACCTATTAAGGAATATTTTATTAAGGTATATAGTCTTTTGTGATGAATGGGTAAACTCTAAGTTGGGTAGCAATGCATTTGTCAACTCGAGAGGAATGTCCTTTGGATTGTGACCGAGTAAGGTTAGATTGGAAGAAGCAAGCCATTCTAATTTAGAAAATTTAAAGGAGTGACTAAGATGATTAGTGAATTGATATCGAGGACCCAATAGTTATATCTTAGGTTTATGATTTTGAATAATGAAGGTAAAATCATCAATTTGAATTTAGAAGATAAAATTATTTCAGACTTGAACATGGGTGGACTACATTTAATTATTTTTCAATTTGATGATTTGAATTACAAATTAAAATTTGATGGTTGGACTAACTAGTTGGATTATTGAGGAGATGAATGAAATTAAAAAGTTGAAGCATACAGGTGAATGGGAATACTAATGGACTCGAATTACTTCCAGAAGAAATTACGATCGTGAGGTAAATTCATAAGCACGTGCAAATCTGGAAGATGTTATATGGACTTAATTTAAATTTCACCTGTGGGTAATTTGAGGAAGTAAGAAGTAATAACCATAGGTTAAAATTTTGATTGGAACAAGTAGTCACCTTAATCATGAAGTGATTGCAGTGGACATGATTAGGATTTAAATTTTTGCAAGGAGATTGCGATTGATGTACGTGAAGGATTAATAGAGTATGGCATAATTTAAATTTTGAGGATGAAATTTCTATAATTTGGGTAGATTGTAAACCCCAAGATTTTGCAAGAATATTAAATTGGGATTTTTCACAATTTTCTGGAATTTTCTGGGAATTTTTTGTAATTAAAATCAGGGTTTTTAATTATTGAATGATTTTTAATTGTTAATAAATAATATTAAAATATCATGGAAATAACATTTTTGGGTGAAAAATGAAAAACTTGACTTAGGGTAATTTTTCTGGATTTTTTGGGCCTCAGACCTATTTTTAAATACCTAAAAACTATTTTTTACTAATTAATTAATTAATTAAACTGTTTATTATTATTATTATTATTATTAATATATTTTTATTATTTTTCTTGGGCCGGCCTGGCCCAGTGGACCGGCCCAGCAGCCCAGCAGCCCAGCCCCCAGCCCGCTTCCTAGCGGGTCGGACGGGTCTGCCCGGACCCGTTAGCCGCCCGACCCGGAGACCCATTCTCCCCCAGCACCCCACGCCGCCCGCGTCCCGCGCCGGCCTCCCAGCGCAGCGCCGCCTGTCCCGGCCCACTCCCCACGTCCTCCTCCCTCTCCGCCTTACTCGGCCCCCCTAACCGCCTCCTTCCCCTTTATAAGCTCCCCCTCTTCTTCTTCTCCCTCACTTCCACCCTAACTCCGGCCACCACTCGCCTGAGCCCCGCCGTACTCCTCCCTCAGCCACCAGCCGCACCCCTTGCCGCCCGCCGCAGCCGCCCCTCCTCTGCTCCTCCTCCTCCGCCTGCCTCCGACCATGACAGCAGCCGGCCCTTCTTCTTCCCCGACTCCCAACAGCCGCAGCCGCCGTTCCCGGCGCCGCCCCGCTCCGCCGTGCCTCCGCCCGGCCACGCCCCAGCGCCACCGACCGCCTCCGGCCAGCCAGCGCCGCCTCAGCCTCCGGCCGGCCGTCGCAGCCCCAGAAACCCTAACCCTAACCCTAGATTCCCTGTGTCCGACACGAGTCGGACACGTGTCGGACACGGTTCGACCCCGGTTTTTGGGTCCCCTTCAGGTACTTGTAACTTTTTGCTCGTAGCTCCGTTTTCGATTCCGTAAATTACGTTGTGAAGCCTGTATGACCCTCTCGGTGCCCGAAAAAACCGCTCGGGGCATCGCGTCCTGTGGTGATCGCACACCGCGATCCAAAAGCAGGAAAAACAGACCCTGTTTTACCCCGGAACTGAGTACGCCCCGCCAAACGGGACGACTTGGTCGCGTGCGGTCTTCACAGATATGTGCGCACCGTCGATACGGACGTGTAGGATTTTGCGAAAGCTGATTCGGGTGTGCGTGCACACCGAAATCAACGCGTATCCGCGGACATCGCTCCGTATCCGACTTTTCTGCAATTTGCCCTAACTTCTTGTACACTCATCGGATCGAGACGAAACTTACGCCATCGGACTCGTAGCGATACCCTGGTCCTGTGGGTCAAGTTTGGTTCGATTCTGAGAACGTTGACGAAATCGCGTGTCGTGGGCCCCACAGGCCCGCTCGACGGGCGATTTTATGATCGGCTCATCGAAATCTAAATCTGGAAGTTCCGTTGGGTTCGTATCAGCGTTCCTGACCTATTGACACTAAGTTTGGTAAATTTGGAGACCGTTGACCCTGACACATTTTTAGGTGCAAAGCGGGCCCACCAGCGGACCCCGTTTTGACCCGAAACTGCCGTTTTTGCCCTTGTCTCCAAATTGGACCGAAGGACAGGCATTTCTAGCTATTTGATATCTTCTGAGCGTGATGGTAATGTCTATTTCAGCTTTTGGACTCACCTCTGGAATATTTCCCCCGAGTACAATTATTTGGATCCAAACATCAAGCAAGTACCTGCACTTCAAGTTAATCTTTATATTGTGATAATTAATTCCCTGCTTTACTAGTACCATTGATGATTACACATAGTGCTAGAACACTGGATTTCATGTCTTGAATACTGGATTTCATGTCTTATTTTTCATGTCGGGTGGGAGAATACTAGAAGGCATGTAGTTTACCCTTCCCCCTACCGTGTTTAATAGCTGTTGGTACGCGACTGTACCCTCAGCCGGATCTCAATTATTCATATTTAATAGTCATTTATGACGGCCGGATTAGCCTTATAAACCCCTATATGCCAACTATGTATTCTAAAATAAACACAAGTTCACACAGATAGTTTATGGTCTTGTTATAGTTCTTGCTGACTGTTGTAGTTTCATTCCCTGTCTCATATTACTCCTGCTTTCTCATATTCCTGTTTATTGCATTAAACTCTGAGATATTGATGTTTCTTTTATGCAAATTTTCTCAAAATGATACTCAAGTTAATTGTCATAAATATTTAGTTTAATCTTGTTGTACATTGTGTACTTTGCTCCTTTCCTGACTGGATCCGTTGTTTTAGGCGATGAGGAGGACCTTGCCCCCACCTATTATGGCCACTATGAGTTAGCAGGTGATCCATATGAGGAGCCAGTTCCCACCCAGGAGGATACTTCTGCAGAGTAGTTAGCTGTAGCTACTTATTTTATTTTCTTTCAGCAAACTCGGGTTTGTCCCCGATTTATCTTCTAGCTGTATTAACTGTGGATTTGTTTGTCACAGATTAAATATTATAAAATCTTAGCATTCCTATTTCCTGTGATTATTCTTACATGTTCATTATTGTGGATGAGATAGATATTTATTGATCCCAGAAAATGACCTAGACAGCGTACTACCGCCGATACTGTGGCGTAGGCTGGACGTACCCACGCACTCGTGCCCGAATAACCGGGTGCGGGTCGTGACAGTTTCAACAGAAGGAGAGAGCACAGCAGCTCGGGGTGCACCGACTGCTCAGCATAGAGAACTGTAGTATCAGCAAGGAGGCTCTGTGTAGTCAGCGATACAAGGTTTGAGCACTGTATCAGTATTAGTGTATCAGTTCAGTAGCATTCAGCAATGAGTGCAGCAGTGGATAGCTGCACAATAGCTCTACATCGTGCACTGTAAGGGGGGAGCACAACAATATGTGCTTAGCTGTTCAGCAATAGCCTTCATAGCAGTTGCAAGTCCAGCAGAGGCTCGTGCACAGCAACTGAACATCAGTTACAACTGTACACTATTCAGCAGAGTGTACAAAGCAATGTGCAGAAGAACGCTCATAGGGAGAGCTGTGCAAGTGAGCAGCAGAGATCCACCTTCAGTGCCTCGAGGCAGTTCTGCACAGGAAAGATGAACTATGCAATGCACAGCAGCTACGCGCAATCAAGGTATCAGCTAAGTATCAGTCTCACCAACAGCATTGGTTCATCTAGATTTCAGGGAGCTCGACATGTACACTACAGTTCGGCTAGAAGAATGCACATCAGTGCACAGCAGGGTATCAGCACAGTATCGTGCACAATATCATATTGAAGTATCAACAAGGATATTAGCATAGTTAGGTAGTGGTTCTTCAGTGAGGTTAGATTAGTTAAGTGTATCAGTTAATAGTCTAGTTGGTTAGTAGTTAAGTGTTAGTAGTTAATAGTTTTAAAAGTTTAGTTATGATTAAGTATAGTTTAGTATTTGGGGGTATTAGTATATAGTTTAGCTATATGTATGTATGTATTTATGCAGATATGTAGTAGCATATTGACATGTTAGTAGTTAGTGGTATTTAATAACTATTAGTTTAGCATATAGTTTAGTTATATTGATATAGATAGTATATTGGGTATTAGCTATATTCATGAGGATTTAAATTACCTTGGAATACCAAGGTAATATTAAGTTAATGGGTCGATACTCAAGATATTAGGTTTGAGTATCTAGATTGGTGTGTGGTAGTATGATACACATTGGTGCAAGGCCAAGCTATCCTAATTTCAGTAGTTAGTTAGATACTATATATATTGACTTGTAAATATATATAAATTACTATTTTCCTATTAAAACTTGCGTATCCTGAGATACGTCATTTTGTGTATTTCATAGTATCTTAGATTAGCTAGTATAGCATAGTTTCATAGCGTATCGACCTAGTATCCTAGAGTTAAACTCATACAACCTAGAATTAGTCAGTTTGACTTAGAAATGGCTTTATGACTTAGAATTACATCAATTTAACTTATTTCTATTTCAGAACCTTGTATTGATGCAACATACCATATATAGGTCTGTGTGACACCAGCTTGGGCATCGAAAGACACACCTTGCTCAGGACTTCAAGCGAGAATATTTTTCTGTTAGTTTTTAATTCATAATAGTGTATATATTCATGTTCTAGGACTGTATACTTGATTCTGACACAGTGATTTCACGGACTTGTACTACACAAATCCCGTCAGGAGATGTTATCCCCTACCGTGTTCAACGGGTACTCCTGTACATGTTTTTATTGTGTACATTGGGTATTGATTTATATTTTGTGTTAACATACTGCTCGTGTTCAGTGTGCTTATTCGTGTATACACAGTGCTCGTGTTCAGTGTGATTATATTCGTGTACACCCACTGCTCGTGTTCAGTGTGATTATATTTGTGTACACCCACTGCTCGTGTTCAGTGGTCATATTCATGTTCGTAGCGTATCATGATTGGATCCATTAGTATTAGTTAGGGATGGGAGAATACGAGTTGATTATATGATCAAAGCCCCATTGTTCATCGTATACATTCTGATAAAATATCACACTTGTAATCGTCTTACCTTATTGATCATGTTCACCCAAACTGATCACATAATGAACTTGTATTCTGAGGCACATTAGTTAAATTGCAGTTATTTTCTCATATTGCAGATATTCATATTTTTGTTCTATATTCTCGTACATTAACTATATACCTATTGTTCATTCATTCATATGTTTAGTGGTCTTGTATTTCATTTCTATAATCTGTTTTATATGCTCGATTATGTTATTGAAACTGCTTTCTGAGGTATGTACTTCGCTCCAATCTTGACTGGATATATTTTTTCAGATGATTGGCTTATAGAGCAGTATCCCTGTAAACCCCCTCACCAAAAATAGATATTTTATGTATATTTTATATTATTATATTTATTATAGATATTAAATTTCTTTAGAGTATTCTCTTAGTTAATTAGAAAATAAATTTCTTGATATATTTACGTATATAAATATTTATTTAGAATTATTTTAGGTTATTTTAGTTTTTTGGAGATTTTTATAGAATTTTTGGTAATTAAAACTTAGGAAACATAAATTTCTAGGACTTCTATGATTTACTATACGACCATACTTGCATGCTGTTCCTACCAAATATTTATTTTAATTTAAAATATTTAAATATATTTTTTTGTAGTTTATTTATAATTTTAAGAAATTTATTTAGATTTTTAAAATTATTTAGGATTTATTTGGATATATATAGTCTTAATATTATATAGATGCTAATTTAGTGTTAATAGATATTAATAAAATTTTATAAATTATTTGTATTATCTTTAATTATATTTAAGATTATAAATTATTGAGATAAATTCAAACTCTATTTTAAATTAATTCAAATCCTGAACCTACTAGGAAAGCAACTTCATGCATATCCTATCCTTATTTAAATTCATCATAATCCTATCCAAATTAACCAATCCTAGTCGTATTTAATTAAGTAGTGTCCACCATTATAAATACATCATCCTTCATTTTTTTTTCCCAAATTTCTCTCTTTTTCGTCCCAAAATAGTCAAAATTCGTCATAAATTCAGCCTCATTTTCTACTAGTTATGACAAATTAAAAAGACGATATCTCCTAGCTCCGAACTCCAAACTCGCTCCAGTTTTTTTTGTTAGAACTATATCAATGTTAGTTTTCTGATTAAAAGTGCCAGCTGTCCGAAATTAGACGCGTTTTGGTATTTTCGAGATTTCGGAAGATCCTAAACTCGGAATTATGAACCGTTTAAAGTTTCGAAAAGCTGACATGATGAACTTACAGAAAAGTAATTTTCCAGAATTTAAAATATAAGTTTATTCTACAGTAAAATTTGTGCAACGTAGACGTAAATAGAAAACCACAAAAAAAACTATCAATCTGTGCGCCCTTGTGGACATAACTCTTTACCGACTTATGATTGTCGATTTCAGTGTTCACGTAGCATTAAAATATATAGAATTTCACACACAAATCTAGTATTTGAGTCGGTTGACTTTTTGGTCAATGGATTGTCTCGATTTGCGTGCCACGGATCACAAATCCTTAAAGTTGACTTTTTTTGGACCAAAAATTAGAGCTTAACAATAAAATCAGATTATAATAAGATTAAAATAATAATTTAGGTTATTTTATTCAGAGTTAAAATAGATTAAAATAGCAAAAACTATTCACCCACTTTTGTAACCTAACTTGTTTAATTTATGTGGCGGGTAGATCGGACGACGCCTTGAGTTGGGACTTCATCCTTTTCACACTAGGCAAGATACCTTGCCAAATTGCTTATAGTATTTTGCATGCTTAGTATATTTTTGTATATTTATTGCATTTCTATTTATTGCATGTGTAGTTCCTTTCAGTCATTACTATAAATTAGATATGTTGACACACACTTGACATTTAGTATCATAGAAGACAATCATTAGGCGTATGGGCTTTTAACCACTCTGGTAAACTGTAGTAACTAGCACGCACTATGGTGGTCGTGTCCGATGGTCGCTACCCCCGAGGTATGTCGATTGATGGAGTCCGAGGGTCGCTACCCCAGAGGTATGTCGGTTGATGATGTCCACTGACGAGCGTATGAGTTATGAGGATTAGATAGAGTAGCCTACCCTTGCCCATACGTCGAAAAGTTGTCCTCATTTGCATTCATATAGATTATCTTGTACAGCGTACTTATTTATTTTCAAATTATATGCATGTTTACTGTTCAAATTGGCTCACTTTTATGTATCTTGTTACGTCCCTCTGAGGACCTGGTCCTCTGCCAGGTGTATCTGTTCTTGAGTATTTGCAGGAGCGCAGATTCGGATGGTTACATATGTTTCGAGGATGTCTTCTCTCCGAGCCCATGATTGTTAGCTGGTATTCCTATATTGTGTTTATTGTGTTGTAGTTTTCCATTCGAGTTGGTAGTAGATTTGTTTCTATCCAACTATCATCCTTAGATACTTATATTGAGATCTAGTTTCATAGATACTGGTTATTTATTTATATTGGATGAGATTTAGATTATACCCTTTGACTTGTGATAGATTTATACCACTTGTGGATTGATATTCATATTACAGCGTACGTGTGGATTTTGGGTTCCATATATTGGAGTTGTCATATCCATACGGCTGGCATGCTTACGTGTTCCTAGTCCTACGTATTTTGGGACTGGGGCATGACAATCCCTCATTCTACGGGCTGCAGGATGGTGTACCTATAGAGGATACTCCTGTAGACCAAGAGGACTTAGTTGCAGAACCAGAGAAGGTTTAGCTTACTATTGTGTTGGACTTGTATTAGAAATATATTTGTGGAGATTCATAGTTTGTATATTATTTCAGACTTGTGGATTGTATCTTGTTCTTTTCTTCGCTATTCCATTCGTGCTTTATCTTCCTTAGTTTGCATTGTGATTGAGTTTAGTTATATTTGTGAGATACCATATTGTTCTGCCGTTTGGAGTTGAGATGATTGACAGGTACCATATTATATTGTGGAGATGTTCGATAGTTAAAAATGACCTGCCGATGCTACGGCATAGGCTGGGCTTACCCACGTACTCATGCTCAAATATCCGGGTGTGGATAGTGACATATTTTAAGTGGTGGACCATGCAAGTCCTTCCTATCTATCCTACGATATTGCACTAATTGCGACTCTAAGATATGATATCGTAGTAGTACTCATCTAGAGTACTGCTACGAGCCTGCTTTAGGAAATAGGATTTAGGCTGAGAGTTACTCAATCACAACTAGGAAATATTCCAATATCAGTTTTACAATCCTTATCTATTGAATATTTGCTTTACGTTGAATAAAATTATGTCCTTCTTTGATGGTATCGTATCATACTCAATATTGATTCCTTATTTTAATCTATCTTCAGGATGCTGTCAAAGACGCGTTCCCAACGCTCAGGTGCCGCGATGGCACGATCAGTCAGTTCATCACCCATGAGGGCAGCACCCTCAGCCGATAATCCAGCACCTACATTCTAGAGGTCAGCTTCACCAGTCCAGGTGGGCGGATCTGCAGCAGCTTTCTGAGGTGCTCCACCTCCGGTACAAAAGGCAGCGCAAACAGTTTTCGGGGATCTTCCACCCCCACCACCCGCAGTCGATCAGACGCAGATATTCACGCTCTTTCAGCAAATGATGGAGGCACAATAGCGTCAATCAGAGGTCCTGCGACAGAGCATGGAGAATGCTCACCAGATCGTACTCACTGTAGTTGAGAGAGCTGCTACAGTCCAACCACAGACGGCACTACCTCAGTTTATTCTGTAACAGTCGAGGCCTAGGACCATCATAGACTTCAAGAGGATGGGGTCGAAGGACTTTAGAGGCACATAAGGGATCCTTTATGCTGATGATTGGATTGAAGACATCGGACAAAACCTGCAGATGGCACAAATTTTAAAGAGATTACAGATAGACGCAGCGGGGTGCATGATGTTCGATATTGCTTTGACATGGTTCAGAAAAGACCCCAGGATCTCATTACTAGGACTCACTTGGAAAGCTTTCAAAGAGATTTTTAAGGAGAAGTTCTTCCCAGACGTGGCTCTGACATCTTTTGAAAGCCAATTCTAGTACCACGTTCAGGGAGGTATATCAGTGGATGAGTATACGATAGAGTATTGTCGACTAGGTTGATTCATGGAGGGACAGAACCCCAGAGGAAGAAACAGGAAGTTCCGAAAGGGCCTAAACCGGGAGGTCAAATCCCACAATAACGGAGATTCTACCGCCACCTTCAAGGAGATTCTCAGATAGGCACAGCGGACAGATGATGATTTAGAGCTTGGATCTAAGAGGACGAGGGACACAGGAGGATCCAGTAACAATATGGGTATAATAAAGAGGCCTCATTTCTATCAGTAGCACTAGAGATACTACCAGCATCCGAGGCAGCAAAATCACGGACCAGCTAGAGCGCCGGCACAACAGATGCACCAGATCCAGAGGGCAGTTATTCCTTGTACTTTTGTAAGAAACAAGGACACGGATGGGATATATGCAGGATGAGACTAGTCCAGTGCTTATTCTGCGGATCAGGAGACCATCAGTTTGGGGATTATCCTAAAGTCCCAACTCGTCCAGTTCAGGGCGTAGGTCAGGCACAGAGAGCACCCGTTAGACCACCAGCGGGGCAATAGAGAGGACCTCTACCACCACAACAACAGCAGTTTGTTCAACATCAGCACTAGTAGAGAGGTGCTCAGCGACAGGGGCAAGATTTTGCCTTGACTGTCGAGGAGGAGGAACCAGTCGACGATGTTATCTCAAGTTCAGTCTATCTTGATTCTATTCCAGCTCATGTTTTATTTGATTCTGGTGCCTCGTATAGTTTTGTATCTATTTTTTTTGCTCTGAGACATCGTCTTCAGTCTGAACCATTGGCGATGACTTGCAAGATAATGATCGGGGGTGGCATTATCCTGGTCAGTGATGTTTGTAAGGACTATAGAGTTTCTTTGGGAGGCCGAGAGTTGGGCGTATATCTACTCGTAATGCCACTTCCGAGCTATGATATAGTACTCGGGATGGATTGGTTGAGTAGGCATCATGCTAGTATCGATTGTCGTGGAGGCAGAGTTTTATTCCAGATGCCAGGAGAGCCAGAGTTTGAGTTTGTCAGAGGAGCAGCAGGGCAGAGCGAATGTGACTTCTGTAGAGCTTTGGTAGAAAAGAAGGAGCTGCCACATCCATTAATCGTAGAGTTTATGGACGTCTTTCCAGAGGAGTTGTCGGGGTTGCCACCGGATAGAGATATGGAGTTCTCTATAAATTTGATGCCAGGCGCAGTGCCAATATCACATCATGTCTATAGAGTGAACAACAGCGAACTAGCAAAGTTGAAGAAGCAGGTGGATGAGTTGCAAGACAAGGGCTTTATCCATTCCAGTTCATCACCATGGGGTGCTCCAATACTTTTTGTACCAAAGAAGGGTGGGTCTCTAAGCATGTTTATCGACTATAGGGCACTCAATAATCTCACTATCAAGAGCAAATATTTGTTGCCGCAAATTAACGATTTGTTTAACCAGTTGAGCAGAGCGAAGGTATTCTCAAAGATAGACTTGAGGTCAGGATACCACCAGCTGAAAGTGAAGAAGGAAGACATTTTGAAGACAGGTTTTAGGACTTGGTATGGGTAGTTTAAGTTCTTGGTGATGCCGTTTGGGTTGACCAATGTCCCGGCGGTATTCATGAACCTGATGAATTAGGTGTTTCATCAATACCTGGATTAATTTGTTGTAGTCTTCATTGATGATATTCTAATATATTCAAAGACCCAAGAGGAGCATGAGCAACACTTGAGCATAGGTCTGGAGACCCTGAGGAAAGAGAAGCTATATGGCAAGCTTTCAAAGTGTGAGTTCTTCCTCGATTGGGTTGAATTCCTCAGGCATATGATTACAGGAGACGGGATCTCAGTGGACCCGAAGAAGATTTTAGCAGTTGAGTCGTGGTCTACCCTGAGTTCATTAGCAGAGATCAGGAGTTTCCTGGGATTGGCAGGCTACTATCGGAGGTTTATTTAGGATTTTTCCATGATTGCGGAGCCGATGACTAGACTTACCCGGAAGGACGTGGAGTTCGTCTGGACTAAGGATTGTCAGTCAGTATTTGAGGAGCTAAAGTAGAGGTTAACTAAACTCTAATATTAATATTGTTATCAAGAGCAGGAGGATTTTTTATATACAGTAATGCATCGGGTAAGGGTTTAGATTGTGTGTTGCAGCAAAATGGAAAGGTGATTGCCTATGCTTCCAGGCAATTATGCCCGCATAAGAAGAATTATCCTACATTTGACTTGGAGTTTACGGTAGTTATCTTTGCTCTTAAATTATGGAAACACTACTTGTATGGAGAGAGAGTAAAGATATTTACAGACCACAAGAGCTTGAAGTATATGTTTACACAAAAAGAGCTCAACATGAGGCAGAGACGATGGTTGGAGTTGATGAAGGACTTCAAAATTTTCTTACAGTACTATCCAGGGAAGGCTAACGTAGTCATGGATGCCTTGAGCAGGTATCTAGTGGCTATGTACTTGACGAAAGACAGACATTTATTGGCCGATCTTGACAGTTTGGACATTGAGGTATTAGTTCCTGGAGTCGCAGCACAAATATGGGGACTTTAGGTACAGTCAGAGCTGATGGACCAGATCAGAGATGCACAGTTAAAGGCTGAGTCTCTGAGAAGCATCAGAGCACAGGTCCAGATAGGGTTGGCAGAAGACTTCAGTATTGCAGATAATGGATTATTGCAGCACGGTACTAGATTGTGTGTGTCAAATAGAGCATTACGCGAGAAGATTCATCAGAAGGCACATCGATATCAGTACTCTATGCATCAAGGTGCCAACAAGATGTATAGAGACATGAGAGAGCATGTTTGGTAGTATGGTATGAAGTGGGAGGTAGCTAGCTTCGTATCCAGATGTTTAGTTTGCCAGCAGGTAAAGGCGGAGAGACAAAGGCCAGGTGGATTGCTTCAGGCTTTACCCATTCTAGAGTGGAAATGAAAGCATGTGACCATGGATTTTATTTCAGGACTTCCGCGTTCTCCTGGAGGCAAAGATGCGATTTGGGTCATCGTGGACAGGTTGACCAAATCAGCCCACTTTCTGCCATTCGAAGTAGGTACATCTACGGAGAAGCTCACGGAGATGTATGTGCACCAGATAGTCATATTGCATGGTGTTCCTGTGAGCATAGTCTCGGAATAATCGCTTCACGTTCCACTTTTGGAGGAGTTTGTAGGCTAGCTTGGGCACTTAAATCAAGTTTAGTACCGCATATCACCCTCAGATAGATGGGTAGTCAGAGAGGACTATTCAGACTCTCGATGATATGCTACGCACCGATGTTTTGGATCTTGGAGATTCTTGGGAGGATCATCTTCACTTGGTAAAGTTTTCTTACAACAACAGCTACCAAGCCAGTATCGAGATGTCACCGTTTGAGGCATTGTATCTACGAAGATATCGTACTCCATTGTCATGGGATGACATTGGTGAGAGAGCTTTATTGGGACCAAAGATGGTAGTGGATGCAACTGAGAAGGTGAAGCTCATCAGGGATAGACTTCGAGTGGCGCATGACAGACAGCGGCATTGGACCAATAGCCACCGGAGACCTTCGAAGTTTGAGGTATACATTTTTGTTTTGCATTTCTTGTGATTGTTTATTTTTGTTAGAGTTCTAAGGTTGTGTTTCGTGCTAGGTTGGCGGTCTGATTTTCTTGAGAATTTTTTTGACACGTGGCACTATTCGTTTCGGTGGAGGTGGAAAGCTTAGTCCGTGATTCATTGGACCTTTCAGTATTCTTGAGAGGGTCGGTTCAGTTGCATACATACTAGACTTACCACCTGCATTAGAGGGAGTGCACAACGTGTTTCATGTCTAGCAGCTGAGACAGTACATGGCAGATCCTAGTCATGTGTTGGATCACTCGGATATAGAGGTGGGCCCTACTCTTAGCTATCCAGAGCGGCCAGTTGAGATTCTGGATCGGAGAGAGAAGGTGCTGAGGAACCATACGATTCCTTTGGTATGAGTCATATGGAGGCATCACTCGCCAGAAAAGAGTACCTGGGAGCGAGATGCCGAGATGCGCGAGCGATATCCATATTTGTTCGAGCCATGAGGTATAATTCTTTCTTGTATTGTATTGTTTACGTAGTTAGTTTCTTCCTTAATTTTGAGGACAAAATTTTTCTAAGGTGGGTAGGATTGTTACCCTCACATTTACAATCAAGTGTAGTTTGGTTATTGACACGGGTATTTTTATTTTAGAATTTATTGTATTTAATATTGTACATATGTATTATTTATTTATTGTTAGATGCTAGATTATTTTGGACTTGTATAGTGGACCTATCCAATTAAATTAGATGTATGAACCCAATATTTTATTTTTGATTAGATTAAGCCCAATAATTAGGCCCATGGATTAGAAAGATGTATTAATTAGTTAAACCATTAGACTCGAACCTTCCCTCCCTAATTAATTTCTTCATGAGAGGCCCTAAGGGGTAAATTGGATATTTCATATTTCTTGAGGGAGAGGGCTAGGGCCGGCCATATTATGAGGGATGAGAGAGAGTGTCACTTCTCATTTTTTATTTGCATTAGATCTAGATTTTTCTCCATTTCCAAATTTTTTTATTCCTTCACCATTCCCTCACAAATTTCTTCCCAAATTCCTTTTCTATTCTTTATTGGAGGCTACTACGACAAGGATCTACAAGAAGGAAGAAATGATCTACAAGGAGGAGGCAAAGAACTACAAAGAGGCGGCTACTTTCTACATTTAGGGATTTTTATTGGGAATCCATCTCCCAATAGGTACATTTCAGTTTTCCCTCTCTTATTAGACTCTAAATCTAAAATTTAACCATGAAAAACCACCCTACATGCATAGGTTACCCATAGAAATTGGAATTAGGTTCATAAGAGACCTATAGTGGAAGTTATGTGTGTTCTTGTATCAATTTTGGAAGAATACCGAGATTGGCACATGTGGTGTTTGTCAATTGGTCAAATAGATCAATATGATATGTGATTGATTGTTTGTGACTAGTGTCGTATTCACAATTGGGTACGTGTAGGCCGTATCTCGTCAATTTGCCAATACAGATTATTTTTGGGGGTTTTCCTCCGACACGGGGATTTGTGCATATAATTTTTTGATACAGACACGTAGTTGATTATATTATTGTTCGTATTACTCATAATTAGTATTCTAGACTTGCTTGTGTTCTTCAAGATGTGTTTAGTTGTGGGGTAGAGCTGTACCGCAAGCGCATCATAGAATGAGTGTGATACAGGTGCGGTGTACTCCACATTTTTATTTAATTGCCCTTATTTCTATATATATATATATATATATAAATGTATATGTTATCTATGTATATATGTGATATTTATATATGTGTATACATATAATAGTGTATATGTGTATCTATATGTATTGATATATCTATATGTATATATGTATGAGTATATATATATATATATATATATATATATGTGCGTGTGTGTGTGTGTGTGTGTGTGTGTGTGTGTGTGTGTGTTTGTGTGTGTGTGTGTATAGGTGGCGGTATATATATATATATATACATATATGCTTAGATGAGTGGATCGATATATATATATATATATATATATATATATATATATATATATATATATATATATATATATATATTGGTGGCATATGTGTTAGCATATAGATATAAGTGTATATGAGTGTTTGTGTATATATGTCTATATATGTATAAGAGAGAATATATATATATATATATATATATATATATATATATATATATCCAAACATATATATCTATCAATAAGTATACCAATCTCTCTCTCTCTGTCTCTCTCTCTCTCTCTATATATATATATATATATATATATATATATATATATATATATATATATATATATTTATATATATATATATATATTTATACATAACAGTTTATATGTTGGTGTGTGTTTGTGTATTAGTGTATAGCAGTAAGTAAGGGGGAGCATACAGCAATGTGTGCTGCAGTGTTCCAACAGAAGGAGAGAGCACAGCAGCTCGGGGTGCACCAACTGCTCAGCATAAAGCACTGCAGTATCAGCAAGAAGGCTCTGTTTAGTCAGCAATACAAGATTTGAGCACTGTATCAGTATTCGTGTATCAGTTCAGTAGCATTCAACAATGAGTTCAGCAACGAATAGCTGCACAACAATACTACATCGTGCAATTCAAGGGGGGAGCACAACAATTTGTGCTTAGCAGTTCAGTAGTAGCCATCATAGCAGTTTAAAGTCCAGCAGAGGCTCATGCACAGCAACTGAACATCAGTTGCAACTGTACACTATTCAGCAGAGTGTATACAACAATGTGTAGAAGAACTGATCATAGGGAGAGCAGTGCAAGTGAGCATCAGAGATCCACCTTCAGTGCCTCGAGGCATTTCTACACAGGGAAGATGATCTATGCAATGCACAGCAGCTATGGGCAATCAAGGTATTAGCTAAGTATCAGTCTCACCAGCAGCAATGGTTCAGCAAGATTTCATGGAGCTCAACAAGTATACTACAATTCGGCTAGAAGAATGCACATCAGTGCATAGCAGGGTATCAACACAGTATCAATTCAAGTATCAGCAAGGATATTAGCATAGTTAGGTAGTGGTTCTTCAGTGAGGTTAGATTAGTTAAGTGTATCAGTTAATAGTCTAGTTGGTTAGTATATTAGTTGGTTAGTAGTTAAGTGTTAGTAGTTAACAGTTTTAATAGTTTAGTTATGATTAAGCGTAGTTTAGTATTTGGGGGTATTAGTATATAGTTTATATGTATGTATATATTTATGTAGATATGTAGTAGCATATTGACATGTTTGTAGTTAGTGGTATTTAATAACCATTAGTTTAGCATATAGTTTAGTTATATTGATATAGTTAGTATATTGGGTATTAGCTATATTCATAAGGATTTGAATTACCTTGGGATACCAAAGTAATATCAAGGTAATGGGTAAATACTCAAGGTATTGGGTTTGAGTATCGAGATTGATGTGTGGTAGTGTGATACGCATTGGTGCAAGGCCAAGGTATCCTAATTTCAATAATTAGTTTGATACTATATATTGACTTATAAATATATATAAATTACTATTTTCCTATTAAAACTTGTGTATCCTGAGATACGGTATTTTGTGTGTTTCATAGTATCTTTGATTAGCTAGTGTAGCTTAGATTCATAGCGTATCGACCTAGTATCCTAGTGTTAGACTGATACAACCTAGAATTAGTCGGTTTAACTTTAAAATAAATTTATGACTTAGAATTGCATCAGTTTAACTTATTTCTATTTCAGAACCTTGTATTGATGCAATATACCATATATAGGTCTGTGTGACACCTGCTTGGGCATCGAGAGACATATCTTGCTCAGGACTCCAGACGAGTATATTTCTCTATTAGTTTTTAATTCATAACGGTGTATATATTCATGTTCTGGAACTATATACTTGATTCTGACACAGTGATTTCATGGACTTGTACTACATGGATCTCGTCAGAAAATATTATCCCCTACCGTGTTCAGCGGGTACTCCTATTAATATATTTTATCGTGTACATTGGGTATTGATTTACATTTTGTGTTCACATACTGCTCGTGTTCAGTGTGCTTATCCTTGTACATACACTGCTCGTATTCAGTGTGATTATATTCGTACCCACTGCTCGTGTTCAGTGGTCATATTTGTATACGTAGCGTGTCGTAATTGGATCCATTGGTATTAGTTGGAAATGGGAGAGTAGGAGTTGATTATGTGACAAAGCCCCATTGTTTATCGTATATATTTTGATTACATACAATACTTGTAATCGTCTTACGTTATTGATCATGTTCACCCAAACCGATCTCATAATGAACTTGTATTCTAAGGCACATTAGTTAGATTGCAGTTATTTTCTCATATTATAGATATTTATATTATTGTTCTATATTCTCGTATATTACCTGTATATCTATTGTTCATTCATATGCTTAGTGATCTTGTATTTCATTTCTATTATATGTTTTATATGCTCGATTATGTTATTGAAACTGCTTTCAAAGGTATGTACTTCGCTCCAATCCTGACTGGATATATTTTTCCAGATGAATGGCTTATAGATCAGTGTCCCATATTCTACGGGCCACGGGACGGTGTACCTATAGAGGATACTCCTGTAGACCAGTAGGACTTAGATGCAAAACCTGAGGAGGTTTAGCTTATTATTGTGTTGGACTTGTATTAGACTATATTTGTGGAGATTCATAGTTTGTATATTATTTCAGACTTATGGATTGTATCTTTTTCTTTCCTTCGTTATTCCATTCGTGCTTTATCTTTCTTAGTTTTTATTGTGATTGAGTTTAGTTATATTTATGAGATACCATATTGTTCCTCCATTTGGAGTTGAGATGATTGACATGTACCATATTAAATTATTGAGATATTAGATAGTTAGAAAGGACCCAGACAGCGTTCTACCGCCGATGTTGCTACGTAGGCTGTGCGTACCCACGTACTCGTGCCCGAATATCCGGGTAAGGGTTATGACAGGAATGATGGCTATGCAGCAGGATCAAATGGCAGTACAACAACATCAGCAATTTTAACAATAAGAGTAGAATGCCTTATTGAGTCAGGGTTTATAGACAGCTCTGGAGAGAAGCAGAAGGACTGATTCGAGGGGATCGATTAGATTTTGCTGACTTAACCCAAGGTACTTCGATGGCACGGAGGATGCCATCACAGCAGACGCATGGTTGAAAGATATTAAGATTAGTCAGGCAGCAACGAAGGTTCCAGCTGATGAACAAGTTACCAGGTTCGACTACAACTTTAAGACCTTTCCTATGATAGGTGGGCATCAGTAAAGGTTGGCTGGAGGCGTCCTATCTCTTGGGAGCATTTCAGGACTCGATTTTGCGCTAAGTATTTTGGAGTCGTCGCACAATATGAGCTTCAACAGAGGTTTATCGGTCTTAAACAGGCAGGTAGGACTGTAGAAGGATATGTAGTAGAATTCTGTAGGCTGAGTAGATTCGCTCCGACCATGGTTGCTACAGAGTTAGACAGGGCAATGAGGTCCCCGTAAGGACTTCATCTGGAGATTATAAAACTGGTAGAGGGGTACGACTACCATACATATGAGTAAGTATTGATAGCAGCTCGGAGGTACGAGCTTACCATACAGAGGTTCTCGGCGAGGACTGGAGGCTAGAAGAGGTCTCATGCTTAGAGTGGAGGTGGTGGGGGAGTACCCTAGATGTCAGCACCATCAATTGGCATTCATAACTATTATTCAACACCACGGAGGATGGTTGTTTCGACAGTGACAACACCAGCTCAACACTAGTCGAGGCAGCAATAACAGTAGCAGTGCCAGGGAGCACTGATGGAATGTACTTACTGTAGAAAGGGAGGCCACACTAGAGATGTATGTTTGACAACCAATGGGTTATGTATGAGGTAGGGTAGTCCAGATCACTGAATTATAAATTCTTTAATGATGTAGAGGCCAGGAGGGCCAGTCCAACAGTTGCCAACAATGCCAGCACCAGGGGAAGTTCAGCACAGAGGGCCAGCGATAGTTGTACTGCCATTAGCTCAGCGTCCGTTATTGACGCAAGCTCAGATGTACCAACAACAGCAAAATCAATAGCAGGGCCAACAGAGGCCACAACATCTCTACCATGGGAGGCAATAACGAGGAGCGTAGCAGGGCCAAGGGCAAGCATTCACTTTATTCTTGGAAGAATCTTTCGCATCAGGCGACGTGGTGGCAGGTAACATCTCTGTCGCATCTTATCCAGTTGTAATATTATTTGATTCGGATACATCTCATTCATTTATATTTATGCAATTTGTGACATTGGAGTTTGAGGCATTGTTAGAGAGGTTAAATATACTTATTGATAATGGGCTCAGAGAAGTTAGAAGAGTGTGTATAGCATGTTCAGTCATAGTGTGCGGGCATTCATTACCTGTACGATTGATCGAGTTCCCAATGGGTAACTTTGACATTATCCTAGGCATGGACTAGCTGAAAGACAGTCATGCTATAATAGTTTTCCATAGGGTTAAGATATTATTTAGTATCCCAAGTATGAAAGACTTCTCCTTTGATAGATTTATAGGAGACCAACTAGAAAATATGAGCACAGTGGCAGCAATAGGACTAGAACAGCTTTCTAAGATAGTCAAGGAGTTTCTAGATGTCTTTCCAGAAGAAATTCCAGGGTTACCCCCAATAAAAGATATAGAGTTTTGCATAGAATTGATCCCCGAGCAGGACCAATATCTTGTAAGGTTCACCAGATGGCACCATCAGAACTGGACAAGTTGTACCAGCACGTAGAATAGCTTAAGGCAAAGAAGTTTATTTGAACTAGTGGATCACCTTAGGAAGCTTCAGTGGTTCTTGTAAAGAAGAAAGATGGGTCAACACGGTTGTGTATCGACTACAGGCAGCTGGACGTAGTGACAGAGAATAACAAGTACCTATTACCAAGAATTGATGATTTGTTTGATCAGTTGAACAAAGCTTGAATTTTCTCCAAGATCGACTTCCGATCAGGATATCATTAAGTAAGAGTTTAGGAGAAAGACATACCCAAGACATCATTTAAGTCATGATATAGGCATTATGAATTCTTAGTTATGCCATTCGGACTAACAAATGCTCCGGCAGTGTTTATGGATCTAATGAACCGCATCTCCATGTCGTACCTAGATCAGTTCGTGGTAGTTTTCATTGAAGAAATTCTTGTCTACTCAATTAGTGAAGAGGAGAACGAAGTGCATCTTCACAAGGTCTTACAGATTTTGAGGGAACACTAGTTGTATGCAAAGCTCAGCAAGTGCAAGTTTTGGTTAGATCATGTATCGTTCTTCGGATACATTATCTTAGGAACAAGAGTGGCAGTAGATCCAAATAAGGTTGAGGCTATAGAAAGTTGGCCAGTTCCTAAGATGGTAGCTGAAGTGCGTAGTTTTCTTGGATTAGAAGGATATTACAGGAGGTTTATGGCAGACTTTGTAAGGGTTTCAATACCATTGACCCATTTGACGCACAAGCAGGCTAAGTTTGATTGGTCAATAGAGTGATAGATATCCTTCGAGGAATTGAAGAAGAGACTAATTTTAGCACCAATTCTCACGCTTCCAGTAGGTTCTAGAGGATTTACAGTATATAACAATACATCTGGCAAAGGACTGGGGTGTGTATTGATACAACATGGAAGAGTGATAGTTTATAATTCTCAGCCGCTTTGAGATCTTGAGAAGAACTATCCAATACATGATTTAGAGTTGGTGGCAGTGGGTTAAGTTATGGAGGTACTACTTATATGGTGATCAAGTGGAGATATCTATATATCACAAGAGTTGGAAGTATGTATTTAACCAAAAGAATTTGAACATAAGGCAGAGGAGGAGTTTAGAATTATTGAAGGATTATAATATGGAACTCCAGTACCATCTAGGCATGGCGAATGTGGTTGCGGATGCTCTAAGCAGGAGAGGTAGTTCATATATGTTGACATCGTTAGGGCATATATTGAATGATCTTCAAGATATGGGTATTGAGTTAGTACTTCCATACGATGCAGGAATTTTGGTAAGCTTGTGAATACAGTCTAATCTGGTTGAGAGGAATAAGGAAGCTCTGGAAGAGAATCCAAAAGTTCAGAAGCTTCGGGCCGAGTGCGAGTCTGGTCGCAGAAAGTAGTTGACGATTCATGAGGATGGAACACTTAGATTTGGAAATCGTCTATGTGTACCTAATAGAGATATCCGACAAGAAGACGAGACCGAGGCACACAGTTCCAAGTATTCAATTCATCCAAGAGGTACCAAGATGTATCAAGATATCAAGCAATATTTCTGGTGGAACGGGATGAAGAGGGGGATAGCGCGATTCGTTTCTTGATATTGGTATGTCAGCAAGTAAAGGCTGACCAACAAAGACCAACAGGATTATTACCGTCGTATCATATTCCGGAGTGGAAGTGGGAGAATATTACGAAGAACTTTATGACTGGTTTACCTAGATCCCTGACTGGTCGCGATACAGATTGGGTAATAGTGGATCGACTCACAAAAGTAGCTTATTTTCTTCCTTCTAGAGTAGGACAGTCTACAAAGCAGTTTACAGAGATGTACATGCGATAAATAATAAGATAATATGGTGTCCCTGTGAGTATCGTATCAGATCAAGAAACTTGGTTTATTTTATATTTTTTGGAAGAGCTTGCACCAGAGTCTAGGCACCAAGTTGAGATTCAGTACCGCTTACCATCCTCAAATAGACGGGCAATCAGAGAGAACCATCCAGATATTGGAAGATATGTTGCGAGCTTCTACTTTAGATTTTGGATGGCCTTAGAAAGATTAACTTTATCTCGTCGAGTTCTGGTACAACAATAGTTATCAGATAAGTATTCAGATGGCCCCCTTCGAAGCACTATATGGGAGAAAGTGCAGGTCACCATTAACATGGTATGATATTGGAAAATGAAAGATGTTAGGCCTAGAAATGATCACGCAGACAGTAGAAGTTATCAAGCAGATAAGAAAGCGACTTCGGGTTACGCAGGATATGTATCGTCATTAGGGGGATCGGCATCGTTGGCCTGTAGAGTTTCGTGTCGGCGACCACATGTTCTTGGCAATTTTGTCGACCCATGGAGTCATCAGATTTTGGATTTAAGGGAAGCATAGTCCACGATATATTGGTTCTTTCGATGTCCTCGAGTGTGTGGGCGATATTTCTTATCATCTTGCCCTTCTGCCTTCGCTACGTGAGGTGCACGATATATTTTATGTGTCAGTTGCATAGGTATGTCCCGGATCTGAGTCATATTCTCGATCATTCTGAGCTAGTCATTGGTATCGACTTATCGTACGAGGAGCAACCTGAATCTATTTTGGACCGAAGGGAGAAGGTGCTCAAGAATCGGACTATTCGTCTTGTCCGGGTTGCTTGGGATTATCACCCTTTCGGAGAGTCGACTCGGAAGGTATATTTGTCCTTATGCCTTCGTATCTCGAATCTCTTGATTCGTTCACCCTAGGCTATTTGATGTAGCTTTTTTATTATATGATTGATTATTTATTGCATGTGTAGATGTTCTTGTAGTTAGTATAATATATTGCTTGTTCTGATTTCTCTAGCTAGCCTTGAGTTCAAATTTCTAGGAAATTTTTTTAAGGTAGGTAGAGATGTCACTCCTCGTTCCCGACATACATATTTGGGGACGTATTATTTCTTGCTTGTATATTTATTATGTTGCATGGAGACTAGACTGATTCTTTGGTTTAGTGTGGTTTATGGTTTATTTTGTGGGTTAGTTCAAGTTATGAGAGAACCCATGGTCTATACCTCAAACTCTAGCTATATAACCCAACTTTTTTCTCTATCTTCCCTCATTCTCTTAATTCTCCTCCTTCTTTCATTTTAGGCAAGTACAACTTGCATGATATGAAAAAACCCTTAGATTTTAAACTTTGCTTTTTTTTTGTATTTTATTAGTCTATTATGTGTACATTATGATTCTAAACACTTTTAATGTTTGGAGTTTTCAGTTTTGATGGGTGGATGTGAGTAGATCTACATTTTTAGTTTATAATTTTTATGGGTTTCATAAGTTTTTATTGGTTTTGATCTACTAAAACATGGTATTTTGAAAACTAGTTTTCCTATGTGATAGATCATTCCATTTAAGGTATTTTGGCTTTTCGTTCACTTGATTTGGAGTTGAAATAAAGTTTTTATGAAGGAAATAAATTTTTGGGTTCTTGGAGCTTTTCTATAACCGAACTTATTGTTATGGGAAGATGGAGTACCATGCAGCCCAACAACATGCGCCTCTCCAGCATGCATCCATCTTGTTGGATGCATGACTGCTCTATGCATGTGTTCTAATGTCGAACGCATAGTACCTTGAACGCATGGGAATTTACTAAGGCCAGACTCCATGCGTTCATGCGGCCAGGAGACTATGCGGCTTTGAGCCATGCGTCTCTTCTTTTGGGCACATGCCTCTGTACAACTGTCACTACCATATTTTCTAGGAAAGAGTATTTTAGTAATTTTATAATTAATTAAATATTGTGCATGATAATAATTATTTGTTGTATTATTTAATTATTGTTAGGTGTTATTTATTTATTTTGGACTTGTGTTAGTGGAACTAACTAGTTTAGTTTAGACTCATGGACCAACATGTATTAATTATTAGATTTGAGCCCAACTTGAAAGCTCATTGATTAGGAGATCGATTAAAATTAATTAAACTATTAGACTAGAAGCTTTTCTTCTTAATTATTTCTTCATGAGAGGCCTTAAGGGGTATAATGGATATTACATAGTAGCTTGAGGAAGGGTAAAGGGGTGGCTGGCCTATTAAAAAAGGGGGAATTGATTTCTCTCTCCTCTTTTTATTTCAAAACTAGATCTAAAATTTTTCTCAACCAAATTTCTTCATTCCTACTTCATTTTTCTACCAAATTTTATCCTAATTCATTTCTAAATCACCATTGGAGGCTAGTGGAGCAAGGATCTAGAAGGAGGAAGCAAGGATCTATAAAGAGGAGCAAGGATCTACAAGTTGGAGATTAATTTCATCACATTTGAAGATTTTATTGGGAATTCATCTTCTAATAGGTACAATTAAGTTTTTCCCCTTAATTTAGATTCTAAATCTGAGATTTAACCATGAGAAATCAACCCATATGCATAAGCTACCCATAGGATTTGGTTTTGTGTTCATAGGAGGACTATTGAGAAAGTTATGGTACTTTTTGTGTCAATTTTAGAGAAATTCCGATATTGACATTTGTTGTGTGTGTCAATTGGTCCTATAGATCAATTTGGCATGTGCTTGTGTGTTTGGGGCTAGTGTGGTATCCACAATTGGGTACGTGGAGGTCGTATCCCAATAATTTGGCGATACGTGTTGATTTGGAGGTTTTTCCTCCGACCGGGACTTTGAGCATGTCATATTTTGACACGGACACGTACAATTATATTTGACTCTTCGTATTATTCATAAATAATATTTATGACTTGTTCGTGTCCTTCGGAGTACGTTTGGATGTGTGGTGGACTCGTGTCGCATTCGTATCCTAGATCTAGTGGGATACGGGATGATACATTCCATGTGTGTGCAATTTAATTGTAAATCTAATTCTCTAGTGTTCTTATTTCATAGAGAAGTATATATATATATATAATATTGTGTATATATATTTATGTAATATTGAGTCTTAGATCTATGTATCTACGTATATATTATATATATATATATTGTATGTAGCTATCCTTATATATGTATATATATATATATATATTTATATATGGTAGTATGTATAGATATGTACATGTTAAATAGATATTTATATGTGGTTATATTTATAATCATATAATGTATGATGTATATTGTGTATATGTTTATATGTACGTATACATTTGTATGTCGTTATATATATGTTACTATGTATATAGGTATATATTACTATGTAGATATTATGTACATATATATGTGTGTGCATGTGTATTTATTAGTTATAATTATATGCATATATTTAGTATATATACTATGATGTGTATATATATATTATATTTCATTGGATATATATATATATATATATATATATATATATATATATATATATATATAGAGAGAGAGAGAGAGAGCAAGGGTTTAGCGACAGCAGCAGGCATCGCTGAATGCAGCAGCAGCAGCAATAACAGCAGCAACAGCAGCCACTATAGCGACAGCAGGAAGCATCGCAGCAGTAGCAGCAATATCCAACAACAGCAGCAGCAAGGGCATCAGTGACAAACAACAGGAAATCTGCCACTATAACAAGCAATATCAGCACCCGTATTAGAGGCTTTAGCAACGATATTTGGCGACAGCTGCAGAGGTTCGTCACTAAAACAACAGAGTATCAACAGCAACAACGATTTTCAGCGACAACAGACAGGGGCCTTTAGCGACAGTTTTGCAGTTTTATATATATTAGATATATATATATATATATATATATATATATATATATATATATATATGTGTGTATATGTATAGATATTTATATATATATATATGGTAATTAATATACATGTAAATATTTTCCAAATTGCTATTTGTATTATAGTATACTATATATAAATATATGTAGTATAGCATATATTATTTTAATGGGTAGTTAGCATAAGTAAAGTGGTGGGTATTACCTTAAGATACCAAGGTAAGTACCAAGATATTTCGGGATACCCAAGGTATTGGGTTTGGGTATCAAGATTATGGTTTAGTGTTGTGATACCAAGTTGGTTCAAAACCAAGGCATCTATTTAATGTTTGTATTTAGGATTTTATATAATAATATTTGTTTGATATGTATATGTGATGCTTTACCTATTGTTTTACGTATCCTGAGATACGGTATCCTAGTATCCGAAGATATAGCTTTTATGACCTAGACTCTAGTGTTTGTACCCAATATTTTTGGGATAGACTCATGCAACCTAAAAATAGGTAGTTTGACCATAGTTGACTATAGTTTGACTTAGAGTTGACCTTAGTTTGACTTTTGACTTAGAATTGGCTTATTGACCTAGAAGTTGAATAGTTTAACCTATTTTCTTTCTGAAGCCTTGTATTGATGTTGTATTCTATATCTAGGTCTTCGAGGCACCATATCAGACATCTGTGAGACTGTTCTTTGGACTTCTGGCGAGTACATTCTCTGATAGTTTTTTATTTATGATATCCTCTATATTCATTGTATCTGGTGTAGATATCCATGTTTCTTGACACGATGGTTACACGGATTGGTATATCTGAATCTCGTCATGAGATGTTATTCCTTGTATTTGGTGTATCTTGTGCAAGTCTTATTTCTTTAATTATCTTGTGCATGTACAAACACTGATTCTTGGGGAGATTTGCTACCTTCCTAAAGAATCCCGTGCCATAGCATACCATGGTTGGATCTATTATACCTCCTTGTATCAAGTCTTGTTTATTGAATAGTGTTAATCATACACTGCACGTATGATTAGCCAGACCATAAATCTTGTATCATGTTCCCAAGTCGATCGCATGTTAAAGCTAGTACTCACATACTTAGTCATTAGTGTTCTTGTTCATTGACATATTGCCCATTATTTTATTTATTCCAGTATTTCCTTATTATATATATCTTATTGTATCTATTGTGCATCTTGTATATTCACAACTATTTACTGTTACATAGTTTTTATCATTGATTAGAACTGCTGTTAGAGATATACTCTGCTCCTTTCCTGACTGGATATATTTTTTCCAGATGACACTGAGGACTGGTACCCTATACATTATAGACCTCAAGATGTTATGGGTTTAGAGCAGAGACCCTGGTTCAGGAGGGACTTATCCCAACTGAGACAGATGACCCGAGTTTAGTAGCTTCTTAGTATTTTGGTACTGGATTTGTCTCTAGCTTATTTATTAGTATTTCTTTGACTCATTGATGTATTATTTCAGACTCATGAGTTGAAAGTGACTATTCTATTCTTTATCATATTCGTGCTCGTTCCATCTTAGATATGTGATTGAGTATATTTTTATTGTTGGTGGTTTATTATATTGTTAGATAGATTACCCAGACAGCGTTCTATCGCCGATTCTGTGGCGTAGGCTGGGCGTTGTTCCCGACTTGCATCCCTACATCGGGTGCGGGTCGTGACAACAACTTTTGTGACTCTGCATAACTTTTTATGCTTTGTCTAATCTCTCTAACATTTTGGCTTATCGCATCAAGTCACATCAGTCACTTCTCTGACTTGTATTTATTGTCCGTCATTTAGCACTTGTCCGATGAGTGGACTTTGCCTGTCTATGCGCTTTATATTCCATGCTCCCCTTCTCATGCCCTGATCGACCATGCGGCCATGATCTTCATTCACGCATGCGGCCCCCTGGACACATTTATTAAATTATTTTGGTTTGAATGTTCTATTGGACTTTTGATTCATATGTGTAATCTTGATGACTGTGAGAGTATTAGACCAACCTATGTGCCTGACCTGACCATGTGTATAGTTCTACCATGCGCCAAGTGACTATACCACCTATGTGCATAATTTGACTTATGTGTTGCAATGTGATAGAACTCATGTGATTTACTATGATTGGTGACTTGACTCGACCACTTGTATCCGTATAAATACACTTACTACGTGCTATGTGTTCCTACATGCTAAGTATTTCTACGTTATTATATTACATATTTACATCGAAGGGTACCTACGTACTACACGATATGTGATAGAATACGTTTCCTCCAAGAATGGACAAAATGGTTTAGTCAATTTCCAAGAATGGCTAGGAGTTGTTTGATTATTGCATCACGCTGGGGTAAATCCAAATTGGACTGCTAAGTGACAAAGTGGATTCGTATCTACCGTGTCCGTACTACAATACGATATATAAGGGAAATATCATGTGACCACACCATGGGATATCAGTAACAGTAGGGTTAACTAGGCAACTAAAACATGTAGAGCATTAGAAGAAATAGAATCCTGAGATCGTGCTTAACTATCCACCCCCAAACAATTATCTGGGGTGTGCAGGCTGGCCCCAATAGATATTGTTTAAATCCTCCTTAGTGGATGGCAAAATCCGACTATTATATTGTATTATGTGTTCTATGGAATCTTAGCATGGTGGCCTTACGAGGGACTGGTGTATAAATACTACGTTATATGCGGCAATTCATGGCTCGGTTAGCCCTGCTAGCACATGGCTCTATCTGAGGATTCCTATTATACGCATATGTCTGGGATAAACCAGATTTTACCTAGTAAGCCATACAAGTGATTGACCGATTATGTAACTGAGCTTGATTGTGTATTATTATCTTCTGTTAAATAGTTTAGGGACATGGACTATCATGTTGCGATGGTCTAACCCTTGTCCTTATTTTTTTGTAGGGTTAGATTGTTGTATCACGGTAGGCTACGGACCAAAAATATGATATATATATATATATATGTGTGTGTGTGTGTGTGTGTGTGTGTGTGTGTGTGTGTTTATTTCTTGCTGGTTTCGTTCCTTCATTCATGCTTCCTTTGTAGTACTTGCTATTAGGGGTCTAAACCCACTACTTTTGTAGGTTCAAGTTTAGAGCCAACACCCGAGGATCCAGCATACTACCCTTGAACAATGGCGCGCACCAGACGGATAGCCGCTGAGGGACACGAGTGAGTTTCTTAATCACTACTCATTATTGTAAAAAAAAAAATTGTCGTTTAGCCACCGGCACTTATTTGCCATAAATCTAGATTTTTTGTTTCCTTACATGATTATAATTAATCAGACTGTAGATGATCATGGTCATGTACTTTTGCTACACCGCCAGCTTCTTATTTTGTACAACTGGTTTCTAGAATATTTTGGTAGGGCATTTGGGACGCTTTACTTTTTTATCATATATATTCTATGTTTACTATCCTTGTTTCACTTATTAAGACATTAGATGTTCTATGTGACCCTAATTGACTTGCTTATAGAATGTACCCCCTTATCTTGTTACAACTGTGACCGTTGTACGATATTCTATACCTTGTAAGGGGTAGCTAGCGATGTCCGTCTCCGTATTTTGGTACTGGATGTTACAGAAAGGTTAAATTGATTAAATATTATTTTAGCCATTTCGCTTAGAGTTCTATTCTTACGCTCAACACCACCATTTTTTTGGGGAGTTCTAGTACAAGAAAATTCATGAGAAAAACTATTTAAATCACAAAAGTTTTGAAAATTAGCATTTTTGAATTCGCCACCATGATCACTTCAGATTCAGGTAATAATGAAGCCTTTTTCGTTTTGTATCTTTTTTTTCAAATTTTACAAATTCAGAAAATGCATCATTTTTATTTGAAAGAAAGAAAACTCATGTAAATCTTGAGAAATCATCAACAATTAAAAAGACATATAATTTATCGCCAAGACTGGCGATCCTACTAGGTCCAAATAAATTCGTATGAATAAGCTGCAAAGGTCGATAAGTACTTACAACATTAATTAATTTAAAGGAGGATTTTGTATCTTTGTTCTTTTCACATATACTACATACCGTATCATTCTTGAAAACAATTTTTGGTAAACCTTTCACCAGTTTTATTGTAGATAGTGTTCCAATAGTGTCCATATTAGCATGTCCTAGACGCATAGCCTTTCTCTTTAGACTCGACCGTAGCAGTCCAACTCGATTGGCAATTTTTCACAAATAATTGAGAATGTGCCATAGCCAGCTTTCATCTTTGTTGGCGTATAGGCTTCTACCTACGTGGTTAGTGTCTTTTGATAGATAAAATACATAAATATTATCTTTTCTTATTCTTTCAAATATTGTTTTACTAGTTGATCCATCAATTATAGAGCATTTGTCTTTTGCAAAATTGATGCCATACATGCAACTACCTCATTTTCAGGGCAAGGATAATTTGGTAAATTAATGTATTTTAAATTTTAATTATGTGTATATATATATTTAAATATGTAAATAGTAGATTATTTATCGAGTTTAGACTAGACTAGTTGAGCCACTAGTTAGTCATGACCAATTTAGGTCCATTAGACCCAATTAGACTAAAGGATAGAATATTCCTCCTTAAGGATTAATTTATCCACTTCATGAGAGATAGAGAGGGATATTTAAGTCCTTGTAAACCAACCTAACCTAACCCTAATTCTAGGCAATAGTGGTGGCCGGCCCCTTGTGGATATATAAGCCCTCATTAGCTCATTAAGAGCCAATATTCATTCATTATTAGTTCACCTTCATTTTCTCCCAAATCCACTTGAACCCTGTTCCCTTTCCTACCAAATGAACCCTCATTTCTTCATTCAAATCTATTCAAAAGAGGCTAGGAGCTTTGATTTCAAGGAGCACTTGAGGAGGGAAGCATTGGCTTGAGGCTTGTGTCCATTTGGTGTCCACTTGAGGAATTCATTGGGAATCTACCTCCTAATAGATAAATTCTGGGATTCCCTCTCTAATTAGGTTCAAATTGTTGTATTTAATCTTTAGTAACCCACCCATACATTAGGGCTACACATAGGAAGAAGTTTTTACTTCTAACAATCCCTATTACGACTTCTACATTGACTTTGGTGCCCAATTTGGAGAAAATCCGAGATTGGAGCACCAAGTGTTTGTCATTAGATTTAGTAGACCTATTTAGATATATTCTAATATTGTGAGTCTAGCTATGTGTCTCCAATTGTATACGAGTAGGCTGTATCTCAATACTTTGTGATACGGAGTAATTTTTTGGGTTTTTATTTGACACGTGTGGCACACATACCATATATTGCCATGACACCTAGAATAGCTATCTAATACTTTGTTTATTTTTTAATCATTATTTATGACATATTTGTAGGCTTTGGTTTAGGTTTGGAGAAGTTTGGAGTACGTATCATTAGTGTATCCTAGAGTTTCCCAATTATGTACTACAAGTGTATGGTAGAATGCCTAGTTATTTATTTTAGCATTGGTATTCAAATTTGTGCATATAGATATATCCATATTTTATTATAAGTTACTATATATATATATATATATATATATATATATATATATATAAGTGCGTGTGTGGCAGTATATTTTGGGTGTGTTGGATGCTAGTTGAAAGTCGGGCATGAGGACTGTGGTTGCAGTGTATAGCAAGAGGGGGTCTGATCAATGAAGGGTGGTTGTGATATAGCTACTGTTAGTGAGGCAAGATGTTACCTGTGTAGGCAGTGAAGGGAAATTAATGCTCGACTGCTACATTAATTGTTCTTACTATTCTGCGTTGGCTGACCTTGGGTAGTAGTTGTGGTGGTATTGCAATTGAAGGAGGGAACCAGACTCAGGAGCAGGCAAGCAACTACTTGTAGTATAGTTGCACTTGGGAGCAATTGCTAGTCATATTGCAGCAACAACAATAAATGTTGCTGAATGCAATACGCCATTGTCTTGGCAACAAAATATTGCAGTAGTAGCAGTCACCAAGTGCAGTTACTTTATAACATCAGTTATAAAAGTGTATGTGTATCTGTGGTAATGTAAATCTAGTGCGTACGGATAAGAGGAAGTTGAGAAGTGTATCAAACATGGAGTAAGTGTAAGTGTTCACTGGTGTGAGGTACCAAGGTGCTGTAGGCAGAGGGGCAATGTTCAAGCATTTGGAAAAAGAGTTGTGTAAATGTATTGTATGAGTGCAAGGTTAAAGAGAGAAACATTTGAGATGTGGGTAGGTTGTGTGCTCCAATATGCATATTATTGAAGGAGTGAAACTAATACACTAAGTATCTATTGGACTGTTTGTGCTGTGATAGAGTGATACTTGGGCCATGTAAGGGGAACATTTATGTGCACAAGTCATGTGCAAGCATTATATTCACTGCCATGGGAAGATTGCTACAGCAGTGAAAGAAGTGTTATAGGTAGTATGAAAGGGAGTTATTGTAGGAAAGTGTAGGGGCAGTAGCATTAGGGAAGAGAGGAAGAAGTGAGGATCAGTGCAATATGATCTGATTGCACTACTAACAGCAATGTACAACATCAGCAGTAATAGTTGAGTATTGGTTGGGTTTACTGGTAAGCACACAAGTAGAAGGTATCAGTGAAGTATCAAGGATTTAAAGAGTGGACTTAATGAATGATATAGTGCATCACTATGGAGGTGTTAGACTGAGGTACTAGAGTTAGGTAATTGGTATAAGTTGGAGAATGCAAGGTAGTGTTAACCTATGTGTTAGTGAAGTAAGGTAGGGTATCAGTGAAGAAACCATGAGGGACGAGGTATAGTTATTAGCGTGGGGGAGTGACTGATACTTAGAGTGTCAGTTAAATACTATATGAAGGAAGTATAAATGTTAAGTATTAGCTAAGGGATGTTAAGATATTATAGTTGAGGTTGATGTTAGGGTATGAGTAAGGTATTAGTATTCAAGATACAAGGTATAGGTACTAAAGGCAAGCTAAGATACTATGGAATTAATGTAACATTAGTAGAATACCAATATTGTTGATATGTTAGAGATAAATATATTTAGTTAAGGTATTTTGATATCATGTTAGTAACTAATACTAAGATACCATATATATAGTAGTATATATGTATAAGTTATGCGTATATAGATACATAGAGCATATTACTACCTAGTATATAGATATCTTAGTAACTACTAGTATGGACTAGTAATCAACCTAGAAGCTAGTTTTGGACCTAGAAATCTTGATAACACATAGTTTGACTTACTCCGACCTAGTCTCGACCTAGAACATCATATTTTAGTGCATTTAAGTTTGTTATCAATTCATTACACCCCAAATGACTTGATATTTCATATATAGGTTGTGTGACTCGAACACTGAGTTACATCTTTTGCTCAGGAGCACAGGCGAGTACTTTCTCTGATAGTTTCTATTATTTGTTAAATACTATAATGCAAGTATTAGAAAAGTATTACTTGATTCTTGACACATTGGTACACGGATTACTTTACACATGGATCTTCAATCATAATATGTTATTTATTGTTTCATTGTTTCTCGTGTTCTCGCATAGTTTAGACAATATTTAATACTAGACAATGTTTAATATTAAATAATGTTCATTGAATATCTTGTATTGTAACGTGTTGTGGTTGGATCCATTGTACTAGTCGGAGAAAGGGAAAGTATTAGCTAGATATGTGATCAAAGCTTAGACAATGTTCAATGTTCAATGTTTAAGTTAGACAATGTTTATCCAACGTTTAAGTAGACAATGTTCAACCCAAGCCGATCATATATTTAATTAGTATTTCAAACACTTAGTGTAGTTACAGTTTTCACCATATTCTATTTTATTGCCTTTATTCTATTTTATTGTGATCAGTTTATACCATATTGTTCTAGTTTATCCGTTTCTTTCCACCATACCGTATTATTTTTTTTTGCTTCTCGTCTTGTATTACATTCTCTATTTCTTTTTATAGACATTATCAATTAATTGGAACTACTATTGGGTTGTACTTCGCTCCAATCCTGACTGAATATATTTTTTAGATAAGTGGTTAGAGAAGATGTGTTCCGCCTATTATGGACCACAAGATAGCGAGCCGACTGGGGATCTATGCCAGCTACTGAGGAGACTTAGTTATTTCTATCATTATATTGTAGAGGTCTCCGTTTAGGCTTTCGACATATATATATATATACACATATATATGTTGAGATTTATGTTGTAGCTATACTATTAGTCTTAGATGTATTGTATTATGACTTTGTGACTCTTTCTCCTATTTCATATCGTGCCTTTATCTTCCTTTAGTTTTATATTGTGATTGAGTATTGATTATAATTATACCATTATATTATCCTCCAATTAGAGTTGAGATATCATTGACATGTACCATTATATATATTGTGTGAGATTTTAGATAGTATTGTTGACCTAGACAGCATTCTACTGCCGATGTTGTGGCGTTGGCTGGACGTACCCACGTACTCGTCCCCCTACACCGGTTGCAGGTCGTGACAATACCTGTGATCAGCCAAGTGACTGATACTCAAAAGGTTATGTTTCAATTCAGTGACAAGACAAACATATTTAATTGCTGACAGGGAGACATTCCAATATCACCGTTACCTATAATGTACCCTTTAAAGTTGTTACCGAAGGAAACATATCCTTCTTTCTTCATCGACAGTGTTGCAAATAAAGATGCGTCATCGGTCATGTGCCGTGAACAACTACTGTCGAGGATCTATTTGCTTTTAGAATAGTAAGGGCGGTCCACCTACAAGACAATTTGTAGATACAACCTTTGGTACCCATTTCATGAAGGGTCCTTGAGTGTTAGTCTTTGGTACCCACTTATATACATTCATATCCACCAGTTTTCTAAGTTTACAAAATGATGAGATGTGTCCATTAGTACCACAATAATGATATTTAGCTTTGTCATAATGATTGGATCTATTGTTGGTATAATGGGCATGCTGTGTGGTCTTACGAGAAGTGTGTGGATACTTGTAATAGAATGAATGATTAGAAGGTTTGGCCTTCTTGGGTTGTGTCTTACGAGTGTCCTTGTGTTTTGAGTGACTCGTGTTAGATTGGGAAGAAGTCTGTACATGCTATTTTTCTAATATAATTTCCATCTTTTTGGATGTTGCATACAGTTCAGTGTATTTAGTAGTCAAGGCATCTAATCTAATAAGTGCACAACAATTTTTCTTCTTCTCTATAAAAACCTCTTCCACGAGCTTGGCATAGTCTTTGCTTTTTGTTCAATACTCAGTAACTCTTCATGCAAGTTTAATCTAATAGCAGACAATTCATTTGTGTCGCTAGATGATTGTGTCTCTTTAATATCATCTAAAAGTGTAGGCAATCTATTAATCTCTATCTTGTGTGCTTTGAGTTCCTTCTTGGTGTCCTTGTATTTATTTAAAAGTGTCTTGTGGTCACTAAGAAGTTCCCTAAAAGCATTACCAAATTCATCAAAAGTAAAATCGTCATAATGGGGTTTGTCAAATAACTTATCAAATACCATTAGACAAACATTGGCAGCGTCTTATGATTGATCATCATCTAAGAAACTGGCTTCACTCTCATGCCAAATGCTTGTGTTAGCATACTTTCGGGAGGATGGTCGCCTTATTAATTTTTTATATTTATTCCCCTTCTTTGCTGACGGATAGTCTTTCTTGATGTGTCCTTTCTTCTTGCATCTATTGCAGACTTTCTCTTTGTTATCATGATTGTAGTCTTTGCTTCTTTTATTGACCTTCAAGAACTTTTTGAATTTTCAGACCATAAGAGCTTATTCTTCATTGTCAGAGTCGTCATCTTCGGAGTCTTCATCGACGATCTTCTTGTGTTGTGCTTTAAGTGCAACCGTCTTCTCCTTGGGTGCTGATTTTCGAGGTTTTGGAAGTCTAGCTCATGCATCATTAATTTGGCCATGAGTGTCTCAAGTAATATTATAGTGAGATCGTTCCCTTCGATGATTACTGTAGCCTTTGGGTTTCAGTTCTGGGTGAGTCCCCGAAGAACTTTATGAATCTTCTCATGGTTGTTGTATTCTTTGCCAAGAGATGACAAAGGATTGACAATGTCAAGGAAACGAGTGAACATTTGCGTAATGGTTTTGTTGGGCTTCATCTTGAAGGCTTCATACACTTGTGTAAGCTGACTGGTCTTTGATTCTTTGACTTATGACGTCCCTTCATACGTAACTTCAAGTAGCTTCCATACTTTATGTGACATCGTACAAGTTGATACCCTATTAAATTCAGTCTTGTCTACAACACAAAATGGAGCATTAATAGCACGGGCATCCAAACTAGCTTTTTTTTTCCGTGATCAGTGTACTTGTCAATGTGGCTTATCTACAAGTGCACTATCTACCATAATTCTTGGTGACTTTTTGTATCCGTCAGTAATAATTATCCATAGATCAAAATCAAGTAATTTTAAGTAAAAGCTCATATGTTTCTTCCAATAAGTATAATTGATTTCATCAAATAGTGGAAGTCTATTTGTGGATTAACCCTCTGCTGTGAAGATAGATTTCATGTTAGCCATGTATATTCTAGAGTGTATATTCTAAGTACAGTTAATATAACCTACTTTGATACCAATTATAGGATCGAATAAGCACCTCTAGAGGAGGGTGAATAGAGTGCGTGTATATGCAGCGGAATAAAAATTAACGCATTTAGATAACAATCTAAATATAAAATGATAGTAAGTAAATAGAGAGAGATAGAGAGAGAGAGAGAGAGATCAGCAATCGTAAACAAAATGATGTATACTGGTTTTCCTCTAAGAGGACTAGTCCAGTTCTGAGAACTCTAGCTCAGAGTTGAAATCCACTATCAAGTGAAACACAAGTTTTGATCCGAAGGCTTGCAAATTCATACAGACATAAACTTTGATCCGTAGGACTAATACTTCTTAAAGTGTTGAACTTCTTGACAAGCTCCTTTTACAATTTTTGAAAACTTCTAACCGAGAACGCACTAGCACTTAAGGCTTAGGAGCTGTAAATAGCTTTGGATTAGAAAGTGTAAAGGCTATTGTACTAAGGTAATAGAGAAGAGAAATAAAAGTGAATCGAGTAAATAAGAATGGTGAATTGCTTCTCTATTTATAGTATTTTTGTAAACCAAGTTCGAGGCAAATTTAGATGCTAAACGTTCGGATTTTTTAACATTTAAGTCGAGTCTGCAGGAAGAACTTGTTGCAAGGGTTTACTGGGTCTGGGAACCAAGATCGGGCAGAACTCACACCGAACTCGCACCAAGTTCGCATCGAGTTTGTACCGAGTTCGTTTCTCCTAATCCAGTCAGAATCAGAATGGGTTTGGGTTGGCTTTAGGCTAACTTGGTTTTGGAAAATAGGTTGGGCTATTTTTAAAACTCGAAATATTTTGGCTAAAAATAATCTGGGTTTAGGAAATATTTTGGATAGCCTATAAATGCCAAGTACGACTCAATTTACTTATTTTTCTATATGCAATAAATAAAAAAATACATTGACTCAATATTGAAAACAAGTCGCATTCTCATTCTCTGAAATTGTAGTTGTAGTAGTAGTACGTCCGTATCATCGGTTCTTGTAGGTTATATCAAGTCAAAGTTTAGATGATTATCGAAATAAGGTTTGACCAAGACCAAGGGGCCAACATGCAGTATATTGCAGCCAATACAGAAGCTTAGTGATTAGCACAAACAGGGCTAGGATGAAGGTATGATCTATGTAGTGTGTGCAAACTCAGTTTAGGGCACTGTGCAGAAGGTAAGACTTTGGAGTGTATAAGTGTTAGAATGAGTGTCATACACATGGGTGTGGAGGGACATGATATGCTTGTATTAGAGTGATAATTGAGGGTAGATGAGTATCCAGTGAGTATGTTTAGAATATATAGTGTTCAATGTTAGTGTATTTGGAGAGTGGGTTCAATTCGTACTCATATGAGATGTGGGGCTAGTTAGGTATGACTTGTGTGTCAGTGTGGGAGGTTGTGTGTATCCATAGTTAATGAGGGGAAGACCTAGGTGCATGTGTGGAGCTCGGGTAGGGGTGTGCAGCAATGCACAGGCCTGGGTTGACCAGTGTTCAGTTGGGTTTAAGGGGAAATTATGTGATACCAATGTTCATATTATGTGACTAAGTGGCAGTTAAGTATGGACTGATTGTATTTGACATTGTTCTGTGTAAGCCAATCAAGTGTGGGTCTTTGAAGGGTATGGATAAGTAGTGCCAGGGAGTTATAGTGTATTAATTAGGGTGCATCCAGAGTATCCGAACTAGAGAAGTCTTATGCCAGATAGTTGAACTAGTGTGTGTGTGTGTGTGTGTGTGTGTGTGTATGCTCGGGCTGCATAACACACATATAGTGTGTGCAAGTAGTCTTGTGCTAGATAGTTGAGAGAGTATATGCAAGTGCAAGCGGTAGTAGTGTGTTTCAAGAGCAACCCTCAGTATGTTTGTGAGAGTAAGTTAGGTACTAAGTGTATCAATGAATGGGTATCAATGTATTTGTGTCCAATGTCGAGTGTTAAGTATATGTGTCCAAGGTAAGGTATCTAGCTAGGGTTTTAAGTCGAGTTATGATATTAGTGGGTAGTGTTAAGATTTTGGGTAAGGTATCAAGGGATAAGGTATTGGTACTAGTGTGTGGATTAGTAGTTAAGGAATGGGTCAGTAATAGGGTTAAGGTGTATATTGGTATGCCAATAGGTAAAGTTGGGGAATATAATTCTATATAGATAATTATAGTATTAATATATTATACTAATATATATATATATATATATATATATATATATATATATATATATATAATTTATAATATTTTGTATATATATACCTACTAATATTGACCTAGAAAACCTACAATTAGTAAGTGATTAGCTAATATGACTTGATAGGCAACTAAATAGGTAAATTGAAACCCAAAATTAGGTAAAGACCTAGTCTTACCCAAATAACATAGTTTTGACCTAGAAACATAAAACAAGACTAGTTAAGCATGTTTATGATTCCAAATCACCTATTTGAAATTTATATATAGGTCTTCGAGGCCCCAATTTAGACACTGTTTGATATTTTAGCGCAGGACCACATGCGAGAATACTCTCTGATAGTTTTCTTTATATGATAATTACTATGATTCATGTTTACAGTGTTGTTTTACTTGATTTTTGATACGATAGATACACTAATTAATATTATATGGATCCATCTTAATAAGATACGTTCATCATAGTTGTTGGCCTATATCATGACTCTTTTACTGGCATCACATTATATCTCACTTACTGGCATCACTAATATTTATCGTGTTGGACTCGTATTTGATCTACGTGTCGGGACTTGGATTCATTTATACTAGTCGAGCAAAGAAATACCTTAGTAGACATGTAAACTTTTCCAAATCTGGAACCACTCCTTCTGGTCTAATCTACAACGATAGCAGTCGCGTATCTCACGTGCGATGAGCCATATTACCCCTAGCCGTTTATATGTCAAAAGTGGTATTTCAATACACTAGTTAGGTATAGTCTTGTTGGTTTTACTCTATACTTGCTAGATACATATCATACCTATTTTTGCTATCGTGCTCACTTATATATTTGTCTTTTCACAACCCGCACCCAGATATTCAGGTACAAGTATTTGGGTACGTCCAGCTGCGCAACAACATCGGCAGTTAAATACTGTCTAGGTCTTCTATAATCAATATCAGTTCATCTAGTAACTAATGTACTCTATCACAATATTATACAGAAAGAATGAATAAGGAAGATAATCTAACAATAATCTAGAAGAAATAAAAATAAGACATGGCACTAAGATATAGGAATATTAGCCTAGATATCACCATAGGTCACCACTAGGTCCATAGTGCAAAAGTAGTCTCGATCATAGCATCACTCTGAACTCAGGAACGTGGAGCACAACAAAGCCTAAAAATGTTATCTAGTCATGATGGAACGAGTACAACCCAATAGCAATTCCAATTAATTGACAAAGATTCTAAAATAGTAATAGTAAATATAATGCATGAAGAGAAAGTAGTAAACTGATATCCTGGTATAGCAGTAATAAGAAATAGATAATATTAAACTGTAGTCATGGCCGGAAAGGTAATGAACAATAAGTAACAGGAGCAAGACAGCATAATCATTAAGTATGAACTAAATAGGGAAAAACTATAACTATACTAAGTATTTTGAAATACTAGTTAGATATGTGATCGGCTTGGGTTTAATGATTTACATTAAGGAAAAAACTAGCTCAATCATACGTGAAGTGTATGATAAGCTAGTATCAGATAATTTATACTACTTGCCGATAGTTCTTGATCACATCTCTAGCTAGCACTTCCCCACCCCGACTAGTACGTTGGATCCAAGAATGACATGTTGCGATACAATGATCAATATCAATAGCAATGTGATGAACAATGTCGAATATCAATATGATGAATAATATAACATCTTATGACTGAAGATCCAATCTATATACCAATCCGTGTACCAATATGCCAGAAATCTGGTATAACATTACTAAATACGTGAATCATAGTAAATATCAAATAATAGAAACTATCATATAATGTACTCGCCTGTGGTCCTAGAAAATGAACACAAATCTGTCTGAACAGAGTCCAAGTGACCTATATATGAATTATAATATTAATAGGTGATTTGGAATCATAAACATGACTAACTAGTCTCATTCTAGAATTCTAGGTCAAAACTAGTTTATTAGGGTCTAACTAGGTTATTATATTGTTTTGGGTTCACAATTACCTATAAAGTTGACATACAGGATAAAACTAGTCAATACTAGCTAATACTAGGTTGTACCAAGATATACCTATGTTCTAGGTCTTATTAGTTTTTATATATATATATATATATATATATATATATATATATATATATATATATATATATATATATAATCTTGACCTATAAACCATTAACTTATTATACCTTAACTTATTCCTATTACTTTAGCCTATAATCACTTACATTGCCAATACCTTACCTATGTATTGACATAAGAAATCAACTACCTATTCAATGATACATGAGTATCATTACAACCAAGTTTTACTTTGAAACCAACCTAGGATACCTCATACACATTGGTACATGGTACCAAGGTACCCCCATCTTATATAACACTTAACCCTCACTCAAAACTGACCTTTACTAGACCCTAGTCTACACCACTCCAACTTATAACTAACTCAAAACATACACTCTAACAAAACACTTAAATCTTCACTAACACTTTTAACTGACACTGAGATATGTATGTACACAGACATAAACACACATGGAGACACGCATGTACCAATACTATTCTCCTCACCTTATCCTGATACCAACTACAACACATCCTTCACTACTGCATACATGAACATACCCTAGCCTTGACTGTTGTTGCCCCTTCTACAAATTTGTTGCTGCTCCTTGATGCCTACTACTGCAATCACAATACCTTACTAGTTCCCAACATCGAAAATACCATGTACTTAGTTCTGATACACTTGCTAGTACACTTTCAGGTGCACATAACTCCCATGCAACCACCCACAGTCCAATGTATTTTGCCCTCCCACTAACTCCTAGCACAAACACTCTCCATCTCATATGAAACATACATGCAAACACTATCCTCAAATCCATGATGCACCTGGTATACTAAGTGGCACCTATAACAATCAAACCAAGCTCATGGTACATGTTACCATATCAGACATTCCCCCCTCCTCACATTCTCAAATATCTGCAGGCACTCCCCACACACACTTTCTCTCCTCTAGTACACCCCAAGTTTACTCTCTCTCAGGAACTTATCCTCACCTTGGAACTCACCCACATGGATACTCATAGATCATTTGCTACCCCTTAATACACAATACACTTCCTCTCTACCTCACTAACTCACACATACACCTATTCAACTATGAATCCAACACACACAAGACACATACATTGGGCGTGATACATCACTTACCTATACACAAACACACTGAAAAACTTACACTCAATAATATACATAAGTTTACCTCACACTCGATACACATGGTTGCAAGAATTTGCAGTCTTTCCAAACAAACAAACTCACATTACAAAGCTTCACCTAGTATCACTCATCCCACAAGTTCATACCCACAACCAGGTCTGCACAGAAACCCGATCCTTCCTCCATTGTTTGCTGCCTCAAGCCACTGCACAACTCAGTACAACAATGAACAAATATGTGTTCACTTTCCCAACTACTCAAGGCACGAGCTGCTTCCCCTACACCAGACAAAACTTTTCACCAACTGCATCTAAATTTAGTTACCTACAGAAGTTCCCCAAATATGCTCTACTACTACTGCCTTGATTTAATTCAGTCCACAATACCTTGACACCTAAATATATCCCTTTACATCATATTCCTGTTGTGCTAAGACACAGAGAATCCCCCCTTCATGAACCACACACACAACACTACCACCCCTCAAAATACCAACACTAAGATACATGAATATCCTCCTAATAAACCAACACCACCAAGTTAGGATACACACTCCCCTCATCTCAACACACAAATTCATGACCAATATCAAACACCTAGAGTGCACTCTAGTATCACATGTATTCCATCACCCATGGTGCACCATGTTGCTTCAAGATACACTATAATACATCAAGATACTACACAATAACCCATGCACACCATAATACATATAATAATTATCATGAATATAGCTAATATAAGTGAATATAGTGTAATTAAAGAGGAATACACCAATTAGCCCAATTATCACCAAATTGACAATTATATCTCTACGTCTCATGGAATATTATGATATGGCTTTACGTATCCATTTGTGGAAATATGGAGACAACCACAAACTCAATTAGACACTTCAATCCCACTAGAACATATGACAAATGCTTGGTGTCCCAAATTCAAAATTCTACCAAATTGGACACAAACACATAGATCTCCTAGATTTGGGGACAATACCACATAATTCTTTGCCTAATAGGTTGGTCATGGCCATGGATGGGTTCCTAAAGGCTAAAATGAGTATTCTACTATATAAATTGATGTAGAAATAGAAATTATACCAATTGGAAGTTGAAATACCAATGAAACTGCTCCAAATTGACACAAGCAAGAAGTGGACACGTAGAGATTGGAATGGACCCGAACTTCTTAAAAATCAACTCTATAATGGTGCTCCTTGCAATTCCAAGCTTCTAGGCCTCCAGGATAGTGAGAATCAGTGGAATTGGAAGTGGTTTGAGTAAAATTTGGTATGGATTTTGGTGGATTGGTTAAAAGTCACTGTGGAAAAGATGAAGGCTAATGAATAAAATAAAATTGATGGATGAAGCCTAATTAGAACATGAGTCTTATATTAGGGTTTGGGTCATGCTATAATGTCAAGCTTGTCATTCGCTATTTGTCAAGAAGGGAATCTAATTAATGAAAAAAAGCATCTAACTAATCAATAGGGAGAATATTCTATCAATGTCACTAACTAATTAATTCTAATTAACTAAAGTCATGACTAACACTAATTAGCATTATCTAATACTTAATAAATTCTAATTAGCTAGTATACTAACTAACACTAAATAATTTTAGACAACATAAATTAATTCTAAGCTAAATATTAATATATTATAATATAATATAATTAACAACATGCAAAATTACCAAACTACCCTTGAGGTAAAAAGTGGTGGTTTCAATCCTATCCCACTTAGAAAAATTTTGTCCTCAAAATTTAAGATGGTAGTAGGTATGAAATGGAAGAGTATCTCATGGGTCAAAAGATAGGGTATCCCTCAAATATCTTGTCTCCTCTCTTCTAACTTGTCATAACATATTCATCATAATCCTCACTATAGTCAAAAAAACCCATCTAGGCATGGTCCAAGGAAGTCCTATCTAACATCAAAGAAACTTACAATTCTCTAGAAAAAGTAATCATTCATTACAATCAAACATGCATGATTATGGTCCCAATATGTCATGATATTGCAGTCTCTATCAGGGATTTACTAATAATTATATTCTAGCATAAAAATTACTGATGCAAACTATAAGGTACTAAGGAATCAAAATAGATCAATAGATAGAAAGGAATAGAACCTTCTAACCCATCACTTGTAGCATTGGTCCCCTCGACCGTCATCGCAAAAGCCTTGCCCTGCTAGGGTATCTCCCTCTGCTGGTGCTGGACAATATGTGGTGCCACAGGTAGCCTAGCTGGACCCCTCTCTCACTGTCTTGAACACCTATACTCCTACTTTCGTGATACTCCCTTGCATATCCTATATCAATACCACACTGATACACTTAGCTGATACAATCACCCACAATAATACTCATTGATACTAAACTGATACACTACACCTATCAATTATTACTCACCAATCCTGATACACCTTGGACACTTACACTCTCTAGGTACCCTTGGTACACAACACTAACTCCATAACTATACTAGACACTTGGACTTAAAACTCTGGAATACCAGCTACTAACTATACTCTTACACCTACCTTAAAACTATTGTTTCAAATGGTACTATACTATGAGTTACTTCTAGTCTTATATACTGATACCTAATGCTCACGTACCCAACCAAAAATCACTCACAAAACCACAAGCTATACTTCCCATAATCAACACTGATGCTCAAACATGATCCAACCTATATGCAAGTTATCAAACTACTACACTACCAGAGGATCCTCAAGAACTAAAGGAGGTAGACCTCTATAAGGAACTGAACTAGAGAAACTAGGGATATCTTTGGCCTGAGATAGTAAGGGTGATGGAACCGAATTCAATGATAATAAGGTTGAATGATAGATACGATATGTTAAGAACCAATTTAAGATACAATCTGATAATCATATACATCTATCCGGAATCATGTTATCCAAAATCCTCGTCATGTCAGTAAGTATAGTTGTGATAAGCTATAGAGTCCATAACTAAGGTATATACCTCTATAAATATGTTATATAGAATTCTTACTACGCCAACTAGTATTTTTGTTCTACGACAACTAGGATAGCTGCGATAAAATCTAAATTCCATAAATAAGATATGTGCATCCAAAATCAGGTTTTTTCATTTTTGCCATGCCAGCTAGACTACATAACTAAGCCAGACGGTTACTTGTCTCTTTGTTGCCATCCAAATATATAATCAGAATATACCTTAATTTAGTCCATAAAATTTATCTCGATACAAGAATCAAATTCGACAACGGACAAGTACAAAGGCGAAGGTAAAATGAAGCAAGTGGAAATAGATTCAAAATTGGGTTTATAGTAATTTATGATTAAATATTCTCTTATTTTAACATCTTATCGCATGCTTATAATAGTATGACTAAACCGAAGTACTACCACGACATCGCACCAGCTGCGAAGACGAGACCTGCATGGGCTACCACAAAAATGAGGCACGACCCGAGCCATGATATTTGGGCACGAGTACGTGGGTATGTCTAGTCTACGTCGTAACATCGACGGTAGAATACTATCTAGGTCATATGTAATCAATACAGGTTCAACTAGTAACTAATGTACTCAATCACAATATTCTACAGGAAGAATGAATAAGAAAGATAATCCAACAATAATCTAAAAGAAATAAAAATAAGACATGGCACTAAGATAAAGGAATACTAGCCTATATCTCACCAGAGGTCATCACTAGGTCCACAGTGTAAAAGTAGCCTCGATCATAGCATCACTATGAACTCAGGAACGTGGAACACAACAAAGCCTAAAAATATTATCCGGTTAGGATGGAATAAGTACAACCCAATAGCAGTTCAAATTAATTGACAAAAAATATAAAACAGTAATAGTAAATATAATACATAATAAAAATCAGTAAATTGATATCTTGGTATGGAAGTAATAAGAAATAGATAATAGTAAACTATAGTCATGGCAGGGTAGGTAACGAACAGTTAGTAACAGAAGAACGATAACATAATCATCCGATATGAACTAAACAAGGAAAAACTATAACTATACTAAGTATTTTGAAATACTAGTTAGATATATGATCGACTTGGGTTCGATTATTTATACTAAGGGAAAAGCTAACTCAATCATACGTGAAGTATATGATTAGCTAGTAGACGATGATTTATACTACTTAGCAATAGTTATTGATCACATATCAAGCTAGCACTTGTCCACCCTGACTAGTATGTTGGATACAACCATGAAACATTACGATACAATGATCAATGTAAATAGTAATACGATGAACAATGTCTAATATTAATACGATAAAAAATATAACATCTCATGACTGAAGATCCAATCTATATACCAATATGTTATTAATCAAGTATATCATTACTAAATACATGAATCATAGTAAATATCAAATAATGGAAACTATTAGAGAATGTACTCGCATGTGGTCCTGGGCAATAAAAATAAATCAGTCTGAATTGGAGTCCAAGTGACCTATATATGAATTATCATGTTAACAGGTGATTCATTATCATAAATATGCTTAACTAGTCTCATTCTAGGTTCCTCGGTCAAAACTAGTTTATTAGGGTCTAACTAGGTTATTAGCTTACTTTGGGTTCACAATTACCTATAAAGTTAACCTTTAGGGTAAAACTAGCCAATACTAGCTAATAATAGGTTGTACCAAGCTATACCTAGGTTTCTAGGTCTTATTAGTTAATATAATTTTAATATATATATATATATATATATATATATATATATATATATATATATTATCACGACCCTCACCCGGTGTAGGGATGCAAGTCAAGAATAACGCCCAACCTACGCCGCAGAATCGGCGGTAGAACGCTGTTTGGGTAATCTATCTAACAATATAATGAGCCACCAACAATATCAATATACTCAATCACAGATCTAAGATGGAAATAAGCACGAATATGATAAAGAATAGAATAGTCATAATACAACTCATGAGTCAAAAATATAACATCAATGAGTCTGAGAAAATACTAAAAGATAAGTTGAAGACAAATCCAGTACAAGGAGAATAACTAAGAAGCTACAAGTCCCGGGTCATCTATCTCAGTCGGGATGAGTCCCTCCTGAGCCAGGGTCTCAGACTCTAAGTCCACAACATCCTTAGGCCCGTAATGAGTAGGGTACCACTCCTCAGTGTCATCTGGAAAAAAAAATATTCATCCAGGAAAGGAGCAGAGTACATCTCTAACAGCAGTTCTAATCAATGATATAAACTATGTAACAGTAAATAGATGTGAATATATAAGATACAACAATAGATACAAGAGATATACAATAAAGGAAATACTAGAAATAAATACAAGAATGAACAATATGGCAATAAACAAGAATACTAATGACTAAGTGAGTAAGTACCAGCTTTAACATGTGATCGGCTTGGGAACTTGATACAAGATATATGGCCTGACTAATCATACGTGTGGTGTATGATTAACACTTTTCAATGAACAAAACTTGATACAAAGAGGGTATGATCACATATCTACACTACATACTCCCCAACCTCGACTGGTATAATGGATCCAACCATGGTACGCTATATTACGGGATTCTCTAGGAAGGTAGAAAGTCTCCCTAGAATCAGTATCTGTACATGTACAAGAAGAACAATGAAACAAGGCTTGCACAAGATATACCATATATATCAAGGAATAATATATCATGACGAGACCCGAATATACCAATCCGTGTAACCATCTTGTCAAAAAATCAAGGATATCTATACTAGATACAATGAACATAGAGGATATCATAAATGAGAAACTATCAGAGAATGTACTCGCCTGAAACCTGGTGCATAGTATAACAGTTGTCCAGTACGGTGCCTCGAAGACCTAGATATGGAATATAATATCAATACAAGATTTTAGAATAAAAATAAGTTAAACTAGTCAACATCTAGGTCATAAAGCGATTTCTAAGTCAAAATAGTCAAATTAGGTCAACTCTAAGTCAAATTGGTCACACTTGGTCAAACTACCTATTTCTAGGTTGCATGTATCTATCTCTAGGATATTGGGTTCATATACTATAAAACTTGGCCATACAAGCTAAACTAGGAACACACCAAGATACCGTATCTCAGGATACACAACTAATAGATATAGAAATAATCATATATGCATATATAAACAATATTAAATATACTAATTCTAATCACGAATGCTAAGTGGATACCTTGGCTTTGAACCAATGCGGTATCGCACCACCAAACCTCCATCTTGATACTCGAACCCAAATACCTTGAGTACCCTCAATACCTTGACACTTACCTTGGTATCTCAAGGTAATGGTACTCTAGTATATATTAGCTACCCAATACTAAACCATAGACTAATAGGTATTTATCAATCTAATATAACTATCAATTATAATGTATTACATAATATCACTTCTATACTATACTAACTACAATACAACTAATACATATACCTACATACAAAACTAGAGGTACATAAATATGTATGTATATCTAACTAACTAGATAACTATTAAGCTATTAATAGCTAACTACTAACTATATACTTGCTACTAACCAAAGGAACTACAAACCAACTAGTCAACTGACTGAACTCCCTGTTGTTGCTGTCGCTGATTTCTGTCGCTGTTGTTGTGTGTTGTTGTTGTTTGCTGTTATTATCGCTGTTGTTGTCGCTGATTGTCGTCGCTGTTGCTATTGTGCTGTTGCTGTTTGTTACTGTTGTCGCTGTTGCTATCCGAGCTCCCCCCTTATCACACACATAACCTCAAACACCTATATACACACATATATAACTAGATACATATATATATATATATGTAACCTCTTACACACGTAACACCTATGTACATATACATACCCAATATATATATATATATATATATATATATATATATATATATATATATATATCAAACTATATATATAACTATATGCTAATAGATACATAGATACCAATACATATATATAAACACACAACCACATAGCTATATATAAATAACTATACATACACATTCATATGTACATATATATATATAACATACACATTAATATATATATATATATATATATATATATATATATATATATATATATATATATATATATATATATATATATATATATATATATATATATATATATATATACTAGAAATAGATATATAGATATCTATACTCTAGTATATAGTTATACATACATTTATACATACATAGACATATATATATTTCTATATACATATACACATGAATACATACATACATACCAATAGCTATGAACATTGTAAATTAAATCTAGAAATGCAACACAACAAACACGTGGAGTGCATCAAACCCATACCACACTAGATCTATGATACGCTTGCGATACGAGTCCACCACACAACCAAACGTGCCCCGAAGGACACGAGCAAGTCTAAATTTCTATTTATGAACAATATAAAGAGTAAAATATATATCTACGTGTCCGTGTCAAAATGGGACATGCACAAAGCCCCGTGCCGGAGGGAAAACCCCCAAATCAACACATATTACCGAATTATTGGGATACGACCTACACGTATCCAATTGTGGATACGATACTAGCTACACAAAAATAAACACATGTCAATTTGGTTTATATGACCAATTGACAAACACAATAAGTGTCAATCTTGGAATTCCTCCAAAATTGACACAAAAAGTACCATAACTTTCTCCATATGCCTCCTATAAACCTAATTCTAATTTCTATGGGTAGCCTATGCATATGGGGTAGTTTCTCATGGTTAAATATCAGATTTAGAACCTAATTAAAGGGAAAAATAAATAAATTTTACCTATTGGGAGATAGATTCCCAATGCAACATCCAAATTTGATAAAATTGGCCTGCAATTTGTAGATTCTTGCTCCTCTTTATAGATCCTTACTTTCTCCTTTTAGATCCTTACTCTGCTAGTCTCCAATGGTAATTTACGAAGGAATTGGAAAGAAATTTGGTAGGGAATTGATGTGTGAATGAAGGAATTTGGTTGAGAAAAATTCTAATTCTAGATCCTTACTTTTCCCCACTTTTATATAAGCCGGCCCCCCTTAGCCCCTCCCCCAAGCTACTATGTAATGTCCATTATACCCCTTGGGGCCTCTCATGAAGAAATAATTAAGGAGGAAAGGTTCTAGTCTAATGGTTTAATTATTTCTAATCTAATGGTTTAATTAAATTAATCATCCTCCTAATGAATGAACTTCTAATTGGGCTCAATTCTAACTAATAATAAATGTTGGTCCATGGATCTAATCTAAACTAGTTAGGTCCACTAACACAAGTCTAAAATAATAAACTAACATCTAACAATAATTAAATAATATAATAAATAATTATTCATCATGCACAATATTTAATTAATTATGAAATGACTAAAATACTATTTTTCTAGAAAATATGGTAGTGACATATACCATATATATCTTGACCTACAAACCTATTATCTTACTATACCTTAACTCATTCCTATTACCTTAGCCTATAATCACTTACCTTGCCAATACCTTACCTAGTGTATTGACATAAGAAATCAACTACCAATTCAATGATCATGAGTATCGTTACAACCAAGTATCACCTTGAAACCAACCTAGGATACTCATACACATTGGTACATAGTACAAAGGTACCCCCATCTTTTACAACACTTAACCCTCACTCAAAACTTACCTATACTAGACCCTAGTTTACACCACACCAACTTATAACTAACTCAAAACCTATACTCTAACTCAACACATAAATCTACTCTAACACTCTCAACTGACACTGAAATATATATGTACAAAGACATACACATACATGGAGACACACACATGGACCAACACTACACTCCTCACCATAACCCGATACCAATTGCAACTTATCCTTCACTACTGCATACATGGACACACCCTAGCCTTGATTGATGCTGCCCCTTCTACACATATGTTGTTGATCCTTGATCCTACTACTGTAATCACAATACCCTACTATTTCCCAATATAGGACACACCATGTACTTAGTTCATATACACTTGCTAGTACACTTTCAGGTGCATAGAACTCCCATACAACCACCCACAATCCAAAGTATTTCCCCATCTCACCAACTCCTAGCACACGCACTCTCCATCTGATATGAAACATATATGCACACATTATTCTCAAATACACGATACACCTGGTATCCTAAGTGGCACCTACACCAATCACACCAAGCTCATGGTACATGTTACCATATAAGACATTACCCCCTCCTCACATTCTTAGATATCTGCTGGCACTCCCCACATACACTTCCTATCCTCCAGTACACCCCCAGGTTCTCTCTCTCTCCCTCAGGCACTTATCCTTACCTTGGAACTCACATATATCGATACTCATGGATCATTTGCTACCCATTAATATACAGTTCACTTCCTCTCTACCTCACTAACTCACATATACACCTATTCAATAATGAATCCAACACCCACCGGACACATACATTGGGACTGATACATCACTTACCTATACACAAACACACTAAAAAATTTACACTCAATGTTATACATAGGTTTACCTCACACTCGACACATATGGTTGCAAGAATTTGTTGTCATTCCAAACACACACACTCACATCACTCAGCTTCACCTGGTAGAACTCATCCCATAAGTTCACACCCACAACCAGGTCTGCACAGATACTCGATCCCTCCTTCCATTGTTTGCCACCTCAAGCTAATGCACAACTCAGTATAACAGTGCACAAATTTGTGTGCAATGCCACAACTGCTCAAGGCCCGAGCTGCTTCACCGATACTTGACAGCACTTTTCCCCAACTGCATCTAAATGCAGTTACGTAAAAAAGTTCCCCAAATCTGCTCTGTTACTACTGCCTGGATTCAATTCAGTTCACAACCCCTTGACAGCACATAGTATTGTTGTGCTAAGGCACAGGGAATCCCCCCTTCATGAACCACACACACACTACTACCACCCCTCAAAACAGCATCACTAAGATACTTAAATATCCTCCTAATAAACCAAAACCACCAAGTTAAGATACACACTCTCCTCATCTCAACACATACATTCAAGACCACTATCAAACACCTGGAGTTCACTCTAGTATCACATGTATCCCACCACCCATGGTGCACTATGATACTTCAAGATACACTAATACATCAAGATACTACACAAACCCCATGCACACCATAATACATATAGTTACTATCATGAATATATCTAGTATAGGTGAATATAGTATAATTAAAGAGGAATAACACCAATACACGTAATTATCACCAAATTGACAATTTTATCTTTACGTATCATGGCATATCATTATACTGTCTACGTTTCCATTTATGGATACAACCATAAACTCAATTAGACACTACAACCCCACTTGAACAGATGGCAATCCCTTAGTGTCCCAAATTTAAAATTCTTCCAAATTGGACACAAATACATAGATCTTCTAAATTTTGGGATAATACCACTTAATTCTTTGCCTAATGGGTTGGTCATGGCCATGGGTGGGTTCCTCGAGGCTCAAATAAGTATTCTACCATAGAAATTGACATAGGAATAGAAATTATACCTATTCGGAGTTGGAATCCCAATGAAAATCAAAATTGATACAAGCAAAAAGTGGACAAGTAGAGATTGGAATGGACACGAACTCCTTAGCAATCATCTCTCCAATGTTCCTCCTTGCAATTCCAATCTTCTAGGCCTCCATAATGGTGAGAATGAGTGGTATTGGAAGTGGTTTGATTAAAATTTGGGTGGATTAGGAATAAAGTTACTTTAGGAAATATGAAGGCTAATGAATGAAATAAAATGAATAGATGAACCCTAATTAGAACATGAGTCTTATACTAGGGTTTGTGTCTTGCTACAATGTCAAGTTTGCCTTTTCTCCATTTTTCATGAAGGAAATCTTGTTAATGAAGGAAAGCATCTAACTAATCAATATGGAGAATATTCTATCAAAGTCACTAACTAATTAATTCTATTTGACTAAAGTCATGACTAACACTAATTAGCACTATCTAACACTTAATAAATTATAATTAGCTAGTTTACCTACTAACACTAATAATTCTAGGCAACATAAATTAATTCTAAGCTAAACATTACTATATTATGATATAATATAATTAACAACATGCAAATTACTAAATTATCCTTGAAGTAAAAAGTGGTGGTTACATATCTTTACTACTATACTTACATGTTTACTTTATTTACTTTTCAAGATTCTATATTTATTTGTTCACTTTCTTTCTGTACCATGATTCATTACTTATTTGCTCATCATGTATTACTTCACTATTATTATTTTATAGTCTTTATCATTTAATTGGAATTGTTATTGGGTTGTACTCGTTCCATCATGACTGGATAATATTTTTAGGGGACGGTCTCGAGGAGTAGTGTCCTACTTTCTATGGACCACAGGATGTTGAGAGTGCATACTTGGACCCTATAGCAAAGGAATAGTTGCAAAATTGTCGAAAGGTCTAGCTGGAGTCTCTAGTTATTTTAGTTATTTTTTTAGTATGTTGGTACTGGATCTGTCTTTGGCAACTGCTTGCGAGTTGAGATATAATATTGGATTTAGATTTATTGTTTGTGGTTTAGACTTGTTTAGAAGTTGTGATTTGGATTACATCTCTTTATATAATATCGTGTTTTATCTCCTTTAGATTGTGACTGAGTATATTATTGTTATATATCATCTTGTGGATTTGGATATCATTGTGTGATATTGCTAGTATATATAGATGACCTAGACAAAGTTCTACCGCCGATGCTGCGGCGTAGGCTTGACTACCCACGTACTCGTGCCCGAATATTCGAGTGCGGGTCTTGACACAACACTTCCATAGTGGGCAAAGTTTGTCATCATTTAAGCACAACAACGCTTTACACTAAAGATATGTAATGCTTAAACGAAGACTCATCAACACTATATTTTTCACAGAGAAGACTCTCCATACGGAAGACATGCAAGGCAAGAAGTTCTACTGTGTCATGGTGAATGTGTTCAAGATTGTAATCATTAATTTAAGCACAACTGTGTACTACGTTGAAGGGCTTATCATCTTAAGAGATATTTCTTTGCTCCATAGTGATATATATTAAAGACTTGCCACGCTTAAGTGCTCTACACTGAGACAACACAAAATATTCCCTAATAAAGACATGGAAATTATTACTGACGCTTCGAATCTAAAAGCATGCGATGATTTTAATAGAATTTGTTACATAAGTCAAAGTTGTTGTCATTATTATGTCGTCGTTTTCATGGAAATTGATGTTATTCTTCATAAACTGATACAATATGGCTTGCAGACTATGATTTATGTGTATGCTTAAGAAGGTTAAGATTTGGAATTTATGTCCAGTGATGACATAATTTTAGCACGAATTGCTTTGGTGCTAAAACGAGTAAAATTGTGTAGGTCGCTCATTTTTGTGTACGAAAATCCAATAGTTAGTTGTTCCGGTACAAATTAGTTACAAATGCCTCAGTTTTGGGAATTTTTTTGGAAATGATGGGAGAAAATGAAATATGTTAACCTATATCAAAAAAGTTAGAGACGTCATAATTAGATGTCGCTAAACGTCACTGGTTTTATAATATTTAGTAACGTATGCAAAATAACGTCGCTATACGTCGTTATAATAAAAATAATATGACGTCTTGCGACACCTGGCGATATCTTATTCCGTAATATTATTCGTAGTCGCTGAAGGTCGCGGACAGTCGCTAATAGCGACCTCTTGCGACGTTATACACTACTATAAAAAGCGGGATTAGCGACGTATTTTAGCGACGTCAAAAGAAACGTCGCTAATAATATATAAATTAGCGACTCATTATAAACACGTCGCTAGACGTCGCTAAATGGCGACATTTAGCGACGTTTAGCGACTTTTAATACGATTTTAAAAGATAAGTCGCTATAAGTTCAATTAAGGTCGCTAAACGTCGCTAATATGTCTAATTTAGCGACGTTTAGCGACGTATATAGCGACATTTAAACTCAAAATATTTAGCAACGTGTTTAGCGACGTCCTTTACGTTGCAAATATTTAATTTAGCGACATTTTTTATTGGACGTCGCTAAACGTCGCTAAAATTTGGTTAATTAGGGGTCGGTTTCATTTTTCCCCGTCAGTTGAAATTTTGATTCGAAAACAAATTCCCCCCCCAGCTCCGTCGACCGCGACTACTCCGGCAAGGTATACTCTCTCTCTCTCTCTCTCTCTCTCTCTCTCTCACAGGACACATGTGACATTGACACAAACACGACACACACACTGACACTGACACAGACACAGACACGGCATACACACACACTGACACAGACACTGATCTGGACCTAGGGTTAGGGTTAGGGTTAGGTTTTTTGACATGGGGTTAGGGTTAGGGTTAGGGTTAGGGTTAGGTTTTTTGACAATGTTCATGCATGTGCGATCATGTAGAGATCAGATTTTAATTTCTTCTTTCAAGTATAAAATAAATAAATAATATGGATCGATGAATAAGAAAGAAAGAACATAAGTGTATTTATTTGCACTTTTGCAATATATATATATATATATATATATATATATATATATATATATATATATATATATATATACATACATACATACTAATTGTTTGATTTTGTGGTTACTATTCATTGGTCCAATGGAGGAGGAGAAAAAATGATGGCTATTATTGAATCCATGTTCATATGTCATGACTACGTACATTGGGTGAACAAATTAGAACTAATTCCTGAATATTCGTACAACAACTGATCATGTGATCAAATTAATTAGAACGCCAATTATTCGACCAGGAAGTGTATGATCTAAGCAACCGTCCTTAATTGTGCCCCAAGAATTTTGAGCTCTAGCTACTTCCTCGTTCCACTCCCAATATATATAGGGGTTAATTGCCGAAAGCAAAGTACTGCGGAGTTATGTATCTCAGTTCCTCACCCTACTGTCAGTTTCAAGAAGTGCCTAATGGTCTAAATAATATGACTATAACAGTTGAATTAGCTAAACGAAACTTACAAATCAGCTTAAATAAATAAAGGATTAATTTTAACACTTACTGAAATTACTAGCTAGCAGTATGAAGAGCCTCTAATGGAGCAAAGATATTATCGCAGCATGCATCATTAAGGACATGCATCTCAAGAAACTTATTGGCTTCGGCTGGAGCCTACTACACTAAAATCCGTACACTGACACAGAAGTGGGTTAAGGTATAGTAGTAAAGTGGTATTAAGATATTATTTGGGTAATGTTATATATATATATATATATATATATATATATATATATACTGCTTTTCCCATAATGGACACTGACACAGACACAGAAGTTAATTTTGCATGTAATGATTTATATGATACATACTGTCAATTTTGCAGAAGTATCTAGAAATGGATATGAATTACTATCTGCGTCATCGTTCGTGGATGTACAACCGTCATCTTGATGACATGTGCGGTGTGCGGGATGAATTCATTGAGGGTGTACAGCAGTTCCTGCAGTTCGCCAAGACGTTCCCTCAGTACATGGACGGTACCAAAATTAAGTGTCCATGTGTGAGATGTCGCAACAGGAAATATCATCCAGAAGTGGAAGTTACATATCATTTATACTCGAAGGGCTTTACGCCGAATTACTATCAGTGGACCGCGCACGGAGAACTTGTATCTCTAGCATCGGAGTCGGAGCCCTATGTGGAGCCGTATATGGATGTCCAAGACCACGATGCTTACGACGACGGGTTGGTGAACATGGTTTATGATGCGGTGGGGCCTAGTTTCAATCCTGACAATTATGATGCGGCAGGACCTAGTTTCAATCCTGACAATTATGATGCAGCTGAGGAGGCACCGAATGCCGATGCTGCAAAGTTTATGGAGTTGCTTGAGAATGCAAGGACTCCACTATATCCTGGTTGTGAGGACCATTCACCGTTGGAGGTGGTTACAAGATTATTGAGCATCAAGTCCGATTTTAACATGTCGCAAGAATGCTATAATCGACTGCTCGATTTGATTATAGAGATCTTGCCCGAGGGTGCAAAGTTGCCTAAAGACTTCTATCGATCTAAGAGGATGGTGAGATCGCTTTGGATGGGATACGAGAAAATCGATGCATGTCACAACGGGTGCATGTTGTACTACAAAGACGACAAGGATAAAGATGCGTATAGATTCTGTGGTGCTGATCGCTACAAGGCCACTGTTAGAGGAAAGTCTGTCGGTGCAAGGAAGCCTACCGATTCGATGCACTACTTGCCTTTGACGCCGCGGTTGCAGCGGTTGTTTATGGTTAAGGAGACTGCAGAAAACATGAGTTGGCACAGGCGAAAACAGATCGAAGGAGTATTGGATCATCCATCCGATGGAGAAGCATGGAAGCACTTTGATCGAGAGTATCCACATTTTACCGAGGAAGCGCGTAATGTCAGATTGGGGCTCTGCTCTGACGGTTTTACCCTATTCGGACTTTCGGGCTCCCAGTATTCGTGTTGGCTTGTGATCGTCACTCCGTACAATCTACCGCCTTGGATGTGCATGAAGACTCCGTATATGTTCCTAACCGTTATTATCCCGGGTCCGAATAATCCGAAGAGGAACATCGATGTGTACTTACAGCCTTTGATAGATGAGTTGAATCAGCTGTGGGAAGTAGGTGCCAACACGTACGATATTTCTAGAAAGCAGAATTTTCAGATGAGGGCAGCACTTATGTGGACCATCAACGACTTTCCGGCCTATGGAATATTATCGGGATAGAGCACCCATGGTCGTCTCTCATGTCCGTATTGCATGGACCGTTCTCAGGCTTTCCATTTGAAATACGGAGGCAAACCGTGCTTCTTCGATTGTCATCGATAATTTTTGCCGAAGGATCATCCGTACCGGAGGAATCGGAATGCTTTTCGTGCGGGAGTTGTGGAGAAGGCCAATCCACCTCCAAGGTGGCCCAGATGCACGATATGGGAAGAGGTAAAAGATTTACCAAGTGCTATCGAAGAGCCTGCTAAGGGGTACAAGTGTGACGGATTTGGTCGCACCCATAACTGGACGAAGAGGAGTATATTCTGGGATCTGCCATATTGGAGCACCAATCTGATCAGACATAACCTTGATGTCATGCATATCGAGAAGAATGTGTTTGATAACATAATTAATACTGTAATGGATGTAAAGGAGAAGACGAAAGATAATCCGAAGGCCAGGTTGGACTTAGAAGACATATGTAGACGTCCTGCATTGCATCTGATAGAGGAGGGGAATGGAAAGTTAAAGCAACCTAAGTCAGTTTTCTCACTAGATAAAGAGGATAAAGGTAGACTTTGTAGGTGGATTCAGGGTCTAAAGTTTCCAGACGGGTACGTGTCAAACTTGAGAAGATGCGTCGACCTCAAGGAGAACAAACTAGTAGGTATGAAGAGCCACGATTGTCATGTATTCATGGAGAGGTTAATTCCGATTGCATTTCGGGAATTCTTACCGCAGGTCATTTGGGACCCATTGACAGAGCTGAGCATATTCTTCAGAGATCTTTGTTGTACTAAGTTGCTCGTCGATCGTCTAGAAAAGCAAGAGAGGGATATTGCGATAACACTATGTAAGCTCGAGAAGGTGTTTCCTCCAGGATTCTTCGACTCTATGGAGCATTTGCCAATTCATCTTTCCTATGAGGCACGTGTTGGTGGTCCTGTCGGTTATCGGTGGATGTACCCCTTCGAGCGTCATCTGAATCACCTAAAGAGAAAGGTGAAAAATAAGGCACGGGTTGAAGGATCTATTTGTGAAGCTTATGTTCTCGAGGAGATTACAAACTTTTGCTCGACGTATTTCAAACCGCATGTTGCTACTAATAGGACGAAAGCTCCCAGAAACGACGACGCATATAAGGAATCTAATAATGCAATACTCAAAGTATTCAATGCATCCGGAAAGCCTTCGGGAAAAATGAAGAAGAGATATTTGAATGACGATGAGCTAAGGGCTGCTCAATTGTATATATTACTCAATTGCGACGAGGATGAAGTGGAGAAGCTAGAGGGGTAAGTAATTAATACGTCCACGTTTACATCATCTCAATGTAATAGTATAAGATACTATTATGCTACTAATTAGCAGTTGCATCATTGTTTTTCAGCACATATAATGATGAGTTGAGGTCGGTTAGACCCTACATAACAGACAAAAAAGTAGAACAAGAAATGAAATGCCATTTTCCTTCTTGGTTGAGCGCATATGTAAGATACTTGGTAATTACTTTTTATTTCTGCACTTGTAAAACAAATAACTTACCATCGCTACTTTGGTATTTAGGTCGATCGTCTAATATCATCCGAGACTGAATCTATTAGGACTCTAGCCAAGGGACCAATTACTTCCGTAAAAATATGGCCAAGTTTCTGTGTGAATGGGTTCAGGTTCAAGTCAACAAATGCTCCTATCAGAGACAGCTTTCTGGATCTTGATTCCACGAAAAACAGTGGTTTGTGTATCAAATCTACAAACTACAAAGACGTCAATCCGGGCAATGATTTTTTTGGCATCTTACGAGAGATTGTGGAGTTGACATATAATTATGGCCCAGAACCTGCTAATATCGTGCTATTCAGGTGTGAATGGTTCGATCCGATTCAAGATCAAGGTTGGAAAATTGACAAGCATGGCCTTGTGGATATAAACTACAAGCGTAGATATCAAGGCTACGAACTATTTGTCCTATCAAGTCAGGCTCAGCTCGTGTACTTCACAACTTATCCTAGACGGGGGACAGCGAGGTCGGATTGGTGGGCAGTATGCAAGACTAAAGCTAAAAATACCTTTGACATTGACGAAATAGCTTATCAGGAGGACGATCTACCTCTTGTAACAAATATTGTAGATGTGGACTCAACGGAAGTTACTCATTACACGAGTAATAATGTAGAAGATGTAGAATTATCCGAAGAGGACGACGAAGTAGATGAAAGTGAAGACGAGGAAGAGGAAGAGCAGGACGAGGAAGGCGAACAAGATGAATTTTCTGAAGATGATTGAAAATATAAAATATTCCATGTAGAATGTAACTATATTTGGACTGTAAAATGCTTTGAGATATGTATCACATTTTGACATTAACGAATATATGTATTATATTTTGACTGTATAATGCTTTGAGATATGTATCACATTTTGACTGTAGAATGTAGTATATATTTGTGTTTCTCTATATTCATCATATGTTGTTATCAGATATGACAGGACGACGCAGAGGATTCGGCAGGTCCCGAGGTAGACAAAGTGCCACTCCGGTACTGCCTACTGTTGGTTCCGGATCATCGTCGCCCACTACTCCAGTATATCGAGCAGCCACATCTCCGACTGCGACGACGTTGCGTGGCATCACTCCTGGGACGAGTAGTTCCAGGCATGATAGTACTCCCTCGTCCAGCGTTCCTCCTGCTGACGGAACCATGGAGACTGATGAGTATGTAGAGGAGGTCGTGCCGACGTTGTCCCAGTATCAGCAAGATCCTCCATGCGCACCACCGGAGGAGACGAGGACAGAGATTTGGGCTGACGGTACAAAGTAAGTCAATTAGATAGTTTAGTATAATATATATCGTGTATTTCTTTATTCATCGTATATTGACTTTATCAGTATTCTAAATTATTATCTCTATATAGATATCGTCCATCGTCGGTTCAGAGACGCCTGGGCCAATTTCTGAGGAACAACTACGGTGGCCCTTGGATCAACTACTCTGAGGCTCCGGTGGAGAGGAAGGCGTTCTGGTTTGCGCACTTCCAGGTAAAAGTATATTAAATAAATCCTCTAATTTATGCATATTCGTGATGCTAACTTAATGAATTATTTATTGTAGCAAACGTATTTTTATCCTCCGGACCGGGCCGAGTTGATCGAGCGGCTCTTTCCTACCGTTGCCGCCAAGCTTATCCGAGATGCTCTGGATGACCAGAAGGCTCATGATCGTGCTGGAAAACCGATCCAAGGTTGGATCACGCCTGAGCAGTGGACTGCGATGAGGGCTAGATTCGACGATCCGAGCTACAAGGAAAGGTCTAAGAAGGCCAAGGCGGCTAGGCAGAATGCTGCCAAGTGGTGTGGTGGCTCGATTCCGATGACGGAACATTTCCGTCGTTTGGTATATTTTTTCTTTTAAAATATATTATTTTAATATAAGTACCATAAAATGGTACTTGGAAAAAATATTTAAGTTTAGTAATAAAAAATATATTTTTAACAGGTACAGAGGGGTGAGGATGCAAACATGGTGACCGTCTTCTTGGCCACCCATCGCAAGGACGGAAATCTCATTGATGAGAGGGCCTCACAGACCTATGTAAGTATTACTTTACTTTGTGTTTATTTTAATATAACTTAGACAATTATTGAGTTTCCAAACCTTTTCTAGGCCGAGTATCTTAGGCTTCGTGAGCGGGCGACTGCTAGTGCACCTACACCTGGAGAGGCTGGTGCTTCGTCGCAGCCCGGTCCATCTCCGTCGGCGGACGACCTGTGGGTGACCGCAGCTGGTGGTCTCCAGAGGGGTACGTACTACGGTACGGGCTCCTATGGCGCCCTGGTTGCGACGCAGTCATCTAGGGCCTCCCCGACAGCTGTGCATTCCACACACCCCTTGCAGTCGCAGCCCTCGCAGTCGTCGGCCAGAGTCCAGGAGGCCTTCCAGGAGGCCGTTGACCGTCAGATTGCGTCTCTCCGTGACGACTTGCTGCGAAGTATGGAGGACCAGTCCCGGTCCCAGCCGCAGGCGGACGATCCGATGCTTATCGCACGATTGGATATGCTCGACCGCAGCATGACGGAGCTACGAGAATTGACAAATGATATTAGAGCCTCCAATGATCGCAACATCATGGAGCTGCAGGCGTCACAGCTATCGATGGGCGAGAACCTGACGAGGATGCAGGATTCAATGGGTGATAGCAGTACGAGGCTGTTATCTACCCTGGATTCTTACAACCAGCGACTCGCAGACTTGGGCCGGGCACGGCCGCCACCGACGTCACTGCCTTCTCCATCGACATCGGTGTCGATTCCACGGGACGAGTATGAGGAGTTGTTATCCTTGAAGCGCGCCGCTGGTCAGCCTCCTGCAGATCCGTAGTAGTCTAGTTATTTTTATTATTATTTATGAATTATTGGTACTTCAACAATAGACATGATGTATGATGCTTCTTGTGGTCTTTAATTTTTTAGTTAATTTAATTGGATTATATAGTTATCCACATTTAATTGGATTGATATTTCTTGTGATTTTTAATTTAATTGGATTATATAGTTAACTAGATTGAATCATGTTGGTGTGTATGATGAAGATGATGTAAAACTGCAGGGAATCACCAATGTTTGATTCTGGAATTTTTTTTTTTTTTTTTTTAAATTAGCGACGTTATTAGCGACGTGTAGCGACGCTTAGCGACGTCAATTTACGTCGCTAATTACGTCGCTACTCAGCGACGCTGAAAAACGTCGCTAAGTTCGTCGCTAATGACGTCACTAAAGTCGTCGCTAAACGTCGCCAATTGCTGACATGGCAGTATAGCCAGGTCATTAAAGACGTCGGTGTAACGTCGCAAAAAACGTCGCTAATCAGCGACGTTTAGCGACTTTTATAAACGTCGCTGTTTAGTGACTTGGCGTCGCAACACGTCGCTAAATTTAGCGACACATTAAAGTCGCTAAAAAACGTCGGCATAGCGACGTTTAGCGACGTTTTTAGTTTTTGTGACTTGGAGTTTTCCGACTGATTTAAAACGTCGCTAACTACGTCGCTAAACCTAATTAGCGACGATTTATTGTTATTTAGCGACGTTTTTAGACGTCGCTAATTTGACTTTTTCTGGTAGTGATAATAGGACATTGCTAAATTCGTAAAATATAGCGACGTCAAAACTAAACGTCGCGAATTGGCCATATTTTGGTAATGTAAGAGATACTTTGTGAATTGTTAAAAATCCCAAAATACCCCAATGGCACAAAAAATGTAATCAATAACCTATTTTTCTAACATATGACCATCTCAATAAAGATACTATAAGCACTGCATAATAAAATATTATAACCATAAATGATTTGTACTGTATATAAGAACACGGTACTGTCCATACTCATGACTATGTCCAGGCCGTTGCCGCCCATGGGGCTGAAGCTCCTCTCCACGAGGTCCAAAAAATATGAGCAGCACGTCGAGGACGATGGCCTACATTGTGTTAAACCTGATGTAGCGGCTGAAGGAGGGGTTGCGGATGACCGCGAAGTAAAGGACGAGGAAGAGGAGGAAGGAGTTGAGCGAAAATGACTTGAGGAGGCGGACAAAGGGAAGGAGCGGGACGAGCGGGGCCTGGAGGAACGGGAACTGGCTAGCACGTAGCGGCCGTACAGGACCCCGTCGATGAACGGGTACAGGTAACACCAGGCGAAGATTATGCGGTTTGGGGGGTCGGCAGAGTCTTTCTTTCCTCCTCCTCCTCCGCCGCCGCCATTGTTCTTTGAGGCTTGTGTGGGGGATGGGAGTAAGAGTGGTTTTCTACTGGGTTTGAAGAGGATGGGCTTGGAGAGGTGGTGGTGGCGGTCGAGGCAGAGGGGAGGGGAGGGGACTAGACTGGTCGGAGGGAGTGGGGAAGGGAGGGGGAGGGCGGTGGAGGCGGAGGGGAGGGGAGGGGTAGGAAAAGGGGAGTGGGATATGTGAGAGGGGTATAGAGGGTTATTTATAGGCGAAAACGGAATTGGAACCGACCATCGGAATCCATGACTTTAGCGACGTCTCAATTAGGCGTCGCTAATCGTCGCAATATTTTAAGTATAGCGACGGAAGCGACATTGTTAGGCGAGAAACGAAATTTGATCCGACCATCGGGATATTCATGATTTTAGCGACGTCTCAATTGGACGTCGCTAATCGTCGCAATATTTTAAATATACCGGAGTCCAGCGAAAGAAGCGACATTGACAGGCGAAAATCAAAATTTGAACCGATCGCACAAATTATGAATATTAGCGACTTAAATTAAATGACGACCCTAAACGCCGTTGTTTAAAAAAATATAGCGACGTTATGCGACTCTTAGCTTCGTCTATTTCCTCAGTACTAAAACTAGTCGCTGAAACGTCGCTGTTTGCGATGTATTGTGACATCATTTTTTGGAGCCGCTAAATTTATAAATATTACCGACGTCGCTAATTGACAAAATTTTGGTAGTGAAAAATTACTAAACTTATATTTATAACTTACCTAGGCATTTATATGCACAACTGTCCTATACACCTATATTGTAGTTTCTGAGGCCTGTAGTACCTATCCTTAATTCTAAATTTTATCTCAAATTTGAACCCTCTTCACTAACACAAGCACACATATGTACAATACAACAGACACCTCCCATTACTCATAACAGTGAATCACCATGCACAGCTTAAGGAGAACACACACAAAACTTAACCCATCTGCTGAAACCTACAGATCCTTCTATGACATCTCCACATACAAATATATGTCCCTGATATCTCTTCACATTCCCCATCTACACATGAATTTGCAGATTAGGTATCATAGCTACTCCCCAATCATACATCTATACCCTCACTTAGTCCCTTCTCGACAGTTGCAAGATCCAGTCTATATACTAGGTAATCGTCACCTCCATTCACAATAGATTCAATTGTTTTCCATGTGAATTATAAGGTGTTCATAAGTATAAACGTATACCGTATGCCAATTACAACAGCCCAGCTAAACCCATATAAGCATTTAAGAATCCAACGTGCACAGTACACTCTAGATATATCCGAACCACAAAGTTACTTAGTGGCATTAGAGCTCAACCCATGCATACATATTCATTATTTAATACCAAATCTTCCAAAGAAAGGAAGAGAATATAGGATATTGTTAACATGTGTTTTAAAGACATAAGTTAATACATTGATAAGTGTATATTTTACATTGAAACTTCTATCAGAACTTTTATCAATTTATCTTTTACATTTATCAATACATATTTTAATTAAAAAGATACAATAATAAATGCGTTAGTAAAAGTAAAAAATAAAAAATACACATTTATCAAAGTATTATCGTGTATCCTTAAAAGACATATTAACAAAACCCAAAAATATATACTCCTCGCGCTCCTTTAGCGGAACACCTGTGAACCTGGTGAACAAAAAAAAAATTATATGCTTCCACTTTGTGCCTTGGGTCTAACCAATGTTTCCATCCTCAAGAGCACAGTTCATACATAGCTTCATTCAAATTTTTTTTTTTTTCCTATAAAAAGAACAAACAACCACAAAAAGAATCCAATAATATCATCCCCACACAAATACTATTGGCTTCTCTCATCTTCCATTCGTCCCCAACACATTAGCTACAGGAGCATACACACACTGTCTCTCTCTACTTCTAGGAACCACCAACACTAGTGTAATAGCTAGAATTGTGAAGTACATTAATAACAAGAGAAAAGATCATATCAGCCTTTCATGTGTTCTCCTCCATCATACTCATAATTTTCCTTCACCACCATCGATCTAGCCACACAATACACATCAACATTCCATTGAAACCTCAAATTGAAACTACAGGTATCACGAATCATTTAACATCTCCAACGGTCAATTAATCATATGGAACCAACGAACACGTCAGGGATTCTCTCCACACAGAACCCGCTCATGCACGAACTATCCAGCTAGGTTCTCACATACTCCTTATTTAACGAATCCTAAAGCAAGGGTTCAACACTTACACCATTCATCAACCTCCCCTCAACATAAATCTATTCCACTTTTATATAACAAAAGAAAATATGGTGTTCCTATCTTAGTCGCATCCCTCCATCCAAACCTGCTCCAAGGAGAAGTTGTTGGGAACGAAAGTGCGAAAACCGTTTCCCAAATCAGAGAGTACCTGCGAGAGAACCTAGCAAAACGCACAAACCAAAAAACGCCAAACACAAATCACAGACACAGAGATTTTTGACGTGCAAAACCCTTGCGAAAAAAATCACAAGACGATCGGAGTTCAACCCTGAAAAACCTCCACTAATGGAATAAAAAATACACCGACTCCTTACATACTTCTCACCGATCCAAACGGATCACCACAACTCTTTTGGAACAGAAAATAAATTATAACCACGAAAAAGAAAGACAACGAGAAATACCCAAAAATAATCTCCTTCTTCGAAACGGCCTACAATCCTTCTTTCTCCTCTCCAATGTTGCAATGACACTCTTGCCTCATTTTCTCTTCTTATTGCTATGTTTTTTTTATTTAGAGAGAGTGAAATATTTTAGGGCCAGGAGATACCTATATATAGCCTCAAACCCACAACTAGCATTCCTATTATAGATAGGAATATCCAATCCAAATCCAAATCTATTGACATATTCCTATTATTTGTAGTAATATTCGATCCAAATCCATTGAGATATTCCTATTATATTTAGCAATATCCAATCCAAAGAAATTGAGATATTCTTATTATATGTAGAAATACTCAATCTTACTCCGGAATATTTTTCATATAGGTTGGGAACTCCATCCACTCCAACAAATTTTTTCCTTCATAACTATGCGGAGGGGGTCATCATCCCGACGATCCGCCTGTAGTACTCAAACTTTCCACTTGGTAAAACATTTTTGAACATATCTGCTCCGTTGTCATCTGTATGAACCTTCTCAAGAGTTGCTTCCTTCTTGTCAACCACATTCCGTATCAGATGATACCGGGTATCAATGTGCTTGGACCGGCTATAAAATATCTGGTTCTTCACAAGGTGAATTGCACTCTGACTATCGCAAAGCAAAGGATACTTCCCCTGCTTTAGCCTAATTTTCTGCAGCAGCTTCTTTATCCATAACAACTCCTTGCAAGCCTCCGTCGCCGCAATGTATTATGCCTTTTTCATCGCCAAGGCAACACACTTCTATAAACGCGACAGTCACAATACTGCTCCACCAGCAAACATCATCACATAGCCCAAAGTCGATCGTCACGTCTCTACATCTCCAGCCATATCAGCGTTGGTATATCCAACCATCTTCGACTCGTCACCACCAAATAAAAGTCTCCAATCGGCATTACCCTGAAGATATTATAGAATCCACTTGACTCCACTCCAATGTACCCTTCCAGGATTAGAAGTGTACCTGCTAACTGTGCCGACTGCGTGAGCAATGTCTGGCCTCGTACATACCATAGCATACATAAGATACCCCACGGCTGAGGCATATGGAACTCGCTCCATATCTTCCTTCTCGTCCTCGGTAGATGGACACTACTCCTCAATGAATTTAAAGTGAGCCGCAAGGGGGTTACTCACTTTCTTCGATCCGTTCATCCCGAAACGCTGAAGTACCCAGTGAATGTACTTCTTTTGGGACAAGTGTAGCAGTTTGGACTATCTATCTCAGCTGATCTTCATCCCAAGAATAGTCTTCGCTGCGTCCAAATCCTTCATAGAGAAGGTCGCGCCCAGTTGGCGCTTCAATTCTACTATCCTGGTGGCATTCTGATCCACCAACAACATGGCATCAACATAAAGCAACAAAATGATAAAATAATCCCCGGTGAAGTACCTTACAAAAATACAATGATCTGACGTCATCCGTGCATAGTCATGCTCCCCTATAAACGACTCGAACTTCATGTACCACTGCCTTGGAGCCTGTTTTAGACCATACAAGCTCTTCCTCAACAGGCAGACCAAATGTGACTTGCCCTTCTCACAGAATCCCTCTGTGCTCCAGGTACAAATCTTCCTCAAGATCACCGTAGAGGAATATCGTCTTCACGTCCATTTGCTCGACCTCCAAATTAAAACTGGCTGCCAATGCTAGCACCACCCGTATAAACGACTGCTTGACGACTGGCAAAAAGATCTCATCATAATCTACACATTTTCGTTGACCGTAGCCCTTAACTACCAGCCTCACTTTTTATCAAAGGCAAGTAGCATCATCTGTCTGCTTCACTCTGAACACCCATTGATTCTTCAAAGCCTTCTTGCTATTTAGCAACCGCACCAGATCATAAGTAAAGTTAGCCTCTAAGGAACTCATCTCCTCGTGTATGGCCTCCATCCACTCCTGCCTGTGTTCGTCTTTCATAGCCTCTGCGAAACTTTCGGGTTCTCCCTCGTCAGTTAGTAGCACATACTCACCCGGTGAGTATCTCGTAGATGGTCGACGCTCTCTATCGCTCCTCCTCAATGGAACCACTGGTGTTGGTTGTATATCTACAGCCTCCTCCCCTCTAGGAACTGCCTACTCGACATGCTCATCCTCCTGAGGGTCACCTTGACCATCATCAGAAGGCTGATGATCAAGGTTGGGAGCAACTCCATGTACTGGCCCCTCTATAATTGAATTTTCTTTGATGTCCTCTGGAAACTACTCGTAGCAAAATGACTCTAACTCAGGCAATTCCTCAGCCTTAGAAGGCATCTCTGAATTTTGAGTATTGGTCATGGTCTGATCCTCAACGAATACCACGTTCCTGCTTCTGTAGAGCTTTCTTTCCCCTGGATCGTAGAGTCTATAGCCAAACTCATCCCAACCGTAGCCGATAAAGATGCACGCCTCGTCTTTGGCTCAAGTTTGGATCTCTCGTCCTTCGATACATGCACGAAGGCCTTATAACCAAACACTCACAGGTCATTGTATGACGGCTCTTTGCCGTACCATACTTTGTCTGGCACATCATACTGCAAAGGAGCACTGGGAAATAAATTAATAACATAAGCAGCTTTGTAAAGTGCCTTACCCCAATAGTTGCCTGGCAAGTTTGCTTCTGATAGCAAACACCGTACCCTCTCCATTAGAGTCATGTTCATCCGCTCTGCTACACCATTGAGCTGCGGTATGTTTGGTGGAGTCTTCGGGTGTCGTATCCCTTGCTCTCTGCAATAAGCATCAAATGGACCAATATACTCGTCGTCATTGTCCGACCAAACACATAGCAGCTTCTTACCCGTCTTTCTTTCAATAGAGGCCTGAAACTCCTTGAAAGTGGATAATACATGATCATTGGTCTTTAAGGAATAGACCCAAACCTTCCTGGAACAATCACCAATAAATGTTACAAAATAACAAACACAACCAATGGATTTTACCTTCATAGGACCGCATACATCCGAGTGAATTAACTCGAGCAACGCCGGCTTTCTTGAACTTGGTGACTTTAGAAAGACTCCCTATTTTGCTTTTCCGCCAAACAGTGCGTGCACTTCTCTAACTTTGTAGACTTCAGCCCTGGAATCACCTTCATGTTCACCAAGTCGCTCATCCCCTTCTCGTTGATATGGCTGAGCCTCTTGTGCCACAACTCAGTAGACGCATCAGTAGCTGCGTTAACCTCCTGTGCCCCCTGTGCGCCCCCTTTTATATAGTAGAGTTTGGACCACTTGCTTCCTCTGGCAATCACCATCGAACCTCAGGAAAGCTTCCACTGATTATCCCCGAAGAGATTGAAGAAACCCTCATCATCCAACCTTACAACCGACACCAGGTTGAAAAGGATATCAGGGACATGACGGACATCTTTGAGAATAAGAACATCACATGTCTTTGTCCTAAAATGCACATCTCCAATGGCAACCGCCTTCGACACATCTCCATTACCCATCTTCAATACTCTACAGTCACCTGTTGTGTATGTAAGAAATAGTGCCATGTTATGAGATATGTGCGCTGAAGCACCTGAGTCCACCAGCCAAAAGTTGTCATCGCAGGCGAGGTTCATAACTACCTCATCACCAACAATGATCATGTCACCTCCATGTGTCGAGGCTACCGCTGTAGTATTCTCACTTTGCTTTCCCTTGTCGCCCTTCTTCTCTCTCTTCCAAGCGAAATAGTTCTGCTTGATGTGGCCCTTCTTGCCATAATATTAACACTCTAAGTCCTCGTATCGACCCTTGGACCTTCCCCTGCTTTTGTCTCTGCCACCGCCTGGACCCTTGATTTTACCCCTTCTGCAGCTCTCTGAAACAAGCGCCTCTGAGTGGAATATGGATGAAGTGCCCTGAGAATATCTTCATATCTCTTCATTCAGTACCCCGCTCTTGGCAAACTCCAGACTGACCACGCCTTCCGGAGCAGAAGCGATCATAGACAGTCTTACGGTCTCCCACGAGTCTGGCAATGTACACAGCAACCATAGTCCCTGAACCTCGTCATCGAACTTGACTCCCATCGAGGAAAGCTAGTCAACCACACCCTCGAACTCGCTCAAGTAATCTGTAATAGACGTCTCATCTTTGTACCGCAGATCCATCATCATCCAGATTTGAAATAATTTATTTACCCGGATCTTCTTCGCATACAAAGATTCCAGCTTATCCCACAGTGTCCTCGTATGCTTAATATTGGCAACATGGTTGTACACGTTCTCGTCAACGAACTGCCTGATGTACCCACACACCTGTATATGGTCAAAATTTTAGTCCTCTTCGGATTTGTCACTGGGCCTCTCAGAAGCAAATACCGATAAATGCAGCTTCTTGACATATAGCAGATCCTTCATCTTTCTCCTCCAGTAATGATAATTGGTACCGTTCAGGTTTATCATGCACACTAGCTTCGCGTCCATCTCTCCTCCCTGGTTTATCTGTCAACTCCTGACACCCTTCTGAAATTCCAGAACGTGGCCCTGATACCACTTTGTTGGGAACGAAAGTGCGAAAACCGTTTCCCAAAATCAGAGAGTACCTGCGAGAGAACCGAGCAAAATACACAAACAAAAAAATGTCAAACACAAATCGCAGACACAAAAATTTTGACGTAGAAAATCCTTGCGGAAAAAATCATGGGACAATCAGAGTCCAACCCTAAAAAGCCTACGCTAATGGAATATAAAATACACCGACTTGTTACAAACTTCTCACCATTCCAAAAGGATCACCACAACTCTTTTGGAACAGAAAATAGATTATAACCACGAAGAAGAAAGACAACGAGAAATACCCGAAACTGATCTCCTTCTTCGAAACGGCCTCCAATCCTTCTTTCTCCTCTCCAATGTTGCAAGGGCACTCTTGCCTCCTTTTCTCTCCTTGTTGCTATGATACGGCCTCCAATCCTTCTTTCTCCTCTCCAATGTTGCAACTCTTGCCTTCTTTTCTCTCCTTATTGCTATATTTTTTTTTTAGAGAGAGAGATATCTATTTTAGGGCTAGGAGACACATATATGTAGCCTCAAACCCACAACTAGCATTCCTATTATAGATAAAAATATCCAATCCAATATTCCTATTATTTGTAGGAATATCCAATCCAAATCCATTGAGATATTCCTATTATATTTAGGAATATCCAATCCAAATAAATTGAGGTATTCCTATTACATGTAGAAATACTCAATCCTACTTTGGGATATTTTTCACATAGGTTGGAAATCCCACCCACTCCAACAGAAGTCACACCATATTGTATTTACCACTGCTCTTCCCTTTGCTCATGACAGTGACTAAGTTGACACTCCAACCTCTAGTACGTAGTATAATACATATATATAGCTTACACCCATAGGTAGTCGTTAGCTTTGATTTAAACTAAATAAAGGTTTTGTAAACCCCCTCGATTAATTCTATAGATAGTTAGGTTGGGATTGGAAAAATTTTGGATTAGCAGCAGATGTTGAGGTTTAGAGTAGAGTTGAGTTTGTCTGTTATTTTATTTTATTTAATTAAACCCTTGGCGCGCCCTATCATTGTTTAATTATTCAGGGCCCAATATCAGCCCATAAATTCCATCGGACTATTGTACTTCTGACTTGACTCGCCAATTTAGGTACTGGACTTTTCCGTCACTCAAAATCAAATTTGTTGTGCCCTAAATTAATTGCACAACTTTCCGTATCTTAAAATCCATATTTAATTCCGTGTCGGACACCTGTGTTGTTACCCTCAATTTTGAGATACCAACTTAACCCGTTGAGCCGGACCAACTAAAGGGTCCAAGACTAACTCCAAGCCCCCACCATTTTTGACCTTTGTGTAATTTCTGAATTTTGACCCCAATTGCCCCCATTTAATTTAAAAGTGCGGGACACTTAAAATCCTATTTAAATCGAGAATACCAATTTTGCCTAATCCTATTTTAATCTCCAATTAATCCCGATGGCCATTAAATTAAACCTATACCAAACACCCAACACCCCCTTACCATGCAAATCACCAAACTCTATTTTTCTCCACAATTTTTGCATCATTTCATGTGTTCGTACAATTTCCCGAATTTAAGGGGCTTAGTTGTAATTTATTAATTTAGGTGTCCTCACCTAATTGGCCATGATTAAATGTAGAGCCTACAAATCTTTGCTTTAGTCAACAATTCCCTCCCCCTTACTTTGCATTAAGAAACCTAGCCTTCATGATCAATCTTAGCCTTCTAATTTAAATGAGAGCATCTCCACCCTCCATTCAATACACCCCTCCACCCTCACCATCATAACTCCCAAGCCGGCCCTAATACCTAGACATTGGGAACCACACTCCCCCTCTTTCTCTCCTCCCTCCTCCATATTCTCTCCATACAAATTTTATCTCCTTCCTTTCTTCTCCTTCTTCCTTTCTTCTTGGAGAGGAGCACCCAACTCAGGCTGACTTCACTCCAGCCTGGCAAGTCCGGCCAGTACAGCTTTTCCTGACCCGCAGTAGTCTGACTGACCCAACTCCACCGTGCGGCCTCCCTCATCCGGCCAGCAGCACATTGCTCCGGTCGACTTCCCCTGCCGATCCCCCGCAGCACCCCGTCCGGCTTTAGACCACCCCAGACCCACTCCGGTTGCTGTACACCCGACATCACCTCCACAGCAACTCCCCATTGCTCCGGCCTTCTTCCCCCCTGTCCGGTCGGTGCAGACCACCCCGTCCGGCCGACTGAATCCTCCGCAGCTCGGCTTTACACTACCGCCAATGCCCTCTCGACTACTCCTCCACCCATTGCTCCGGCCGAGACTCCCCCCCCCCCCCCCGTCCGACCAACTGTGCAGCTCCCTGTCACCACCATTAGGTCCCATCATCACCACCACAACCACCGCAAGGTCACTACCACCACCTCGCTCCGGCCAGCGACCAACCTCGCCGTCGAGGTACAACTCTTCCCTCGCCTTATCTCTCATTTATATTGTTATAGTTAAGTTATAAGAATAGGGTTTTTATATGTGGTTAGTTAGGGTTCTTTTTAACACATTATATAAGTAAGAATGAGGATTCTTGATACTTATGGTTGTGTGCATTATTTAGGGCTTAGGAGCATGGGATGATGATTTATACTTGTATATTTAATTTGGAAGAGAAGCATTACTTATACAGCCTATATATAATTGTTAGTATGGTCGTGGTTGAATTCACCATTAAGGAATGGTATGATTTGGTGATCAAATGGACAGTAGATGTTATGTAGAGGAAACTTGTCTTTGAAGTATGTAGTGTAAAATGCTTATTTTAAATGTATGATTAGAAAGGATAGTAGGTAAATGACTGATTGAGGACTAGTGTGATCGATAATTTAGAAACTGAAAATTTAAGGTGATTAATTTAGGGAGGTGCATGGCAATTGGTAACAATAATATTAAACGAAGAAATTAAAATCATAAACTGTATTTTGAGGATGGTTTGATGATGTGGTACTGATGACTAGATGATTTGACGTATCGTACCGATAGTCAACTGTGGTCAAACCCCCTTAGTGTCTTATCCCTGTGAGTCGTAGCTGAGACTGAGTTAGTTGTAGATGTATGTTGCATCCTTATCTGTCGTGGAACAGATTATTGATTATTGGTTTGTATCTCATCTCTAGGTACTACGGGACCTGAGGATTTGGATGTGGTACCGGGACCCCGTCATCAGCATCCGCACGCATACAAGTGTACCTTGCCACCCTGTATTTCAGATTACAGATACTTGTTGTTCTTTACGTACATTGTGCATGTATTTATAATAACGTTTGATACTTCGCATCCAGATCACAACAGGGTGCTGACATTCGTCGTAACGTATTAAAATAATTATTAGATGCTTCGTAGCACCTCGATGTACGTACTTGAGTATATCGACACCCCAGGACACACTCATACACTGTGATCGTACCAGATTCCTGTATCATGATACTGACATCATGACCAGAGACTGGGACGACCTTAGGGTCGCGTCTGTTGAGATTACTTCTGTGTGTCGAGACTGTTAGATAGAGGTTCAGGTTCAGAGCACCATCGTTGACCGCTTGGGACAAGAAAGACAGTTTATAGACATTTGGGCTCCTCTGTACGCACTTATATATGTATGTAGTATCTATGTAGTGATCCTGTATCTAGTGTAGTGGTATCACCCCTGTGACTCTTTGCCCGGAGCTGCGGTACGTCCCGTGTGTTTCCGTGTCCGGAGCTACGTTTTTATTTTAGATAGCCCATGCGTCGAACATTGTCTTTAAACTGTGTCACACTTGTTTGGTTATGATAGAGTACCATGTTGTTGCACTTGTACATTTCTATATACTTGGTATATTGTATTTTTGTCCCTTGTTACGTCCCTCTGAGGACCTGGTTCCCTGCCAGTTTTGCAGCATAGATGATTACGGAGCATTTGGAGTTGCTGTTGGAGTTGCATGTCTTGCGAGCATGGTACCAGGTACTCACATATTATCTATCGGCATTATGGTTATTTTACATTGATTATTCATCTGCTGTTGTAGCCTAGTTTTTATAGACTCATACTTCTTCTCGAGTCTATTCGAGTTAGTGTGTTATTGGGCGGCCGACTTTAGCACATATAGCTCTTTCTTGTATACTTCTGTATATTGTGGATTAAGACATAAAAGTTTATATTTATTGGATATCTAGATAGTACCCTTTATATTATACAGCTTATACGTATTCGAGTCAGATCAGAGTCTGGTCGAATGCGTAGCTAGCGTGTCACGTATTCCTGGTCCTACGTATTTTGGGACTGGGGCATGACATGTTTTTGTGGTGGCCTATACAGGTCCGTTTTAAATCGTCTTGGTCACCTGACTGTGCCAAGCGAGCCTGCAAATTAGGAATAGATATTTGATTGTTGAATAGGATCTCAATCCATAATCGATTTTATAAACTCATTTTTGTATGTGATTATCGCCCTTGGACTTCCAATTTGTATTCGTTCAATTTCCTTCAATATCGTTATCATTGTTCTCATCCCCTATTGTTCGCGAAGAAGGATGCTTGTGCCTGATGATTTTCCTTCAGAAGAAGATCGAATACCAGACGACAGAAGACAAAATTTGTGTACCTTTCTCTGAGAAGGTTGTTACCTTATCAGGATAGATTGATGGGTTCTTTGGATTCTAGAACTAGTATGGAAGGGTAGCCAGAGAAATAGACCCAGTAGTACCCTACCCGTGCTTGAGATAGCAATGATCTTGGAAGTACTGGGAGCTGGAAGGATTGTTGATCATGACAAAGAATAAATTATGGAAGAGCATAGCCCGATGCTAGGAATTAGTTGTCCTAAAAGATAGTGATACCAGGAATGATATTATGGACTAGAGGAGATAAAATTTTAGGCTCTCACTTGAAAGATAATGATCTGATTCCAGAAATTCTAGTATGTGCTTGAGTGATACCATTAATGTACTATGTGATTTGGAGAGATAAATAACGAAAAGAAGAAATTTAAGGAATAAAATGTAGGAATAAATTTTGAGGAGGAGAGAAATTATACTTTAGGCGGGAAAGAAATTTTCTTTTGAGGATTAGTGTTGTAAACAGAACAGGAGAATTTATTTTTGGTTAAGTCTGGACGATGACATTGTCCTAGCATGAGTTGATTGAGCCAATACCACGCGACACTAGATTATCGACGTAGTTACATTATCCTTGACCACTAGATTACCTTGAGATTGAGATTCTTCAGAGAGCCCAGGGAGCATGGTGCCCATCTACCTCAGGGGCACACAATGCAAGGTGAACCAGTATACCCCCGTATTATATCAGAGTTTGAGGATGTGATTCTAGAGAACCTTTCGGGCCTGCCACCTAACAAAGAAATAGAATTTGATTTAGAGTTGACTCCAAGAGCCGAGCCAGTTATTTTCTCGTCTTCAGACTAGCACCGATAAGAGTTGGTTGAGTTGAAGGTCCATAGTAGAGGATCACTTAGACAAGGGTTTCAGTCGGGCTAGTGTTTCTCCATGGAAAGCAACAATCTAAATAGTACCGAAGAAGGATGAGACATTATACTTGTGTATTGATTATAGGGCATTAAATATCGTAGCGATAAAGAACAAGTATCCTATGCTGCCCAACGACAATTTATTTGATCAGCTTACCAGCGCATTTTGTATTCACGAAGATCAATCTCAGATCAGGCTAACATCAAATCAAGGTACGGAGATAAGACATTCTGAAAACGGCTTTAAGGACGAAGTATGGATGCTATGAGTTTCTAGTCATGCCATTGGGTTTAACCAACGTGACAGCAATATTTATGAGCTAGAGGAACAATGGTTTCCACCAGTACTTGGATAAGTTTATGGTGGTGTTCATCGACGTCTTGGTATATTTCGAGAACTAGGAGAAACACGAGAGACATCTCAGGATCGTGTTGGAGGCGCTGAGACATGAGAGACTGTACGCCAAGCTCAGCAAATGTGAGTTCTGCCTGGATAGAGTACAATTTTGGGGGCACATAATCACCGAAGATGGACTATCAGTTGACCCGGAGAAGATAGCTGCAGTTGAGACATGGCCTACACCTACATCAGTTTCAGAGATTAGGAGTTTCCTCGGACTTGCCGGATATTATCGGAGGTTCGTGGAAAACTTTTCGAGGATAGCTGCGCCTATGACGTGACTGACGCGTAAAGGCGAGAAGTTTATCTGGACCGACAAGTGTCAGGTGGCTTTCGAAGAGCTAAAGAAGCGTCTGACATCAGCACCAATTTTGATACTACCTTCAGGATCAGGAGGATTTGTAGTGTATAGTGATGCGTCTGGGAGCGGATTAGGTTGTGTACTGATGCAACATGGCAAGGTGATAGCCTACGCATCGAGACAGCTGAGAGTTCATGAAAAGAACTATCCGACGCACGACTTGGAGCTAGCTGCAGTAGTATTTGCACTAAAGCTATGGAGACATTACCTTTATGGTGAGCGTGTTGAGATTTACGCAGATCATAAAAGCCTGAAGTACGTCTACACGCAGAAGGAGCTCAACATGAGGCAGAGGCACTAGCTAGAGTTGATGAAAGATTATGACATTGAGTTACAGTACCACCCTGGCAAGGCGAATATCGTAGCAGATGCCTTAAGCAGGAAGCCCATGGCATATTTTTATGACTCATCGCCGGTTGTTAGAGGATCTTTAGAATTAAGATCGTATTGCCAGGCATGAATGAATAGATGGCCCGTCTAGAGGTTCAGTCCATATTTATTAAGAGGATCTAGGCAGCCTTGCCTACAGATACGAGATTTAGACGACTGTGAGAAAGGACAGAGGCCGACATGCAAATGTAACTCAGATTCATGAAGACGGAACATTGAGATATGGAGATCGCCTATACGTTTCGAGTAGCGATCTACGCCAAGAGTTGATGACCAAGGCTCATAGCTTGATTTATTCTATTCATCCCGGGGGTACGAAGATGTACCAAGATTTGAGGCAACATTTCTGGTGGCATGGGATGAAGGAAGAGATTGAAAGATTCGTGACAAGATATTTAGTTTGTCAGCAAGTCAAGGCAGAACATCAGAGGACTGCAGGACTATTGCAGCCGTTTCCCATTCCTGAGTGGAAGTGGGAACACATTACCACGGACTTCGTCACAGGATTCCCGCGGAGCCCTAGCGGGAAGGATGCTGTTTGGGTTATCGTGGACAGACTCACCAAGTCTGCACATTTCTTGCCCTTCAGAGTTGGGCAGTCCACGGAGATTTTAGCTGACATGTATATGAGGCAGATAGTACGATTACATGGAGTGCCTGTCAGCATCGTATCGGATCGTAATTCCAGATTCATGTCGTATTTTTGGCGGAGTATGCAGGAGAGCCTAGGAACTCGTCTCAAGTTCAGCACGGCATATCATCTACAGACTGATGGTCAGTCAGAGCGCACGATACAGATATTAGAGGATATGTTAAGAGCGTACATGATTGATTTTGGAGGATCTTGGGAGGACCACCTACACTTGGTGGAATTCTCCTACAATAACAGTTACCAGGCTAGCATACAGATGGTACCTTATGAGGCACTGTACGACAGGAAATGCAGGTCGCCAGTTTGTTGGAGTGACGTGGGAGAGCGTCAGATACTTGGTCCAGAGTTGGTGACCCAGACAGTGGAGAAGGTCAAGCAGATTCAGAGCCACCTGCGTGCAGCACAGGACAGACAGAAACATTGGGCAGATGCGCACCGCAGGCCATTGGAGTTCAAGGAGGGTGACCATGTATTTTTGAGGATATCGCCCACTCGTGGTACCATCAGATTCGGAGGCAGAGGCAAGCTGAGTCCGAGGTACATTGGGCCTTTTGACATCATGCAACGAGATGGCGAAGTGGCTTACCGTCTTGCATTGCCTCCATCATTAGAAGGAGTGCATGACGTATTTCACATATCGCAGTTGAGGAGATATATCGCAGACCCTAGCCACGTACTTGATCATTCGGAGATTACAGTCGGGCCTAGTCTGTCTTGCGTAGAGCAGCCAGTTGAGATCCTCGATTGCAGCGAGAAGACTTTGAGAGGGCAGACTATTCGACTGGTCAGAGTTGCATGGAAGCACCATTCACCAGGCGAGTCTACATGGGAGCGCGAGGATTCTATTCGGAAGCGGTTCTCGTACTTATTTGAGGAGCAAGGTACGAATTTACGTACGATATTTGATTACTAGTTGTTTTTAAATTCTTTTAGCTATTATCGTACTTTACTTTTAATTTCGGGGACAAAATTTTTCTAAGTTGGAAAGAATGTAAACCCCCTCGATTAATTCTATAGATAGTCAGGTTGGGATTGGGAAAATTTTGGATTAGCAGCAGATATTGAGGTTTAGAGTAGAGTTGAGTTTGTCTGTTATTTTATTTAATTAAACCCTTGGCGGGCCCTATCATTGTTTAATTATTCAGAGCCCAATATCAGCCCATAAATTCCATCGGACTATTGTACTTCTGACTTGACTCGCCAATTTAGGCACTGGACATTTCCGTCACTCAAAATTAAATCCGTTGTGCCCTAAATTAATTGCACAACTTCCCGTATCCTAAAATCCATATTTAGTTCCGTGTCGGACACCTGTGTCGTTACCCTCAATTTTGAGATACCAATCTAACCTGTTGAGCCGGACCAACTAAAGGGTCCAAGACTGACGCCAAGCCCCCACCATTTTTAACCTTTGTGTCATTTCAAAATTTTTACCCCAAGTGCCCCCATTTAATTTAAAAGCGCAGGACAATTAAAATCCTATTTAAATCGAGGATACCAATTTTCCTAATCCTATTTTAATCCCCAATTAATCCCGATGGCCATTAAATTAAACCTATGCCAAACACCCAATACCCCCTCACCATGTAAATCACCAAACTCCATTTTTTTCCCATAATTTTTGCATTATTTTATGTGTTCGTGCAATTTCCCGAATTTAAAGGGCTTAGTTTCAATTTATTAATTTAGGTGTCCTCACCTTATTGGCCATGATTAAATGGAGAGCCTACAAATCTTTGACTTAGTCAATAATTCCCTTCCCCCTTACTTTGCATGAAGAAACCAAGCCTTCATGATCAATCCTAGCCCTCCAATTTAAATGAGAGCATCTTCACCCTCCATTCAACACACCCCTCCCTATAAAACATCACCCTCACAACTCCCAAGCCGGCCCTAATCCCTAGACATTGGGAATCACACTCCCCCTCTCTCTCTCATCCCTCCTCCATATTCTCTCCATACAAATTTTATCTCCTTCCTTTCTTCTCCTTCTTCTTTTCTTCTGGGAGAGGAGCACCCAACTCCGGCTGATTTCACTCCGGCCCGGCCCGTCCGGCCAGTGCAGCTTCCCCTGACCCGCAGCAGTCCGACTCACCCGTCTCCACCGTGCGGCCTCCCTCATCCGGCCAGCAGCACATTGCTCCGGTCGACTTCTCCTGCCGATCCTCCGCAGCACCCCGTCAGGTTTCAGACCACCCCCAGACCCACTCCGGCTGTTGTACACCCGACATAACCTCCACAGCAGCTCCCCATTGTGTCGACCTTCTTCCCCCTGTCCGGTCGGTACAGACTGAATCCTCTACAGCTCAGCTTCACACTACCGCAGTGCCCTCTCGACTACTCCTCCACCCATTGCTCCGGCCGAGACCCCCCCCCCCCCCCGTCCGGCCAACTGTGCAGCTCCTTGTCACCACCATTAGCTCCCATCATTACCACCACCACCACCGCAGGGTCACTACCACCACCTCGCTCCGGCCAGCGACCCACCTCGCCGTCGAGGTACAACTCTCCCCTCGCCTTGTCTCTTATTTATATTATTATAGTTAAGTTATGAGATTAGGGTTTTTATATGTGGTTAGTTAGGGTTCTTTTTAACACATTATATAAGTAAGAATGAGGATTCTTGATACTTATGGTTGTGTGCATTAGTTAGGGCTTAGGAGCATGGTATGATGATTTATACTTGTGTGTTTAATTTGGAAGAGAAGTATTACTTATACAGCCTATATAGAATTGTTAGTATGGTCGTGGTTGAATTCACCATTATGGAATGGTATGATTTGGTGATCCAATGGACAGTGGATGTTATGTAGAGGAAACTTGTCTTTGAAGTATGTAGTTTAAAATGCTCAATTTAAATGTATGATTAGAAAGGATAGTAGGTGAATGACTGATTGAGGACTAATGTGATCGGTAATTTAGAAACTGGAAATTTAAGGTGATTAATTTAGGGAGGTACATGGTGATTGGTAACAACGATATTAAACGAAGAAATTAAAATCATAAACTGTGTTTTGAGGATGGTTTGATGATGTGGTACTGATGACTAGATGTTTTGACGTATCGTACCGATAGTCAACTGTGGTCAAACCCCCCTAGTGTCTTGTCCCTGTGAGTCGTAGCTGAGACTGAGTTAGGTGTAGATGTGTGTTGCATCCCTGTCTGTCGTGGAACAGATTACTGATTATTGGTTTGTATCTCATCTCTAGGTACTGCGGGACCTGAGGACTTGGACGTGGTAGCGGGACCCCGTCATCAGCAGTCGCATACAGGCAAGTGTACCTTGCCACCCTGTATTTCAGATTACAGAGACTTATTGTTCTTTATGTACATTGTGCACGTATTTATGATGACGTTCGATACTTCACGTCTGGATCACAACCGGGTGCTGACATTCGTCGTAACGTATTAGAATAATTGTTAGATGCTTCGTAGCACCTCGATGTACGTACCTGAGTATATCGACACTCCAGGACACACTCATACATTGTGATCGTGCCAGATTCCTGTATCTTGATACTGACATCATGACCAGATACTGGGACGACCTTAGGGTCGCGTCTGTTGAGATTACTTCTGTGTGTCGAGACTGTTAGATAGAGGTTCAGGTTCAGCGCACCATCATTGACCGCTCGGGAAGGGGAAGACAGTTACAAGACGTTTGGGCTCCTCTGCACGCGCTTATATATGTATGTAGTATCTATGTAGTGATCCTGTATCTAGTATAGTGGTATCACCCGTGTGACTCTTTGCCCGGAGCTGCGATACGTCCCGTGTATTTCCGTGTCCGGAGCTACATTTTTATTTTAGATAGCCCACGCGTCGAACATTATCTTTAAACTGTGTCACACTTGTTTGGTTATGATAGAGTACCCTGTTGTTGCACTTGTACTTTTCTGTATACTTGAAATGCTGTATTTTTGTACCTTGTTACGTCCCTCTGAGGACCTGGTTCCCTGCCAGTTTTGCAGCATAGATGATTACGGAGCATTTGGATTTGCTGTTGGAGTTGCATATCTTGCGGGCATGGTACCAGGTACTCACATCATATCTATCGGCATTATGGTTATTTTACATTGATTATTCATCTGCTGTTGTAGCCTAATTTTTATAGACTCATACTTCTTCTCGAGTCTATTCGAGTTAGTGTATTTTTGGACGGCCGACTTTAGCACATATAGCTCTTTTTTGTATACTTATGTACATTGTGGATTGAGACATAGAAGTTTACATTTATGGGATATCTAGATAGTGCCCTTTATATTATACAACTTATACGTATTCGAGTCAGACCAGAGTCCTGTCGAATACGTAGCTGGCATGTCATGTATTCCTGGTCCTACATATTTTGGGACTGGGGCATGACAGGTTTTACGCTAATCAACATTATGGAGATTTGTTTTTAATACAGAGCTTACTCGAGGTATTAAAGGAAGGGTTGTATAGGTTTAAAGAATACAGAGGGGAGATGAATACCGAGGGTGTAAAGAGAAAGCCTGGCGCCTTGATGGACAAACGCTTGTCGAGGTTCAGGTTGGACGGGGATAAAGCGACTGAAGTAGATCCTTCCCGTGGAGAATAACGTTACGGCTGCTCTGGTCCGCCGGAGAGAAGTCCTGCCTGGACTGTAGATAGCTGAGTTCCCTGTCTCAAGATGACGGGCATAAAAGGTTCTCCTCACTCGAGGTCGAAGAGTACGCCGAGATAAGTGTTGGGAATGAAAGCGCATAAACCGTTCCCCAAACCAGAGAGTACCTGAAAGAGAACCGAGCAAAACACATAAACCAAAAATGCCAAACACAAATCACAGACACAGAGATTTTTACGTAAAAAAAACCAGATGGAAAAAATTACGGGACGAACGGAGTCCAACACTGAAGAACCTCCATGAATGGAATAAAGATAATGCACCCTCTACAAGCTCCTCTCGATCCATAACGGATCCCTATAACACTTAGGAATAAAAAATAGATCACACCACGAAGATAGAAGACAATGAGAAATTATCCAAAATTGATCCCCTCCTCCGAAACGGCCTCCGATCCTTCTTTCTCTCTTCCTAAAGTTGTAATGGCACTCTTGCCTCATTTTTTTCTCCTTGTTAAGATGATAGCTTAAGGATTAGGGTTAAAAAAACCTAATATATACCCCTTAATCCCGTAACTAAACCTGGACCGTAGGATACGATCCAACGATGCTTAAAATATCCCACATTCAGCGGACACCATACTCGGGCCGAACTTGGTAGAATCGACGAATAAAAAATAGCCACGACAAAATCAAAATAGCACCTCTCTGGAACACCCAGACCGATCAAAATAGCACCTCTCTAAAACACCCAGACCGAACTCGGCCTGGGACCGAGTTCGGGCCGAGCTCTGCCCCCTCCTTTGACAGAATGTTGTTCTACTGATCTCGACCTTCTTCGTCGCCTCCCCGAGCTTCTCCGACACACAGACAGTGCTCGTCGTACTCCGGGATATTCTCCACATAGGTTGGAAACCCCACCAACTCCAACAAATCTCCCCTTTCACAACTATATGAAGGGGATCGTCATCCCGATGATCTGCCTGCAGTACTCAAATTTTTTCTATGGAAGAATCATTGTAAACATGTCTGCTCTATTGTCATCTGTATGAACCTTCTCAAGCGCCACTTTCTTCTTATCAACCACATCCCGTATCCAACGATATCGAGTATTAATGTGCTTGGACCGACTATGAAATGTCTGGTTCTTCACAAGGTGAATTATACTCGATCTATCACATAGAAAAGGATACTGCTCTTACTTTAGACTCATTTCCTATAACAGCTTCTTCATCCACAGCCACTCCTTGTAAGCCTCCGTTCCCGCAATGTACTCTGCCTCTGTCGTCGACAAGGCTACATACTTCTGTAACTGCGACTACCACAATACTGCTCCACCAGGAAACATCGTCACATAGCCCGAAGTCGATCGCCTTGTGTCTACATCTCCAACCATATCAGCGTCGATATACCCAACCAACTTTGGCTCATCACCACCAAAAGAAAGTCTCCAATCGGCAGTGCCCTGAAATTATCGTAGTATCCACTTGATCGCACTCCAATGTATCCTTCCAGTAATTGAAAGATACCTGTTAACCGTGCCAACTACGTAAGCAATATCTGGCCTCGTATACACCATAGCATACATAAGACTTCTCACAACTGAGACATATGAAACCCACCCCATATCTTTCTTCTCGTCCTCGGTAGATGGACACTGCTCCTCAGTGAACTTATACAACAAAAATACAGAGTTTTAGCGACTGAATTTTTCGTCGATAAAATGCCTATTTTCGTCGCTATTTTAATATAGCGATGGATTAGCGACAAAAATATGGTATCACTAATTAAAGTATCGGTGCCATATTTCCGTCGCTAATCTGTCGACATGGTGACGAATTTGTAACAAACTTAGCGACGGAATTATAGCGACGGATTAGTGACATAATATTTATGTTGCTTTATTTGGTGAAGGATTAGCGATGGATTGGCGACAAAAAGTGTGAGCCCATTTTTACCAAATTTTCTAGAAGCTCACCGGCGGAATGTTTGTTGCTAATCTGTCGCCAAAAATGACGGACATAGCAAATGATATAGCGATTATGTCTGATAATTTTTTTTACATTTTTTGGTACCAGACATATTTAGCGACGGATATTTTGCCACTAATATGTAGCTAAAGGGTCGCAGATCCGTCATTGACCTGCAATTTTCCATTTTTTTCATCGCTAATTCGTCGCATGCATTCGTTCAGATTGACACATGGAAATCATGATTCTTTATCCCTGTCAGTTTGCGTTCGTTGAGATAAACACACCTTATCAGATTTTACACGTAGTAGTTAGAAAATCTCAACTTTAAAATCCAATTGAATATTATCATTTTTTTCTCCCTTCTAAATGTAAATGGCGCTAGAGGCTTGACCCACTTACTGTTTGTACTTTGTTTTAGCTACAAATCTGAATGCCTGCAAATAATTTTTAAGTCATTTCTTGCTTTGAAATTGTCTTTCATTTTTTCTTTGATATCCAACACCATATTGAAGATGTTGTCGAATATATTTGTTTCGATAGGCATAACATCAAGATTGTGTCTTATGAGATTGTCCTTCCAATAATGTAAGTTCCAAAAGATACTCCTCTTCGTCCAATTAAGTCTATGTTCAAACCCTTCAAAGTGAAGGGTTGATATTGGATCTTCCATCACAGTCGGCAATCCATCTACCTCTTTCCAAACTCGGACTCATGTCAGTCTCAACGGGGTTGAAGATAGTTCTTGTTTACCAGCTCTAAAGCCATCTTTGTTCCTTTTCCACGGATGAGACATGGAAAGGAACTGACGGTGTCAATAAAAAAAGCATGCTTTCCTCCATTCTGGAGATGAAATGGCTTACGCTTTCCCATACATATCGGACAAGACAAAGTACCATGAGTACTCTAACCCGATAACATCCTATATACTAAAAAATCTTAGATTGTCCACATAAGTGATGCTCTCATCTTAAAGTTCTCCTACTTCGATATATCATATGTCTAAATGTCGAACTGCCATAATTGTTTCAACTCATCCACCAACGGATGCAAGTAGATATCGGTGTTCTTCTTTGATTTTTTAGACCGGGTATGATAAGTGTCAAGAACATGTAAGGAGTTTTCACGCACATCCTCAGTGGTAGATTGTAAGGAGTCAAAATCACCAGTCAATAAGAGTACTGAGATCCCGACTATCCGAAAGGAGTGAATCCATCAGAACATAAATCCAACCGCACATTCCTGGACTCCGCAAAAAATTCAGGATGACACCGATCAAAATGCTTCCATGCCTCTCCATCGGAAGGATAAGATAATTCTCCATCATCCATCTTTCGTTCCTTGCTATGCCATGTCATGTGTTCTGTTGTATTTACGGACATATACGTGTAGGGACGCAACCTTGCTCGGGTAGTTGACTTTTCTTTTTCACGAATTAGCTTGTACCGGTCTGCATAAAAAAAATACATCTATCTTTATCATTGTTCTCCTTGTAGTACAACATGCGACCATTTCGACAATAATTTATCTTTTTATAGCCGAATCCGAGTTTTCGTATAATCATCTTCGACTTATAAAAGTTTTTAGGCAACTCTATTGATCCTTTTGGCAACAACTCTCTAACAAACTGAATTATCCGATCGTAGCATTCCTGTAGCAAGTTAAAATCAGATTTGTGGTTCAACATCAGCATCACCACCGACAGGACAGAATGAGAATCACAACATGGGTATAACATAGTATCGACATTCTTGAACATATCATAGAATTTCTTCGCATCAGGATTTGGATCCTCCAGATCAAAACTTGGACCGGCCGTATCAAATACCAACTCATGCGCCAGATTTTGCGGACGATATTCAAAGTTATCTTCGATAGTGGACTCTTCTACCTCCGTATTGAAGGAGGAATAATATTAAAGATTCAAAGTTCTCCTTGAGCTGTCAACTCCTTTTAGTTCGGTAAAAAATCCTTCTTGTAGAGATGCACCCTCACGAGATCCACATTTTTGAATGGTATATTATGACATTTGACACAAGGGCACTTGATTAGCCTCCTATCAATAAAATAAGGTTGACTACTGGCATATTTAACAAAATATTTCATGCCCGCCCTGAAATCATCTGTCAAACCAATCATACTCTTATGTCACCAATTGTACATCCATAATCAGTCAACTAAGTATCGACTCATTAATTCATTATGTACCATATATATTCAAACAATATGGATAAGATACAAAGATGAGTTAGGATAAGATACAAAGTTCCTTCTCATGCATGCCTCCTTTATGATCAATTTAATTCGACACTCATCGTTATCGGTATCGGGTATCGGTCGGTATAAGATCGGGACACTCCAAACTGTATCGGTATCGGCCGATACTGCAAACTATGCTTTCATAATAAAGATTTGACACTCATCAGTATCGGTATCAGGTGTTGGTTAATTCTAATTTAAGAGAATATAGTAATATAAATATACTGAGCCAAAAATTAGTTTGGCCCAGGAATGAATTAAATTAGACATTGAGCTGGTTCTAAACCAGTTGAGTGCGGGTCATTATAATGATAAAAAATATACATAGGTGTAATATTTTTTGAACTCAAGTTTTGAATTAAAAGCTTTAGTCCAAGTTGAACTTGAGCTACGTAACTATAGTCAAGCCTTTGTATTAAATATAATTGGCCTCTTATAATTTTGGGACATAATGGGTTTGGGCTTGATAATACATTATTAAGTTGCCGATACATGCCTTAGCGTAATAAGTATTCAATACTCATCGGTATCGGTATCAGGTATCAGTTTGTATCATACTTCCTCGACACTCATCGGTATCGGTTATTAGGACATACCAAACTGTATACCGCAAACTACGCTTTCAATATTATCCAAATTTAGATTCAAACTTAAACCTAAAAATATTACCCAAAATTATTTTCCAACCTTAAAGCTAAACATAAGTTTAAATGCAAAATGTAAAACAAAAAATGAAATGAATGAGGTATTGGGGATTACTGAGCAGCCGGAGGAGGAGGGCACTAGAGGAGGTGGGGGTCACATGGGGAGGGGGCCCACGGAGGAGGAGGGTAGGGGAGGAGGGAAGGGGTCGTCGGAGGAGGGAGGAGGGAGGTGGGGGTCGTTGGAGTAAGGGATAGAGGGGGTCACAGGGAAGAAGAAGGTCGCTCGGGGGAGGGATGAGGGAGGGGGTCGCCGGAGGAGGGAGGATAGAGGTGGGTCAGACGCCGAACGAGGATGAGAAGGAGAGGGGGTCGGACGCCGGAGGAGGAGGGGTGGATGAGGTTTCGAGGTCATGGTGAGAGAGGAGAGAGAGAGAATGTTTGGGGGGGGGGGGGGAAATAAAAATAAAAATAAAATTGGAACATTGAAATAAAACGTTTGGCAGCGACAAATTTTTTGGTAACTATTTAGTTGTTGAGATAAAATCGACACCACAATGACAGAATAGCGACAAAAATTAATATATATTTCTTATATTAATACATTAGTCTATATGCCATCGATCTTTCATCGCTACACCAGCGACTGAATGTGATCCGTCGCAAGGGGGCAACTCACTTTCTTCGATCCGTCCGTCCCGAAATGCTAAAGTACCCAGTGAATGTACTTCTTTTGGGACAAGGATAGGATCTTGGACTTTCTCTCTGGCTAATCCTCACCCCACCAATAGTCTTCCTTATGCCCAAATCCTTCATAAAGAAGGTCACGCCTAGTTGGGGCTTCAACTCCGTTATTCTAGTATCATTCTGATCCGCTAGTAACATATCATCAACATAGAGAAATAGAATAAATAAATTATTATTGGCAAAGTACCTCACAAATACACAATGGTCCGATGTCGTCCGTGCATAACCATGCTTCCCCATTGATGACTCAAACTTCCTGTACCACATCTTCGCAGCTTGCTTCAGACCATACAAGCTCTTCCTCAACAGGAAGACCAAGTGTGACTTACCCTTCTCACAGAATCCTTCTAGCTGCTCCATGTATAACTCCTCCTCAAGATTACCATGGTGGAATAACGTCTTCACGTCCATCTGCTCGACCTCTATGTCAAAACTGGATGCTAATGCTAACACCACCCGAATAGACCAATGTTGACGACTGGAGAAATTTTTTTATCATAATCTACGCATTTCCGCTGACCATAGTCTTTAACTACTAGTCTCGCTTTGTATCGAGGGCGAGTAGCATCATCTGTCTTCTTCACTCTGAATACCCATCGTTTCTTCAAAGCCTTCTTGCCCTTTGGCAACCGTATCAGATCATAAGGAGAGTTGGCCGGTAAGAAACCCATCTCGTCCTACATGTCCTCCATCCACTCCTGCCTCTGTTCGTCTTCCATTGCCTCTATGAAACTTTTAGGCTCTCCCCCGTCAGTCAGTAGCACATACTCACCCGGTGAGTATCTCGTAGATGATCGACGCTCTATATTACTCCTTCTCAACTGAATCACTGGTGTTGGCTGTATATCAATAGCCTCCTCCCCTTTAATAACTGCCTCATTGGCATGCTCATCCTCCTGAGGGTCACCCTAACCACCATCAGCAGGCTGATAATCAAGTTTGGAAGAAACTCCATGTACTGGCTCCTCCATAACTAGATCCTCTATGATGTCCTCTAGAAAATGCTTGAAGCGAAATGAATCTAACTCAGGAAATTCCTCAGCCTCAGAAGGCATCTCAGAACCTTGAGTGTTGGTCATGGTCTGATCCTCGACGAATACTACGTCCCTGCTTCGGTAGAGCTTTCTTTCCAGTGGGTCATAGAGTCTATATCCAAACTCATCCCGAGCGTAGCCGACAAAGACGCACAGCCTCGTCTTCGGATCAAGTTTGGATCCCTTGTCCTATGGTACATGTCCGAAGGCCTTGCAACCAAACTTTGTTAGGCACATTACCCTGCAAAGGAGCACTAGGAGATAAATTAATAATATAAGCAGCTGTGTAAAATGTTTACCCCAATAGTTTCCTGACAAGTTTATTTCTAAAAGCAAATATTGTACCCTCTCCATCAGTGTCCTATTCATGCGCTCCTCTACACCATTGAGTTATGGTGTCTTTGATGGAGTCTTTTGTAGTCATATCCCTTGCTCTCTTCAATAATCATCAAAAAGACCGATATACTCGTTGCCATTGTCCGACCGAACACATAGCAGCTTCTTGCCTGTCTTTCTTTCAATAGAGGCCTGAAACCCTTTAAAAGTGGGCAATACCTGATCCTTGGTCTTTTTGGCATAGACCCAAACCTTCCTAGAACAGTCATGAATAAATGTTACAAAATAAGAAGTACCACCAATAGATTTTACCTTCATAGGACCGTAGACATCCGAGTGAATCAACTCGAGCAATGCCGCCTACCTTGAACTTGGGTGACTTTGGAAGGACACTCTATTTTGCTTCTCCGTAAAACAGTGCGTGCACCTCTCCAGTTTTGTAGACTTGAGCCCTGGAATCATCTTCTTGTTCACCAAGTAGCTCATCTCCTTCTCGCTGATATGGCTTAGCCGTCGGTGCTGAAACTCGGTAGACGCATCAGTAGCTACGTTTACCTCATGTGCCCTATGTGCGTTCCCTTCCATATAGTAAAGTCCAGACCTCTTGCTTCCTATGGCAATCAGCATCGAAAATTTGGAAAGCTTACACTGATCATTCCCGAAAAGATTGAAGAAACTCTTGTCATCCAACCTCCCAACCGATACCAGGTTGAAACGGATATCAGGGACATGACGAACATCTTTGAAAACAAGAATTGCACCCTTCTTAGTCCTTAAATGCACATCTCCAATGGCAACCACCTTCGACACAACACCATTGCCTATCTTCAACACTCCATAGTCGCCTATTGAGTTTGTAGCAAATAGTGTCTGTGTGAGTTACGTGCGCTGAAGCACCTGAGTCCACCAACTAAGAGTTGTCATCGTAGGTGAGTTTCATAACTACATCATCAACTACAATGATCAGATTGCTTCCATATGTCGAAGCCGCCGTTGTAGTGTTCTCTCCCTGCTTCCTCTTGTCACCCTTCTTTTGTCTCTTTCAAGCGAAACAATTTTGCTTTATGTGGCCCTTCTTGCCATAATGGTAACACTCTGAGTCCTCGTATCGACCTTGGACCTTCTCCTGCTTTTGTCTCTGCCACCTCCTGGACCCCTGCTTTTACCCCTTTCGTGACTCTCTAGAACAAGCGTCTTTGAGTGGGATATGGATGAAGTGCCCTGAGAACGGTTTTGCATCCCTTCATTTACTACCTCGCTCTTGGTAAACTCCAGACTGACCACGCCTTCCAGAGCAGAAGCGATTATAGACATTTGTACGGTCTCCCACGAGTCTGGCAATGTACAAAGCAGCCATAGTCCCTGAACCTCATCGTCGAACATGATTCTCATCGAGGATACCTGGTCCACCATTCCCTGAAACTTACTCAAGTTATCCGTAATAGACGACCCATATTTGTACCACAGACCTATCATCATCCAGATCAGGAACAATTTATTTACCCGGGTCTTCATCATATATAAAGATTCTATCTTATCCCACTGTGTCCTCGCATGCTCAATACTAGCAACGTGGCTGTACACATTCTGGTCAACGAACTACCTGATGTACCCATATACATGTAAATGCTCGATCTTACAGTCCGCTTTAGATTTTTCACTGGTTCTCTCGGAAGCAAATACTGGCAAATAAAGCTTCTTGACAAATAGCTGATCCATTACCTTGCCACTCCAGTAGCGATAATTGCTATCATTCAGGTTTACCATGTGTAGCGGCTTCGCGTCCATCACTGCTTCCTGGTTTGTCTGTCAAGTCCTTTCTTCTTTCTGAAATTTCAGAACCTAGCTCTGATACCACTTTATTGAAAATGAAAGCGTGAAAATCGTTCTTCAAATAAGAGAGTACCTACGAGAGAATCGAGCAAAACGTTCAAACCAAAAATACCAAACACAAATTATCGACACAGAGTTTTTACGTGGAAAACCTGGATAGAAAAAACCACGGGACGATCAGAGTCCAACCATGAAGAATCTCCACTATTGGAATAAAGTGAATACACCCTCTACAAGCTTCTCCCGATCCAACATAGATCCCGACAACACTTAAGAATAGAAAATAGATTACACTACGAAGATAGAAGACAATTAGAAATTATCCAAAATTGATTGTCTCCTCCGAAACTGCCTCCGATCCTTCTTTCTCTCTTCCCAAAGTTACAATGGCACTCTTGCTGCCTTTTTCTCTCCTTTTTGAGATGATATCTTAGGGATTAGGGTTAGAAAAACCTAAAATATACCCTTTAATTCCGCAACTAAACCTAGACTGTAGGATACGATCCAACGGTGCATAAAACACCCCACATTCAGCCGTCACCGAACTCGGGTCGAACTTGGTAGAATTGACAAATGCAAAATAGGCATGACAGAATTGAAACAACAACTCTTTGGAACACCAGACCGAAGTCGGCTTGGGACCAATTTTGGGCCGAGGTCTAACCCTCCTTGGACAGAATGTTGTTCTGCTGATCTCGAGCTTCTTCGTCGCCTCCCCGAGCTTCTCTGACTCACGGCCGACGCTCGTCGTACTCCGGGGTGTTCTCCACAAAGGTTGGGAACCCAACCCACTCAAACAATATGAGATTCTAAAGAGGCGGCTAGGTTTTCTAGTATGGGAAAAAGGAAGAGGATTTAAATAGGTGAGATTAGGGTTTTAAACGGTCGAATGAACTAGAGGAATGATTGGTCGAAGGTAGGAATGCCCGTACCGCGTGTCCTGCCAACTGGAATACTAAGTCTACAACCAAATATGTACAACCTCTCTCTCCCCCTTCTGACATATGGGTCCTAGTCGACCTAACCCCTCCTCTCACCCCTTGCTATATACATCCCACCCGGCCCCACCATTCACCTCTCTCCCCAAATATAGGCCGGCCACGTGGTGGTTGTAACCCCTTTGTTGTAACCCCTTTTGGTAGGGCTGAGCAACGGTTCGGTTAGGTCTGAACCGAACAGAACTTTAAAAAACCGACAACCATTTTTTCACAAACTGAAAACCGACCCGAACTTAAGTAAATCGATCAAAACCGAACCAAAAATGTATTTCGATTTACGGGTCAGTTTTCGGTTTTCTGGGCCAATTGGGCTGGGCCTAATAACAAAAGCCATTATTCCTAAATAACAATAAAAAAAGCTTGATTAAATACGGCAAAATATAGTAGAATACTAGGGAAAAAATGCAGATAGCAAAATACAGCAGATTATAAAATAGAGTGTACAAGTTTTTCATACAACAATATAATAAAGCATTTGTCACAAGATTCAAAACATCAAAATATAGTATATACAAGTTTTTTTATGCCACCAATTACCTGTTCTGTAGATTCTCAAGCCATCAATTACAAGTTCTCTTCTCAACAGCAGAATATACAAGATTTGTCACAACAAATTACAAATAAATAAATCTCATGGACAACAAGTCATCATCATCAAGCATAGTTCTCTACTTATCTTCTCAATTAAGCCTTTATCATCAAGTCCTAGCTTTCCCTGGACAACACAACCAAAAAAAAGGAAAAAAAAAAACCTTATTTGTGGCTCAGATAAGGCTCATTTATGCATTATAGTTTGATGCCATGTAGTATCAGTTCTCCTATTTTGCCACTTTATCAACTAATATGTCAGTTCGCCTATTCTCAAGCCAACATCATACATGCAAGCAATTAAAATGTTCATAAACCATTATCTAAAATCGAAGAAAGGGGCCAAAATTTTAAGACAACAAGAATTAAAAAATTTGAAACAGCAGTAACAAAATCTATTCCAAGTTTAAACATGGAACTTACAGTGAGAACTGAGAAAAATAATTTTGAAATGTCGAGGCAGCAAAGGCTAAGACTCTCCTTCCATTCCATGATCCATAATCCATGCAAGAATAATAGAGATTAATTAAGAAAAAAATGATATTAATGGAAAAACTTACAGAAAACTTAATATTTCTCCAATAACTTATCAGATCTGTCTTAAATTTAATATTTCTCCAATAACTTACCAGACCTAGACAGATCTAGCAGTCAGAGAATCGGAGGACGAGATCGAGAGAGGAGAGTACCGGATCTTGCCGTCATAGGTCGAGATCGAGAGAGGAGAGTACCGAATCTAGCAGTCAGAGGTCGAGATCGAGAGAGGAGAGTACCAGATCTAGACAGGTCTAGCCGTCAGAGGTCGAGATCAAGAGAGGAGTGTACCAGATCTAGAGAGATCTAGCCGTCAGGTGCTCTCAACGAGAGCCAAGAAGTCTAGATTCGACGTTCGTCCACCGGAGAGAAAGACGAGAAGGTTAGGTCACGGGGTTGAGATTTAGGTCATGGCCACTGGGGATAACGACAAAAGACGAAGGTGGCTTAGTTGGAGGTAGGTAGGTAGGTAAAGTTTTGATTTTGGCCGAGTAGAAAGTGAGGAGAGAAAGAACACTAACATACGTTTTGAATTATATACTTGGGGTTAGGGCCAGGGGTATTTTCGTAACTCTGTATATATTTTAATCGGTTTTTGATTTGGGTCAAAAATCGATTACAATAACTGTGACCCGAACCAAAAATCGATTTTAACTCGCATCCGTAACCATCCACCGACCTGTTCAATCACAGCCCCGACCTGTTTTGCTTAAGCGGATCGGTCCGGGTTAAAAAACTGATTTCTGCTCACCCTTACCTTTTGGAATAGGTTTATAATTGACGCTACATGTTTCGGAACTATACAATGGTAGACTATTTAGTGGGCTGCCTAATGCCTACAGTACCATGCATGGTTGTAAGATGTTGCTGCTCATTTCGAAAATCACATCGGTGGGTTGCTTTTGAACCCGTTGCTGATTGGCAAGGTCTCAACGGATAATGAGTAGTGGGCTGGACACTATGTTGTGGCAACACATTATGTGGCTGCTAAGGCTGAGCATCGTTTCGGTTCGGTTACCGAACCGGTTCGTGTTAATAAAAATTGATCAAAAATCGAACCCTAAAATTGCACACCCGAGCCAAACCGTTAAAAATGAAAACAGGACATGAGCCGAACCGAAATAAGTCGTGTTGGTTTTCGGTTCAATCGGTGTTTGGGCCTTGGGTTAATGGACAGGCCCGTTATCAATTTACATAAAAAAAATCACAATTAAGAGCTCCATTTTGCAGACTAACAACAAGTTTACAGGAAAATATTGAAGGCAAAATATAGAGCTCCATTATGCAAATCAATCGCAAGTTTACGAGCAAAATATTCAGCTCCATTTTGCAAATCAACATATAATCTGGACCAACAACAAGTAGAAAATATAGGGCTCCATTATGCAGATCAACAACATTCCAAGCAAAGAATATAGAGCTCCATTTTATTCCAGGAGCAAAGTTACATTCCAGTTCGGTAACCGAACCGAAACAAACAGAAATATAGCAACATTACATTCCAAGAGTTGACAAATAATGAGCATCCCATTAAAGGTACATTCCAATTTCCAAGCAAAGACCCTAAGAGCTCCATTTTCCCATTCCAAGAGTTACACAGTTGACACTTATAGTTGACAAATTTTTAAAGCAAAGTTACATTCAATTTTTCCATTCCACGAGTGAACAGAAATATAGAGCAACATTATATTCCGAGAGTTGACAAATTTTTACCCATTACAAACATTAGTTAACACTCCAAGGCTTGCAAAGACAGCTCCATTTCCCATCAATTTATTGTCCAGCACCAAAAAAAAGAAAAGAAAAATAGAGCATAATATGACTCAGATGGCTGATTTATGCATCATAGAATGATGCCATGTAGTATCAATTACACTTTCGCAAGCTATAATCATTATTGCCACTTTCAAGTTTAATATGTTAACAGTAAATTTTTTAAGAAGAAACAATATATAAACTTGCAACAATAAATGAACAAGGCATCATCAACAATGGCTGCAATTCATGCCACACCAAGGTTGTAACAAAGTTCAACGCTACTGGCTACATCGAATGCCACGCCACCGTTGACTACACAACAGAAATATGGATGTATTTAATTAAAACTTAATGGGGACACTCTCTCTCATACCAAAGTATCCAATATTAGTATCAGAACAGAAGTAAACAGTAGAACCAAAGCAATATATGGATTCAAGTATCAGAACAAAAGTATCAGAGATTCAGAACTGACAGAACATAAATATGCAGGAACACAGAAAAACATGTATCAGAGCAGCATATATAAATTTAGTAATCCATATGCAGGAACACAGAACTTGAGAACAACATTTATCTGAGCAACAGAGCCAGCATACAAAATAACTGAACTATACAACAGAAATATTACATACATGTGTTTCAAAAGTATCCAGCAGAGCAGTATATATCCAGTACCAACTATCCACTATCTAGCAGATAATATTACACTCATGTGTTTCAAAAGTATTATAGATATTTTAAACTTCAAAGTTCAAAAAGCGAAAGTAATCAAACACCGCTTATTGATGTTGATCCCACCGTTAGCTTACCCAAATCTAAATGATAAGAATAAATCAATGAACAAGTTAAAACACAGCCCACTATCAAATTGAAAGAATGTAATACAATTTAAATAGTACAAATTACCCATTTCAACTTTGTAGATGTCTTCGAAATCCAATTTTATAATAGATACAATGGGTCGATTGAAAGTTCCCCTAAACCAATATTGACAACATATAAGTGCTTTAGCAAGTTTTAGAGTCAAAGAGCTCCTATAAGCATCTAGGACATGACTACCCATACTATAATTAGACTCGGAAGCCATGGTAGATATAGGAACGACCGAAATATCCCTAGCCAATTATGAAGGGACAGAAAACTAGGAGAATTAAGCTTCCACTATCTCAAAAAATTAAACTCATCACTTTCATCATCATCATCTACGGTACTCTCATCTAGATAACGATCAATCTCCGATTTAGTATCACCATCACCCAATTCCATCTTATGCTTCTTTAATTGGGCCTTCATGAACATCTTCAATTGCAAGGTGTGCACTGGTTGATTTTTACTAGAAGATTAGACTCTATCATAAGAACTAGGGCCAGCAATTTGAGAAGTGCTCTTGTCTTTGTACTCATTGAAAATAGAATACGCAACACTTTTTTTCTTTTTCATGGAATCACATTTTTCGGTACCATATAGTTGATCAAGAGCATATTTCACGTACTCTAACTTATGTCATGGATCAAGAATTGGGGCAATAAATATAACCATATTCATCTTCTCAATGTCCCCCTAATACTTATCATAATTTCCTCTCATTTTATCGGCCATGATAGCCAAGTAGTAGTCACTACTCTCTTTTGAAGTATGCAAAAGAATGTCAATTGATTTGATTTCAGCAAAAAAGTTGCAAGTGACATACAAGGAACCCGAGATACGCATTGTGAGTTTATAAAAGTGTTCTAGGAAAGTGAATAATCTTCTTGCATTAGAACAATCTACCTCACCATGATACCCATCATTCTCCGCTAGCTTTACTTTAAACCACGAATCACTAGATGTGTATCTATTAAAAGAACTTTCAAACCTTTGAGCTGTGTCTAACATAATAAATGTAGAATTCCAATGGGTGCTCACATCAAGACACAATAATTTTTGCTTTATATCTTTTTGGCTTCAACACTCCTTAAATTTTTGGAATCCACTAGGAGAGTTTATCAGATATCTTATCTCATTTCTAATATGAGAAATCGAGGAGACATCAATTCAAACCGTCAACCACAACGACATTGATGATGTGTGCAATGCATCTCATATGTAAATACTTGCAGTTAAGAATATTATTTCTCCAATTTTGGATCTTCTTGCTCAAATAAGAAATAGCAACATCGTTAGAACTAGCATTATCAACTGTGATGGTGAATATCCTATCAATACCCCCACTCAAGCAAATATTTGTCTACCTCTTTTCTGATGGCCTCCCCTTTGTGACCAGAAATTGGGCAAAAAATTATAATTTTTATCTCCAAGTCCTACTCATCATTTATGTAATGAACTGTAAGACACATAATTGATCTTCTACAATAATATCCACGAATCGGTAGTAAGGCAAACCATTTTCTTAGACTTTTTAATATATGTTTTAACTTACTCTTTTCGATAGAGTAAATATTATAACAATCTCGTACCACGATCCATCTTTATGGAATACGAAAGATGTGACACACAACACTCATAAAGTTTCTAAAACCTTCACATTCCACAAATCAAAACTGAAGCTCATCAACAATAACCATACAAGGCTTTCTTCACCTAATCTTGATTAAATTGCTAACTTGTGAGTACCTTATCCGTACCATTTGCATTTGGTTGCAAGTTTAGTATTGATTGACTGTGATCGTAATTTTTTGGATTCAACGATCATGAAATCCAATGATTTGTTGTCCCGTTTAACATGTTATGACAATGGTATGCTTTTGGACGCTCTTCCACATCCAAAATTTTATTAAAATCTACCCAAAACGTAGCTCGTTTCTTGCTAGGTTTTCTATTAATCAGAAGACTAGAATTAAGATTAGAAATTGTCTTTCTAGTGTCTTGAGAACTACTTGGTGGTTGAGGTGGATCACCTTCGTGCGACATCTAAAAAAATAATAGTGTCTTTCCATATATGAACTATAAATATGAAATTTTAGTTTAAAAGTTTGAATACAAACATTGCATGAATATTATGTTGTTGCCATTGATTGATGCTACCTAACAACATACTAACTAATTTTAATCTAACCGTGGTAATTATGTGAAACTAACACTGCAAATTATAGCACTTAAGCAACAAGTTATAAACTAATTTTAATATAAAACAGAAATATATTATTAAAATTAGGTGTGTGAGTACAAAAATTGCATAATAGAACTTAAACATAGCTATAAGAAATTAAAACATAGCTATAACACATTTTAATCTAACATATTATAAGCCAACAACAAGACTATAAGCCATAACACTAAAAATTATAAGCCAACAACAAGACACAACATAGCTATAACACATTTTAATCTAACATATTACAATCCATATTTGTAAGATTATAATCCATTGAAACTAACATTGCAAATTAAGACACAACATAGCTACAACACATTTTAATGTAACATATTATAAGCCAACAACAAGATTATAAGCCATTGAAACTAAAACTGCAAATTATAATCAATTAAAACTAACACTACAAATTATTAGCCAATAGTAAGATTATAAATAGCAAATTATACGCCAATCTTGCATAATAGCTTCATGTTTTTCTATTAGATTTTTTTTTGCAAAAGCAGCATTTTATTTTGCGGCAAAATAGCAAACCTACATAGTTATAGACTGTTAGTGCATGCAAGAAATCGCAACCCAGCAGGGAACATGGTACTTACAGTGAGTGAGTGAGTGAGTACAAGATTCAAAAATTTTAGATAGCAAGGGGCCAATGCTATGTAACTCGATTCCAAAATTGCTCTTCTTCTACGATTCATGCAAGAAATGAACGAATTAATTAGAAAAAATTAGATTAAATTAATAAATAACTATAATAAATTTAAAATTGAGATATTTAAATAGTTTCTTACCAGAATAAAGGATTCTGAGTGAGGAACAACCAACTTCAGGTTAGATCTCAAATATCTAGGTTAAATTTAGGCATATCTAAGTCAGATCTAGAGATCAGAGATGCAGAGCGGCAGATCTGGTGCAGACGAGTAAAGAGACTCGAGAGTCAAGATCGAGACTTCGAATCATCGAGAGAGGCCGCAGAGTAGACGAAGGGACTCAGGATCTGTAAGTAGAGGGGAGGAGATCAGGAGAGGGGAGGAATAGGCCCAACTATGAGGAAGGGGATGGCCCGGATAGCGGATGGGGGCTCTCTTGAGGGAGTGTGACAGGAGTCTGTGCGGTGGAGAAAAGAAAGAGAAGAGAGAGAATGCCTTCACTAAGTTTTCACTTAAATACTTAGGTTAGGGCAGAAATATAGGGGGTACTTTGGTAAATTCATAAATATTAAATTGGTTTTCGGTTCGGGTTGGGAACCATTTGTCAAACCCATGACCCGAACATATTATCGCTATTTTTTGTGCCATAAATCGACGCCCGACCTGTTTGGTTCAGAACCAACCCGGATTGTAAATACGGGTCGGTTTGCGATTTTTAAAACATAATCTGCTCACCCCTAGTGGCAACAACAGAAAAAGGAGAAAAGAAAAAAAAATATAACAATGAGTCGTATTTGATTTTCTTTTTGGTTATTGTCTATAGAACAGTAGTGGGATAAGGTTGGACCTAGGTATTATTCAACTAGGTTGGGAAGAAAAAATTTATACTTAGAAGACATGACCTTAGGCTAACTATTAGCTAGAATTTTTTTGTCTATTATACTTAATAATATATATATATTTTTAATATGGGGGGTTACAATATATATGGATATGTATTATATATGGATATGGATATGGATATGTATTAGATATATGTTGGATATGTATGTGGATATGGATGTTTTGTTAGTATTTTCATTTATATTTTGTGTTATAGGTTATTTGCAGCAAAAAATATTTGATTCCATGAAAATAATCATTTAGCAGCAGAATAGCGATTGCTCATTGACGGAATAACGATAGGTCAACGACGTAAAACTAGATATTTTTTTTGTCAGTGATGGAAAAGTGACAACCAACGACGGATCATTGACAAATTTTTTGTCGCTATTAGGATAGAATTATTGTCTAATCCATAAAGAATATCAAAGACAGTCGCTAATTCAATTGCTAAATTAGTCTTTAACTTAGCGACGGCTATAGGATTTGTTATTCTGTCGCTATGTTCGTCGTCGATTAGTCGTTGAACCAGCGACTATTCCATCGCTATTACTGTTTAGCGACAGAATGCGATAGAAACTTTCATCGCTATTTTGCAGTTTTAGTAGTGACATCCCCGATGTCAATATGGCAGCATTCTAACAATCGCATTCAGGACTATTCAATTTTCTAGAACCAAGTAGCCCTTGTAAGTACTTGTAGTTTGGCAGAGAGATGGAAACTTACCCCGATCACATGAGTAACATCCTTGTACATTTAGGGATCACCTTAGCTATCATTTTTTTTAACCATGACTTACCTATTGATAATGCACAATATAATTATCAGTTTAGGTACAGTCAATGATGGAACTAGAAATTCAAGTTAGGGTAGGCTAGACTGAACTATGATGGGCTAGATGTAGGCCGATTCATATGAAAAAAATTAAAAATAAAAAAATATGCCGAAAAAAGAAAGATATTTATGGTAGGCATGAGCCTATCCTAGCCTCAACATGGTTCCGCACTGATTTCAGTAAACAGTTTCTATGTTTTCTAGGGAAGCGTATAGAGAGATCGGTTTAAAGTAATCCATATCATTGTTTCCTTTCCTCCTTAATCCAACAGTTTTATACAGGTACCAGGGGCCCATGCTTTACTTATGGTTTTTTATCGGAGCACAACACTTCTTACAAGGGGATAGCAAAAAAAAAATTTCTTTTATTCATAAGTTTACAAACCTAAAAACTTACTCAGGGGCAGCCCACTACCTAGTATTAAATCCAATATTTTTATATTTTTCTCCTTTTCATATTTTGCTTCTTCTCTCTCCCAAATTTGAAGTATGTTAGGGTTCCATCTTATGCATAGATTTTATCTTGTAGAGTCTCAAATTTGGTTTATCATTAATTTAGAAAGTAATTTATGAACTTTCGAACCCATTAAAGGAATTTTTTTCCTTTAAAAATTCGTGTCCAGTCGCCTTGGGAAAGATGTTGGACTGTCAAACTTTTGAGTGTCCCGTATACTGTCAGGACTGTATAAATTTGGACATTCTAATAATCTAGTAGTTTTTTTTAGGTGTGTAAAAATTTTGACAGTCCTAACAGTACTCGGGACTCTCAAAATTTTGACAATTCTAAGAATAGTGTTGCCAATGAAGATATATAGGTTACAAATGTTGCAAGCTCATATACATACTGAAAAATATCATGAACAAGCAAACAGTATAGTAGTGAGATAACACCACAACCACAAAGAGTACTTCTTGCAAAGCACATATGTTCGAGAAAAAATGACATATTTTAATACAATTTCACACTATCCAATCACAAGCAGTAATTACTCCAAAAATAGTGAAATATAATATGAAAACAAAATTTGTGAAGACATCCTTAGTGTTACCGTTCTCAGTAAGAAGACTTACCTGCCACGCAATATAATATCATAATCAATATACATATATAATCTAAAAAATCAAACAATAAAATTTTAAATTTTAAAAATTAAAAATTAAAAATTAAATAAGAAATAAAAAAACTTTTCCAATGCAGGCGATCGCCTCTAGAGAACTAGGGTTTCCCACAACTTGGGATCCAGGCGAGGGACCGCAGGCCAATGAGGGAGCGAAATTGCAGACAGGAAGGAAGGTGGAAGGGGCGGGGGGACTACTGTCACGCGTTGTCGCGAAGGGTCGCTCCGGGGAGAGGAGGATACGGGATTAGAGGAGGGTGACCAGATGCAAAGGGTTACGGGGGTTCCGTAGGAGGCAATACGCATCAGCATCTACCTAAAGGAGGAGGGGGACTAATGCGAAAAAGGACAATCCCTAATGGAGATCTACCAGGCACATCGTGTGGGCTGCAGACAGGAGCGCAGGGGCCAATGTGGAGTCCTACAATGCCGAAGCAAGGGAAGACGAGTAGAGGGGCTGGGGGAAGTAAGAGTGCTCAACCGCCTATGTAGCTACAGTGTATATCATACGCGGACAAGGAGAAGACCCCAATAGGGGCTCCAACACAAAGCAAGTCATGGGCGGATTGTTGTCGGCCAATGAGCGACTCTAGGAATGCTCGAATGCACTATGTTAAAACTACAAAGATTGGTACGAAGGTACGGGCATCCATCCCTGCGAAGAAATTAGCGGGGACCATGGAATATTGGAGGAATATGATGGTGCTTTAGGTACTTGGAAACAAACCAGTTTTTGGACAAATAAAACCATATGTGAATAAGATATGGAGACCAAAGGGAAGCATGAAGTTTTTCTCAGAGAAAACGGCTTCTATTATGTGCGGTTCGGAATGCGAGAGGACATGGAAGTTGTGATATAGGGAGGACCATGGACCTTTAATGGTCGCCTCATTATGATGAAGGAATGGATGCCATGGTCAAAATGCGAACGAAAAGTCTTACATGCGTCCCCATATGGATAAGGTTCCTGGCGCTGCGGATCATTTTTTGGAGTGTCCCGGTGATGATGCGCTTGGCCAGTCTGATAGGAAAACCAATAAAAGCAGATGATACTACTTTGGCGAGGTCGATGATGGATTATGAAAGAGTCTTTGTTGAAATAGAGGCGACTAAGGAACTCCCTGCGGTAATAGAGTTTGATATACCCACTGGGGAAATACTATACCAGAAGGTGGAATAAGAATGGGTTTCCCCGATGTCACGACCCGCACCTAGTGTAAGGGAACGAGAACGTGGGTACGTCCAGCCTACGCAGTAGCATCGGCGGTAGAAAGCTGTCTAGGTCAACAACACAATCTAAATAACTCACATAATATATATGTACCAGTCAAGATATCTCAACTCCAAATGGAGGACAACATAATAATAAATACTCAATCACAATAAACTAGAGGAAGATATAGGACGATATGGAATAGAAGAAAGAAATAATTCACAGTCACAAATATGTCTCATATCCAAGTCTAATAGACTAGCGCAATAGTCTCAATATAATGCATGCCAAAATGTTTAAACTAAGACACAACCAATCCAATAGTATAAACCTCTGCAGCTAGTTGATCATCTTCAGATACCAGCTTCTCTTGAGCTACCATCTCTAACTATACACCCACTACGTCCTGAGGTCCATAGTGTGTAGGACACCAGTCATCTAAATCATCTGAAAAATATATCTAGTCAGGATTAGAGCGAAGTACACCTCTAACAGTAGATCCAAATAAATGATAAAGACTATGTAACAGTAAATAGAGAGAATATACAAGATAAATAGAGCATGAGCAGAAAATATATAGAATATGAAAATGCTGTAAATAGTACAAGAGAGAGAAGCATCATATACAGGAGTCAGGAAACACAACTAACTAAGTGCTTACTAGCTTCGACATATGATTTGCTTGAAAACTTGTAAGGAATCATGGCCTAGCTAATCATACGTGAGGTGTATAATTAACACTAACATGGTACTTATACAGGAATACTTGTACATGGTGGGTATGATCACATATCTAACTAACATTCTCCAACCCCTGACAGGTATAATAGATCCAACCATTGCACGTGACAATACGAAATTCTCTGAGAAGGTAGCTAGTCTCCCAAGGAATCAGTGTCCATACAAGTACAAAAGCAATAGAGCATGTAAAGGATACGTCAGAAACTACCGGAAATAATATTTTATGACGGAATCCAAAAAATGCCAATCTGTGTAACCACGTGTCAAGAAGTCAAGGATATCTACACTAAATACAAGGAACATAGAAAATATCATAAATGGAAACTGTTAGAGAATGTTCTCGTCTCTGGTCCTGAGGAAATAATGTAACTCGGTGCTCAAGCTGGTATCACACAGATCTATCTATGAAATATCATATCATTGGGTGTAAAGAAGTGATAATATGCTAAAACGAGTCAAAACAAGCTTTCTAGGCCATTTTTAGGTCATACTAGTCAACTAGGTCAAACTAGCTATCTCTAGGTTATTGGGCCCAAACACTGCTTATCTAGGCTATACTAGCTATTATAGGATACTAGAGTATCATAACTACTAAGTATATATATATATATATATATATATATATATATATATATATATATATATATATATATATATATATATATATATATCCATTAGCTAATATAATTTAGGATTGATTACTTTGGCTTATCTCCATTGGATAATATAATTTAGGATTAATTAACTTGGCTTCATGGTAATACTAGTAGCTAGTATAAGTCCTTTTACTAATCGATACTTTAACATACATTACTAATTTCTGAACTAACTTAACTAACCATTTACTAACTTACTAAATAATAACATATTGATAACATATACTAACTGTTATCTAACCACTAAAAATACATAATTAACATGCACAACTGAACTTGCTACTTTACTGCTACCAACAGATATACCATACTAAATTAACTAATATATCGACTAACTGACACTTATATGTAATACTAACCACTAATCTTAACTAACAACTGATACTCTCATATTTATATATAACTCAATCAACTGATATCACAACTAACATATACCAACTTAAATTATAACATTAACTAACTTTAACACTTAACTTATATCTACTCCATACTAACAATATCAATATTCTCCAACACTAATTTCCCCTACTTGTTGTTGCCTGAAATCTTGTTATTACTTGCAGCACTTGCACTTGCTCGACTGCTCCAACATGTTCCCTCTGTAACTGGCACAGATCACCCCCAATCTGGAAAGACCACCAAACAGACCCCAATTTTTTTCTGCCTAAACCTTGTTGATGTGTTTGCTCTGATATCCAACTATTTCCCCTAACACTCATAGTTTCATGACCCGTACCTGTGTAAGGATGCAAGTTGGGAACAATACGTAGCCTACGCTACAGAATCGACGGTAAAACACTATTTGGATAATCTATCTAGCAATATAATAAGCCACCATCAATATCAATATACTCAATCACAGATCTAAGGTAGAGAATAACACAAATATGATAAATGAATAGAATAGTCACAAAATAACTCATGAGTTAAAATAATAACATCAATGAGTCTGAGAAAATACTAAACAGTAAGCTGAAAACAAATCCAGGACAAGAGAATAACTAAGATACTATAAGTCCCGGGTCGTCTGTCTTAGTCAGGATGAGTCACTCCTGAGCCAGGGTCTCTAGCTCTAAGCCCACAATATCTTGAGGTCCGTAATAAGTAGGGTACCACTCCTCAGTGTCAGGGAAAAATATATCCAGTCAGAAAATGAGCAGAGTACATCTCTAACAGCAGTTCTAATCAATGATATAAACTATATAACAGTAAATAGATATGAATATACAAGATGCAATAATAGATACAAGATATATACAATAACGAAATACTGAAATAAATATAAGAATGAACAATATGGCAATGAACAAGAATATTAATGACTAAGTGAGTGAGTACTAGCTTTAACATGTTATCGGCTTGGGAACTTGCACAAGGATAAGGGCCTAGCTAGTCATACGTGCAGTGTACGACCAACACTCACAAGAAATAAGACATGCACAAGGAGGGTATGATCACATATCTACACTAAAATACTTTCCACCCCCGATTGGTATAAGGGATCCAAATATGGTACGCTATGGCACAAGATTCTCTAGGAATGTAGCAAGTCTCCTCGAGAATCAGTGTCTGTACATATACAATGAACAAGAAAAATAAAGCTTGCACAAGATACACCTTATATACCAAGGAATAATATCTCATGACGAGATCCGGATACACTAATATGTGTAACCATCGTGTCAAGAAATTAAGGATATATACACTAGATACAAGAGACAGAGAATATAATAAATGAGAAACTATCAGAGAATGTACTCGCCTGAATCCTGGTGCACATTATCACAGATGTCCGGTACGGTGCCTCGAAGACCTAGATATGGAATATAACATCAATACAAGGTTTCAGAATAAAAATAAGTTAAACTAGTCAATATCTAGGTCAAAAAGCCATTTCTAAGTAAAAATAGTCAAACTAGGTCAACTCTAAGTCAAACCGGTCAAACTTTGTCAAACTACCTATTTTCTGGGTTGCATGAGTCTATCTCTATGATATTGGGTCCATACACTAGGAATATAGGCCATACAAGCTAAACTAGGATATTAAGATACTGTATCACAATATACGCAAACAAGTAGATATAAAATAATCATATATGCATATATAATCAATATTAAATACACTAACCTAATTACAAATGCTAAGTGGATACCTTGGCTTTGAACCAACTCGGTATCACACCACAAAACACCCATTTTGATACCCAACTCAAATATTTCGAGTATCCCCCAATACCTTGACACTTACCTTGGTATCTCAAGGTAATGTCACTCTAGTATATAGTAGCTACCCAATCTAAGACTAACATATGTATATATAGGAATACCAAATTACTAATTAAAATATATTAACTACTAATATATATTACATAACAATACATACCTACTAACTTAACATATAATACCTACTAGACTATTAACTAATCAAGCATATCACTAACTATCTAATTAACTATCAACTATTATGTATTACCTAATACAACTACTATACTATACTATACTATACTAACTACAGTACCTACTAATATACCCATATATATCTAACTTAGAGGTACACATAACAATAGATAACTAGCTAACTAGATATAATTAATCTTGATAACTAAAAAACTAGTTAACTAGTCAACTAATAAACTAGCTAACTATCAATAACTACTACTAGTTAACTAACTAACTGAACATCTAACTAGCAAACTGATACCTGCAAGTTGCGGTTATAGCTGTCTAGTGCATACTCGAATAGCTCCCTGTTGCCAGGCTCTGCTGCTGTTCCCTGTGCCTTGCAATGTTGTTGCTGCTGGGATGTTGCTACTCGGCTCTGCATAGCTACCTCGATGCACATGATGCTGGTGTAGCTGTTGTTGCTGCACTGATGATCCACACTTGTTGCGGTTGCTATTAGCCCTGCTTGCACTGTGCTACTGCAGTTTGCCATGCTGCTGTTCGGATGCACTGAGCAGTGCATTACTCGCTGTCCCGAGCCCCCTCCTCTCTCTCAACACAACAACACACACACACACACACACACACACACACACACAAGCACACTACTTATATATATATATAACACTCCTCTCATTTATACATATATGTATATATATACAAACATACATACATATGTTGATATATTACCCATACATATATACATATATATATATCCAATATACACACTTATATTATACTTATAGATACACATAGGTAGATATATCACTCCCTCTCATATATACATATAGATATAGTATCCCATAGCCATAGCCATATACATATATATATATATATATATATATATATATATCAACCCACAACCACTCAACATGCATATATATAAACACATCTCTCTACTACATATATATACACAATCACATATATATACATATATATCTATCTACAAACAATATATATATATATACATATAAATACATATATTACCAATGGCTATGAACAAAGGAGATTGGATCTAGAAATGCAATACAACAACCATGTAGAGTGCATCGCACCCGTATTATACTAAATCTATGATACGCTTGCAATACGAGTCCACCACACAACCAAACGTACCCCGAAGGACACGAGCAAGTCTAAATTATTATTTATAAATAACACGAAGAGTAAAATATATATCTACGCGTCCGTGTCAAAATATGATATGTACAAAGTCCCATGTCGGAGAAAAAATCCCTAAAATAATACGTATCACAAAATTGTTGGGATACGGCCTACACGTATCCAATTGTGGATACAATACTAGCCACAAACAAACAAACTAACACATATCAATTTGGTTTATATGACCAATTAACAAACACAACAAGTGTCAATATCGAAATTCTACCAAAATTTACACAAAAAGTACCAGAACTTTCTCCATAGGCCTCCAATGAACCTAATTCCAATTCCTTTGGGTAGCCTATATTTGTGGGGTGGTTTCTCATGGTTAAATCTCAGATTTAGAACTTAATTAAAGGGGAAAAACTGAATTGTACCAATTAGAAGATGAATTTCCAATACAACCTCCAAATTTGATAAAATTAGCCTCCAACTTGTAGATCCTTGCTCCTCTTTGTAGATCCTTGCTTCCTCCTTCTAGATCCTTACTCTACTAGCCTCCAATGGTGATTTGGAAAGGAATTGGAAAGAAATTTGGTAGGGAATTAATGTGGGAATAAAAGAATTTGGTTGAGAAAAATTTTAGATCTACTTTTGAAATAAAAAGAGTAGAGAAAAACTTTTTCCCCTCTTTTATATAGGACGACCCCCTTTGGCCCCTCCGTTAAGCTACTATGTAATGTCTATTATACCCCTTGGGGTCTTTCATAAAAAATAATTAAGGAGGGAAGGTTCTAGTCTAATAATTTTAATTAAATTAATCATCCACCAAATAAATGGGCTTCTAATTGGGCTCAATTCTAACTAATAATAAATATTGATCCATGGATCTAATCTAAATTAGTTAGATCCACTGACACAAGTCCAAAATAATAAACTAATATATAACAATAATTAAATAACATAATAAACAATTATTTAACATGCATAATATTTAATTAATTATGAAATGACCAAAATACTATTTTCTATAAAATATGGTAATGACACTTAGTGCACACTGTTCAAAGATGTAACGACCCGCTTCAGTCAACTGGGAGGGCCGATTCAAACGGTACTAGTGTAGCTAACCGACCCGCCTTGCTCAGCAAAATGGCTCGTTCGATGCAAAGGCATTCATACTTGGATATTCATATGGAGTCAGACTTAGACCTTCAAAGGCGTGCTCGGAGTCTCGCTCGACCTATGCGATTCATCGCCAAGGTAGCTGGCCCCGGTGAACCTGTCTCTACTTAGCTGCACACTACGAAAATGAATGATATATGCTAGTTTTCAGGCGACAACCTTTGCATGCTAATAAAAAAGATGAACGCACATAGATAAGGGTATAACCCCGCCTTATCATTTTATAGAACATGGAGATCTTACTTGCTATTTGCGTAATTGGACTATTGAGTTAGAATATAGTAGCTTCTTATATATACATGCCACAAAAGTAGTTGAGTTCATAATGAGGCATTGCACCACACAGAACATGATACGATATAGAGTAAAATTATGTTGCATGCATAGACGAGGAAGACTATCAAGTAGTCGTTCCGATTCAGAGAAGGAAAGAAAAGAAAGTACTCGGGATATCCAGATCACCGTGGCAGTCTCTAATCAGAGAGCTACATTAAGAAGAAAGATTCGAGTGTAGTCCTCGGCAAGATTGATTCGAGTGTAGTCCTCAGCTAGGATTGGATGTGAGGGAGTAGTTGCATGATCACGGATAATTGGTTGCTCACCAGGTAGAGATAAGTCATCGACATAATTGCTGAGGCATCTGAATCATGTCGGCCCGGGAGGACAATGCCAGTATAGTCCTAGTAATATGCTAGCTGATAACTAGCGGGCGAGAGCGGGACATCCAACAAGGCTTGCTACCAACCTGGATGGGCGCTGACTCGTCAGACGCTTCGGGAGGCCCTACAAGGCTAGCAACCGAGCTGGGAAAATAGCCATCCATCGCAGATCATGTCCAATATAGCTAACAGAGTCAGTGACCTTCATATAGATAAGTCAGGCTTGCATAGCGGCTATTCGCATTCAGGAGAGGAGTAACGTGAAGGAGTATATTTGTACGACATTCTGCATAATTAGAATAGATGCACGATAACAAACATAGTTCGAGTAGAATGGGTTTGAGGCAGAGACACAACATAACACTTGGACTTCATAAATGTTCTTTGTTATTCTGTAGATCATTGTTTATAATGTTACATATGACAGAAAAGGCCGAATGGTAGGAAATTGTAAGACCAACTCAGTTGTTCACTATTTTGACAATCTTAAGCAGACACGGATATTACTTTTATTATATTACCATGTAACTGATCATAAGGCAAAAGATTAGAAAGACAACAAAATTAGTTGGTGCATATAACTAATGAACGTGCTTGTTTTGTGGTGTGGACGAGAGGCCTCCCCACCAGTGCATTCAATGTACTGATACCCAACCAGTCTGCATGCAAGGTACAGGGAGAACTCGTACGGATTCGAAGATCGCTTAACACAATAAGGTATCCGATCGCATTTGGCATCTTGGAACGTGGCGCACGGACCTGGAGATCACATATATGAGACATAATATATAGGAACATCATCATCCCAATTGTTTGTATCAGTTCTAAGCCTAAGGGCATATTCATTGTAAGAGAGAGAAAGATAGCATGAGCGACTTATAATCTTGGCCCAGCGCCACTTATAATATTTACTTCATATCAATAAAGAGCTTGATTTGGATTCAATACTTGTGTTTATTCTATGTTTACGCTATGACGACTCTACGAACTAGTTATCAATGGTCGTTTCGGTATTTGCCTCGCACGGGCGCAACTACAAGCTCGTGCGACATCATATCCCGATGGAAATGATCGTCCTGCGGGAGCGCTGGCGTGGTAATTCGTACCTAGCGGGGACGGTCGATTCCGGTGGAAGATCAGGGCATGACATTTTGATATCAGAGCACGGCCTTACGTCCTTGGAATTTGTATCAATTCTCTTAGTTTTGACTTTTGTATTGAAAAGGGGATAGATGCTCTCTCTCTCGATGTTTGGATGAATGTTCCATACAATAAGTATAAATATTTTTGGAAAGTGCATGTGAATAATATGATTGGCTTGAGCGGTATTAAGATACGAGGGCCTTTGTGCCAAATTATATCAGACATCGTGGAAATAGACTCGTGTTAGAATCGGCAAGTTATTTATTAGCCAGAATGCCTATACGAAAATATCAAGCGGATTTATGTGCGAGATAGAATATCGTTCGGACCGTTGCCTATGCACACAGCCTTTTGGAGAAGTATTGAGTATCGTGAGCCAAGACCCTTGGTGCTAGAAAGTTGCAGCGATATTTGGGTATCGTTCGGATAAGAATAAAGTTGGACTTAGGAGGAAAATCGTTAAAGACGTTATCAAAGTGCCGCTAAGGAGAATAAAGGGAATCATATATGGATTTTGAGATATAGTTGGGATGGTTATTCGTATCGATAAGTTATAATTCAAAACATAGTTTGTATGGTGGACTATGGATAAAGGTGCATACGAGCCTAAGATCGTTAAGGCGACAAATAGGGATCGTGCTGGAGTTATAAGAAATGAACTGGATATACGAGTGAAGGATGCGAACGTGATTCAGGAGTTAATAGGATAACTCGATTCCTGAGTGTTGTATACAATAGTCCCAGGTTTGAATATACAAATTGAGGATATAATGAGTTATAAAGATTCATATAATATAGCTCGAACCCTGAGTGGTGTATTGGTCGGCTTAGAAATATTCGAATGAAGTCGTGGATTATGGGGTATTAAGCGAGTCTAGCAGCAAGCGACGAGATTGGGTAAAGCCTTAGTATAAATAAATAATGCCTAGCAAGTAAGAGAACTCGTAGGAAGCATGCAAGAGTTGGTTCGAACGAGTAGAATTAGTTGAATAAGGGATAAGGCTTACATCGAATAGAAATTCAGGGCAATTAAAATTGATATCATGGTCGGGAAAACTTAGAGCATTGTACGAGCGACTTTGAGTTGAAACAAACAAATTAAAACTTGAGTTGAGATAAAATAGTCGGGGATGCGATTAAAGTTAGTGCAATTAAAAATAATGGCGCGAACGAATAATAGCGCGCATAGAAAATTTTGATTTGAGTAGGATATCGCTCGATTTAGTTCAGTTTGAGTACGAATACGATAGTTTCAAATTTGGGAGATTTTAGACCATAATAGTAGTTGGAAGATAGCACGGATTGATGCAAGTTAGCAAAATTATGATTTGAAGATTGAGACAAACGATAACAGATTTAATCTTGAATTTGAACGAATGATCTTGAATCAAGTTTGAAGGGTAACACTCGACAACAGGCCTAGACGAGATCGATTATCCCGCGGGAGCGCTGGCGTGGTGATTTCACATCTGGTGGGGATGATCAAACTCGAAGAAACATGTTCGATGATGTTATGAACGAACTCGATAAAATAGAACGTATCGAAAGTGAATAGACTTGGGTTTGGGTTTTAAACTTAGTGGTTTGAGGAATAATAGAGGTAGACTATGAAATAATCAAAATGGTAACATTAAAGTTGGACAGTTTGACTAGACAAATTTTGATTACGGCAAGAACGGTTGTTAGAAGAATATGACTTGATGGATCAATGTACAACTTGGATAAAATGAAGTATGACGATAAGGTGTCTGTTCGTTTGATGATAACTATAACGTTTGACCTTATTGTCTTGTGCGAGTATAACTCCTTACTTGCACATGTGTCACGTCCGAATTAGAACAATTATTTCTCGAGAGCATTGGCGTGGTGATCTCACGTCCGACGGGGATGATTGAACTTGCAGGAGACCGGAACGTGACAATTAAAGGATTATTTTGACTTGTGGTTCGACACGATAAGACAATTTTCGGAATATAAGTGAATCAAAGGTATTTTAAGGACGAGTTAGTCTAAGAACATGAAGCAAGATGCTCGATGGTTTAGTGAACTGATACGTGAATTATGCTGTGCGACTTAGAAATTGTGATTGAGATCGAAGAGATTGAAATTAAATCGTGACTTGGTAGTCTAGACTTAGAAAAGTTTGGATATATGGATCCTATCAGGGGCTTAAGGAGATAACTATGCAAATCATTAGGTTGGACATGCGATATTGATATATCGTGGGTTCGGTTGAACGAATGTGTTGATGGGATAGGATAATTTGTGCTCGATGTTTAGAAATATGAGTAAAACGAGCTTAAGTAGAATACCATTATAAGAGAATAATGGCTTGACCTTAGGGTATTTGGGGCGAGCTTCATAAAATGTGAAGGCACGATGAGTCACAAACTTGAACTGTACCTATGACCTTGTGAGCTGACCTAGTGGCTAGGCAGAAGACCCTATGCCTTGAGTTAAAACTGGAGTGGCTGACTTCAGAGAAATCGTTCGAGAAAAATGATAGAACTGGGCAACGAGACTTAGAGTTAGGACTTAAAACTGGGAGTGTATACAAGTGACGTTGGTGTTAAAACGAACCCAATGGGAGATAGGGCTTGGGTGATAATTGATTTGGTTGGATAGGTTATGCGACGGTGAGGAATAAGACGATATTAGAAAATTATCGGACGGAACTCTTATGACTTGAAATTGGTGATATTCGAGATAAAGTTTCATAACAAGTTAGATCATTGCTTGGAAGAGGTGCGTTCCTGGTAATGCAAAACTTGAATTTGGGTGAGATTGGAGTAGACGATAACTAAATCGAACCATAGTTCGATTATTCGTGTGGCAAAATGATCGACAATTTGAAAGATTTTTACGAGTAGCTTGTCCGACTTAGCTGTCACTAAGCTTTGTTGAAATACTCATATTTGGGGGACGCCTTGAATATGGATACGATCCAGACTTAGCGATATGCATAACTCGAATGCAGCTGCAAATAAAAAGTTCAAATTTGCATGGATGAGTATGGCAACTGAAATAAGTTAGCCTCAACATAAACTTTTATAAAGAAAAGATTGTAACATTTCCCGTGCTACCGAGATAGCTCTGTGCTAAGGCGCAGTACGAGACTGAGTTTGGGAATGCAATAGTTGAACGGAAGAATCATTCGATAAAAAATGCTTAGGCATTCGGGCAAAATGGAATGAGAAAAATGATTAGGAAGTTAAGTTCGATTGGACCAAAGACGCAAAGGATTAGAGCGTACGCCAGGTGGGCAATTTAGTTCTGCGCTAAGGCACAATAAAGACTGAATCAGAAAATATAGGCAATTCAATGCGATGACCTTGGCGACAGTAGATTTACTTAGCAAGATTGGATGGTGACTCGAAGAGATATTGATGCAAACGAGATTGGAAAATTAGTTGAGATTAGAGCTTTTTGGTTTAGGCGTAACGTTAGGTTTCGATATGTGACTTCAAGTATCGGTCGAATGCGTTAGGATCATATGGATAGAATATAACATTTGAGCAAGTCCACCCAAAGTTTGAGTTTTCAAGTGCCCATTTAGTTATAGAATACCCTGTGCTTAATAATACAGCCATGCTCCAGTCGCAGTAGATTTTGAGTCCAGAGTGCAACGATTAAGTTGAGTATAGTTCGATAGCATTGAACGATAAAGCCATTCGATGAGAATTTGCTAAATATGTGTGTAACGCGTGGTGAGAAATAAATGAATATAGTATGGAAATAGTCCTTGGAAGTTAGACAAGATGTATAGAGTTTGGTTTAGAAGTTGTGCGATAATACGAGTTTCGCTCAAGGAGCCTCGAGGACGAGACTTGTTCTGAGTGGTGATAATGTAACGACCCGCTCCGCTCAACCCGGAGGGCCGATTCAAATAGCACAAGTAGAGCGAACCGACCCGCCTTGCTCAGCGAAATGGCTCGTTCGATACAAAGGCATTCATACATGGATTTTCATATGGACTCAGACTTAGACTTTCAGAGGCGCATTCAAAGTCTCGCTCGGTCGATGCGATTCATCGCTAAGGTGGGTAGCCCCGGTGAACCTGTCTCTACTTAGCTGCACACTAAAAAATTGAATGATACATGCTAGTTTTCAGGTGACAACCTTTGCATGCTAATAATAGAGATGAACGCACATAGCTAAGGGGATAACCCTGCCTTATTATTTTATAGAACATAGAGATCTTACTTGCTATTTGTGTAATTGGGCTATTGAGCTGGAATGTAGTAGCTACTTATATATATATGCAACAAAGTAGTTGAGTTCATACTGAGGCATTATACCGCACGGAACATGACATGATATAGAGTAAAATTATATTGCATGCATAGACGAGAAAGACTATCATATAGTCATTCTGAGTCGGAGAAGGAAAGAAAAGAAAGTACTCGGGATATCCAGATCACCGAGGCAGTCTCTAATCAGGGAGCTGCGTAAAGAAGAAAGATCCGAGTGTAGTCCTCGGCAAGATTAATCCGAGTGTAGTCGTCGGCTAAGATTGGATGGGGGAGTAGTTTCATAGTCACGGATAACTGGTTGCACAACAGGTAGAGATTAGTCGTCGACACAATTGCTGAGACATCTGAATTATGTCAGACCGAGAGGACAATGCCAGTGTAGTCCTAGTAATACGCTAGCTGATAACTAGCGGGCGAGAGCGGGACATCCAGCAAGGCTTGCTACCGACCTATATGGGCACTGACTCATCGGACGGTTCGAGAGGCCCAACAAGGCTTGCAACCGAGCTGGGAAGACAGTTGTCCATCGTAGATCATGTCCAATATGGCTAACAGAGTTAGTGACCTTCATATAAATAAGTCATGCTTGCATAGTGGCTATCTGCATTCAGAAGAGGAGTAACATGAAGGAGTACATTTGTACGATATTCTACATAATTAGAATGGATGCACGAAAATAATTATAGTTCGAGTAGAATGGGTTTGAGGCAGAGACACGGCATAACACTTGGACTTCATAAATATTTCTTTGTTATCAGTAGATCATTGTTTATATTGCTGCTTATGACAGGAAAGGCCGAATGGTAAGAAATATTAAGACGAACTCAGTTGTTCACTATTATGACACTCTTGAGCAGATACATATATTATTTTCATTATATTGCCAAGTAACTGATCCTAAGGCAAAAGATTAGAAAGACAACGAAATCAGTTGGTGCACATAACTAATGAATGTGCTTATTTTGTGGCGTGGGCGAGAGGCCTCCCAACCAGTTCATTCAATATAATGATACCCAACCAGTCTGCATGCAGGGTACAGGGGGAACTCATACGGATTCGGAGATCTCTTAACACAATGAGACGCCGGACCACACTTGGCGTCTTGGAGCATGGCGCACGGACCTGGAGCTCACATATATGAAACATAATATATGGGAACATCATCATCCAGATCATTTATATGATGATCTAAGCCTAAGGACATATTCATTGTAAGAGAGAGAGAGAGAGAGAGCATGAGAGACTTGAAATCTCGGCCCAACGCCGCTTCTAATATTTATTTTGTATCAATAAAGAGCTTGATTTAGATTTAATACTTGTGTTTATTCTATGTTTCTGCTATGATGACTCTGCGAACTAGTTATTAACGGCCATTCCGGTATTTGCCTCGTATGGGCGCAACTACAGGCTCGTGCGACATCACGTCCAGATGGAAATGATCGTCCTGTGGGAGCACAGGTGCGGTGATTTGCGCCTAGCGGGGACGGCCGATTCCGAAGGAAGATCGGGGCATGACAAAAGACTCCCTACACATTGTTGTGACCAAGCTCATAGCTTCATAGGAAATAGAACCCCCCTAATATAATGACTGAAACATAAGCACTCATACATAAGACAATACTCTCCCCTGGCAAATAACGTAGACAAGTACAAAATAATACTATATATATATATATATATATGTATATATATATATATATAAAACAATGTACACATACAATTCCATTCTTAATAATACACATCCAAAGACAATACAACAAACACAAGGAATGCATCATACCCGTATAACTCTAGATTTATGATACGCTTGCGATACGCCCTTGATACTCAATCCAAACTCACCCAACTCTCTACAAATGATGTGGACAAGTACAAAATACGAAGTACTAGCTACCCACCTATGTGTTCATGGCAAAAAATGATATGTATAGACCCCCCGTATCGATGGAAAAACCTCCAAATCAACCCGTGTCATAAAATATCATGACACGGCCTACTCGTATCCAATTATGGACACGTACCTAGTCCCATATCGTCAATCTAAGTCTAATAAGATCTAATTTGTCTTAGGACAGATACTTGATCCATCAATCTCAATATTTCTCCAAATTAGACACAAGTCATATGAACCAATTTCTTTTTCCTATGGATATCCCTAAGACAAGGAAGGTTTTCTAATGGTCAAATGCATAAATTAAAGTCTAATTAAAGAGAAAATTTTAGAATTTACCTATTGGGAGATGGATTCCTAATATAAAATCCAAATGGACATAATAAGGATACAAGCACCTATCAAATGGCTCCTTCTCCAAGTGCTCCTTACAATCCAAGCTCCAGTGCTCCTTAGGTTATATAAATGAAAGAGAAAGAGAGTGAATTAGGTATATTTAGTGAAAGTATGAATTAATTTGGGAAAGAACACAATTAGGGATCCAAATTAAAATAAATTAATGAGAGGAGAGAGAGAGAGAGAGAGAGGCTGCTCATATGGCCGGCCCCCTATTGCCCCTCCTCTATGTAATTCATAATGATTAATACACCCATATTGGTTAGTTATGAGGAAATAATTAGGAGGGCTATATTAGGAAGCTTCTAATATAATAAAATTAATCTAATCTTCTTAATTAACTAAGGGAATGAGTCTAATGGCCTAACCCAATGTTGGGTTCAATGTATCATGACAACCTAATTGGATCCATTAATGATAAGTCTAATAATTAGGCTTGCCCACTAACTAATAAATAAATAGTACAACATAATATAAATAATTAGTAACATACTATATAAATAATTAATCATTAAATATAAAAAATGCTAAATGACAAAATTACGTTCTTCTAGAAATGTGATAGTGACAAATCTACCCTCCTTAAAAAAAATTGTCCTTGAAATTTAAGAAAAGAACTAGCACTATAACAAGAAATCACGGCAAGCAAGAAAGAACGATACCTCAAGAATCAAACAAATAAAGGTATCACTCGTGCATCTCTGCTTTCATCTCCCGGTTAGACTATCCTAGAGAGTGATGCCTCCATGCAACGCATACAAATAGAATCATCTAGTTCCACAACATATTTTTTCTGCGATCCAGAATCTCTACTGGCTGCTCTGGGTAGCTGAGAGTTGTACCCACCTCGATCTCCAAGTGATCAAATACAACATTAAAATATGTCACGTATCTTCTTAGCTGTGACACATGGAACACATCATACACTCCCTCTAGTCTAGGATGCAATTCTAGTCTATACGTCTCTGCAACGACCCTCGCAAGAAAAGTGAAGGGTCCGATGTACCATGGGCAAAGCTTTCTGCCTCCACCAAAGTGAATCGTGCCCCGTGTTGGAGAAATCCATAAGAACACCAGATCGCCAACCTAGAACAAAATACCGACTTAATACTCAACCTAAAATAAAGCAATCACACGCAATACAAATAAAACCTATACCTAAAACTCCAAGGGTCTCCGGCGGCTATTGGCCCAATCCCTTTTTCTATCCTGCGCCACCCGAAGTCTATCTCTAATAAGCTCTACCTTCTCAGCTCCATCTATAATCATCTTTGGTCCTAATAAGGCTCTCTCACCAATATTATCACGAGATAGAGGAGTGTGACACCTTCATCCATATAAACCCTCGAATGGTGATATCTCAATACTGGCCTTGTAACTGTTGTTGTAAGCAAACTCCACCAGGTGAAGATGATCATCCCAAGTGCCTCTGAAATTCAAAATACAAGTGTGAAGCATATCATCGAGAGTCTAAATAGTCCTCTCTGACTACCCTTCTGTTTGGGGGTGATATGCGGTACTAAACATGAGCTAGGTGCCCAAGCCTGCAAACTCCTCCAGAAGTGGGATATGAAGCGACTATCCCAATCCGAAATGATGCTTACAGGAACTCCATGCAATCTGACAATATGTCACACATACATCTTTGTTAGATTCTCCGTAGCCATATCCACCTTAAATGGCAAGAAATGGGCCCATTTGGTCAACCTTTATACGATGACCCAAATCGTGTCTTTCCCTCTTGGAGAACACGGAAGTCCCAAAATAAAATACATGGTAACATGCTCCCATTTCTACTCTGGGATGTTTAAAGGATTAAGTAAATTACTTGGCCTCTTCTTCTCCGCATTTACCTGCTGGCACACTAAATACTTGGATACGAAGTGCGTCATCTTCCGCTTCATACCATACCACTACGTATGCTCCTTCAGATATCTATACATCTTGTTGGCACCTGGATGAATAGAGTAATGAGATCAATGTGCCTCCTAGAGAACATCCTTGTACAACTCCCCAATCAACATATATAGTCTTCTATCATGTCATAATGATCCATCATCGGCAATAGTGAAGTTCTCTGATAATTCCAACTGAACTTGCTCTCTGATGCTCCTCAGAGTCTCATCATCATTTTGGGTAGCCCTAATCCGGTCCATCAGCTCAGACTATATCTGAAATCCCCATATATGCATCTCGATACCAGAAACTAGCACCTCAATACCCAAGCTCTCAAGTTCGGCCAATAAATGTATATTTATCGTTAAGTACATAGCTACTGGATACCTGCTCAAGGCATCAACGACTATGTTGGCCTTCCCTGGATGGTACTATAACGATATGTCAAAGTCTTTCATCAACTCCAACAATCGCCATTGTCTCATATTCAGCTCTTTCTGTGTAAATACGTACTTCAAGCTCTCGTGGTATATAAAAATCTCGACGCGCTCTCCGTATGTATATTATTTCCACAGCTTTAGAGCAACGATGACCGCTGCCAACTCCAAATCATGGGTAGGGTAGTTCTTCTCATGATGACGTAATTGCCTAGAAGCATAGACAATCACTTTCCCATTCTGCTGCAAGATACAACCCAAATCCTTCCATAAAGCATCACTATAGATAGTGAATCCACCTGACCATGATGTCAACATCAAAACTGGAGTTGTCGTCAATCTCCTCTTCAGCTCATCAAAAGCGGTCTGACATTCTTCTATCCAGACAAAATTCATATCCTTCCGGGTCAACCTATTCATCGGCTCTGCAGTCCTAGATAGGTCCTGTACAAATCTTTTGTAATAACTTGCCAGCCGCAGAAAGCTTCTGATCTCTGCCACTATACTCGGAGTAGACCACGACTCCACTAATGAAATCATCTTTGGGTCTACTGAGATTCCATCTCTAGTCACCACATATCCAAGGAATTCCATCTTTTTAAGGAAGAACTCACACTTTAAAACCATTCCATAATGTCATCACATATCCAAGGAATTCCTTCCTGGGAGTCTCCAGAACTATCCTCAGGTGCTCCTCATGCTCATCTGGGGTCTTCGAATACACCATAATATCATCAATAAATACCACCACAAAATTATCAAGATACATATGGAACACATTATTCATCAGATTAAAGAATACACACTACCAGAATAAGTCAATTTAGCGACATCTAAAAATGTCGCTAAATAACTAAAATATGTCGCTAAGTTGGCTTAGCGACGTAATTAGCGACGTTTTAAAGCAGTCAAAAAAACTAAGTCGCTAAAACAAAGAACATCGCTAAACGTCGCTATACCGACGTTTTTAGCGACTTTAATGTGTCGCTAAATTTAGCGACGTTTAGCGACGCCGCGTCACTACATAGCGACGTTTATTGAAGTCGCTAAACGTCGAAAATTAGCGACTTATATAGCGATGTTACACCGACGTCTTTAATGACCTGGCACTACTTCCATGTCAGCAGTTTGCGACGTACAACGACGATTTTAGCGACGTCATTAGCGACGTATTTAGCAACGTTTAACAGCATCGCTAATTAGCGACATATTTAGCGACGTAAATGAACGTCTCTAAACGTCGCTAATTTTAAAAAAAATATATTATTGAATTGCATTTCTGGATTTACCAACCCCCTTGGGTTCATTATAAGGTATATGATGGTAGTAGAAATAATTGAATAAAGAACACAGTAGCAGCACTAAGGGAGAAAATTCTAGTGCACTGGGTAAATACAGGCCAAGTATCAGTCATCAGTTGTAAACCAAAATATGAATAATATAATAAAATTTGAAGAAAAGAAAGCATCCAGCAAATCTTATCGTAAACGTAAACAATATGGCAAATTTATATCCATACAATCGCATCCTAAATAATAAAAAAATATAAATATCGAGTAACTAACTATACTACTGCGGATATGCCGGAGGCTGACCACCGGCGTGCTTGAAGGATAAGAACTGCTCATACTCGTCCCGTGGAATCGACACCGATGTCGATGGAGAAGGCAGTGACGTCGGTGGAGTCTGTGTCGATGTAGGCGCACCAGGAGGCCGTGCCCGCTCCAAGTCAGCGAGTCGCTGGTTGTAAGAATCTATGGTAGATAACAGCCTCATACTGCTATGTACCATTGAATCATGCATCATCGTCAGCCTCTCGCCCATTGATAGCTGTGACGCCTGCAGCGCCATGATGTTGCGGTCATTGGAGGCTGTAATATCATTTGTCAAATCCCAGAGCTCCGTCATGCTACGGTCGAGCATATCGAATAGTGCGATGAGCATTGGATCGTCCGCCTGCGGCTGGGACGGGGGCTGCTCCTCCATCCTTCGCAGCAACTCGTTACGGAGAGACACAATCTAACGGTCAACGGCCTCCTGGACTCTGGCCGATGACTGCGAGGGCTGTATGGAATGCACAGCTGTCGGGGAGGCCCTAGATGACTGCGTCGCAACCAGGTCGCCATAGGAGTCCGTACCGTAGTACGTACCCCTCTGGAGACCACCAGCTGCGGTCACCTACAGGTCGTCCGCTGACGGAGCTGGAGCGGGCTGCGACAAAGTACCAGCCTCTCCAGGTGTAGGTGCACTAGCAGTCGCCCGCTCATGCAGCCTAAGATACTCGGCCTAGAAAGGTTTGAAAACTCGATAATTGCCTAAGTTATATTAAAATTAACACAAAGTAAACTAATACTTACATAGGTCTGCGAGGCCCTCTCATCAATGAGATTTCCGTCCTTGCAATGGGTGGCCAAGAATATGGTCACCATGTTCGCATCCTCACCACTCTGTACCTGTTAAAAATATATTATTTATTACTAAACTTAAAAAAATTTTCCAAGTCCATTTTATGGTACTTACATTAAAATAATATATTTTAAAAGAAAAAACATACCAAATGACAGAAATTTTCCGTCATCGGAATCGAGCTACCACACCACTTGGCAGCATTCCGCCTAGCCGCCTTGGCCTTCTCAGACCTTTTCTTGTAGCTCGGATCGTCGAATCTAGCCCTCATCGCAGTCTACTGCTCAGGCGTGATCCAACCTTGGATCGGTTTTCCAGCACGATCACGAGCCTTCTGGTCATCCAGAGCATCTCGGATAAGCTTGGCGGCAACGGTAGGAAAGAGCCGCTCAATCAACTTGGCCCGGTGCGGAGGATAAAAATACGTTTGCTACAATAAATAATTTAGTAAGTTAGCATCACGGATAAGTTATATAATATGTATAAATTAGAGAATTTATTTAATATACTTTTACATGGAAGTGCGCAAACCAGAATGCCTTCCTCTCCTCCGGAGCCTCAGAGTAGTTGATCCAAGGGCCACCGTAGTTGTTCCTCAAAAATTGGCCCAGGCGTCTCTGAACCGACGATGGACGATATCTATACAGAGATAATAATTTAGAATACTAAAAAAGTCAATATATAATGAATAAAGAAATACACGATATATATTATACTAAACCATCTAATTGACTTACATTGTACCGTCGGCCCAAATCTCTGTCCTCGTCTCCTCCGGAGGTGCACATGGAGGATCTTGCTGATATTGGGACAACGTGGGCACGACCTCCTCGACATGCTCATATGTCCCCATGGTTCCGTCAGCAGTAGGAACGCTGGACGAGGGTGTACTATCACGCCTGGAACTACTCATTCCAACAGTCGGAGATGTGAGTGATCGATATACTGGAGTACTGGGTGACGATGATCCGGAACCAACAGTAGGCAATACCGGAGGAGCACTCTGTCTACCTCGGGACCTGCTGAATCCTCTACGTCGTCATGTCATATCTGATAACAACATATGATGAATATAGAGAAACACAAATATATAGTATATTCTACAGTCGAAATACGATGCATATCTTAAAGCATTCTACAGTCAAAATATAATACATATATTCGTTAATGGGTACATCTACTACGTCAATTTTCCAACCTTGATCTACATTCTACAGTCAAAATATAGTTACATTCTACATGCAATATATTTTATTTTCAATCATCTTCAGAAAATTTATCTTGTTCGCCTTCCTCGTCCTCCTCTTCCTCTTCCTATTCCTCTTCCTCTTACTCTTCCTCTTCCTCATCTTCACTTTCATCTACTTCGTCTTCCTCTTTGGATAATTCTACATCTTATACATTATTACTCGTGTAATGAGTAACTTTCGTTGAGTCCACATCTATAATATTTGTTACAAAAGGTAGATCGTCCTCCTGATAAGCTATTTCGTCAATGTCAAATGTATTTCTGGCTTTAGTCTTGCATACTGCCCACCAATCCGACCTCGCAATCCTCCGTCTAGGATAAGTTATGAAGTATACGAGCTGAGCCTGACTTGATAGGATAAATGGTTTGTAGCCTTGATATCTACGCTTGTAGTTTATATCCACAAGGCCATGCTTGTCAATTTTCCAACCTTGATCTTGAATCGGATCGAACCATTCACACCTGAATAGCATGATATTAGCAGGTTTTGTGCCATAATTATATGTCAACTCTATAATCTCTCGTAAGATGCCAAAAAAATCATTGCCCGGATTGACGTCTTTGTAGTTCGAAGATTTGATACACAAACAACTGTTTTTCGTGGAATCAAGATCCAGAAAGCTGTCTCTGATAGGAGCATTTGTTGACTTGAACCTGAACCCATTCACACAGAAACTTGGCCATATTTTTACAGCAGTAATTGGTCCCTTGGCTAGAATTCTAATAGATTCATTCTCAGGTGTTATTAGACGATCGACCTAAATATCAAAGTAGCGATAGTAAGTTATTTTTTTGCCAGTGCAGAAATAAAAAGTAATTACCAAGCATCTTACATATGCGCTCAACCAAGAAGGAAAATGGCATCTCATATCTTGTTCTACTTCTTCGTCTGTTATGTAGGGTCTAACCGACCTCAACTCATCATTATATGTGCTGAAAAACAATAAAGCAACTGCTGATTAGTAGTATAATAGTATATTATACTATTATATTGAGATGATGTAAACGTAGACGTATTAATTACTTACCCCTCTAGCTTCTCCACTTCATCCTCGTCGTAATTGAGTAATATATACAATTGAGCAGCCCTTAGCTCATCGTCATTCAAAAATCTCTTCTTCATTTTTTCCGAAGGCTTTCCGGACGCATTGAATACTTGAGTATTGTATCATTAGATTCTTGATATGCGTCATCATTTCTCGGAGCTTTCTTTCTATTAGTAGCAACATGCGGTTTGAAATACGTCAAGCAAAAGTTTGTAATCTCCTCGAGAACATAAGCTTCACAAATAGAGCCCTCAACCCGTGCCTTGTTTTTTACCTTTCTTTTTAGGTGATTCAGATGCCGCTCGAAGGGGGACATCCACCGATAACCGACAGGACCACCAACACGTGCCTCATAGGAAAGATGAATTAACAAATGCTCCATACAGTCGAAGAATCTAGGAGGAAACACCTTCTCGAGCTTACATAGTATTACCGCAATATCCTTCTCTTGCTTTTCTAGACAATCGACGAGCAACTTAGTACAACAAAGATCTCTGAAGAATATGCTCAGCTCTGTCAATGGGTCCCAAACGATCTGCGGGAAGAATTTTCGAAATACAATCGGAATTAACCTCTCCATGAATACGTGACAATCGTGGCTCTTCATACCCACCAGTTTGTTCTCCTTGAGGTTGACGCATCTTCTCAAGTTTGACACGTACCCGTCTGGAAACTTTAGACCCTGAATCCACCTACAAAGTCTACCTTTATCCTCTTTCTCCAGTGAGAAAACTGACTTAGGTTGCTTTAACTTTCCATTCCCCTCCTCTATCAAATGTAATACAGGACGTCTACATATTTCTTCTAAGTCCAACCTGGCCTTCGGATTATCTTTCGTCTTCCCCTTTACCTCTATTACAGTATTAATTATGTTATCAAACACATTCTTCTCGATATGCATGACATCAAGGTTATGTCTGATCAGATTGGTGCTCCAATATGGCAAATCCCAGAATATACTTTTCTTCGTCCAGTTATGGGTGCGACCAAATCCGTCATACTTGTACCCCTTATCAGGCTCTTCGATAGCACTTGGTAAATCTTTTACCTCTTCCCATATCGTGCATTCGGGCCACCTTGGCGGTGGATAGGCCTTCCCCACAAATCCCGCACGAAAAGCATTCCATAGGTCGAAAAGTCGTTGATGGTCCACATAAGTGCTGCCCTCATCTAAAAATTTTGCTTTCTAGAAATATCGTACGTATTGTCACCTACTTCCCACAGCTGATTCAACTCATCTATCAAAGACTGTAAATACACATCGATGTTCCTCTTCGGATTGTTCGGACCCGGGATAATAATGGTTAGGAACATATACGGAGTCTTCATCCAAGACGGTAGATTATACGGAGTGACGATCACAGGTCAACATTAATACTGGGAGCCCGAATGTCCGAATGGATGATCCAATACTCCTTCGATCAAAGTGCTTTCTCAGCAAAATATGGATACTCTAGATCAAAGTGCTTCCATGCTTCTCCATCGGATGGATGATCCAATACTCCTTCGATCTATTTTCGCCTGTGCCAACTCATGTTTTCTGCAGTCTCCTTAACCATAAATAACCGCAGCAACCGCGGCGTCAAAGGCAAGTAGTGCATCGAATCGGTAGGCTTCCTTGCACCGACAGACTTTTCTCTAACAGTGGCCTTATAGCGATCAGCACCACAGAATTTGCACGCATCTTCATCCTTGTCGTTTTTGTAGTATAACATGCATCCGTTGCAACATGCATCGATTTTTTCGTATCCCATCCAAAGCGATCTCACCATCCTCTTAGATCGATATAAGTCTTTAGGCAACTTTGCACCCTCGGGCAAGATCTCTATGATCAAATCGAGCAGTCGATTATAGCATTCTTGAGACATGTTAAAATTGGACTTGATGCTCAATAATCTTGTAACCACCTCCGACGGTGAATAATCCTTACAACCAGGATATAGTATAGTCCTTACATTCTCCAACAACTCTATAAACTTTGCATTATCGGCATTCGGTGCCTCCTCAACTGTATCATAATTGTCCGGATTGAAACTAGGTCCCGCCACATCATAATTATCCGGATTGAAACTAGGCCCCGCCGCATCATAAACCATGTTCACCATCCCGTCGTCGTAAGCATCGTGGTCGTGGACATCCATATACGGCTCCGACTCCGATGCTAGAGATACAAGTTCTCCGTACACAGTCCACTGATAGTAATTCAGCGTGAAGCCCTTCGAGTATAAATGTTATGTAACTTCCACTTCTGGATGATATTTTCTGTTGCGATATCTCACACACGGACACTTAATTTTGGTACCGTCCATATACTAAGGGAACGCCTTGACGAACTGCAGGAACTGCTGTACACCCTCAATGAATTTATGTCGTACACCGCACATGTCATCAGGATGACGATTGTACATCCACGAACGATGACGCAGATAGTAATTCATATCCATTTCTAGATACTTCTGCAAAAATGACAGTATGTATCATATAAATTATTACATACAGTCGCTCCGCCCTTGGGTGGATGTATTCAATGTTAAGAAGGGTTGTTTATTACTGGTCTTCTCTTTAGAATAGTTAATATGAAGATTGGAGGAAGATGTATTTGTCTTCATCTTCTATAGGAAGATTGATGCTAGTGGAGATATAATAACATGAATCAGAGACTTTGCAAAGTCTGTGTACAATGTTCAGCATATACTGAAATCAACTACATGACTTGGTCGTCCATACTTTCTTCTATAAAGAGAAGTCTTCATATATAGAGAAGATATTGTGGTAGATTATTACTCCAATCAACTAAATGTATTTAACTTGCAACTGTTTAAATGGTTTCTTCAATCTTTTCTATCATTAATCTATTATATAACACTCTTTTGGGGTCAGATGTTTGAATTATATTATTCCGTTCAGTTCTGCTACACCAAACTATAAGGACCCTTGTAAAGTAGAGCAGAGTCCGAAAAGATTAGGACATTTTGGGTGTAGAGTGTACCTGAAATTGATTGAGAGATTTTGTCTACTACTAATTATCAATGTCTTCAAAACCTTCAAGCGGGGGAGGTTCTGATTGAGAAGCAAACTGAGAAAAAATCAAACGTCTTTGTATTGATAATGGCATGATTTTTTTTTCCAATGAGTTTAATGAGTTTTGCAAACATGAGGTCATCTTCAGACATTGTACATTTAAAGAGAATCTGCAGCAAAATGGGTTGCAGAATGCATAACAGGGTGTCCCGTTATACAGAGCTAGTGCACACTCTCTAATGTTGGATTCTCTGAGGATTTCTAGGCTGAGAGTATTACTTAGTCACTTTCCCCTCTCTGCTCATTGTGAGTCCCTGAGAGTCGAGGGAGCAAAGTCTAGGATTTTAAGCCGACCTAGTGGTGGATACGTGAACATGGTATCGTCCACCTTTAGGGAAGTACATCTTGCTGTAGAAAATAATTATTGTGTGCATGTGTCGTGTCTGTGTGCGTATGTCGTGTCTGTCAAGTGTGTGTTGTGTCAGTGTCACATGTGTGAGAGAGAGAGAGAGCGATTACCTAGAGCTCGAGGAGGAGGAGGGGGATGCCGGAGTAGCCGCAGCCGTGGAGAGCCGGTCGCCGGAGAGGGGGGGGCGGAGGAAATCGAAAACTTTTGAAATTGACAGATGGGGGAAAAGAAAGCCGAGCCATAATTAACCAAAATTTAGCGACATTTACCGACGTCAAATAAAAACGTCGCTAAAATAAAATTTAGCAACGTCAAAGACGTCGCTAAACACGTTGCTAAATATTTTTGATATATACGTCGCTAATTATGACGCTAAATTTTACTAAATCAGATATATTAGCGACGTTTAGCGACCTTAATTGAACTTATAGCGACTAATCTTTTAAAATCTTAACAAAAGTCGCTAAACGTCGCTAAATATCGCCATTTAGCAACGTCTAGCGACATTTTTTATGGAGTCGCTAATGTAGCGACGTTTTTACTTGGAGTCGCTAAAATGCGTCGCTAATCCCGCTTTTTCTAGTAGTGACAACTGGGGTCTACCCAAACGGCATCACCATGAACTCAAATTGGCCATACCGAGTCCGAAAACCTGTCTTCAGAATATCCTCCTTCTTCGCTTTCTCCTGGTGGTAACCTGACATCAAGTCTATCTTCGAGAATACCTTTGCTCTGCTCAATTGATCAAAGAGATCATCTATCCTCGACAGCAAATATTTGTCCTTTATAGTGAGGTTGTTTAGAGTCCTATAGTCGATACACATGCATACCGACCGATCCTTCTTTAGTACAAATAATATTGGAGCACCCCATGGTGATAAACTAGATCTGATGAAGCCCTTATCCTGCAACTCATCTGCATGCTTCTTCAACTCCACTTGTTCGTTATTGTTAACTCTATCGACGTGCTGAGATATTGGTCATGCGCTTGGCACTAAGTCTATAGAGAACTCTACATCTCGGTATGACGGCAACCCTGGCAACTCCTCCGAAAAAATATCTATAAATTTTGCTATCAACGGATATGGTAACCCTTTATCTTCCACCATGGCTCCACATTTGGCATCCTCGCTTTACTCTGCTGCTCCTCTAGAAATCTTAAAATCTAGCTCTCCTAGCAGTCTAAATAATACCCTGCCCCCACGATAATCTTTACTAGCATTATGCCTACTCAACCAAACCATACCGAGTACTATGTCGTAGCTCGAAAGTGACATTATGAGTAAGCACTCACTCAACTCCCGGCCTTCTAGTATAACTCTCCAATATTTGCAAATATTACTGACCAGGATAATGCCATCCCCAGTCGTGATCTTGCAAGTCCTAGCCAAAGGTTCTGCCTCTAAACGATGCTTAAGAGCAAAAGATACATATACAAAACTATGGGAAGAACCAAAATCAAATAACGCATATGCTGGAATAGAATCATAAAGAACTAAACCCGATATAACATCTCCTACGGCTCGATCTCCTCGATCGTCATGGCGAATGCTTGCCGCTGTTGTGCACCTCTCTGCTACTGCTGATACTGTACAAACCTATGTTGTTGTGTCTGCAAAGGAGGTCCTCTATGCTTTCCTGCAGGTGGCCTCACTGGTGCTCTCTGAACATGTAAACCCCCTCGACCAAAAATTAGGGTTAATTAATTAAAATAGCCTAATTAGGGTTAACTAGATATAATTAAGATTTATTATATAGTATTATAATACCTGTGCAATGATTTGTTGTTTTAGGATACTACCCTAGCTGTTACCCTAAAATAATTTCCACATACCTGGCTTAGACATGCTAACCTATCATATTGAACCTAGAACAAACCCCGAATACTGATTTTCGTGCTTGATTTTAGTCGCACAAAAGTCGTTACAAACGTCCGTACGTAATTTAAATAAATTGCGTAATTACGTTCGTTGTCCGTTCCAATCAAAATTGAGACCTCAACCTCGACCCGATTTGACCAACCCAGATCATGACATTATTGTACATTGAGCCTACCACACTAATGACCCTTGACCAACCCAATTTAGACCCCCAGTTTTTATTAAATTAAATTAGAGACACCCGGTACATTAATTATTAATTAATTAATGTGTTGATCTAACCTTAGTTGAATTAGACCCAACTCCAACCCAAACCCACACCCACATCCACAAGCCTTATACAAAACATCATACACCATCCTAGCCCGATGTAGAATACCAAATATGGTGTTTGTTTACATCAAATCCCCAAATTTTAGAATCTGTGCAATTTCTAATTTAACCAGGGGCCTTTGTGCAAAATTGCAATGAGGTGCCCCCCCTCATTGGCCCAACCTCATGGAGAAAGAAATTGTCATTCCCTAACCGTTCTCCATCATAATTTTTTCCTCCATTTTTATGTACTTACTTTACTTTTTGGAGGACCCATCATGACCCTAAGTTTGAATTACATTTAATCCTAGCCCTCCCCTCATCATGATGGACATCCCCAACACCCCAAAAATAATGTCCAGCCGGCCCTAATCCTTAGGTAGCCCCCCCCACTCTCTCACCTACTTAAACAACATGTTACATCACTAAAGAGGGCACACAACCCAAAAAAACCAACAAGAAACCCTATTCCTCACTAAACCTCCAGCCGAGCTCTACCCCAACCCATTACAACTCGCCGCCTCCTCCCGGCCAGCCACCACGTCCGGCGACCCCCACACCGACCCAGTCCCCTTCGTCGACCTCCCCCTACCTCCAACCTCCGCCACCCGCCGCCTACAGCCGCCGCCAGAACCACCCTCCTAACCCGAGCAAATCGCCCCCGAACTAGCAGCCGACCACCCGAGCTTGGATTGCTCCGCCGCCTTAACTCCGTCGGCCACCGTACTTGGCCTACCTCCTCCCCAGTCAACCACCTCCCTTCTCGTCGACTTCCAGCGCCGGTCGACGACGCCCCTGGCCGCCATCGACCCCGCAGCATCGACAAGCCCAGACCGTTGCTGCTGTAGCTGAACCTCCCGAGCTTCACCGGAGCTCCGTCCGGCCACCCCCGCCGTCGACGGCTAGCTACCGGGAAGCCCTCGACCCGAGCGTCGATCTGGTATAATATTTTATGTATTATTATCTTTATTTTTAGGCGTATTTCGATGTGCAAATGTCCTATACACTAGTATTGGGTTAGTTTAAGTATTTTATACGTATTAAGTATATTAATTAGTATTTTCTGTATTATAAAGTATATATATATATATATATATATATATATATATATATATATATATATATACCTCCTGTATAAATATTGTATTATAAATATATATTTATTGTAATTAGTATTATATATAATAGGATTATAAATATGTATTTTGTGTACGTGTATAAATACCTATGCGTATATATATATATATATATATATATATATATATATATATATATATATATATATATATATATATATATATATATATATATATATATATATGTATGTATGTATATTGTATTATACGAGAATAGTATATATTTAATATAAATCATAGTTTAAATATAATTTCTGTGATTTAGTATTATATATGTAATATAATACTATTTTTATATTATATATTCGTATTAAAAACTTATACATATGTACCATGTATATATATATATGTATGTATGTATGTATGTATGTATGTATATTTTTATTATATGAAGAATATTAAAAATATAATATATATTGTGTTTAAATATATTTTCCGGGATTAAGTATATTATATGTAATATATATTATATATTAAATACTTATACGTATTAAACCTCTAGTATGTTTAAATATATTTTCTTAATATACATTTCATTATTTTGTGTATATTAATATGTATATATGTGTATATAAATGTGTACATATTTTGTGTATTTAAAAATATTAGAATATAAAATGAAAATATGTAATTGTATATGTATTTTATATTGTGTACTTGTTCATATAAATATATGATAATATATGGGTCTATGTATTAAGTTATAAATATGGAATTATGTGTTTATATATATTACTATATATATATATATATATATATGAACATAATTATTAGTGTATTTCGAAATAATACATAAATACTATTTTTGTACTATTAAACATACATATTATCTTAATATATTTAATTATGATTTAGTGTATTTATATATATATATATTTGTAATAGCTATATATATATATACAGTCCAGACCCTATGTCAGCTGTAGATACAAGCAGTGTGTCTTAGTCGTGTTGTTGTAGCGACTAATATTGTCATTATTATATCATATATAGGACTGCTGGACAGTACCGCTGAGGCATCAGGAGCAGGACTGTGGATTTCGCAGCTACCCGGGACAGGCAAGTATACCTTGCTGGATTACTGCTTAAAATTAAATAATAAATATTGCAAATATACATAAAACTGTGCGCGTCCGAGATTGACTCGGGTGCAGTCGATAATGCGTCGATGAGTAGTATACTTGACCTAGTTGCTAGCTGACTCACCTTCTACTGTGAGAATATTTTGATATCTTCCTAGACCGTGACACTTACACGTATCACGATGGTACATTCATATTGGGATGCGAGTCCGCGTACCCGATTCGCTATCGGTACGTATGACATGCATCACGGACTAGCCTGTATTCTAGAGTAGTATAGTTAGATGAGACTTGGCATATAGATACGAGACACTCACGTCGTATATTCGACTTGCGTATCTACATTGGGCGGGAAGGACAACTGATAAATGTATGGGATACACCCATCGGACTCCGTGGTATCCAGAGGAACCACAGACCCGGTGACTCCCTATATTCAGACACCGCGCTCTACGGAGTGTTATGGACGTATATACATTTCAGATACCATACTCTAGAGGACGTTGGACGTTATGCCTACACCTACCTATACGTTCCAAGGTTGTCCTTATATTGCATTCACTTAGATGGTTCGCACACCCTCTTTACTTTTAGTCAGTACTATATCTGGCATGCATATTGTATCTTGTGACGTCCCTCTGAGGACCTGGTTATCTTCCAGATCTAGACGAGGCCTATTACCCCACCGTGTATGGGCCAGGTGTGGAGACGAGGTTTTCTCTTGACGAGGAGTTGGAGGTTTTACCATCAGAGTACCCCTGATCATCTTGGTAGGCCTTCCGCCTATGACTGGAGCTCCTAACCTAGTTAGCAGTTGTTTCAGTCACTCTTATTATCTGTACTCTTATTTCAGACTATCAGTACTTTATCTCCAACATTTTTAGTGGGTTTGTTCCCACCAGACATATTTCAGTTGTACTATGTCATTCGACTATGTCCTTATATTCCAGTCTTTCATTTCAGTATTTACTTGTTGTTTATGGATAAGATTAGACACTGCCTGTTGTTGATATTAGACTTGTTAGATTTAGGACAACGTAGCATGCTTCGCCAGAAACTATTAAATTGGGTTCTCCTCGGAGACGTGTCAGCTGGCCAATGCCACGTGGCCTGGTTCCATATATTTTGGGACTGGGGCGTGATATGGTTTTAGTGGTGGCCTATGCAGGTCTGTAACAACAAATGTTTATCGCTTGTGGTATGGTAACGTTTCCAGCGAGCCTGCAATAGGATAGAAAATTACTAGGTCTCATCCACTTGATTACGCCTTTGAACCTCTTCCGTACTTTAAAATATCTGTATCCTGTTTGATTGATTCTGTACTCTTTTAATGAAGTTCTATCTCTTATAGCGAGATGAACCTTCGCAGCAGACGTGAGATACTTGGTGCCATAGTGCCACCTGCAGCACCGAGGGAGGATACGACTCAGGGACCACCTAGAGAGCTGCCACAGCCAAAGGCACAGGTGATCCCCCAGGCCCCGATGATGCACTGGCATCAGGTCTCTCCCGACGAAGAGATGCAGCAGCTAGAGGGCCAGACATTGCAGACGAACCCGAGGCAGTACTTCGAGGGGCAGACCTCGAGGTCGACACCGATGTCGCAGTTCGAGAGGCCTGCACCTGAGGAGCCACCAAGGAGACAGTCGGAGGTACCACTTCCACCACCTCCACCGTTTCTACCTCAGATGCCACCAGCGGAGGGACAGCCCCAGATGATGCAGTTCTTCCAGATGATGATGTAGGCCCAGTGGCAACAGATGGAGACCCTGAGACAGGGCCTGATGGCAGTACTGGAGAGGGCACCTGCCCAAGCAGCAGCACCAGCACCTGCACCTGTCCAGCAAGTGGGCACGGTACGAGGCTTCAGATAGATGGGTCCGGGAACCTTCTCGGGCAAGGAGACTGCAGAGGAGATCTCAGACTGGGTCTCCAACACTGAGATACTGTTAGAGGGTTTACAGCTACACCCCGACCTCTGGATGACCACGGTGAGGGCCCAACTCACAGGCAACGCCCATCACTGGTGGGACTCTATGGAGCGCAGCATTGGTAGACAGCGGACTTGGGAGGAATTTCTGGAACACTTTAATGCGAAGTATTTTTCAGCTACGGTGAGGAACGCCTTGTACTCCCAGTTCCTGCACCTAGAGAAGGGGAACTTGACAGTGGACGCCTACGACGGGGAGTTCAGCAGACTCAGCCAATTCGGTGCAGCCCTGATCCCCAACGACCTGGAGAAAGCCAGGAGATTCCACCATGGCCTCTCTCACGAGCTGCAGAGGTACACCACTACCCAGGCGAGGATCTCTTATGAAGAGGTCCTATCAGAGGCGAGGATCCCGGAGGCTATAGGCGGAGGAGCGAGACATTCCAGCACGAACGTACCAGCCAGAACCCAGCAAGGAGCAGGAGGACCGATCCGCCATTGAGGAGCGTAGGCGCAGCAGAGGGCGGCGCCGTACCAACAGAAGGAGCTCCCGACTTGTCACTTTTGTGGCAAGAAGGGACACATCATCAGAGACTGCCGGAAGAAGCTCGCGCTCTGCATGGTCTGTGGAGCCAGCCAACACCTTGGTAGAGATTACCCCCAGCGCAGAGATGTAGCACCCCAGACTAGGCAGAGACCAGCAGCACCACCTTTGAGGATGCTACCCCCAGTAGGAGGCCAGCGTCCACCAGCTACCAGAGGACAGCAGAGAGGACCACCCTTGGTCCCACAGGAGGCACACTTCAACCAGGCCCGACAGCAGGCATGAGGGCAGAGGTACGGGCAAGCCTTTGCTTTAGCCTCTATCAAGGAGGAACCAGAGGGAGAGGCTATTACAGGTACAATTCTAGTTGCATCATTACCTTCGACTGCACTATTTGATTCTGGAGCTACACTGTCATTTATATCTAGTAGCTTCATAGCAATGCATCGAGTAGCAACTTCCCCTTTACCTAAGAGTTGGAGAATACTTACCGGAGGAGGCATCGTACCGGTTACCAGTACCATTAGAACGTGCTCGGTAGTAGTTTGTGGTATGGAGATGAGAGCGCGATTGTTGGTACTCCCAATGCCAGCTTTTGACGTAGTTCTGGGCATGGACTGGTTAAGCCAGAACAATGTCGTACTAGATTGCTGGAAGGATAGCATTACTTTTAGACTGCCAGGACACCCGGAGTTCGAATTCATGCGAGGCACCATCGAGCGAGGAGTAGGACACGCAGTTGGAGCTTACATGGCGATGGAGACGGTAACCCCAGAAATTGTTGCAGAGTTCGAGGATGTTTTCCCAGAGGAGTTGCCAGGCCTACCGCCTGATAGAGAGGTGGAGTTCACCATTGAGCTAATACCTGGAGCAGCACCGGTATCATCAAATGTGTACCGGTTGGCGAAGAAGGAGCTTGACGAGCTGAAGCTACAGCTAGAGGAGTTGCAGATCAAGGGATTCGTCCATCCTAGTACATCACCCTGGGGAGCACCAGTGCTTTTTGTACCAAAGAAGGACGAAACATTTCGGATGTGCATTGATTACAGAGCTCTTAATGCTCTGACTATCAGGAATAAGTACCCTCTACCGCGAATCGATGATCTGTTCGACCAGCTGACAGGAGCAGTGGTGTTCACGAAGATCGACTTGAGATCGGGCTATCACTAGGTAAAGGTACGAAGGGAGGACATTCCAAAGACAGCATTTAGGACTCGTTATGGTCACTACGAGTTCCTAGTGATGCCTTTTGGATTGACAAATGCGCCTGCTGTGTTTATGAACCTGATGAACCGAGTCTTCCATGAGTATCTGGACCAGTTCGTGGTAGTCTTCATCGACGACATCTTGGTGTATTCGAAGAGCCACAAGGAGCACGGGGAGCACTTGAGGTTAGTGCTAGAGACGCTGAGACGAGAGAGACTTTATGCCAAGCTGAGCAAGTGCGAGTTTCTTCTAGATCGTGTCGCATTTCTTGGACACGTTATCTCGGGAGATGGCATTTCAGTAGATCCCGCAAAAATTTCATCAGTAGAGACGTGGCCGACCCCTACCAACGTCTCGGAGGTGAGGAGTTTCCTAGGACTTGCCGGATATTATCGGAGGTTCGTAGAGAACTTCGTAAGGATCGCAGAGCCGATGACCCGCTTGACCCGCAAGGACCAGGAGTTCACCTGGACAGAGGAGTGTCAGACGGCATTCGATGAGCTGAAGAAGCGTCTGACTATAGCACCTATCTTGACCATACCTTCTGGACCCGGAGGATTCATGATCTATAGCGATGTGTCCGGGAAAGGATTAGGATGCATCCTGATACAGCATGGGAAGGTTATGGCCTATGCCTCTAGGCAGCTGAGGACCCATGAGAAGAACTATCCTACCCACGACTTGGAGCTTGCCGCAGTGATCTTTGCTTTGAAGCTTTGGAGGCACTACCTGTACGGAGAGCGCGTAGAGATATTCATCGATCACAAGAGCCTGAAGTACGTCTACACACAGAAGTACCTAAACCAGAGGCAGAGACGTTGGCTCGAAGTGATGGCGGACTTCGAGATTGAGCTGTAGTACCATCCGGGAAAGGCTAATGTGGTAGCCGATGCTTTAAGCAGGAGGCCCATAGCATTTTTACTGACTACCCAATAACATCTGTTGAGAGATCTAGAACAGTTGGGTATCGAAGTCGTCATGCCCGGAGTAGACGGCCAGATGTCGAGTTTCCAGGTGCAATCGACATTGGTGGAGAGAATCAAGGCTGCTTTGCCGACAAACGCCAGATTTCAGAGGCTTCGACAGATGACAGAGGCTGGAATACAGACGGGACTGCATATACACGAGGACGGGACTTTGAGATGTGGAGATCGTCTCTATGTTCCGAATGGAGAGCTACGCCAGGAGCTGATGACAGAGGCGCATAGTTCGACCTATTCTATTCATCCAGGAGGCACGAAGATGTACCGAGACCTGAGGCAGTACTACTGGTGGCATGGGATAAAGAGATAGATAGCCCGCTTCGTGGCTAAGTGTCTGGTGTGTCAGCAAGTCAAGGCTGAGCATCAGAGGTCTGCCGGATTACTTCAATCGCTCCCGATACCGGAGTGGAAATGGGAGCACATCACCATGGACTTCATCACGGGTTTCCCGAGAAGTCCTAGTGGTCGCAATGCGGTATGGGTAATCGTAGATAGACTCACCAAGTCTGCCCACTTTTTACCCTTCAGGGTTGGGCAATCTACGAAAGTCTTGGCAGACATGTACATGAGGGAGATTTTACGATTGCATAGAGTGCCAGTCAATATCGTGTCTGACAGGGATACGAGGTTCACATCGTACTTTTGGAGGAGTATGCAAGAGAGACTTGGTACCCGCCTTAAGTTCAGTACTTCGTACCACCCGCAGACAGATGGCCAATCCAAGCGCACCATTCAGACGCTGGAGGACATGTTGAGGGCATGCATGCTTGACTTCAGCGGTTCATGGAAGGATCACTTGCACTTGGTTGAATTTTCCTACAACAATAGCTATCAGGCGAGCATCCAGATCGCTCCCTATGAGGCATTGTATGGTAGGAAGTGTCGTTCCCCAGTATGTTGGAGCGATGTAGTCGAGAGGCAGATTCTAGGGCCAGAGTTGATCATCCGTACAGTGGAGAAGGTGAAAAAGATCCAAGGGCATCTACGAGCAGCACAGGACAGGCAGAAGCATTGGGCTAATGTGCATCGACGACCCCTAGAGTTCCAAGTTAGAGAACATGTGTTCCTGAAGATTTTACCTACCAGAGGAACCATCAGATTTGGAGGCAGAGGGAAGCTGAGTCCGAGGTACATCAGACCCTTCGATGTGCTTGAGCGTGTCGGAGAAGTTGCTTACAGATTGGCCTTGCCGCAGACACTGGAAGGAGTTCACAACGTCTTCCATGTATCTCAGCTGAGGAGATACATACCGGATCCGAGTCACATTCTTGACCACTCGGAGATCACCGTTGGTCCAAGCTTGTCAAACCAGAAAGAGCCGGTAGAGATCCTAGACCGAAGCGAGAAGGTACTGCGAGACCAAACTATCCCTCTTGTTCGTGTCGCATGGAGGCATCACGCACCAGGTGAATCCACCTGGGAACGAGAGGATAATATTCAGCAACGCTTTCCCTATCTCTTCGAAGGCCTAGGTATGTGATAGTATTTATTTCATTCAATAGTTATATATGTCTGTTTTTTAATTTTGAGGACAAAATACTCTAAGGAGGGTATGTTGTAAACTCCCTCGACCAGAAATTACGGTTAATTAATTAAAATAGCCTAATTAGGGTTAACTAGATATAATTAAGATTTATTATGTAGTATTATAATACCTGTGCAATGATTTATTGTTTTAGGATACTACCCTAGCTGTTACCCTAAAATAATTTCCACATACCTGGCTTAGACATGCTAACCTATCATATTGAACCTAGAACAAACTCCGGATACTGATTTTCGTGCCTGATTTTTGTCGCACAAAAGTTGTTACAAACGTCCGTACGTAATTTACATAAATTGCGTAATTACGTTCATTGTCCGTTCCAATCGAAATTGAGACCTCAACCTCGACCCGATTTGACCAACCCAGATCATGACATTATTGTACACTGAGCCTACCACACTAATGACCCTTGATCAACCCAATTTAGACCCCCGGTTTTTATTAAATTAAATTAGAGACACCCGGTACATTAATTATTAATTAATTAATGTGTTGATCTAACCTCAGTTGAATTAGACCCAACTCCAACCCAAACCCACACCCACACCCACAAGGCTCATACAAAACACCATACACCATCCTAGCCCGATGTAGAACACCAAACATGGTGTTTGTTTACATCAAATCTCCAAATTTTAGAATCTGTGCAATTTCTAATTTAACCAGGGGCCTTTGTGCAAAATTGCAATGAGGTGCCCCCCCCTCATTGGCCCAACCTCATGTAGAAAGAAATTGTCATTCCCTAACCGTTCTCCATCATAATTTTTCCCTCCATTTTTATGTACTTACCTTACTTTTTGGAGGACCCATCATGACCCTACGTTTGAATTACATTTAATCCTAGCCCTCCCCTCATCATGATGGACATCCCTAATTCCCCAAAAACAATGTCCAGCCGGCCCTAATCCCTAGTCAGCCCCCCCACTCTCTCACCTATTAAACGACATGTTACATCACTAAAGAGGGCACACAACCCAAGAAAACCAACAAGAAACCCTATTTTTCACTAAACCTCCAGCCGAGCTCTACCCCATCCATCATAACCCGCCGCCTCCTCCCGGCCAGCCACCGCATCCGGCGACCCCCGCACCGACCCAGTCCCCTACGCCGACTTCCCCCCTACCTCCAGCCTCCGCCACCCGCCGCCTAGCCGCCTACAGCCGCCGCCAGAACCACCCTCCTCACCCGAGCAAATCTTCCCCGAACTAGCAGCCGACCACCCGAGCTTGGATTGCTCCGCCGCCTTAACTCCGCCGGCCGCCGTACTTGGCCTACCTCCTCCCCAGTCAACCACCTCCCTTCCCGTAGACTTCCAGCGCCGGTCGATGACGCCCCTGTCCGCCATTGACCCCGCAGCATCGACGAGCCCAGACCGTTGTTGCTGTAGCCGAACCTCCCGAGCTTCGCCGGAGCTCCGTCCGGCCACCCCCGCCGTCGACGGCCAGCCCCCGGGAAGCCCTCGACCCGAGCGTCGATCTGGTATAATATTTTATGTATTATTATCTTTATTTTTAGGCGTATTTCGATGTGCAAATGTCCTATACACTAGTATTGGGTTAGTTTAAGTATTTTATACGTATTAAGTATATTAATTAGTATTTTCTGTATTATAAAGTATATATATATATACACCTCCTGTATAAATACTGTATTATAAATATATATTTATTGTAAATAGTATTATATATAATAGGATTATAAATATGTATTTTTTGTACGTGTATAAATACCTATGCGTATATATGTATATATATATATATATATATATATAAATATAAATATGTATGTATATTGTATTATACGAGAATAGTATATATTTAATACAAATCATAGTTTAAATATAATTTCTGTGATTTAGTATTATATATGTAATATAATACTATTTTTATATTATATATTCGTATTAAAAACTTATACATATGTAGCATGTATATATATATATATATATATATATATGTATGTATGTATATTTTTATTATATGAAGAATATTAAAAATATAAAATATATATTGTGTTTAAATATATTTTCTGGGATTAAGTATATTATATGTAATATATATTATATATTAAATACTTATACGTATTAAACCTCTAGTATGTATATGTATATATATATATATATATATATATGTGTGTGTGTGTGTGTGTATATATTCTTAATATACATTTCATTATTTTGTGTATATTAATATGTATATATGTGTATATAAATGTGTACATATTTTGTGTATTTAAAAATATTAGAATATAAAAAGAAAATATGTAATTGTATATGTATTTTATGTTGTGTACTTGTTCATATAAATATATGATAATATATGGGTCTATGTATTAAGTTATAAATATGGTATTATGTGTTTATATATATTACTAAATGTATATATATATATATATATATGAACATAATTATTAGTGTATTTCTAAATAATACATAAGTACTATTTTTGTACTATTAAACATACATATTATCTTAATATATTTAATTATGATTTAGTGTATTTATATATATATATATATATATATATATATATATATATATATATATTTGTAATAGCTATATATATATATATATATATACAGTTCAGACCTTGTGTCAGCTGTAGATACAAGCAGTGTGTCTTAGTCATGCTGTTGTAGCGACTAATATTGTCATTATTATATCATATATAGGACTGCTGGACAGTACCGCCGAGGCATCAGGAGTAGGACTGTGGATTTCGCAGCTACCCGGGATAGGCAAGTATACCTTGCTGGATTACTGCTTAAAATTAAATAATAAATATTGCAAATATACATAAAACTGTGCGCGTCCGAGATTGACTCGGGTGCAGTCGACAATGCGTCGATGAGTAGTGTACTTGACCTAGTTGCTAGCTGACTCACCTTCTACTGTGAGGATATTTTGATATCTTCCTAGACCGTGACACTTACACGTATCACGATGGTACATTCATATTGGGATACGGGTCCGCATACCCGATTCGCCATCGGTACATACGACATGCATCATGGACTAGCCTGTATTCTAGAGTAGTATAGTTAGATAAGACTTGGCATATAGATACGAGACACTCACGTCGTGTATTCTACTTGCATATCTACATTGGGTGGGAAGGACAACTGATAAACGTATGGGATACACCCATCGGACTCTATGGTATCCAGAGGAACCACAGACCCGGTGACTCCCTATATTCAGACACCGCACTCTACGGAGTGTTACAGACGTATATACATTTCAGATACCATACTCTAGAGTACGTTGGACGTTATGCCTACACCTACCTATACCTTCCGAGGTTGTCCTTACATTGCATTCACTTAGATGGTTAGCATACCCTCTTTACTTTTATTCAGTACTATATCTGGCATGCATATTGTATCTTGTTACGTCCCTCTGAGGACCTGGTTATCTTTCAGATCTAGACGAGGCCTATTACCCCACCGTGTACGGGCCAGGTGTGGAGACGAGGTTTGCTCTTGACGAGGAGCTGAAGGTTTTACCATCAGAGTACCCCTGATCATCTTGGTAGGCCTTTCGCCTATGACTGGAGCTCCGTACCTAGTTAGCAGTTGTTTCAGTCACTCTTATTATCAGTACTCTTATTTTAGACTATCAGTACTTTATCTCCAACATTTGTAGCGGGTTTGTTCCCACCAGACATATTTCAGTTGTACTATGTCATTCGACTATGTCCTTATATTCCAGTCTTTTATTTCAGTATTTACTTGTTGTTTGTGGATGAGATTAGACACTGCCTGTTGTTGATATTAGACTTGTTAGATTTAGGACAGCGTAGCACGCTTTGCTAGGATCCATTAAATTGGGATATCCTCGGAGACGTGTCAGCTGGCCAATGCCACGTGGCCTGGTTCCATATATTTTGGGACTGGGGCGTGAAAGAACAGGGGCTTCTCCCTGAGCTGTATGACGAGAAGATATGGGATAATCCCTTATCTGATGTCCCTATATGCCATAATACAAGCACGCTCCCAACCTCATCCTATAGACCTCCCAGAAATGGCCTATTTTCTTAAAGAAGTGATAGGTGGGAGTTTTCTGAACCCGTCTCTGCTGCTGTTGTGGCACCTGTTAAACTGGTGCTCGACCTAGAGCCTGCAACTGCTTTGGTAGGAAGTTCCTCTGCTGCTAAAAATGGGGTCGCTTAGCTGGACCGGTACTACTGCTATCCCCTCTGAATACGTCTCTTTTCCTTTTGGATTTGAGAAACAAGTCATCCTCCGCCCTCTACGCATCCATCAGCATATCTTCGAATGTCGCAATGCGATGACCCCTGGTGAGAGATTTGACCCCCCTAATCAATCCCTTTCGGAACTTTCTCTCTCTCACAAGGAGGTTTTACACCTCCACAAATCTGTCCAATCTACGTAACTCTATGGCATACTCGTCACCGTCATACTCCCTTGGACGAGATCATGAAACTGGCTCTCTATGGCACTTAGAGCCACATTCGGAAAGAACTTCTTATTAAAAATCTCTTTAAAAGCCCCCTAAGTCAATCCTGGTACCGCGATCCTCGAGTCCGTACGAAACCTTGTCAAGGCAATGTCAAATATCTGACTGCCTGTTGCCTCCACCTGTAGACTCTCCAAAATCTACGATAGTCGCAGGTTTCGCTTTATGTCCTCGATCCAATCATCGGCGTACAAGATTCCCTCTGTGCCCTTGATGTCCTTGGATCCCATCCTCTTGAAATCAAAATTGGTACCTGGCCTCGACTGGTACGGGGATGAATGAGGCAGTACGATCTGTGGTGGACAAGTGCTACCTTCTCCACAGCTGCTAGCGCTAACTGGTAGGCACTCTCGATACCCTGACGTAAAACATCTGTCAACCTCAGTTGTGCTGTAATTATCTCTTAGAATATGGCAAATATTTGCGTCCCGTCGGCTGGCACGGGTGGTGGGGGCGGAAGGTCCTTCGTAACTGCTGGAACAGCCCTCAGAACTGGTGGAGGAGCACCCCTAAAAGCTGCTGAAGCCCCCACCTGAACCGGTGAGGCAACCTCTGAGCTGGAGGAGATGGAGCAGTAGCTGCCTTCGTCAAAGATGGTGAAGTAGCTAACCTCGATAAAACTGGACCAGAGCGTTGGGATCTGGTCTTCGACGACATCCTGAAGACATATTCAAAACAAAGGGATTAATATTGCATAAGATACGATTGCATCAAGGAAGGTCAGTAATATTTCAACGAAATCAATTATTCAGAATGATAAAGATAATAAATTTAATTGATTGGATGTGTTCCTAGTTATGATTGAATATCCTGTCATCATATATCCTATTTCCTATAGCAGGCTTGTAGTAATATTCTAAGTCTGAGTACCACTACCTTGACTAGGATGGGCCACCATAAAAAGGTGTCACGACCCGCATCCGATGTAAGAGTACTAGAATGTGGGTACGTCCAGCCTATGTCACAGCATCGACAGTAGAATATTGTCTAGGTCAACAATACTATCTAAACATCTCACATAATATATATATATATATATATATATATATATATATATATATATATATATATATATATATACCTGTCAAGATATCTCAACTCCAAATGGAGGACAACATAAGAATCAATACTCAATCACAATAAACTAGAAGAAGATGTAGCACGATATGGAATAGAAGAAAAAAATAATTCACAGTCACAAATATATCTCATATCCAAGTCTAATAGACTAGCACAATAGTCTAAATATAATACATGCAAAAATGTCTAAACTAAGACATAACCAATCCAATAGTCTAAACATCTGCAACTAGCTGATCATCTCCCAGTATCGGCTCCTCCTGAGCCACTGTCTCTAACTCTATACCAACTACATCCTGAGGTTCATACTGTGTAGGATACTAGTCATCTAAATCATCTAAAAATATATCCAGTCGGGATTAGAGCGAAGTACAACTCTAACAGCAGTTCCAAATAAATTATAAAGACTATGTAATAATAAATAAAGAGAATATACAAAATAAATATAGCATGAGCAGAAAATATACAGAATATGAAAATATTATAAATAGTACAAGAGGGATGAGCATCACATACAGGAGTCAGAAAATATAACTAAGTGAGTGAGTACTAGCTTCGGTATGTGATTGGCTTAGGAACTTGTAAGGAATCATGGCCTGGGTAATCATACGGGGGGTGTATGATTAACACTAACATTATACTTTTACAGGAATACTCGTATAGGGTGGGTATGATCATATATCCAACTAACACCCCTTTACCACCAACTGGTATAGTGGATCCAAACATGGCACGTTACAACACGGGATTCTCTGAGAAGGTAGCTAGTCTTCCCAGGAATCAGTATCCATACAAGTACAAGATCAACTGGTATATACATGATATGCTAGGAACTACCGGGAATAACATCTCATGACGAAATCAAAAAAATGCCAATCCGTGTAACCACGTGTCAAGAAGTCAAGGATATCTACACTAAATACAAGGAACATAGAAAATATCATAAACGAAAACTGTCAGAGAATGTACTCGCATCTGGTCCTGAGCAAATGATATAACTCGGTGCTCAAGCTGGTATCACACAGACCTATATATGAAATATCATGTCATTAGGTGTAAAGAAGTGATAATATGCTAAAATGAGTCAAAACATATTTTCTAGAACATTTTAAGGTCATACTAGTCAAATTAGGTCAAGCTAGTTATCTCTAGGTTGTACTAGCTTATCTCTAGGTTATTGGGCCCATACACTGCTTATCTAGGCTATACTAGCTATTACAGGATACTAGAGTATCATAACTACTAAGTATATATATATATATATATATATATATATATATATATATATATATATATATATATATATATATATACTTAGTTATCCATTAGCTTATATAATTTAGTATTGATTACCTTGGCTTATCTCAAGGTAATACTAGCACATATTATCAGTTCGATTACTAACCGATATTTTAACATATATTACTAATTTCTTAACTAACTTAACTAACCATTTACTAACTTACTAACGAATAACATATTGATAAAATATACTAATTGTTATCTAACCATTAAACATACATAATTAACATGCAGAATTGAACTTGCTACTTTACTGCTACCAACAGATATACCATACTAACTTAACTAATATATCAACTAACTGACACTTATATGTAATACTAACCACTAGCCATAAATAACAACTGATACTCTTATATTTATATATAAATCAATCAACGGATATCATAACTAACATATACCAACTTAACTTATAACATTAACTAACTTTAACACTCTAACTTATATCTACTCGATACTAACTGATATCAATATTCTCCAACACTAATTCCCCCTACCTGCTGCTGCCTGAAATCTCCTTATTACTTGTAGCACTTGCACTTGCTCTACTTCTCAAACATATTCCCTCTATAACTGACAGAGACCACCCCCAATCTTGACAGACCCCCTAACAGCCACCATATTGCCCCTGCCTACACCATGTGACTGTGTTTGCTCTGATACCCAATTGTTCCCCCCTAACACTCATAGTGCACACTACTCAAAGACTCCCCTAACATTGCTTTGGCCAAACTCATAGCTTCACAGGAAACAGAACCCCCCTCTAATATAATGACTGAAACACAAGAACTCACACAGAAGACAATACTCTCCCATGGCTACTATCTGAACTAAATGATACTAACACACATATATATATGTAAACACTAATATATCTATCACAATATACAAATACAATTCCATTCTTAACTATATATCCATGAAGATTAATTTATATCTATCCCTATATATATATATATATATATATATATATATATATATATATAGTATCATATGAATCTAATACACATCCAAAGATAATACAACAAACACAAGGAGTGCTTCACACCCGTATCACACTAGATCTATGATACCCTTGCGATACACACTTGATACTCAATCTAACCTCACCCAACTCTCCAAAAATGATGTAGACAAGTCCAAAATCATAATTAGAAGCAATACAATGTGCAAGCTACCCATCTATGTGTTCATGGCAAAATATGACACGTGTACACCCCCGTGTCGAAAGAAAAACCTCTAAATTAACCTGTGTCACACAATATCATGACAAGGCCTACTCATATCCAATTATGGGCACATACCTAGTCCCATATCATCAATCTAAATATAATAAGATTAAATTGGTCTCTTGACACACAATTGATGCATCAATCTCAGAATTCTTCCAAATTGGGCAAAAAAATCAATGTAAAAATTATAATACAAGTCACATAAACCTAATTCTTGTTCCTATGGATAGCCATAAGCCAAAAAATATTTTTTAATGGTCAAATGCATAAATTATAGTCTAATTAAGGAAAGAATTTCAGAATTTACCTATTGGGAGATGGGTTCCCAATGTAAAATACAAATGGACACAATTAGGATACAAGCTCATATCAAATGGCTCCTTCTCCAAGTGATCCTTGCAATCTAAGCTCCAATGCTCCTTAGGTGATACAAAAGAAAGGAAAAAAGGGTGAATTGGGTAAATTTAGTGGAGGAATAAAATAATTTGGGGAAAACATAATTAGCGATCCAAAATTAAAATAAATTAATAAGAGGAGAGAGAGATAAAGGGAGGCTCCTCATATGGCTGGCCCCCTCTTGCCCCTCCTTCAAGTAATTCACAATATCTAATACACCACTATTGGTTAGTTATGAGAAAATAATTAGGGGGCTATGTTAGGAAGTTTCTAATCTAATCTCCTTAATTAACTAAGGGAATGAGTCTAATGGCCTAACCCAATATTGGGTTCTATGTGTCATGACTATCTAATTGGGTCCATTAATGATAAGTCCAATAATTAGGCTAGCCCACTAAATAATAAATAAATAGCACAATACAATATAAAAAATTAGTAGCACACTATATAAATTATTAATCACTAAATATGAAATATGCTAAATAAAAAAATACCCTCTTCTAGAAATGTGGTAGTGACACCCTACATGTCAGCATTGACGATGTTCTGGATATCTTGCCAAAGACTTTAAGTCGAATGTAAATTAGGATGAAGAAGGAAATGAGGATGCATGGTCGGTGGATATAACGAATATGGAGGAAGAAGGTATTCGGACCTCACTTGGACAAAAGTTCTCTATTCAGGATGTAGGAAGAGATAAGGAATCAACGAGGGACAAGCAGGTTGCTCAAGAAGAGGCAGTGGGTGAAAATATTTAGAGTACTCAGAAGGTGACCAATGTGTTTGGCTCAGTAGAAGTGATGGAGCTGGAAGTGGATGTCGGGTTAGGCAGAGTAAGCAAGGACAGAAAAAGCTACGCAATAAACATTATGGCGAATAGGACAAAGACTAATCAGACCGATAGTCGAACGGTGGAACGTAGTCCAATAGTTTTTCAGGCACAACGAGGCCTGAGAAAGGCTAAACGAGGCAGCGTGGTAAATATGACTACAAGAAATAGGGATAGGCGACTAAAAAATGGGGGACGCGTGGTGCAACAAACTTTGATAAAGGATAGGAGCAGCAGCAGGAAGCGACACACAGGGGTATCATAAGCTGATTCAAAGCAACCTATTTATGGGCACCGTACGACTATAGAAGAGGTGTGTTGTAATGACTCGATGTGGTTAGCTCTGCACCAAACACAGGAAGGAGAAAAGGAGTAGTAGAAGGAGGACGTTATCCTGGTTGAAGATGAAGAACTTTCCAAGAACCCATAGGGCAATGCTTCTGAGATAGCAAGGGACCCCTCAGAAAATTAAATGTCTATGCTTGCATGGAATGTGCGAGGAGCTTGCTCGTTAGGGCAGTGGAAAGAGATTAGTCAGGTAGTCGTTCGAGGTCAACATAGTATATGTGCTTTACTTTAGACCAAGATTAAGTCAGAAAGGGTTTTAGTTCGTCGAACTTTACCACATTGGAAGCAGGTTAATAATCTCCATCTATGTGCTATGGCTCGTATCTGGGTGAGGTGGGATAGTAGATGCTGGGATGGACAGGTTGTACACTTATCAGAATAGTTTATTGCTATTAGGTTCACTAATGAGGGGGGGCAACAGTTTATCTACGGGGAGGTATACTGTCACGACCCGCACCCAGAATTGGGGCACGAGTACGTGCGTACATCCAGCCTATGCCGTAGCATCGGCGGTAGAACGCTGTCAAGGTTATGATACTATCTAAGCAATCTCACACGAGCATCCAATCTCCATAGGGAGGCACGGATGACACAATATAATATGAACAACATACTCAATCACATAACGACAGCACGATAAGATATTAAACAAATAAAATAAAATGCAACACAAGTCTAAAAGTAATAATCTAACTCAATAAAAATATCTAAAACTCAACAAAGTATGCCGAAGACAAATCCGGTACCAAATAATCTGCTAAAAGAACTAACTAGATAACTAGTAATTTTGGCTAGACCTCCCGGAATCACAACTGAACTACCAAGTCCAAGTCTGCAGCTACTCACCCTGTGGTCCATAAAATGTCGGACACCAGTCCTCTAAGGCATAGTCTGGAAAATATTTTCAGTCAGGAAGGAGCAAAGTACATCTCAAATAACAGTTCTATTTAATTGATAAAGACTATAAAATAATAAATAGATGATGCTATATACTGAGAGAAGACAGTGAATAAATGTAATAGCAAAATAAAGAGACAGGCAATGTAAAGAGACAGGCAATATAGGCAATATGATATAGTCAGTGCATATATGAAATGAAGAGAACGAGGTACAATATCATATACGGGTGATGTAGTATATGATCTAAAATAGAGAACTGTAACTATTCTAAGTGTTTGAAATAGTAGCTTCGATATGTGATCGGCTTGGGAATATGTACGAGAGCTATATGGCCTGGCTAATCATACGTGAGGAGTATAATTAATACTAACATGATTCTTTACTTGTATAAGAGGGATATGATCATATTTCTCACTAACTACTTCCCCGCCCCCAACTAGTACAGTGGATCAAACCATGACACGTCACGATACACGAGCAATATCCAATCTATCATGTACAAGGTCTAAATATCAACGTCGTGTACAATGTCAATACGATAATCAATGTAACATCTCATGACTGCAGATCCAATCTATATACTAGTTCGTGTAGCACAGTGTCAAGGATCAGATGTAATATTTCTAGATACTAAACTTATAGAAATTATCAAATAATTGAAAATTATCAGAGAATGCACTCGCCTTGGGTCCTTAGCTGGTAATACCAATGTCCTGTTCCAGAGTATCGTCTGATTGATCCAACAGTCCTATAGACATATCATAAAATAATACAATATTGCATCAGACATTACTCTAACACACCTTTATAAATACACTGGACTCAGGGCTATGCTAGGTAAGATACTGGTCAACTACGGTCAATATGCGTCAAGTTGCACGGGCGTCGCATCTGTGATTGCTGTGCAAGACAGACGGTCAAAATGTTATGGGCCTTTCCAGTACGTCAGTGTATATGTGGCAGTCAACTAACATTTACAGGGTTACAGGTCAATATAAAGACAGGGTATCCGTAATTACACTTGGGTCGCCTAGTACCTATATATATATATTATACATATTACTACTAACATATACATTAATATTCATTTGGTACAAAAAATAGATATGTGTATATATATATACTTTAAATAAAAATTAATACTTTCTATATATATAACATATATTAGAGAGAGATATATACAATACGTATATATATGTATATATACTAAATAGAATTTAATATTATATTTACATATACCAAAATATATTTAACCTATACTAATACATGGTCCATACACACTAATATATACTATGTATGTATATATATACCAATTAGAGAATATACTATATATATATGTATATATATACCAAGTAAAAATATGCACATACTATATATATATATATATATATATATATATATATATATATATATATATATATATATATATATATCAATTCTAATACATATACCAAAATACATTTATATATATATACCAATACAACATATTAACATATATCATTAAATACATATATACTAATATATCGTTGAATACATATATATAAATAGAGAAATACAATATATAGATATGTATATGCGTATACATATACTAATCCTACACATTCAATGTATATACTACATACATACATGCATACATTCATACATACGTATGTACACGCGTACGTGTATGCGAGGGAAGGAAGCCATACCTGTGTGCGTGCAAGGGGTTGGCGAAGACGACGATGACGAGGAGGATGACGAAGACGACGACGATGGCGAGGTGACGATGCTGGTGGAAGGGATGGTGGTTCCTTAGGTGCAGCGGGGTGGTGGCTCGGCTGAGGTATTCAGGCGGGGGTGCTCGTGGTGGTGGTGATAGCTCATGGAGAAGGTGGAGGGTGGTGATAGTTCTGATGGTGGTGGGACGAGCAGAGGGAGGTTGCAGGCCGGAGGAGAGAGAGTGGTCGGGGAAAGATATCGGGATAGGGCAATGCCGAAGCCGCGGGGGAGTTGTCCGAATGCAGGAAAGAGCCGCAGAACTCGGCCGGGTGTCATGACCGGAGAAGAGTCTGCCGATGGTGGTGATTGCCGTGGCCGGAGAGGATGGAGGAGGAGTGGGCAAAGCTGTGCAGCGGGGTCACTGAAGGAGGAGTGGCTGAGGGAGATGGCCGAAGGTGATGCTAGAGGGAGACCGGGGGTGGATGTGTAATGGAGGTGGGTGGTCACTGGTCAGCCGGGCTTCAGGCGGGGAGGTGCTGGGTTCTCGTGGCCTGAGGGGAGTGGTGGTATGGTGAGTGAAGGTCGAATGCAAGAGGAGACAGGGAAGAAGGCTCGGGATGGGCTGGCAGCGCCAGAGAAGAAGGCCGGCTGGGCTAGGTGACCGGAGAAGGGCCGGGGGTTAACAGTTGGTGGTGATGGTTTATATTTTCCTTTCTTTTAAAAGAATGAGGAGAATAAGAAGAAAGGAAGAAGAAGAGAAAAGGAAAAAAATTGGGAAAAATTTACCTACGGTTGAGGGGCTTGTGAGGAGGGAGGAGAGAGAAGATGGGGGCTTCCCTAGGTTTGGGGATTAGGTCATGGTTGGGAAGAGTGTGTGATGAGACATTAAATAGGAAGGGGTATGTGGGAATGAGTGGTGTTGATGCTGTCATTTTGAATGGGTGGTCAGGATTTGACATGAGGAATTACTCATGCAAGGGTGAGGGTTGGGTTGACTAGTCAATATCAAGGCTTCTCCATTGGTTTGAACCAATGGGGTATTGTCACCTAATGTAATATTTGCAAAATAGCCCCCTTAAATTTGGGTATTTGCACAGACACATGAAATAATAAAAAATTGGTGGGCGATTTGATGTTTGGTGTTTTGTAGGGTGAGGGAATGTTTTGTGTTTTGTATGGACTTAATTAATGGGATATTTGGATTAAATTGGGTTAAAACGGGATTAGTCAAAGTTGGTATCACCAATTTAATTAGAAATAATGCAAATGGTGTTCTAAAATTAATTAGGAGTACATGGGGCCAAAATTAGGTTGGGTCACAAATATCATTAGTGAAGAAGACTCAGAACAGAATATTACCCTAATTTGGGTTGCACGAAAAATGAGTCAAGATTGTCTCCAATTTCGATTGGAACGCACAACGATACAAAGTTAGAATTTATTTAGAAATTAAATAAACGTCTGCGACGAATATTGTGCGGCTAAAATAAAGCACAAGAGAGCATAATTATGAGTTACAAAAAGGTCAGAATGGAAGGCGGGCACGTCTAGGGCAAGGTTGTGAAATTTGTTGGAAGGCAAAAGCTATAGTAGCGCTCCAAATATTGAAGCAACGGTAAGGCGCAACAATTAAATAAAATTACGATAATTAATCATAATCCCAAATAATTAAATTCTAATTAATACAAATTAATACGTAATCCTATAATTCGGTCAGGTGTTCATCTAGTGGGCTTCTAGGTCAAGTCTACCAGCTCAAACATTAATGAACCTTGTATATAAATAATATATTTAAATACACATCTCATACAATTATTTAAATTAAATACACTTATCATGCAATCATTTAAAATAACTACCACAATATTAATAATATATAAAAAGTCGAAAATATCCCTGTTTTTAGAATGTGGTTGTGACAAGTCTACCCTACTTAAAAGAATTTTGTCCTCGAAATTTAAATCCTCAATAGTAGTGTTTACTCATTATATATTATTTTCCATCAAATCTAGGTTCATCAAACCATTTAATAATAAAGTAAATCCATATTGCTATTCCACAAAATTTTCAAAATTATATAATTATCTTGAGAGATATCTTTAGATATTATTTAACCTATACAAAATTTTGGAACTTTGGAGATATCTTTAGAAAATACTTTGTAGTTGGGGATATGATACTATGGTACTCAAGTATTAATGAGTAAATTTATAGGTAAATAAATATAGGTATTGAGTTAACAATGCAAGTATCATGGTATCATGTTACCAATGTAAATTTGTGGGTAAGTAAGCGATGCATGTGTATCATAGTGATATGATATTATGGTACTCAAGTATCAATGAGTAAATTTGTAGGTAAGTAAGTATAGGTATTGAGTTACCAATGCAAGCTACTAAGGTATATGATAAGGGTAAGAGATAAGTTTTTAGTTAAGATACCAAGTATGGGTTAACGCATTTGAGTTGAGGGTAATGTAATAGGTAAGTGTCTAGGTAATGGGTTAAGATACTAGTAATAGCTAAGGTATTCTAAAATACTATTATATATAAGTTTATATATAAATATAGGATAACTAGTATATCTAGTATATCTATATCAAAATTATCTAGTATCCTAGTCATTTAGTATCTAGGATAACTAGTATATCTATATCAAAATTATCGGCTAATGACGATCAATACAAAAAACTAGAACTATATGACTAGGATACTAGATATCTGTTTGATAATAAACGGAAGAAATAAAACTAGGTTTATACAAAATCCTTTCTTAGGTTTACAAACAAGAAGTACTATTAATCCTATACGAGGATGTTAAGTACAAATTTTAATCTGGGTAAATATTGCTATAGGAGTCTGATCTGCAGTCGATCACTTTGTCCCTTGGACCACACGATGATGAAGAAGTGCTGTAGAAGACGAAGAAGCTTCAAAGATTGTAAGAAGGAGTGGATGCTCGATGCCAAAATTGTCGATCACTACTCTCTGTCTGTGCTCTGGATTCTTCTCTCTCAAAAATCAATTTTTGACCTTTCGACCTTAATTCTTTGACCCTAGACCTCTGTCAATAGGGGTCTCTATTTATAGGGTTTTAGTGACAGTAACCGTCCAGTCGGCGTAGAAGCCGGATAGTGGAGAGTATGGCACTTTTTACGCGGCGGTTATAATAACTGCCACACACGTATAGATGATCTTCTGATTAAGCGTGTGACGGGTGTCCCATGATAAGAAAATGCGTATAACTGCTGCGAAGATCACGGCATGAGAGCCACGTAGGTAACTGCCCCTCGCGTAGAAAAGGTTGGCGTAAAAGCCAATAACTGTCACCATGGCGTAGAAGCCAAATAGTTGTCAGGTTGGCGTAGAAGCCAAATAGGCGTAAAAGCCTTGTAGGCGTAGAAGCCTGATGTTGTATGGATAGGTAACTAGCATATAAGATAGCTGTTCCTCATTCTTTGACTGAGGCCTTGAGCGTATTCTGGACAAAATAGCCTTGTCACGCACAAATGCAAATATTGCCTGAGTTGGCGTATTTCAAGGAGATAGCGTACAACGTGCTCCTTATAGCTGAAAGTAGCCCGGTGGCGTATTCCAAGGAGATAGCGTACAGCGTGCTCCTATAGCTAAAAATAGCCTGATGGCATAATGTACAAGGGTGATGATGTAGACGTAATAGCTGTAATTATGGCTTGCCGAGTCTTTGGAAATATAATCAAATCTCGTGCATTAAATGCAGACATCTACCACCATTCTGAGTATTAAATGGTGAGACGTGTCTCAAGCTCTGTACGAAGATCTGCCACCATTCTGAGCATTAAATGCAGAGACATGCCTCGAGCTCTGTATGAAGAGCAGCTTTTGACGTGGCAGCTCATTTTGTCTTCTGCTGAGCGTAAAAGCTCACATCTGCCTGTGTAAAACTAGGCAGCGTATTCCCTTGTATACGTAAAAGCACTTTATATCAGGAAAATGTCACTAAACGATGGTTTGGGTCTCTGTGCCGCACCATCATTACAACCATCGTTTGGATAGCTGTGCAGTACTCGTTGTCAGGAGTCAGGTTCACTGCATGATCTGACAGATTTATTCAAGGAATACGAAGCGTTCATCGTACACTTCCATGCTGCATTAAAAGCGGATGAGTTTTACGCCATAGAGGTGGTATAATACCCTTTTTACGCTGAAGCAGCCTGGAAATACTGCTTTACGCGGACTGTCGTTGAGCTTATATTTTACGCAGTGCTAGCGACGAAGCTCTGTTGTACGCTGATGCCTCTGAAGTTATATTTTACGCAGCCCAGCACTAAAATACTGCATATAACTCTACAGCGTATTTTTTATGCTTCTACAAGACCCCCTTCAAAGTTTTCAAATTCCTCATAATTTGAAATACTTTGAATGAAGCATGAAACGGTCAAGTCTGATTCGTTCTTCGAGGCTAATTTCTTGGTAGATTTTTGGAGATTTGTTGGAATTCGGTGTGTTCTCTTTTGCCTATATAAAGGCTGAGGAGTTAACCTTTTCTTTCCACCTTTCCTTCACCACACAGAGATGATTGCCGGAGTTCGTCAGGTCGACTTGAGGAAGAAGAAGATCATGTTCTTCCAACATATAAGGAGCCAAAAAAAGACGTCTTCTAGCAAATATCCTCTGCAACAATGGATCGTGGAAGGATATCATAGCTTCCTTTGCTCGGGATAATCAACAACTTCATATGGCGATTCGTCCAGGAGAGAGAAAGGGTCACATTAGACCACACAGCTTGCAAGCTATATTTTCTCCTGTCGTTCGTAGACGAGAGCAGACAAACTAGCTCTGTCCTCGAGAATTGAGTTGGGTCTAAAATCTCAACTCAATCTTTCATGGCGTATGGAGGATAGGCTCTGAATAATTTAGATAGGCCCAGTTTTGTATCCTCCCGCCATTTATCATTTTCTTGTTAATCGGCCACGGAAACCAATTAACTGCTGCAGAAGACGGATAAAGATCTCCCCCAATGCGAGAACCTGGCAGAACAGATTTTGGGCATGATCTTTAAGTGAGGATGAGAAACCCTTTGTAGACGGGATTTCTCTCATATGTAATCATGAAGATGAAGAAAACCTTTATAGACTGGATTTCCCTTATATGTAATCATGATTTAATAAAATCGTCTTCTTTTGCATATATGATGATTTTGTCATATTCTTTGCTGTGATGAAGTCTGAATATGTGTAGCTTCAATACGTTTGGAAGACTTTACGCCGACTCTGATAGAAAGAGTATTTGGTCCCGTCCTGTCTTTTACGCATAACTGAACATGTGCAGAAAATTCAAACTCTTCTGCTGTTTTGAACGAAGAGTTGCGTAGAATTCTGAACTGTCACTTCTGATAAGCAGAATTCTTTGTTCAGATCATCGTCTTCAAGAATAATTTCTCGAAAATCCCTTGAAATAGGGTATGAAATGACTGTCAAAACTGAGTCGCCATCTTGAACTGTAGAGGAAATATTCAGACTGGATTTTGGATGAACTTCCAATCGACCCAAGGAGAAGAGTCATTTTTAATGCTGAACTCTGTATGCTTTGGGTACTTAAGATATTTTGAGGTCAAAGAGGAGCCTCTTCTGTGTGAACCCTGGCAATTGACCGCCTTGAGATTTGTTCAGATATACTCATATTATGGCCTGCGTATTTTCAGATATATGGAAAGTCATAGATCTGTAATGTAGATGAGCATAAAATTATAAGTTTGTAGCCTCTCGAGCGTAAAAGTTGTTGAGCATAAGAGCATCCGGGCATATAAACTATAGATTTATAGCTTCTGAAAACAAAACTTTCGAGCGTGAAGTTGTAGATTTGTCGCCTCAGACCGTAGAAAGCTTCTGAGCGTAAAATCATAGATTTGTAGCTTCTGAACGTGAAGTCGTAGGTTTGTAGCCTCTCGAGCGTAAAAGCTACCGAGCGTAAAAGCATCTGGGCGTAAAACCATAGACTTATAGCCTCTGAGCGTAAAATCGTGGATTTGTAGCTACCGAGCGTAAAAAACTCCTTGGCGTAAAATCAAGAATCCAATCTGAACGAAAACTTTTTGAATTCGCTGACTGTCCGCCTTCCCCAAGTAATAGGCTGACGTAGTCCCCAATCATAACCGAATATTAAATATCGGATTTGGTTAGGGATTTGAGGAGTCCATCTGAACTCTATATATATCCCAAGGCTTTCAGAGAGAAGACACTTCACCTGTCTTTTGCAAAAGAAAGCTTTCGTCTCTTTGAGTTCTCTCCTTCGTTTCTTCTCTGAGCATTCCGAGTCTTTAGCAATGGCCCCAAAACCAATTTCCTCCTCTAGGGGAAAAAAGGCTGCCTCTTCTTCTCCCTCCTCTGCCTAAGCAAGAGTGACTCCCGTCGGGCAGGGCGAGCCCCGCTCTGAACGAAGTGTCCCACCGACGAGCTGTGCACCGAGTGTCAAAGGTAAAGCTTTTTCGAGATGACTCGAACGAAGAAAATCTTTCGCACATGTTGTACGTGAACGCGCTAGGTCATCTTCTGTGCTGATAGCCTCTTCGAGGAAGATGATGCACAGAGATGTTTCATCTTTTACGCCCATATTTCTAATATGTCAGCGTAAAACTCCATATTTTCAAAGTCTGGCGTAAAAAGCTTTGACTATCAAAAATTGGCGTATACTACAAACTTTGAGTGTTACGCTCTGGATGAAAATTCTAGCGTAATAACTCAAACTTTGGCAGTCTGGCTTAAAATATAGACTGTCAGATTTTTGTGTATACTGCCAATCTTGAATTTTACGCCTTGGAATAAGATTCCAGCGTAAAAACTCAAGTTTTTTATGGCCTTGGCGTAAAAGCACAGACTGTTGTTTTTTTGGCATAAGCTACAAGATGATGATGTCTAGTATAAAAACTGACGTATTTTTCTTGTACTTTGTAGTTAACTTGCATGTATCTCCGTTGACTGAGATGATGGGTTCTACTGCTGGGATGCTACATTCTAATTACCTGGAGGATTTGTCCCTTGTGACATTTCCTATTTCTGGACCCCAATATCCTGAAGGAAGGAGAATCCTGATATCGTCTCAAGGAGAGCGAATGTTGTTGAGCATGATCAACAGAGAGCCCCTGGCGTATATAGACGGGGCACAATATATAAAACCGGCTTTTCTCTTTGGGGATTTTTTCTGCCGGGGGCTTGGTCCTTTATCTGCCCAGGATGCTAAGAGATTATCCTATCTCGGCATTCTTTCATGCCACACATCCCAGGACGATGTCTTGGACTCTGACTCCCAATCTCCACGGCCAACCGGGGAAGATATTTTACCAGAAAGGATCCGACCAAGGGTCGTTTGTAAGTCACCCTTCCGGCTCGGTCATGTCGTTCAGGGGATTGTATCCGGGCAGTATCCTGAGTGAAGACACTTAACTGCTCCAACCAGTCCAATTATCGACTTTCTGCAATGACTCTATGGGTCATGGAGGAGTATACCCTAAGGTTAATCCTCGAACAAATGGATGGGTTACCCCTACAAATCTTCGATGGGCTCGTTTAGCTGACTGGGCCCTGAAGCATTTTCAGACTAAGCTGGAGAGCATTGGTCTGTACGCGACAGTGAATGCCACCAGTGTTGGGTTACCTCTAAACCCCAACCTGTTTCTGGCTTTGATGGAGCGATATATTTTGCTCACCGGGACTTTTGCCACTCCACTGGGGGAGTTAGGATTGACCCTTCACGAAATGGCAGAGATTTTAAGACTGCCAATGGGGGATACTCCTTATGAAGAGTATGTTCCCACAAATTGGGAGCTGGGGGATACAGACCCTCGGGTAGTGGCAGTGTACCAGGAGCTGATGTGTCACTATCTAGTGTGCACCACCTTTTATAATGAGCCTTCTGATTTGGCTCATACCAACAAATCGGCGTCCTACCTCTTCTTCCATCAGGCTAGGACTGCTAAGCCAGACAAAGTCGTGGATAGCAGGGATAGGCCTTTGAGCTTTCTGAGCATGCTTAGTGCTCAGGTAGTCGATGATCTTATGGAAGATGCTGGGGCTTGAGATCAGATTCTCGACGAAGGGATAGGGAAATATCCTACGGGCACAAAAGCCTAAAGTTATTTGTGGCATTGCCGCAGGCCTCTGTCCAAGGAAGCTCAACTGGCTAGCTTCCTCTCTATATGGCTGCGCCGACTAGTGGTACCCGGCATTGCATCTGCGGATCGTATTCACCGCAACACCTTATGGCCTGCCGTGCGTTTGGTATTCGGGGCAAGACTGGGCTTGCTCCCTGCCATGGTATGCCGCATACAAGCTGGCCTGACGGCCCTTATTGATGTGCTGCTTGCCGATGAAACTCGGCGTGACAGCTTTCCCAGGGTAGAATTACCATTTTTGTACTTGATGGGATGGTTAATTCTCCATAACCCCAGGGTGATATCTCCCGGCCCTGGCAGTAGTTCGGGGAGTAATTTTTTGTTGAATTACAAGAATTCCACCTGGAACGTGACCACAGTTTTAGACTGTCGGCGGGCACTAAATTTCAGTCACAGCAGGAAGCTTTTCTGTACCGTCCCCTCTGTACATCTCAATCAACAGGGGAGCAGGATTCAGGACTCAGGTGAAGAAAAGACCATTCTTTCTCCTGAAGCTTTTAATTGGTTGGTCTGTATTAGACCTTCCCATTTATTGTTTAGAAGTGAAGACCAATGCTTCTTGGAACCATACCTGCCTAGTCGGTTAGCCAGGCAGTTTGGGTATTACCAATTGCACGTGGACAATGCCGTCACCAGCTTTAAGTCCAGGTGTAGACTTATTGATGGAGCGAGAGGATGGCGGTACTTCATAATGGGTTGCACTGGAGCAGCTTTTATTGTGCCTGCGACTTCACTCTCCATGGAGTTGCGCATCCTCCATTCATAGGCCCAATTTTATGTGGCAACCAATACCTTCCATCGCGATTTTGATATGCGTGAAAGTTTTAGGATGCCCTCTTCTAAATCAACAGAAAAAGATGAAGTCCCATCAGTCTCCTCTGACAAGGATGAAGATTTTGTCCATCCAGATGAGCCTTTGTTGGTAGTACTGAGAGGCGAAATACCTCCTCCTACAGGGCCTCTGGTTATCTCTGGTAAGCGAAGGGCTCCCGTTCTGAAGGAGACTTTCCCTCGCAAGAAGAAGAAGACGGTTGGTGATCCTGTCAGGACTTTCCACCCTGAGGTTCCTAGAAGTGAGCCTGTTGTTTCCCCTGTTGGGGACGATCCTTTGATTAGAAGTTCCTCACCTTTTAGAGAGGGAGCCTCTACAGTTTCGGCTGGCAGTGCCAGAGAATCTTTGCTCGAGGCTGTTGTTGCTGCTATTGCTTCAGGTAGTGGTACGAGATCGCCTTCGAGGCCGAGCAAAATAAGAATATCTTTATCCAGATCAGCAACGGAAGAAATCCCTGTCGCGTCTGTAAGTATACCCAACGAGATTCCACCTGATGAACCTCGATTGGATCTGGGTGAAGACTTGGAAGAGTACCTGCCAATGTCAGTTGACACACCCCCTTCTCCAGGTAAGACAGCTCGCTTAGCATCATTAAGAAATAATTTAGCTGTACTGCCCGCCAACGCGACATATATACCATCGGCCATGGGTAAATATCGTCTTTATGCCTCTTTTTAGAAAAAATTAACATCAGGTTGATATTAACTTTCTCTTGTCTTCTTTTCAGGGGAAGACATTTATAGGGATGGCAGTGTTGGCGGGCCTTTTGGCTCTGTTTCAGCTCCTGCCGATGACATGGAGGTGCCCGACTTTGAAGAGAAAATATTTTCGGGTGTTGGCTCGCCCGAAATGGTTTCGATATCTCAAGAGGAGGATGAGCCTGTCATTACGACAATGCCTCCTTTGAGTACGTCGGCCACTTCATCCGTTGTTGGCGCTTCTTCTTTTGTCGCACCATCTGTCGAGGCGACGGCTGTGGCAACATCGTCTGCAGTCATTCCTGGAGGGGGATTTACTGATATTGTAGCCACTTCCAGCATCCATTCAGATCTAGCCATGCTGACTGAGTATTATACTAGTATTTTCTACACCACCTTGAAAACGCTGATATCAATAGTACTGGAGAAGAATATAGGCTTCGAGGCTCTGAGGAGGTCCTCCCAGTTTGCGATAGTGCCGATCAGAGATTTCAACGACACTAGGATAGATGACATACTGGAGCAGATAGTTAATGGTTTGGAACAACCCATTAACGATTATTTGCAGCTATCTCGAGGCAACATTGACGGTCTCGTTCAAGCTAGGTATGACTCCTTAACTGCAGAGCTTGCTGGGCAACTGGAATCCCTGAACAAATTTGTCCAGGAACAGCAGCAGGAGATGGATCAAGAGCTTACCAAATTGGAGTATGTCATTCCCAGTTGACTCAGTACGAAGCCGAATATGAGGAAAAGACAGCGAGGGTCCGCAGACTGAAAGATGAGCTCGCTCAAGCAGAGGCAAAGGCTCCCTCTTTGTCGGCAACCCAAGATGTGCTGAAGGATCGAATGGAGACTGCTCAGCAGAACGTGACACATGTGGGTGTCATCCACGCAGGCTTTGTACGTGCTCAGTCCGAGCTATCTGCTTTGAACAATGATGCAGTAAGGTTGGAGCGGGCTCGCGCCGATGTCGTAAACTCCAAGGATGAGAGAATGGTTGCTCTGGCACGGCAGATTCGCGACTTAACTGCTCCTCCCAAATGATGTACCTTTTTGCTTTTTCATATATAATTTTGCTCTTTTTGGGAATAATAAAGAAACTTTATCTGACTTTGTGGACCCATCATTTTGGAATATAAATGACAGACTAGGGTGAAAGTGATATCAGAGGTAATATGGACGTGATATACTTTCGGTAAGCTTCAGCTGGATATATCTATTCAGAGGTTATATGAACATGATAGAATATGATCCAACTAAAATTTGTACACAAAACACTATCAAAGGTAATATGGACGTGATAGGTCTTGAAGTTCCAAATTAGTTGAACATATCTATTCAGAGGTTATATGGACATGATAGAATATGCTCCAACTAGTTTTATTTTGGAAGTAGTATTGTCAGAATGGGATCTTCACCATACTCCATTTGAGCAAAGGAGGTTAAGCATAGTACCTCTTTAAGGAATTTACCGTTGATAGGAGCCATTAACAAGTCTCCATTAGGCTTGGCTAATCTGTAAGTGCCATTAGCAATTATATAAGGATTCTCCATTTCTTTATGATTGTTTGCGTGAATTTCGGATATTGTACTAGAGGTAATATGGACGTAGTACGATACCGTATTTGTTGAGGACATCCCACTGGGGAATTTTTAGTGGACCTATCATTTGTTGCGCACGAGAATGCAAATAATAGGTTTGAGACAAATCCTGACAGAGGTAATATAGACGTAATAAAATACGACTCTGTAGGGATGAATAGAGACTGACTCTTTCTTCGCTGGTAAAATGAAGATAGTTCAGAGGTGATATGGACATGAATATTTTATTTTTCCATTGCAGGCATTCCACAGGGAAATTTTTGTGGACCTATTACTTTTTGCGCACGAGATTGAAATTAATAAGTTTTTAGGACAAGCCCTGCCAGAGGTAATATGGACATGGCAGTTTTTGTGGACTCAACACCACTGGTGTACTTAAAGTTAAGTACGGGCGTTAAGGTGAGATGACAACCGATATCAGAGGTAATATGGACGTGATAATCGATAGCCGAAAACTCAGAAAGTTTGTTCAGAGGTAATATAAACATGACAAACTTTTTGATTGTGACTCCATTGGGGATGGAGGTACAAATCTGGTCAGAGGTAATATGAACATGGCAGTTTTTGTAGACCTAACACCACTGGCATACTTAGAGTTAAGTTGAGATGACAACCGATATCAGAGGTAATACGGACATGATAATCGATAGTCAGACCAGGATAGTTTATTCAGAGGTAATATGAACATGACAAACTCATCTGGGGAGATAAGGAAATGTTTGGACAATAGTTTAGAGGTAATATGAACATGAACTCCTGTCCGAAAAATTTACTGTGGAGTGATTTTCTTAAGTGAGCAAATTGTCACGTTAAAGTGAAATCAATTTGCAGTGATCGCTCCCTCGTTTACAGATGCAAAGTGATGACTTTGGCATCGATCAACTCCTGAATTCTCCTTTTTAGTACATAGCAAGCCTTTGTGGGGTGATGAGTGTACCGATGGAAGAGACAATAATCTGGGTCATCGAATTTGCCAGCCCTCTCAGGGTATCTGATGTTAGGTAGCCAAAGTTTGTGTTCCTTCATTAACATATTAAAGATTTCAATGATGTCATCTTCATTGAAGGAGAAAGTCCCTTTCGGCTTTCGGGCTCCCGATGCTTGAGTTTTACGGTCTTCCGAAAAGATCGTCATCGTTGCATCATCTTCAGATTAAGAGGGAATTCTACCCCCAGCTTTGGATGTGGTCATATTTTGTCGAGGTAGACTACCCCCAGACATGTCGAGGCATTTGTCCACTGAAGTTGATTTAGAAGGACCTGCCTATGATATTACAGGATCAGACTCTGGAGATTTGGAATTGGCAAGAGATGCAGTGTACCCAACCCAAAACGAGTTTGTTGACAGTAAGGATTACTATACAACGGTGGTCGTCTGCCTTTTCCATAGTTGAGGCCTTGTTTCAACTTCAAATCGTAACCCATGCTTTGTATAATCTTTAAAGCTTGGGGGCTATATCGGTGGATTTGCATTTTCCCAGCATCAGATTCGCGAGATTCTTCTTGTACAATCGGTCTGCTCCGCATACGACCGAAGACTATTGGATATTGGTCGTCGCGAGTTGGGGGAACAATAAAGACAGATTCTTCATATGGCCTATATGTCATGACGACATTAGATATTGATGCATCTTTCTACAGAATCTCCCCACGTTTGACAGTCAGGGGAACTGAATCGTGGTTATGACTCCTGTCTTTGCGTTTCTGGATCAGAAATTCATGCAAGTTAGGAGTATTAACAGAAGAAGAAGAGGAGGAAGGCCTGTTCCTCCTGTTTATATCAGTTGGCATGCGGATATTGGGAACCATAACTTTTCCCCTGCCACCCGTATACAACAGGTTAGCCATCTGAGTAGCAGATAATCTCCGAGGAGTGTGTCTCTCCACAAATCGGGCTTTCTTTACGCTGAGGGGTTTAACCTGGCGTAGTTTGGAGTTCTGCTCAGATTGGCGTAAAATTGAGGAAGCCCTCAATCGGCCATCTGCTTCTTACGTAATCTTGAGAGCGGACAGATTTTTCTCTTGCTGGCGTAAAGGCCGAGAAGTTGAGTAGTCTGCCACTTATTTTCCCTTGCGTAGATTGCAGGGACCATCTACTTTTTCACAAAGGGCAGATGCATTCTTACGTGCGGAGCGCGATTGGAATTTCTGATTTGGCACTGAGGCATTATCAGAAATCTTGTTTGCCACGTCACAGACGGGAGACAATGTTTTATGCACAGAGCACGGAGTAGACTTCTGGACTAGCCCTGAGGCTTTGTCAGAAGTTTTGTCTGCCACATTATAGACGGGAGACAGAGTTTTACATGCAGAGCGCGGAGTAGACTTCTGGACTAGCACTGAGGCTTTGTCAGAAGTTTTGTCTGCCATGTCACAGACGGGAGACAGTTTTACGTGCAGAGCACGGAGTAGACTTCTGGACTAGCACTGAGGCTTTGTCCGAAGTTTTGTCTGCTACGTCACAGACGAGAGACAGAGTTTTATGCGCGGAGCGCGAAGTTTGTGCAGCTGCAACCTGGCTGGTCAAAGAAACCAGAGAGTCGGCAGGAACGATAGGGGATGTCCTGGGCATCCAAACCTTACTCAGTTTTCTATTGTCTTGAACAGAGAGGGAGTGAGAGCTACCCCCTGCTCGAAGCATATCTTCGTAGGCAGACTGGTCGAACTGGACGACCAAGGTCTTCTTCATTGATCCTACTGATACTGTATCGTGTTGAGCAATTGCTTTCTCGTCAGATTAGAAAGAGGTCCCCAGCAGAGTCGCCATCTTGTGTTTGATAATAAACGGAAGAAATAAAACTAGGTTTATACAAAACCCTTTCTTACGTTTATAAACAAGAAGTACTTTTAATCCTATTCGAGGATGTTAAGTACAAATTTTAATCTGGGTAAATATTGCTATAGGAGTCTGATCTGCAGTCGATCACTTTGTCCCTTGGACCACACGATGATGAAAAAGTGCTGTAGAAGACGAAGAAGCTTCAAAGATTGCAAGAAGGAGTGGATGCTCGATGCCAAAATTGTCGATCACTACTCTCTGTCTGTGCTCTGGATTCTTCTCTCTCAAAAATCAATTTCCAACCTTTCGACCTTAATTCTTTGACCCTGGACCTCTGTCAATAGAGGTCACTATTTATAGGGTTTTAGTGACAGTAACCGTCCAGTCGGCGTAGAAGTCGGATAGTGGAGAGTATGGCACTTTTTACGCGGCGGTTATAATAACTACCACCCACGTATAGATGATCTTCTGATTAAGCGTGTGACGCGTGTCCCATGATGAGAAAATGTATTTAACTGCTGCGAAGATCACGGCATGAGAGCCACGTAGGTAACTGCCCCTCGCGTAGAAAAGGTTGGCGTAGAAGCCAATAACTGTCACTATGGCGTAGAAGCCAAATAGTTGTCAGGTTGGCGTAGAAGCCAAATAGGCGTAGAAGCCTTGTAGGTGTAGAAGCCTGATGTTGTATGGATAGGTAACTAGCGTATAAGATAGCTGTTCCTCCTTCTTTGACTGAGGCCTTGAGCGTATTCTGGACAAAATAGCCTTGTCACGCACAAATGCAAATATTGCCTAAGTTGGCGTATTTCAAGGAGATAGCGTACAACGTGCTCCTTATAGCTGAAAGTAGCCCGGTGGCGTATTCCAAGAAGATAGCGTACAGCGTGCTCCTATAGCTAAAAATAGCCTGATGGCGTAATGTGCAGGGGTGATGATATAGACGTATTAGCTGTAATTATGGCTTGTCCAGTCTTTGGAAATATAATCAAATATCGTGCATTAAATGCAGAGATCTGCCACTATTCTGAGTATTAAATGCTGAGACGTGTCTCGGGCTCTGTACGAAGATCTGCCACCATTCTGAACATTAAATGCAGAGACGTGACTCAAGCTCTGTATGAAGATCAACTTTTGACGTGGCATCTTGTTTTGTCTTCTACTGAGCGTAAAAGCTCACATCTGCCTGTGTAAAACTAGTCAGCGTATTCCCTTGTATGCGTAAAAGTACTTTGTATCAGGAAAACGTCACTAAACGACGGTTTGGGTCTCTGTGGCGCACCATCATTACAGCCGTCGTCTGGATAGCTGTGCTGTACTCGTTGTCAGGAGTCACGTTCACTGCATGATCTGACAAATTCATTCGAGGAATACGAAGCGTTCCTTATACACTTCCATGCTGCATTAAAAGCGGATGAGTTTTACGCCATAGAGGCGGTATAATACCCTTTTTACGCTGAAGTAGCCTAAAAATGCTACTTTATGCGGACTGTCCTTGAGCTTATATTTTACGCTGTGCTAGAAGCTCTGTTGTACGCTGATGGCTCTGAAGTTATATTTTACGCAGCCCAGCAATAAATGCTGCGTATAACTCTACAGCATATTTTTCATGCTTCTACAATATCTTTTGTATATAAAGTTATATTTAATTTGAAAATATCGGCCAATATTGGAAGAGTTATGTGCTAGTATGGAGTATCAAGTGTTGGTGCCTAAGTATAGATTTTAGCAAGGGGTGAAAGATGTGTCTTAGTATAACCATGTTTTGACCTAAAGACCGAGTTTTAAGTTAGTATCATGGATATTTAAAACTGTGTCCTAGTGTCAAGATACAAGAGAGTATCAAAATATAATATTGTGTACCATGGTATATGATATCCACATTAATGGCTCACAAGGAATTCATAACGACACCCATATCCTAATATTAGAGTTGTCCACATGTCTACTAGGTATGAAAATCAATATCAAACTTATCTATTTACTTATTTTACAGATACTCATGAGTCACGATATAGATACTCACGCATCACAACTCAAATACTAATGATATGACCTAAATACTCACTTTGATGAACATTTGGATAATATACTTGAATAATGCCTATTCATCTTTACAGAAGTATCTAGAAATAGATCTGAACTACTACTTGCATTATCGTTCATGGATGTATAACCATCATCCTTATGATATATGCGGTATATGGGATGAAAACATAGAAGGAGTAGATCAGATCCTGTAATTCGTCAAAAAGTTACCAGAGTACATGGACGACACAAAAATTAAGTGTCTGTGTGTGAAATATCATAACTTAAAATATCATCCAGAAGTGGATATGATATATCATTTGTCCTCGAGGGGTTTCACTTCGAATTACTATCGTAGGACCTCACACGAAGAGCTTGTGCCTTTAGCATCAGAGCAGGAGCCTTATGTTGAGCCATATATGAATGTCCACGAGCATGCTGATTTCAACGACGGGTACGTGAACATGGTTTTCGATGTTGTGGAGCCTACTATCAATCCGGACAATCATGAAGCAGCTGAGTAGGCACCAAATGTCGATATTATGAAGTTTATAGATTTTTTGGAGAATGCAAGGACTCTATTATATCCTGGTTGTGAGGATCATTCACCGTTAGAGGTAGTCACCAGGCTGTTGAGCATAAAGTCTATTTTTAATATGTCGCAAGAATGCTACAACCGACTGATCGAGTTGATTATAGAGATCTTGCCGGAGGATGCCAAGTTACCTACAGACTTCTACCGAGCTAAGAGAATGGTTAGATCGCTATGGATGGAATATGAGAAAATTGATTTGTGTCACAACGGGTGCATAATATAATATAAAGAAGACAAAGATGAAGCAGTTTACAGATTTTATGGTGCTGATTGCTACAAGGAAACTAGTACTAAAAAGACTCTCGGCGCAAGAAAGCCGACCGATTTGATGCACTATCTCCCTTTGACGCTGCGGTCGTAGAGGTTATTTATGGTGAAGGAGACTGCCGAAAATATGAGTTGGCACCGGCGAGAATAGATCGAAGGAGTGTTGGATCATCCATCCGATGTAGAAGCATGGAAGCACTTTGATCGAGAGTATCCCAATTTTGATTTGGATTCATGTAATGTCAAATTGGGGTTCTTCTCTGAAGATTTTTCCCATTTGGACTTTTGGACTCCCAATATTTATGTTGGCCTATGATTATCACCCCGTACAACTTATCGTCTTGGATGTGCATGAAGACTCCGTATATATTTCTAATCGGTATCATTCCGGGTCTGAACAATCCCAAAAAAATATTAACGTGTACTTATAGTTATTGATGTATGAGTTGAATCGGCTATGGGAAGTAGGTGCCAACACGTATGATATTTCCAGAAAGTAAAATTTTCAGATAAGGGTAGCACTTATGTGGACCATCAATGACTTTTTGGCCTATAGAATGTTATCGGGATGGAGCACTCATGGTCGTCACTCATGTCCGTATTGCATGGATCTTAGTAAGGCTTTCTGTTTGAAATATGGAGAAAATCGTACTTCTTTGATTGTCATTGATAATTCCTACCGAAAGATCATCTATTCCGGAGGAATAGGAATATGTTTCGTGCTAGCGTTATGGAGAAGGCCGATCCACCGCCAAGGTGGTACGGAGATACGATATAGAAAGATGTCAGAGATTTTCCATGTGTTATAGAAGATCCTACAAGGGGGTACAAGTGTGATGGATTTGGTCGAACTCATAACTGGACGAAGAGGAGCATATTATGGGACCTGCCATATTGGAGCACCAATATGATCAGACATCACCTTAATGTCATGCATATCGAGAAGAATATGTTTGACAATATAATTATATTGTGATGGACATAAAGAAAAGACAAAAGACAATCCGAAGGCCAGGTTGGACTTAGAAGAAATATGCAGATGTCCTGCGTTATATTTGATAGAGGAAGGGAATGGTAAAGTGATGCAGCCTAGGTCAATTTTCTTGTTGGACAAGGAGGACAAAGGGAGACTTTATACGTGGATTCAGGGCCTAAAATTTTCAAACGGGTTCGTGTCAATTCTGAGAAATGCGTCGATCTGAAGGAGAATAAACTGATGGGTATGAAGAGCCATGATTGTCACGTATTTATGGAGAGGTTAATTCCAATTGTATTTCTGTAATTCTTACCGCAGGTAGTTTCGGATCCATTGACAGAGCTTAGCATATTCTTTAGAGATCTTTCTTCTACTAAGCTCCTCGTCGATTATCTAGAAAAGCAGGAGAAGGACATTACAATAACACTTTGCAAGCTTGAGAGAGTGTTCCCTCTTGGATTCTTCAACTCAATGGAGCATTTGTCGATTCATCTTTCCTATGAGGCATGTGTTGGTGGACCTTTTGGTTATCGGTGGATGTACCCATTCGAGTGGAAGCTGAACCACCTCAAGAGAAAGGTAAAAAATAAGGCACGGGTGGAGGGTTATATTTGTGAAGTCTATGTTCTCGAGGATATTACAAACTTTTCTTCTATTTATTTCAAGCCTCATGCTACTACCAATAAAACGAGAGCTCCCAGAAACGACGATGGGTATCAGGAATCTAATGAGTCAATACTAAAAGTATTCAATGCTTTTGGAAAGCCCTAGGGTAAAATAGAAAAGAGATATCTAATGACGATGAGCTTAGGGCTGCTTAGTTATAGGTATTCTCAACTGCGACGACGATGAGGTGGAGAAGCTAGAGGAATAAGTAATTAATACGTCAACGTTTACGTCATCTCAATATAATTATTACACTAATTCGCCTATGCTTTGTTGTGTTTCAGCATATATAATGATGAGGTAAGGTCGAGTAGACCAAACATAACAGAAAAAGAAGTAGAACAGGAAATAAGACTTTATTTTTCTTCATGGTTGATAGCATATTTCGGGATCTCGGTAATTATTTTTTGTGTATGTATACTTGCACAATAATTAACAATAAACTTAATATCTCTTATTTGATATTTAGGTCGATCGTCCAGAGGCAACACTCGAGAATGAATCTATTAGAACTCTAGCAAAGGGACCAATTTATGCCGTCAAGATCTGGCCAACTTATTGTGTGAATGGGTTTAGATTCAAGTCAACAAATTCCCAAATAAGAGACAGATTTCCTGAATCTCGATTCTACAAAAAGCAGTTATTTGTATATCAAATCTTTGAACAACAAAGATGTCGATCCAGTTACTGATTTCTTTGGCGCCTTACGAGAGATTGTGGACTTGACATATAATTATGCCACAGAGCCTGCTAAGATCATGTTATTCAAGTGTGAATGCTTCAATCCGATCCAAGATCAAGGTTGAAAAATTCACAAGCATGGTATTATGGATATAAACTACCAGCATCGATATCAAGGATATGAACCATTTATTCTATCAAGTCAGGCTTAATTAGTACACTTCATAACTTATTATAAACGAGGAACCGGGAGGTCGGATTGGTGGGCAGTCTATAAGAGTAAAGCTAGAAAGACCTTTGACGTTGACGAAATTGCTTATCAGTAAGACAACATACCTCTTGTTGCAAATATTGTAAATGTGGACTCAACGGAAGTTACTCATGACATATTTCATCAAGTAAAAGAGGTAAAAGTATCAGAAGAAGATGATGAAGTAGATGAAAGTGAAGATGAAAATGAGGAGGAGGTGGAGGGGGAGGAAGACGAACAAAATAAATTTTCAGATAATGATTGAAAATTAAATAAAATTTATTTAGACTTGTGACATAGTGGCCTAATTTTCTAATACGTATCGTGGCCTAGATTTGTGATGGTGAAACTTTTTTGTGGCCTTGTTCTGTGATACTTATGTTTATGATGGTGATACATATATCTCTCTGTGTATTTGTGTCCTAGTTCTGTGATTCTTATATTTTGTGATGGTGACACTTTTATCATTTAGACTTTTATTGTGGCCTAGTTCACAACTTCTGTGTATTTTTCTATCACGAAATCTATATATCTCTGTATTTTTATTTTATCATTATATGTTGTTTCGCAGATATATCTAGACGACGCAGATCTTATTCTGCGGTAGATCCTCTAGAGGTAGTCTTCTTCAGGACACGAGTACTCCTTCCCGATCCTCGTCCTCGAGTACTCCATAATATCGACCAGTAGTACCTCATGCTGCGTTTGCGACGACCGCCTGGCAGTACTCCTGGGACCAGTAGTACTCCTGGGACCAACAATTCCAGTCCCAAGAGAATCCCGTATAGTGTTCATGCTTCGTCCAGTGTTCCTGCTGCTGACGGTACCACAGAGATATATAAGAAAATGGCAGTCGAGCCGACTCTGTGTCCATATTAGAGCGATCCTCTGTGCGCTCCGCCAGATAAGACGAGAATGGAGATTTGGGCCGATGGCCTTACAAAGTAAGTTAATTAGCTATTTATTTCTTTTATATATATATATATATATATATATATATTCAATTTTTAATGAGTTTAATTATAAATGTATATATAGATATCGTTCCACTGCGGTACAGAGAGCACTGGAATATTTTTTAAGGCAAAACTATGGTGGGCCATAGATAAACTACTCGGATGCCTCAGAAGAGAGAAAGAGGTTCTGGTTTAGGCATTTTAAGGTAAAAGTATATTTGATTTTAATATCAGTAATATTTTTATGTTAATATTTTATAACTTACTATTGTACTTCTTATAGAGAACATATTTCTATCCATCACACTGGGCCGCACGGATCGAGAAGCAGTTTTCTTCCGTCGCTGCTAAGCTGATCCGTGATGTTATGGATGACCAGAAGACTCGTGATCGCGAAGGAAAACAGATCCAAGGTTGGATCATGCATAAGTAGTGGACTGTGATGAAGGCTAGATTCAACGAGGATAGGTATAGAAAAAAGTCGGAGAAGGCCAAGGCGGCTCGGTAGAGGGTGTAAAAGTGGTTTGGTGGGTTAATTCTGATGATAAAATATTTTCGTCGCATGGTACATCTTCGATTGTATCCGTACAATTTTTAATCATCGTGGCCTATTTTTTTTAATTTAAAAACAAATAATATATTTCTTAACAGGTCCAGAGGGGTGAGGACGCGAACATGGTGACCGTGTTCCTTGTCGCTCATAGAAAGGGGGGACAACTTATCGATGATAGGGCAACAAATGGCTACGTAAGTATGACTCTTATGTTTTGTTAATTTTGATATAACTTAGCAAAAAATACATGTAATTATAATAAGTACCTAACATGTATAATAAGTAGTACGCCTATCGATAGATACTTATTTTTTTAGGATGAGTATAGGAGGCTCCGCGAAGAGTTGACCCAGCCCTCGTAGGGAGAGGGGGTAGTTCCTCGCAAGCCCCGGCCCACCCAGCTCCGTCGGATGAAGAGTTGTGGATGAGAGTCATTGGTGGTCGATATAAGGTACGTATTACGGTACGGGATCCTACAGCGCCAATATTGTGCCACTGTCTTCTAGGACACCCTCTACCGATGTTCATACCGCACAACCCTCCTAGGAGTCACAGCGAGCCCAGGAGAGAGTTAACATTAAGATCGTATCTTTGCGTGACGAGTTGATGCAGAGGATTATAGTGCACCAACAACAGCCGCAGATGGACGATGCGATGCTCATAGCATATTTTGAATCTCTGGAGCGTAGCATCATGGAGCTGAGGGATCTGGCCACGTCGACAGAGCGCAACGTGAAGTCGCGGCAGGTGTCGCAAGTGACCGTGGGTGCTGCACTTTCGAGAATGCAGGCGTCACATATTGAGATGAACGAGTGAGTGGAGACTGTGGGCACTACACTATCGAGGATATAGGTGTCACATATTCAAATAGGCGAGCAAGTGGAGCACAGTACGGGGAGGTTGTTATCTGTCATGGATACTTGCGACGCTCGACTGACAGGCTTGGTGCAGCGACGTCCTCATGTTCTTCCTGTATCATCATCTACATCGACTCCAGCATCGTGTTCTGTGATGCTTACATAGGAACAATTTGACCTGTAATTATCTCAAATTTGACGCGGCTCCTCCTCCTGATCAGTATTAGTTTTTTTGACATGTGTGTATTGGCCCATTCATGAGAATTTGTACTTATTATTTGTACACTTTTATTGTGTGACTTATTTGTATATTTTTATTGTGTGACTACATTCGGGCCTTAGAAGCATATTTTTATTAATTTATTTTATCATTGTTATTGTGTGATTATACCAGTGTTGAGTGTTCCTCCGAACGGGACAAAAAATCTAGAGAATTCAACGGAGGGTTGCTCCGGGTTTGTCTATTTATTTGAAATATGATACTACAGGCATGTTATACTATGAAATTGTAAGCATTCATTTATTTCAGTTTTTTATTTTTAAATATTAGCGACGTTTAGCGACTGTAGAAGCATGAAAAATATGCTGGATAACTATACGCAGCATGTTGATGCAGGGCAGCATAAACAGAGAACCTCAGAGCCATCAAACGTGCCACAGAGCTTTTCCGCTGAGCATAGCGTAAAAATATAGGCTCAAGGACCATCCGTGTAATACAGTATGTCCAGGCTGCTTCAGCGTAAACAGTGTGCTTCATCGCCTTTATGGCGTAAAACTTATCCGCTTTCAATGCAGCATTGAAGTGTACAAGGAACGCTTTGTATTCTTTGAAATGAACCTGTCAGATCATGCAATAAACCTGACGTCTGGACTCCTGACAAAGAGTACTGAACGACTACCCAGGCGACGGGTATAATGATGGCACGGCATTGCAATCCAGGCTGTCATTTACTGCCATTTCCTTTGTGTAAACCACTTTTACACATACGAAGGGATACGCAGCTTAGTTTTATACAGGCATATGTGAGCTGTTTACGCTCCACAGAAGACAAACAGCCTGCCACATTAAAAGCTGTACTTCGTACAGGGCTCGAGGCACGTCTCTGTATTTAATACGCAGAGCGATGACAGTTTCTCGAGGCACGTCTCTGCATTTAAAGCGCCGAATACTGACAGATGCCCGAGGCACGTCTCTGCACTTGATGCACAGAAGGGTGACAGTTCTTCAAAACACGCCTCAGCATTTAATGTGGAGGATAATGGCGGATCTTCGTATTTAATGCAGTAGATTTGATTAAATGTCACCAAACCATCGTTTAGTGACATCCCCATTGCGTAAACTACTCTCACGCATATGAGTGAATACGCTGCCCAGTTTTACACAGGCAGACGTGAGCTTCTCACGCTCCGCAGAAGACAAACAGACCGCCACATCAGCAGTTACTCTTCGTACAGAATTCAAGGTGCGTATCTGCATTTAATGCTCAGAATGATGGCAAATCTTAAAGACAAGCCTCTGCATTTAATGCGCAGGATGGGGGCAGATCTCTGCATTTAATGCAAGAGATTTGATTATATCTCCAAGAGCCATAATTCTGGCTAAAACGTCCACATCATCTCGGCTTCTACGCCTGCTCGACTTCTATGCCCACTCGGCTTCTATGCTTGCTCGGCTCCTACGCCCACTCGGCCTCTATGACCGCTAGGCTTCTACGCCTACTCGTCTTCTATGCCTACTTGGCTTCTACACCTACTCGGCTTCTATGCCTACTTGGCTTCTATGCCATGGTGATAGTTATTGGCTTCTACGCCAACCTCTTCTACACAAGGGATACCTACCTACGTGGCTTCTACGCCGTGATCTTCGCAGCAGATATACGCATTTGTCCCTTAGTTGGACACGCATCACATGCTCACTCAAAAGGTCATCTATACGCAGGCATTGGTTATTTTAAACCATCGTATAAAAGGGTGATATACTTTCCACTACTCGGTTTCTACACCAACTGAGTGGTCACTGTCACTAAAACTCTATAAATAGAGACCTCTATCAACAGAGGAAAAGGTCAGAAAAATTGAAGGTCGAAGGTCAGAAAAATTGATCAAGAAATCAAGTATCAGATCCAACGGTCGCAAAGATCGAAGGTCAAACAGTCAAGAGAGAGAGAAGAATCCAGAGCTCAGGCAAAGAGAAGGGATCGACAACTTTGGCATCGGGCATCCACCCTCTTTAGCAACCTGCGAAGCTGTTTTCTGTCTTCCACGACAGTTCTTCATCATCGTGTGGTCCAAGGGCTAAAGTGATCGACTGTAGATCAGACACATATAGCAATATTTATCCAGATTAAATAAATTGTACTTAGACATCCTCGTATAGGATTAAATTGTACAATCTTGTTTGTAAACACCGAAGAAAGGGTAGGTTTTCATATAAGACCTCATTTCCCATATTCTTTCTCGTTTATTATCCAAAACAAGATGGCGACTCTTCTGGGGACATCTTTCTCTTCTGATGAGGAAGCTATTGCTCAACACGATGCAGTATCCGTGGGATCCGTAAAGAAGATACTGGTCATCCAGTTCGACCAGTCTGCCTACGAAGACATACTTCAAACAGGGGGTAGCTCTCACTCCCTCTCTGTCCAAAACAACAGGAAGCTGCGTAAGGTCTTGATGCCCAAGACATCCTCTACCATTCCTATGGAATCTCCGATCTCTCCGACCAATGAGGTTGTAGCAATGCTCCCTCCGCGCCTTGTGCGTAAAATTTAGTCGCTTGTCTCTGGCAGGGCAGACAAAACTTCTGGCAATGCCTCAGTGCTAACCCAGAAGTATACTCCGCGCTTTGCGCATAAAATTCAGTCTCCCGTCCCTGTCGGAACAGACGAAACTTTGGACAATGCCTCAGCGCTAGTCCAGAAGCCTACTCCGCGCTTTGCGTGTAAAATTCAGTCTCCCGTCCCTGGCGGAATAGACAAAATTTCTGATGATGCCTCAGCGCCAAATCAGGAATAACAAACGCGCTTTGCGCGTAAAAATGCATCTATCTTCCATGGAAAAGCAAATGATCCCTGCAATCTACGCAAGGGAAAGCAAGCGGCGGACTACTCAACTTCTCGGCCTTTACGCCAGCAAGGGAACAATCTGCCCGCCCTTCGGATTACGCGAGAAGCTGATGGCCGACTGAGGACATCCTCAGTTCTACGCCAACCAGAGTAAAGCTCCAAATTACGTCAGGAGAAGCCCCTCAGCGTAAAGAAGGCTCAATTTGCGGGAAGACACCCTCCTCGGGGATTATCCGCCACCCAGATGGCCAACCTGTTGTATATAGGTGGCACAGGGAAAATTATGGTTCCCAACATCCGCATGCCCACTGATGTGAACAGAAGGAACAAGCCATCATCTTCTTCTTCCGTAACTCCTCCTGACCTGCGCAATTATCTGATCTAGAAACGCAAGGAGAGGGGATCTTCCAGCATGTCTATTACGCCTCCAAGCGAGCACTGCTGTAATAGTCATAGGATTGTAATTAATTATTGCTGTTCTGAAGCAAAACGGTCGGTTTTCGACCGGTTGAGCTACTCTCCATCTTTCCAGGAAGAAGAGCCCATGCATGCATCTGTGAACATGGCTTCACACATACCTAAAGGAGGGTCGGGCTCAAGACGTCATCCCTCTAGAACTCCGAGCCGAAGGAGATTCAACATTCTTCTTAGGAACACCGAAGCTGTGGTGTTCCAAAACACTCGTTCAAGGTCGCGACAACCGGCTTCGTACTTTTCTGATTCCGATGCTGGGGGTCGCCAGTCTCCCAAATCAGACGCTGAAAGTATAGAGTCAACTTCTATAGAGACCTATACTAATCTTTCAATGACACCCAGGGAGATGAGAGTTTATGCCATTGGAGATGAGCACAAGAAAGCTTTGCCGTCTGGGAGCGCTGAATAACGTATCACTATACTGGAGACGTCTCTGAAGGAGATGCAATCCATGTTGGAGAACATGTACCAGATGATGCTAACTCAACACGCAGCTGCCATGGCTCAAGCATCGGCACCTCCAACTCAGATATGCGTAGGGGTGGACTTACCACCATCCAACATGATCTAAGAGCCTGCTCTAGATCAGGAGTCAGCAGTTCCTCCACTTCCTCACTCGGAGAACATATTACCTCCCGCCGGAGTCGCGATGCAATCGATTTCTCATCACTTCGTGGTCCCACTACCGGCTGAAGATCCGATGCAGGCAGTACGGGAGTTGAAAGCCCAATTTGATGCCCTGAAGCACAAAGATCATCTCAAGAAATTGGGAATCAACCAACCTTACCTAGCTATCTGGGAAGAGGTCCCTTTCCCTCCTAAATACAAACCACAGATTATGGCTTTGTTCGAGGGAAAAACATCACCAAGTCAGTACATGAACTACTTCAGCATGATGACAGTATTGTTACAAGGGAACGATGCCCTCCTCACTCGGGTGTTCAAGGGGTGTCTCTCGGGAGTAGCTTACCAGTGGTACCGCAGCCTGGCGGACAACTGCATTACTTCCTTTGAAGACTTCAAGGCTTTATTCTTCACGCGATTCTACGAAGGAGGGATGGACATGTCTATGTCCTCTCTCATCGAAGTCAGGCAGAAGAAAAAAGAGAATATTCGTACTTTCATCAAACATTTTTGTCAAGCCACTCTGTAATGCCTCCAGGAGTCCCAGACTCGGCATTGGTGGACATCTGCAGGAAGAACCTTCTCCCCGTGATCTCGGTGTTCACAGGACCATATCAGTTCCATGATTGGCCCTCGTTCATCATCTCAGTGGTAGCCGCGGAGGACAATAGTTAAAAGGTGCGCGAAAATGGTATCATGATCTCAGCCTCTGATAAAGCCAAGAGGTCATCCTCCAACATCGACCATCCTCTTGGTACCAAGGGTAAAGAAGCTCTGGCGATCAACACGTCTAGGCAAAAGACGGTGGCTACCACACAGACGAAGCCTGGGACTTCCAGGCCCCTTGAATTGTACTCTTTCGACGACGATGATATTCTGAGCATATTCGAATGTCTCGTCAAAAGCGGCAAGATTACCCTTCCTAAGGTGAGACGGCCCAATGAGGCCGGCAGTACCAACAACCCCAAGTACTGCATCTTCAATAGGTACATACACCACCCCACAAAGGCATGTTATACACTGAAAAGGAAGATCCAGGAGCTGATCGATGCTAAGGCCATCACTCTGCGCAACAGCGAGAAGACGGTCATGGCCAACATGATCTCCCTATAATTTGGCAATCTGCCTCCCCAAGAAATCTCGGACGGTGTTATGCCTATTTCTCGGAAAACAATGAACATCGTTAATCTCCCTCCAGCTAGAGGTCAAAATTATGACCTGCTACCACTAACTACCCAGCGAGGCGAGACTATGTGGGTTCATCCAGAACTGGGGCCAGAGATCGAGAAAGAGACTCAAGCTGTTAAGGCTAAGTCTAAAAAGAACTCAAAGCACAAACCGTGTCACATGATTACGGTACACTCGGCATCAGAAGACGAGGTCTTGGCTACTGGAACCCACTCAGGGAAAGCCTACCTCCAGGACTATGGAGCCAGCCAGGAAGATGCAGCGGCAGACGCTTCAGCTGCCAAACCTTCAAAACCGGAATCCGCCGTACCAGAAGCCGGTCCTTCGAGACCAACTTCGGCGGACAAAGGGAAGCAAAAAGAAGTGCGCTTTGATAAACCTATGAAAAACATTCAAAATAAAGGTTTAGAGAAGCCATACAACTTCGACATCCTGGCCCAACTGGCTAATACCCCAGCCAGGCTATCCATCTTCGAGCTACTCAGGCTCTCTCAGGACACTCGTCAAGCCCTGAGTGAAGCATTGATGCAGGCGGATGCATACTTGACCCAGATCAAGTCCCCTGACGAAGAACCCGTGGCATGTCCTCAATGCCACAGTGTGATGGAGGTGGTCCCAAACATCACTTTCACTCAAGATGATATGCTGTTAAAACATAAAAGGCATGACAGACCCCTCTATTACACCGGGTACATCGGTTCCATGGAGGTCGACCGGATTCACATAGATCCGGGATCATCAATCAGCATCATTCCTTATATTTTGCTCATACCGCTGAGGATTCCAACCAGCGAATTGGCTTAAACCACCACTACGATCGTGGGTTTCAACGCCGAAAGAAGTAAGTCATTGGGAAAGATTCGCCTAAGGATCTAAATTGGCAACCTCAGATCAGTGGCTACGTGTTACGTCATTGATTCAGAGGTATCCTACAACATCCAGCTGGGTCAACTATACACCAATGCTTTAAATATGTAGACGTCCGAGGAACAGTACAAACGGAGATTGCTGACCTGAACCCATTCAAAGGAGTAGAATCCTACTACTCTGATGCCGTGTTGTACTCTCAAGACTGCACGGAAGAGGTGTAAGCCGAAGTAGAGAGGGAATCCCAGCAGGAGCCAGAAGAACCCTCTGCCAAGCAACCTCTGTCAATCAAGGTGAAAGGACGGACTACTCGTCCAAAAGCTATAGAGCCTATGGCTATCCACCTGAACGAGACCAGGTCAGGAAAAGGGGGTGACCCCCTTGTGATCACTTTGAACCAGAAGCCTCCATCCTTGGTCATTAACCTCCGACGCAACAGGCAGCCAAGTGATATAAATACAGTCGGGAACAGAGTTTCAGATGATAATAAACATCCTCTTTTCCAGTATATTGATGCCCAAATTCCAAATCAGGAATCCTCCCCCTACGACGATGTAGAACCTATAGCACAAAAATTCTTGGAAGCTATAGATTCTTATCATCCGTACATATGGGAAGTGGCATCATCATCCAATATCACCACGACATATGGACCGCATGAGGATTCTATCTTCATTGTCCCGCCTACTTGCAGCAGCCAGCATTCAATAGTCTTCGGCCGCATGCGTAATGAACCGATTGTGCAAGAGGATTCTTTTGATGACGATGACGGTAAAATGCGGGTTCACGGATACAGCCCGTAAGCTTTGAAGATCATGCAAAGTATGGATTATAACTTGAAGCTGGAACCGGGTCTCAACTACGAAAAAGGCAGACGAATGCCACTGCATGGCGATCCCTACTATCAATGAACTCGTTTCGGGTTAGGGTATACCACCTCCCTCGCAACTCCTGAGTCAAACGAGGATATCTTTTTTTCCTCTCAAAATGGCTCAGCGCCCTCCGACTCATCTCACGCTCTCGAGCGAACACTATCAGTAAATATGGTAGTGACGGATTCCTTCGAATCAGACGAACAAGAATCTGAACTGTTTGAGAATGACGCTTGGGCTCAGCAAATGGATACACAATGGGAGTTTTGCTTTGATCAGAGAGAACCTCCCACTGAAGATAAAGTTATCCAGATTAACGTTGGGGATGAACTTTCACCAAAGCCGATATTTATCAGTAACAATCTTTCCGAAGCAGAAAGGGAAGAAGTTATCCAGCTGATAAAAGAATATATCGACATCTTTGTGTGGAATTATGAAGACATGCCAGGCCTTGATCCAAAGGTGGCTACTCATAAGCTCAATATATTGCCCGATTCGAAGCCTGTCAGCAAGCGTTCGGTGATATCAAGCGCTACCTCACTAGTCCGCCAGTTCTGGTGCCTCCTGTCATAGGAAGACCATTCGTGTTGTATGTTCGAGCGATAGATCATTCTCTGGCATGTTAAGGCTTCAAGAGCTAGAAGGATTAGACGAGAAATGCCTCCAAGCTCAACAGCTCATCGCGTTCTACCAAGCACGTATTTTCAGGGCTTTTAATCAAAAAGTGAAAGAAAGGGTGTTCAAAGTCGGCGAGCTAGTTTTAGCTGTAAGAAGGCCGATGATTCTTACTCACAGAAGTAAGAGAAAATTCCAGCCCAAATGGGAAGGCCCTTATGTGATAGAGACGACGTTCTCAAATGGCGCTTACAGGTTAGCCCAGCCTAATAGAGACCTGTTAATGGCTCCCATCAATGGCAAATTCCTGAAAAGGTACTATTTTTAACCTTCTCTGCTCAAGTGGAATATGGCAAAAACCTCATTCTGATAAAACTACTTCCAAAACAAAACTAGTTGGATCGTATTCTATCATGTCCATATAACCTCTGAATAGATATGTTTAACTAATTTGGAACTTCAAGACCTATCACGTCCATACTACCTCTGATAGTGTCTTGTGTACAAATTTTAGCTAAAAAGCATATTTCTATCATGTCCATATAACCTCTGAATAGATATATCCTGCTAAAACTTACCGAGAGTATATCACGTCCATATTACCTCTGATATCACTTTCACCCAAACCTGTCATTTATATTCCAAAATGATGGGTCCACAAAGTCAGATGAAAGCCTCTTTATTATTCCCAAAAAGGAGCGAAAGTACATTGAAAAGCAAAAGCAAAAGTACATCATTTTGGGGGAGCGATCAGGTCGCGAAGCTGCTGCGCTAGTGCGGCCATCTTCTCAGTCCTGGAACCCAAGACATCAGCGCGAGCCCGCTCTAGTCGTGCCTCATCATTGCTCATGAGGGACAATTTGGCTCTAGCCCAAAGAAAACCAGCACAGGCGACTCCTGCATGCGCCAAGTTCTGTTGTGCTACGCCCAATCGGCCATCCACCACAGCTAGAGCTTCCGACGACTGAGAAGTCCACTCCTTTGCATGAATGAGTTTTATTTCCAGCCTGTGGACCCTCGCTACATTCCCTTCATGCTCGGCCTGGCCCTTCGTTTGAAGAGCGATAGCCTCCTCCAGGACGGCTTTTCCTTCATCCATCTCCTGCTGATGTATCTGGATAGATTTATTTAGGCCCGCCATCTGTTCGACAAGCCGCACAGTCATAGAGTCATACCTAGCCTGGACTAGATCTTCAACACTGTCTCGAGCTAGCTGCAAGTATTCGTTAATGGGTTGCTCCAAACCATTAACTATCTCCTCCAGCGTATCAGCTACCCCAGTGTCATCAAATTTTCGGATCGGCACTATCGCGGACCAGGAGGACCTCTTCAGCGACGCAAAGCTCAGATTCTTCACCAACACCATTGATATTAACATTTTCAAAGTGGTGTAGAAGATACCAGCGTATTGCTCGGTCAGCGCAGCTAGATTCGAATGGACACCGAAAGTGGCCTCGATACTGGCGAGTCCCCCTCCAAGAACAACCGCAGACAATGTTGCCACGGCCTTCGCCTCGACAGGTGGTGCGACAAAAGAAGAAGCGCCAACACCGGACGAAGATACCAGCATACTCAAAGGAGGCATTGTCGAGATGACAGGTTCGTCCTCCTCTTGAGATATCGGGAGCTCGTCGACAGGCGAGCCGGCACCCGAAGATGTTTCCTCTTCAAAATCAGGCACCTCCGTGTCGTCGCCAGGACCTGACACAGAGCCGAAGGGCGCATCTACACTGCCCTCCCCGAAGAGGTCTTCCCCTGAAAAGAGGACGAAAGGATGTTAGTATCAAAATGATGTTAACTTTTCTAAAAAGAGGCGTGAAGACGACATTTACCCATGGCTGACGGCATACATGTCGTATCTGCGGCCAGTACAGCTAAATCATTTCTTAACGATGCTAAGCAAGCTGTCATACCTGGAGAAAGGGGTCTGCTAACTGACCGCTGGCAAATAGACTTCCAGGTCCTCGTCAAATTCCAACCGAGGCTCATCGGCTGGAATCTCGCTAGGTGTGCTGACCGGCACGGCAGGGGTCCCTCCCGATGCCGATCCACATAAAGGTATACGGAATCTTATTATACTCAGCCCCGGAGGCGACCTCGTTCTACTACCTGAAGCAGTAGCAGCGACGGCGACCTCCAGCAGAGATTCTCCGGCACCACCAGCCGGAACTATAGAGGTTTCCTCTCTAAAAGGCGAGGAACCTCAAATCAAAGAATTATCCCCAACATGGGGAGATGCAGGCTCACTTCCAGGAGACTCAATACTAGGAATCCGGAGAGGACGATTAACCGTCTTCTTCTTCCTCTAGCGAGGGGAAGTCTCCTTCGGAGCAGAAGCCCTTCGCTTCCCGGAGATTACCAAAGGCCCTGCAGGCAGAGGTACTTCACCCCTCGATACCGCCAACAGAGGCTCATCTGGAGTGACGGACTCCTCACCCTCGTCAGAAGAAACCGAGGAGACTTTGACTCTTCCCCCAGACTTGGAAGAGGGTACCCTAAAACTTCCATGCATATCAAAATCACGATGGAAGGTGTTCGTTGCCACATAGAACTGGGCATACGAGTGAAGGATGCGCAGCTCCATGGAGAGTGTAATGATCGGCACAGTAAAAATTGCTCCAGTGCAACCCATGATGAAGTATCGCCAGCCTCTCACTCCATCAATGAGTCCACCCCTAGACCGAAAGCTGGTGACGACGTTGCCCATGTGCAACTGATCATACCCAAACTGCCTGGCAAACCGACTAGGCAGGTAGGGCTCCAAGAAACAATGGTCTTCACTCATGTACATTAAATGGGAAGGTCTAATACAGACCAACCAATTAAAAGCTTGAGAAGAAAGATTGGTCTTCTCTCTACCTGAATCCTCAAGCCTAATCCCCGATTGATTGCGATGTACAGAAGGGACAGTACAGAAGAGCTTCCAGTTGTGACTGAAGCCCAGCACCCGCCGACAGTCTAGAACCGTGGTTACATTCCAGGAAGATTTCTGGTAGTTCAACAAGAAACTAGCCCCCGAACTACAGCCGAAGCCGGAAGACATAACCCTGGGGTTATGAAGAATTAACCATCCCATCAAATACAGGTATGGTAATTCTACCCTAGGAAAGCTATCACGCCGAATTTTATCGACTAGAAGCCCGTCAGTCATGGCCCTCAGGCCAGCTTGTATACGGTATACCGTAGCAGAGAGCAAGCCTAGTCTTGCCCCGAACACCAAACGTACTGCAGGCCATAGCGTGTTGCGATGAATGCGGTCCGCAGATGCGATGCCAGGTACCACCAGTTGGCCAAGCCATATGGAGAGGAAGCCAGCCAATTGAGCTTCCCTGGACAGAGGCCTGCGGCAGCGCCTCATATAACTATAGGCCTTAGTGCCTATAGGATACTGTCCTACCCCTTTATCGAGAATCAAGTCCGGAGCCCCAGCGTCTACAATGAGATTGTCGACTACCTGAGCATTAAGCACGCTCAGAGGATTCACAGGCTGATCCTTGCCCTCCAATACCTTCTCCGGCTTAGCAGTCCTGGACCGGTGAAAGAAGAGGTAGGATGTCCATTTATTGATGTGAGCCAAATCTGAGGGCTCACCATAAAAAGCGGTACAAGCGAGGTAGTGGCATATCAGCTCCTGGTACACTTCCACTACCCGAGGGTCTGAATCCCCCAGCTCCCGGTTCGTAGGAATATACTCTTCATATGGAGTATCCCCCATCGGCAGTCTCGAGATCTCTGCCATCTCATGAAGGGACAATCCCAGCTCCCCCAGTCGAGTGACGAAAGTCCCGGTGAGCGAAATATATCGCTCCATTAGTGCCAGAAACAGGTTGAGGTTAGGAGGTAATCCAACACTGGTGGCACTCACAGCTGCAAACAGACCAATGTTCTCCAACTCGGTCTGAAAATGCTTCAAGGCCTAATCAGCTAAGCGAGCCCATCGAAGATTTGTAGGGGTGATCCACCCGCGCCACCGAGGGTTCACCTTGGGGTATACTCCCCCGTGCCCCATAAAATTATTACAGAAGGTCAGAAATTGGACTGGCTGGATCACTAAACTGTCTTCACTCGGGACACTGCCCGGGTACACTCCCCTGAACAATGTCACATTGCCGGAAGTGCGGCTGACAAACGACCCCTGGTCAGCTCCTTTCAGATGAAAGATCTTCCCCTGCTTGCCGTTGTAAACTCCCCGAGATTTAGCTATTTTAATTTAATATAATATTTAAAATTATTATTTTTATTATTAATTTGGATTAAGTAAATAAAAGTATCCTTGAAAAATATTTTTAGTAACTTTAATTTTTAGGAGCACAACGTTAGCCATTATCGCCAAACAAACTTTATATGCATGATCTAGATGAGCCCACCTTCATTTATGATTATCATATCCCACTCAAACATATCTCCTTGTGATCTATTTTTAATATAAAATATTTGGGTCAAAAACTTAATTTCTAGCACCTACAGTGCAACCGTTGACCATTCCAATTTAAATTGGAGATCCAATTTCGACCAATTCTTTCGACCTAATGTATGATCATGATCTATACTAGGTCTAAGACATACATGATACATGTATCCCACTCTATTGAACCTCTATGTGCTACCTACCCTCAATAGTCACAAATGACCAATTTTCTAGTGAATCGGACCAACCTAATCAAACTAAACCGCAACGACCCAAACCTGGACCAATTAGAAGTAGTTGGACTTAACCTAGGTTGACTAAGCTAGGTTTGACCATCCATATTAAACAACATTTTAGTTTTGGACAGCCATAGATTTATTAAATCATTAGGGTAGAATATGAAAGGAAAGGGGTTATAACTTGTGATATTTTCTTACCCCATTCGTAACTCCAAACCCTTTCCCTCCCCACTAGGCTGTCCATAACCTCCCTCTCTTTACCTCCCCCATTAGAACCACCTGAATAAAACTTCTTCCTAACTCTCTTCCTCACATTTTCTATTCACAAACCATCTCCAAATTCTTTCTCAATCTCCCTCCACACCTTCATCCATCCAACCCTAACCAGGCTGAATCTTAATTCAGCAATACCCCCACCAATCCGGCCCTATATCCATCCACAGTAAGTATCTTTCTCTCAAATTTTGTATGATTCTTTATCTCTCTGTCCTTATCACTTTATCTTCACAAACCTTTCATCAAAATTCATTCTAAGTTTCTCAAAAAAATAGCCCTTCATCAGAGGTGTCCAGGCTGAATCCGAATTCAGTGTATCCTCTTCTCAGGCCACTCTACCACCTCCATAGCATCCAAACCACCACTACAGCACCCAAATGTCCTTCTTCTACCTCTTCTTAACAAGTTTTATTTATAACTAAGCACCTAAATCATCCTACAACTCCCCCAAACACCCCTTACAAAATGAAGACACCCTGCTGAATCCGCCAGCAATAGCACAACTTAAACACCTTGTTGCCACCAAATCCAGCACTAAAACCCCTTCAACAACTACCCTATCTTCATCCTCTACCTCTCTCCTAATCTCTCTAATCCGCAAAGTACTTGGAGAAATATTTTGAAGCCCCGGACAGTAGCTACGAGACGAAGTGTCCAAATCTGGACAGATTTGTGCAAGCAGTGCACAACCCTCTTTTGCCTTCCCATTTCACTTTGGTAAGAGCTCCAACTCCTCCTACTCAACCCTTTCTACATGTACTTCATATCCCTATTAAATTTCACTAACTTTGTATTCATATTTTTTATGATATTATACGAAGAATATTTATTACTTCTCATGTCTAGACTTGAATGTTATTTATGCACTTGTTGTCCTGTTCACTTTGCCATGATCTAAAACCCAAGCAACCACTTGCAAAATTTAATTTTTACTCTAACTATCACTAAATTTCAGAATGTATAAATTTTTTTTAGGGTGTTATATATAAATAAATGCATGGTTGAGACATGATTAAATATTGTGCAACTAGTAGTGCATTTTGCCTAGGTTTTGTGATTGCTAGTTTTATTGTTTATAAACACTATGTTGGAATATAGAAGATGTCATGCTAAGGTTGTTCACTAGTTATAATAGTGCTTGCACACATGTTTCATGACAAATACAAGAAAGAAATGAGGTATATGCCATGATCTTATTATAAATTCAGATTTGACTTGTCTATGTATACTTGATATTTTGTAGTAGAACGAGAGTTGTATATAGTTGGATGAATGGATATACTTGAAAAAATAGTATGTGATTGTTTGTGATGACCCTAACTTGACCTATTGTTAATGCTCATGTGCATGTTTTAATAAGACAAAACTAACCCTAAGTTGGTTAACATAGTTTGACACTTAGTGAATACCAAGGTTGATGATATGTTGTATATGGAAATCTAGTATGAGAACACCTAGTACCTATATGAACCTTTGTTATAACCATGTTTATGAGGCTTGATGATGTTATGTAACTAGTAGGCTTGGTGTTTACACACTTTCTTCGTCCTTGACTAGTGAACCTTAGCCAACCTACTTTGTTAGAACCCCAAATTATTTTAGACTCTAAATAATTGATGGCATTGTATAAGTGGTATCCTTGATTAAATTAGACCCTAATTGTCTAATGATTAATGACGTAGTTATACTCTTGTGCATGCTTAGTGAACCATGTCATAGTAACTAATTTTATGATATTATATATTTAGGCTCTTGGGATCGCACGAGCGTGAATTCGAGAGCAGGTTCTTTGTATTATCAACTTAGAGTTCCAGGCAAGTGTACCTTGCCAAACATTGCAGTTCTTGTTACATATTTCCTTGTTTATTTATATTATGGTACATGCTTAACCTAGGACCGTGTGACTTACTTAGCGTCCGATTAATAGTCGGGTGCCAACACTGTACGCAGAGTTGGGTAACGTCGCCTAGAGATGGACATCCGTGACCCTTTATATTCTCGTACTTGTCTTATCAAGTACACTATAACCCAGGACACTTGACACTATTCATAAGACAGAATTTTCCTGAGATATTCATGGTGATTCTGTGTAGGATGCAGGATTGACATAGACATTATATTCATAGATATTATATGACTTGTTGCATTTAGATATGATCTCGCGTGACATGGACATGAGACGTTATGGACATAAGACATGTGGTTACATGGGGTGGGGAGAGACACACAGGCTACAGGCTATTTTATATATATCTACAACTATTGTGAGGTTGTAGACTCTCGAGCAGAGCTAGACCCATTACTTGTTATTACTGCTACCGGCTCTCCGACACAGAGCTTGTAGCGGTCTCAGCCTGAGTACTAGTGATGCTCTCACTTGCATATCACATAGCTGGTTACATAGTTTGCCCTATTGTTATATTTTCATATACTGCATTTATTTTGGCATGCTGTTTCTTGTACCTTGTTACGTCCCTCTGAGGACCTGGTCCCTTGCCAGTTTTGCAGCATAGACCGTTGTGGAGCCTGCCTGGAGTTGTTAATGTGTGTTGCTTTGTCTTGCAGGAATTGGTGCCAGGTACTTATATCTTTTCTTCCGGAGTCATGGTTATTATTCATATTATTTATTTATCTGCTGATATAGCCTAGTTTTATAGACTCATATTCCTTTCTCGAGTCTATTCGAGCTTATGTGTTACTGGCGGCCGACTTTAGCACATGTAGCTCATTCTTGTATATTCTGATCAATGTGGATTGCGACATAGATAATTATATTTACTTGATTATATAGATAGTGACCATTTTAATACAGCTTATACGTATTCGAGTCGGACCGGAGTCTGGTCGAATGCGTAGCTGGCATGTTACGTATTCCTAGTCCTACGTATTTTGGGACTGGGGCGTGACATGTTTTTGTGGTGGCCCATGCAGGTCTTGATTAAATCGTTTCGGTTACTTTTCAATACCGAGCGAGCCTGTAATTAGGATTAATAGTATTAGTATCTCAATCTACAACTGATTTGAAAATTCTTTAGCATTTGATTATCGCCCTTGGACTTCATAATTGTACTCTTTTATTTTCCTCGACATACTTAATATTGTTTATCATCTCTCCATATTTCAGAGAGATGAATGTTCGTGCATGGTGTTTCCTCCAAAAGCAGATCCTTGTCAAGGCGGAAGAAGACATGCTAGATATAAATTTTTGAGAAGATGGTTACCGTTAATAGGATAGGTAGATTGGTTATTCCTATATGCTAGAGCTAGTATAGATTGTTAGCATGAGAATTGAATATAGTATTAGAGGCCTAGAACTAATAAAACCTTACCCTTACTTAAGGTAACCGTAATTTGGAAGTATTAGAAGTTAGCAAGATGGTTTAGAATACTTTATGGAATACATAGCTATATGCTAGGGATCAAATGTGGCTCATGATGGTGATACAAGAAATTATATTATGACCTTAAGAAATTGGAACCTTACGTAACAGGCCATAGTGGTTAAATCTCTAGTTATCTTGTGACTTTTAGTATCAAAATTAGATCTTATGACCCCTTAAATTATTGATGTCTATAGGTCTGGACTAAAGAGATATGTAGATTGCTAGACCTAATGTTTGAGTAATTAGATAACTCAAGTACTAAAGTATAGCTTTCGAAATTAAATTAGATGTATTTGATTAACTGGGTTGTTAGTATTAATTGAACAAGTGAGTACCACCCATTGACAAGCTAGTATCTGCGATAGAGAAAATAGGTTGAAGGATGAGAGTTTTATGATATAGCCTTGAGTTAGATATAGTGAATTGCCTATAATAGATGATAAGCTATAACAAGATGGTAACCATATAGTTTGGATGAAGGGTGTACATGGAATGAACAAGGAGAAAATCTCAGGTTCAAGGTGAAGAAGGTAGAATGGTAACAAGAAGAGTCACGAGAAGCACATGATCTTGAGCATTTTAAATTAAGAGAAAGATCTAGGAAGGACTGAAGATTTATCACTCGGCAGTTGCCTAGAAGATCTATACTATGAAGTAGAAAGTATTGGGTCATGATTGACGAAGTTTATAATTGAAAACAAGATTAACATACTAAAAAGATACGAAGGTGAGTAGGAAACAAATGATAAGGATAAGATATTATGGTCGCATAATCCAAAGAGAAGAGATTGTGGTATGGACTTCAGGAATAATAATTTTAGCATTTATAAATTATAATGCTTTTAGAATTTTGAAAATTTAGTGCAAGTAAAAATTATTGATCAGTCTCGAAGTGATACAAATTTTAAGGAATTAAACACAGGTTCAGAATCATATACTGACTTGTTAGTCATTCTGTAGAGGATTATCACAAGACCCTTAGATTATAGATTTACATATGGTAGAAAAGTGTAAATGAAGATAGAAGTCTTATATGAATGATAGCTGATTATTGTGAATTTACACATAAACTTATTAGGGTCAGGGATTTAGATTTTTGACTAATAGGGTATGATCTTGCTGGACCTATCCTCAGTAGTAGGTGATGAGAACCTATTTTTAATTTACCATAGCTGATGGAATTTTGGATTTTAGAAATCTTATTCTTTTTATTTTATTGATTATATTTTTATCTAGGGTATTTAGAATGATTGAATAGATATTTATTACATAATTTCTATATATATATTTTTGTACTACGTATTTGAATAGGGGCTTATGTCGTATTTTATTATATGTATTTCTCTTATGAATCATTGAGTTGAGATTCTAGACTATGTATGACTGACTGACTAGATTAGACTTATTGCTGCTAAGAGTAATTATAGGAAGTTAGGTTAGAGTATTTTATTGGGGATACTATAGGTTGATGATGTTGTACCAAGGAAAGAATAAAAATATAATAGCAGTCTTAGCTGTAGAATAAAGGATTTAGATTTTACATAGGTAGCCTTGAATATTTTGTGCTTATAAGATTTTAGTGCCTAACCCATGCACTCCTTTAAGAGTTAAGGTATGGCATTATTTTCCTTGTAAATATTGAAAGATTCAAACTGAGTTTGTGTTGCGGCATCCTTGTGAAACCTAGGCCTATAGGTGGTGAATTTTTCTAAATGATGATTAGCATGATAACAATAATGAGATAGTACATAGTGGTGAGAATATATTATGAGGACCAACAACCTTAGACGATTAAATTATATGTATATGAAAGTTTAAGGTTTTTAGAATGGGTATGAGTAAGTACCAAGATATATTTATATATTTAGAGATATGATGAGTTGTGGTTGGAGAGATAGATTTTGAATTTCGAGGACGAAATTTTTCTAAGGTGGATAGATTGTAAACCCCCAGAGATTTAGCTATTTTAATTTAATATAATATTTAAAATTATTATTTTTATTATTAATTTGGATTAAGTAAATAAAAGTATCCTTTAAAAATATTTTCCGTAACTTTAATTTTTAGGAGCACAACATTAGCCATTATCGCCAAACAAATTTTATATGCATGATCTAGACGAGCCCACCTTAATTTATGATTATCATATCCCACTCAAACATATCTCCTTGTGCTCTATTTTTAATGTAAAATATTCGGGTCAAAAACTTAATTTCTAGCACCTACAGTGCAACCGTTGACCATTCCAATTTAAATTGGAGATCCAATTTCGACCAATTCTTTTGACCTAATGTATGATCATGATCTATACTAGGTCTAAGACACACATGATACCTGTATCCCACTCTATTGAACCTCTATGTGCTACCTACCCTCAATAGCCAGAAATGACCAATTTTCTAGTGAATCGGACCAACCTAGTCAAACTAAACCGCAATGACCCAAACCTGACCCAACTAGAAGTAGTTGGACTTAACCTAGGTTGACTAAGCTAGGTTTGACCATCCATATTAAATATTATTTCAGTTTTGGACAGTCATAGATTTATTAAATCATTAGTGTAGAATGTGAAAGGAAAGGGGTTATAACTTGTGACCTTTTCTTACCCCATTCGTAACTCCAAACCCTTCCCCTCCCCACTAGGCTGTCCATAACCTCCCTTTCTTCACCTCCCCCATTAGAACCACCTGAATAAAACTTCTTCCTAACTCTCTTCCTCACATTTTCTATTCACAAACCATCTCCAAATTCCTTCTCTATCTTCCTCCACACCTTCATCCATCCAACCCTACCCAGGCTGAATCTTAATTCAGCAATACCCCCACCAATCCGGCCCTATCTCCATCCATTGTAAGTATCTTTCTCTCAAATTTCGTATGCTTCTTTATCTCTCTGTCCTTATCACTTTCTCTTCACAAACCTTTCATCTCCGTTGATCAAGTTTAACAGTGTTCGCTCGCCCTGAGCCGATATCAAATTTTCTCTTCCTTCGGGATACTGGGGCCCGGAGATAGGGAATGTCACGTGTGACAGATCCTCCAGATAGTTGGAGTGCAGCATCCCGACGGCAGAACCCATCACATCGGCTAGCGGAGACACATACAAGTCAACTGCAAGAGTGCAAGAAAAATACATCAGTTCCTATAACTAGACGTTACAGATCTTACAACATACGCCAAAAATCAACAGTCTGTGCTTCATGCCAAGACCATAAAAACTTGACCATTACGCTAGAATCCATTTCCTAAAGCGTAAAGTTCAAGACTGGCAGTATATTGTCTGTGCTTTATGCCAGACTGATAAAGTTGAGGTATTACGCCAGAATTTTCATCCAGAAGCGTAACACTCAAATTTTATACGCTAACTTTCGGCAGTCAAAGCTTTTACGCCAAACTGCGAAAATATGGAGTTTTTGCGCTGACACATTAGAAATATGGGCATAAAAAATGAAACATCTATGTGCATCTTCTTCCTCCAAGACGCTATCAACACAGAAGACGACCTAGTACGGTCACGTACAACGTGTGCGAAGGATTTTCAGTCGTTCTTTTTCATCCCAAAAGCTCTACCTTTAAGGCCGGGTGCACTGCTCGTCGGCAGGACACTTCGTTCAGAATAAAGTTCGCCTTGCCCGACCGAAGATGCTCTCACTTGAGCAGAAGAACAAGAAAAAGAATCAACGTTCTTTTCCTTAGTGGAGGGGACTTGTTTCGAGGCCATTACTGGAAACTTTGAAATCTCGGAGAAGAAACGAAGAAGAACTCGAATAGTCGAAGGCTTTCTTTCGCAGAAGACGGATAAAAAGTTTTTTCTCAGAAACTTGGGGTATATATAGATTTAGGATGGACTCCTCGAATCTCGAACCAAATCTCTTAATTAATACTCGGTTATGATTGGGTACTACGTCAGCCTGTTACTTAGAGAAGGCGGTAAGTCAGCAAATTCGAAAAGTTTTCGTGCAAAGCAGATTCGTGGTTTTTTACGCTAAGAAGCTTTCTACGCTCGATAGCTACAGATCTATGGTTTTACGCTCACAGGCTATGAGTCTATGGTTTTATGCCTGGATGCCTTTGTGCTCGGTAGCTTTTACGCTCGAGAGGCTACAAACCTACGACTTCACGCTCAGCAGCTACAAATCTATGATCTCACGCTCGGTGGCGTTTAGTTTACGCTCAGAGGCAACAGATCCACAACTTCACGCTCGGAATATTTCCTTTTCACAGGCTACAAATCTACAGTTCTGCGCCAAGGAGCTTTCTACGCTCGACAGCTACAAATCTATGGTTTTACGTTCAAAGGCTACAAGTCTATGGTTTTACGCCCGAATGCTCTCATGCTCGGTAGCTTTTATGCTCGAGATGCTATAAATCTACTACTTCACGCTTAGGAACTACAAGTCTATGATTTCACGCTCGGTGGCATTTAGTTTACGCTCAGAGGCTGCAAACTTATAATTTCACGCTCTATGACTTTTCGTACATCTGAAAGATGCGCAGGCCAGTACAGTACATCTGAACTATTCTTAAAACGGTCAATTGCAGGAGTTCACACAGAAGATACTCCTTCTTAACCTCAAGATGCCCCAAGTACCCGAAGCATACAGAGTTCAACATTGAAAATTACTCTTCTTCATGGGTCGATTCGAAGTTCATCCAAACTCCAGTCTGAATATTTCATCTACAAATTTAAGATGGCAACTCAGTTTGACAGCCATTTCTCGCCCTATTCCAAGGGATTTTTGAGAAATCATTCTTGAAGATGATGTCTGAACAAGAATTCTATTCATCAGAAGTAACAGTCCAGAATTCTACGCGGTTCCTCATTTCTAAACAGAAGGACAGTTCGAATACTCGAATGCTAGGCGACTTTCTGCGCATCCTTAGTTATGCGTAAAAGATAGGACAGGACCTAACACTCTTTCTAAACAGAGTCGGCGTAAAGTATCAGTCATGTCGAAGCTACACATATTCAGACTTCACAACAAAGTATGGCAAGATGATCATATGCAAAGAAGAAGACGATCTTATTAAAATCATGATTACATATGAGGGAAATCCAGTCTACAAGGGTTTTTCTCTATTTTCGTGGTTACATATGAGGGAAATTCCGTCTACAAAGGGTTTCTCATTTTCATTTAAAGATCGCGCCCATAATCTGTTCTGCCAGGTTCTCGCATGCGCGATATTCTTCATCCATCTTCTCCAGCAGTCAGTCGGTAACCGTAAAACGATTGACATATGATCAACGGCGGGAGGATACAAAAATAGGCCTAGACCCATCCTCCAATACGAAGAAGCAGGGTAAATCTGCTTTCTTGCGTCCAATGCCGTGACAGATTGTGTTGAGGTATTTCACCCAACCCAATTTCGGACAAAGCTAGTCTATCTGCTCTCGTCCACGGAGGTAACGAGAGAAGGCACCGCTTGCAAGCTGCATGGTGAAATACGACCCTTCCTCTCTCCCGAAGAACCACCAAACAAAGTTGTTGATTATCCCGAGCAAAGGAGGCTAGGATATCCTTCAATGATCCATCATTGCAGAGAACATTTGCTCGAAGACACCATCTTTTTCTGCTACTTACATGCTGGAAGAACATGGCCTCCTTCTTTCTCAGGTCGACCCGACGAACTCTGGCCATCATCTCTGTGTGGTGAAGGAAGTGTGGAAAGAACAGGAAAACTCCTTAGCCTTTTTATAGGCGAAAGAGATCACACCGATCCCCAATAACTCTGCTATAAAGACAGCCATTCAAGAAACTGTCTCTTGACTGTTTCAGGCTCTATTCAGAGCATTTCGAGTTACGAGGAACGATTCATGCTTCATTCAAAGCATTTTAAATTACGAGGAATTTAAAAGCTTTGAAGGGGTCTTGTAGAAGCATGAAAAATACGCTGGATAACTATACGCAGTATGTTGATGCAGGGCAGCGGAAACAGAGGACCTCAGAGACATCAAACGTGCCACAGAGCTTTTTCGCTGAGCATAGCATAAAAATATAGGCTCAAGGACCATCCGCGTAATGTAGTATGTCCAGGCTGCTTCAGCGTAAACAGGGTACTTCATCACCTTTATGGCGTAAAACTCATCCGCTTTTAATGCAGCATTGAAGTGTACGAGGAACGCTTCGTATTCATCGAAATGAACCTGTCAGATCATGCAATGAACCTGACGTTTGGACTCCTGACAAAGAGTACTGAACGACTACCCAGGCGACGGGTATAATGATGGTGCGGCACTACAACCCAAGCTGTCATTTACTGCCGTTTTCTTTGCGTAAACCACTTTTACACATACGAAGGGATATGCTGCCTAGTTTTACACAGGCAGATGTGAGCTGTTTACGCTCCGCAGAAGACAAACAGCCTGCCACATCAAAAACTATACTTCGTACAGGTCTCGAGGCACATCTCTGTATTTAATGTGCAGAGCCGTGACAGTTTCTCGAGGCTCGTCTCTGCATTTAAAGTGCCGAATACTGACAAATGCCCGAGACACGTCTCTGCACTTGATGCACAGAAGGGTGGCAGGCCTTCAAAATACGCCTCTGCATTTAATGTGCAGGATAATGGCGGATCTTCGTATTTAATGCAGAAGATTTGATTAAATGACACTAAACCGTCGTTTAGTGACATCCCCGTTGTGTAAACTACTCTCACGCATAGAAGGGAATACGCTGCCCAGTTTTACACAGGCAGACGTGAGCTTCTTACGCTCCGCAGAACGCAAACAGACCGCCACATCAGCAGTTACTCTTCGTACAAAATAATGGCAAATCTTAAAGACAAGGCTCTGCATTTAATGCGTAGGATGGGGGCAGATCTCTACATTTAATGCAAGAGATTTGATTATATCTCCAAGAGCCGTAATTCCGGCTAAAATGTCCACATCATCTCGGCTTCTACGCCTGCTCGGCTTCTATGCCCACTCGACTTCTACGCCTGCTCGGCTTCTACGCCCACTTGGCTTCTATGCCTGCTCGGCTTCTACGCCCCCTCGGCCTCTATGATCGCTCGGCTTCTACACCTACTCGACTTCTATGCCTACTTGGCTTCTACGCCTACTCGGCTTCTATGCCTACTTGGCTTCTATGCCATGGTGACAGTTATTGGCTTCTACGCCAACCTCTTCTACACAAGGGATAACTACCTACGTGGCTTCTATGCCGTGATCTTTGCAGCAGATATACGCGTTTGTCCCTTAGTTGGACACGCGTCACATGCTCACTCAAAATGTTATCTATACGTAGGCATTGGTTATTTTAAACCGTCGTGTAAAAGGGTGCTGTACTTTCCACTACTCGGTTTCTACACCGACTGATTGGTCACTGTCACTAAAACTCTATAAATAGAGACCTCTATCAACAGAGGAAAAGGTTGGAAAAATTGAAGGTCGAAGGTCAAAAAAATTGATCAAGAAATCCAGTATCATATCCAACGGTCGCAAAGATCGAAGGTCAAACGGTCAAGAGAGAGAGAGAAGAATCCAGAGCTCAGGCAAAGAGAAGGGATCGACGACTTTGGCATCGGGCATCCACCCTCTTTAGCAACCTGCGAAGCTGCTTTCTGTCTTCCATGGCACTTCTTCATTATCGTGTGGTCCAAGGGCTAAAGTGATCGACTGCAGATCAGACACCTATAGCAATATTTACCCAGATTAAATAAATTGTACTTAAACATCCTCGTATAGGATTAAATTGTACAATCTTGTTTGTAAACACCGAAGAAAGGGCGAGTTTTTGTATAAGACCTCGTTTCCCATATTCTCTCTCGTTTATTATCTGAAACAGCGACGTTCAGTGACGTTTAGCGACGTCATTAGCGACGCGTGAGGACATCGTTAAACTATCTCATTTCTTCGCTGATTGTCACTACACGTCGCTAAATTTTATGACCATGGCAATTTTTGCCATGTTAGTTATTCATCGCTGATTCTGTCGTAGGTAGTCGCTAAATTTAACGATATTTATCGACAAAATTTCAACGTCACAAATTTGGCGACACTAGACGCTAAGAGTCACCATTTTTGCGACTTTGTAATATCGCTAAATTACGTTGCTATATTATCGTTTTTCAATGTTATTTTTATCAACAACTATCCTTTTGCGACTAAGTCCAAATGTCGCTAAATACGTCTCTAATAGGTATTAACGACGTATTTTTGACATTTGGGTTATTCTGGTAGTGAGAGAATCCTCATTCCCATATATGATCATCAACGGAGTAAAGGAGTCGCTGTAGTTGTTTCGGATAATAAACAAGAGAGAATATGGAAAACGAGGTCTTATACGAAAAACCCGCCCTTTCTTCAGTGTTTAAAAACAAGATTGTACAATTTAATCCTATACGAGGATGTCTAAGTACAATTTATTTAATCTGGGTAAATATTGCTATAGGTGTCTGATCTGCAGTCGATCACTTTAGCCCATGGACCACACGATGTTGAAGAAGTACCGTGGAAGACAGAAAGCAGCGTCGAAGGTTGCTAAAGAGGGTGGATGCCCGATGCCAAAGTCGTCGATCCCTTCTCTTTGCCTGAGCTCTGGATTCTTCTCTCTCTCTCTCTCGACCTCCAATTTTCCACCTTTTCGACCTTCAATTCTTCCAGTCTTCGACCTCCAATTCTTCCAGTTTTTCTTCCTTTTTCCTCTTTGATAGAGGTCTCTATTTATAGAGTTTTTAGTGACAGTGACCACTTAGTCGGCGTAGAAACCGAGTAGTGGAAAGTACAGTACCCTTTTACACGACAGTTTAAAATAACCAATGCCTGCATATAGATAACCTTTTGAGTGAGCATGTGACGCGCATCCAATTAAGGGACAGAACGCGTATATCTGCTGCGAAGATCACAACGTAGAAGCTATGTAGGTAGTTATCCCTTGTGTAGAAGAGGTTGGCGTAGAAGCCAAATGACTGTCACCATGGCGTAGAAGCCAAGTAGGCATAGAAGCCGAGTAGGCGTAGAAGCCAAGTAGGCATAGAAGCCGAGTGGGCATAGAAACCGAGTGGGAATAGAAGCCGAGCAGGTGTAGAAGCCGAGTGGGCATAGAAGCCGAGCAGGCGTAGAAGCCGAGTGGGCATAGAAGCCGAGCAGGCGTAGAAGCCGAGTGATGTGGACGTTTTAGCTGAAATTATGACTCTTGGAGATATAATCAAATTTCTTGCATTAAATACAGAGATCTGCCCCCATCATGCGCATTAAATACAGAGGCTTGTCTTTAAGATTTGCCATCATTCTGCACATTAACTGCGCCTCGAATTATGTACAAAGAGTAACTGCTGATGTGGCGGTCAGTCTGCCTTCTGCGGAACGTAAGAAGCTCACGTCTTCCAGTGTAAAACTGGGCAGCGTATCCCTTGTATGCGTAAGAGCAGTTGGCGTAAAAGGAATGTCACTAGACGATGGTTTGGTGACATTTAATCAAATCTCCTGCATTAAATACAGAGATCCGCCATTATCCTGCGAATTAAATGCAGAGGCGTGTTTTGAAGGTCTGCCACCCTTCTGCGCATAAAATGCAGAGACGTGCCTCGGGCATCTGCCAGTATTCGGCATATTAAATGCAGAGATGTGCCTTGAGAACCTGTCACCGCTCTGCGCATTAAATGCAGAGACGCGCCTCGAGCCCTGTACGAAGAGCAGCTTTTAACGTGGCAGGCTGTTTGTCTTCTACGGAGCGTAAACAGCTCACATCTGCCTGTGGAAAACTAGGCGGCGTATTTCTTTGTATGCGTAGAAGCGATCTACGCCAAGGAAATGGCAGTAAATGACAGCCTGGGTTGCAGTACCGTGCCATCATTATAGCCGTCGCTTGGGTTGTCATGTAGTACTCTTTGTCAGGAGCCCAGATGTCAGGTTTATTGCATGATCTGACAGGTTCATTTCAAAGAATACAAAGCGTTCCTCGTACACTTCAATGCTGCATTGAAAGCGGATGAGTTTTATGCCATAAAGGCGATGTAGCACCCTTTTTACGATGAAGCAGCCGGGACATACTGTATTACGCGGATGGTCGTTGAGCCTATATTTTACGCCATGCCCAGCGGAAAATTTCTGTTGCACGTTTGATGGCTCTGAGGTCCTCTGTTTACGCTGACCTGCATCAACATGCTACTTAGAGCTATCCGGCATATTTTTCATGCTTCTACAAGACCCCCTTCAAAGCTTTTAAATTCCTCGTAATTTGAAACGCTTTGAATAAAGCATGAACTGTTCCTCAGAATTTGAAACGCTCTGAATGGAGCTTAAAACGGTCAAGTCTGACATATTCTTTCAAGGCTGACTTTATGGCAGAGTTATTGGGAATCGGTGTGATCTCTTTTGCCTATAAAAAGGCTGAGGAGTTAACCTGTTCTTCCCATACTTCCTTCACCACACAGAGATGATGGCCGGAGTTCGTCGGGTCGACTTGAGGAAGAAGGAGATCATGCTCTTCCAGCATATAAGGAGCTGAAAAAGACGGCGTCTTCGAGCAAATATCCTCTGTAACGATGGATCATGGAAGGATATCATAGCCTCCCTTGCTCGGGATAATCAGCAACTTCGTATGGCGGTTCTTCGGGAGAGAGGAAGGGTCGTATTTGACCAGGCAGCTTGCAAGTGGTGCCTTCTACCGTTACCTGCGGACGAGGGCAGACAAACTAGCTGTTGTGCGAGATTGAGTTGGGTGAAATATCTCAACTCAATCTGTCACGGCGCTGGACGCAAGAAAGCATATTTACCCTGCTTCTTCGTATTGGAGGACGGGTCTAGGCCCATTTTTGTATCCTCCTATCGTTGATCATATGTCAGTCATTTTGCGGTCAACAACTGGCTGCTGGAGGAGATAGATGAAGAATGCCGCCCATGCGAGAACCTGGCAGAACAGATTCTGGGCGCGATCTTTAAATGAAAATAAGAAACCCTTTGTAGACGGGATTTCCCTCATATGTAATCATGAAAGTAAAGAAAAACTCTTATAGACTGGATTTCCCTCATATATAATCATAATTTTTAATAAGATCTTCTTCTTCTGTGCATATGATCATGTTGCCATACTTTGCTGTAAAGTCTGAATATGTGTAGCTTCGACACGTCTCATACTTTACGCTGACTCTATTTAGAAAGAGTGCTAGGTCCTGTCCTGTCTTTTACGCATAACTAAGGATGCACAGAAAGCCGCTTTAGCAGCCGAGTGTTCGAACTGTCCTGCTGTTAGGAATGAGAAACCGCGTAGAATTCTGAACTATTTTTTACTTCTGTTAAATAGAATTCTTGTTCAGACCATCAACTTCAAGAATGATTTCTCGAAAATCCCTTGGAGCAGGGCGAGAACTGGCTGTTAAAAACTGAGTCGCCATCTTGAACTTTTGAGACAAAATATTCAGACTAGATTCTGGATGAACTTCGAATCGACCCATGAAGAAGAGTAGCTTTCAATGTTTGAACTCTGTATGCTTTGGGTACTTGGGATATTTTGAGGTCAAGAAGGAGTATCTTCTGTGTGAACTCCTGTAATTGACCGCCTTGAGAATTGTTCAGATGTACTGTACTGGCCTGCGCATTTCTCAGATGTGCGGAAAGTTGTGGAGCGTGAAATCATAAGTTTGTTGTCTCTGAGCGTAAACTAAACGCCACCGAGCGTGAGATCATAGATTTGTAGCTGCTGAGCGTGAAGTCGTAGGTTCGTAGCCTCTCAAGCGTAAAACGCTATCGAGTATAAAAGCATCCGGGCGAAAAACCATAGACTTGTAGCCTGTGAGCGTAAAACCGTAGATCCGTATCTGTCGAGCGTAGAAAGCTCCTTAGCGAAAAACTATAGATTTTGTAGCTTCTGAAAAGAAAATCTTCCGAGCGTGAAGTTTGTGGGTCTGTTGCCTCCGAGCGTAAACTAAACGCCACCGAGCGCGAGATCATAGATTTGTAGCTGTTTGAGCGTAAAGTCGTAGGTTTGTAGCCTCTCGAGCGTAAAAGCTACCGAGCATAAAAGCATCCGAGCATAAAACCATAGACCTGTAGCCTGTGAGCGTAAAAACCGTAGATCCGTAGTTGTCGAGCGTAGAAAGCTCCTTAGCGTAAAAACCACGAATCTTCTTTGCATGAAAACTTTTCGAATTCGCTGACTGTCCGCCTTCTCTGAAAAAATAGGCTGACGTAGTCCCCAATCATAACCAAATATTAAATGTGAGATTTGGTTCAGGATTCGAGTAGTCCATCCGAACTCTATATATACCCCAAGTTTTTGAGAGAAAAACTTTGTATCCGTCTTCTGCGAAAGAAAGCTTTTGTTTGTTCGAGTTCTTCTTTGTTTCTTCTCCGAGTCTTCAAAGTCTCCATTAATGGCTTCGAAACAAGTCTCCTCCTCTAAGGTAAAGAAGGTTGCTTCACTTCTCGTTCTTTTGCTCAAGCGGGGGCGACTTCCATCGGTCACGGTGAGCTTCATTCTGATCGAAGTATCCCGCCGACTAGCAGTGCACCCGGCCTTAAAGGTAGAACTTTTTGGATAAAAAAGTATGACTGAAAATCCTTTGCACACGTTGTACGTGAACGCGCTAGGTCATCTTCTGTGCTGATAGCCTCTTTGAGGAAGATGATGAACAGAGATGTTTTATCTTTTACGCCCACATTTCTAATGTGTCAGCGCAAAAACTCCATATTTTCGTAGTCTGGCGTAAAAGCTTTGACTGTCGAAAGTTGGCGTATACTATATAATTTGAGTGTCACGCAGGGATGGAAATTCCGGCATAATAACTTAGGTTTTGGCGTATACTGCCAGTCTTGAATGTTACGCCTTGGAATGGGATTCCAGCGTAATGATCAAGTTTTTACAGTCTTAGCGTAAAGAACAGACTGTTGATTTTTTCTGCATATGCTGCAAGTTTATAGAAACTGACTTATCTTTTTTGCATTTTGCAGTTAACTTGCATGCGTCTCCGCTAGCCGATGTGATGGCTTCCGTCGCAGGGATGCTGTACTCCAACTATCTGAAGGATTTATCGCACGTGACATTTCCTATCTCCGGGCTCCAGTATCTTGAAGGAAGGGAAATTTTGATATCGGCTCAGGGCGAGCGAACGCTACTGAACATGATCAACGGAGAGCCCCTGACGTACATAGATGGGGATCAATACATAAAGTCGGCTTTCCTCTTCGGGGACATGATCGACAAGCTGTCCCAAACGAAGCCCAAGAAAGAACTCTGGGTTTTCCCTGCTGGGAACTTGGTTTTGTATCTGCCCAAGATGCCGAGGGACTATCCCATCTCGGCATTCTTCCATGCTACACATCCCAGGAGGATGTCGTGGACGCTGACTCCTGATCTTCACGGCAGGCCGGGGAAGATATTTTATTTAAAAAGAGCTGACCAGGGGTCGTTTGTCAGCCGCCCTACCGGCAATGTGACGATGTTCAGGGGACTGTACCCTGGCAGTGTCCCGAGTGAAGACAGTTTAGTGATCCAGCCGGTCCAATTACCGACTTTCTGCAATGATTTTATGGGGCGCGGGGAAGTATACCCTAAGGTGAACCATCGGACAGGGGGGTGGATCACTCCCACAAATCTTCGATGGGCTCGTTTAGCTGATTGGGCCCTGAAGCATTTTCAGACCGAGCTGGAGAATATTGGTCTATTTGCAGCTGTGAGTGCCACCAGCATTGGGTTGCCTCTCAACCCCAATATGTTTCTGGCACTGATGGAGCGATATATCTCGCTCACCGGGACTTTCGCCACTCCACTGGGGGAGTTGGGATTGGCCCTCCACGAGATGGCAGAGATCTCGAGACTGCCAATGGGGGATACTCCATATGAAGAGTATGTTCCCACGAACCGGGAGCTGGAGGATTCAGACCCTCTGGTAGTGGAAGTGTATCAGGAGCTGATGTGCCACTACCTCGCTTGCACCACTTTTTATAACGAGCCTTCAAATTTGGCTCACGTCAGTAAATGGACGTCCTACCGCTTCTTTCACCGGTCCAGAACTGCTAAGCCGGAGAAGGTATTGGAAGGCAAGGATCTGCCTTTGAATCTCTAAATGTGCTTAATGCTTAGGTAGTTGATGATCTCATGGAAGACGCTGGTGCTCCGGACTGGATCCTCGACGAAGGGGTAGGAAAGTATCCTGTAGGCACTAAGGCCTATAGTTATTTGAGGCATTACCGCAGGCCTCTGTCCAGGGAAGCTCAACTGGCTGGCTTCCTCTCCATATGGCTGCACCGACTGGTGCTACCCGGCATCGCATCTGCGGACCATATTCACCGCAACACGCTATGGCCTACAGTGCGTTTGGTGTTTGGGGCAAGACTGGGCTTGCTCCCTGCCATGGTGTGCCGCATTCAAGCTGGCCTATGGGCCATGACTGACGGGCTGCTCGCCGATGAAACTCGACGTGTTAGCTTTCCCAGGGTAGAATTACCATATATGTATCTGATGGGATGGTTAATTCTTCGTAACCCCAGGGTTATGTCTCCCGGCTCTGGCAGTAGTTCGGGGGCTAGTTTCTTGTTGAACTATCAGAAATCCTCCTGGAACGTGACCACAGTTATAGACTGTCAGCGGGTGCTGAATCTTAGTCACAGCTGGAAGCTCTTCTGCACTGTTCCCCCTGTTCATCTCAATCAGCAGGGGATCAGACTTCAGGACGTAGGCGAGGGAAGACCGTTCTTTCTCCCGAGTCTTTTCATTGGTTGGTCTGCACTAGACCTTCCCACCTACTATACAGGAGTGAAGACCATTGCTTCTTCAAGCCCTACCTGCCTAGTAGGTTTGCAAGGAAATTCGGGTACGACCAGTTGCACGTGGGCAATGCCGTCACCAGTTTCAGGTCCAGGGGCAGACTCATTGATGGAGCCAGAGGATGGCGATATTTCATCATGGGTTGCACTGAGGTAACTTTCACCATGCCCGTCCTTTCACTCTCCACGGAGCTGCGCATTCTCCACTCGTATGCCCAGTTCTATGTGGCAACCAACACTTTCCATCGCGATTTTGATATACATGGAAGTTTTAGGGTGCCTTCTTCCAAGTCTGGGGGAAGAGTCGAAGTCCCCTCAGTTTCTTCTAACGAGGGTGAGGAGTCTGTCACTCCAGATGAGCCTCTGTTGGCGGTATTGAGGGGTGAAGTACCTCTGCCTGCAGGGCCTTTGGTGATCTCTGGGAAGCGAAGGGCTCCTACTCCGAAGGAGACTTCCCCTCGCTAGAGAAAGAAGAAGACGGTTACTCGTCCTCTTCGGATTCCTGGTATTGAGGCTCCTAGAAATGAGCCTGCATCTCCCGATGTTGGCGATGATTCTTTGATTGGAGGTTCTTCGCCTTTTAGAGAGGGAACCTCGACAGTCCCGGCTGGCGGCGTCAGAGAATTCCTGCTGGAGGCTGCTGTCGCTACTACCGCTTCGGGCAGTGGAACGAGATCGCCTTCGGGGCCGAGCCAAATGAAGATATCTTTATCCGGATCAGCATCGGGAGGGACCCCTACCGCGTCTGTAGGTGCGCCCAGCGAGATTCCAGCCGATGAACCTCGGTTGGAATTTGACGAGGACCTGGAAGAGCATTCGCCAGTGTTCGGAAGAGCACCCCCTTCTCCAGGTATGACAGCTTGCCTAGCATCACTAAGAAATGATTTAGCTGTACTGGCCGCGGATGCGTCATATACACCATTGGCCATGGGTAAATGTCGTCTTTCATGCCTCTTCTTTTTTAGGAAAATTAACGTCATGCTGATATTAACTTCCTTTTGTCTTCTTTTCAGGGGAAGACATCTTCGGGGAGGGTAGTGTAGATGCGCCCTTTGGATCTATGTCAGGTCCTGGTGGCGACACGGAGGTGCCTGATTTTGAAGAGGAGATATCTTCGGGTGCCGGCTCGCCTGTCGAAGAGATTCCGACATCTCAGGAGGAGGACGAGCCTGTCATTGCGACAATGCCTCCTTTGAGTATGCCGGTCACTTCGTCCGGTGTTGGCGCTTCTTCGTTTGTCGCACCTCCTGTTGAGGCGACGGCCGTGGCAACATCGTCCGCGGTTGTTCTTGGAGGGGGACTCGCCACTATGGCGGCCACTCCCAACGTCCATTCGGATATAGTTGCTGTGACCGAGCAGTACACTCCTATCTTCTATGCCACCTTAAAAATGTTAATATCAATGGTGTTGGAGAAGAATTTGGGCTTTGCGTCGCTGAGGAGAGCCTTCCGGGCCTCTATAGTGCTGATCCGAGAATTCAACGACACTGGGGTAGTTGACGCGGTGGAGGAGATAGTTAATGGTTTAGAGCAACCCATTAACGAATACTTGCAGCTAGCTCGAGACAGCGTTGAAGATCTAATCCTGGCTAGATATGACTCCATGACTGCACGACTTGCCGAAAAGATGGCAGGCCTAAATAAATCCATCCAGACACATCAGCAGGAGATGGATGAAGAAAAAGCCATCCTGGAGGAGGCCATTGCTCTTCAAACGAAGTGCCAGGCCGAACATGAAGGGAATGTAGCGAGGGTCCGCAAGCTGGAAACAAAACTCGCTCAGGCAAAGGAGTGGGCTTCTCAGTCGTCAGAAGCTCTAGCTGTGGCGGATGGCCGATTGGGCATAGCACAACAGAACCTGGCGCGTGTAGGAGTCGCCCGTGCTGGTTTTCTTCGGGCTAGGGCCGAACTATCCCTCTTGAGCAACGATGAGGCACGGCTGGAGCAGGCTCGTACTGATGTCTTGGATTCCAGGACTGAGAAGATGGCTGCACTGGCATAGTAGCTTCGTGACCTGACTGCTCCCCCTTCATAATGTACTTTTTTGCTTTTTAGTGTACTTTTGCTCTTTTTCTTTTTTGGAAATAATAAAAGGCTTTCATCTGACTTTGTAGACCCATCATTTTGGAATATAAATGACAGGTTTGGGTAAAAGTTATATCAGAGGTAATATGGACGTAATATACTCTCGGTAAGTTTTAGCAGGACGCATCTATTCAGAGGTAATATGAACATGATAGAATACGATCCCACTAGTTTTGTTCTGGAAGTAGTTTTGTCAGATAGAGGTTTTTGCCATATTCCACTTGAGCAAAGTAGGTTAAGCATAGTACCTTTTCAGGAATTTGCCATTGATAGGAGCCATTAACAGGTCTCCATTAGGCTTGGCTAACCTATAAGCGCCGTTTGAGAACGTCGTCTCAATCACATAAGGGCCTTCCCATTTGGGCTGGAATTTGCCCTTACTCCTGTGAGTAAGAATCATCGGCCTTCTCACAGCTAAGACTAGCTCGCCGACTTTGAACACCCTTTCCTTTACTTTTTGTTTAAAAGCTCTGGAAATGCGTGCTTGGTAGAACGCGATGCGCTGTTGAGCTTGGAGGCATTTTCTCGTCTAATCCTTCTAGCTCTTGAAGCCTTAAAAGGTCATTCTTTTCTTGAGTCAACTCATTAGCCACGGCTATCCTGAGTGACGGAATTTGGATCTCGATGGGAAGAACTGCTTCGATCCCATAAACTAATTAGAATAGGGTACAACCCGTCGGTGCTCGTACCGTTGTGCGGTATGCCCAGAGACATTCTCCCAGCTTCTCATTCTAATCCCTTTTGTTCGTGGAGACGAACTTTATTATGAGCTTGATAATGGTTTTGTTGAAAGCTTCTGCCAAACCATTAACAGCAGGATTATATGCCGTAGAGGCCATATTTTGTATCCGATTTTTATCGCAAAATCGATGAAATGCTTGGCTGATGAATTGAGGCCCATTGTCATAAATTATTCTCTGGGGTATCCCGAAGCGATAAATGACGTGATGCTTGATAAAGTTGATCATATTAGATGCCTTTACCTCAGCAAGAGGGATCGCCTCTGCCCATTTGGAGAAATAATCCGTGATGGCCAGTATAAACCGGTGACCTTTGGAAGAAGACGGATGAATAGGACCAATGATATCCATACCCCATGCTTCAAAAGGCCAGGATGCAACCGTAGGATGTAGGTGTTCAGGCGACTGATGGATGAAGTCTGCATGGACCTGACAGGCTCTGCACTGTCTTGCGTACTTTATCGCATCTGTGATCATAGTAGGCCTGTAATAGCCCATTCATCTGATGCGATCCTGCAGCTTAGGCCAGGGTTGATGTGCTCTGCATACGCCGTCGTGAGCTTCACGGATGATCCGCTGTGCCTTGTCGTCTGAGAGACACCTCAATAGCGGTCCGCCGTAGTTGGTCTCGAAGGACCGGCCCCTGGTACAGCGGGCTCTGGTTGTGACGGTTTGGTAGCTAAAGCGTCTGCCGGTGCATCTTCCTGGCTTGCTTTATGGTCCTTGCGGTAAGCCCTCCCTGAACGGGTTCCAGTAGCTAAGACCTCGTCTTCTGATGCCGAGTCTGCCGTAACCATGTGACATGGTTTGCGCTTCGTGTTCTTTCTAGACTTAGCCTTAGCAGCTTGAGTCTCTTTCTTGATCCCGGGCACCAAATCTGGATGAACCCATATAATCTCGCCTCGCTGGGTAGTTAGTGGTACCAGGTCATAATTTTGACCTCTAGTTGGAGGGAGATTAACGATGTTCATTATCATCCGAGAAATAGGTGTAACACCGTCCGGGATTTCTTGGGGAGGCAGATCGCCAAATTGCAGAGAGATCATGTTGGCTGTGACCGTCTTCTCGCTGTTGCGCAGAGTGATGGCTTTAGCATCGATCAGCTCCTGGATCTTCCTTTTCAGTATATAATACGCCTTTTTAGGGTGGTATATGTACCTATAAAAGATGCAGTACTTGGGATTGTTGGTACTGCCGGCCTCATTGGGCCATCTCACCTCAGGAAGGATAATCTTGCCGCTTTTGATGAGACATTCGAATATGCTCGGAATATCGTCGTCGTCGAAAGAATACACTTCGATGGGCCTGGAAGTCCCAGGTTTCGTCTGCGTGGTAGCCACCGTCTTCTGCCTGGACGTGTTGATTGCCAGAGCTTCTTTACCCTTGGTGCCACGAGGATGGTCGTTGTTGGAGGATGACCTTTTGCCTTTATCAGAGGCCGAGATCATGATGCCATTATCGCGCGCCTTCTGACTATTGTCCTCCACGGCTACCGCTGAGATGATGAACGAGGGCCAATCATGGAACTGATATGGTCCTGTGAACACCGAGATCACGGAGAGAAGGTTCTTCCTACAGATGTCCACCAATGCCGAGTATGGAACTCCTTGAGGCATTTGCAAAGTGGCTTGACGAAAACGTTCAATGAAAGTGCGAACATTCTCTTTTTTCTTCTGCTTGACTTCGATGAGAGAGAACATAGACATGTCCATCCCTCCTTCATAGAATCGCGTGAAGAATAACGCCTTGAAGTCTTCAAAGGAAGTAATGCAGTTGTCCGCCAGACTTCGGTACCACTGATAAGCAACCCCCGAGAAACAGCCTTTGAACACCCGAGTGAGGAGGGTGTGGTTCCCTTGTAATAACACCGTCATCATACTGAAGTAGTTCATGTACTGACTCGGTGATATTTTTCCTTCGAACAAAGCCATAGTCTGTGGTTTGTATCTAGGAGGGAAAGGGACCTCTTCCCAGATAACTGGGTAAGGTTGGTTGATTCCCAATTTCTTGAGCTAATCTTTGTGCTTCAGGGCATCAAATTGGGCTTTCAACTCCCGTACTGCCTGCATCGGATCTTCAGCCGGTGGCGAGACCACGGAGTGATGAGGAAATGATTGTATCGCGACTCCGACGGGAGGTAATACATTCTCCGAGTGAGAAAGCGGAGGAACTGCTGACTTCTGATCTAGAGCAGGCTCTTGGATTGCGTTGGATGGTAGTAAGTCCACTCCCACACGTATCTAAGTTGGAGGGACCGACGCTTGAGCCATAGCAGCTGTGTGTTGAGTCAGCATCATTTGGTGCATGTTCTCCATCATAGATTGCATTTCTTTCAGTGATATCTCCAGTATAGTAATGCGCTGCTCAACGCTCCCGGACGGGGAAGCTTCCTCGCGTTCATCTCCAATGGCATAAACTTCCATCTTCCTGGGTGTCATTGAAAGATTAGTACAGGTCTCTGTAGAAGTTGACTCTATACTTTCAGTATCTGATTCGGGAGACTGGCGACCTCCAGCTTTGGAATCAGAAGAGTACGAAGTCGGTTGTCGCGACCTCGAACGGGTGTTTCGGAATACCCCAGCTTCAGTGTTCCTAAGGAGATGGTTGAATCTCCTTCGGCTTGGAGCTCTAGAGGGATGACGTCTTGAGCCCGATCTTCCTCTAGGTATGTGTGAAGCCATGTTCACCGATGCATGTGTGGGCTCTTCTTCCTGGAAAGATGGAGAGTAGCTCAACTGGTCGAAAACTGACTGTTTCGCTTCAGAACAGCAACAGTTAATTACAATCCTATGACTATTACAAGAGTGCTCGTTAGGAGGCATAATAGACATGCCGGAGGATCCCCTATCCTTGCATTTCTGGATCAGATACTTGCACAGGTCAGGAGGGGTTACAGAAGAAGAAGATGACTTGTTCCTTCTGTTCACATCAGTGAGCGTGCGGATGTTGGGAGCCCTAGTTTTCCCTGTGCCTCCTGTATACAGCCGGTTGGCCATCTGGATGGAGGATAATCCCCGAGGAGGGTATCTTTCCACAAATTGAGCCTTCTTTACGCTGAGGGGCTTTTTCTGGCGTAATTTGGAGCTCTGCTCTGGTTGGCGTAAAGCTGTGGATGTCCTCAGTCGGCCGTCAGCTTCTCGCATAATCCGGAGGGCTTGCAGATTATTCCAGTGCTGGCGTAAAGGCCGAAAAGTTAAGTAGTCCGCCGCTTGCTTTCCCTTGCGTAGATTACAGGGATCATTTGCTTTTCCGCGGAAGGCAGATACATTTTTACGTGCGGAGCACGTTTGGAATTTCTGATTTGGCGCTGAGGCCTTGTCAGAAATTTTGTCTGTTCTGCCAGGGACGGGAGACTGGTTTCTACGCGCAGAGCGCGGTGTAGGCTTCTGGACTAGCGCTGAGGAATTGTCCAAAGTTTCGTCTTTTCTGCCAGGTACGGGAGACTAAAATTTATGTGCAGAGCGCGGAGTATACATCTGGGTTAGCGCTGAGGCCTTGCCAGATGTTTTGTCTGCCCTACCAGAGACAGGCGACTGAATTTTGCGCGCAAGGCGCGGAGGGAGCAATGCTACAACCTCGTTGGTCGGAGAAATCAGAGAGGTTGGAGAGTCCACAGGAATGGTAGAGGATGTCTTGGGCATCCAGACCTTACGCAGCTTCCTGTTGTCTTGGACTAAGAGAGAGTGAGGGCTACCCCCGGTTCGAAGCATGTCTTCGTAGGCAGACTGGTCGAATTGGACGACCAGTGTCTTCTTCACAAATCTCACGGATACCACATCGTGTTGAGCAATTGCTTTCTCGTCAGAAGAGAAAGATGTCCCCAGCAGAGTCTCTATCTTGTTTCGGATAATAAACGAGAGAGAATATGGAAAATAAGGTCTTATACGAAAACTCGCCCTTTCTTCGGTGTTTACAAACAAGATTGTACAATTTAATCCTATACGAGGATGTCTAAGTATAATTTATTTAATCTGGATAAACATTGCTATAGGTGTCTGATCTGCCGTCGATTACTTTAGCCCTTGGAGCATACGATGTTGAAGAAGAACCGTGGAAGACAGAAAGCAGCTTTGAAGGTTGCTAAAGAGAGTGGATGCCCGATGCCAAAGTCGTCGATCCCTTCTCTTTGCCTGAGCTCTGGATTCTTCTCTCTCTCTCTCGACCTCCAATTTTCTACCTTTTCGACCTTCAATTCTTCCAGTCTTCGACCTCCAATTCTTCCAGTTTTTCCCCCTTTTTCCTCGTTGATAGAGGTCTTTATTTATAGAGTTTTTAGTGACAGTGACCACTTAGTCGGCCAAGAAACCAAGTAGTGGAAAGTACAGCACCCTTTTACACGACGGTTTAAAATAACCAATGTCTGCCTATAGATGACCTTTTGAGTGAGCATGTGACGTGTGTCCAACTAAGGGACAGAACGCGTATATCTGCTGCGAAGATCACGGCGTAGAAGCCACATAGGTAGTTATCCCTTGTGTAGAAGAGGTTGGCGTAGAAGCCAAATGACTGTCACCATGGCGTAGAAGCCAAGTAGGCATAGAAGCCGAGTAGGCGTAGAAGCCAAGTAGGCATAGAGGCCGAGTGGGCATAGAAACCGACTGGGCATAGAAGTCGAGCAGGCGTAGAAGCCGAGTGGGCATAGAAGCCGAGCAGGCGTAGAAGCCGAGTGATGTGGACGTTTTAGCCGGAATTACGACTCTTGGAGATATAATCAAATCTCTTGCATTAAATGCAGAGATCAGCCCCCATCCTGCGCATTAAATGCAGAGGCTTGTCTTTAATATTTGCCATCATTCTGTACATTAAATGCAGATATGCGCCTCAAATTCTTTACGAAAAGTAACTGCTGATGTGGCGGTCTATCTACCTTCTGCGGAGCGTAAGAAGTTCATGTCTGCCAGTATAAAACTGGGCAGCGTATCCCTTGTATGCATAAGAGCAGTTGGCATAAAAGGAATATCACTAGACGATGATTTGGTGATATTTAATCAAATCTCCTACATTAAATGCAGAGATCCGCCATTATCCTGTGCATTAAATATAGAGGCGTGTTTTGAAGGTCTGCCACCCTTCTGCGCATAAAATGCAGAGACGTGCCTCGGGCATCTGCCAGTATTTGGCGCATTAAATGCAGAGACGTACCTTGAGAACCTGTCACCGCTCTGTGCATTAAATGCAGAGACGCTCCTCGAGCCCTGTACGAAGAGTAGCTTTTGACGTGGCAGGTTGTTTGTCTTCTGCGGAGCGTAAACATCTCACATCTGCCTGTGTAAAACTAGGCGGCGTAGTCCTTTGTATGCGTAGAAGTGGTCTACGCCAAGGAAATGGTAGTAAATGACAGCCTGGGTTGCAGTACCGCGCCATCATTATAGCCGTCGCTTGGGTTATCGTGCAGTACTCTTTGTCAGGAGCCCAGACGTCAGGTTCATTACATGATCTGACAGGTTAATTTCGAAGAATACGAAGCGTTCCTCGTACACTTCAATGATGTATTGAAAGCGGATAAGTTTTATGCCATAAAGGCGATGTAGCACCCTTTTTACGCTAAAGCAGCCGGGATATACCGCATTACGTGGATTGTCCTTGAGCCTATATTTTATGCCGTGCCCAAGGGAAAAGCTCTGTTGCACGTTTGATGGCTCTGAGGTCATCTTTTTATGCTGCCCTGCATCAACATGCTGCGTAGAGTTATCAGGCGTATTTTTTATGCTTCTACAGTAGTACTTGATCTTCATCGTCATATTTCCCAGATCAAAAAATATTGTACTTAAATTTTTCGTCTATGATTTATTTGTACTCTTTTTGTTTGTTGTTGAACAAAAGTTTCCTATACTTACTTTAATGGCGAAGAAGGTGGCAACTCTGCTGGGGACATCCTTCTCCTCTGTTGGGAAGGTTGTGACGTAGTCCGACGCACGAAGCTGGATTCGACCCAGAGGATGCTGGTCGTACGCTTCGACCAGCAAGCCTTTGAGAAAATGCTTTTTGAGAATAGCGCTTCACCGAGGCTGGCAAAGCATAAGAAGACCCGCAGGACATGGGTTAAAAATGATGATGTGCCTCACCCAACTATGAATTATGTGCTCCCTGTCACTCTCCCTACCGCAAGGAATGCACACCGTGCGTCCACATGAGCTGACCCCACTCATGCGGAAGCCTCTTCTGACATAGAAATTGCTCAGCACATAACCTCTGGCATGGGAAAATACTACGATGCCAGGAGTTCAAGCGCTAAGACACATTCCATGCAGCCACATCAAAAGTCACATAAGGAGGACTATGCATGCAGACAGATGGCCACATGCGGCCAGGACATCAACAGAAGTTTCGTCTTCGATCGAATCTCACAAAGCGCTGAGTCCATGCGCCATACTGATAGCAACATGTATAAACTTGGACTCTTTATACTACGCACCAACACATGCTAGGATAAAGAAGTCAAGGGAAATACGAGTTTGTCAAGCTCAAGCAATTGCTCATTCGATCGACTGTCCGTTAGGGCCGCTAACTGTAATGCGTGCCCCTGAAAAAAGTTATACAAGACTAACCCATGCGTCCAACCCGTAGTGACAATTGGAAAGGGTCGGTCTAAAGAGTCTTCCATTAGCAACCTAGGGAAAGTTCTTATAAGAACCCCAGGTCAGGAAGCAAAGTCAATACCTACTCACCTATGTGTTCGATCTACCCGGTCTCATAAGAGGGGGTGCAAAGGTGAATCAACCCTCACTTGACTTCCGCAACAATATCAATCACAAGCCTAGAATGAGGGAATCAAATACAGCATATGAAGTATCCTCCCCAGGGCATCACTGTGCCAACATTGTCATCAATTGGTGCTATAACAAAGTAGCAGTACCCATGCCCATAAATAGGCAGTCAGTATTCCAACGGCTGTAACCAAATGCACCCACCCGACTGTAACCTGGAGAACAAATGCAAGCACCAGAGGAAGAGGAGTTGTCCTTCACCTCATGTTATTCTACTTGGAAGGCCCCCTCCATAAGGGGAGATCGAAAGTCCAGCACCTCCAGTCCATCGCTCTCATCCAGCGGGTCAAGAAAATGGGTCCAAGGAGGATAGGTAGCGGAACCCGCGAAATGTATTTTTTGGGCACCCGCTCAAAGTAGAAGTTGTCAACCACTGGGGGTAGTTCTTTCTTAGGACCACAGGTGGCTACGCAACCTGGGGGTTGTAATCACTCGGACCTCTATAAAAATTTGGCCTTCTGCGAAGATGGTTATTCCCAAGGAACAGACATTGAGATCCCTAGGGGTAGTCAACTTCGTCAAGGGGACACAGCTTCCTACACTGGGATAGTGTTCCCTCCGATCCTGAAGAGGATACAACACTACCAACTTTCTCAGATGACTATTCACGGCAAGAGTCTGAGACGAAAATTACGATGTCCACCGTCCCATCTATTTCTTCCTATGTAAGAATAACATACAAGGCAAGGGACGATAATGAGGGCCCCAACGATCGACAGTGCGTCAAAACCCTCAAGTCCATGATGTAAATCATGAGCGCGACAATATAGGCCTTGACCTAGACAATGCTAAAGATTAGGGAAAATATAGTCTCACAACCATCAAGGGCCTCCGGTCAAGCAAGCCTGGACCCCAGGACCAACGGGGATTCAAATAAAACTGCTCCACCCACTGGCGACAATTATCCCCTGCCCGTATCATCTCCTACTTTCGTAGTCGATAAAGCCTGCAAAATAATACGGGAGGTACGAGAACTCTGAGCCCACCAATACTCAATGGGCAATCGGGACTCACTGTGTTAACTCAGTAACCAACAACCGTATCCCCTCGAGTGGAGAGATGAACCGTACCCGCCCAAGTACAAGCCCTATAACTTAACTTTGTTTGATGGAAAGACATCCCTCCATCAATTCATGAGTTAATATTAACAAAAATAGGGCATCTGCCTCATAATGATGCCCTCTTAACCAAGCTCTTTGTCGGAACATTATCTGGAATAGCTTTCGATTGGTTCTAAAGCCTCCAGGATAACTTTATTTCGTCGTTTGATGATCTCAAAGGTCTTTTCCTTTCTCGATTCTACGATGGTAGAAATTACATAGCGATGTTCTCTTTAATGAACATCACACAAAAAGAGAAAGAGTTTGTACGGGAATACATCGAGCGGTATAGACAAGCGACGCTCAAGTTATCCCCCGCTAACCCCAAGTCCACGCTGATGGACACCTGCTGGAGAAATCTCATTCCCGCAATAAGACTCTGGATGGGCGATTCTTAGTTTAAAGAGTGGACGATATTCATCATAAATATTGTCGGTACTGAGAAGAAAGTATAGGACGATTGCCTCTTGGGAATACAGACCTCCACCATTGATGATAGGGAAAAATGTCGTTACAACAACAACAACAGTAGCAGCAATAGTGTCATATCCCGATCTCCCGCAAAAAATCGGTCGCCCCCACTAGGCATGAATCATCGCGCCAGCGCTCCCGAGGGACGATCGCTTGACCCATTTGGGCGTAATGCTGCACGAGCGTAAGCCACGCCCGTGAAAGGTCGTGGTCCATGCAGGCGGTAAGAGGTCTAAGCCACAGAGTCATACAGATTGTTCGAGTGCAGCAGAATAATAAACACACAGGAGATTGGTAACAAGTTTACAGAGTCGTCAATAGCGGAAGCATTGAATAACACGAGTATAGAAGTAAAGCAACTCTTTATTGATATTGAATAAGTGTTACAAGCGGCGCTAGGCCAAGATTACAAGTCGCTCAAGCCTCTCTCTAAAATAGTAAAAGCATGCCAAGTGGCTACATTATGGAATGATACATAGGCGATGTTCCAACTTTATGCCTTGTATATTTGCTTCAGTTCCGGACGCAACGTTCCAAGGCTCCAGAGTGAACTCCACATCTTAGCACGCACGAAGGAGGCATCCGCACCGAACGAGATTTTCCTACACCTTGCAAGAAATCTGGTAGGTTATCAGTATATAAATGCACTAGTGGGGAGGCTTCTCGCCCGCTCGACAAATCCAAACACGTTATATAGGTTCTGTGCACCATCTATTAGGTTATCTTTCTACTATTACCTTAGGACCAGTTTCATGGCAATGATGAATAGCCTAACTCGTGTGGCAGTGTGCCATGCGATATAAAGGAATACGGTGAGACTTACCAAATTACCATCCGTCCTTCCCTTTCCAAGTCAAACTAAGTTAAATTAGGCACGAGCATATATATAATGAAATCCAAGGGCAATAGCATATGTAAACATAAGTGTTGTGAACAAGATTCTATTTTAGATGCACGAGTATACAGTTATCCAGAAGTGTTACAGAGGATGTTAAAGTGTTCCATATGTACAAGTGTGTTATACTCCAGATTCAATTGTTCAAGTGTTTTCTAATTCTCGATGCGATGCAATGACTCGCACGCGGATTGCCGCTAAGCGAGGATGACTTATCTATATAAACTGGAGGTCGTTGACATAGCCATAAAGGACATAGTCTTTTACGAGGATGGTCTATAACGAAAGAATAGGGTACGATACAAGCCATCCCATCCAGAACAGGAGACAATCAGCCTTTATCTGCAAAGGTGGTACGACGTTAGCAGAGACGCCACCTAGCTCGTACAAGAAGGCTGTATGAGTTCCAACCGGATCAGATCGGCCCCGGTGCCCCGGAGACCGTCCTTGGAACTGGATCCAAAGATCTACTTGTTAAACAAGTTGTTTGCGATATGCAAGTCTTGTGTCTTCCAAATTCACATCTTGACAAGACAATCCATGATTTTTGTTTTGAACGAGCATTGCTCCACGAGCTGTGATTCTTGATTTGCTTGACATGATTCTCGTTCAGTGTTCAACTTGACTTGATGCACTCCCCTGGTGCGAGGACTGCCTTAGCGGCCTAACGGTCCCGTATACTTTCAGGTTCATATTGCATAGAAGAACTAATTGATAGTCGTCTGGCTAACTCGATGCATGCACGATATAGATAGTATTTACTTGTTTGTGGCATAGATTATATGACAAGCATTGAAAGGGGATAACAAGTACAAACTACACGTAAGCAGGCAAGCATGCATTCATATAAACATAAGCATTTATGTTTGGCAAGGGTCTAGGATAAAGCAAGGAGTGGAACCTTAAAGGGACATACCGAGCGACATAGTCTATGGACGTATAATGTAGCAAGTAAAACAGTGCACTACGAAGAGTATAATGTTCTACTCGTGGCATAGCAGGGTCTAGTTGCACAAGATAGAGGTAGCATGCGAGGGTCCATATATAAGCAAAGTTTTATTTCCATGTTCTAACACAAGCAATACAATTTGGGATTATTCCCTTAGCTAGGTGCGTTGGATTCTTTATTAGCATACAGGGGGTGATTCACCTAGCGACTAGCATATATTGTCTATATTTTATGTGTGCTGGCTAAGCAAAGACAAGTTTATCGTAGCTACCCACCTTAGTAATGATTTGCCTTGGTCGAGCGATACTCCGAGTGAGCCTCTGAAAGTTCAAGCCAGAACTCTGAAGGGCCAAGCCTGAGAATCTTTTTTGCCTCAAACGAGTAATCTCGCTGAGAGCAGTCGGGTCATTGCACTTTTGCTATTTAAATCGATTTTCCGCTTAAACGGAATGGGTCGTTACATTATACACCACTTAAAAAAAGTTTTATCCTTGAGACTTCCTGAGCGCAGGCCGTTCTATCGCACAATCGAATCTATCCCAAGCGTATCAATCGGTACCACTAAATTCGTTCGAACACAATCTCCTACTCGCTCCTTATACCATGTCACATGCTTGCTGGGTTGTTCTCATTGAATGACTCTATCATCCAATCCAAGTTCTAACTCGGTCTCTATAGAGCCTTAGCGCGGAACATGTTGCTTAATGCGGGGTCCGTTATAATCCATCTTGGAAGATTATCTAAGGCTGAGACAAACTTATACAAGTCGTTATATCTGTCCATACAGATATTCACTTTCACTAGCATTCCAGATCAGCATATCGTGAGTCTGGATCGTGCACATATTCAAAGCGTCCTTCAAATACATGCATGTCAACCAACTTAGCGATAGCAAAGTCTTAGCACTCGAGTTTCACATATTTTTTTGAGTCTTGGATCATGCATACGTTCAAGGCATCCCTCAAATACATGCATTCAACCAAACTTAGAGATAGTAAAATCGAAAAAGCTACTTGCAAAAATCTCAAGGGTTCTCGTTTTATGAATCTCAATGATACTTCCAACAGGGTCGATCAAATTCCAAGTCATTTATATTCTAACTCAAATCAAGTTTTTATACTACCGTTAAGTATGATCTATCTGATACCGACTAGCGTCCATCCATATAGGTCAAACATAATACACGTTATTGTTCCGATTTTTAACTCTAAGTCTTGCTGCACCAGTTCTATGACTTTATTCAAGCAATATGCTAAAGTCGGTCACACAGGTTCTTTCACTCGGCACAGGGTCGTCTACCTAATTACTAGGTCAATTCATAAGGTTATAGGTACAAGTTCAAGCATACGATTCATCGTGTAAATTTGTCGTACGATGCTCGCCCTAATTCCTAAGGTCAAACCATTGTTCGTTTGCACAGGATATTCTACACAAGCTTGTTTTACTCAAATTTTTAAACATTGAGCACGGATTATCCTACTCTCATTAGCAAGTTCATTTGTACAGGGGTTGAGCATGTTCAGTCAAATCTATGATATATCCAAGTTGTAGGACAAGCCTAGTAATTTACATAGTCTATCTCTCCAAATATGTTTTGATAGAATCCCTATCCATACTAATTCTATGCCACCAAGCCAAGATTCAATTCTAAAACTTTGTTTATAACTCCAAGTTGTCCAACAAGATTTATGTATCTGTTCATGAAACCATCAAGCGTGATTTACTTCCAGTTCTAGGCTAACGTATCCTTGCAATACTTCCAATTCACTTGTATTTTGAAATTCGTCTATCGTGTCGAACCAAAAGTCAAGATGATTCATCAGTTGTTACGCTTCGGTCTTTCGCAAGTTCGATCACCCCCGTTGGACGTGAGATCACCACGCCAACGCTTCTGCTGGATAATTATCTTAATACGGATGTAACACATGTATGAGCATAGAGTTACGCTCGTACAAGACAAGAATATCAAATAATATGGTTATCTTGGGCATGATCGAGACACCTTATCATTTCACTTTTGCTCCATTCAAGTTATATATAAAATCCATCAAGTCATGTCCGTTCATGCAGTGATTATAATTCATCTAGAAGAATCATCCAACTTCAATATTACCGTTCGGGAAATTCATAGTCTTACTTTTAACATTCCTCAAGCAACTAAGTCCAAATTCTCAAGTCAAAGTCTATCCACTTTAGATACATTCTATTCATCGAGTTTGTTTGGAATAACCACCGAACATGTTTCCGTGAGATCGATCATCCCCGTCGTACGTAAAATTACCACGCTGATGCTCCCGCAGGATAATCATTCTCGTTGGGACTAATTTCGAAGGTTATCTTTTTGAACTAGATTTAAGATCGTTCTTCCAAACTTTAAGTCAAATCCGTTATCGCTTATCTCTTTCATCGAACCACAATAATATTTCTCGGGCTAACTTTTATTCGAGTGATATTGTATTTAAGTTCAATCCGTTTGTTTTAATCCGAAATCACTCATACGATACTTCAAGTTTCCAACAAGTTTCCTTAACCAAGATATCGATTTCCATTTCCATGAATTCATATTCAATATAAGCCTTATCATTTATTCGAGACATTCTTAAATCGTTCAATCCGACTATCGCACGAGACCTATGAACCGTTTGGACAATTCTGAATGATCTATACACCACTCGGAATCAAGTCACCCAATCAAATCCTCAATCATGTTCGCATCAATCGCTAGCATATTTACCAAGTTTTTCTTAGAATTCCTACACGATACTTAGGTATCGCCTAATAAATCTTAGCCTCGTATATACATATATATCCTTTTGATAGTCATCCAAGCAAATAATATTCGATTTGTATCTTCCGACACAAAATATCGTTCGAGCTATTTCCCAATCCAAGCTCGATTCACTATGTTCACCTTAGCGATAATCTAATAATATTTCTATCGGTTGCCATTCTTAAGTCTGACTTGTTTCTTATCTAAACGATATCCCATTTTAGTTTGTAACTTGGCTTGCACCAAAGGGTCTTGACGCGCGATACTCTACACAACTTAGTCGAAAGGCTGTGTGCATAGCTAATCGTTCGGGCGATATTCTATTCTGCAAACTAACTAGTTGGGTAATCATGTATAGGTATTCGGGTTCGCACATAACTTGCATATTCTTGTACGAGTCTATTCCAACCAAGTCTAACACAGGTCGGCACAAAGGCCTTCGTATTATGATTTTGTACAAGCAATCATATCATTCATATGCACCTTTTGAAAGTATTTAGACTCATTGTTTGGAACATTCTGATAGGACATTGAGAAAGAGAGTATGCACATAACCCACAAATAAGCTTTCAAAAGTAAGAAAATCGAAACGAAGTCCAAAGGCGTAAAGCCATGCTCTGATACCAATATATTATGCCCCGATCTCCCACAGGAAATTGGTCATCTCTGCTAGGCATAAATTACCGCACCAGCGCTCCCGCAAGACGATCACTTGACCCATCTGGGCGTGATGCTGTACGAGTGTAAGTCGCGCCCATGCAAGTCTATGGTTCATGCAGGCGGTAAGAGGTCTAAACCACAGAGTCGTACAGATTATTCGAGTGCAACAGAATAATAAACGCATAGGCAATTGGTAACAAGCTCACAGAGTTGTCAACAGTGGAAGTAATGAATAACACGAGTATAGAAGTAAAGCAACTCTTTATTGATATTGAACAAGTGTTACAAGCGACGCTAAGCCAAGATTACAAGTCGCTCAAGCCTCTCTCTGAAATAGTAAAATTATGCCAAGTGGTTACATTATGGAATGATACATAGGCGATATTCCAATATTATATCTTGTATATGTGCTTCAGTTACAGATGCAACGCTCCAAGGCTCCAGAGTAAACTCCATACCTTAGCACGCACAAAGGAGGCATCTGCACCGAACGAGGTTCTTCCGTACCCTTTAAGCAATCTGATGGGTTATCAGTACAAGAATGTACTGGTGGAGAGGCTTCTCGCCAACTCGACAAATCTAAACACGTTATATAGGTTTCGTGGACCATCTAATAGGTCATCTTTCTATTCTTGCCTTAGGATCAGTTTTATGGCAATGATGAATAGCCTAACTCGTATGGTAATATGCCGTACGATATAAAAGAATATGACGAGACTGACCAACTTACCATCCGTCCTTCCCTGTCCAAGGCAAACCAAGTTAAATTAGGCACAAAAATATATATAATAAAATCCATGGGCAATAGCATATATAAACATAAGTATTATGAACGAGATTCCGTTTCGGGTGCACGAGTATACAGGTTATCCAGAAGTGTTACAGAGGATGTTCAAGTATTCCAAATATACAAGTGTGTTATACTTAAGATTCGATTCGTTCAAGTATTTCCCAATTCTTGATGCGATATAATGACTCGCACGTGGATTGCCGCTAAGCGAGGATGACTTATCTATATGAACTGGAGGTCGTTGGCATAGCCATAAAGGGCATGGTCTTTAACTAGGATGGTATATAATGAAAGAACAGGGTGCGCTATAAGTCATCCAGTCCAGAACAGGAGACTATCGGCCTTTATTTGCAAAGGCGGCGCAGCGTTAACGGAGATACCACCCAGCTCTTACAATAAGGCTGTATGAGTTCCATCCGGATTGGATCGGCCCTGGTACCCCAGAGACCGTCCGTAGAACTGGATCCGAAGATCCATTTCTTAAACAAGTTGTCCGCGACATGCAAGTCTTGGGTCTTCCAAATTCACATCTTGACAAGACAATCCATAATTTTTGTTCTGAATGAGCATTGCTCCACGAGCTGTGATTCTTGATTTGTTTGACATGATTCTCGTTCAGTGTTCAACTTGACTTGATGCATTCCCCTGGTGCGGGGACTACCTTGGCGACCTAACGGTCCCAGATACTTGCAGGTTCATATTATACAGAAGAACTATTTGATAATCTTCTGGCTAACTCGATGTATGCACAATACGGATAGTATTTACTTGATTGTGGCATAGATTATGTGACAAGCATTGAAAGGAGGCAACAAGTACAAACTAAATGTAAGCAGGCAAGCATGCATTCATATGAAATATAAGCATTTACGTTTGGCAAGGGTCTAAGGTAAAGCGAGGAATAAAACTTTAAAGGGACATACCGAGCGACATAGTATATGGACGTATAGTGTAGCAAGTAAAGAAGTGCACTACGAAGAGTATAATGTTCTACTCGAGGCATAGCGGGGTCTAGTTGCACAAGACAGAGGTAGCATGCGAGGGTCCATATATAAGCAAAGTTTTATTTCCATGTTCTAACACAAGCAATACAATTTAGGATTATTCCCTTAGCTAGGTACGTTGGATTCTTTATAAGCATGCAGGGAATGATTTACCTAGCGACTAGCATGTATTGACCATCTTTTAAGTGTGCTGGCTAAGCAAAGAAAAGTTTATCGTAGCCACCCACCTTAGAGATAAATTTGCCTCGGTCGAGCGATACTCCGAGCGAGCCTCTGAAAGTCCAAGCCGGAACTCCTGGAGGGCCAAGTCTAGGAATCCTTTTGCCTTAAACGAGTATTCTTGCTGAACAAATCGGTTGGGTTATTGCACTTTTACCGTTTGAATCGGCTTTTCGCTTGAGCGGAATAGGTCGTTACAAATAGCGCCTGGGATGGAAAGGGGAAGCAGGCTCCTATCGCCAATATAACCAATAAGCCCGAGCAAAAGCCTAAAGAGGTCCTAAAATTTAAAGAAACTTATTCTTTCAAAGATGATGATGTCATGGCAATCTTTGCCATGCTATTGAAGAAAAATAAGCTTCGGCTCCCCGACGTCAAGCACCCAGTTGAGGTAGTCGATATGAATAATACTAAGTACTACCACTACCATCGATACATCCACATTATAACTCGGGATTGCTACATACTGAAGCGATACATCTAGCGTCTCATTGACACCAAGGCCCTCACCTTGGATTTTGATGACAAAATAATTGTCGCTAACATGGTATCTCGCCGGTTTGATACTTTTTCGGCAACGGAAACCCAAGATGGAGTGATCCCGATCCCCAGGGCAACAATGGAGGTTGTCAATATTCTGCCAGCTCGTGACCAAATAGTCAGGCCGATACGTCTCACCATATCATGGGGGAGGTCATGTGGGTTCATCCGGATCTTTCTCTAGACTTGATGCAGCCGACAACAGCTTCCGCTACCAAGTCAAAGTAAAAGAAGTCCAAGTCCTGCTACATGGTTTTTTTCCCTTTCGAAGAAGCTATAGCAGGAACTACAAGGTCAGGATTGGCGTACCAATGAGAGTCGACATTCCTAACGATCTGGGTCCATCCCAGCCTCCGGTAGCGGATAAGTCCAAGCAGAAAAAAACTTGCTTTGACAAACTGCTACGCAAAGATACAGCTCAGGGGATGGAGAAGCCCTACAAATTTGACATCTTGGAATAGCTAGAAAATACTCAGCGGAGTTGCCACTATTCAAGCTTCTCTGACTCTTTAAAGACACTCAAGTTGCTTTGAGTGAGGCATCGTAGAATGCCGACACCTACCTGGCCCAGGTCAAGCTGCCAGCTGAGGATCCTGTCGCATGCCCCCACTGCAATAATATGATAGAGGCGATACCCAACATCACGTTCTCGCAATAAGATATATTGCTAAAAAATAATAGGCATGATCGCCCTCTGTATTACACAGGGTACATCAGCACCATCAAGGTGGACCGGATGCACATCGACCCTGGTTCGTTAATCAGCATTATTCTGCGGAGTCTACTTCAGACCTTGGGCATCCCGATGCATCGACTGGCAGCAACCAATACTGCCATCAGTGGCTTCAACATGTGAAGGAGCTACCATCTGGGCAAGAATTGCTTGAAATGTCAGATCAGAAATTTGAAAACAGAGGTCACCTGCTATGTTATAGACGTAGACATATTCTACGATGTCCTATTGGAACGTTCGTGGATATATTAGTATGTGATCGTACCATCAACCCTACACCAGTGTTTGAAGTACATAGTCGATCATGGCATTATCAAGACAAAATTTGTCGAAGTTGATCCATTCAAAGGGGTTGAGGCATATTACTCTGAATCGATCCTCTACAAGCAAGTCCACCAAGATGAAGGTGGCAATAATGCCGATGATGACGCAGAGACTGGAATAATAGCAGACAAGCCTTTGAGAGTCCATCTCAAAGTACGTGTTCTCGACATAGCTCCTCCCCTTATGGTAAAACTGTACAAGAAAGCACCCGAACCTCTGGTCATTCACCTTCGTAGACCGAGTCAGAATACTGCTATGAGAACTCAATCATACCTTCCTTACGCTTATCCCAATGAATGAGGGGGGCACCTCACTTGCAGACTTCAGACCGATTGCATGTTAAAATTACTTATACAAGATGATTACACATCTCATGTAAGGAGATTATATCGCCAAATCAGGATACATTTATTAAAGGTAGAGGGATCGCTGACAATAATCTATTGCCTCATGAATTGGTGAGGGACTTCAATAAGACAGGAGGACAGAAAGCTTGCCTTAAATTAGGCCTTAGGAAGGCCTATGATAAAGTGAACAGAGATTCTGTTTGCCATATTATGTTAGAACTTGGATTTGATCAGGTATGGGTAGACCTGGTTCGAGAATGCATGACAACTCCTACCTTTTTTGTGCTTATAAAAGGTACGCCATACAGTTTAGTAAGCAGCAATAGAGGGCTTCGACAAGTTGACCCATTGTCGCCATATTTTTTACACTTGTTATGGAGTATTTTACCTGTATGATGGATGATGTTGTGTTTCATAAGAATATCATAACTCTACAGAAGCATATCTAGCCACAGGTGACATACCTTATTTATGCGGATGAATTACTGGTGTTCATGTCTCCTTCACAGGAGGGGTTGTTGGCGCTAGCATAGATTATGGAAACTTTTATAATGCATGCAGGATTGTACCTTAACAAAGACAATAGTAAGGTATACTTGTCCAAATAAGGATGTAAAGGCCGATATCTTAGGGGTATAACGAGGGGAACTTACAGCCAAATACTTGGGATTATCGCTTTTATTAACTATGCAAGGGACATCGACTGTGGGAGTTTAGTGGAATATGCACAATATAGAATGGAGGGTTGGCATGCTCAAAATCTTTTGTTCAGAGGTCAAATTGAATTGGTCCAATCGGTTATTACTAATGTCGCACTTTATTGGCTGCATGCAATAAGGTTGTCGATGGCCACTATTAATAAAACTAAAAAATTATGCACAAATTTTGTGTGGCTAGGAGGCATCCATTCGATAGGGTAAGATATTATGTGCTGCCCAAATGAGGAGGGTGGAGTGGGGCTGCAATCTTTATGAATTTTATGTGATACAGCAGCAATGACTATTACATAGAAATTTATTTCCAATGACTCACATTGTACGAGATGGATGGCTAATAAATATGTGAAGGAGATAAAAAATTTGTCAATACAGATAGATAACAACACATCAGTCACATTCAAAACAATCTTGCAATATTGAGAGAAAGTGCAATAGCGGACCTCGCTTATTATGTAGGACGGTACAACCACAAGTTTATTGTTCGATCCATGGATTAATCACAGAAGCATTGTAGCAACATGTGGGTGGAGCATGCTGGCCATGGCAAGGCCACATGAACGGGTTAGCATCATTCTGCATCAATCATAATGGCATCCAGAGCAACATAGGATCACTCGTCAGTTTGCCTATAAGATCAGACATATCTGTGTGGATGAGAATATGAAGGCTGACACTTGGACTTGGGATGGGGCTGTCACTAGGAATTTTTTTATAAATTGAGGTGTGACAGTGCAAGAGTTGTTCATCCTAAACACCCTCGTACGAAATTTGTGTAGTATAAGGGGTTTGCACAAAAGATGCAGTATTGCTTGTATAAGTTAATCATGGGCAGGTTACTCACCAAGGATAGACTTCAACAATTTAGGGTACAGACGGGGGAACTGGATGTGTTCTCTATCATCAACTAAATGAGACCATGGAACACATATTTTCCAATGTACTTTAACATAGAAGACTTGGCATAATCAATGATGTAAGCTACACATGAAGCGGGTTGGTGGCCGTAGCATTGAAGAAATTATGGAGGAGATTAGCAATTTGCAAAGAAAAGGAACGGGTTGGTTTCATGAAGCACGGATTAGGCTAGCGGTAGCTGTGTGGCATGTGTAGAAGGAGTGGAAAAAGCGTATCTTTGAAAGAATGACCACACTGGACATTGGCATTTTACATAATATTGATTTTGTTGTAATGATTTTAGTTGAGAGACGGGTGTGAGACTCGTCTCACAGTATTCTTATTTTATGTGGATACGTATTTTTGTGATATTTATTGCATTATATTGGTTCTCGAGGAAGCTTGAAAATTCTTAAAATTAAAACTTTACTACCTGACCGGTATACCGATGGTATACTACAGTATACCGATGGTATACTACCCAACAGATATTTATTTTACTTTTTAAGATATTTTCGAGAATTTCTCTATAAATAGCCCTTTATTTTCTTTTCTTTTTTATTTCTCTTTCTCTCTCTCTCTCTCTCTTCTCTTCACCCTTTTTCTCTTGAATTTGGAGGGTAGTCTTGGCACCTGGAGTATAATTTTTGAACCCCATCGTGGTGGTGGACTAGAAGGTTTAGGCTGGGAGTTCGCTTTAGGCAAGTACACCTTGCCGATCCTATGAACTTTCTTTACTTTCTGTCATTTTACTTTTCTGGAGCTTTGGTTGTTACTTTTTATCTTAGAATTGCTTTACTATAATTGTTCATCTCGTAATTTCTAGCCTTGTGTCCATTTTGGTTTTGATTTCTAAAAGAATCTTGTCACGTCCCTTTTTGGTAAGTCGGTAATGGAAATGGTACTAGAGATGTGACCGTAAGATTTAGTCCATATTGTAATATGAGACATACCACTAGATTTGACTCCTGGTTAGACTTAGTTCTGATAGTTTTGGGATTTGATTTGGTTCCCGAAGTTCAGACTTGACTTTGGCATAGTTTTCCCTTGGAAACCGGCATACCAACGGTATACTATATTTTACCGATGGTATACCTATTTGGACCGACTTAGATTTCTAGATATTTTTAGTGAACCTTATCGGCATACCGATGGTTTACTATAGTGTACCAACGGTATACTGATCCTTGCTGACATTGTTAACCAAATTTAGGATATTTGTCTTGGCCGACATACCGACGGTATACTACAGTATACCAACGGTATACCGATTTGTGGAACTTTATTTTCCAGAACCTTTCTTGTCTACTTGGAATAATATACCGACGGTATACTACAGTGTACCGACGATATATTAATTTATTAGAATCCAGACTTATTGTATTTTTTCTATCTCTGGACCGTTTTACCAACGGTGTACTGGATTGTACCGATGGTATACCGATCGTGCTCTTTATTTAGAAATTCTTAGTTTTTTATAATTTTGTTTTGATTATTTTGTCTTTTGTTTGGACACGTGATGACTTGACCTGACATGACATAAAATTATATGGCTTTAGATGACATGACTTGATTTAGCTTTACTCGGTTTCGTCTGGCTTTGTCCGTCAACACGTGATGACATTATTGGCTGGAATTGACTTGACATGACTTTACACGGCTTCATAGGAAAGGGCTTGACTTGGTTTTACTTGGCTTCACCTGGATGGATTTGGTTTCACATAGTGTTACATGGCTTTACCTGGCATCACTTGGTTTCACATGGCTTGGTTGTTGTCTTGGATTATATGAGTCCGTTTGTGCAATATATATTAAAACTTGTTTATATTACTATTAGAACTTATTTTGTTTCATCATGTCTAGGATGGATTCTGCGGAATGTCACACACGGATTTATATAAGAAAACGCTAGGGGTTATTAACTAGAGATTCACATAGTACATGGCTAGAGATTTTCCTAGAATGCATGTTGTCCCAGTTATTTATATTATTATCTTGTGGAGTATCCAGTAGTGTATCTTGTGGAGTATCCTGAGGAGTATCTGTGGCTGGTTTGTGCGTTTGGATATCCCAGACAGACTGCAGGGGCATGCGATTCGAAGGAATTCTAGTATTGCGTTGCATTATAATTGTTAAAAATAAGGATTGTGATAACCCTAGTTAGTTAAAGTATCTAGTCGTGCTTATATGATTTACGGTGATTGATGGATGATGGTTAGTCTAGGCTTTACATTGTGTCACTTTTACTTTTCGTACTTATTATTCTATATTTGCTTATTAGTTCAGGATATTTCACATTGCAGGTTTACAATATTTCTTTTACTATCCTGAGATCATATACTCTCAGTCTTTACTTTCAGTTATTTGTATTGCTTGTGTTGTTGGTTTAAGTTCCTAGTTTGGTTTGTGGTACTTGCTATTTGGGGTCTGACCCCACTAGTTTTGTATGGCCAGATCTAGTAGAAGCACCGGAGGATCTTTCGTACCTTCCTGAGGATGGTGACCACCTGGAGCACCAGACCACTTGAGTTGATTTTCCTACTTCTCCACTCTGATGTACATTCTACTTTTTTGACGTTTAGCCACCGAGCACATGTTTACCTCATATTTTGGTTTGATCAGTTAGCCTACGGGCAATAGCATGTTTGACATATCTTAGGGTTGATCATGTAACTTAGATACTGGCTAGTTTATTCATTTTGTGTTCACTAGCTTCATGATCATCTGTATATTATAGTTTGGGATGCTTTACTATTATATTTTAGCTGATCTTACATCTTGTTATTATTTTTATTGTTCTTGTGATTAAGGCACTAGGGTTTGTTCGACCTAGGCTTGACTGTTGGTTTTTAGTAGTGACCCCTCATGTCTTATAGCTTCACCATATATGCGGAGTACTGGTGTGCTCTAAGTATACATAGCTGGTCTTGTCAGTCCCGCTCTCCAGTATTCTGGTTTTGGGGCATGCCATTGTTTTAATGGTGGCCCATGCATGTCTGGTTTTTATAGATATATAGGGTTTTTTGTTGTTTCTATATGTCTCAATCCTAAATTGTTCCCCTTAATCCCTAGTTATTTTCTCCACCCCTGATTCTTGATCTGATATCTGCTTATTCGTTGATTTATCATGTTCTTCGATTGACTCTTGTGTCCTTAAATTTTAGGGCACTGTTCATGTTACTACCGACCAGATGGATTGAGTGCAGCTCGAGGAGGGTCAACATTCGGGAGCCCAGCATATTTTTGGAGATCGGCCTCAGCACTCAAGGACAGATTCTAGAGTAGATCCTGAGGCAGATCGACCAGCAGTACCGGATCAGCAGGCTGCACCGGTGCACCCAGTTCAGCCCGAGCAGCCAGAGGGTATTATTCGATCACTTATAGATGTCCTTCGAGGTTTCATGATGACCTAGCAACACCAGAGTGACATACTCACTTGGTCGGTCCAGACAACGTTGGAGCGAGGTAGTTCTCAGATCTAAAATTTTGTGACCCGGTTCAGGCATCTTAGTCCTCTGTACTTCTATGAAACAGAGGATACAATTTCGTCCGATGCTTGGCTGTAGGACAATGAGGACATCTTTTAGGCAGCAGGGACTTCGGCTAGAGTGCGTGTAACAGTAGTGAGGCTATGTTTGTTGGACTTGGTTCGTGACTGGTGAGCAGCGCAAATGGGTTATCTAAAAACATCGATTCTATGGGAAATTTTTAGTGAGAGGTTCCAGGCGAGGTAATTTGATGCGGTGGAACATTATGAGCTTCAGCAGAGGTTTAACATCCTCAAGAAGGAGGAAAGGACTGTCGGCGGTTATGTGACGGAGTTTGTGAGGCTTTGTCAGTTTGCTCCTACTTTGGTAGCGACCGAGTTTGAGAAGGCGAGGAGGTTCCAGCAGGGACTCCATTTATAGATTATCTTGGCGGTAGAGCAGCATGAGTTTCAGACCTTCGATGCTGTGATAAGGATAACTATGAGGTATTAGTACACATCGCAAAGGATTAAAGATTGAGCTGGGAGCAAAAAGAGTCCCAATGTTTCAGGAGGATCAGCTTCCCAGTCATCAGCACCAGCTCCAGCAGTTCGAGCCCTGACGATTGGAACCTTGAGGAGGAAAACATCATCTCAGCAGTCTTCCCAAATGCGCCCTAAGAAGAGGCATTCATCTTCTTCTTTCCATAGTTATTTCCACTACGAGAAACCTGGGCATATAGTATCAGAGTTTTTTAGGGCACATGGATTATGCTTGGCGTGTGGGGCATCAGACCACATAGTCAGAGCATGTCCTAGGATGAACCAGACTATATCATCATCAGCCCAGTCAATAGCTCGGCCAGTGGTGCCGCAGTACGGGTCACCAGCATCGATGCAGCAACAGCAGGATCAGAGGCCTTTGCCTCCACAGGCTCTGGCATTCCAGTATATGTTGCAGTAATCTGCGTTGGCCCAGGCACTAGCGAGACCAGAGGTCAGCAGCAGAGGGGACCAGTACCTAGAGGGCAGGGTCGAGCCTTCTTGCTATCGGTGGAGGAGGCTTTGGCAGCATGAGAGGTGGTAGCAGGTACCATTCTCGTCCACTTTCATTCATCTTCAACTTTATTTGATTCTGGTGCATCGCATTCATTTATATCTATATGCTTTACGATACGAATTGGATTAACGGTCTCGTGGGAGTATATAGAGGGATATGTATATAGAGTATATCCCTCGTGTAGAGTCATAGTGTGCGGGAGAGAGTTTTTCGTAAGGCTGATAGAGTTTTCTTTGGGCGATTATAATATCATCCTTGGGATGGATTGATTGAGTGCGAGACACACGACGATAGATTGCTATAGTGGCAAGGTTATCTTTCGTGTACCTGGTGTGGAGGAGTTCTCGTTCTTGAGAGGTGCAGTAGAGTCACCAGTGGTTACATTGATGATGGTGGAAGTTAAGGAGGCATAGTTTCCCAAGGTAGTTTGTGAGTTTTCTGACGTATTTCTCGACGAGCTACAAGGTGTACCACCAGTTTGAGATGAGGAGTTCTACATGTAGGAACCCTAGAGGGGGTGAATACGATCAAGCTAATAAATCAAGCACAAATAATTAGTAATAGAAAATTTAAAAACAGAAAATTTACTGTAGCGATAATAATTTTATATTAATTAAGTACAACGATAGAAGGTAAAAAAAATTTAATTCTAATACATATCGCCATCAGAGATGGTGAAAATTAGGAAATGCTCAATTCTTGCCGACCCAGTTAGCGAAAATCTGACGAAATCAGACGTGAAATCCGACGTGGCTATTTTGGGCGAGAACCGGTTGGATTTTCGCTAACTCAGTTAGCGAAAATCCGCTAATCTGGTTTAATATGGTAGTTTGGTTTAATATGGGTAGTTGGTTTAATATGGTTGTTGGTTTAAATGTGTTCAATTTAAATGTGGATAGTTGGTTTAATATGGTGGTTGGTTTAATATGGTTGGTGGGTGTTGGTGTGTTCTTAGTATAAGGAGGGAGGGAGGAAGGAAGGAATAATTGATGCAGAAAGTAAATCAAGAAGAAGAACATAAGTAAGCAGAGAAGAGAATGAGGAAGTAAGCTGAGAAGAGAAGGAGAACGAGAAGAAAGGTTTGTAATATTTTTATTTTTGTTTTTATAATTTTGATAAATAGTATTAGTTCTAATCATATCATAATTATAATTATAATTTTGTCATTCTAGTAGCGATTACTATTTTAACCATTATAATTATAATCCTCATGATAGTAGATATGCTAACACTAAATATTTGATTACATATTTTAACACAAAGTATTAAATATCGCATATGTGTACCCAAAACGATGGACGCATTCTGGGAGGGCCTACCACATATATGATTATCCAGCTGCGTGAGTCGCACATTTCTAGTTTAGTATTTTCTGGCAGGTATATTAAAATTAAATTATTTTAGTCAATATAATTTATTCATGTCTAACAATAACATCGTTAATATATCTCATATATAGCAATACGATTATCCTGATGCATTTCGAGCACTAGAGCATGTCGCATGACGTTATGAGAATGACTTGGTATCGTGAACGTATTTTATTTTGATCAGATATATTTTTTACATCACGACAGAGACTTGATCTTCAATTTAGTAGAGCAGTGGTGGCCCAGAAGAAATAACTTTCAGTTACCATTCGAAAAAATAACCATTTTGCTAGTAGATGTGGCAAATATCTTAGGATTATCTATTACGAGTGAACCTATAATATTTGAAACTGAAGAATAATTTTGCAGCAAAACTGTGATTAGAAAGTACTTAGGCGTGGAGCCGCCAACCATATATGGTAAAAGTTTCGTGACGCTTTCGTGTCTCCGTGACAACAATATGCACCTAGATCATAATGGTGAGGAAGAAACCTTAGTGGATGCGGAATGAGTAAGTATAACATTTAATGTTATTATTTATGTAATATATATTTTTATTTAGTTTAACTGATATCCTTTTTTTATTATATATTCAGGTTACTGCTTGCACCAAGGCCAACTTACTAGGTCTAATCAACGAAATTTTATTTCCAAACTCTTAATTTAGGACAAATTTACATTTTTACTTTTTTCTGGAAAATCTGACAGAACCTACCTGTCATACATGGGGAGCTTTTGTGTTAGCATATATGTACAATTCCATGTCAAATTTTATGCATTTTACTTCAGTGGATAAAAGACAGAAAATTTGAATGGATGTACGACATTATTACAGGTATAAATTTTTTATATAATTTTATTTACTAATAAAATATGTACACTTACATGATCTATTTTTTTTTGGTTTTGTCCTAGGAGCACTTCTGTATCGGTTGGCCAGTCTCTCGTATTGATACCAAAGATAGGGTCTTTCCATCAGCTTTACGCTGGATGGAGGTTGTAGCTAATCCAACTCGATGTGCTCACAAGGATATCGCAATATATCAGGGCCAATTTGATTCACTACGGTTTAACGAGGTAAAAAATTTATAGTCTCTTATATTTTTTTTTATACAATCAATATGTTTATTATCTTATAATTTTTTTGACATGAAATAGGTATATTTTTTACCATACCGGCTTGGGCAGAATCCTCTTGAGTTACAAACAACAGTCTTTGGACTGAGTCTACATAGATTTTTCATAATATTCCATGTTAATATCATGTATCATCTAGCTAATCGTGTTATGCGATAGTTCTGGATGATGCAACACATTCCTGATGAGCTACCATTTTTCAATCATGGTAAAGGCAATGCAACTACAAGAGCACGCAGGTTGATTTATGGGTGGAATTCTAGATTTGAGACATATAAGGTGGGATATTTGTCCTCTATTGATGATGGTAAGTTATTCCTGATGAGCCTACGGTAATGATGCATATAGATCTTCGTAGGGACCTCCTCTTATCAGCAACAAAGCCTACCACTATGAGGAGTTTCGATTCCAACATCGAGCCATAGATGATTATAGTCTCCGTGGCTATTATGATTATGTAGAAGGGCTGGTACGTTATTTTTATATAAAAATGTCTATCTTCGTAGTACTTATTTATGTCCTCTATTGAATTCTATTTAATATTTCAGCTTCCAAATTTAAATAACGTATACCAAGATTATCCAGTGGGCGACCCGTTGCACACAGCGGGTGACAAATTTTTGGCTTCTATACAACGAGGACCGACTCCTCCGAACCCTCCCTTACTTACTCCAGGAGATTATCCTCAGGGTCTTGCTGCACAACGACAAGCACGCCTCCCTAGGAAGTATACCTCTACTTGGTATCAGGATGATAGTCTTCCACTATAAGATAACGATGTCCCTCAGTGGGCTGGTGTGGGCACTACTCAGTGGGCTGGTGAGGACACTTCTCATTGGGCTGACTACACTTCTTAGGCGACGGCTAGTGCGGGCACTACTTAGTGGGCTGGTGAGGGCACTTCTCACTGGGCAGACTGGGCACTTCTTAGGAGACTGTCGGTGCGGGCACTACTCAGTGGGCTGGTGCGGGCACTACTTAGTGGGCTGGTGAGGGCACTTCTCATTGGGCAGACTGGGGCACTTCTCAGGCGACGACCGATACGGGCACTACTCAGTAGGCCCACGAGGGAGATTCTTATTGGGATAGCCAATTCGCCCCCATAGTTACCAGCTATACGCATATCTTAACAATTCTATCAGCACCGATGCCATCTCAAGTGGAGGAAAGTCAAGGAGGTGGTGATGATGCGGCCCCAGAGAATACACGAGAAAGGAGGGACTGACTCAATCTAAGATAGATTGATCATCCAAACTATTGAGAATTAGCCAAGAGAGGTCGATGAAATTATTATATCAGTATCAACTTTATTTGAATGTAACATTCTTTTATTTCAATAAAATTACATATTATTCTCATAAAATAAAACTATTTAAAAATCTACGATAATGCCTTCATTCTCTTGTTTGGTTTGTACATCTCCTTCTATTGTGTCCTAACCCATTGTAGTTACTACATTGAAGATCTCTTGAAGCTTGATCATTTGCTAAGATCCGGTTCTTCTTTGGTCTTCCTGCCTTGCGTCGTACATCTGGTACTCCAATGTGACATCTAACCAATGTACTTTGGAGGTTGTAAGGGACTGGAATTGGCTCCAGGTGCGGCTCATATACGCTTCTTAATACTTTCTTAGAGAAAATACCTGGATAAAAACTCTCGATGCTAATATTTTTAGACATACACGCATAACATGCATGTACACATGGAAGCAAAGTATGATACCACTTTAAACATGAACAAGATTCTTTAACTAAATCTACAACATATGTTATGTTTGTTTTATAATCTAATATTTCAAACAAATATCTAACTATATTCAACATTTACAGCCGGTATTTTTCTTTTATGATAAGAGTCATAGTTTGTAACATTTTCGGACAATAATCAATTTGAAGATTTTTAGTTTTTTGTTTGTTCTTATCCTGAAGTGTTATAATTTTGGCTCGAATTCCATCAAGTAGTGTCGTTATTGGTTTATCACATAAATTTTATACCCAGTTATTGAAGCATTCAGCAAGATTCGACCTGTTAATACCTAATCTGGGACAAGGAGAATAAGTGGTTATCCAATGTAAAAAAATGAGTTTCATCATTTACTCCAACGAGCCAGTTGTAAACATCTATATTTGCAGCTTTAATTTTTTCCAAACAATAGATCGTATCTGTTTCATTATAGCATCTAACAAGATAATCTAATCTATGTTTAAAATATGGAAATCTGAAGATATTTTTTAATTTTTGTTTAAAATATTAAATACTAAAAATAAGGCAATTCTGGAAAGATATTATGTATAGCCCTTATCAACCCTTTTTGTTTATCTAATATAAAACAAATTGTATTTCATGCATCAAAATATTTTTTAAAAGATGTTCTGGAAAGAATCAGTGTTTTCACTCTCAGCAACAATATAAGCAATTAGATATAATTGATAATTTGGATCATGAGCACAAGCAATAAATAAAATACCTTGATATCTAGAGGAAAGAAAAGTATTATCAGTACTAATCACAGCTAAACATCCCCTTAAAAATCCATCAATGCATGCCTTAAAACAAATAAAAAAATTTAAATCTATTGTCTTATGTAGTAGGTATAAAACATGGGCTACCTGGATTTGTCTCAATAAATCTAAAACCATACTCTTCAAGACTACTATATGCATCAATATAACTACCATTTATTTCGGATAGAGCAAGTTCCTAGATTTTCAAGCTTTATAATATTTAATATATACTTCGTGTTCTCTATATAAATTATTTACAACATGTGATGGACTATACGACTGATTATCTCAAATTTTATCAATAATCTTATTTTTAACCCATACAGTAGTATCTAATGGATGAGAACATATTGTAAGTCCCTCTAAACAAGAATGTACATTTTCTAGCATAGTAATAACAAAACCTTCACCTTTACCACTTGCTTTAGTGTATACTCACCAATTACAACTTGAATCATTACATTTATATACAATCTCACTAGCATTGTTTAAAGTAGCATGACAAGTAAAATTATGTGCAATTACTATATCACTAATAAAATATCTAAATTCAGAACGATTATCAAATTTTCTTTTAATAATTAATCCAGAAATGCTAACACTATCAATACTGCCATCAAATTGATCATCTAAATTTTTAATTAAATCATCACTGTTCTTATCGTCTTTATTACCATCATCTACTATATGTTCTTGTTCAGTAAATAAAATAACTGATGAGAAGAACTAGGAGCAGTATTAACTTGATTAGAAGCACATATACTATTTATAATATTATTTCTAGGTGGTGGTGAAGTTACATAAATATTAATGTACGTTGCGTGTATATTAACTTCTAAAATAAATTTCCATGCTTGTTCACTAACTAACTTTATACAATTAGTTAAATAAACATGAACCAATATAAATTCATAATCAATAGAATATTGCTAAACAATTTGATTAAGTAAACTAGCAAACAAAATATTTTGATCAATTAAAAAAAATTCAGTTAAACCTCCTTCATAAACTATCTCATTTAGCATACCTCCAATCGAACATAATATTGTTAGACTTTGATCCATTACAAGAGAATGAGCTTTTACATATAGTGAGTGAGCTAAAGTAGCTTCTGTTGAGTAAGAGATAAACTTATGTTGAGTGAGAAATGAATAGAAGAAGAAAAAATTGAAAGTATACGTGGGTTGAGTGAGAAATGAATAGTAGAAGAAGAGAATGAAAGAAATTTATAAATATGAGAAAAAAGTCGTTGTAAAAATATGAACGTTACAATATGAACGTTACAACATGAACATACCAAAAAAAACCAACCAAAAATTAACACAAAAAACCAATACAAATCAAACCAACACAAAAAACCAAACCAAATCAAACCCTAAACATAAAACCAAAAAATAAACCTAAACCAAAACAAACCAAAACAAACCAAAACCAATAAATTTTTGCCAACTAAGTTGGCAAAAATTTGGAAAGTTTTAAAAAAAATTAGATTAACAGTATTATTTTTTTTAATATTCTATTTTTTTGCCATCTCTGATGGCGATATGTATCGGATTTCAAAATTTTTAAAACTTCTATCATTGTACTTAATTAATATAAAATTATTATCGGTAGAGTAAATTTTTTGATTTAAAAATTAAGTGTGCAAGAAGTAAAGCAATAAGAATACTGACACCCGATGTATCCTAGTATCCTCCTCGAGCCACTCCAGTCCCGGAAACTATTGTCCGACTTGAATCCACTATTACCAAAATAGTTACAGTACATGCTTTGATCCGAAGGTTCGTTGACTTCTTACACAAGAGCTTTGATCCGAAGGCTCTCTAACTTCACAAAAGCTTTGATCTGAAGACTTGTACACTTCAACCTCTTACTAGATGGTTTTGATCTTCTTACAACAAATATAAAGATCAAACTTTTATAGCTCAAGAACACTCTAACACACAATTTGTGGATAGGCAAATGAAAGCTTTGGTGGAGTGTTTGTGGATGGCCTTTGGTATATAGGAAATTTTTAGGCTCAAAGGGATAAACCTTGAAGGAAGGGGTTCAAGGCTTTATATAGGCAACCACAAAGAAAGAGCAAAAATGTAACTTTCAGTCCCCGAATGTTATACCGCTAGTATACTATAGTATATTGTTGGTATACCGGTCTACAGTAGCAACCGCTATAAATATGATCGTTGGGATCATTTAATGCACAAATTTTGACCGTTGGATTGCCAACTGTGATGAACCGCTATACCGTCGGTATAGACCAGTACACCATCGGTATGCCGGTCCAAACGACATAGAGTAATATTTATATAAAATCGGTATACTCCATAATACCGTCGGTATGCCAATTTTCAGCCAAAAATGATCCTGGAATATTTTCTACCCTAGCTTTCGATTTTTCCTTTCATTTCTTGTGTTTATAATTAATCCTAAGATTCATTACTGTAAACCCCCTCAATTTATTCTGTAGATAGTTAGAGTGGTTTTGGAAAAATTTTGATAGCAGATGTCGAGGTTTAGAGTAGAGATAATTTATCTGGTATTTAATTCAATTAATTAAAACCCTTGGCGCGCCCTATCATTTTCTGATTTTTCGGAGCCCAATATCAGCCCATAAATTCCGTTCAATTATTGTACTTCAGACCTGACCCGCCAAATTAGGCACAGGACTTTTCTGTCTTTTAAAATTAATTTTTGTGTGCTCTAAATTAATTGCGCAACATTCCAAAAATCGTAACACATATTTAATTTCGTGTCGGACACCTGTGTCGTTACCCTCAATTTTGGGATACCAACTTAACCCGTTGAGCCGGACCAACTAAAGGGTCCAAGACTGACTCCAAGCCCCCACCATTTTTGGCCTTTGCGTCATTTTTGAATTTTGACCCCAATTGCCCCAATTAAATTAAATTCGCGGGACACTTTATTTTTATTTTAATCATGAATACCAACTTTGTAAATACTATTTTATTCCTAAATTAATCTCAATGTCTTCCTAATTAAACCCGTGCCTAACACACAACACCCTCTCACCATAAAAATTTCTAAATATATTTTTCTCCTTAATTTTTGTGTCATTTTATGTGTCCATGCAATTTCCCGAATTTACGGGGCTAAGTTGCAATTATTAAATTATGTGGCACCACCCTATTGGCCAAGAACAAATGAGAGGTCCCAAAATGGGGTCCCATTCACACCCATGTATTCACCCCTTCATGAAAAAATTAATTTTTCTTCATGACAAATCTCCACCCTCCATTCAAATTAGGATTCACCATCACCCTCCATCCAACACACCACTCCCCTATTTAATGTCTCATCAATGCACACATCCTAAGCAGGCCCTAATTCCCACATTTGGGAAGCCCCCATTCCTCTCTCTCCCCTCCTTCTCCTACATTACAAACCGTAGGAATTCCTTCTCCCATTTTTTTCTTCTTATTTCTTTTACCTACTCCTTCTTTCTTCCTCCTCCTTACTTAGCAAACCCACAACCGGCCGAGATCTACTCCAGCCAGTTGATCCTCCAGGACCGCCTCGGCTACGACCAACCCAGCAAGGTCGTCGAGTGGCTCATCAAGGCCGCCGCCTCCGCCAAAGTCAAAGCCTCCATCCCCGACTTCATCGCCACGAGCTTCTCCCCGCACCTCTTCACAGCCGCCTCAGTCGGCCATTGCCGTCAGCCCTACACTCCGCTGCACCACCACCCGACGGTGATCCACCCCGCGGCTGACTTGCCCCAGCAGTTCAACGCACCGCCCCCAGCCCCCTGACTCGCTCCGGCCATCCCCGTCGGATGCCCCCCCACCTCCACGTTACTTCCCCCGCCTGCCGACCCGCTGTCCACCAGTCTGGTGCCGCACCCCCTCGAGCTACTTTGGCAAAGCAGCCACCCCCTGACCGCCTGCTGCCATCAGCAGCTCCCCGAGCTCTTGCGAGCTTCCTCCCTATCCCGAACCTCACTTCGCCGGAGCAATGCAGCCAGTCGTATCTCCTCCAGCACGCCACCGTCACCTCCATGCTGCCATAACATTCTCCGAAGATGGCTCACCCCGGCCTAGCAGTGCTACACCCACGACCATCTTTACTTCAACTAGCCTCCTGACAAGCCACCATCCCATCCCTTAACACCGGCGAGCTGATGTCGTCCCCCCTCGGCCGCTGTCGACCACATCACCTTCACCATCATCATTAACACTATCCACACCCGGCTACCACCACCCTCAGCCGAGCACCCCCCGGACCACCACGACTCCGACTCCGGCGGGCCTCCCCCGCCTTGCTGTCGACCCCACCGGCCAGCATCGTCACCTCGCCAAGGTGAACCACTCACCCTCTCTATAATTTTTATTTAATGAGTTTTGTCTAGTGTTAATATTTTGTGTAATGCATTAGTATTGGTTTATTAGTTTTAGGGAGTATTTCCATACATAGTTGTGGTTATAACATAAATAGGGTTTACATATGTGTATTCGTTTTAGGGTTGGTTACTTTTCGAATGCATAAAATTGTTGGTTAAATACAGGAGTGATACTTAGAGCTTTTATATGCTGGATGTAAATGATTTCGATTTAGTTGAGACGGACATATGCTATGTTGAGTTTAAGGTTTGAAGGCATTGAGATTTAGGGTTATCACATTGTTTTATAAGCATATTAACGTCTATTGATGAGCAGGTGATTTATGGTGAGATGGTGGGGATATCATTATGTCGTTCATAAGATTGAGGATTTGATTACTAATATCAGAATCGATGGAGGAATAAATATTTGTAATTGTGAGAGAGTGTTTGAATACAGAACAATTGTCTGTGAAGATTTAACTTGATAATAATTATTCTTTTGAGAGTGGTAAAATAGCAATAAGTTAATTGAGGAGTAGCTTATATGGTGAAATGGAAATAAAGGGTATGAAGGAAGGCCTAGTATTTAATGAGTAATTATTTTGAGAAAGACATAATTAAATGAGATGATAATGTCTATAAAGGCCAGAGGAGACTGAGGATTGGATCAGGGTTTGATTAACTGAATATCATAATTGAGGTTGGATTTGATGATATTGTACAGGGGATTAGTTTGAGTAGATATAACGTACTCCGAGTCAACCTGGATCAACCCCCTAGGGTCTTGTCCCTGTGAGTCATAGCTGAGACTGAGTTTAGGTGTAGATGTGTGTCGCATCCCTGTCGGTTATATAACAGATTATTGATTATTGATTTGGATCTCATCTTTAGGTACTACGGGACCTGCGAACTTGAACGTGGTACCGGATCCCCGTCATCAGCAGCCGCACGCAGGCAAGTGTACCTTTCCACCCTGTATTTCAGATTACAGATATTTGTTGTTCTTTTTGTACATTGTGCATTTGTACATTATGCACGTATTTATGTTGACGTTCGATACTTCATGTCCGGTTCACAACCGGATGAGGATGTACGTCGTAACATCTTAGAAAGATTGTTGGATGGTTCGTAGCATCTCGATATGTGTACCTGCGTATATCGAAACCCCAGGACACACTCATACACTGTGATCGTGCCAGATTCCTGTATCCTGATACTGACATCATGACCAGAGACTGGGACGACCTTAGGGTCGCGTCTGTTGAGTTACTTCCATGAGTCGAGACTGTTAGATAGAGGTTCAGGTTCAGCGCACCATCGTTGACCGCTTGGGAAGGGGAAGACAGTTACTAGACGTTTGGGCTCCTATGCACGCGCTTATATATGTATATGTAGTGATCCTGTATTCTAGAGTAGTGTATCACCCGTGTGTCTGTGTGCTCGGAGCTACGGTACGCCCCGTGTGTCTCTGTGTTCGGAGCTACGATTTTATTTTGGACAGCCCACGCATCGAACATTGTCTTTAAACTGTGTCACACTAGTTGGTTATGTTAGAGTACCCTGTCGTGCACTTGTACTTTTTGTTTACTTAGCTTACTGTATTTTTGTACCTTGTTACGTCCCTCTGAGGACCTGGTTCCCTGCCACTTTTGCAGCATAGATGATTACGGAGCATTTGGAGTTACTGTTGGAGTTGCAGGTCTTGCGGGCATGGTACCAGGTACTCACATCATATCTACCGGCATTATGGTTATTATACATTGATTATTCATCTGCTGTTGTAGCCTAGTTTTTATAGACTCATACTTATTCTCGAGTCTATTCGAGTTAGTGTGTTATTAGGCGGACGACCTTAGCACATATAGCTTTTTCTTGCATACTGATGTACATTGTGGATTGAGATATAGAGGTTTACATTTATGAGACATCTAGATAGTGCCCTTTTATATTACAGCTTATACGTATTCGAGTCAGACCAGAGTCTGGTCGAATGCGTAGCTGGCGTATCACGTATTTCTGATCCTACGTATTTTGGGACTGGGACTATAGCAGGTGTAGGCTTCTTCAGAGTCAGAAAATGATGATGGCATAGCTTGGCTTCTTTCCTTGATAGATGATGGGTTTTTTCCTTGACGGCAGATATCCTGAGAACCCCCGGGTGCGTGGCTCCGCCGATGTCGTAGGCGGTTTAGAGAAATCTTCTGGGATTGTCACCCTCACTTTTTCAACTAAGGGTAGTTTGGTAATTTGATATGGATATTTGTATTTTAGGATTATTAATATTAAATATTGTGCTTGTTGTATTATTATTTATTGTATTTTTTTTATTGTTAGATGTTAGATTTATTTTGGACTTGTGTAGTGGACCTAACTAGTTAGTTTAGATCCATGGACCCAACATTTAATTCTAATTTAGATTGAGCCCAATAGTAAGCCCATTCTTTAGGAGGATGAATTAATTAGTAAAACCAATTAAACTAGAACCTTTCCTTCTTAATTAATTTCTTCATGAGAGGCCCCAAGGTGTGTTTTGGAAATTTTATAATAACTTAGAGGAGGGGCAAGGGCCGACCACCTTTAGGGAGGAGAGAGAGTCTCACACTTCTCATTTGACATTCCAATCTAGATCTAGAATTTTTCCTCTTCAAATTTCTTCATTCCCACACAAATTCATACTCAAATTTTTTTCCAATTCCTTATCTATTCATCATTAGAGGCTAGTAGAGCAAGGATCTAAAAGAAGAAAGCAAGGATCTATAAGGATGAGCAAGGATCTACAAGTTGGAGGCTACTTTCACCCAAATTTGGATTTTTATTGGGAATCCATCCCCAAATGGTACAATTTGATTTTTTCTCTTTAATTAGGTTCAAAATCTATAATTTAACCATAAGACACTACCCCATATGCTAAGGCTACCCATAGATATTGGAATTAGATACATAGGAGGCCAATGGAGAAAGGTATGTGGTATTTTGGATCAATTTTGGGAGAATTCCAAGTTGGCACATCTTGTATTTGTCAATTGGTCAATTAGATCAAATTGACATGTGTTTGATTGTGTGTGAATAGTGTCGTATCCATAATTGGATACGTGTAGGTCGTATCCCGACAATTTGGTGATACGGATTAATTTGGAGATTTTTCTCCGACACGGGGGTTTGTGCATGTCACATCTTTACACGGATACGCAGTTGAATATTTAATTCTTTGTATTATTCATAATTATTATTTTAGACTTGCTCGTGTCCTTCGGGATACGTTTGGTTGTGTGGTGGAGCCGTACCGCAAGCGTATCATAGAATGAGTGTGATACGGGTATCGTGCACTCCACGTGTTTGTTCATTGTACCTCAATTAATTTGACGTGTATATCTATTAGATATGATATATTGTAATTTTATGGTTATGTATATATAGCTATATATATATGTATCTTTATTATATTATAGACATATGTATATGTTGCTAGGTGTATAGATGTAGTGATATGTGTATATGTGTTTATATATGTAGATAGATACCTATATGTATATGTATATGTGTATGTTTGTGTATATATATATATATATATATATATATATATATATGTGTGTGTGTGTGTGTGTGTGTGTGTGTGTGTGTGTGTGTGTGTGTGTGTGTGTATTGATGAGTGTGTATATACATGTTAATATCTATGTATATATGTATGTGTATGTGTGCATTGTGTGTGAGTGTGTGTATGGGTTGAGAAGGGTCGAGCAACTGAATGAAAGGGATGCAGTTTCAGCACAACAACAGTACCATCAACTGAATACAGTGAAGCAATAGCAGTTGTAGCAAGAGGAGAGGGCAGTATCAGTAACCACAGCAGGATCTAGCACTGCAGCAAGCCTAAAGTAGCATCAGTGCACCAGTGAGCAACTGCATAACAAGAGGTGCAGCAACAACTACACAACATGCATCAACTGTAAGCAAAGCCTGCAGCAAGCAGTGGTAGCTTGCTGCAGCAAGCAGTAGGATCTAGAAACTGCACAGCAGAGTGTGCAAGGCATTCAGCAGATTCAGCAATGTAGTGGCAGCAGCCTCGAGCTAATTGCACTACAGCAATGCATTCAGCTTGCAAGCAGTGGCAGCTGCAAGCACTGCAACTTATGCAGACAGCAAATAACAGCAGCAGCTTCAACAGCAAGGTATGAGGAGAGCTAGTTAAGGTATGGTTAGCTAGTAGTTTATTAGTGGTTTAATTAGTAGATATAGCTATTAATAGTTAGTAGTTAATTACTTTGTTAGGTAGTTGTATATAGATACATTTTAGTCTAATAGTTAGTTATATACATACTTTTTAGACTAATAACTATATGTATATAAGTATTGATGGTAAGTTAGTATTATAGTTTTGATATGTATTGTATGTTAAGTAGTTAGTCGTATTTGATAATTTAGTTAATGTTAGTATATAGTTAGAGTATTGGTAGTGATCTATATATTAGGATTTGAATTACCTTGTGATACCGAGGTAATGTCAAGGTATTCTTCGATACTCGAGGTATTGGGTTTGAGTAGCAAGATGGGTGTGTTGGAAGTAAGATACGCATTAGTTCAAAGCCAAGGTATCCTCTTTGCATTAGTTATCTAAGATTAATATATGTATTGTCTTGTATATATATATATATATATATATATATATATATATATATATATATATATATATATATATATATATTAGTATTTTTATATCTAAAAACTTGTGTATCCTATGATACGGTGTTTTGGTTGTATCCTAGTATCTTAGTTTAGCTAGTGTGGCCGACTTACATAGTGTATGGACCAAATATCCTAGAGATAGACTCATACTACCTAGACATAGCTAGTTTGACCAAGTTTAACTAGAGTTGACCTAGTTTGATTGTTTTGACTTAGTAATAGCTTTTTGACCTAGAATGGATATAGTTTAACTTATTTTATTTCCAAAATCTTGTATTGATGCAATATACCATACATAGGTCTGTGTGACACCAGCTTGGGCATCGAGAGACACTCCTTGCTCAGGACTTCAGATGAGTACATTTCCCGGTTAGTTTTTATTTTATAATAGTGTATATATCTCATATTCTAGAACTATATACTTGATTCTGACATAGTGGTTTCACGGACTGGTACTATATGGATGCTATCAGGAGATATTACCCCCTACCGTGTTCAGCGAGTACTCCTTTATATGTATTTTATCGTGTGTATTGTGTATTGATAATTTATATTTTGTGTTCACACACTGCTCGTGTTCAGTGTGCCCATATTCGTGTTCGTAATGTGTCTTGATTGGATCCATTGGTATTAGTGGAGGATGGGAGAGTAGGAGTTGATTATTTTATCAAAGACCTAGTGTATTCGTGTACATGTCGATTATATACCACACTTGAAGTCAAGTTACCTTATTGTATTCGTGTTCAACCTAAATCGATCACATAATGAACTTGTATTCGGAGGCACATTAGTTAGATTTTAGTTATTCATTTATATTGCAGATATTCATATTGCTTGTTCTTTATTCTAGTATATTACTTATAATAACTTGGAGGAGGAGAAAGGGCCGGCCACCTTTAGGGAGGAGAGAGAGTCTCTCTCTTCTTATTTGACATTCCAATCTAGATCTAGAATTTTTTCTCTTCAAATTTCTTTATTCCCACACCAAATCATACCCAAATTTCTTTCTAATTCCTTTCCTATTCATCATTGAAGACTAGTAGAGTAGGGATCTACAAGGAGAAAGCAAGGATCTACAAGGAGAAGCAAGGATCTACAAGTTGGAGACTACTTTCACCCAAATTAGGATTTTTATTGGAAATCTATCTCCCAATAGGTACAATTTAGTTTTTCCTCTTTAATTAGATTCTAAATCTATAATTTAACTATAAGAAACTATCCCATATGCTAAGGCTACCCATAGAAATTGGAATTAGGTTCATAGGAGGCCTATGGAGAAAGTTATGTGGTATTTTGTGTCAATTTTAGGTGAATTCCGAGATTAGCACATCTTGTATTTGTCAATTGGTCAATTAGATCAAATTAACATGTGTTTGATTGTGTGTGACTAGTATCGTATCCACAATTGGATACGTGTAGGCCGTATCTTGACGATTTGGAGATACGGATTGATTTGGGGGTTTTTCTCCGACACGGGAGTTTGTGCATGTCACATCTTGACACGGAAATGTAGTTAAATATTTAATTCTTCGTATTGTTTATGATTATTATTTTAGACTTTCTCGTGTCCTTCAGGATACGTTTGGTTGTGTGGTGGAGCCGTATCGCAAGCGTACCATAGAATGAGTATGATACGAGTGCGGTACACTCCACGTGTTTGTTTATTGTACCTTAATTCATTTGACTTGTATATATCTATTAGATATGATATAATGTAATTGTATGGCTATGTATATATAGCTATATGCATATGTATCTCCATTATATTATATACATATGTATATGTAGCTAGGTGTATAGATGTAGTAATATGTGTATATGTGTTTATATATGTAGATAGATATCAATATGTATATGTGTATGTTTGTATATATCTATATATGTATTGATGAGTGTGTATATACATATTGATATATATTTGTATATGTTTGTGTGTGTGTGTGCATTGTGTGTGAGTGTATGGATGTGTTGAAAGGGGTTGATCAACTGAATGCAAGGGATGCAGTTTCAGCACAACAGTAATACCATCAACTGAATACAGAGATGCAATAGCAGTTGTAGCAAGAGAAGAGGGCAGTAGCTGCAACCATAGCAGAATCTAGCACTGCAGCAAGCCTGCAGTAGCATCAGTGCAGCAGTGAGCAAATGCACAGCAAGCATCAACTACAAGTAGAGCCCGCGGCAAGCAATGGTAGCATGCTGCAACAAGCAGTAGGATCTAACAACTGCACAGCAGGGTATGCAAGGCATTCAGCAGATTCAACAATGCAGTGGCAGCAACCTCGAGCCAACTGTACTACAGCAATGCATTCAGCTAGCAGGCAGTGGCAGCTGCAAGCACTGCAGCTTGTGCAGATAGCAAATAAGCAGCAGCAGCTTCAACAGCAAGTACAACAAGGTATAAGGACAGTTAGTTAAGGTATGGTTTACTAGTAGTTTATTAGTGGTTTAGTTAGTAGATATAGCTATTAATAGTTAGTAGTTAATTACTTTGTTAGGTAGTTGTATATAGATACATTAGATACATGTTAGTCTAATAGTTAGTTATATAGATACTTCTTAGACTAATAACTATATGTATATAAGTATTGATGGTAAGTTAGTATTGTAGTATTGATATGTATTGTATGTTAAGTATTTAGTAGTATTTGATAGTTTAGTTAATGTTAGTATATAGTTAGAGTATTGGTAGTGAGCTATATATTATGATTTGAATTACCTTGTAATACCAAGGTATTGGTCGATACTCGAGGTAATTGGTTTGAGTATCAAAATGGGTGTGTAGGTAGTGAGATACGCATTGATTCAAAGCCTTGGTATCCTCTTTGCATTAGTTAGCTAAGATTAATATATGTATTTTCTTGTATATATATATATAAATTAGTATTTTTTATATCTAAAAACTTGCGTATCCTATGATACGGTATTTTGGTTGTATCTTAGTTTAGCTAGTGTGGCCTATTTACATAGTGTATGACCTAATATCCTAGAGATAGACTCATACAACCTAGACATAGCCAGTTTGACCAAGTTTGACTAGAGTTGACCTAGTTTGACTATTTTGACTTAGAAATGATTTTTGACCAAGAATTGAGATAGTTTAACTTATTTTCTTTCTGAAATGTTGTATTGATGCAATATACCATATATAGGTCTGTGTGACACCAGCTTGGGCATCGAGAGACACACCTTGCTCAGGACTTCAGACGAGTATATTTCTCTGTTAGTTTTTATTTTATAATAGTGTATATATCTCATGTTCTAAAACTGTATACTTTATTCCGACACAGTAATTTCACGGACTGGTACTACATGGATCCTGTCAGGAGATGTTATCTCTTGCCATATTCAGCGGGTACTCCTTCACAAGTATTTCATTGTGTGTATTGGATATTGATAATTTATATTTCGTGTTCACACACTGCTCGTGTTCAGTCTGCTTATATTCGTGTACACACACTGCTCATGTTCAGTGCGCACATATTCGTGTTCGTAACGTGTCGTGATTGGATCCATTGGTATTAGTGGGGGTTGGGGGAGTAGGAGTTGATTATTTGATCAAAACCCTAGTATATTCGTGTACATATCGATTATATACCACACTTGAAATCGAGTTACCTTATTATATTTGTGTTCAACCTAAACCGATCACATAATGAACTTGCATTCTGAGACACATTAGTTAGATTTCATTTATTCATTTATATTGCAGATATTCATATTGCATATTCTTTATTCTAGTACATTACTTGTTCACTCTCGTTCATTTCATTAATATGTTTAGTTTGTTCTTTTCTATTTTCTGGTTTATATGCTCGATTATGTATTTGAAACTGCTTTCAGAGGTATGTACTTCGCTCCTATCCTGACTGGATATATTTTTCCAAATGATTGGCACATAGATCAGTATCCTATATTCTACGAGCTGCAGGACGGTGTACCTTCAGAGGATACTCCTATAGACCAGGAGGACTTAGTTGCAGAGCCTGAGGAGGTTTAGTTTATATTTTGGTGGACTTTTATTAGACTTTTATTGAGATTCATGGTATGTATATTATTTCAGACTTGTGGACTGTATCTTGATTCTTTTCTTCATTATTTTATTCGTCCTCTATCTTCCTTAGTTTGTATTATGATTGAGTATAGCTACATTTGTGAGATACCATATTGTTCCTCCTTTTGGAGTTGAGATGATTGACAGGTACCATATATATATTGTTCAGATGTTTAGTTAATTAGAATTGAACCAGATAGCATTCTACCGTCAATTCTGTAGCGTAGGCTGGACGTACCCTCGTACTCGTACCCGAATATCCAGGTGCGGGTCGTGACACATTTTTAGTGGTGGCACATACAGGTCTAGAGTCACAATTAGAGCAATTTCATAGTAGTGCTCGCCTGGAGTACTGCTATGATCCTGCTTTAGGTTATAGGATTTAGGTTGAGAGTTTACTCAATCACAACTAGAAAATACTTTCATTATCAGTTTTGCTATCCTTATCTATTGAATGTTGCTTTGAATAAATATATCGTTTATTGACGATATCGTATCTTACTCAATATTGATTCCTTTATTCAATCTATCTTCAGGATGCTACCGAAGACGCGTTTCCAGCGCTCAGGTGCCATGTTAGCATGGTAAGTTACTTCGTTACCTATGAGAGAAGCACCATCATACGATGTTCCAACACCTACATTCCGGAGGTTAGCTTCACCGATCCAGGTGGGCATTTCTATAGCAACTTTCGGAGGTGCTCCACCTCCGGTACAGAGGGCAGTGCCGACAGTTTCAGGGGATCTTCCACCCCCACCACCCGTCGTCGATCAGATGCATATGTATGCACTCTTTCAACAGATGATGGAGGAATAACAACATTAGTCAGAGGTCATACGACACAGCGTTAAGAATGCTCACCAGATTGCGCTCGCAGCAGTTGAGAGAGACGTCTTAGTCCAGTCACAAAGGGCACCACCTCTATTTATCCCGCAGCAGCCGAGGCCGGGGACCATCATAGAGTTCAAGAGGATATGGCCAAAGGACTTTAATGGCACGGAAGGGATCCTATATACTCATGATTGGATAGAAGACATTGAGCAGAACCTGCGGCTGGCGCAGAGGCCGCAGGGTGTAAGATGTTCGATATTGCGCTGACTTGGTTCAGGACGGACTCCAAGATCTTAGTACCAAGACTTACTTGGGAAGCTTTCAAAGATCTCTTCAAGAAAAAGTTCTTTCTATATGTGGCTCTGATATCTCTATAGATCCAGTTCCAGTACCTTATTCAGGGAGGTATGACGGTGGATGAGTATGTGACAGAGTATTGCAGATTAGGTCGCTATGTGGAGGGGCAAAACCTTAGAGGAAGATCTAGGAAGTTCAGGAAGGGCCTGAACAGGGAGATTAAATCATACACGAATGGAGATCCCACCACTACTTTCGAGGAGATTCTGGGACAGGCACAGTGGGCAGAGGATGATCTAGAGATTGGATCTAAGAGGCCGAGGGACACAGGAGGATCCAGTACCATCATGAATCCAATAAAGCGGTCTTATTTTTAGCATCAACACCAGAGTCACTTACAACAGCCGAGGAAGCAGTATCATGGACCAGCTAGAGTGCCGGCACATCAAATGCACTAGATTCAGAGGCTAACTATTCTTTGTACTTTTTGTAATAAGCAAGAACATGGATGGGATGCATAAAGGATGAGATTGGGCCAGTGCTTTTTCTGCAGATCAGAAGACCATCAGTTGAGAGTTTGTCCTAAAGTTTCTGCTCATCCAGCTCAGGGTGGAGCTCAGGCACAGAGAGCACCCGCGAGACCACCAGCGGGGCAGCAAAGAGGACCTTCTCTACCACCACAACAACAACAATTTGCTCATCACCAACAATAGCAGAGAGGTGCCCAGCGACAGGGGCAAACTTTTGCCTTGACCATCAAGGAGAAGGAGCCAGTCGGTGATGTTATCTCAGGTTCAGTCTATCTTGATTCTTTTCCAGCTCATGCTTTATTTGATTTCGGTGCTTCGCATAGTTGTGTATCTTTATCTTTTGTTCTGGAATATCATCTTGAGTCTGAACCATTGGCGAGGACTTGCAAGATCACGACCGGGGGTGGCATTATCCCGGTCAGTGATGTTTGCAAGGACCGGAGAGTTTCTTTGGGAGGCCGAGAGTTGAGCGTATGTCTACTCGTAATGCCACTTCCGAGCTACAATATAGTACTAGGATGGATTGGTTGAGTAGGCATCATGCTAGTATCGATTGTCGATGAGGCAGATTTTTGTTTCAGACGCCAGGAGAGCCAAAGTTTAAGTTCATCAGAGGAACAGCAGAGCATAGCAAAGGCTACTTCTGTAGAGCTTTGGTAGAAGAGCAGGAGCCGCCATATCCGTTGATTGCTGAGTATATAGACGTATTTTCGAAGGAATTGCTGGGGTTCCACTAGACAGAGATGCAAAGTTCTCTATAGACTTGGTGCTATGTGCAGAGCCAATATCACAACATGTCTATAGGGTGAACAACAGCGAACTGGCAGAGTTGAAGAAGCAGGTGGATGAGTTAAAGGACAAGGGCTTCATCCGTTCCAGTTCATCACCATGGGGTGCTCCGGTACTTTTTGTACCAAAGAAGGATGGGTCGGTATGCATTTGTATCGACTACAGGGCACTCAACAACCTCACTATCAAGAACAAATACATGTTGTCGCTGGTTGACAATTTGTTTGATCAATTGAGCGTAGTAAAGGTATTCTCAAAGATAGACTTGAGGTCGGGGTACCACCAGGTGAAAGTGAAGAAGGAAGATATTCCGAAGACAGCTTTCAGGACTCGGTATGGCAGTTTGAGTTCTTGGTGATGTCGTTTGGGTTGACCAATCCCCGACGATATTCATGAACCTGATGGATAAGGTGTTTCATCAATACTTGGATCACTATGTGGTAGTATTCATTGAAGATAGATTAATTTATTCGAAGACCCCGGAGGAGCATGAGAAGCACCTGAGGATAGTTCTGGAGACCCTTAGGAAGGAGAAGCTATAAGGCAAGCTTTCAAAGTGTGAGTTTTTCCTTGATAAGGTTGAATTCCTCAGCAATATGATTACAGGAGACGGGATCTCAGTAGACCCAAAAAAGATTTTAGCAGTTGAATCATGGTCTACCCCGAGTTCAGTAGCGGAGATCAGGAGTTTTCTTGGATTGGCAGGCTACTATCAGAGATTTGTTCAGGATTTTTCTAGGATTATGGAGCCGATGACTAGACTAACTAGGAAGGACGTAGAGTTCATCTTGACTAAGGATTATCAGTCTTCTTTTGAGGAGCTAAAGAAGAGATTTACTACAGCTCCAATATTGATATTGCCATCAGGGACAGAAGAATTTTATATATACAGTGATGCATCGGGTAAGGGTTCGGATTGTGTGTTACAGTAGAGTGGGAAGGTGATTGACTATGCTTCCAGGCAATTACTCCCGTATGAGAAGAATTATCCTACCCATGACTTGGAGTTGGCAGCAGTTATTTTTGCTCTTAAATTATGGAAGCACTACTTGTATGGAGAGCGGGTAGAAATCTTTACAGATCACAAGAGCTGAAAGTATGTGTTTACACAAAAAGATCTCAACATAAGATAGCGACGATGGTTGGAGTTGATGAAGGACTTTGAAATTTTTTTACAGTACCATCCAGGGAAGGCCATCGTAGTCGCGGATTCCTTGAGCAGGTATCCAGTGGCTATGTATTTGACGAGGGACAGATATTTGTTGGCCGATCTTGATAGTTTGGTCATTGAGGTATTAGTTCCTGGAGTTGCAGCACAGATATGGGAGTTCAAGTACAGTCAGAGTTGATAGACTGGATCAGAGCTGCACAGTTTGAGGTTGAGTCTCTGAGGAGCATCAGGACACAGGTCCAAATAGGGTTGGCAAAGGACTTCAGTATTACAGAAGATGGATCATTGCGGCATGGTACTAGATTGTGTATGCCGAGTGGAGCATTGCGCGAGAAGATTCTTCAGGAGGTGCATCGATCTCAGAACACTATACATCCAGGTGCCAACAAGATGTATAGGGATATGAGATAGTATGTTTGGTGGTATTGTATGAAGCGAGATGTAGCTAGCTTCGTATCCAGATGTTTGGTTTGCCAGCAGGTAAAGGCGGAGCGACAGAGGCCAGGTGAATTGCTTCAGCCTTTACCTATTCCAGAGTGAAAATAGGAGCATGTGACGATGGACTTTGTTTCAGGACTTTCGCGTTCTCCAGGAGGTAAAGATGCAATTTGGGTCATCGTAGACATGTTAATCAAATAAGCCCACTTTCTGCCATTCAAAGTAGTTACATATATGGAGAAGCTCACGGAGATGTATGTGTATCAGATAGTCAGATTTTATGGTGTTCCTATGAGCATAGTCTCAGATCAGGATAGTCGCTTCATGTTTCACTTCTGGAGGAGTTTGCAGGATAGCTTGGGCACTCAACTCAAGTTCAGTACCGCATATAACCCTCAGACAGACGGGCAGTCGGAGAGGACTATTCAGACTCTCGGGGACATGCTATGCACCTGTATTTTCTATTTTGGAGGCTCTTGGGAGGATCATCTTTACTTGGTAGAGTTTTCTTACAACAACAGCTACCAGGCCAATATCGAAATATCACCATTTGAGGCATTGTATGGACGGAGATGCCGCACTCCATTATTATGGGATGATGTTGGAGAGCGAGCTTTATTGGGACCAGAGATGGTAGTGGATGCAACTGAGAAAGTGAAGCTCATCAGGGATAGGCTTCGGGTGACGCAGGATAGACAGCGACATTGGGCCGATAGCCACCGAAGATCGTTGGAGTTTGAGGTATAAATTTTATTTTGCATTGCTTGTGATTGTTTGTTTTTGTTAAAGTGCTAAGGCGGTATTTCGTGCTTGGTTGGCAGTCTAGTTTTCTTGAGGATTTCTCCGACACGTGGCACGATTCATTTCGGTGGAGGCGGAAAGCTTAGTCCATGATTCATCGGACCTTTCAGTATTCTTGAGAGGGTCGGTGCAGTTGCTTATAGACTAGAATTACCACCTGTATTGGAGGGAGTGCACAACGTGTTCCACGTATCGTAGCTGAGATAGTACATGGCAGATCCTAATCATGTGTTGGATCACTCGAAGATAGAGGTGGGCCCTACTCTTAGCTATCCAGCGAAGCCAGTTGAGATTCTGGATCGGAGAGAGAAAGTGCTCAGCAAACAGACTATTCCTTTTTTTTGTGTCACGTGGAGGCATCACTCGCTAGGATAGAGTACCTGGGAGCGAGAGGCCGAGATGCGCGAGCGATATCCATATATGTTTTAGCTGTGAGGTATAATTTTTTTTGCTTATATTTATTGCTTTTGGTAGTTAGTTTCTTCCTTAATTTCGAGGACAAAATTTTTCTAAGGTGGGTAGGATTGTCACCCTCACTTTTTCAACTAAGGGTAGTTTGGTAATTTAACATAGGTATTTATTTTTTAGAATTATTAATATTAAATATTGTACATGTTGTATTATTATTTATTATATTATTTATTCATTGTAAGTTGTTAGATTTATTTTGGACTTGTGTAGTGGACCTAACTAGTTAGTTTAGATCCATGGACCCAATATTTAATTCTAGTTTAGATTGAGCCCAATAGTAAGCCCATTCTTTAGGAGGATGAATTAATTAGTGAAACCAATTAGACTAGAACCTTCCCTCCTTAATTAATTTCTTCATGAGAGGCCCCAAGGTGTGTTTTGGATATTTTATAATTACTTAGAGGAGGGGCAAGGGCCGGCCACCTTTAGGGAGGAGAGAGAGTCTCTCTCTTCTTATTTACATTCCAATCTAGATCTAGAATTTTTTCTCTTCAAATTTCTTCATTCACACATAAATTCATACTCAAATTTTTCCCAATTCCTTCTTTATTCATCATTTGAGGCTAGAAGAGTAAGGATCTACAAGGAGGAAGCAAGAATCTACAAGGAGGAGCAAGGATCTACAAGTTGGAGGCTACTTTCACCCAAATTAGGATTTTTATTGGAAATTCATCTCTCAATAGGTACAATTCGATTTTTTCTCTTTAATTAGGTTCAAAATCTGTATTTTAACCAAAAGAAACTATCTCATATGCTAAGGCTACCCATAGAAATTAGAATTAGGTTCATAGGAAGCCTATGGAGAAAGTTACGTGGTATTTTTTGTCAATTTTGGAAGAATTTCGAGATTCTCACATCTTGTGTTTGTCAATTGGTCAATTAGATCAAATTAACATGTGTTTGATTGTGTGTGACTAGTGTCGTATCCATAATTGTGTAGGCCGTATCCCGACAATTTGGAGATACGGACACGTAGTTGAATATTTATTTTTTTGTATTATTCATAATTATTATTTTAGACTTGCTCGTGTCCTTTGGGATACGTTTGGTTGTGCGATGGGGCCGTATCACAAGCGTATCATAGAATGAGTGTGATACGGGTGCGGTGCACACCACGTGTTTGTTCATTGTACCTTAATTCATTTGACGTATATATCTATTAGATATGATATATTATAATTGTATGGTTATGTATATATAGCTATATGTATACGTATCTCTATTATATTATATACATATATATACGTAGCTTGGTGTATAGATGTAGTGATATATATATATATATATATGTGTTTATATATGTAGATAGATAGCTATATGTATATGTGTATATTTGTATTTATTTATATATGTATTGATGAGTGTGTATATACATGTTGATATATATTATGTGTATGTGTGTATGTGTGTATGTGTGTATGTGTGTGCATTTGTGTGAGTGTGTGGATGTGTTGAGAGGGGTTGATCCACTTAATGCAAGGGATGCAGTTTCAGCACAACAGCAGTACCATCAATTGAATGCAGTAAAGCAATAACAATTACAGCAAAAGGAGAGGGCAGTAGCTGCAACCACAGCAGGATCTAGCATTGTAGCAAGCCTGCAGTTACATCAGTGCAGCAGTGAGCAACTGCACAATAAGAGGTGTAGCAGCAACTACACAGCATGCATCAACTGCAAGCAGAGCCCGCAGCAAGCAATGGTAGCATGCTGCAACAAGAAGCAGGATCTAACAACTACACAACAGGGTGTGCAAGGCAATCAGCAGATTCAGCAGCCTCGAGCCAACTACACAGCAGTAATGCATTCGGCTTGCAGGCATTGGCAGTTGTAAGCATTGCAGCTTATGCAAACAGTAAATGAGCAACAGCAGCTTCAACAGCAAGCACAGCAAGGTATGAGGACAGTTAGTTAAGGTATGGTTAGCTAGTAGTTTATTAGTGGTTTAGTTAGTAGATATAGCTATTAATAGTTAATAGTTAATTACTTTGTTAGGTAGTTGTATATAGATACATGTTAGTCTAATAGTTTGTTATATACATACTTGTTAGACTAATAACTATATGTATATAAGTATTGATGGTAAGTTAGTAGTGTAGTATTGATAGTATTGTACGTTAAGTAGTTAGTAGTATTTGATAGTTTATTTAATTTTAGTATATAGTTAGAGTATTGGTAGCGAGCTATATATTAGGATTTGAATTACCTTGTGATACCAAGGTAATGTCAAGGTATTGGTCGATACTCGAGGTATTGGGTTTTAGTATCAAGATGGTATGTAGGTAATGAGATGCGCATTGGTTCAAAGCCAAGGTATCCTCTTTTCATTAGTTAGCTAAGATTAATATATGCATTGTCATGTATATATATATATAAATTAATATTTATATATCTAAAAACTTGTGTATCCTACGATACGGTGTTTTGGTTGTATCCTAGTATCTTAGTTTAGCTAGTGTGGCATAGTTACATAGTGTATGGACCTAATATCCTAGAGATAGACTCATACAACCTAGACATAGCCAGTTTGACCATGTTTGACTAGAGTTGACCTAGTTTGACTGTTTTGACTTAGAAATAGCTTTTTGACCTAGAATTAAGATTGTTTAACTTATTTTCTTTCTGAATCCTTGTATTGATGCAATATACCATATATAGGTCTGTGTGACACCAACTTGGGCATCGAGAGACACACCTTGATCCGGTCTTCAGGCGAGTACATTTCTCTGTTAGTTTTTATTTCATAATAGTGTATATATCTTATGTTCTAGAACTGTATACTTGATTCCGACACAGTGGTTTCATGGACTGGTACTACATGGATCCTGTTAGGAGATGTTATCCCCTACTGTATTCAGCGGGTACTCCTTCACATGTATTTTATCGTGTGTGTTGGGTATTGATAATTTATATTTTGTGTTCACATACTGCTCGTGTTCAGTATGCTTATATTCGGGTACACATATTGCTCATGTTCAGTGTGCACATATTCGTGTTCGTAATGTGTCGTAATTGGATCCATTGGTATTAGTGGGGGATGGGGGAGTAGGAATTGAATATGTGATCAAAGCCCTAGTGTATTTGTTTACATGTCGATTACATACCACACTTGAAATCGATTTACCTTATTGTATTCGTGTTCAACCTAAATCGATCACATAATGAATTTGTATTCTGAGGCACATTAGTTAGATTTTAGTTATTCCTTTATATTGCAGATATTCATATTGCTTGTTCTTCATTCCAGTACATTAATTATAATAACTTGGAGGAGGGGAAAGGGCCGGCCACCTTTAGGGAGGAGAGGGAGTCTCTCTCTTCTCATTTGACATTCCAATCGAGATCTAAAAAATTTCCTCTTTAATTTTTTCGTTTCTACACCAATTTCCTCTTCAAATTTCTTTCTAATTCCATTCCTATTCATTATTTGAGGCTAGTAGAGTAAGAATTTATAAGGAGAAAGCAAGGATCTATAAGGAGGAGCAATGATCTACAAGATGAAGGATACTTTCACCCAAATTAGGATTTTCATTTAAAATCTATCTTCCAATAGGTATAATTCAATTTTCTCTCTTTAATTAGGTTCTAAATTTGTAATTTAACCATAAGAAACTATCTCCATATGCTAAGGCTACCCATAGGAATTGGAATTAGGTTCATAGAAGGCCTATGGAGAAAGTTATGTGGTATTTTGTGTCAATTTTAGGTAAATTCCAAGATTGGCACATCTTGTGTTTGTCAATTGGTCAATTAGATCAAATTGACATGTGTTTGATTATGTGTGACTAGTGTCGTATCCATAATTGGATACGTGTAGGCCGTATCTTGACGATTTGGAGATATGGGTTGATTTGGGGGGTTTTCTCCGATATGGGGTTTTATACATGTCACATCTTGACACGGACACGTAGTTGAATATTTAATTCTTTTTATTGTTCATAATTACTATTTTAGACTTGCTCGTGTCCTTCGGGATATGTTTGGTTGTGTGGTGGAGCCGTATCGCAAGCGTATCATACCACACTTATAATCGAGTTACCTTATTGTATTCGTGTTCAACCTAAACCGATCACATAATGAACTTGTATTCTGAGGCACATTAGTTAGATTTTAGTTATTCATTTATATTATAGATATTCATATTGCTTGTTATTTATTTCAGTACATTACTTGTTCACTCTCGTTCATTTCATTAATATGTTTAGTTATCTTGTATTCTTTTTTATTATCTGGTTTATATACTCGATTATGTATTTAAAACTTCTTTTAGAGGTATGTACTTCGCTCTAATCCTGATTGGATATATTTTTCCAAATGATTTTCTCATAGATCAGTGTCCTATATTCTACGGGTCGTAGGACGGTGTACCTTTAGAGGACACTCCTATAGATCAGGAGGACTTAGTTGTAGAGCCTGAGGAGGTTTAGTTTATATTTTGGTGGACTTGAAATAGACTTTTATTGAGATTCATGACATGTATATTATTTCAGACTTGTGGATTGTATCTTGATTCTTTTCTTCATTATTTCATTCGTGCTCTATCTTCTTTAGTTTGTATTATAATTTAGTATAGTTATATTTGTGAGATACCATATTGTTCCTCCTTTTGGAGTTGAGATGATTGACAGGTACCATATATATATTGTTGAGATATTTAGTTAGTTAGAATTGACCCAGAAAGCATTCTACCGCAGATGCTGCGACATAGGCTGGGCATACCCACGTACTCGTGCCCGAATATCTGGGTGCGGATCGTGACAGGGATAACGTCGTCTTTGTCCCATCATGATTTCTTTATTGCATAAGTCCATATTTTAATCTTGCTTGTTGCTTTTCTGCAGATACATGTTAGACAAATAAAGCAATGAACATAATAGCAAGTATTATACATTTAATACATATTTGGACTATCCTAAGTTTAAGTACTAATAATGTAGTGATAGAATGATTATTAGTGATATTAAAATGTTAAACTTAATCGAATAACCATATTCGAAAACATATTAGGCTAACACTACATTAATTTGATCCCGGAAGCAGAGCCAATTTCAGAGAGAGTTTACATGATGTTACCTTATGAGTTGGAGATCTTGTACCGAATGATTGAGGATTTGAGAGCCAAGGGATTCATTAGACCTAGTGCATTGCCTTAGGGAGCACCGTTACTTCTTGTTAAAAATAAGAATGGTTCATCGCATTTAGTTATTGATTATAGAACACTAAATGTGGCCACCATTAAGAATAAGTATCCCTTGCCCAAGATAGATGATTTGTTTGATCAGCATAGTGGGGCAACTATATTTTCTAAGATGGATTTGCGGTCTAGGTATTATCAGATTAGAGTCAGAGAGCAGAACATACCCAAGACGTTATTCAGATCAAGATATAGTCATTAGGATTTCCTAGTTATGCCATTTGGAGTGACCAATGCACCAGCTATATTCATGTCGCTTATAAATAGCATCTTCATGCCTTACCTAGACCACTTTGTGATAGTGTTTATCGATGATATCTTGGTCTATAGTCGGAGTGAGAAAGAGCATGAGCAGCATCTTTGCGTCGTTCTTCAGATTCGGCAAGAGCAGTAGTTGTACGCGAAGTTCAGCAAGTGTGAGTTCTGGCTTGATCGTATCTCATTCTTGAAATATATTATTTCTGGTGTAGGAGTCGGGGTAGATCCCAAGAAGGTAGAGGATATTGAGAGTTGGCCATTACCCCATACAGTATCAGATGTGCACAGTTTCTTGTGTCTAGCAGGTTACTACAGGCAATTTATGGCAGACTTTGCTAGGATCTCTGCACCCTTGACATGGATGACGTGTAAGGATGTGCGCATTGAGTGGTCATATGCTTGTAAGACTTCTTTCGAGAAGCTCAAGCGGAGTTTAATTTTGGCTCATATTTTGACACTTCTAGTGGGCCAAGTGGGTTCTCAGTATATTGTGATGCTTCAGGAGTGGGACTAGGGTGTAGCCTTATGCAATATGGCCGAGTGATATCTTATGCGTCTCGGCAACCGTATCCCAAAATACCTAGGACTAGGAATATGTGATCATGTCAGCCGTATGTATATGGTAACTCCAATATATGAAAACCATAACACAAACGTACGCTGTATTATGAATAAAAATTCATAAGTGGTATATAATGTCATAAGTTAAAGTCAAAAATAATCTCATCCACAAAACTAAATAGAATTAAATAATCAAATATGACAATAAAGCAAGTATAAAATAGTCGAGAAGAACTAATAGTTGGTTTGAGACAAATCCACTACCAAACTAGAATAAGAAAGAAAATATAATAAGTACATCATCTGATGACCAGAGAGGCTCGAAGGGAAGACCTCCTCGAAAGAGAAAGAAGTAGCAAGTACTGATTCGTGCTCCTACAAATAGTCATGATCGTCTACACTTGGAAAGGGACCAGGTCCTCAGAGGAACGTAACAAGATACATAGAAACATGCCGAATGTACAGTAAATAAATAGTATCAAGAAACTAAGCAAGACTTGATCATACAAAGTTTAAAACTATCCTAATCATGGTGCATATATGAGAACAACTACTCGTGCGTGAACTGCCGAATGGCATCAAGGTCAAACCACCAAAGCTCTCAGCGAACTACGGCTAGACAAGTCAAACCATAGACCTTCGTGGCCACTAGGATAACAACATAAGCCTATCCTTCGTGGACACAAGGTTAAAATAAAAGTAAAATAAGGAAAAGCAGTTCATACAGGTATACTCGTTCTCCCCATCTCGTGGCTCAATCTCGAAAAATATGACAATGACTCGAGGGTAGTGCAAGTAAATAATGGTGTCTATAACGACGTACGAAAGCAACAAATCTAGTAAACATGGGCCTAAGCATGTGTTCACAATAACTCCAAGACATCCTATCATAATATACATCTATGATATAAAATTAAAAGCAAAAACTAGTATGCGCAACTTCCACTTAAACTAATAATAGTGCAATCAACTTAACAGTATTATGGATAGGCAAGAAAATAAATAAACTATTAAATACGTGTAGAAATTTGGCAAGGTATACTTGCAGAATAAAAATAAAGACATGTACACATAAAAATAATGGGAACAATTCATGTAAATAAACTTTACAAAGTTGGCAAGGTATCTTGCCTGCTCTAAAAAAAGGATGAAGACGCAAATTAAGACGTCGTCCGATCTTTTCGTCATATAAATTAAACAAGTTAGATTTACAAAATTGGTTGGATAGGTTTTCTAGTCCAATCTATTTTAATTCTGAATAAAATAACCTAAAAAACTTATTTAATTTAATTATATTCTAATTTTAAGGCTAACCCTAGATTTTGGTTTAAAGAAAAATCAATTTAACAAATTTGAGTTCTGCACACAAATCGAGGCATCATATTGACCAAAAAGTCAACCAACACAAAACCAAGATTTGTGTATAAAATTTAATATATTTTATCATTACATAATGCTAGAATCAACTGTTTCACCAAATCTCGAACCGATAAAGAATTATCGCCCATATGGCATACAGATGCCAGTTTTCGGTGTTTTTCTAGTTACTTCTAGGTTGCATAAATTTTTCAGAATAGTAAACTAGAATATTTAATTATGATAAAAATATATGTTATATATCATATATCATCATATTATCTCAAAAATACCGAAACATGTCAGATTTTGGACAATTGGCACTCCACGAATTTTCCAAAAATTTAGGTTCAAAATTTATGAAATAAATTAGGTATTCAGAAACTATACTCGAGACGGTTCCAGCACAAGAAACGGGGACGTGTTTGGAGTCCGGAGCTAGAAAATATGGCTACGCGAATTTGAGAAAATCCTAGATGAAATCTCCGCAAAGTCTCTCTCCTCTAATTTTGACGAAAATAATGAAACCCTACCTATGCACAAATATATATATAGGCATTAACCGATGGGTGGGCAAAGGTGGGTAGGTTAGGGCTGACTATGTATGTTGACTGGGTATGTAAATACATTTTAATAACCATAAATTATTTATTAATCAGTTTGGACCTAATTAACTCCAAATAAATATGTAAAAATATCATAAAAATTCAGAAAAAATATAAAAAATATAAAATACCATTATAAACCCTATAAAAATACTCCTAGGCTTGCACAATAAATTCTAGAACTCCTAGAAAATTAGTATTTAGCCTATTTTAAAATTAAATAAATTTAATTAAATTTTAAAAAATTCTAAATAAATTACATAAAATATATTTAATCATTTTAACACTAAAATAATTGTTTGATAGAAAAATATGCAAGTATGATCTCACAATAAATCATGGAAGCTCTAAAAAATTATGTTTCCTAGGTTTTAATAACTCCAAAATTCTAGAAATTTCAAAAAATATTAAAATAGCCAGAAAATGATTCTAAATAAGTATTTATATAAGTAATTAAATTAAAGAAATTATTTTCTAATTAACTAACAAAATAGCTAAAAAATCCAATAATTTAAGAAAAATACTAAAATTAAAAATTAAAAATTAGTGATTTTACATTCTACCAAACTTACAAAAATTTTATCCTCGAAATTAAAACTAAACCATATTCGTAACAATTTATTATAGTCATTAACTGTCACGACCCGCACCCGGTTATTCGGGCACAAGTACGTTGGTACGTCCAGCCTACGCCACAGTGTCGGCGGTAGTACGCTGTCTAGGTCATTTTCTGGGATCAATAAATATCTATCCCATCCACAATAAAGTAAATAGACAAGGAAAATAACAGAAAATAGGAATGCTAAGATTTTATAAACAAAATGTGATATACAATCCATGGTTTAATACAGAATCCAGAAGATAAATCGGGGACAAACCCGAGTATTATGCTGAAAGGAAAAAACTAGCTAACTGGCTACTACTCCTCAAAGGTAGTCTCCTGAGTGGGAACCGGCTTCTCAACTGTATCACCTGCTACCTCATATGGGCCATAAAAGGTGGGGGCAAAGTTCTCATCATCGTCTAAAACAACGGATCCAGTCAGGAAAGGAGCAAAGTACACAACACACAACAAGATTTAAACTAAATATTTGTGACAGGTAGAAAAGAACTGACTAAGCATCATGTTGAGATTATGCATAAATAAATAGTGAAATTAACTGAGAAATAATGCTATAAATCAGGACTATAAGTAAAACATGATTAATTGCTATAAACCAGAAATATGAGTAAAACAGGAATAAAATGTGACAGGAAATGTAACTGTAACAAGACAACAAGAACTGCAGCAAGACAAGAAACTATGTGTGTAAACTTGTGTATTTAGAATACATAGTTGGCATGTAGGGGGTTATAAGGCTAATCAGGTCGTCATAGACGGCTATCAGACATGAATAATCGAGTATCAGGCTGATGGTACAGTCGCGTACCAACAGCTATCAGACAGGAACAGGGGGAAGGGTAAACTACATGCCTTCTAGTATTCTCCCACCCGACACGAAAAGCAAGACATGAACTCCAGTATTCCAGACATAAAATCCAGTATTCTAACACTACGTGTAGACATCAATGGTACTAGTAAAGCAGAGAATTAATTATCACAATATAAAGATTAAACTTGAAGTGCCGGTACTCGCCTGATGTTTGGATCCAATTATAGTTCTATCCTCGGGGAATATTCCAGAAATGTGTCCAGATACTAAAATAAACATTACCATCATGCTCAGAAGATATCAAATAGTTAGAAACGCCTGTCCTTGGGTCCAATTTGGAGACAAGGGCAAAAATGGCAGTTTTGGGTCAAAACGGAGTCCGCATGTGGGCCCGCTTTGCACCAAAAAATGTGTCAGGGTCAAAGGTCTCCAAATTTACCAAACTTAGTGTCAATAGGTCAGAAATGATGATACGAACCCAACGGAACTTCCAAAATTGGATTCCGATGAGTCGATCACAAAATCGCCCGTCGAGCGGGGCCTGTGGGGCCCACGACACGCGATTTCGTCAACATTCTCAGAATCGAACCAAACTTGGGTCACAGCACCAGCGTATCTCTATGAGTCCAATGGCACAAGTTTGTTTCGATCCGACATGTGTACAGGAAGTTAGGACGTAAAACAGAAAAGGCGGATACGGGGCGGTGTCCGCGGATACGCGTTGATCCCGGTGTGCACCCACACACGAATCGGCTTCCGCGAAATCCCACACGTCCGTATCAATGCTGTGCGCGTATCTATGAAGACCGTGCATGACCAAGTCATCCCGTTTTGCGGGGCGTACCCAGTTCCGGGGTAAATCGGGTCGATATTTTCCCTGTTTTTGGATCGCGGTGTACGATCACCACAGGACGCGATACCCCGAGCGGTTTGTCCGGGCACTGAGAGGGTCATACAGGCTTCGCAACGCAATTTACGGAATCAAAATCTGAGCTACGAGCAAGAAGATACACGCACCTGAACTGGGCTAAAAACTCGGGGTTTGAATCGTGTCCGACACGTGTCGGATTCGAAGAATTAGGGTTAGGGTTAGGGTTAGGGTTTTCTCGTCGGACTCCGGCGGTGCTGAGGCGGCGCTGAGGCGGAGGGGGCCGGGGGCTCTGCGGCGGCGCAGGGGGAGGCGGCGGAGGCGGCGCGGGGACGGTGGCGGAGGCGCTGGCTGCTGTTGTCGGAGCTGCTGCCGTTGCTGCTGCTGCTGTGTCGACGAGGGGGGGAGGAAGGAGGGGCTGGCCGGCGGAGGAGGAGGGCCGGACGGTGGCGGCGTCGGCGGCGCTCGGTGGAGGCGAGGCGGGGCGGCACGGCGGCTGAGGGGGTGGTTCAAGGCGGCTGTGGGGGGATCGAAGGAGAAGGAGGGAGGTAGTTTTATAGGCTGGGAGGGTCTGGTGGCGCCGGGCAAGGCGGAGGGAGAGGAGGTCGTGGGCGAGCGAGGCGAGCCGGCGGCCGGGCGGTGCGGCGCCGGACGCGGGCACGGCTGGAGTTTGCGGGGAAGAGGGAGAGAGGGGAGACGGGTTAGCGGGCGGGTCGGGTGGCGGGCAGACCCGACCCGACCCGGTAGGGGAGCGGGTGGACCGTAGGCCGGGCTGGGCTGGGGGAATGGGCCGGGCTGGGGTTTAAATAATAATAATAATAATAATAAAAACATTAAACAATTAATTAATTACATAATTACTTTTAGGTATTTTTAAAAAAGGTCCGGGGCCCGATAAATTCCAGAAAAATTACCCTAAGTCCAGTTTTTCATTTTATACCCAAAAATATTATTTCCATAATATTTTAATATTATTTATTATTAATTAAAAATTAGTTAATAATTAAAACCCTGATTTTAGTTACAGAAAATTCCCAAAAAATTCCAAAAAATTACGAAAAATCCAATTTTAATAATTTTGAAAAATCAGGGGCTTACAATCTATCCAACTTATAAAAATTTTGTCCTCAAAATTTAAAATTGAGCCATACTCTGTTAACCCTTCATGTACATAAAGCAGTCAATCGCAATCTCCTTGCGACAATTAAAATCCTAATCTTGTCTCATTATCGAGGTTAAGATGACTACGGTTCAATCAAAAATTCAACCTATGGTTATCACTTCTTACTTTCTTAAATTATCCACAGGCAATTTTAAATTAAGTCCATATAGCATCTTCAAGATTTGCATACGCTTATAATTTGCCTCACGAGTGTAACTATCATAATTTCCTCTAGAAGTGATTCGAGTCCAATAGTATTCCCATTCACAATCGTATGCTTCAACTTTTTAAATTTCATTTACCTCATCAATAATCCAACTAGGTAGTCCAACCATTTAATTCTTAATTCACACCATCAAATTGAAAAATAATTTAAATGTAGTCCACCAAAGTTCAAATCTGAAATTCTATATTTTTATCCTCTAAATTGATGATTTTACTTTCATTATTTCAAAAATTTAAATCATGTACCTAAGATATAACTATTGGGTCCTCGATATCAATTCATTAATTATCTTAGTCACTCCTCTAAATTTTCAAATTAGAATGGCTTGAACCTCTCCCAATCTAATCTTACTCGGTCACAATCTTAAAGAAAATCCTCTCAAGTTGACAATGCACTGCTACCCAACTTAGAATTTATCCATCCATCACAAAAGGCTATATACCTTAAGAAAATATTTCTTAATATGTTTACTCATGTCATTCAATCCTCGGAACTTCAACGTCGATCATTTCACATATGATATGTCCTTAATTTCGAAAGAATAATTCTCAAGTATGTGATCGGCCTATGGGGCATGTCTAGTATTCTCTATGCATCAAACTTATACCAAGCACGAGATTTCGTCTTTCCGAAATAAGGGAAGACAAAGATCAATAATAAAGAGTTCAAGGGTGAGGTGATAGAACAGAAGTATAGGGATCAAGGCGTTTGAAAAATTCAAATGGGAATTGTCAAGCAGTTGTGGATTGAATCCTATCTTGGAAATTCCTATTCACATGCTCGTATTAATACAGTTATGTAATCGATACGATATGCTCGGACATATCTAGAGGGCAAGTATACTAGTCAACTATATATCTCAATCCATGTAAAGTATTATTTCGAAGGGCGAATCAAGCGCACTATGGTTGATCAGACCGTAATACACTGATTCTGAAATATATCATTGTGGGCCTCCCCAATAATACACTGGTCATGAACAATCTCGATAAAGAGTAAGCTTACAAAATTAGGCTATAGAATAGCAGTATAAGTCAAGTACATCAAAATTTAGTGCGCTAGATGATGATGAAAGGAGGTACAATTTAATTGAGTTCACAAAACAACACACAATAAGCACAGTAATAAAAGACTCTATAATTATCAAATATAAAAGCATACCAGGTTATTAGCAAGTTCAAAATTTTTAGGTTGGGGCTGAGGTCACGAACCAATAGGCACGAGCTAAACAACACTAGAAACGGTATCTACAAATCACTTACGCGCATTAGCTACTCCAAGAGTCTGCGTGTTCTCCACGGTCATGTTGGTAGAGCATCTCGTGGTGATCTTGTAGGAACCTTGTCGCTTGCTGCTAGATCCATTATTCTGTATCCAAAATAAACGATGAGAGGCGCACAGGAATCAAGGCAGGATGCAAGTCAAGGAATTAATTCGAGTCCGAGATAGGTGTCAAGAACGATTCAAGCAAGTGGATGAGATCCTAAACTTATCCTTATCTTATTGCAGGCCTGTTCGGTCCCTAAGTGGAAATCGAACAATTTAGTCGTTGACCTGCATGGGCCACCACAAAAACGTGTCACAACCCGTACCCGATTATTCGGGCACAAGTACGTGGGTACGTCCAGCCTACGCCGCAGTGTCGGCGGTAGTACGCTGTCTAGGTCATTTTCTGGGATCAATAAATATCTATCTCATCCACAATAAAGTAAATAGACAAAGAAAATAACAGAAAATAGGAATGCTAAGATTTCATAAACAAAATGTGATATACAATCCATGGTTTAATACAGAATCCAGAAGATAAATCGGGGACAAACCCGAGTATTATGCTGAAAGGGAAAAACTAGCTAACTGGCTACTACTCCTCAAAGGTAGTCTCCTGAGTGGGAACCGGCTTCTCAACTGTATCACCTGCTACCTCATATGGGTCATAAAAGGTGGGGGCAAAGTTCTCATCATCGCCTAAAACAACGGATCCAGTCAGGAAAGGAGCAAAGTACACAATACACAATAAGATTTAAACTAAATATTTGTGACAGGTAGAAAAGAACTGACTAAGCATCATGTTGAGATTATACATAAATAAATAGTAAAATTAACTGAGAAATAATGCTATAAATTAGGACTATAAGTAAAACATGATTAATTGCTATAAACCAGGAATATGAGTAAAACAGGAATAAAATGTGACAGGAAATGTAACTGTAACAAGACAACAAGAACTGCAACAAGACAAGAAACTATGTGTGTGAACTTGTGTATTTAGAATACATATTTGGCATGTAGGGGGTTAAAAGGCTAATCAGGCCATCATAGACGGCTATTAGACATAAATAATTGAGTATCAGGCTGATGGTACAGTCGCGTACCAACAGCTATCAGACAGGAACAGGGGGAAGGGTAAACTACATGCCTTCTAGTATTCTCCCACCCGACACGAAAAGCAAGACATGAACTCCAGTATTCAAGACATGAAATCCAGTATTCTAACACTACGTGTAGACATCAATGGTACTAGTAAAGCAGGGAATTAATTATCACAATATAAAGATTAAACTTGAAGTGCAGGTACTTGCCTGATGTTTGGATCCAATTATAGTTCTATCCTCAGGGAATATTCCAGAAATATATCCAGATGCTGAAATAAACATTACCATCATGCTCAGAAGACATCAAATAGCTAGAAACGCCTGTCCTTGGGTCCAATTTGAAGACAAGGGCAAAAACGGCAGTTTTTGGGTCAAAACGGAGTTCGCCTGTGGGCCCGCTTTGCACCGAAAAATGTGTCAGGGTCAAAGGTCTCCAAATTCACCAAACTTAGTGTCAACAGGTCAGGAACGATGATACGAACCCAACGGAACTTCCAAAATTGGATTCCGATGAGTCGATCACAAAATCGCCCGTCGAGCGGGGCCTGTGGGGCCCACGACACGCGATTTCATCAACATTCTCAGAATCAAACCAAACTTGGGTCACACGACCAGCGTATCGCTACGAGTCCGATGGCATAAGTTTCGTTTCGATCCGACATGTGTACAGGAAGTTAGGGCATGAAACAGAAAAGGCGGATACGGGGCGGTGTCCGCGGATACGTGTTGATCCCGGTGTGCACGTACACCCGAATCGGCTTCCGCGAAATCCCACACGTCCGTATCAACGCTGCGCACGTATCTGTGAAGGCCATGCACGACCAAGTCATCCCGTTTGGCGGGGCGTACCCAGTTTCGGGGTGAATCGGGTCAATATTTTCCCTGTTTTTGGATCACGGTGTGCGATCACCACAGGACGCAATGCCCAGAGCGGTTTGTCCGGGCACCGAGAGGGTCATACAGGCTTCGCAACGCAATTTACGGAATCGAAATCCGAGCTACGAGCAAGAAGATACACGCACCTGAACTGGGCTAAAAACTCGGGGTTTGAATCGTATCCGACACGTGTCGGATTCGAAGAATTAGGGTTAGGGTTAGGGTTTTCTCGTCGGACTCCGGCGGTGCTGAGGCGGCGCTGAGGCGGAGGGGGCCGGGGGCTCTGCGACGGCACAGGGGGAGGCGGCGGAGGCGCTGGCTGCTGTTGCCGGAGCTGCTGCCGTTGCTGCTACTGCTGTGTCGATTAGGGGAGGAGGAAGGAGGGGCTGGCCGGCTGAGGAGGAGGGCCGGACTGTGGCGGCGTCGACGGCGCTCGGTGGAGGCGAGGTGGGGCGGCACGGCGGCTGAGGGGGTGGTTCGAGGCGGCTGTGGGGGGATCGAAGGAAGAGGAGGGAGGTGGTTTTATAGGCTGGGAGGGGCTGGTGGCGCCGGGCAAAGCGGAGGGAGAGGAGGTCGTGGGCGAGCGAGGCGGGCGGGCGGCCGGGCGGTGCGGCGCCAGATGCGGGCATGGCCGGAGTTTGCGGGGAAGAGGGAGAGAGGGGAGACGGGTTAGCGGGCGGGTCGGGTGGCGGGCAGACCCGACCCGACCCGGTAGGGAACGGGTGGACCGTGGGCCGGGCTGGGCTGGGGGAATAGGACGGGCTGGGGTTTAAATAATAATAATAGTAATAATAATAATAATAATAATAATAATAATAATATTAAACAATTAATTAATTACATAATTACTTTTAGGTGTTTTTAAAAAAGGTCCAGGGCCCGATAAATTCCAGAAAAATTACCCTAAGTCCAGTTTTTCATTTTACACCCAAAAATATTATTTCTATAATATTTTAATATTATTTATTATCAATTAAAAATTAGTTAATAATTAAAACCCTGATTTTAATTACAGAAAATTCCAGAAAATTGCAAAAAATCCAATTTTAATAATTTTAAAAAATCAGGGGCTTACATTAACACTTCATTGCCAACTAGCAGTTCTTTCTAAAAGGTTATGGTGAGCCATCCTAGCACTTTTTCTAAAAGGTTATGGTGAGCCATCCTAGCACTTTTCTTTCTTATCGTTTATACACTATTCTTGTATCCCTTAAACTCATATACACTACCCAACTTACAAGAATACAACTAATAGTGTAATTAACCAATAAAGCATATATACCTAGTACAAGTCACCATCCTAGCCTCTATCAAGCACGAAAGAAAAGATACGATTGATATTGTGAAAGGATCAAGCAAGATATAATTAAAGTAGTCAAATGAGAATTCAAAATAAAATCAAGGAAGGTGATTTAAATAAGTGGATTAGATCCTATACTCTAATAATATTCGCAGGCTTTCTCGATACAGTAAAGTAATCGAGACAATATATTCTCGACATGCATGGGCCACCACAAAAATATGTCACGTCCCAGTCCCAAAATACGTAGGACTAGGAATACATGAGCATGCCAGCCATATGTATATGGCTACTCCAATATGAAAACCATAACACATACGTACGTTGTATTATGAATAAAATTTTATAAGTGGTATATAATGTCACAAGTCAAAGAAAATACTAATCTCATCCATAAAACCAAATAGAAATAAATAACAAAATATGACAATGAACCAAGTATGAAATAGTCAAGAAGAACTGATAGTTGGGTGGAGACAAATCCACTACCAAACTAGAATATGAAAGAAAATATAGTAAGTACATCATCTGATGACCAGAGAGGCTCGAAGAGAAGATCTCCTCGAAAGAGAAAGAAGTAGCAAGTACTGATTCGTGCTCCTACAAATAGTCATGATCGTTCACACATAGAAATAGACCAGGTCCTAAGAGGGACGTAACAAGATACATAGAAATATGTCGAATGTACATTAAATAAATAGTATCATAAAACTAAGCAAGACTTGATCATACAAAGTTTGAAACTACGCTAATCACTGTACGCATATGAGAACAACTACTCGTGCGTGAACTGTCGAATGGAAACGAGGTCAAACCACCATATCTCTCAGTGAACAACGGTTAGAGGAGTCAAACCTTAGACCTTCTTGGCAACTAGGATAACAACATAACCCTATCCTTCGTGGACACTAGGCTAAAATGAAAAAAAAAATAAAGAAAAGTAGTTTATACAGGTATACTCGTTCTCCCCATCTGGTGGCTCGATCTCTAAAAATATGATATTGACTCAAGGATAATGCAAGTAAATAATGGTGCCTATAATAACGTACGAGAGCAACAAGTCTAGTAAACATGGGCCTAGGCATGTGTTCATAATAACTCCAAGACATCCTATCATAATATACATCTATAATACAAAATTAAAAAAAAACTAGCTTACACAACTACCACTTAAACAAATAATAGTGCAATCAACTTAACGATATTATGGATAGGTAAGAAAATAAATAAACTGTTAAATACGTGTACAAATTTGGCAAGGTATAATTGCAGAATATAAATAGAGACATATACACATAGAAACAATGAAAATAATGCATGAAAATAAATTATACAAAGTTGGCAAGGTATCTTGCGTGCTCTGAAAAAAGGATCAAGTCGTAACTAAAAAAGTCATCCGATCTATCCATCACATAAATTAAACAAGTTAGATCTACAAAAGTGGTTGGATAGGTTTTCTAGGCTAATCTATTTTTATTATGAATAAAATAACCTAAAATACTAATTTAATTTAATTATATTCTAATTTTAAGGCTAATCCTAGATTTTGGTTTAAAGAAAAATTAATTTTACGAATTCGAGATCCGTGCCACGCAAATCCAGGTATTCTGTTGACCAAAATGTCAACTAATACAAAACCAAGATTTTTGTGTGAAATTATGTAGATTTCAGCGGTACATAATGCTAAAATCGACGGTTTTACTAAATCTTGAACCGGTAAAAACTTATCGCCCATATGGCACACACATGACAATTTTCAGTGGTTTTCTAGTTATTCTATGTTGCACGAATTTTTTAGAATAGTAAACTAACATATTTAATTCTAATAAAAATATACGTTATAATTTAACATGTCATATTTTCGAAACTTTAAACAGATCGTGATTCTGAGTTTGGGATCTCCCAAAATCTTGAAAACATCAAAACTTGTCAGATTTTTGACAACTGACACTCCACGAATTTTCCAAAAATTTAGGTTAAGAATTTATGAAAATAAATTATGTATTCAAAAATTATACCTCGAGATAGTTCTAATGCAAGAAACAGGGACACGTTTGGAGTCCGGTGCTAGGAGATATGGCTACACGAAGTTGAGAAAATCCTAGATGAAACCTCCTCAAAGTCTCTCTCCTCTAATTTCGGCAAAAATAATCAAACCCTATGCACACATATATATAGGCATTAGCCGACGGGTGGACCCAAACGGGTGGCTTAGGGCTGAATGTGTATGCTGACTGGATTTTTAAATATGTTTTAATATCCAAAAATATTTATTAATCAGTTTTGACCTAATTAACTACAAATAAATATGTAAAAATATCAAAAAATCAGAAAAAAATAAAAAATAAAAAATGTAAAATATTATTATAAACCCTATAAATTCTAGGCTTGCATAGTAAATTCTAGAACTCCTAAAATATTAGTATTTAACCTATTTTAAAATCAAATAAATTAAATTAAATTCCAGAAAAATATGCCTATTAACCCTAAAATAAATGTTTGATAGAAAATATGCAAGTATGATCTCACAAAAAATTATGGAAGCTCTAAAAAATTATGTTTTCTAGGTTTTAATTACCCAAAAATTCAAAAAAAATTATAAAATAGCCTGAAATAATTCTAAATAAGTATTTATATAAGTAATTAAATCAAAAAAATTATTTTCTAATTAACCAAGAAAATAGCCAAAAAAAACCCAATAATTTAATAAAAATACTAAAATTAAAAATTTAGGATTTAACAAAACCATGAGAAGAGTTATCCGACACATGATCTTGAGTTGATAGGAGTATTATTTATACTTAAGTTCTGGAGGCATTACCTATATGGTGATCGAGTGAAGATCTTCATAGGCCACAAGAGCTTGAGCTATGTGTTCATATAGACAAAACTCAACATGAGGCATAGGAGGTAGCTCGAGTTATTGTTGGACTACGATCTTGACCTTCGGTATCATCCATGAAAGGCCAATGTCGTAGCAGACACTTTGAGCATGAGAGGAGAAGCTTATTGCTTGACGGAGCAGTGCCAGATTTTGGAGGATCTGTAGGAGATGGTGTCACAATCCATACCCGGTATAGGGATGCAAGTAGTAAACAACGTCTAGCCTAAGCCGTAGCATCGGTGGTAGAACGTTATTTGGGTAAACTATCTATCTAATAATCAAGACATAACAATACCACCAATATAATATGAATATACTCAATCACAAATCTATAGATAAAATAAAGCATGAATATGATAAAAGAATAGAGGAGTCACAAATACAGCTCACAAGACAAAATAATATCCAATGAGTCAGAGAAATACTAATAACAATGCTGGAGACAAATCCAGTACAACAGAAAACTAACTACTAAGCTACGAGTCCTGGGTCGTCTGTCTCAGTCGGGATGAGACCCTCCTAAGCCAAGGTCTTTGGTTCTAAGCCAACCATGTCCTGAGGCCCGTAGAGAGTGAGGTACCACTCCTCAGTGTCATCTAGAAAAAATATATCTAGTCAGAAAAGGAGCAAAGAACATCTCTAACAGCAGTTCTAATAAATGATATAAAGTATGTAACAGTAAATTGATCTGAATATATAGGATACAATATAAGATAAAAGAGATATGCAATAAAGAAAATACTAAAAATAAATACAAGAATGAACAATATAAAAATAAACAAGAAGTACCAATACTAAGTGAGTGGGTACCAGCTTTAACATGTGATCGGCTTGAAAACTTTTACAAGAATTATGGCCTGGTTAATAATGTGTGCGGTGTATGATCAACGCTCACAAGGAATAAGACATGCACAAGGAGGGTATGATCACATATATACACTATATACTCCTCGTTCTCGATCGGTATAGTGGATCCAACCATGGTACGTTTTGACACAAGATTCACTGGGTAGGTAGCTAGTCTCCCCAAGAATCAATATCTGTACATGTACAAGAAGAATAAGGAAACAAGGCTTGCACAAGATATACCATATATACCAAGGAATAACATCTCATGACGAGACCCGAATATACTAATCTGTGTAACCAATATGTCAAGAAATCAAGGATATATACACTAAATACAAGGAACATAGAGGATATTATAAATGAGAAACTATCAGAGAATGTACTCGCCTGAAATCTGGTGAATAGTATCAAAGATATCTGGTACGGTGCCTCGAAGACCTAAATATGGAATATTATATCAATACAAGATTTTAGAATAAAATTAAGTTAAACTAGTCAACTTCTAGGTCATAAAGCCATTTCTAAGTCAAAATAGTCAAACTAAGTCAACTCTAGGTCAAACTAGTCAAACTTGGTCAAACTAGCTATTTCTAGGTTGTATAAGTCCATCTCTATGATATTGGTTCCATACACTACGTAACTAGGCCATACTAGCTATACTAGGATACTAAAAAACCAACAAGCTACCGTATCATAAGATACGCAATTGATTAGATATAAAAATATTATAATATCTATATACAATCAACAATATATAATATTTCTAACTAAACTAATGCTAAGTGGATACCTTGGCTTTGAACCAAAAGCGGTATCACACCACCTACACACTCATCTTGATGTTCAAACCCAATACCTTTTGGTATCTCAAGGTAATTCAATATCTAATATATCTAACTACCCAAACACCTAACTATATACTAATATTTATTTACCTTATGAATATACTATACTAACTTACCCCCTTCGGATATTCAATATCCGTACCCAAGATGCCTCACTCTCATTACTTTTGTCTATCTCAAGGTAATCTAGAAATACTACTAACCAATGATAATTAGTACCTATCTACATATATATCTCTCATCTATATATTATAACTTACTAACCACCAATATATATATATATATATAGTTAACAATACGTATTTACATATAACTAACAAGTAATCAATACATATATATATGTACATATAACTTAACTAGTCAAACATTAACACTAAATAACTAGACTATAAGTTAAACTAATCTCACCTTGTTGCTGTTGTGCACCCCCTTGCTGTATACTGCAGTTGCTACTTCAGTGCTCTGCTCTAGCTGCCACAGTTGCTGCTGCATTCTGCTGCAGTTGCTGCTAATGCTGCTGCAGTTGCTGCTGGTTTGTTGTGCAGTTGCTGCTGCATGCTGCTCTCTTGGCTTCAGTTGCTGGTACTAAAGCTGTTGTGCATTGCTGGTCTCTTGCTGTTGTTGCCCTCTTCTAGCTGTTGTTGCTCGACCCCCCCCCCCCTCTCTCTCATACACACTACACCCTACTCACTCTCGCACTCTATGCACACACACACACACATGAATATAAATACATATCTATACATACACACACCATATAATATAACTATACTTATATATATATATATATATATATATATATATATATATATATATATATATATATATATATATATATATATATATATATATAGTTATATTATATATATATACCATATACATATATATATGGTATATATATATATAATATAACTATATAATATATATATATATATATATATATATATATATATATATATATATATATATATATATATATATATATATATATATATATATATATATATATATATATATATATATATATATATATATATATATACTCCTCCATATATAATATAACTATATGTATACCTCCATATATATATACTCCTCCTCATATATATATATATATATATATATATATATATATATATATATATATATATATATATATATATATATATATATATATATATATATATATATATATATATATATGTGTGTGTGTGTGTGTGTGTGTGTGTGTGGAGGTATATATATGGTATATATATATATATATATATATATATATATATATATATATATATATATATATATATATATATAACAACCACACTAGTAATGCATATGATCCCCCTATCTCTCATGACATCAACACCGCAAAATGAACATAGAATATACACATAATATAGATATACATATATATATCATATAACAATGATAAATATAACATTCTAATATCTATTACCAAGGGAAATTGAATCTAAAATATAATAAAACAAACACGTGGAGTGCATCGCACCCGTATCACACTAGATCTATGATACGCTTGCGATACGAGTCCACCACACCACCAAACATACTCCGAAGGACACGAGCAAGTCTAAACTTATAATTATGAACAATACGAAGAGGTAACTATACATCTATGTGTCCGTGTCTAAATGTGACATGCTCAAACCCCCATATTAGAGAAAAATCCCCCAAATTAATCTGTATCTCCAAATTATCGGGATACAGCCTACACGTATCCAATTATGGATATGACACTAGCCACACGCAATGAAACACATGTCAATTTGGTCTAATTGACCAATTGACAAACACAAGATGTGTCAATCTCAGAATTCTCCCAAAATTGACACAAAATAACACATAACTTTCTCCACAAGCCTCCTATGAACCTAATTCCAATTTCTATGGGTAGCCTTAGAATATGGGGTAGTTTTTAATAATTAAAATACAGATTTAGAGTCTAATTAAAGGAGAAAAAATGAATTATACCTATTGGGAGATGGATTTCTAATAAAATCTCTAAATTAAGTAAAAAGAGCCTCCAACTTGTAGATCATTTCTCCTCCTTGTAGATTCTTACTTTCTTCTTGTAGATCATTGTTCTAATAGCCTCTAATAATGATTTAGGAAAGAATTAGGGAGAAATTTGGGTATAATTTGATGTGAAAATGAAGAAATTTGGAAGAGAAAATTCTAGATCTAGATTTGAAATAGAAAAAATAAAGAGAGAGAAACTCTCTCTCCCTATATACATGGACTGCCTCATTTCTCCCTCCCCAAGCTACTATGTAATGTCTAAAATATTCTTTGGGACCTCTCATGAAGAAATAATTAAGGAAGGAAGGTTCTAGTCTAATGGGTTTAACTTAATTAATCATCGTCCTAATAAATGTGCTTCTAATTGGTCTCAAATCTAACTAGAATTAAATGTTAGTTCATGGATCTAATCTAAACTAGTTTGGTCCACTAACACAAGTCTAAAATAATAAACTAACATCTAATAATAATTGAATAATATAATAAATAATATACAATATGTACAATATTTAATTAATTATGAAATGACCAAAATACCCTTTCCTAGAAAATATGGTAGTGACAAGTCTACCCCCTTAAAATAATTTTGTCATCGAAATTCAAAGACGAAACTATCCCCAGAAAATAAAACAAAATAGAATAGAACAGAATGAGGTAAGAACATACCTCAAGGCACAAACAAATATGGGTAACGCTCTCGCATTTCATCCTCTCTCTCCCAAGTAGACTCCCCCGAAGAGTGATGCCTCCATACGACGCGTACCAAGGAAATAGTCTGGTTTCTCAGCACCTTCTCTCTCCGATCCAGAATCTCAACTGGCTGCACTGGATAGCTAAAAGTAAGGCCCACCTCTATCTTCGAGTAATCCAATACGTGACTAGAATCTGCCACGTACCGTCTCAACTAAGATACATGAAACACGTTGTGCACTCCCTCCAATGCAGGTGACAAGTCTAGTCTGTAAGCAACTGCACTGACCCTCTTGAGAATACTGAAAATTTCGATGAATCGTGGACTAAGCTTCCCACCTCCACCGAAATAAATTGTGCCCCATGTCGGAGAAATCCTCAGAAACACCAAACCACCAACCTAGAATAAACTACAACCTTAATAACTTAATCTATAACAAACAACCAATATCAAGCATAAAACAAAATCTAAAACTATACCTTAAACTCCAAAGGTCTCTGGTGTCTATCGGCCCAATGTCATTGTCTGCCCTGGGTTACCCGTAGTCTGTCTCTGATCATCTTAACCTTCTCCGCTGCATCCACAACTATCTCTGGTCCTAGCAAAACTCTCTCTCCAATATCGTCCCATGACAAGGGAGTACGACATCTTCGACTGTACAGAGCCTCAAATGGTGACATCTCTATACTATCCTGGTAGCTGTTGTTGTAAGCAAACTCAACCAAATGGAGATGGTCCTCGCAAGATTCTTCGAAATCTAGTACACAGGTGCGCAGCATATCCTCGAGAGTCTGAATAGTCCTCTATGACTGCCCATCTGTCTGGGGGTGATATGCAGTACTGAACTTGAGATGGGTGCTCAAACTCGCCTGCAAACTCCTCCAGAAATAAGAAGTAAAACGACTATCCCGATTCGAGACTATGCTATTGGAAACCCTATGTATCCTGACGATCTGCCTAAAATACATTTCTGCCAGCTTCTCCATAGACAAACTCACCTTGAAAGGCAAAAAATAGGATAAGTTGGTCAACCTGTCAACGATGACCCAAATTGCTTCTTTTTCTCCTGGAGATCGTGGAATTCCGGACACAAAATCAATAGTAATGTGCTCCCACTTCCACTGTAGAATGGGTAATAGCTGAAGTAAACCACCTGGCCTCTGACTCTCGGCTTTCACCTACTGGCACACTAAGCATCTGGATACAAACCGTGCCACTTTTCTCTTCATGCCATACCACCACACACTCTCTCGTATATCCTGATATATCTTGTTGGCACCTGGATACATGGAATACTTAGAGCGATGTTCTTCCTGCAAAACCTTCTCATGCAGCTCCCCACTAGGCACATATAATCTAACACCATGCCACAAAGAACCATCCTCCAATCCTGCTCTCACCTTAGCTCTGATGCTCCTTAGAGATACATTATCATACTGGCCTGCCTTGATCCTTTCTATCAACTCTGAGTGTATCTGCAACACCCACACATGTATAGAAAAACCAGAAACTATCATCTCAATGCCCAAGCTCTCCAAGTCCTCCAACATATACTGATCCTGTGTCAACAACATAGCTACCGGATGCCTGCTCAAGGCATCGGCAACTACATTAGCTTTTCCAGGATAATACTGCAAAGATATATTAAAATCCTTTATCAGTTCCAGCCACCGATGCTGCCTCATGTTCAACTCCTTCTGAGTGAAAATGTACTTCAAGCTCTTGTGTTCTATGAAGATCCCCACATGCTCTCCGTACAAATAGTATTTCCACAACTTTAGGGCAAAGATGACTGCTTCCAACTCTAAATCGTGGGTAGGATAGTTCTTCTCACGAGGACATAATTGTCTGGATGCATAGGCAATAACTTTCTTATTCTGCTGAAGAACACAACCCAGACCTTTCCTCGATGCATCACTATAAATAGTGAAACCTCCAGACCCTAATGGCAACGTCAAAATAGGTGCAGACATCAACCTCTTCTTCAATTCCTCAAATGCAACCTGGCACTCCTCTGTCTAAACCAACTCTATATCCTTCCTGGTGAGTCTAGTAATCGGTTCGGCAATCCTCGAAAAATCTTGCGCAAACTTCCTGTAGTAGCCTGTAGACCCAAGAAACTCCTGATCTCTGCAACTGAACTCGGGGTCTTCCAAGATTCCACTGTTGTGATCTTCTTCGGATCTACTAAAATTCTATCACCAGTCACAATATGTCCTAAAAACTCTACCTTATCCAGGAAGAACTCACACTTGGACAGCTTCTCATACAGCTTCTCCTTCCTCAACACATCCAACACAATCCACAAATGCTCCTCGTGCTCCTCCGGTGTCTTCGAATATATGAGTATGTCATCGATGAACACCACCACGAACTTATCAAGGTACTGGTAGAACACTTTATTTTTCAAATTCATAAATACCGTCAGGGCATTAGTCAACCCAAACGGCATCACCATGAACTCATACTGGCCATACCGAGTCCTAAAAGCAGTCTTTGGAATGTCCTCCGGCTTCACTTTCAGCTGGTGGTAGCCTGATCTCAAGTCTATCTTAGAAAATACCTTGGCACCACTCAACTGATCGAACAGGTCATTAATCCGTAGAAATAGGTATTTATTCTTGATAGTGAGATTATTCAATCCTTGTAATCGATGCACATGAGCACCGATCCATCCTTCTTTGGTACAAATAATACCGGTGCTCCCCACGGTAAAGAACTGGATCTGATAAATCCCTTATCCTGCAACTCATCCACTTACTTATTTAGCTTGACCAGCTCGTTGTTGTTTACTCTATAGATCTATTATAAAATTGGTTCTACACCCAGCGCCAAGTCTATAGAGAATTCAATATCTCAATCTGGCAACAATCCTGGCAATTTCTCAGGAAACACATCTAAGAACTCTGTTACCAACGGATTCGGCAACTCCTTGTCTTCCATCATAGCTCCGTAGATAATGCCTTCTCCCTACTCTGTAGCTCGTCTAGAAAACTCAAACTCTAGCTCTCCTGGTGGGCTAAACAAAACTCTACCTCCTCTATAATCTATACTAGCATGGTGCCTACTCAACTAATCCATCCGGAGTACAATATCGTAGCTCGGAAGTGGCATTACAAGTAGACACGCACTCAGCTCCCGGCCTCCTAGAGTAACTCTCCGATCCTTGCAAATATCACTAACCAAGATAATGCCTCATCCGGTCATGATCTTGTAAGTCCTAAGCAAAGATTCAATTACGAAATGATGCTTCAGAGCAAAAGAAACAGATACAAAACTATGGGATGCACTACTATCAAATAAAGCTAAAGATGGAACTGAATCAAGAAGAATAGAACCCGCGAAGACATCTCTGGTGGGATCGACATCCTCTACCGTCATAGCAAACGATCGTCCCTAACGTATACCTACCTGATGCTGGTACTGGGCATAACCCTGCTGCTGGGTCGGAAGCAGCGGTCCCCTCAGCTGTACTGCAGGTGGCCTTGCATGTGTCCTCTGAGTTAGAGCTGCTCCCTGAACTACACAACGAGGATTAGAAGGACACTCTCTCAGCTGATGCCCCTCGACACCATAATACAAACAAACTCCCAACCTTTTCCTGCAAACTTCCCAGATATGGTCGAGTTTCTTGCAGAAGTGAAAAGGAGCTTGCTGTGATTGTCTCTACTGCTGCGGTGCCTGGTGAAACGGTACTCTAGCTAGAGTCTGGCGCTGTTGCGGCTGCTAAAAAGGTCTGAACTGGAAATAAGGATGCTTAGCAGTTACTGTGCTGATGTTAGCCCCCAGAAAAGAATTACGATCTCTCTTGGGTTTCAAACCCAACTCCCGCTCAATCTTGCGTGCCTCCGCAAGTATCTCTGAATAGGTCTCATAGAAAGTTGGAATGAGGATCTTCACTTCCCAATTCAGACCCTCGCAAAAAAGGATAGCTCGAACCTTTGGCTCCCTCACCAAATACTCTGCAAAATGATTTATCCAACCAAACTTTGTTGCGTACTCCTCCAAGGACATGCACCTCTGAGTAAGGCCCTCAAACTGCCTCCCCAAGTCCTACCTATTTGCCCAAGAAAATAACTTTCTCTTGAAGAGGTCCTTGAACACCTTCCAAGACTGCCCTACATTAACAAGAATTGGCACATTCCTAAACCAAGTACGGGAGATATCGAACAGCTGAAGTCCTACTGCCTCAACCTTCAGATCCTCAGCAAGACGGGACACCCACATAAGATGCTCAATATCCTCGAGCCAATCATCAGCGTAGACGATGTCCTCCATCCCCTTGAAGACCCAAGGTTCCTGCTTCTTGAAGTCCTGAATATTACCTGGCCGAAGCTGGGCAACCTGCGGAGCAACCTGCTACTAGACCAGAACTTCTCTCTCTACTATAGCAAGGGCAAGCTGATGAGCACTCTCAATACCCTGCCGTAACATGTCGGTCTGCCTCCGGTGTGCCTCGGACTGAGCCTCTGAGCCTTCAACATCTTGCGAAAAAGTGTGAACACCTGAGTCGCATCTGTCGGGACAGAAGATGGAGGTGGAAGTCCCTCAGATACAGCCGGAACAGTCCTCTGAGTTGGAGGTGGACCTCCGAACACAGATGATACGCCAATCACCGGATTAGTGACTGGTACAGGCCCTCGGAAAGTCATAGATCTCTCAAAAATGGCTCCTCCCTGCTGTGATCTTGTCTTAGGCGGCATCCTAAGGCAAAGCGAAAGGAAGAATCAATATGGCACATGATATAATGCTTTTAAGGAAGCACAGTTAAAGATCAAATATCAATATCAAGGAAGAACAGTTAAAATAAATCAAAAGAGTTTTTCCTATATGTGATTGAGTATTCTCAGCCTATAGCCTATATCCTATATCCTAAAATAGGCTCGTAATAGCACTCAAATCAGAGCACCACTACGAATCGTACTAGTTGCGACCTCGAAGAGACCTGCAAGGGCCACCACTAAAAATGTGTCACGACCCGCAACCGGTGTAGGGATGCAAGTAGTGAACAATGCCCAGCTTACGCCGCAGCATCGACGGTAGAACGATGTTTGGGTAAACTATCTATCTAATAATCAAGACATAACAATACCACCAATGTAATATGAATATACTCAATCATAGATCTATAGATGGAATAAAGCACGAATATGATAAAAGAATAGAAGAGTCACAAATACAGCTAACAAGATAAAATAATATCCAATGAGTCAGAGAAATACTAATAACAATGCTGAAGAGAAATCTAGTACAAAAGGAAACTAACTACTAAGCTACGAGTCATGGGTCGTCTATCTTAGTCGGGCTGAGACCCTCCTGAGCCAAGGTCTCTGACTCTAAGCCAACCACGTCTTGAGGCCCGTAGTAAGTGGGGTACCACTCCTCAGTATCATCTGAGAAAATATATCTAGTCAGGAAAGGAGCAGAGTACATCTCTAACAACAGTTCTAATAAATAATATAAACTATATAACAGTAAATATATGTGAATATATATGATACAATATACAGGTATAAGAGATATACAATAAAGGAAATACTAAAAATAAATATAAGAATGAGTAATATAGAAATAAACAAGAAATACCAATACTAAGTGAGTGAGTACCAGCTTTAACATGTGATCGGCTTGGGAACTTGCACAAGGATTATGGCCTGGTTAATCATACGTGCGATGTATGATCAACACTCACAAGAAATAAGACATGCACAAGGAGGATATGATCACATATCTACACTATATACTCCCCGCCCCGACTGGTATAGTAGATCCAACCATGGTACGTTATGACACGAAATTCACTGGGTAGGTAGCCAGTCTCCCTAAGAATCAATATATTTACATGTACAAGAAGAACAAAGAAATAAGGCTTGCACAAGATACACCATACATACCAAGGAATAATATCTCATGACGAGATCCAGATATACCAATCAGTGTAACCACCATATCAAGAAATCAAGGATATCTACACTAAATACAAGGAACATAGAGGATATTATAAATGAGATACTATCAGAGAATGTACTCGCCTGAAATCCAGTGAACAATATCAAAGATGTCCAGTACGGTGCCTCGAAGACCTAAATATGGAATATTATATCAATACAAGATTTTAGAATAAAAATAAGTTAAACTAGTCAACTTCTAGGTCATAAAGCCATTTTTAAATCAAAATAGTCAAACTAAGTCAACTCTAGGTCAAACTTAGTCAAACTAACTATTTCTAGGTTGTATGAGTCCATCTTTAGGATATTAGGTCCATACACTATGTAACTAGGCCATACTAGCTATACTAGGATACTTGAAAACCAACAAGATACCGTATCATAAGATACGCAATTGATTAGATATGAAAATATTATAATATATATATACAATCAATAATATATAATATTTTTAACTAAACTAATGCTAAGTGGATACCTTGGCTTTGAACCAAAAGCGGTATCACACTACCTACACACTCATCTTGATGCTCAAACCCAATACCTTGAATAAAATCTAAAACCTTGACATTACCTTGGTATCTCAAGGTAATTCAATATCTAACATATCTAACTACCCAAACAATGAACTATATACTAATATGTATTTAACTTATGACAAAACTATACTATCTTACCCCTTCTGATATTCAATACCTATATCCAAGATACCTCACTCTCATTACCTTGGTGTATCTCAAGGTAATCTAGAAATACCACTAACCAATGCTAACTAGTACCTATCTACATATATATCTCTCATATATATATTATAACTTAATAACCACCAATATATATATATATATATATATATATATATATATATATATATATATATATATATATATATATATATATATATATATATATATAACTAAATAGTAATCAATACATATATATGTACATATAACTTAACTAGTCTGACAATAACACTAACTAACTAGACTATAAGTTAAACTAACCTCACCTTGCTGCTATTGTGCATCCCCTTACTGCATACTGCACTTGCTGCTATAGTGCTCTGCTCTAGCTGCTGTATTCTGCTGTAGTTGCTTCTACATGCTCCTGCAGTTGCTGCTAATGCTGCTGCAGTTGCTGCTGGTTTACTGTGCAGTTGCTGCTGCATGCTGCTCTCTTGGCTTCAGTTGCTGCTATTGAAGCTGTTGTGCATTGCTGGTCTCTTATCGTTGTTGCCCTCTTCTAGTTGTTGTTGCTCGACCCCCCCCCCCCTCTCCACACATACTACACCCTACTCACTCTATGCACACACACACACACATGAATATAAATACATATCTATACATACACACACCCATATAATATATCTATACTTACATATATACATATGTGAACATATTACCAACCTATATATATATATATATATATATATATATATATATATATATATATATATAACAACCACACTAGTAATGCATATGAACCCCCTATCTCTCATGGCCATCAACACCTCAAAATAAACATAGAACATACACATAATATATATATATATATATATATATATATATATATATATATATATATATATATATATATATATGATAAATATAACATTCTAATAGCTATTACCAAGGCAAATTGAATCTAAAATACAATAAAAGAAACACGTGGAGTGCATCGCACTCGTATCACACTAAATCTATGATACGCTTGCGATATGAGTCTACCATACCACAAAACGTACTCCAAAGGACACGAGCAAGTCTAAAATAATAATTATGAATAATAAGAAGAGCTAACTACACATTTACGTATCTGTGTCTAAATGTGACATACTCAAACCCCTATGTCGGAGAAAAATCCCCAAATCAACCTGTATCTCCAAATTATCGAGATACGGCCTACACTTATCCAATTATGGACACGATACTAGCCACACAATCGAACACATGTCAATTTGGTCTAATTGACCAATTGACAAAAACAAGATGTGTCAATCTCGGATTCTCCTAAATTTGACACAAAATAACACATAACTTTCTCCATATGCCTCCTATGAACCTAATTCTATTCCTATAGGTAGCCTTAGCATATGGGATAGTTCCTAATGATTAAAACATAGATTTAGAGTCTAATTAAAGGAAAAAAAACTAAATTATACCTATTGGGAGATGGATTCCCAATAAAACTTCCAAATTGAGTGAAAAGAGCCTCCAACTTATAGATCATTGCTCCTCCTTGTAGATTCTTGCTTCCTCCTTTTATATCCTTGTTCTAATAGCCTCCTATGATTATTTGGGAAGGAATTGGGAAAAAATTTGGGTGGAATTTGATGTAAGAATGATGAAATTTGGAAGAGAAAATTCTAGATCTAGATTTGAAATGAAAAAATGAAGAGAGAAACTCTCCCTCCCTATATACATGGCCTGCCACATTCCTCCCTCCTCAAGCTACTATGTAATGTCTAAAATATCTTTTGGGGCCTCTCATGAAGAAATAATTAAGGAAGGAATGTTCTAGTCTAATGGATTTAACTTAATTAATCATCCTCCTAATGAATGGGCTTCTAATTGGGCTCAAATCTAACTAAAATTAAATGTTGGTCCATAGATCTAATCTAAACTAGTTAGGTCCACTAACACATGTCCAAAATAATAAACTAACATATAACAATAAATAAATAATACAATAAATAATATACAACAAGCATAATATTTAATTAATTATAAAATGACCAAAATATTCTTTCCCAGAAGATATGGTAGTGACAGATGGGTATCGAGGTAGTATTACCTGATAATATTTATTTTATTGTGAGTGTGTAGGTCCAGTCTTCTATACTTGATAGGATCAGAGCAGAGCAGACTGGTGATGTCAGACTTCAGCAGGTCAGAGCAGAGTGTGAATCAGGATGCAGACCAAAGTTGAGAATTCATGAGGATGGGACTCTCAAGTTTGGGAGTTGACTTGTGTGTCGAGAGGAGATATCTAAAAAGATATTATGTCATAGGCCCATAGTTCTCAACACTCAGTGCATCCAGGAGGGAAGATGTATCGGGATATTCGTCAGCACTTCTGGTAGAATGGTATGAAGAGAGAGATAGCTCGGTTCATTTCTCGGTGTTTAGTCTGTCAGCAGGTCAAGGTTGAGCATCAGAGACCGGCCAAACTACTTCAGTCTTTACCGATTTTGTAGTGAAAGTGAGACCATATTACTATAGACTTTGTGACCGGTCTTCCTAGATCCCCGTCTAGCAGAGATGTTATATGGGTTATAGTAGATCGACTCACGAAGGTTACTCACTTTCTTCCTTTCAGAGTGGGCCAGTCTACAAAGTAGCTAGCTGAGATATACATGAGACAGATAGTCAGATTGTATGGCGTGCCAGTTAGCATAGTCTCGGATAGAGATTCGTGGTTCATATTTTATTTCTGGCTGAGCCTACAACAGAGTTTGGGTACTAGGTTAAAATTTAGTTCAGCCTACCATCCGCAGACAGAAGAACAGTTAGAGCATACTATTCAGACTTTGGAGGATATGCTTCAAGCTTGTATAATTGACTTTGTTGGATCTTGTGAGGATTACTTTCATTTAGTAGAGTTCTCCTTTAACAATAACTTTCAGGAAAGCATTCATATGGCACCCTTCGAGGCTTTGTATGGTAGGAGATAAAGATCACAGTTAGCTTGGTATAACATTGGCGAGAGGCAGATGCTTGTACAGAGATGATTGCTCAGTCAGTTGGAGTGATTAGGCAGATCAGAGAGCATCTCAAAGTGGCTCAGGATCGCCAGCGTCATTGGGCAGATCAGCACCGTCGTCATCTTGAGTTCTCTGTCGGTGGCCATATATTTCTGAGGATTTTGCCTACCCGTGGAGTTATCAGATTTGGAGTACGTGGAATGCTTAGTCCCAAATATATAGGCCCATTCAATACTCTCTAGCGAGTTGGAGACATATCTTATCGCCTGGCTATTCCACCATTGCTTCATGAGGTACATGACGTCTTTCAAGTATCTCAGTTATGTCGGTATATTTTAAACCCGAGCTATATCCTGGATCATTCTGAGTTGGTCGTTGGTACCGACATATCATATGAGGAGAGGCACGTGTCTATTTTGGACCAAAGGGAGAAGGTTCTCAAGAACCGGGCTATCGGATTAGTTCCTGTTGCTTAGGGGCATCACCCACTAGGCGAGTCAACGTGGGAGCGTGAGGACGATATGCGTACTCGTTATCCATTTCACTTGGACTCGGGAGGTATACTTATTCGTATACCCATGTCCTATCTTAGCTTGTGCATATGATTGATTGTTAGCTTATCTGTTATGTTTGTTATTGTTTCTTTTCTGATTTTTTATTGTTGCCCAGAAAATTTTATCCTCACATGAGTTTTCTTCTTGTTTTAGTTATGTGATTGCTTTCTTGGGTTTTCTTGTTAGTTGATTTTGGATCCTTAAGAAAATTTAGAGGACAAAATTTTTCTAAGGAGGGAAAAGTTATGAGACTCGTCTCACAGTATTCATATTTTATGCGGATACGTATTTTGTGCTATTTATTGCATTATATTGGTTCTTAAGGAAGCTCAAAATTTCTCAAAATTAAAACTTTACTACTTGATCGGTATACCGACGGTATACTACAGTATACGACGGTATACAGTCTGACAGATATTTGTTTTACTTTTCAAGATATTTTTAAGAATTTTGCTATAAATAGACCTTGATTTTCTTTCAACCTTATCGACATACCGACGGTGTACTACAGTGTACCAACGTTATACAACAGTGTACCGACGGTGTACTACAGTGTATCGATGGTATACCGATCCTTTTCGATATTGTTAACCAACTTCACGATATTTGTCTTAGCCGAAATATCGACGGTATACTACAATATACCGACGATATACCAATTTGTGGAACTTTGTTTTCCATAACCTTTCTTGCCTACTTGAAATAGCATACCGACAGTATACTATAGTGTACCGACGATATACCAATTTATTGGAAACCATACTTGTTGTATTTTTTCTATCTCTGGACCGGTATACCGACGGTGTACTGGACTGTGCTGACGTATACCGATCGTGCTCTTTCTTTAGAAATTCTTGGTTTTTCGTGATTTTTTTAATCCTTCTGGCTTTTGTTTGGACACATGATGACTTGACCTGACTAGACATAAATTTATATCGCTTTAGATAACTTGACTTGACTTGGCTTTACTCGGTTTTACCCGGCTTTGCCCGGCTATACATGATGACATGATTGGCTGGAATTGACTTGGCATGACTTCACATGGCTTCATCGGATATGGTTTGACTTAGTTTCACTTGGCTTCACCTGGATGGACATGGCTTCACATGGTTGTACATGGATTTACCTGGCTTTACTTGGTTTTACATGGATTGGTTGTTGTCACGGCTTACATGAGTCCATTTGTGCAATATAAATTAAAAAAATTATATTACTATTAGAACTTGTTTTGTTGTATCATGTCTAGGATAGATTCTGCGGAATGTCACACCCAGATTCATACAAGAAAAAGCTAAGGGTTATTAACTAGAGATTCACTTAGTACATGGCTAGGGATTTTTCTAGATTGCATACAGTCCAGGTTATTCATATGATTATCTTGTGGAGTACCTTGTAGAGTATCCAGTGGTGTATCTTGTTGAGTATCCAGTTGTATATCTTGTGGAGTATCCTGAGGAGTATCTGTGGCTGGTTTATGTGTATGGATATCTCGGACAGACTGCAGGGGTATGCGATCAGAAGGAACCCTAGTATCGCGTTGCATTATAATTGTTAGTAATTAGGATTATGATAACCCTAGTTAGTTAAAGTATCAAGCCGTGCTTATATGATTTATTATGATTGATAGATGATGGTTAGTCTAGGATTTACATGGTCTCACCTTTACTTTCTGTACTTGTTATTCTATTTTTACTTATCAGTTCAGGATATATCACATTGCAGGTTTACTGTATTTCTTTTATTATCCTGAGATCATCTACTCTCAGTCTTTACTTTAGTTATTTGTATTGCTTGTGTTGTTGGTTTAAGTTTCTAATTTGGCTTCCTTTGTGATAATTGCTATTTGGAGTCTGACCCCACTAGTTTTGCATGGCCAGATCCAGTAGCAGCACCTTGAGGATCTTTCGCACCTTCCTGAGGATGGTGACCACCAGGAGCACCATCCTACTTGGGTGGATTTTCTTACTTCTCCACTCTGATGTACATTCTAATTTTGTTACCGTTTAGCCACCAAGCAGGTGTTTAGATCGTGTTTTGGTTTGATCAGTTAGCCTACAGGCAATAGCATGATTGACATATCCAAGGGTTGATCATCTATGACTTAGATTCTGGCTAGTTTATTCATTTTATGTTTACTAGCTTCATGATTATATGTATATTATAGTTTGGAATGCTTTACTCTTATATTTCAGCTAATCTTATATCTTGTTATTATTTTTTTTATTCTTGTGATTGTGACACTAGGATTTGTTGGACCTAGGCTTGACTGTTGGTTTGTAGTAGTGACCCCTCATGTTTTATAGCTTTAACGTATATATGGAGTACCAGTATTTTCTAAGTATATGTAGCTGGCCTTGTCAGTCCCGCTCTCCAGTATTCTAGTTTTGGGGCCTGACAGGGGCACAAACCCATCTACAATAGGCTGTAATACAGTTTATATCAATGGAATTACCTTGTTCCAAAAATATATATATATAAAATCTAAAAAAATGAACCCTAGAGCTCTGGACCCAGGCGATGGCGGCGGCAAACGCCTTCAGCATGGATTATAGGAGGCATCGAGGGGGGCTGACAGGAAAATATAAAATGAGGTAGGAGTAGGAAGAGGAGATGCAGTTGGATGGACGAAGATGGATCATAGGAGGCGTCGAGGGGGGCTAACAGGAAAATATGAAATAAAAGGATTTCGACGGCATACGACATTACGATAGGGAGGAGGACAAAGGAGACTAGAGACCCTGTTAGGAGGACATAAGAGAAGATAGGATAGGAGGGCGGATGACATGCCAAGCCATCAAAACCCTAGATCCCAAGGGGCGACTACAACAAGGGGAATCGATTCTCATGGAGTTGGTAACAGGCAGGAGCCAACATCTGGGCGTACTCTGACACGGGGTATGATGGAAACAGAGATGAATGGCTAAGTGGGAGGGGGGATGAGGGTAGCTAACCCAGTCGAGAAAGAACCCACAGAAGAAGAGGCACGAGGGAGACAAATCAATATGGGGAAATCGTGGGCTGACTTGTGCCGATCGGCTGAGCCGCCGGAGTATGCAGGGATACAGAATGTGGAGCCAGTAGAGGTCTATGGAAGACTCATGGCTGATTCACCGATGAAAACTTAGAGGAGAGAAAGGAGTATTGGAGAAACACGATCGTACTATACGTGCTGGGGTAAAATTGTCCTTCACACAAATGTAGACGTATATCCCCCGAATGTGGTGACCGCGCAGGATTTTCGAAGTCTTCTCCAGAAAGAATGGGTTTCTTTGCAACATTTGTTGTGGATGAGGATGTGGAACAGATCCTCCAAGGAGGACCTTAGACATTTGATAGCAGGTTAATAATTATAAAGAGGTGGGTACCTGGGGTACATTGTGAGAAAGATATCTTCTATATTATTCCTATATTGATTTGATTTTTGGTGTTCCCGCTAGACTATTGGAGTGTGCCCATGATGATGAGATTGGCTAGTCTGATTGGTAAACCAATCAAAGCAGATGAGGCAACGGCAAAGAAAGCGAGAGTCACGTATGCTCGTGTTCTAGTTGAGATAGATGCTAGGAAGCGGCTCCCAAGGGTGGTCGAATACAAGCTATCCTTCGAAAACTATTTCAGTAAAATTGTAGAATACTAGTGGGTTCCTCCATCCTGTGGAATTTTTTGTTGCTTTGGTCACCTGACTAGATCGTGCCCCATAAGAGGAAGCATCGATACATCATACAAAGTGAAGGAGCAAACAACAACTTAGGGAGATGCAGACGATGATTAAATGGAGATTGGAGAGGAAGTTATGACGGGAAGATCTATGCCTACTTCAAAGGAGCACGGGGGTAAGGGGAATCGCCTGCAACCATTACGAAAGCTATACAAGGAAGCTTGTTACTGACCCAGCAAGAAGAGGGGTCTTCTCAGATGGTTTTTCTTGGTGAATACAATGATGACATCACTGAGATAGTAGAAGGGGGCGAAAAAGCATGTGAACAAGGGATTAGTGGCTATGGTCCAAGTATGGGACAATGAAGCTCTTGGAAGAAACACAGAGACGTATGGGCAGAGAGGGGCAGTAATGACTAGGCATAGAAAGAAGAGACAAGCAGTGGAGGAGCAAGAGAAGCAGCCACAGCCCATCCCAGGCCATAGTTATATGGAGGGCGTACAGGAGGAGCCATTATGTAGGGAAAATCCGGAGTGGCAGGAACTATTGGGTGGTCGTACAGGTATGCCATCTAACAAAGTACATGATGGTGAGAGAAGACAGAATGAGCCAGCTTCTACCCCGGTAGCAGGCTCAGGTGATAAACGGGGGACTACCCAACATTAATCGATATCTGTGCTCACTTGGAATACAAGTGGAGCCAACTCGATAGGGAGATAGAGAGAGATTAAAGAAGTTGCGAGAAGTGTACTGAGTACTATTACAACTCTTTTAGAAAATAAAATCTCATCGCTTGATAAAATAGTGCACTCCGTTGTTCTGGAATCAAGCGAACAACCTGAAGATATATGATATGGCACGAATATGGATAATGTGGGACAATAGGGTGTGGACGGGAAAGATGATATTCTTCTTCGAACAACTTATTATGGTAGACTTCATGAATAAAGGAGGACTCAGGTTTGTCTTCGGGGCAATGTACGGGCATAATGACCGAAGTAAGAGAGAAGAACTATGGAGGGACATTAATCAGGTAAATGCGCTAGCAGAGAACCAATTGCAAGTGCCTTTGTTGATGGTGGGGTATTTTAATGCTATAATATATCCCCAAAAGAAGGTTGGGGGATGACGGGTCATAACTCTATTCTGCAAGACTTTCAGCAATGTTTACTTCAGTCCGGACTCCACTGCATAGAAATGAGCGGGTTCATTTGGACGTGGAGTAATCGGGCCATAAGAAACAGAATAGTCTGTAAACTTAACAGAGCACTGGTTAACTCCCGATGGATCTCCAAGTGGTCATCTAGTCGGGCGAAGGGATTAGTGAAATCAACAGGTTATCATACTCCCATAGTGGTTCGCATGGGGAAAGCATTGCAAGCACTCAGCACCGAGCCAGACCGTTTCAAAACAACATTGCCTGGCCTACTATGGAAGGGTATAATAAAGCAATTAGAGAGGGCATGCAGGCGGATGTCAAGGGTAATGCCCAGTACCGGCTCGTGAGTCAGATGTAGAATCTGAAAAAGGTTCTAAAGGCATGGAATAGAGGTCGGCCTAAAGATCTGTTGCGACAACGACAGTTAGAGATTTTGTAGACACAGAAGTGACTCTAGAAAGACCTACACAACCCGACAATGGCAGAAAGGGAAACGACACTGATTAAAGAGGTTAGTCTAATTAACATACAAGAGAAAATTCAACTGGCTCAAACGGCAAAATGTTCATAGCTGAAGGAAGGGGATAGATGTAAAAAAAATTCTATGACATGATACGCACACGATAACACAGGAATGCTATTACACAGCTACGAGATGTCAATGGAAATAACATAGTTTATCCGACCAACATAAAAGGGGAAGCAATCAAACTTTACTCAGATCTTTATAACAAGGTGGATGACATGTGCCCTGACATGGAAGATATTACATGCAAGAGACTGGTGACTAGAAGGGGCAACGAGCAACTGTAGGCTCCGGTAACAGTTGAAGAATTGACCGAGATAGTAAAAAATGTGAATCCAAACATGGCACCAAGGCCGAACAGATATAGGAGCAAACTATTCAAAGTACATTGGGACCAACTAAAAGAATCGGTGTTAGAGGTAGTTTATGACTTCTTCGCTAATGGGAGGTTACTGAAAGAGGTGAATCACACTTTCATAACTTTAATACCTAAGAAAGAGGGGACATCTCCGTTTACGAACTTCAGACCAATTGCTTGTTGTAACTTCTTGTATAAAAATTTTGCGCACCTGATATGCAAGCGCATGGGAGGTATAATGCATGAGCTCATATCTCACAACCAAGCAGCCTTCATCAAGGGGAGATCAATATCGGACAACAACTTATTGGCGCATGAACTATTGCATGAGTTTAATAAAAAAGGCGGCAGGAAGGCGTGTGTAAAAATTGACTTGAGAAAGGCATACAACATGGTAAATCGCGAGTTTGTTTGCAGGATGATGTTAGCTATGGGTTTCGATGGCTGGTGGGTTGACAGAATCAGAGAATACATCATAACTCCATCTTTTTCATTCCTAATTCACGGGCAACCAAATGTTTTTTTTTCAACACCAAAAGGGGACTGCGCCAGGGAGATCTGTTGTCACCGTACTTGTTCACAATTGTAATGGAGTATTTCACGAGGTTGATCGATATTGCAGTTCATAAGAAGGAGATATAGACATTATATCCGCAGGTAGACCCTATAGTTTACCATCGTATATACGCTGATGATTTGTTGGTTTTTCTTGCCCCTACGGATAAAGGGGTTAATGCATAAATGATATCATGCAAAATTTTGGGAGAATTTTGAGATTGTAAATGAGTAAGGATAAAACTAGTGTTGTATTTAATAAACACTGTCCAAATCAGGAACAAATAGCGAAGAATTTACAGATTGAAAGGAGGTAACTTCCAGTAAAATATTTGGGACTACCTCTCTCTATTAACTATGCAAAATATGTGGAATGTCAAAGCATTGTGGAGTTTTTTCAACGGAGAATAGAAGGATGGAAAAAGCGAACATTATCTTTTGGAGGAAGGATTGAATTGGTGAAGATAATCTTCCATTATGATGTACTGGCTTCACACCATAATGCTTCCGACAACAGTGATTAATAAATTTGAGAAACTGTGTGCATACTTCATCTGGACGGGGGGGCATCCATGCAATAGCATGGTCGAAATTGTGCCAATCCAAGAGCGATTGATATTCGAAGACTCACGACTGTGTGAGATGTAGACGAGCTAAAACTTACGTGGAGGTTTTTGGATGGATCATCACTTTGGGCTAAATGGACTCGGAACAGATATGCACAGGGGAAAAACTTTTGGGTAATACCGCATAACAACAATTATTTCGTCATGTTTAAAATCATTCTACAAGGGAGACAAAAGATCAAACAACTGATCACGAGAAGGATTAGCAATGGAGAGGCTACTAGCCTCTGGTTTGACCGATGGCTACAGCACAAGAACCTGATCGAACATCTAGGGTGGCCGGCCTATGAGATGTATAGGAGAGACATGCCAGTTTCGGCGATGATAAGGGACGGAGGATGGAGATTGGATGGACACACGTTAGGCAATACTCAGGAATAAGATCCAGGAGGTGAATATCAAGGAAGATGGGGGTGCCGATAGGTGGGAATAGGATTTGAACGGAGTGGGCATGTTTAGCTTCAAAGCAACATTTAAAGCTATCAAACTGGTGGGACAAAAGATGGAATATAGGGAGTTTGTTTGGCATAAATGTATAGCTAGCAAGATGAGTTACTGCATCTATAAAGTATTGATCGGTAAACTAATGACGTGGGATCGATTAGTGCGATTTGGTATGGACATTCAATGTACACAATGCATGTAATGTAGACAAGAGCCATAATATATTAAGCTTATATTTTTTGAATGTGAGGAAGCTTTGGGGATTATGCAGACATAGTGGAACAAACTACGGTTAGGTGGGATAAACTCAAGGAACATCAAAGAAATAACGGAAGCGATCAGGAATCAACAAGGAAGGAGGAAGCAGTAGTGTCACTACCGTATTTTCTAGAAAAGGGTATTTTGGTCATTTTATAATTAATTAAATATTGTGCATGTTAAATATTTATTTATTATATTATTTATTTATTATTAGCATGATAGATTTATTTTTTGGACTTGTGTTAGTTGACATAACTAGTTTAGTTTAGACTCATGGACCAACATGTATTAATTGTTAGAATTGAGCCCAACTAGAAAGCCCATTAATTAGGAAGATGATTAAATTAATTAAACCATTGGACTAGAAGCTTCCCTCCTTAATTAATTTCTTCATGAGAGGCCCCAAGGGATATTTTAGACTTTACATAGTAGCTTGAGGGAGGGGGCAAGTGAGGCCTATATAAAGGGGATGAAAACTTTCTCTCTCTTCATTTTTTATTCCAAATCTAGATCTAGAATTTTTCTCAACCAAATTTTATCAAATTCCTACCAAATTTCAACCCAATTTCTTTCCAAATCACCATTGGAGACTAGAAGAGCAAGGATCTAGAAGGAGGAAGCAAGAATCTACAAAGAGGAGCAAGGATCTACAAGTTGGAAGCTAATTTCACCAATTTTGGAGGTTTCATTGGGAATCCATCTCCCAATAGGTATAATTCAGTTTTTTCCTTAAAATAGCTTCTAAATCTGAGATTTAATCATGAATAATCAACCCATATGTATGTACTACCCATAGGATTTGGTTTTGTGTTCATAGGAGACCTATAGAGAAAGTTATGGTGCTTTTTGTGTCAATTTTGGGGGAATTTCGAAAATAACTTTTGTTGTGTGTGTCAATTGATCCTATAGATCAATTTGGCATATGTTTATGTGTTTGGGGCTAGTGTCGTGTCCATAATTAGGTACATGTAGGTCGTATCCCAACAATTTGGTGATACGTGTTATTTTGGGAGTTTTTTCTCCGACACGGGATTTTGTACATGTCGTATTTTGACACGGACACATAGATCTATATTTGATACTTTATTTTGTTCATAAATATTATATGTGATTTATTTGTGTCCTTCGGGATGCAATTGGATGTGTGGTGGACTCGTGTCGCATGCGTATCCTAGATCTAGTGGGATACGATGTGATACTCTCCAATTGTTGTGTGTTTATGTGTAGATCTAATTAATTGTGCTTTAATTCTTGAATTATAATTGTGTATGTATCTATATATATATTATATATGTATTATGTATATTTATTATAGTGTTTATTGTATCATAGATCTATGTATTATATATGTATTAATAGAATATATATTATGTAGCTTTCTTCTACATGCATTAATATATATGTTATAATATATGTTAGGGATGTAAATATATGTATATATTTTATATAATATATGTGTATATTTAATTAAGTAATTAGATTATTTATAGTTATTATATGATTATTTATATATATATATATATATATATATATATATATATATATATATATATATATATATATATATATATAAGTAGTAGCATATGTATATATAATATAGTAGATATATTTATATGTGGTTATATATATAGTTATATTATATATTGTTAGGTATTTATATTATTGTATGATTATATATATATGTATACTTATATGTATAGTTATATATACATATTACTATGTGTGTGTATGTATGTTACTATGTGGTATTTTATATAATTTACTGTGTATAAGTCTATGTCTAGTTATATATAGTTTTATATATATATATATTGTATAAATATATATTATGGATTATATATATGTATTTAAATATATATTATATAAATATATATGGTGGATTATATATATGTAATTATATATATATATATATATATATATATATATATATATATATATATATATATATATATATATATATATATATATATTGTATATATATACATATATTTTTAGCGACAAAGCGAGCCAGAAGTGTCGCAACAGCAGCAACAAATGCAAATAATAGCAGCTTTTCAGCGACAGCAGTCAGCGACAGTTACAGAAAACTATCGCTGAAACAACAGTGTATCAGCAGAGTATCAGAAGCTTCAGCGACAGTGTTTAGTGACAGTGCAGGAAACTGTCACAAAAACTGCAGTGTATCTTTATACACAACAGCTTTCTGTGACAGTGGGCAGGATATTTAGCAACAGTTTGGCAGTTTTTAATATATTAGATATTAATATATATAGATATATATATATGTATATATATATGGTAATTAATATATATATATATATAAATATGTTCATAATTGCTATTTGTATTATAGTATACTATATATGTATATATTTAGTTGTAGCATATAAATTTATTAGAATAATTAGTATACTTTAGTTATCAATTGTTATGAGTATTTTTTATATATTATATATTTGTAGGTATGTATGTACGTACGTATATATGTATTAATAGTTAGTGTGTAGTTGGTAGTTAATATTATTCTATTAGTACATAGTAGAGTTATATTGGATTGATATATGTAATTATTGATGGGTAGTTAGTATATATATGAGATTTTGGCAAATACCTTGAGATACCAAGGTAAGTATCAAGATATATCAAGGTATGAGTAGTAGGTATTGGCATAAGTAATAGGATAGTTGTAAACTAATTATGGGTTGGTATTAAGGTGACTAAAATAAGGTATATAGAATTATATAAATATTAAATGCATGGTAGTTTATAATTATTGTTGGGTAGTTATTATAAATAAGGTTTTGAATTTACCTTGAGATGCCAAGGTAAGTATCAAGGTATTGGAGGATAATCAAGGTATTGGGTTTGGATATCAAGATAGAGGTTTAGTATTGCGATACCAAGTTGGTTCGAAACCAAGGTATCCATTTAGCATTTATAATTAGGATTTTATATATATAATATTGTTTGATATGTACATATGTGTTATATATATCCCTTGTTTGCGTATCCTGAGATACGGTATCTTAGTATCCTAAGATTTAGTTTGTATGGCCTAGATTCATAGTGTGTGAGCCCAATATCTTTGAGTTAGACTCATGCAACATAGAAATAGGTAGTTGACCATAATTTGACTATAGTTGACCATAGTTGACTTAGAGTTGACCTAGTTTGACTTTTGACTTAGAAATGACTTTATGACCTAGAAAATTGACTAGTTTAATTTATTTCTCTTCCGTGAAACTTGTATTAATGTAATATTTCATATATAGGTCTGTGACACCAGTTCGTACATCATTTTTTTATCATTTGCTCTGGACCACAGGCGAGTACATTCTCTGATAGTTTTCATTATTTGATTACCACTATAATTCAAGTATTTAGAAATATTACTTATGATTCTTGACACGATGGTACACGGATTGGTATTGTTATTGGATCGTTAGTCATGGGATGTTACCTTGATTATGGAGATGGTATCGGATACTGTCCTTGTTGGTATTGGATAACATTGAATATTGTAGATTAAACATTGGATACATTGGCTAGTGACGTGTCATGATTCGATCCATCATATCAGTCGGGGCGGAGAAAATACCAATTAAATATGTGATCAAGAAACTATCGGCTAGTAGTGTAATCATTGGCTACTAACTAACCATGCAATTCACGTATGGTTGAGTTAGCTCCTTAGTGTAATCATTGAATCTCCCAGGCCGATCACATATTTAGTTAGTATCTCAAATCACATAGTTATTATAGATTCCATTATTCAGTTCATTGATTACCTTGTTCTATTCTGACATTATAGTTCATTCCTTTATTCTTGTATGCATTGATTATATTCTGTTGTTAGTATTGCCTATTCTCTCATTGTTCTTGATTATCAGTTATATCCTCATCGTAGATAGCATCTTCTATTCTACTGCTTTATAGTTTTTGTCAATTAATTGAAACTGCTATTGGGTTGTACTTTGCTCCATTCCTGACTGGAAAATATTTTTCAGAGGATCCGGGAGATTGGTGTCCGACATACTATGGACCTCAGCCTATAGATGGTGCAGACTTGGACCCACTAGTTCTGGAGTGACTGTCGAGAGTTTTAGCTTGATTCACTAGTTAGCATAGTTAGTTCTCTTTAGCATGTTGGTACCGGATTTGTTTCCGGCATATATTTGTGTTTGGATATTATTTCTATTTGTTGTTGTTATATTTTTAACTGCTTAGTTACGTTAGACTTCTTTGATATCTTCTCGTGCCGTAGTAATGTGATTGAGTATTGTGTTGAACTAAGTTGATTATACTCTCATCTTGGAGTTGAGATATTATTGGAGGTTTATGCTTTATAGTGAGATAATTAGATAGTATAGTTGACCAAGACAGCGTTCTACCGCCGATGCTGCGGAGTAGGCTGGGCGTTGTTCCCGACTTGCATTCCTACACCGGGTGCGGGTCGTGACAAGTAGTCGTCGAGGCTCGGGTTCGCCTAGCAGCTGGGGTCAAGAACATCTGGAAGGAGAGAAATAACCAGATATTTAAGGGGAAAATCACACCCTCAATCGGTATTATACACAATATAGAGTTTGATATTTCATGTTTGATAGCAGGATGGGGTGATAACCCACCTGTGTGAGTATACTACAAGAACACGTGCGATTAGCAATAAAATTACATTTTTCAATATATATATATATATATATATATATATATATATATATATATATGGGAGCGCAGAGGGCAATGCTTCTGATAAAATGGGGGACCCCTCAGATAATTAAATGTCTATGCTTGCATGGAATGTGCGAGAAGCTTGCTCCTTAGGGTGCTGAAAAGAGATTAGTCAGGTAGTCGTTCGAGGTCAACATAGTATATGTACTTTACTTGAGACCAAGATTAAGTCAAAAAGGGTTTTAGTTCGTCAAACTTTATCACATTGGATGCAGGTTAATAATCTCCATCTATGTACTATGGCTCGTATCTGGATGAGGTGGGATAGTAGATGCTAGGATAGATAGGTTGTACACTTATCAGAATAGTTGATTGCTATAAGGTTCACTAATACGGGGGGGCTATAGTTTATCTACGGGGAGGTATACGGTCATAATCACTGCCGTAGGAGGGATGACTTATGGTTGGAGATAATACGAGCCAGCAACCAGGCCACCAATCGTCTCCAGCTGCCACTCTTGCTCATGGGAGATTTTAACGTACTATTACATCGACATGAGAAAGTAGGAGGAAGACCAGTACCAGACGTCATACTATAAGAGTTATAATATTGTTTATTACAGTCAGGGCTTCAACAATTTGAAAGGTCAGGACACTTATGGACTTGGAATAATAAAGCGGTCTGAAAACGGGTTGCGCGCCAACTCGATAAAGCTTTAGGTAACCATTTTTGGTTCCACAAACTCCCGGATACAAAAGTGGAAGGTTTGGCCGCGGGCACCCGCGATCATTCACCAATGTATGTCCGGTTAGCGACTATTGAACGTTCTAAAGCGTGGTCATTCTGATATAACAATAAATGTCATATGATAGAGGGATACCATGATGTTGTACACAGAGGTCTGAGGCATTACATTCTCAAAAATTCATAGTTCCGCCTGGTAGGAAGACTCAAACGGGTGAAGCAGGAGTTGAAAAGATGGAACAAAGAGCGGGGAACTCATCCTTGTGGACGAAGAGCAGAGACTATAACAGATCTAACAACTCCTTCAATCAGATATGCAAAATCCGGAACTAGCTACTGCGGAGAAGATGCTCGCATAGTCGGTGGGTCAACTACGTCTGAAAGAGGAAGTGAAAATGGCGCAGAGAGCTAAATGTGCCTGATTATGAGATGGCGACAGATGCATATAATTTTTTTATGATTTGGTTCTTATATGTCAACATCATAATTATATCGCCAATCTTTTTGGGCCAGATGGCAAAAAGGTGAAGCGGGGAATGACTTACAGAGCGAAGCTATCGGGTACTATACCATGCTTTTTAATCAAAATGATTATTTAACACGATTTTCTGAAATATTTGGGAAGCGTATTGTTACGCCGTATGGGAACCAGTTACTGAATACTCCGGTTACTTTGGAGGAGTTCAAAGCAATTGTCACTACTGCGGATCCAAACATGACTCCAGGACCGAATATTTTTGGAAGTAAATTTTATAAGCTATATTGGGCTGATCTCAAGCATCAGGTATTGGATGTGGTACATGACTTATTTACGCACGGGAGACTACTATGAGAACTCAATCATATCTTCCTTACGCTTATCCCGAAGAAGGAGAAGGCCACCTCGCTTGCAGACTTCAGACCGATTGCATGTTGCAATTAATTGTACAGGCTGATTACAAATCTCATGTGCAATCAGATGTAAAACATCATGGAGGAACTTATATCGTCAAATCAGGTTGCATTTATTAAAGGTAGAGGGATCGCTGACAATAATCTATTGGCTCGTGAATTAGTGAGGGACTTCAACAAACCGGGAGGACATAAACCTTTCCTTAAATTGGACCTTAGGAAGGCCTATGATATAGTGAACAAAGATTTTGTTTGCCATATTATGCTGGAACTTGGATTTGATCAGGCATGGGTAGACCTGGTTTGGGAATGCATTACAACTCCTTCCTTTTCTGTGCTTATAAAAAGTATGCCATATGGATTTAAGTGCAGCAATAGAGGGCTTCGGCAAGGTGACCCATTGTCACCATATCTGTTTACACTTGTTATAGAGTATTTTACCTGTCATTCGGTCAGTGGGAGTGGAAACATCACCTCAAGCCGATGCTTGGATTTGGGATAAGATTGGGGGGGCATTCATCCAGAGAGTCGTGGGTTATGCTGTCAAAGTTACACACCTGGAGATAGAGTTGGTGGATATGGTGTGGGCTAAAGTTGTTGCTAATTAATGCAATTGTGCTTATACAAATTGAGCTTGGAAATACTACTCACACTTGACAGGTTGATGGGTTTCAGATTGCGGTTGGAGGGCCATGGATGTATATTGTGTCGTCAAGGGGATGAATCAATGACACACCTATTTTTTCAGTGTCCGGTGGCGCGAGACATTTGAGTATCCCAACTGGATTGGTTAGGGTTATCCAATAGGGGGTCTATGACCGGAGAGCTATCATCGAGGACATCAGAAGAGGATCTCTACTTGGTAAAATGAGGCTAGGATTTGAGTCGTTGCAGTGGTCTGACATATTTGGAATGAGCGGAACAATCGTATTTTTTATGGTTCTATGACTTCCATTATAGGGATTATCCAAAATATTGATCATGATGTTATTATCATGAGAGCTAAGGCTCAGCCTTGAGCTGGCACTTGTATTTTTATTTATGATTTTATTAATACAATTACCTTCTTTCATATATATATATATATATATATATATATATATATATATATATATATATATATATATATAAAGAAGATACCAAAACATACAAATCCATCTTTAGAGAGATCAATCAGCTGATATAAAAAAGTTCTTTAATGAACATAAAAGACTATCAAACTTTTGTCAAGATTGTCAAAATTTTGACATTCCTGGCTTCAGTCAGGACTGTCAAAACTTTGATAGTCCACGATTATTCAACACCAATCCAGTATATTTTTATTAGGACTGTCAAACTTTTGACAGTCCTTGAAGTATACAGGAGTGTAAAACATTTTACAATCCTAAATTTCTATATAGGCAGCCAACGATTGTGCTAACTTTGATTGATCTTTTGGGCATACAATGATCTGTTTTAATATTTTCGAAAGTTCAAAAATTCGTCCAAAGTTAATCTAAAACATATTTTGTGTTACTACCTGATCACATCGAAATGAGATTTTTTGTAGCTAAAAAGAAGAAGGCATTGAATGCTGCTTTGAAGTTCGATGGGCACGAAGTAGACTTACTCGAGCTACCAGGACTACCCAACGAATGTCAGATGCAAAACCCAACACCTCACTAAGATTATATTGGCATACTCTCCAAAAAAAAAATCACCTTGTTTACACGTGCACCAATGCTTTTCAAGGGAGCCCATTATGCAATACACATAATTTCAAAAATCAAAATATATTCGAGTTAGAAATGAGAGATATTTTGGTACATCATAAATCTTTTTTTTCTTGAAGGGCCTGAAAGGAAATGTTGTTCGAGGTATTGGGAACGAAAGTGCGAAAACCGTTCCCTAAACCAGAGAGTACCTACGAGAGAACCGAGCAAAATGCACAAACCAAAAATGCCAAATACAAATTGCAGACACAGAGATTTTTGACATGGAAAACCCTTGCGGAAAAAACTACGGGACGATCGGAGTCTAACACTGAAAAGCCTCTACTAATGGAATAAGAAATACACCGACTCCTTACAAACTTTTCACTGATCCAAACGGATCACCATAACTCTTTTGGAACAGAAAATATATTATAACCAAGAAGAAGAAATACCCAAAACTGGTCTCCTTCTTCGAAACGGCCTCCAATCCTTCTTTCTAATCTCCAATGTTGTAATGGCACTCTTGCCTCCTTTTCTCTCCTTGTTGCTATTTTTTTTTAGAGAGAGTGATCTATTTTAGGGCCAGGAGACACATATATATAGCCTCAAACCCACAACTAGCATTCCAATTATAGATAAGAATATCCAAATCAAATCCAAATTCATTGACATATTCCTATTATATGTAGGAATATCCAATCCAAATCCATTGATATTCCTATTATATTTTGGAATATCAAATCCAAATAAATTGAGGTATTCCTATTCTATGTAGAAATACTCAATTCTACTCTGGGATATTTTTCACATAGGTTGGGAACCCCACCCACTCCAACAAATCTCCTCCTTCATAATTATGTGGAGGGGGTCGTCATCCCAATGATCTGCTTGCAGTACTCAAACTTTTCCCTTGGTAGAACCTTAGTGAACATATATGTTCCGTTGTCATCTGTATGAACATTCTCAAGCGTCGCTTCCTTCTTGTCAACCACATCCCGTATCCAATGATACTGGGTATCAATGTGCTTGGACCGGCTATAAAATGTCTGGTTCTTTACAAGGTGAATAGCACTATGACTATCGCAAAGCAAAGGATACTGCTCCTGCTTTAGTCCAATTTTCTGCAGCAGCTTCTTCATCCACAGCAACTCCTTGCAAGCCTCCGTCGCCGCAATGTATTCTGCCTCTGTCGTCGACAAGGCAACACACTTCTGTAAATGCGACTGCCACAATACTGCTCCACCAGCAAACATTATCACATAGTCCGAAGTCGATCGTCACGTCTCTACATCTCCAGCCATATCAGCGTCGGTATATTCAACCAACTTTGGCTCGTCACCACCAAATGAAAGTCTTCAATCAGCAGTACCCTGAAGATATCGTAGAATCCACCTGACCCCACTCCAATGTACCCTTCCAGGATTGGAAGTGTACCTGCTAACTGTGTCGACTGCGTAAGCAATGTCTGGTCTCGTACATATCATAGCATACATAAGACTCCCCACGGCTGAGGCATATAGAACTCTCTCAATATCTTCCTTCTCGCCCTTGGTAGATGGATACTGCTCCTCAGTGAACTTAAAGTGAGTCGCAAGGGGGTTACTCACTATTTTTGACCCATCTATCCCGAAACGCTAAAGTACCCAGTGAATGTACTTCTTTTGGGACAAGTATAACAGCTTGGACTCTCTCTCTCTCTCTCTCTCTCTCTCTCTCTCTCTCTCTCGACTGATCTCCATCCCAAGAATAGTCTTCGTTGTGCCCAAATTCTTCATAGAGAAGGCCGCACCCAGTTGGAGCTTCAACTCTGCTATCCTGGTGGCATTCTGACCCACCAACAACATGTCATCAACATAAAGTAACAAAATAATAAAATCATCCTTGGCGAAGTACCTCACAAAAATATAATAATCTGACGTCGTCCGTGCATAGCCATGCTCCCCCATAAACAACTCAAACTTCCGGTACCACTGCTTCAGAGCCTGTTTCAGACCACACAAGCTCTTCCTCAACCGGTAGACCAAATATGACTTGCCCTTCTCACAGAATCTCTCTGGCTGCTCCATGTACAACTCCTCCTCAAGATTACCGTGGAGGAATATCTTCTTCATGTCTATTTGCTTGACCTCCAAGTCAAAACTAGCTGCCAATGCTAGCACCACCCGTATAGATGACTGCTTGCGACTGGCAAAAAGATCTTATCATAATCTATGCCTTCCCGCTGACCATAGCCTTTAACTACCAGCCTCGCTTTGTATCGAGGGCGATTAGCATCATCTGTCTGCTTCACTCTGAATACACATCGATTCTTTAAAGCCTTCTTGCCCTTTGGCAACCACACCAGATCATAAGTAGAGTTGGCCTCCATGGAACTCATCTCCTCCTACATGGCCTCCATCCACTTCTGCCTGTGTTCATCTTCCGTAGCCTCTACGAAACTTTCGGGTTCTCCCCCGTCAGTCAGTAGCACATACTCACCCGGTGAGTATCTCGTAGATGGTCGACGTTCTCTATTGACCCTCCTCAAAGGTTGTACTGGTGCTGGCTGTATATCTACAGCCTCCTCCCCTCCAGGAACTGCCTCCTCGGCATGCTCATCCTCCTGAGAGTCACCATAACCACCATCAGCAGGCTGATGATCAAGGTTGGGAGCAACTCCATGTACTGGCTCCCCCATGACTAGATCCTCTGCGATATCCTCTGGAAACTTCTCGAAGAAAAATGACTCTAACTCAAGCAATTCCTCATCCTCAGAAGGCATCTCAGAATCCTGAGTATTGGTCATGGTCTGATCCTTGACGAATACCACGTCCATGCTTCTATAGAGCTTTCTTCCCACTGGATCGTAGAGTCTATAGCCAAACTCATCCTGACCGTAGCCGACAAAGACGCACCACCTCGTCTTCGGCTCAAATTTGGAGCTCTTATCCTTCGGTACATGCACGAAGGTCTTACAACCAAACACTCGCAGGTGATTGTATGACGGCTCTTTGTCGTACCATACTTTGTCAGGCACATCACCCTGCAAAAGAGCACTAGGAGATAAATTAATAACATAAGCAGCTGTGTAAAGTGCCTCATCCCAATAGCTGCTTGACAAGTTTGCTTCTGACAGCAAACACCGTACCTTCTCCATTAGCGTCATGTTCATCCGCTCCGCTACACCGTTGAGCTGCGGTGTCTTTGGTGGAGTCTTCTGGTGTCGTATCCCTTACTCTCTGCAATAAGCATCAAAGGGACCAATATACTCACCGTCATTGTCCGACCGAACACAAAGCAGCTTCTTGCCCGTCTTCCTTTCAACAGAGGCCTGGAACTCCTTGAAAGTGGATAACACCTGATCCTTGGTCTTTAAGGCATAGACCCAAACCTTTCTGGAATAGTCATCAATAAATGTTTCAAAATAAGAAGTACCACCAATGTATTTTACCTTCATAGGACCGCAGACATCCGAGTGAATCAACTCGAGTAATGCCGGCTTCCTTGAACTTGGGTGACTTTGGAAAGATACCATATTTTGCTTCCCCGCTAAACAGTGCGTGCACTTCTCCATCTTTGTAGACTTTAGCCCTGGAATCACCTTCATGTTCACCAAGTAGCTCATCCCCTTCTCGCTGATATGGTTGTTCCGCTTGTGCCACAACTCAGTAGACGCATCAGTAGCTGCGTTAACCTCATATGCCTCATGTGCGCTCCCTTCCATATAGTAGAGTCCGGACCTCTTGCTTCCTCTGGCAATCACCATCGAACCTCTGGAAAGCTTCTACTGATTATTCCCGAATAGACTGAAGAAACCCTCGTCATCCAACCTTCCAACCGACACCAGGTTGAAACAGATATTAGGGACATGACGGACATCTTTGAGAACAAGAATTGCACCTGTCTTTGTCCTCAAATGCACATCTCCAATGGCAACCGCCTTCGACATATCTCCATTACCCATCTTTAACACTCAACAGTCGCTTGTGGTGTATGTAGCAAATAGTGCCATGTTGTGAGATACGTGCACTGAAGCACCTGAGTCCACCAGCCAAGAGTTGTCATCGCAGGCGAGGTTCATAACTACCTCGTCACCTACAATGATCACGTCGCCTCCATGTGTCGAGGTCGCCACTGTACTGTTTACACTTTACTTTTCTTTGTCTCCCTTCTTCTCTCTCTTCTAAGCGAAACAGTTCTGCTTGATGTGGCCCTTCTTTCCATAATGGTAACACTCCGAGTTCTCGTACCAACCCTTGGACCTTCCCCTACTTTTGTCTCTGCCACCGCCTGGACCCCTGCTTTTACCCCTTCCGCGGCTCTCTGAAACAACCGCCTCTGAGTGGGATGTGGATGAAGTGCCCTGCAAATATCTCCGTATCTCTTCGTCCAATACCCCGCTCTTGGCAAACTCCATACTGACTACGCCTTCCGGAGCAGAAGTGATCATAGACACTCGTACGGTCTCCCACGAGTTTGGCAATGTACACAGCAGTCATAGTCCATGAACCTCGTCGTCGAACTTGACTCCCATCGAGGATAGCTAGTCAACCACGCCATGGAACTCACTCAAGTGATCCATAATAGACACCCCATCTTTGTACCACAGACCCATCATCATCTGGATCAAGAATAATTTATTTACTATGGTCTTCTTCACATACAAAGATTCTAGCTTATCCCACAGTGTCCTCGCGTGCTCAATACTGGCAACATGGTTGTACGCGTTCCGTCAATGAACTGTCTGATGTACCCACACACATGTATATGCTCAAAATTTTAGTCCTCTTTGGATTTGTCACTTGTTCTCTCGGAAGCAAATACCAGCAGATGCAGCTTCTTGACAAATAGCATATCATTTATCTTGCTCCTCCAGTAATGATAGTTGGTACCGTTCAGGTTTACCATGCGCACCGGCTTCGCGTCCATCTCTCCTCTCTAGTTTGCCTGTCAACTCCTGACACCCTTCTGAAATTTCAGAACCTGGCTTTCATACAACTTTGTTGCAAACGAAAGTGCGAAAACCGTTTCCTAAACCAGAGAGTACTTGCGAGAGAACCAAGCAAAATGCACAAACCAAAAAAATGCCAAACACAAATCGCAGACATAGTAATTTTTGACGTGAAAAATCCTTGCGAAAAAAACCACGGGATGATTGGAGTCCAACCCTGAAAAGCCTCCGCTAATGGAATAAGAAATACACCGACTCCTTACAAACTTCTCACTGATCCAAACGGATCACCACAACTCTTTTGGAACAGAAAATAGATTATAACCACGAAGAAGAAAGACAACGAAAAATATCCGAAACTGATATCCTTCTTCGAAACGGCCTCCAATCCTTCTTTCTCCTCTCCAATATTGCATTGGCACTCTTGCCTCCTTTTCTCTCCTTGTTGCTATATATATATATATATATATATATATATATATATATATATATATATATATATATATATATTAGAGAGTGTGATCTATTTTAGGGCCAGGAGACATATATATAGCCTCAAACCCACAACTAGCATTCATATTATAGATAGGAATATCCAATTCAAATCCAAATCCAAATCCATTGACATATTCATATTATATGTAGGAATATACAATCCAAATCCATTGAGATATTTCCATTATATTTAGGAATATACAATCCAAATAAATTGAGGTATTCCTATTATATGTAGAAATACTCAATCCTACTCCGGATATTTTTCACATAGGTTGGGAACTCCACCCACTCCAACACGGGACGGGGGGTATTATCCCCATCAGTACCGGATCCAAAAATTAGTGTGTCAGAGCCCTGCATGTTCGTTCGCTGGACCTCTCTACTCCCTACTTCCTTCTATTAGCTCCCTTTCTTGAAGGGTCGTATATTTTTCTTGCTGATCGACAATGATTACATTATCGTTTTTTGGACATTTGGAAGAATTGGAAAGAAATTTTATCAAACTGAAATCAAAATTATAAGCCCTAAGTTAGAGATGGATAATTTGAAGGAACAAGATTAGAAAGATGATTTATGGAAGATTGAAAAAAAGATTAGAATTTTGGAGGAGATAGAGGAGATGGAGAAGAAAAAATTTAAGATTTTAAAGAGAGAGAGAGAGAGAAAATGAAACTTAGAATTATTTGGTTTTGGGAAGTTTGAGAGAGGGAGGGGGGAGGAAGAGTAAAAAAAAAATTTAACTGGAATAGTTTGAATCCTAGCTAGTTCGGAGTAAATTTTAAAATTTTCTTTATTTATTAACCACTTGATGTCATCTTCTCAATGGAGATCCTCTGTAAATAACCATAACCCATGTACTAATCGGTGAGGAATTTCTGATTAATTGTTGAAAAAATTTAGCATTTGTAAATCTCTTCCACTTTCCTTCCATCTATAAATCATTGAATTTGATATAATCTCCATGGACTGTAAAGGAAGCACTGACTGTGGGTCTCACCACCCTCTCCGTCGCAGTCATCCGTACTCCCCATACCAAAAGAACCCTGTCCCTCACATGCAAATGATTAAACAGAAAATTCCAGTGAAAGCATAAAAGTTTTATATTTTTATAAAAAAAACATCAAAGTTTCTAAATTTACATGGAAAGCACTAAAACGTCCTTCGTAAGGACGTTTTACGCTTTTCCGTTAGCTTCCGTTAACGTTTGTAATCAGACATTAAAAAAAATAAAAAATATATAAAACGTCCTTCCGAATGACGTTTTATAATTTTAATTTATTTTAATATTTTCTCTTCTCTCTCTCCTCTCTCTCCCCTCTCTCCTCTCTCCTCTCTCTTCTCTCTTCTCTCTCTCCCCGTCCCACCCCGACCCCGCCGGGCCTCAGCACCCTCACCATCTCCACCAGCCCCCTCTCCCTCCCCTCCGCCGCTCCCGAGCCCGTCCGCCGACACGACGACGTCGAAGTAGCCGCTCGGGAACGGCATCCTCCCCGGGTCCCCCTCGCGGCAGGTGACGTACTCCTCGACGCCCTCAGAGCGGGCGCGATGGTGGAGGGCGGAGACCGCGGCGGAGCGGGAGGTGCCGAGACCGACGACGTTGCCTCGGCTTCCCTGTTTCTTGAGCTGCATGGCGATGGAGTTGAGGAGGAAGCCGCGGCCGCAGCCGACGTCGAGGGCGGCGCGGACGGAGGACCAGTCGGGAACGGAGGCCACGATGCGGCGGGAGACGTCCCAGCGGAGGGCTGTGGAGGAGTGGACGAGGGAGAGCGCGGCGAGGAAGAGGCAGAGGGAGGAGATGCCGAGGAAGGGGCCGAGGAGGGAGAGGGAGAGGGAGAGGGAGAAAGGAGAGAGGAGAGGGAGAGAGGAGAGAGGAGTCTGAGAAGAGGGGAGAGAGAGAGAGAGAGAGAGCAGTCTGAGGAGAGGAGAGAGAACTGCATGTGAAAAAAAAAAAATTTAAAGGAAAACGCCCTTACCCTTCCTAAGGGCGTTTTCCTTATAATAATATTTTTTTTTTTTTTGTCAGAGAGTGCGCGGGAGAGGATAAAATATTATTTAAAAAAATTATAAAAAATTGCAAAACGCCCTTTGAAAGGGCGTTTTAGCTTAAATATAATTTTTTTTTTCAGAAGAGGAGAGAGAGATAGGAGAGAGGAGATAGAGAGAAGCTTAAAATATTATTATAAATTATAAAACGCCCTTCGTAAGAACGTTTTACGTATGTATTAAAAAAAAATTTCTGCTCCGTTAACGGAGTTATAATTAGGTAGACGGAAAAGCGTAAAACGCCCTTACGAAGGACGTTTTAGTGCTTTCCATGTAAATTTAGAAACTTTGATGCTTTTTTTATAAAAATATAAAACTTTTATGCTTTCACTGAAATTTTCCGATGATTAAATTGGACGAAAAAAACTTGTACATGTTGGATGTATCTCGTTCCGGTTGACGTTGAAAGAAAGATCACAATAAAGTTGGTAATTTAGTTTCATATCGAATAAAAAATAAAATTATGAGGTGTAGATAATTAAAATTGATTCAGATCTTACATAAAAAAAAAAATTAAAACTTATGGATCCAGTTCAATATCGTACCTCATGGACCAACTCCGATTCGGATCATACCGTACGTCTAACAAGTGGTATCAGAGTCCAAGATTACGGGACTGATTTGAACGACTCTAATTGGTTCGAGACAGATAGTGCTGAACTTTCATGGATTATACGGACTCTTCTCAAGGTTGAGTAATAGCATCAACTACACGAATTGAATTTAGAGATGGATCTGGCGAGTTCAAGGTGGAGCAAGACGTTGTGGTTGGCACACAATGGTGGTGTGGATGAACGTGTTAGATTTTTGGTTCTGTGGTCGAACGGATCGAGATGACAATATATTGGATCTCTTTGGTGCTCGGTTAGTGGGAACAAGTAAAGATAGTCAGGATGTGCTAAGGAACTAAGGTTGTTCGACTAGCGAAAACGAGATAAGGTGGAGATTGTTAGATTGTATCTCGTTTCCGGTTGAACGTTCAAAGAAGGGTGGCAATGGAGTTAGTAATTTAGTCCCACATCCAATAGAAGGTGGGATCATAAGGTGTAGATAATTGGAATTAGTTAAGATCTTATATGAAAATTTATTTTTAAGAGTTATAGTTCCAGTTCAATATCGTACTACATGGACCAACTTAGATTCGAATCATACCGTCCAACTTTACAAATGTAATATTTCAGAATATTTTAGTGCCCATAAAATAATATATAATATTTAAATAAAAAATATATTACTTTGAATATATAAAGTATAAATTAATCACAACGGAAAAAAGAGCTCAAGACATCTGGTGAGAAGGTACGTAGCATTGAAGCCGAATAAGAAATGACTAGACAGCTTGGAGATTGATATGACACAAAGTAACTAGATTCGGACTTCTCATCACCTAACTGTATGTTTTGTCAAAATTCTTGTGCCTGCCTTGGTATTTCTACTGTGTAGCTTGTGTAAATATGGGTAAAACTTACTATGGGATTTTTCATTCAATGCTATTTGACAATACTCTCATATATTAATATTACTTCTGTATTAAAGTAAAATTAAAAAAAAAAAATTTAAAAGTATTGTTAAAATATGAAAGTATCGTTAATGAGTTTTGAAAGTATCGTTAAAAAAATTTTAACGACACTTTCAGAAAATATTCTTAACTTTTAATTTAACAGAAAGGTAATATCAATATACTTAATCTAAAAGAAAGTAATATCAAATACACCTTCCTAAAAGTGTCGTTAAAATTTTTGAAAGTGTCGTTAAAAGTTTTGAAAGTGTCGTTAATGAATTTTAAACGACACTTTCATAAGGATATTATTAACTTTTGATCTAACAGAGGGTGAAGTAAAATCAAATAGCCCATTTTCTAAACTAAAAATATTTTTATTTTTTTGTAAATTAGTCAATTTAAATTAAATAGTGGAGATATATTTAAAAATTTTAATTATTTTATACAAAAGAATGAAAATATTTATTATTTTTTTAAAAAATTGAATTAGTTTTTCGGATTTTTTTATTTAAAGTAATATAAAATTAAATATTTATAAAAAAGGGAAAAAGTTTTGGGTTTTTGCGGAGGGGGGACCACTCGCCAACTCAGTTGGCGAGGTGCTGAGTTGGCGAGCATCTCGCCAACTGAGTTGGCGGGGCGCTCTCCTCGAGGGGCCGCTTGCCAACTCAGTTGGCGGGCCATGCACCGTTGGCAAATTAGCCGTTGGCCAACGGCTATATTCACTTCCTATAAACCCCCCCCCAACACTCCTCACACCACATTCTCCTCCTACCCCAAACACTCCTCACACACACCACATTCTCCTCCTATTTTCACAACTTCCTCCTCTTGATATTTACTGGCGATGGCTACCCACAATGACGGTCGTATTCCTGGCGGACCGACTACCGCGCTTATTATTAAGCAACGTGAAGACCACATTTCTAGTCAGATATTTACTGGCGAGGTAATTTTTAAAATTACAAGTTGCCAACTTTATTAATATATATATTTTTTATAATGCCCATGTTTACTTTATTAATGCATATATTTTTTATAGTTATACGACCATGATCATGCTTTACGAACCCGGATCCACGTACATTGGCGGGCCGAAAGAAATTATCGTACGTGGGAGCTAAATTCGGTTCAAAAAGCTTTGTGGAATCCTTTGGATTCCACTATATAGATCGTGTTAGATATTTAATTTACGATCTTCATTTAGTTGTAAGCCTTGCGGAGCGTTGGTGGCCAGAACGCAACACTTTCCAACTCCCATTCGGCGAGATAACGATCACCCTTTTTGATGTGGCGAATATACTAGGGTTACCTATTAAAGGTAACGCTATATATTTTGATCCGCACTTAAAGGGATCTGATCTGATCCGGAGTTATCTCGGTGTTAGCCCTCCTTCTGGTCTAAAAGATGGCAATTATGTAAAATTTTCATGGCTCCGTGGCAACTTTATAGACCTACATCAAACTATTGATGGGGTGGTTGATGTAGATAAAAATCGGGTATGTATTTTTATTAGTAAATTTGTTTATTACTTAATTTAGTGGTGCAATTCTATGTAACACTTAATAAATCCAGGTCATTCGTTGCACTAGAGCGTATCTGCTCTGTTTATGTGGTGCAATTCTATTTTCCGATGCATCGGAAAATATGGTAAATGTGCAGCTTTTACCATTCTTGGATGATCTGACCAAACCTACTGAGCATGCGTGGGGAGCTGCTACTCTTGCATTTTTGTACGCCAATCTGACAGAATTTGTCAGATCCAATCGCAAGAGTATTTGTGGATGTATTTCACTGATACAGGTATGAATGAAAGACCTTAAAAAGTTAGAGTAATTTTATACGCAAATTATGTTTGTACTAATGTCATATTTTTGTTTTATAGTTCTGGTCCTACGAGCACTTTTATATTGGTAGGCCTGTTACCAGCATTCTCAGTGATGTTGGAGTATTTCCAGTTGCTATGCGCTGACCTACAGACGTAGTGGATTATCAACACTACCAATACAGGACTGTATCACTATATCGTAGCCAATTTGATACACTGCGGTATAATGAGATAATTTTTAAATATGCAATAAATATCTTTAAATTATTTAAGTTTTGATCGTAGATAAACATCACATCTAATTGATACAATATCTTTAAATAGGTAAACTGGTTACTGTACTCATTTGAACCTGATGCTCCAGAAATCAAGATGACATCCTATGCATTTAGTTTACACAGATGTCATATTATATATGATCGGTTCACCATGTACCATCCGGCAGACCGTGTTCTTCGGCAATTCGGAATGGCCCCAATAATTCCCAATGATCCACCGACAGTCGGTTATCAGACATCAAATGCATTACAACGAATCATTGGTCTCGTTGCTGACTGGAATAATCGGTTCGAGAATTATAGTGTGAGGGACATATCTCCTAGATTAAATTCTGCTGAGGAATGTAAGTTATAAGTTACTCAATATTCGTATTGATTTAGTGTAAATAGTTTGCTAAAATTTTGTTTACATTTTGCAGACATAGGTAGCCTGGACTACAGACAATGGTGGGGATGCCCTCTTATGAGCAACCGAGTATACCACTATGAGGAGCCCAGGTTCAAGACTAGATCCCTAGACGATTCTACTATGCGTGCTTTTATTGATGGAATGAATGATTTGATATGACTTCATTATACTTTAACTTCATTATACTTTAAAAAATATATATACATAGATATGATAAATATACTAATTTACATGTTTCAAATTTCAGAGTGGGGTATACCGACAACATTTACAACAACCTCATATGGAGGAACATGTGACTCGTCGTCTTATGGAGGAGCTTGTTACTCGTGTTGAGCATCTGGGTATTGGACCGGAACCGGAAATGCCTCCGGTACAATCCCGTCTTCCACCGGACTATCCGACCGTCTTAGTACGACAGAGACACTCTCGTCGTCGTCGGCGGGATACTGCTGGAGCGGGCCCGAGTGACCAGTATGCAGGAAAGGGCCCGAGTTACCAGTATGCTGGAGCGGGCCTGAGTTACCAGTATGCTGGAGCGGACCCGAGTTACGAGACTGCTAGAGATGAAAGCTACCAGATATTCACACAATTTTTTTCGACTCCATCAACACCGCTGCCTACCCAAACTCAACAAGACGAGGACGAGGATTAATAGATAATTTTTAACATTGTATGATTGCAATTTTTGTATGATTTGTAATGGTTTTTTATTACAATATTTGGGTATTGAACAATTATATTTTACTCTCTCGGTTGACTAGTACATCTTCTTCGGTTGTGTCCCATAGCACCACAATTACTGCAACGTAGATCTCTTGTCGATGATCTAGCAAGCGAGTCTAACAAGCGTTGAAATACTGGTTCTTTGGTAACTTTTTTCATGTTTTGTTTAAAATGTTGAATACAAAAAAAATGAGCAGATGTAGGAAAAATAGCACGAACAACATTTATTAAACCCTTTTGCTTGTCAGATATAAATAAAATTGTACTCCAATCATTAAAACAACTTTCAAAAGATATTTTAAGAGAATTTAAAAACTAAGACCAAGAATCACTATTCTCACCTTCAGCAACAACATAAGCTATAGGATATAATTGATAGTTAGGATCATGAGCACAAGCAATAAATAAGATACCTTGATATTTAGACAAAAGAAATGTAGCATCAGTACTAATAATTGGTAAACATCCACTTAAAAATTTATCAATACATGACTTAAAACAAATAAAAATTCGTTGGAAGCTATTGTTTTCGGTAGTTTTAATAAAATATGTACTACCTGGATTTATCTCCATAATTCTATAACAATACTCCTCAAGACTAGCGTATGCCTCATCATAACTACCATTAATTTCAGCTAATGCTGTCTCTCGGGCTCTCCATGCTTTGGAATAACTAACTTGTATACGGTGCTCCCTATATATATCTTTAACAATTTGTGATGGACTGTATGACTGGTTATCTCTAATAATGTCAATTATCATGGTCTTAATCCATGAAGCGGTAGCTAGTCAATGACGTCCTGTACTAAGTCTTCCTAAACAAGAATGACGATTTTCTAATGTATTAACTTTAACTATATCGCCATTTCCAATAGATTTGACATATACTCTCCAATTATAATTCGGTTGATCACAACTATAAATAATTCCACGAGCATTATTCATAAGACTAGCTGAACAACTAAAATTATATTTAATTGCTAAATTACTTATAAAGCTTCTAAAGTGAGAACGACTAGGAAATGATTGTCCCTTAAATAATTCATCAGTGATAGCTTTTACAACATCATCTTCTACCGTATAATCTACATTTTCAACTAAATCATCACTATTTTCATCGTCGTTGTCACTATCATCATCATGGTTAGATTCATCTGATGATGAATGACCTTCTTGGATAAATGAAACTATTTGTTGAGAAGAACTAGCACCCGAACTAACATGCTGATATTCAGAAAAATATTCATTATTTCTACAATCTAAGGTTGCTGCTACTTTAATAACATATATTTTTATATATCGTGATTGTGAATTAATCTCAAGAATATAATTCCATGCATCTTCACTATCTATCAAAAAACAATTAGAACAGAAAATAGACTTCAGAATAAAATCATAATTAATAGAACAACGTTCAATAATATGATTACGTATATTTTCAAAACTAATATTCGGGTAAGTTGAAAAAATTATACTTTCTCCTCCTTCGTAATTTAACCCATTTACTTTACCGCTGTGCGAGCATACAATTTTTACGCTACGATCCATGACGGTTGAGAACTTTTGCTACAGAAAACAGGAGGAGGAAGCTGTAAAAATAGAAGGAGGAAGCTGCGAAAATATGAGGAGGAGGAGGAGGAGGAGGTGAATGTGTTGTGTGAGGAGTGTTTGGGGGGGTGGGAGTGTTTATAGGGGTTGGAGGGAGCCGTTGTCCAACGGTTTGATAGCCAACGGTGCATGGCCCGCCAACTGAGTTGGCGAGCGGCCTCTCGAGGAGAGCGCCCCGCCAACTCAGTTGGCGAGATGCTCGCCAACTCAGTACCTCGCCAAATGAGTTGGCGAGTGGTCCCCCCCTCCGTAAATTTTCCTAACTTTTCCCGTTTTTTATAAATATATTATATTATATTACTTTAAATGAAAAAATCTGTTTTTATATTCTGAATGAAAATATTTGATAACTTATCTTAAAGAAAAAAAAAGGGGTTCTTTTGTTAGTAAAATATAACACTCACTCACTTGTTAAACTTCTTTCTTGTGTTTCTTCTTTATTTTTTCTTCTTCTTATTTTAATTTATTTGCTTTGTTAAACGAATTCAGAAAGGCAGCAATAACGGAAAAATTAAATAGGAAAACATAAAAAATAAACTAAGGAGCTCATTTATCTACCTGACTTGTAGCTGTAGGTGCCATCCAATATCAACGTGCCCACTTATTGTGGCACACATATCATATATTGTGACAGATTAATTGTCCTAATAAATTCATGTGCATTACACATATAACAAATATTTTTCTGATACTATTAAAAAATAGTTTAAATATATTTAAAATAAATTTTATTAAACAGTTTAAATATTTTTGATTTTTTTTAAAATAATTTAAATTTAATTTTTAAATATATATTTATAAAACTTAGTTTGCGGAAAAAAAAAAAAGTATTTTCGATAATTTTGCACCGTTTTCTGAGTCTCCTTATAGAAAGATTAAGATGGATGGTTTTTCCGTGGAAAAGTATTGCTCATTGGAAATATGTAATTTTGCTTCCATGTGGATCTCTAGTCATTTAGTCGGGAAGAGGTACCTCTACCCACTAACCAATAGGGACAAAGGATTGAATTATTTAGCTATATTTATGTGTTTGAGTAGTTCAGCTATGCGCTAGGTGCGGTACAGATTAAGACAAAGATTCGATAGACTGTAAAGATATAATCAGACTCGAAATGAATAAAGGAACGATAAGTGTACTAGAGGATTTAAAGATAAACGTGATATTTTCAAGTTTGGTGTAGAAGTGTTGTACTTGGATGAGTTCTATCTTAGTAAGTTTCGAGGACGAAATTTCTTTTGAGTGGTGTATTGTAACAGTTCATTTCACTCAGTTATGCAAGATGACGTAAACGACATATCAACACTTGGACTTGGAGTTTTCAGCGGTTCACTCGGAATCTCGCTCGGTCGAGACAAGCTCTCGTTCAGGTGGGTGGCTACAATGAACATGTCTTTGCTTGGCCTACAGACCTAAAATTTTATAATATACATACTAGATCGTCAGGCGATAACCCTTGCATACTAATAAAGAAGTGAACGTACCTAACTAAGGGAATAATCTCATCTTATACTACTTGCATAGAACATTGAAAAAAAACTTGGTTTATTGTTAGTTTCTCGTACTATCTCTTTAGACTCGTGCTAGCGTAACTGCTTATATTTTCAAGTATGACTATGCCGCATTTTTCTTAAAGTTATATTCATATTATTTTAATTCTTATATGTTTTACATATTCACTATGCTTGTCATAAAGAACATGTGACGAATCATTACACTTCACTATTAATGGTTCGCTTAGTTGAGACAGAAAAACTATCAAAATAGTCGTTCCGAACCAAGTAATGAAAACATTGAAAGGCTTCAGAACCGTTAGTTCGCCAAGGCAGTTTTCATACTAGGAAACTGCAGCATGAAAAGTCAAGCAAGTTAAGATCATGACCTCTCTGGAATCAATACTCGTTCTGTACTAAATCTGACGGCTCGGGGAGTCAATAAGTTCTGATAAGACCCTGCCTGAACCTGTATCTGATTCGAAAATTTGAAAAAAAATTATTGTTCATTAGACTACGGAAACAATGATTTCGAAACTCAAAATCTAATATCGAATACTTTAGAGATCCAAATTCTAATTTTAACTATTACATGAGAACTTATTGCTAAATAATGCAGGATTTCAGTTAAGTAAAGCTTTCGGCATTAACTAACGACAATAATAGTTGCTTGTAATCAATCGAGGAAGCCTTTCGGATTATATGCATTCCAACATTAAATTGCCGACAGTAACAGTGACTTAAAATGTTGGACTAGATGGGTCTTACTAGTTGACTGGCGTGCTCGATTAGATGCATTCCAACATTAACTTGCCGACAATAATAGTTACTTATAATTTTGACACAAAATATCTAGTAGTAATTCCATTAATAGGCATGCAATTTAGATACATACATTTCAATTCAAACATACATACGTACATCTTGCTTCCTAATTCTTCTTCCTGCAGTTCTTTCGGATCTCCCCACTGGACCCAGTGAGTGGCTTAATGTCTCCCATCTTGATCATGGCGGCGGCAAAGTCGGAGCTGAAGGCGCTGGGGCTAGTGCTGTAGGTTTTCACTTGGCGGTCGATCGATCCCATATTGAACAGCTGTTGATCGGAGTGGAGGAGCCCCTTCTTGTTCACAAGATTCTTGAAGTAGTTGTTATCGAAGACAGTCGGAGTTTGGCGGTCGAGCGGTGCCAAATTGGTGTCGCCCTGCCCTGAAGTTCTAGGGCAGTTGGATTGCCTGGACTTGGCAAAGGACCGGTCTATGTTGGTATCGTTGTATATGTGTGCTCTGAAACTAGTGCATCTAGCTTGGCCAATGGTGTGACCGCCTGCGTAGATAATGAAACAATTAAGGGCTTAAATTAAGCTCTAGATTTCCGAAATATTCGGAAATTAGTAGTTGTGTCCTGAAATGAATGTTCCAACTTAGAATTTGTATCTTGAGATGATCCGTGTTGAGCAACCAAGATATGTTAATAATATTTTTGGCTTGGGGGTGTTTGTCTTTTGAACGATCAAAAGTCTAATTAACCCATCTTTCAGACTAGAGCTTCATAAATCAATCAAATTTTATGGTTATTACGATGAACAATTAATGTTGTCCATGAGATCGGACTGACGGAAGAGATCGTAAGAGTAAGGTTTGGATTTGAATTTTTTTTGGGAGCCACTACTAAGCAGACCCAAACCTAAATCCTACCAGAAAGTGCGACCATCTCCTTTCTAGAGAGTCCCTGTGCCTTGAACTTGGAGATGAGGTTGGTAAGGTTCGACGTCGGTGGGGGGATGTTGTTGTTGGCTGCACTTTTGTTCGCAGTCCTTGAATCCCTCCTCCCCAGCTTCACATTCCAAGTAGGACCTCCAAGCTGCACAAACAAAGCATCAATATGTATTTATTAGTCGATAGTATAATAGCAATATATATGATCATCATGCATGCCTGTCAATAATTTGAACGCACTATGACAACAGAGTCTCTCGCGGTCACTGCCAATATGTCAGCACAAGACACGACTCCCGGGCAGGCTTTCTCGACCGCAGTCTTTATCTTGTCGATGACATCGAATCCCCTAACTGATCCATTGTTAGGGTTTGCAGTCTTTTCTCCGGTGAAGTTTGATGTATCGTCCAATAGTATTGACCCGTCACACCCCTGTACAAAATACAAGTGATCAAGGACATTATTATGCAGTCAAAGAAAGAGTGTTAATGTACCCAAAGAATACTCGAGAGACTTGTTACATTCACAAAACAGTCATGGAAGAAGAGGCGCAGAAGCGAGGCGCCAATCCGTTTTTCCCTCGAGATGGCGGCCCTGACCACAGGTTCAATTGTGGATAGGAGATTGGGGCAAGATGACGAATAGAAGTTGGTCGATGGCTTCGCCGAAGAGCTCACTATGACGAGAAATAACAGAGAGAATATACAAGTGAAGGAAATGTAATTTGAAGAAGCCATTGCCAGACTTGGTTACTATTGTTACACTATATATGGGAATTACCACAATAGCATATATGACTGAGCAAATGTTGCATGCTTATTTATACTTGTATAAGGGAGGGGGTCGCAGGGGCCTACATATTTACATCTGTTGCAGCAGTTGTGTAACTAATCCGTGGAAATTTTGCATGGGGATCGTGAGAAAATTGGTATTCCCACTATTAACTTTGAATATTTGGCAGTGACAATGATAGCAGAAAAGCAAGCACGTTCATCGAGGTTGTAGGTTATCTTTCTTCATCACTGTAGTTAGACTTTATGGATTTTTTTATAGAAAATTTACTGTACCGATAATAATTTTATATTAGTTAAGTATAACGATAGAATTTTAAAAAAAATTAAAATTTCGATACATATCGCCATCAGATATGGCAAAAATTAGGAAGTGCTAGATTTTCGCCAACCGAGTTGGCGAAAATTTGACGAAATCCGACGTGGCATATTTTAGGAGGGAACGGTTGGATTTTCGCTAACTCAGTTGGCGAAAATCCGCTCTTATCCGGTCTGGATGGACAGTCAGTGGTCGGTTTAAGTCTGGGGTGGTTGGTTTAAGGACAGTCAGTGATCGGTTTAAATGTCGGTAGTTGGTTTAATATGGTTGATGGGTGTTAGTGTGTTCTTAGTATAAGGAGTGAGGGAGGAAGAAATGTTGCAGGAAGTAAATCAAGAAGAAGAACAGAAGTAAGCAAAGAAGAGAAGGAGGAAGTAAGCAGAAAAGAGAAGGAGAACGAGAAGAAAGGTTTGTAATATTTTTATTTTTGTTTTTGTAATTTTGATAAATAGTATTGATTCTAATTCTATCATAATTATAATTGTAACCCTGTCATTCTAGTAGCAATTACTATGTTAACCATTATAATTGTAATACTCATGATAGTAGCCATGCTAATACTAAATATTTGATTACATATTTTAATACTAAGTTTTAAATATTGCAGATGGGTACCCAAAACGATGGACATATTCCGGGAGGGCCTACCACATATATGATTATCCAGCTGCGTGTGTCGCATATTTCTAGTTTAGTATTTTCTGGACAGGTATATTAAAATTGAATTATTTTAGTAAATATAATTTATATTTTTTACATGTCTAATAATAACATCGTTTATATATCTCATATATAGAAATATAATTATCCTGATACGTTTCGAGCACGAGAGCATGTCGCATGGCGTTATTTGACGTTCGGTACTGGATGTTGACTGAAGAACAACATGGTATGGTGAACGTATTTTGTTTTGATCATATTGATCAAATACATATTTTACGTCACGACAGAGACTTGATCTTCAGTTTAGTTGAGCGGTGGTGGCCCGGAAGAAATACTTTTCAGTTACCGTTCGGAGAAATGACCATTTTGCTAGTAGATGTGACAAATATATTTAGATTACCTATTACGGGTAAACTTATAATATTTAAAAATGATGAATCATTTTGCGGCAAAACTGTGATTAGGAAGTATTTAGGCGTGGAGCCGCCTGCCATATATGGTAAAAGTTTTGTGACGCTTTCATGGCTCCGTCACAACTTTATGCACCTAGATCGTAATGGTGAGAAAGAAATCTTAGTGGATGCGGAACGAGTAAGTATAACATGTAATATTATTATTTATGTAATATATATTTTTATTTAGTTTAACTGATATTATTTTTTTACTATATATATGTTCAGGTTACTGCTTGCACCTGGGCCTACTTACTAGGTCTAATTAGCGAAATTTTATTTTCAATCTCCGGATTTAGGACAAATTTACGTTTTTACCTTTTTTGGAAAATTTGACAGAACCTACCCATCATGCATGGGGAGCTTCTGTGTTGGCATATCTGTACAACTCCATGTCAAATTTTGTGCATTTTACTTCAGCGGATAAAAGTCGGAAAATTTTGAATGGATGTATGACATTATTCCAGGTATAAAATTTTCATATAATTTTATTTACTAAAGAAATATGTACACTTACATAATCTATTTTCTAGGTTTGGTCCTACGAGCACTTCTATATCCGGGTATAAAATTTTCATATAATGTATTCCATGCATCAATTATTTTTTTCAAAAGATGTTCTAAAACCTGTTTAAAAACCAAGTCCAAGAATCTAGTATTTTTACTCTCAGCAACAACATAAAAAATTGGATATAATTAATAATTTGGATCATGAGCACAAGCAATAAATAAAATACCTTGATATCTAGAGGAAAGAAAAGTAGCATCAGTACTAATCACAAGTAAATATTCCCTTAAAAATCCATCAATGCATGCCTTAAAATAAATAAAAATTCTTTAAATCTATTGTATTCTGTAGTCTGTATAAAACATTGGCTACCTGGACTTGTCTCAATAATTCTAAAACCATACTCTCCAAGACTACTATATGCATCAATATAACTACAATTTATTTCGGATAGAGTAAGTTTCCTAGCTTTTCAAGCTTTATAATATTTAATATATATTTTGTTTTCTCTATATAAATAATTTACAATATGCGATGGACTATACGACTGATTATCTCAAATTTTATCAATAATCTTATTTTTAATCCATACAATAGTAGCTAATGGATGAGAACCTGTTGTAAGTCCCCCTAAACAAGAATGTATGTTTTCTAGCATAGTAATAACAAGACCTTCACCTTTACCACTTGTTTTAGCGTATACTCTCCAATTACAACTTGAATTGTTGCATTTATATATAATCCCACTAGCATTGTTTAAAGTAGAATGACAGGTAAAATTATGTGCAATTGCTATCTCACTAATAAGATATCTAAATTCAGAACGATTATCAAATTTTTTTCTAATAATTAATCCAAAAATGCTAACACTATCAACATTACCATCAAATGCATCATCTAAATTTTTAATTAAATCATCATTGTTTTCATCGTCGTTATTACCTTCATCTACTATATGTTGTTGTTCAGTAAATGAAATAACTTAATGAGAAGAACTAGTAGCAGTATTAACTTGATTAGAAGCATGTATACTACTTACAATATTATTTCTAGGTGGTGGTGAAGTTATATAAATATTAATATATGTTGCTTGTACATTAACTTCTAGAATAAATTTTCATGCTTGTTCACTAACTAACTTTATACAATTAGTTAAATAAATATGAACCAATATAAATTCATAATCAATAGAACATTGCTCAAAAATTTGATTACATAAACTATCAAACGAAATATTTTGATCAATTAAAAATTTTTAGTTAAACCGCCTTCATAAACTAACACATTTAGCACACCTCCAACCGAACATAATATTGTTAGACTTTGATCCATGACAAGAGAATGAGCTTCTACATATAGTGAGTGAGTTGAAGTATGTCACGCCCCAGTCCCAAAATATCGAGGGACTAGACATGTGGCAATGGCCAGCAGCACACACCGATGGAAAAACCCAATTTAATGGACCCATCAGGGTGTACTTAAGCTGTATAACAATAATATGGGCAATAGTACTAACCTCATCCACAAAAATAAATACAATAATATCAGAAATATAAATCAACAACAAGTCTCAATAAAATATATCTCGGAGAACAACCCGAGGATAAGTCTGATATAATGGTTCAACTGACAAGAAATAAGAGTAAATAACAGCAATGAGTATAGAATAAGCATATACTCAAAAAAAATTTGGCGATCACCTCGTCCTCGGGGATCGGCTCAGTTCCAGTGCCTGCTCCTGCTCCTGCTCCATATACCTCTGGATAGAACTCCTCTGCTATATCTGGGGACATAATCCGGATCTAGGTCCTCAGGGAACATAGCAAGGTTCAAAATAACTCAACCCAAAATAAATACAGTACAGCAATAAATGAATCAATAAGATAAACTATATAACCAGCTAAGTGATATGCAAGATGAGAGCATTAGTCATACTCAGGCTAAAACTACCATAGGCTCTGTGTCGGAGAAAACTATAGTAGCATTTATCTCGAAGGGCCAGAACTTGTGCCAAAGCTCAGTGTCAGAGTCTAAGGCACCTCCATAAACTACATATATATAATATAATCAGCCTTTAATATGGTAATACTCTCCCCACCCAATGTAATCACACATCTCATGTTCATGACACGCAAGATCATATCTAATACAGCAAGTCATAATGAGATCTAAGCACATGAAATATCTATGTCACGAATCATGTAACCTATACAGAATCACCATGAATATCTCAAGAAGATTATGTCTCATGAATGGTGTCAGGTGTCCTGAGGCATAACGTACTTGATAAGGCAAGCATGTGAATGTATAGGGTCTCGATATCCATGTCTAGGTGACGTTACACAACTCCGTGTACGGCGTTGACACCCGAATATTATTCGAACGCTAAGTAATATCACACGGTCCTAGGTTGAACAAAGATATTACAGTAATAAATCAAGAGGATAGTATAAATAATTGCTGCAAGTATGACAAGGTACACTTGCCTGTGATCTTGGCTCCAACTGCTGCTTTGGTATCAGCGGGATCTGTAGGTACTCCTCTAAATGCTGAAATGAATGTTACCATCAGGTTCAGAAGATACCAAATAGCTAGAATTGCCTGTCCTTGAGTCTAATTTGGACACAGGGCCAAAAGTGACAGTTTCTAGTCAAAGCGGGGTCCACATGTGGCCCGCTTCGCATCAAAAAATGTGTCAGAGAGAATGTTCTCCAAATTCTTCAAACTTAGTGTCTACAAGTCCAGAACGACGATACGAACCCAATGGAATTTCCAAAAGTGGATTCCGATGAGCCGATCATAAAATCGTCCGTCAAGTGGAGCCGTGGGGCCCACGATACGCGATTTTGTCAACGTTCTCATAATTGAACCAAACTTGGGTCACAGGACCAGCATATTGCTACGAGTCCGATGGCACAAGTTTCATTTTGATACGACGTGCGTACAGGAAGTTACAATGAGTTCCAGAACAGGTTCGATACTGGGTGTTATCGACGGATACGCGTTGATTTCGGTGTGCACGCACATCCAAATCAACTTCTACGAAATTCTACACATCCGTATTAATGGCGCGCACCTTTCGGTGAAGTCCGCACATGACCAAGTAATCCCGTTTAGCAGGGCGCACCCTATTCCGGAGAAAAATAAGGTAATTATTTTTCTAATTTTGTGTCACAGTTTGCGATCGTCACAGGACGTGATACCCCGAACAAATTACACGGGTATCGAGAGGGTCATGCAGTCTACGCGTCACAACAGATGGAACAAAAAATGGAGAGAGAAATCTTTACCTGAACAGGGCTCCGAAGATGACTGAAATACGTTTTTTCGCGAGGTGGCGGGACGCGGCACGGACGGCTGATAGGGTTTCTGCGGTGTTCGCCAGAGGTAGCTGCAGAGGAGTCGGCTGGGTCGAGGTCGGCCGTGGACGTCGGGCTCTGGTGGATGGAGTGGCGGTGTCTGTGGTGGATGGGAGCGGCCGGAGTAGCTCGGGTCGACGGGGGAGTCGACTCGCGAAGGCGGCCGAAGGAGTCGGGTCACAGTGAGGGGCGGTGGAGGTTGATGGGGAGATGGCTGGGGATGACGGTGGTGATGGCGGTGTAGGGGTGGTCGTAGGGTTTATATAGGAGGAGAGGGAGGGCGAAGGGTGGCCAGTGAGGTTAGGGGAGGCGAAGGGGAAGAGGCGGCAACGACGAATCTGTAACATCCGGCGGCGGTGAAACGCCTAGCGGAGGAGGCGGAGAGGCGCCGACAGCGGGTCGAGGAGGCAAAAAGTCGGGAAAGAATTGGTTTTAGGGTTTCACTGTAGCGGCAGGTTGTCGGGTCGGATTTCGAATTTAGGATCCGGATCCGACCCGATCCGATAGGGTATGGGTCGTGTTCGGGTTAGCGGGTTCCGGGTTGGGTTCAGACCCGACCCGACCCGCTAGGGTTTGGGTATTGGTTCGGTTCAATAATAAACCGGATTTATTAAAAATATTAATTTTTAGGTCTTTAAAAGTAGTTCTGGGGTCCAATAAATTCTAGAAAAATTATCCTATGTCTAATATTTTATTTTACACCCAAAAATATTATTTTTATAATATTTTAATATTTAATAAAATTATTTAATTCAGAAGAACATTTATTTTAATTTCTTAAAATTATAGAAAATTACAGAAAAATTCTAAAAATTTATTTTTAAAATCCTGAAAAATCTAGGGGTTTACAATCTACCCCTTTAAGAGGATTGCGTCCTCGCAATCAAAGAAAAACCGGTCAGCAGAGATGACACAGTTTGTAAAACAGGTTCGAAGTACGACACAATCAAAGAATCATGATCAAGGAGAATCAAAGTATGAGGGTTAAGCAAAACACCTAGGGAAGAAAAACATCATTTTTCTAAGCAACGAAAGTTATGTAAATTCAAGAGTGAAGGAAATCTGGTTAGAGAAAACTACAGCTTTAGAAAAAAACTAGGTTATCAATTTATTAATAAGTTCAAATACTAAGTTTATAGCTAAGGTCACGAACTAACAGGAACGAGCTAAATCATTACTAGGAATAACACTAATGAATAACTTACGCGCATTTGCTATTCCACAAGTCTGCGCGTCCTCCATTGTCATTACAAAAGCCTGTCTGCATCCTTGCGATAGATTCATCTGCTGCTGTTGGGCCTACTGGAAGAGTGCTGCTTGTGATGCCAAGGGTGGCCTCGGCTGATACCCTCCTGGGGCTGGTAGTATGACTCCTTCAATTTTCGTTTGTGTTGCTTATAATGCTGGATATGATGGCCTTGGTAGAGCTTGTTGGTTTTCCATTGGTGCTTCTTCTCGACGCTCAAGGCATTCCTTCACTAAATGCTGACTGGATTCCCAAGCTAAACATAATCCTATTTTTCGTCTGCACTCATTCTCAATATGGCCTCGCTTGCAATAATATTGACATATAGGTAGTGCTTGCGGAGATGCTCCGGGTGGCTGGTGCATGTGATTTCTCTTTGCAGCTTCTTCCTGTGATGCTCTGGCTGGTGCTGATGTGGCTGGTTGATGAATCATCAATGCTTTCTCTCGACGTTCAGGACAATCCCTTACCGAATATTGTTTGGATCCGCAAGCTAAACATAATCCCAATCTGAGTCGGCATTCTTTAGCAAGATGCCCTATCTTGCCACAATAGTGACAAGTAGGAAGGACTAGTGCTATTGGTGTAGATGCTCTCTATGGTGGATTCATCTGTGGTCTCTTTGCAGCTCTTTTCTATTGTGCTTGGTCTAGTGCTAATGCATGCGGTCGCTTCTGGCTGGACTTTATCCTGGTGCTGCACTCGATGGATGGTGCTGCAGCAAGAACGTCCGTTGCAACGAAGCTGATTAACTTCCGTAGCTCAGAGCTAAGTCTGTAAATGAACTCCTCCGTTTGGCTTTGATGGGCTTCTTCATGAACCTTCTGATAGGCTTGCATCATCGCGTAGTACATTTAAAATATCTGTTGCCCGTCCATAGCTTGCCCTTGTGGGAATACGGGCATTGGTGGAGTGAACTGCGGCGGTGGTGGAATATCATCATGCCGGGACCTTGAGGTAGCTGATTGGCTTGATTGCTTCGGTGAGTGGAGAGATCTTTACTCAATGGCGTCACTTCATCTTCTCCGTAGGTGGCTACAGCACCTTGTGGTGATCCTGCAGGAGTATCATCCCTTGCTGGTGGATCCATTATTCTGCATCCAAAATAAACTATAAGAGGCGTACAGAGAAATCAAGGCAAGATGCAAGTCAAGAATTTTAATTTGAATCCGATATAGAGATCAAGAACAATTCAATCAAGTGGATGAGATCCTATAACTTATCATATTCTTTACTGCAGGCTGTTCGGTCCCTAAGTTAAAATCGAACAATTTAGTCGTTGACCTGCATGGGCCACCACAAAAATTATGTCACGCCCCAGTTCTAAACTATCGAGGGACTAGACACGTGGCAATGGCTAACAGCACATACCGATGGGCAAACCCAATTTAAAGGACCCATCAGGGTGTACTTAAGCTGTATAACAATAATATGGGCAATAGTACTAACCTCATCCACAGAAATAAATACAATAATATCAGAAATATAAATCAACAACAAGTCTCAATAAAATATATCTTGGGGAACAATCCGAGGATAAGTCTGATACAATGGTTCAACTGACAAGAAATAAGAGTAAATAACAGCAAATATTGAGTATAGAATAAGCATATACTCAGAAAAAATCCTCGGTGATCACCTCGTCCTCGGGGATCGGCTCAGTTCCTGTGCCTGCTCCTACTCCTGCTCCCGCTCATATACCTCTGGATAGAACTCCTCTGCTATATCTGGGGACATAATCCGGATCCAGGTCCTCAGGGGACATAACAAGGTACAAAATAACTCAAGCTAAAATAAATACAGTACAGCAATAAATGAATCAATAGGGTAAACTATATAACCAGCTAAGTGATATGCAAGATGAGAGCATTAGTCATACTCAGGCTGAAACTACAATAGGCTCTGTATCGGAGAAACCCATAGCATCATTTATCTCGAAGGGCCAAAAATTGTGCCAAAGCTCTGTGTCAGAGTCTAAGGCACCTCCATAAACTACATTTATATAATATAATCAGCCTTTAATATGGTAATACTCTTTCCGCCCAATGTAATCACACGTCTCATGTCTATGACACGCAAGATCATATCTAATGCAGCAAGTCATAATGAGATCTAAACACATGCAATATCTATGTCACGAATCATGTAACCTATACAGAATCACCATAAATATCTCAAGAAGATTTTGTCTTATGAATGGTGTTAGGTGTCCTGAGGCATGACGTACTTGATAAGGCAAGCACATGAATGTATAGGGTCTCGATATCCATGTCTATGTGACGTTATACAATTCTGCGTACGGTGTTGACACCCGAATATTATTTGGACGCTAAGTAATATCACATGGTCCTAGGTTGAAAAGAGATATTACAGTAATAAATTAAGAGAATATTATAAACAATTGCTGCAAGTATGGCAAGGTACACTTGCCTGTGATCCCGGCTCCAACTGCTGCTCTAGTATCAGCGGGATCTGCAGGTACTCCTCTAAATGCTAAAATGAACGTTACCATCAGGTTCAAAAGATATCAAATATCTATAATTGCCTATCCTTGAGTCCAATTTGGACACAGGGACAAAAGTGACAGTTTCTGGTCAAAGCGGGGTCCACATGTGGCCCACTTCGCATCAAGAAATGTGTCAGAGACAATGTTCTCCAAATTCGTTAACTATAGTGTCTGTAAGTCCAGAACAACGATACGAACCCAACGGAATATCCAGAACTGGATTTCGAAGAGCCGATCACAAAATCGCTCGTCAAGTGGAGTCGTGGGGCCCACGATACGCAATTTTATCAACGTTCTCAGAATCAAACCAAACTCGGGTCACAGGACCAGCGTATTGCTACGAGTCCGATGGCGTAAGTTTTGTTTCGATACGACGTGCGTACGCGAAGTTACAACGAGTTCCAGAACAGGGCCGATACGGGGTGTTGTCGACGGATACGCGTTGATTCTGGTGTGCACGCACATCCAAATCAACTTTCGTAAAATCTTATACATCCGTATTAATGGAGCACACCTTTCGGTGAAGTCCGCACACAACCAAATCGTCCCGTTTAGCTGGGCGCACCCAATTTCGGGGAAAAATAGGATAATTATTTTCCTGATTTTGCGTCGCAGTTTGCGATCGCCACAGGACGCGATACCCCGAACAAATTGTACGGGTATCGAGAGGGTCATGTAGTCTACGCGTCACAGCAGACAAAACGAAAAATAAGGCAGCAAGGAGAGAGAAATCTTCACCTGAACAGGGCACCGAAGATGACTGAAATACGAATTTCTGCGAGGTGGGGCGATGCGGCACGACCGGCTGCTAGGGTTTCTGCGGTGTTCGTCTGAGGTAGCTGCGGCGAAGTCGGCTGGGTCGAGGTCGTCCGGGGACGTCGGGCTCTGGTGGTGGAGAGATGCAGTGGTGGCCGTGGTGGTTGCCAGTGGTGAACTGGGGGTGGCAGCGGGGAGATCGGGTTGGCCGGGGTAGCTGGAGTGGCGGTGTCTGTGGTGGATGGGAGCGGCCGGAGTAGCTCGGGTCGGCGGGGTAGTCAACTCGCGGAGGCGGCCGGAGGAGTCGGGTCACGGTGAGGGGCGGTGGAGGTTGATGGGGAGATGGCTGGGGATGACGGTGGTGATGGCGGTGTAGGGGTGGCCGTGGGGTTTATATAGGAGGAGAGGGAGGGCGAAGGGCGACTGGTGAGGTTAGGGGAGGCGAAGGAGAAGAGGCGGCAGCGGCGGATCTGTAACGTCCGGCGGCGGTGAAACGCCTAGCGGAGGAGGCGGAGAGGCACCGACAGCGGGTCGGGGAGGCGAAGAGTCGGGGAAGAATTGGTTTTAGGAGTTCACTGTAGCAGCAGGTTATCGGGTCGGGTTTCGGATTTAGGATCCGGATCCGACCCGATCTGATAGGGTATGGGTCGGGTTCGGGTGAGCGGGTTCCGGGTTGGGTTCAGACCTGACCGACCCGCTAGGATTTGGGTATTGGTTCGGTTCAATAATAAACCGGGTTTATTAAAAATATTAATTTTTAGGTCTTTAAAACTAATTCTGGGGTCCAATAAATTCCAGGAAAATTATCCTATGTCTAATATTTTATTTTACACCCAAAAATATTATTTTTACAATATTTTAATTTTAATAAAATTATTTAAAATTATTTAATTCAGAAGAATATTTATTTTAATTCCTGAAAAATCACAGAAAAATTCAGAAAAAATTTGAAAATTTATTTATAAAATCCTGTAAAATCTGGGGGTTTACAAAGTAGCTTCTGTTGAGTAAGAGATGAACCTCTGTTGAGTGATAAATGAATAGAAGAAAAAAATTGAAAGTATACGTGGGTTTAGTGAGAAATGAATAGCAGAAGAAGAGAATGAAAGAAATTTATAGATATGAGAAAAAAGAGCCGTTGTAAAAATATGAACGTTACAATATGAACATTACAATATAAAAATACCCAAAAAATAAACCAACAAAAAATTAACACAAAAAACCAAACCAAATCAAACCCTAAACATAAAACCAAAAAACAAACTCAAACCAAAATAAACTAGAACCAACAATTTTTTGCCAACTAAGTTGGCAAAATTTTGGAAAGTTTTTAATTTTTTTAATTTTAACGGCATTATTTTTTAATATTCTATATTTTTGCCATATCTGATTGCGATATGTATCAAAATTTTAAATTTTTTAAAACTTCTATCATTGTACTGAATTAATATAAAATTATTATCGATATAATAAATTTTTTGATCTTTTTAATGTTCAGCAACAGCAATAGTCTACATTCTTTGAATTGATACAGTGGTTGAACTGTCAAAAGGAGAAGAAAACCAACAATTAATCTTTAAGTTCTATTAGAATATTTTTGAGGCTAGCCAATTAGTTAGGGTTGATCAATATGTGCAGGCAATTTACATATTACCTGTCTTTAATTTAGTAATCTATTTATTCAATTGCAAAGTCTTGGAAGTTCTGAAAATTGAACAATGCAGAAATATGAGAACAGCAATGAAGGACTGAAAGCATTAGAAACTGATTAATAATGATGTGGTTAAGGAAAACTGCATTAATTGGTAGGACAAGACTATTTAGAAACTGATTTATCATTGACCATCCTTTGTAGGTTTATATATATTGCGCAGTAGTTCATATGGACACGTAGTAAATCTATTCTACTATATAATGAGGAAAGTAGGTTTCACCGTAAATTTTTTTTTCCAAAAATACCCTGCATTATATTTACTAATTAAAAATAATACCTACAATAAATTCCATTGACAACCATTTAAGGGATGCATTAATATATTATAGAAATCAAAGAGTTCATGTTACTTGCTAAGTTTCTAAGCTATTACCAAGGAATTCCAATGGTTGAACTCTTAACCTATATAATTAAAAGCAGCAAAGTTAAACCAACTCATCAAAATTATCAACTCCAAGATACGTGCAAAGCACATGCATATATACTAGTAGTAATTAAACAGGTTAACACGACCATAAGTCTAGAAAGAATCTCATTCACGAAAAACAGGTGAACCTTACCAAGTAATTGAAGGGAGGTACTTCATGCAAGGGTTGTAAATATGTATCCTACAATGATTATTGAACTGATCAACAAGTCGAAAACTGGATTGGCTACCCCTGATCTCAGTTCTTTGGGTGCAGATGATTTTTTGGGAGACCTCACTATTTAGTCTACTCTCTTTGGTCTTTGTCATGACAAAGACAATCTACCTATCAAAGTTTGCCATTAAAGTTGTCATGTACGAGATTTTGCTGTCATGACAAAGACAATCTACTTTCTTTATGACAGGCAATGATTCATGCCACGAGATAAGCAAGACGTTAGAGCCCAAACTAAAATGTTAAGAGCCCCTCCTGTGAGTCTATTTTTGTGCACTACCAAAATTATGCTATTTATTCACCCTTCACAAAAAAATTGACATGTGTCAAATTAAAGGTAAAAATCACTTTGATGGGTGAACAAAATCATAGTTTTAGTGAGTGAACAAAAATGGACTCCCTCTCCTGTACCAAATCTATAAAGAGAGGGTTGAAATTAAATATTTATTAGTTCCTAATTATTAGAATTAAATTATATTATTAAATTATATTTATGTTGATTAGCTATATATGGTGATTGGCTGGCTATATATGATGATTGGAATATTAGAATTAAATGGTATTAAATTGTATTTATGATGATTGACCATGTGACTTAGGCTCCAAGTTGATATGTGGATGTATATATATGTAATATCATGATGAATGAAATACCTAGAATATTATCTCCTATCACTTCTTCACATGGCATCAGAACCTGACGGTTAGGGCACGTTTTCTTCGAGCGGCGGCGGTGGCGGTATGTCGAGCGGCGACGACGACATGACGAGCGGCGGCGGCAGCGAGACTTCTATGCCGGCGGCATCTCGGATCGATCCTACATCCCCGTATTACCTTGGTTCTAATGACAATCCGGATAATACAATTACGAAAGTGGTGTTTCGTGGGGAGAATTATGAGGAATGGTCGAGATCTATTCGGCTTTCTCTACGGGCTCGACGAAAATTTAGGTTTGTTGATGGGTCTATCAATAAACCTTCAGAGAATGATCAATTGGAGGATTGGCATTGCGCCCAATCGATGCTTGTGCAGTAGATTTTGCATACTATCGATACTTCGGTGAACAAGACAATACTATACTTTGAGGAGGTGAAACCAATGTGGAATTCGCTCAATGTCCGATTTAGCGGACATGCGGCTGGTGGTGGACGTGGACGGGGTACGAAAGTGCGTGCGATGGTGGCAGGACGTGGCTTCGTTGCTGCACAGCAGCGGATGGCAGATGATGGTGCAGGCGACGGCGGTATGCCTGGATTGACTCCGGACCAATGGCAACAACTTATTTCTATGCTTGGTAATTCTTCGGCCAAATCTCCGGAGGATTGTATGGTGGATAAGTCCATTGTATCTTGGATTATTGATACAACCACTTCGAATCATGTTATGGGAAATTTAAATTTATTGTCGGGGGTGATGGCAATGAAGGAGTGTCCGGTTGGACTCCCAGACGGATGCACTGCGGTTGTCTCATACTACGGGCAAGTTGCTCTTGTAACAGGCGTGGTTCTCATGAATGCTCTATTCGTTCCTCAATTACATTGCAATTTAATTTCTCCGGCCCATCTTATTGATGATATAAATTGTGTTATATAATTCACTAAAAATTTGTGCATTATACATGACCCCAGTTTGAGGACCTTGATTGGCGTCGGTGAACGACTGGACAGACTCTACTACTTTCGTATTGTACCGATGACTCAGGCCTTGGCAGTGACTGGGGCGAATTCTTTGGACATTTGGCATCAGCGACTTGGGCATCATTCTGATAAGTAGTAAAGTGACTTCCTGTTGTCAGTAGCTCTAGTAGTTCAGTGAATAAGGCATGTGAAGTTTGCCATCAGGCAAAGCAAACTCGAGGTATCTTTCCTGTTAGTGACTCTCGGGTTGTTGCAATTTTTGATTTGATACATTGTAATATTTGGGGACCGTATCCTACGTCTTTTTCGTGTGGAGCTCGATATTTTTTGACGATTGTGGATGATTTTTCTCATGTTGTTTGGGTGTTTTTGTTGATTGATTAACTGAAGTATAAAAGATGTTTTCATCATTTTTTCTATGATTGAGCGACAATTTAATTTTAATGTTCGCATTGTGTGAAGTGATAATAGTACTGAGTTTAATTGCCTGCTCGACTACTTTGCACATATTGCTATTTTTGTTTCAGACATCTTGTGTAGGTATACCTCAGCAGAATGAGAGGGTCGAAAGAAAATATAGACATATTTTGAATGTGGCATGTGCTTTACGTTTTCAGGAAAAATTGCTAATTTCTTTCTGGGGTGAGTGTAGTTTGGCGGCTGGTTATTTGATCAATCGAACTCCTTCGAGCCTTCTTGGTTTTAAAACCCCATATGAAATATTATTTGGTGCTCCTCCTTCTTTTGATGAATTACGTGTTTTTAGTTATCTTTATTTTTTCCACAACCAAAAAGCCAAGATGGATAAGTTTGCTCCTCGCAGTCGAAAGTATATTTTTGTGGGATACCCCCATGGTAAGAATGGTTGAAAATTGTATGATCTAGCTACTGGTAATTTTTTTATCTCTCGAGATGTTAAATATTATGAGAATGAGTTTCCCTATTCTGTTAAAGATGATCGTGGTGATATGAATCCTCCTGACCTGGTGCCCCTTGTCTTGAACGATGATGCTTTGGGGTTTAATCTACCTCATATGGATGGGATGGCCGTCGTGGAGGCTGAGGCCGCCGTGGAGGACATCATGGCTGAGGCTGAGGCCGCCGTGGAGGACAGCGTGGCTGAGGCCCAGGCCACCGTAGAAGATGCGGCAACAGAGACCGCCTTGACGGAGGCAGTCGTGGCGGCTGCGACAGATGATGATGAGGTGGCGATTGTGGTGTCAAATGGTGAGGGTGCACTAGGGCGTGGCATGCATACCAAGATTTCGTCTTTGAAGCTCCGTGACTTTGTTACAAATACAATACAAAAGTTGTCTCATAGTCCTCCCTCCCAACGTTCTACCACGTCAAATCACTCCTCAGATACTCCTTATCATATAGCACATTTTTTGAATTGTGACCGATTTTCTCTGTGACAGAAGAATTTTCTTGCAGCTGTAACTGCGGGTACAAAATTGACTTCATTTAAAGAGGCGGTTAAAGATGTAGGGTGGCGAGAAGCTATACAGAAGAAAATATAGACTTTGGAGGATAGTGGTTCCTGGACCATGGAGATGCTTTCGGCTAGAAAACATGCTTTGGGGAGCCGGTGGGTATACAAGATAAAGTATAACTCTGATGGGAGTGTTGAGCGGCTTAAAGCCCGTTTGGTAGTTTTTGGAAATCATCAGGTTGAAGGGATTGATAACACTGATACTTTTTCTCCGGTTGCAAAAATAGTTACTGTTCGTGCCTTTCTAGCTGTAGCTGCAGCAAAGAATTGAGAACTACATCAGATGGATGTTCACAATGCCTTCCTACATGGAGACCTTATCGAAGAAGTGTATATGAAACTACCACCTGGTTTCCAAACCAAACACCCTGGTCAGGTATATCGGCTTCGAAAATCTCTTTATGGGCTTAAACGGGCGCCTCGTTGTTGGTTTGCGAAGTTGGCATCTTTTTTGCGGAAGTACGACTTTTGCCAATCGTACTCTGACTATTCGCTTTTTTACTCTTCATAAGGGCAATGATCAGATACATGTTCTTGTATATGTCGACAATTTGATTCTCTTTGGCAATAATTCTGCTGCTCTTACTGCCTTAAAGAATTATTTGAGTACATGATTTCACATGAAGGACCTTGGGGCATTGAAGTTTATTCTTGGTGTTGAGGTAGCTCAAAGTGCGAAAGGTATTTTTCTGTGTCAACGAAAATATACACTTGATATTATCTCTGAGACATGATTGTTGGGGGCGAAACCTGTAAGCTTTTTCATGAAACAACATCATCAACTGGCACGCTTTACAGTCCACTTTTGTCTGATGGTGAAGCATATCGACGGCTTGTGAGACGGCTGATTTATCTTTTGTTTACTCGGCTGGATTTGGCTTATGTTGTTCACATCTTATCACAGTTTATTCATGAGCCCCGACGTGATCATTGGAATGCAGCTTTGAGGGTTGTTAGATATCTGAAGGGTTGTCCCGGTCAAGGCATTCTTCTTCGCTCTGACTGTGATTTGTGGCTTCCGGGGTGGTGTGATTCTGATTGGGCGAGTTGTCTCATCACACGACGCTCTTTGTCTGGTTGGTTGATTTTTCTTAGTGATTCTTCAATCTCTTGGAAGACGAAGAAACAGGTGACAATGACTTGTTCTTCGGCCGAAGCGAAGTACCGTGTGATCGCGGCAGTCATGTGTGAGCTTAAGTGGCTCAAGGGGTTACTTGGCAGTTGGGGAGTGCAACATTCGTGTGCTATGTATTTGTTTTGTGATAGTCAATCTGCTTTACATCTTGCGCAGAACCTAGTTTTTCATGAGCGCACAAAACACATTGAGGTGGATTGTCATTTTTTGAGGGATGATGTTCTTGCTGGAGTTATTCGCCCATCTCATGTGCCAACGGATGGACAACTGACGGATGTTTTCACCAAAGCTTTGGACAAACGGCAATTTGAATTTCTTTTTTGCAAGTTGGATATTTGTGACTTGCATGCTCCAACTTGAGAGAGGTATTGGGATTATTTTGTATCATTAAATTGCATTTATGGTGATAAGCTATATATGGTGATTGACTGGCTATATATGGTGATTGAGATATTGAGATTAAATGGTATTAAATTATATTTATGGTGATTGGTCATGTAACTTAGGTTCTATATTGATATGTAAATGTATATATATGTAATATCATGATTAATAAAATATCTAAAATATTATCTCCTATCACTTTTTTACACTAACACATATTCTTCACGCACATGGAATGAACAGAGTTGAATTTACGTTGTGATATAATATTTTTAAATTCGTTTAAAATATGTGCTAAAGCGGGTGAAACCAAGATTACTCTGATACATTATTTGCCAATACACAAACTCTGCAGCTTCCATGATGGTTGAGAGTTGAATTTTGAGAGAAGTTGGGCCAGATAATAACGATTTAACCATCAGAAAATTTTATATGGGATAAAAAACTTAATCTAATTTGTGCAGATTAGAACATTTTTTTTAAAATTTACAATAAACAAAATCTGATGTCAGACAAAAACAAGAATAAATTTTCTTTTTTTACACCAATCACGCTGTTGCCAAGAGAGCTGAACCTTTCCTTAATGATCAAGTTAAATAAAGTATAATAAACTAAACCAAAAAATTATATATCCACTCCTTTCTTCTTTGTTATACGTAGCTAACTCCCCACCCACAATTCAAACTATTTGTTCTGTCTTATTCTCCACCAACAATTCAAACTATGTTTGTTGTCTTCGTTGTGGCTTCTTTCCTGAATTCTAATTAATTTTGGTGTCGGACCGACCAAAAAATCTCTCTCTCTCTCTCTCTCTCTCTCTTCAAATGTTTGGCGACAGTGTCACTCTGTCAGCGGGACTAGTCCGATTATAAAAAATTTATTCAGACCAGTCCAAATTTTATTAGAATTGTCCATCATTTTCATCTTTCTCCTTCTGCTCTCTCTTCCGCTCCTCCACCGCTCATCGCCGTCCCCACATTTCGTCGTCGTCCCCGCGCACAGCAGCGACCCTTCCTCCACTGCTCGCCACCGTCCCCACCGTTCACCACCGTCCCTGCACGCAACAGCGGTCTCGTCCTCCACCGCCGTTCCCGCGCGCAGCAGCTGTCCCGTCCTCCACCGCCCGCGCGCCTCCGCCTCCTCCCACGTCCTCCACCGTCGCCTCTTCCCTCGCCTCCCGCCGCCTCCTTCCCCTTCCGCTCCTCCGCCTCGTCCCCCCTTCCGGCCTCCACGCTGCCCCGCCCTGATGGTCACCTCGCGTAGCCCTTCCTTCCGGACTGTCAAAATTTTGACAATCCTACCAATTGGAAGGACTGTCAAAATTTTATCAGTGCTAAAAAATCAACATATATTTTTAGGACTGTAAAATTTTTGACAGTCATACCAATTGTTAGGACTGCCAAATTTTGACAGTCCTAACAATTGGTAGGACTGTCAAAATTTTGACAGTCCTGATTATAAAAAAAATTAATTGGAAGTGGACAGTCCGGTGAGTAATTTTTGGGAGTGACAAATTTGTAATTATCAATGATAAAAATTTGGACTGTCCCGAGTAAATTTTGTAGTGCTTTTATCAAGAGCATTTTTTTTGTCAGATCTCGATCATTACCAATTTTCTAAAAATGTTCCGTTCTATACAAATTAGATAAAATTCTTCATTTTATATTTAACTACTCATTGTTTTAGCATCAATTATTTCTAAACCGAAAAACATCACTGGTCTTTAACACTTATTAATTAGAGCATCCACAGTACAAATACTCCAAACACAGACTTTAAATTATAAAAAATTGTATAAATTATTATTTTTGGAGTATCTTTTTGATATTGGTGCACAATAGTACACTTCAAACAAATACTCAAAATTAACCTTCTAATTTTCTTCCTCTTTTTTCTCTTTATTTTTCTTCGATGTTTGATAAGATTTTTCCTCCATCTTTTTTTTCTTTATTTTTCTTTCCTGTATGGTAAGAACGTTTAATTTTGGTGGGTCCATAAATTAATGTAGAGGAGGTAGAACACGCTCCAAATTTGGAATGTCTCTTGGCTTTTTTGTAATTTTCAAGTATGGATAAGTGCCAACTGCAGCCTTTATGTACTAAATTTTTTGACTAAAATCAAAATAAAGCACTTGAAACATCTTTCACTGTGGATGCTCTTACAATTCTGTTTAATTTTTAATAGGAAGAAGGTTTTCAGCCTATAAGACCATCTCCAATGGGGTTGTTTCTATCACCGTTATTTATATGGTGAAATTCTTTTTTAGAAAAACTTTTTCCAACAGTGGTATTTATTTCAATTTTTATCCTACATGACGGTGATGTAAGGATATAAAATTTCTATGAGGGTTTCTACATGTAGAAACTCACATAAAAAATCTCTCTCATAGAAATTAATATTGTGTCATACTTTCAAACTAAATAATTAAATTGTCCTTTTTATTTCTGTCAAGTATGATAGAAACTCAATTTTAGAGATTTTTATTGGAGATATCCTAAGGACATCTCCAATGGAGATTTCTACCGTCCCTATTTCTCTGTTAGAAATCCTAATCTTTTTTTTTAGAAAATACTTCTCCTAACAGTTTTTTATATCCCAATTTCCATCTTAATTGGTGTTGATGTAGGATTAAAAATTTATATGATGATTTCTACATTTAGAAAGTCTTTATATGTCATAGACATTAATATTGGACTCTATTTTTAAATAAAATTATTAAATTGACTATTTTATTTTGTTCAATGTAGGATAAAAATTGATAAACATTTGAGAGTATTTTTTTGGATAGAAATTTTATTATAGGACAATGTCAAGTACGATAAAAACTTAATTTAAAAATTTCCATTTGGGATAACCCTATTTTAATTTAAGATTTTGAAGTGTGTGACTAGATGGTAACGCAAACTATATTTATAGGTCAGGGACCTAAATCCAAATTAACTTGATCAAATTCCTTCCATTAAGATTTTTCTTATCATGAGAACCCTTATCTCGTAATGTGATAGTGAGTAGTTATCTCTTAATATTGAAATAACTAAATTTTGTTTTGATAAAATACCTTAGATATTAAATATACAAACCAATATGCCATGTGTTTATCTTATGCGGATAAATTCAATATTCTTCCATTTGGCTCATATTACCTATTTTTGAATTAAAATATTATATTGCCATAAAATAAAGCTACCAAACTATTTATTAAGACTATTTATCGGGACACTTAAAAAGTTACTCGTGGCTAGTCCCATATGGGGGCTAGTCCAGTATTGTAGAACTTTTACTCAGGATAGCATATTACTTTCAAGGTGCTGCCCACCTTCCCTTCCAATCCCCCCAAACCCAAAAACTCCTCCCACCTCACCAATGGATGCCAACACCACCCTCTCCTCCTCCTCCTCCTCCTCCTCATCCTCCCTCTCCCCACCATCATCCACCTCCTCCTCCTCCGCTCCTGCCCTTCCAGCTCCTAAACCCCAGCTCCTCAAGCTCCCCAAAGTCGAGTCCCTCTTTAAGTCGCACCTAGCGTTGATAGAACTTGGGATCCATAGGACCGCAGATTGATGTGCATAATGATCGATAGAAGATTAATAGGTTTAATAAGTGATATAATCATTCAAAGACAAAAACTAGGGTTCATGAATTATACCCAAAGTAACGAGAATAAGATGAAGGTTTTCAGAAATCTTGATCAGTTAGCGACCCTAAGACGCCCTCCTCATTAGGTTCCTGAATAAGAAGATTGACGTCGTTCGAAGAAGTGGCCCAGCCCCAAAGGAAAATCCTATTTTATTGAAAAAACCTTATCAATCTACGTGTATTCCTTCCTCAGATTCGACGTCGTGTGGACGATGATCTTCCAACATTTTTTTCTCATTGGCCTACCCTCTTTCTCTCCTTACGTGGAAGACTAATTTTGAGAAAGTTGCTCGCTTTTGATATATTATCTGATGGCAAGAGAATAGAGGATATATATAGTCTACGACATGGACCATGAGAAAAAATTAGGGTTAGGTTTCCTAATGGATCTAGTGTCACGCCCTAGACCCAAAACACGTGCAACCAGACACGTGGCATTAGCCAGCTGCTATGACTCCGTAGGGCTTTTCAATTTAATGGACCCGACGAAGTGCACTTACGCTGTCCATGGTCAAGTGATCATGCTAAATATCTAATTCTAACATGCAACAACTTTACTAAATCTCAATCCATGGTAAATAAATCACAAGAGGGAATGGTACGCATCATTAGTCTGCAGCCCAATAATTCAGCCTTTCGAATAGACCAAGAGAATAATATAGGCCTATAAATACTAGGCTATAATAGCAGAGTCATAATAGGAAATAGTACATAACTGTATAATGCTAACTGCAAGGATGACCAACACACCGCCAGATCAAGCCTCATCCAAACTGCTCAAATAACCTGGAAGGGAACCAGGTCCTCAGAGGGACGTAACAAGATACAAAAAATATATGCCATAAAGTAAATACTCGAGGGTGAACTAACCAGCTAAGTGAAATGCACTTGAAGACAACCTTGGCACGTGTCACGACCAGCACCCGGAATAGGGACACGAGTACGTGGGTACATCCAGCCTACGCCGCAGCATCGACGGTAGAATGCTGTCTAGGTCATGATACTATCTAAACAATCTCACACGAGTATCCAACTCCATAAGGAGACACAGATATCACAATATAATATGTAAATACTCAATCACAGAATTAAAGCACGATTAGATATAAAAAAAAAAACGAAATACAACACAAGTCTAAACAAAATAATCTAATCCATACTATAATATCCAAGTCTCAAAGTATGCCGGAGACAAATTCGGTACCAATAACTGCTAAAAGAAACTAACTGAATAACTAGTGATCCCGGCTATATCTCCTGAAATTACAACTGGCTACAAGGTCCAAGGCTGCAACTACTCTCCATGTGGTCCATAATATGTCGGACACCAGTCCTCTAAGTCGTAGTCTGAAAAAATATTTCCAGTCAGGATGGAATAAATTACATCTCTAACAACAGTTCTAAATCAATGATATAAACTATGTAGCAGTAAATAGATATAAATATACAAGATGCATATATATGTACAAGAGATACACAATAAAGGAAATACTAAAAATAAATAAAAGAATGAACAATATAACGATGAACAAGAATACTAATGCCTAAGTGTGTGAGTACTAGCTTTTACATGTGATCGGCTTGGGAACTTGTACATGAATAATGGCATGGTTAGTCATACGTGCGGTGTATAACCAATACTAACATAAGAACAAGACTTGTACATGAAGGGTATGGTCACATATCTACACTAAAATACTCTCCACCCCCGACTGGTATAGTAGATCCAACCATGGTATGCTATGGCACGAGATTCTCTAGGAAGGTAGCAAATTTCCCGTGAATCAGTGTCTGTACATGCATAAGATAATCAATGAAACAAGACTTGTACAAGATACACCATATACAAAGAATAACATCTCATGACGAGATCCGGATATATCAATCCGTGTAACCATCGTGTCAAAAAATATGGATATTTACACTAGATACAATGAACATAAAGGATATCATAAATAAGAAACTATCAGAGAATCTACTCGCCTGGGATCCTTAGTTGGCAATACCAATGTCCTGCTCCTGAAGTCTCGTAGAACAATCCAATGATCCTATATACATATAATATAATACAATACAACATCAGCCATTACACTAGCACACACAATATAATTACGCTGAACTCAGCAGCTACACTAGGGTGACACTGGTCAACTAGGGTCAAGTGTGCGTCTAATTGCACGGTGTTGCATCCTCAATTGATGTACAATCAGACAGTCAAACTACACATGTCTTGCCAGTACGTTAGTGTACACAAGGCAGACATATCACTAATACTCAGGGTCACATGGTCATGTGCAAATACAGGGCATCCATAATTATACTAGGGTCATATATATATATATATATATATATATATATATATATATATACAGTCAAATGTAGACACGGGATACCTACTACTCACATTTATTGCCACACCGCATAAATACAAATATATAGTCAAAACAGGTATTGGCATTTAATTATCTACAATATACATATATACCATCTATATATATGTATATAACAACCAATAATTATATGCATACCAAATAGGAATAATATACATATACTAAATATATATATATATATAAATATACGCGTACGGGTACGAGTTGGGTTTAATTTGCATAGCCTAGCAATCAACATCTAATGAATACATCATGGAAATACGCTAGATTCTAATCGCCATCATACGTATACGCGTACACAACATGAAAGTAGAATTTGAACCTGTGCGCGTGGGAACGAAGGTGTTCGACGTCGAGGTGGGATGCTCCTGCTGCTACTGTTCAGGTGATGCTCGGCCGCATCGTCGAGGGAGGAGGTTTGTCCGTCGAGGAGAAGCTCAGGTAAATGGCAGCGGGGTCGAGGTCGGTTTTAGGTGAGGTCGAGTGCACGGTCGGGTTGGCAGGAAGGGGGTGTCCGAACTCAGTACTGGCATTGATTTCAGGCAATGCCGGGTTGTGGTGGCTGTCAATGGCGGGGACAACGGGATTCAAGCGGGAACAACGGGCTTCAGCGGGATTCTCGTCGGCTTACAGGCGAGCGGGGTCAGTTTCCAGGTGATGTCTGGCCGGAGAACGGCAGTGAGCAGCGGAGTGGTGTCAGGTTTCAGGCGTTCAGTCGTGCTCCGGGGTGTTCTCAGGCGCTGTTCAGGCGGCTCGATGGCGGTTGCAGGCGTTCAATGGGTCAGGATCGGCTCCGGTAGTGTCTACTCCAGTCGGCGAGAAGAACAGGAAAAAAGGAGAGGCGGGGTGGCGATCAGTGGATGAGTGTAACGGTTCCGGTCGGGACTGACGAGGCTTCTCCGGCGAGGGGATGAGGGTGGAGGCGTGCAGGGAGAAGATGATGAACATGAAGGGTGAGGGAGAAGTCGGCTGATGGCTTTTGATATTAGGGATAAAAGAAAAGGAAAATAAAGGAGATGATATATATATATACAAAGGGGGTTGGGTGTTTGACCTAAAAAATTGGCTTGGTCAAACCCTTGGAAAAAGGCCTTGGCTTGTCATGTAGGTATTTCAAAGGGCTAGGATTTTATTACTTGAAATGGATGGCTAGGATTGCATTGATTCAAAATAATGGGGGGCTATGGGTTGAGGAGGTTGATGTTGAGTTTTACACACTCCTAAAAATTATGAAAAAATTCACGTAAGGGAGAAATGGGTTTTTTTATGTGTTGTGCCCAATGGGGTGGACACATTAATGCACTTTTCCATAAAAGTGCCCAACAATTAGAAAATTGCACAAAGTTGGGTTTTTGGGATTAATTAAATTAAAACTAATATAATTGGTGTTCTAAAATTAATTAGAAGTACATGAGATTGAAATTAGGTGGGACACAAGTGTCATGAATGAAGAAGACTCAAAATAGAATATTGTCATTATTTAGGTTGCACAAAACGGGTCAAGATTGTGTCTCCAATTCCGATTGGAATGTACAAAGATAAAAAGTTGGATTTATTTAGAATTAAAAATAAATATCTGCGACGAATATTGTGCGACTAAAATGAAGCACAAAAAAGCATATTTATGAGTTACACAAGGGTCCGAATAGAAGACGGGCACGTCTAGGACAAAGGTGTGAAATGTTTTGGAAGGCAAAAGCTGGGTAGCGCTACAAATATCGAAGCAATGGTAAGGCACAACAATTTAATAAAATAATAATAATAAATTATAAACTTTAATGATTAATCCCGAAATACTACAAATTAAATTCATAACCCTATATTCTGGTCAGGGGTTCATCTAGTGGTCTTCTAGGTCTAGTCTACTAACTCACGCATTAAGGAACACTATATATAATACAAATATATATACACATATCATGTAATTATTTAAAATAATACACATAATACTTGTAATAAACAAAAGTCAAAAATATTCCTATTTCAGAATGTGGTAGTGACAGTACGTATGGGTAGGTAAAAGGTATAAAGCGTAGCGTCGAGCCAGAGGCTAAGTACCAAGCATTAGCTGTAAACTAGATTCCAAGAGTATATGCTGACTACATCACCGATCATGATAGCGCGCAGCCAGTAACCTCTGTCAGATGTATCGATAAGCATATTCGCCCATAACCGGGTAACACTGAGCCCATAACCGGGTAACACATAGCCCATAACTGGGTAACACTGAGGCTCACGACCCCATAGTTTACTCTGAAACTACGGTAGCCAAATATCTGTCCCATATGCCTACTAATTATCTTCCCCACCCAATGTCAATATACAAGTCACGAATACGACGTGGACATCTCGTACTATAATGCAAGTCACTAAAGAAATATACAACTATGCTAAATACCGTCACACGTGCTGCTCACATTGATGGCCAGTCAAGTATGAAGCTCACGTCCCTACATGAACTCAGTCTGTGACGTGCAATGATACGTGTCAAGGCCTGGGGAGTCATAATGATAACTCCTAAACTTTAGGTGCGTCCACTAGGTCAAACACAAGTCCTAACGTCAACGGCTTCGTTGACTGCACCAAGACATTCTCAGACGCGCATAGTTATATAGTATTAAAGAAATAAAATATGCGAACTGTAATAACTGAATTTAAATAGTACAACAAAGCAAGGTATTCTTGCTTGGAAGCTAGGCGAAGATTCGAACACGAACTCGCCATGGAAATAGTAGCGTAACAATGGAAACTGGAGCAGATATCCCCGGATGCTATCACAAATATCACTAACAGTCCCAGAATAAGTGAGATACTCAGAAAAGTATATACATATGTCCAATTTGGACACAGGGGCAAAAATACAGTTTCTGGTCAACACGGGGTCCACAAGTGGGCCCGTCTTGTACCAAAAAATGTGCTAGAGACAAGGTTCTCCAAATTTGTTAAACTTGGTGTCTACGAGTCCAGAATGATAATACAAACTCAACAGAACATCCAGAACTAGATTTCGATGAGCCGATCACGAAATTGCCTGTCATGTGGAACCATGGGGCCCACAAAATGATATTTCATCAACGTTCTAAGAATCGAACAAAACTTGGGTCACGGGACCAGCGTAATGCTCCAATTTGATGGTGCAAGTTTCATTATGAAATGAAAGGCACACACAAAATTAGGATGAGTGCCAGAACAGGCCGATACGGTGCTTTTCGACGGATACACGTTGATTCCGGTGTGCACGCACATCCAAATCAAGTTTCGCGAAAGCTCACATATCCACGTTGATGGTACACACCTCTCGGTATAATTAGTACGTGACGAGGTTGCCCGGATTGACGGAACTAACTCTGTATCGGAGAATTTTAATGTTATTTAAAGCCGTTTTTATCGATTTGGAACTTAAATTACAAATAGTAGAAATCAAATAGAATTATTATATTAAACACATAGCAAGAGGATCATATAGTGAACACAGCTGCGAAAATTTTGAAAAATAGTTGAGAGACGAAGGAGTAATCGCGCCATGAAGGGGGTTGGTTGAGGCTCGGGTCTGCTGAAATTAAGAAGAAGAAGAACATCAATGGCAGTCGGTTCAGCAATCGTATCGGTTGGGTGGGAGTAGGGACTGAGGCTCGGAGAAGCTATTGGGTTAAGGGGGTCGACGTGAGGAACTCCGGGCTGTAGTGGTGGTGGCCGACGGTGGAGGGGAAGAGGAAAGGCAGGAGCGGCAACAACTTCAGCAGCATATGCAGTCGCAGCAGTGGTAGCAGCGTTCGCAGTTGCAACAACGGTTTGGAGAAGGAGAAGGGGAGGGGGAGTCGTGAGCTGGTGGTGGTGGCGGTGGTGGAGTAGTGGAGGTGGTGGCCATGGAGCTGGTGGCAGTGGGGTGGTCGTGGAGGTGTAGGTGGCGGATGGAGCAGATGGAGATGAGAATGGTGGTGGTGGTTGGCGGAGGTGGTGGTAGAGATGGTGGTTGGCGGTGGAGATGGTGGTGGTGGTGATGATGACGGTGGCAGTGGTCGTCGGAGGGAATGGCAGCGGTGGTCGTGTGATAGAGGGGAGAGGGGATCTCGGGACTGTGGTGGTGGTGATGAGGTTGATGGAAGTGGTGGTGACAATGATAGTGGCAGTGGTGGTTGATGGTGGCGGTGATGATGACAGTGGCAGTAGTTGTTGGTGGTGGCTGTTAGTGGAGATGCTGGAGTTGGTGGTCATGGTGGATAGGGAGGTGTTGGTGATGATGATCGGAGGTCGGCGGGTGGCCGGAGCTATGAGAAGGAGTGAAGAAGAAGAAGAAGTGAAGAAGAAGAAGAAAATGGGAGGATTGGTCGGCTGTGGGAAAAATAGAGGGAGGAGAGAGAGAGAGAGAGAGAGAGAGAGAGAGAGAGAGAGAGGGAGGATTCCTAGTTTATCTTGGGATTAGGGTCGGCTATATTGGGAATTGTGTGAGGATGTGTTAATATATGGGGATATGTGGTGGTGATGAAGTAGAGAATTAAATCAAGGGTCATGATCAATCATGAGAGAGTTGTATATAGCATGGGGCAGAGTGACCAAACATGTGAGGTTGGGGGTTTTCTTTATTTGTTTACACCAATAGGATGGTGACATCTAGTTGCCTATTTGTACAAAAGCCCGTAACAATTAGAAAATTGCACAAACAATGGGTTTTGGGATTGGATGAGAAAAAATACCATGTTTGGTGTGATGTAGTGGATTAAAATGGTGTGTGGTGCTTAGTATGAACCTTGAGGATGTAAGTGGGGGTTTGGGTTGGTGTTGGGTCTAGTTTTGGGTTAGGTTGAGTCCTTGGACCAATTTAATTAAAATTAGTGTCAAAGGTGTTCTTTAATTAATCGGGAGTGCATAGGATCTAAATTGGGTGGGACACAAGTATCATGGACGTAGAAGACTCGGAATAGGTTATTGTTATAAATTTGGTTGTGAGAAAAGGGTCGAGATTGTGTCTCCAATTTCGATTGTAATGGGTAAGGATGCAAAGTTGGATTTAAAATTAAAAAATATGCACGAATATTGTAAAATTAAAATAAAGCACAAGAGAGTGCATATACGAGTGACGCAAAGATCATGATTAAAGATTGGTACGTCAAGGTCAAGGGTGTAAAATTTGTTGGAAGGCAAAAGCTAGTGTAGTGCTCTAGATATTTAAACAACGATAAAGTACACCAATTGAATAAAAATCATAGTAGTAAATTATAACCCCAATAATTAATCCCGAATAATACTAATTTAATCCATAATCCTATATTTTGGTCAGGGGATTTACAATCTATCCACCTTAGAAAATTTTGTCCTCGAAATTCAAAATACATCTCCCCAACAAAAAACTCCATGTATTTCTAAATATATAAACACAACTTGGTACTTAGTCCTACTCTACTCTCTTTACCCTAAACTGCCACATACGTACAGTCTAATCATCTAAGATATTTGGTCCTCCAAACATCTTCTCACCATTTAAATTGTCTCGTTATTGTTATCATGCTAATCATTATCCAGAAAATTATCACATATAAGCCTAGGTTACTCAAGGATATTGTGACACAATCCTAGTTTGCATATTCTAATATCTATCCAGAAAATAATATTATTTATTTATTCTTAAAGGAGTGCATGGGTTAGGTACTAAAATTCTATAAGCACAAAATCTTCAAGGCCACTTTATGTAGTATATAAATCCCTTCTTCTGCAACTAAGACGGTTAATATCTTAATATTCTTTCATAGGTATAACATCATCATCCTATAATATCCATATTGAAATCCTGCATCTTAACTTCTTATAATCACTCTTAGCAGCAACAAGTCTAATCTAGTTAATCAGTCATACCTAGTCTAGAAGCTCAACTCAAATAATTCCTAGAAGAAGTATATGTAATAAAATACAACATAAGTTTCTACTCAATACATAGTAATAAGAATATATATAAATTATGTAATAAATATCTATTCAATCATTCTAAATATCCTAGAATAAAATATAACCAATAATAATAAGTATACTAATCCTAAAATCTGAAAATCCACCGGCTAGGATAAATTAAAAATATGTTCCCATATAACCACCTACTACTAAGGATTTGGTCAAACAAGCTTACAACCTAATAGTCAAAAATCTAAATCCCTGGCCCAAAGTAGTTAATGTGTAATCTACAATATTCATCTTATTATTCCTATAGGACTTCTATATTTTATTTACACTCCTCATCCAAGCTACATGGGTTCCATATATTACAACTTGCCATCCATTATAGACAATTCACTATCTAACTCAAGACTATAACTTCTATCAAAACTCTCATCCTTCAACCTATTTGTCTATCTCAGATACTAGCTCAACTACTCAAGTTTTCAAAGGTGAAACCACGAGCCTAATAGACAATGGCAATCCAAATAAATCAAGTACATCTAATCTGATTTGAAAGCTATACTGTAGTACTCAAGTTATCTCATCATCCAAATATTGGGTCTAGCAATCTACGTATAGCAATCTACGTATCTGTTTTTGCCTAGTCATATGATCATCATTATCTAAAGGGTAATAAAAAAATCTAGGTCTGATACTGGAAGTCACAAGGCAATTAGATATTTCTTGCATCACTGCCATGGGTCACAACTAATCCCTAGCATCTAACTATATATTCCATAAGGTATTCAAGAGTATTAGAATCGAACCCTCTATATTGCTTCTAATACTTCTAAATCAATGCTACCATAAATAATAGACAAGTTTAGTTCTAGGCCTCTATTTCTATGCCTAATTCTTATGCCAACACTCTATACTAGCTCTAGTATCAGGAAAGAACCTAACAACCTCCCTTACTAAGGGTAACCATCTTCTCATAAAATATCACATCAATCATACCTTCTTCCGTCTTGACTAGGATCTGCTCCTGGAGGAAATTACCTTGCGCGAGCATCCATCTCTCCGAAATAAGGAAGATGAGAAACAATAATAACGATATCGACGGTAAATGAACGAATACAGTAATGAAGTCCAAGGGCGACAATCGAATACAAGAGGAGTTTTAAAATCAGCTATAGATTGAGATCTTATTCAACATTAATCCTATGTTGCAGGTTCGTTCGGCACAGTAACGTAACCGAAACGATTTGCTCTGACCTACATGGGCCACCAATAAAACCATGTCACGCTCCAGTCCCCAAACACGTGGGACCAGACACGTAGCATTGGCCAGCTGGTACGACTCCATAGGGCTTTCCAATTTAATGGACCCGACAAAGTATACTTACACTGTCCACGGTCAAGTGATCAAGCTAAATATCTAATTCTAACATGCAACAACTGAACTAAATCTCAATAAATGGTAAATAAATCATAAGAGGGAACGGTATGCATCATTAGTCTGCAGCCCAATAATTCAGCCATTCGAATAGACTAAGAGAATAATATAAGCCTATAAACACTAGGATATAATAGCAGAGTCACAATGGAAAATAGTACATAACTGTAATAGGGGAAAGATATAATGATACCTGCAAGGATGACCAACACACCGCCAGATCAAGCCTCATCCAAACTGCTCAAATAACCTTAAAGGGAATCAGGTTCTTAGAGGGACGTAACAAGATAGAAAAAGTATATGCCATAAAGTAAATAATGTATAAACTCGAGGGTAAACTAACCAGCTAAGTGAAATGCACTTGAAGACAACTTTGGTACGTATGGGTAGGTAAAAGGTATAAGGTATAGCGTTGACCCAGAGGCTAAGTACCTGGCATTAGCTGTAAACTGGATGCCAGGAGTATATGCTGACTACATCACCTATTATGATAGTGCGCAGCTAGTAACCTCTGCCGGAGTATCGACAAGCATATACGATCATAACCGGGTAACACTGAGCTCATAATCGGGTAACACATAGCCCATAACCGGGTAACACTAAGGCTCACGACCCCGTAGTTTACTCTGAAACTATGGTAGCCAAATGTCTGTCCCATACGCCTACTAATTGTCTTCCCCGTCCAATGCCAATGTACAAGTCGTGAATACGACGTGGATATCTCGTACTATAATGCAAGTCACTAAAAAAAATATACAACTATGCTAAATACCGTCACACGTGCTGCTCACACTGATGGCCAGTCAAGTATGAAGCTCACGTCCCTATATGACCTCACTCAGTGACGTGCAATAATATGTGTCAAGGCCTGGGGAGTCATAATGATAACTCCTCAACTTTAGGTGCGTCCACTAGACACTAGGTTAAACACAAGTCCTAACGTCAATGCCTTCGTTGACTGCACGCGAGTCATTCTCAGACGTGCACAATTATATAATATTAAAGAAATAAAATATACGAACTATAATAACTAAATTTAAACAGTACAACAAGGCAAGGTATACTTGCCTGGAAGCCAGGTGAAGATTCGAACACGAACTCGCCATGGAAGTAACAGCGTAACAATAAAAACTGGAGCTGATATCTCCGGATGCTGTCACAAAATCACCAACAGTCCCAGAATGAGTGAGATACTGAAAAAAGTATATACATACGTCCAATTTGGATACAGGGACAAAAATACAGTTTCTGGTCGACAAGGGGTCCACAAGTGGGCTCGTCTTGCACCAAAAAATATGCTAGAGACAAGGTTCTACAAATTCGTCAAACTTGGTGTTTACGAGTCCAGAACGATAATATGAACTCAAAGGAACATCCAAAACTGGATTTTGATGAGCCGATCACGAAATCGCCTGTCATGTAAAATCATGGGGCCCACAAAATAATGTTTTGTCAACGTTCTCAGAATCGAACCAAACTTGGGTCACAGGGCCAGCGTAATGTTGCGAATCCGTTGGCGCAAGTTTTATTACAAAATGACTGGCATAAACAAAATTAGAACGAGTGCCAAAACAGGCTGATACGATACTTTTCGACGGATATACGTTGATTCCGGTGTGCACGTACATCCAAATCAAGTTCGGCGAAAGCCCACACATCTATATTGATGATACACGCCTCTCGGTGCAATTAGTACCCGACGAGGTTGTCCGGATTGACGGGACCAACTCTGTATCGGAGAATTTTAATGTCTTTTAAAAGCCATTTTTTATCGATTTGGAACTTAAATTACAAATAATAGAAATCAAACAAAATTATTCTAATTGAACACATAGCAAGAGGGTCATGTAGTAAAAATACCAGCGAAGATGGGTCAAAAAATAGTTGAGATACAGAGGAGTAATGGCGCCATGAAGGTGGTTGGTTGAGGCTCGGGTCTGCTGAAATGAAGAAGAAGAAGAATAGCACTGGCAGTCAGTTCAGCGGTCGTATCGGTCATGTGGGAGTGGGGACTGAGGCTCGAAGAAGCTACTAGGCTGAGGGGGCAACGTGAGGCAACTCCGGCCTGCAGTGGTGGTGGCCGACGGTGGAGGGGAAGAGGAAAGGCCGCAGCGGCAGCAACTTCAGCAGCATATGCAGTCACAGCAGCGGCAACAACGTTCACAGTCGCAGCAGCAGTTTGGAGGAGGAGAAGGAGAGGGGGGGTCGTGAGCTGGTGGTGGTGGCGGTCGTGGAGTAGTGGAGGTGGTGGCCGTGGAACTGGTGGAAGTGGGGTGGTCGTGGAGGTGTGGGTGGCGGATGGAGGAGATGGAGATGGGAATGATGGTGGGGGTTAGCGGAGGTGATGGTGGTGGAGATGGTGGTTGGCGGTGGAGATGGTGGTGATGATGACAGTGGCAGTGGTCATTAGAAGGAATGGCATCGGTGGTCGTATATTAGAGGGGAGTGGGGATCTCGGGACTTTGGTGGTGGTGATAAGGTTGATGGAAGTGGTGGTGATGATGATAGTGGCAGTGGTGGTTGATGGTGGCGGTGATGATGACAGTGGCAGTGGTGGTTGATGGTGGCTGTGATGGTGACAGTGGCAGTGGTTGTTGACGGTGGAGGTTGGTGGAGATGCTGGAGGTGGTGGTCGTGGTCGAGAGGGAGGTGTTGGTGATGATGATCGGAGCTCGGCGGGTGGCCGGAGCTATTAGAAGGAGTGAAGAAGAAGAAGAAGTGAAGAAGAAGAAAAAAAGGGGAGGATTGGTCGACTGTGGGAAAAATAGAGGGAGAAGAGAGAGAGAGGGGGGGGGGGATTCCTAGTTTGTCTTGGGATTAGAGCTGGCCACTTGGAAATGGTGTGAGGATGTGTTAATATAGGGGGATGTGTGGTGGTAATGAAGTAGAGAATTAAATCAAGGGTCATGATCAATCATGAGGGAGTTGTACATAGCATGGGGGAGAGTGACCAAATATGTGAGGTTAGGGGTTTTCTTTATTTGTTTACACCAATAGGATGGTGACACATAGTTGCCTATTTGCACAAAAGCCCATAACAATTAGAAAATTATACAAATATTGGGGTTTGAGATTGGATGAGAAAAAACACCATGTTTGGTGTGATGTAGTTGATTAAAATGGTGTGTGATTCTTAGTATAAACCTTAAGGGTGTGAGTGGGGGTTTGGGTTGGTGTTGGGTCTAGTTTTGGGTTAGGTTGAGTCCTTGTACCAATTTAGTTAAAATTACTGTCAATGGTGTTCTTTAATTAATCGGGAGTGCATAGGATCTAAATTGGGTGTGACACAAGTGTCATGGACGTAGAAGACTCGGAATAGGTTATTGTCATAAATTTGATTATGAGAAAAGGGTCAAAATTGTGTCTCCAATTTTGATTGGAACGGATAAGGATGCAAAGTTGGATTTAAAATTAGAAAATATGCACGAATATTGTAAAATTAAAATAAAGCACAAGAGAGTGCATATACGAGTGACGCAAAGACCAAGCTTAAAGATTGGTACGTCTAGGTCAAGGGTGTAAAATTTGTTGTGTCACGCCCCAATCCAAAAATACACGAGACCAGGCCACGTGGCAATAGCCAGTTGTTACGTCTCCGAGGATCTCCCAATTTAATGGATCCTAACGAAGAGTGCTATGCTGTCCTAAATACTAATATGCCCAATATCAATCAACAACAGGTAATCTAATCTCATCCACAATATAAACAGCAAGAAAGTACTAAAATAAATACTGAAAGATAAACGCCAGTCTCAAAATATCATAGTACAACCAAGAATTTCTGGTGGGAACAAACCCTATGACGAAATAAAAGTACTGAAATGATAGATAAAAGAGTAATGACTAGGGCATCGGTTGACTAGATAATGATGCTCCCAATCCTAGGTAGAAGGCCTACCAACTGATTATGAAAACTCTGATGGTAGCACCTCTAGCTCCTCAGCTGTAGCATACCTAGTCTCTTGTCCTGGGCCGTACACTGTAGGGTAATATGCCTCGTCCAAATCTGGAAAGGTACCAGGTCCACAGAGGGACGTAACAAGATACATAAAAATATGCCATATACATAAATACTGAATAAAATAAATAAAATAAAGGGTGTGCTTACCATCTAAGTGAATGCAATGTGAGGACAACCTTGGTACGTATGGGTAGGTGTAGGCATAATGTCCATACCGCTCCGAAGAACATGAAAGCTGCATAGTATATATATAACATCCATATCGCTCCAAAGAACGTGGAATCTGCTAAGAATATAACGTCCACATCGCTCCGAAGAACGTGGAATCTGTATAATAGGAGTCATTGGATCCGTGGCTTCTCTGGATACTACGGATTCCAATGGGTGTATCCCATACGCCTACTAGTTGTCCTCCCTGCCCAATGTAGATACATAAATCGAATACTCGACGTGCATACCACGTATCTATATACCAAGTCTCTACAAATCAAATAATCCTAAGTTATGTACTAACCGTGATGCATGTCACACGAACCGATAACTAGTCGAGTACGCGAACCTGCATCCCAATATGAATTTGTCACTGTGAACATGTAAGAGTATAAGGTCTCGAAAGATATCAGAGTATCCTCCCAATGGGGTGAGTCTGCTAGTTCCTAGGCCAAATACACTAATCATCGACGCAACCGTCGACTGCACCCGATTCAATCTCGGACGCGCACAGTCATATAAAATAAAGCAACAAGATATCATACAACATATGCATCATTAATTTAAACAGTAAATATGGCAAGGTATCTTGCCTGAGTCCTCAAGCTGTGAATGTCAATAGCCTGTTCCTACAGTGTCTCCTAGCTGGTCCAGTGACCCTAAACATATAATATAATATAGAAATCTATCATCAGATACTAAAGCAATACATACATAACTACGACGCTGCTCTTAGCTACTGATGCAAGTTTACGGCTGATCGACTACAGAGTCACGTGTGTACGTCGCTAAGATGCACACGTGCCCTGTCCTCAGTCACAGTGTATCTTGCGACAATAATATACCAAAGTTATGGGTTTTACGAACTGCTTGTGTTTCGTACAATTACATGTCCTTCTTCCTCATATTACTGTGTGTTTGATCAATGCATAGACTTTGGTGAATTACAAGTCCTTATAACAAGTCATATTATTAGGGTCATTTACTAGTTTATTAATTACTAACTTATTAATTATTATTCTAATCTATTTACATACCTACATACACAAATATATGGTTCAACATTAATTAACTTGTGTCCATGCTCGACACACGACACAATCGACACAACGTCAAGAAGAGGCAATACGATGGTTACCTATGTATGGTTGAATGGGAGAGGGCCTGTGCTCGTCGACTGTGCATACTCCGGCGAGGGGACGGCTCCGGTCGGGCGGCCAGCAAGGCAGCAACGACAGTGGCAGCAACTGCAGTAGTTGCAGCAGCGGCAGCAACAGCCTTGCCAGCGGTGGGTGCTGGTGGTTGCTGGGATGGGATGGTTTTGGGATGGCGACCAGGTCGTGGGGAGGTGGAGTCGGTGGTACTCAGGCGGCAAAGTTGGCTGGGGGAAGTCAGAAAGGGGTCGGGTTTAATGAAGGGTGTTGGTGATGGTGAAGGAGATGATGACGATGATGGATGGAGGTGCTAGCGGTCTGTGTAGGCGACTGGGGTAGTGGTCCGACGTCGAGGGGGTGATCTGATGGCTGGGGGTGGTGGCCTGAGGTATTGATGGCATTGGAAAGTCGGGGGAAGGGAGATGGGGTACTCGGGTTGGATGAGGAGGAGATCGGCTAGGGTTTAAGTGGTGGTGGTGATTAAGATTTTAGGGTTTCATGTATAGAAATGTGTATTTTTATAGGAGGGGATTTTGGGCTGACCTCAGGACTTGGGCCAGCTAGGCTCCTCGGGGTAGGGGCTGGTCCACAGGAAAGGTTGTACATGGGCTTGGTCCGGTCCTGTTTTGATGAAATTGCTTCTAATTTAATTTAATTAAAAGAATGCACGCGGCGTTCCTTAATGAATTGAAGACACATGGAACTAAATTTGGGTGGGACACAACTGTCGTGGGCGTAGCAGGCTCAGAATAGGTTAATACCTTAATTTGGGATATACGGAGTTGGGTTGTGGTTGTGCCTCAAATTCAAATGAGAATGGGCAATTATGAGAAATTGGTTTTATTGGGATAATACATTGACGTTTGTAACGAATATTGCGTAGCTCAAATGAAGCACAATATTGAGTATCTAAAAGTTACACAAGGGTCAGATGGGTAGTCTGGCATGTCTAGGAGATGAATATTTAATTAGTTTGGGGGTACCTACTAGTGTAGCGCTCCAAACATCGAAGCAACGGTAAGGTGTATTAAGTCACATAATTGTTGCACATTAATTCTAATTGTATCCCAATTAATCCTTGTCGCTCAATTTAAATTAAATAATCCTAAATTGGTTGTGATCCTATATATTGCAGGCGGCCTTTGCCGTTCAAAAGATGGTACGCTTATAGGCCCCTGATTCTCTGAGAGAATCATGCCAATCCCATTATGGCCAGATAGCCCACGCGTTGGGAAAGTTGTTCTCAAATTGCATTCACTTAGAAGGTTAGGCGACCAATGGGATATTTATATTTCAGTACTTATTGGCATGTTATTATGTATCTTGTTACGTCCTTCTGAGGACCTGGTCCCTTTCTAGATATGGACGAGCAGGAGTATCCACAGGAGTACGGACCTGGACCCGACTCTACTTACCAGACTGAGGAGGTCTTACCCTCAGAGTAGCTATGACTTGTTTCCACTGTTTAGAGATTTTTATTACTACTTCAGTATAGTAATTTTATAGTGGATTTATTTCTACCCGACTATCAGACTTGATACTTATCTCGGATATCTATTTATTATTTAGCTCTTTATGCCTACTTATTATTTGTGCTGTGGATGAGATGTAGATTCTGTATGACTTATTGTGATAGTATATTACCACTGGTGGATTGTATAGTCATATACAACGTACGTGTGAATATGATTTCCATATATTGGAGTTCATATACATACGGCTGGCGTGTTACGTATTTCTAGTCCTACGTATTTTGGGACTGGGGCATGACATGTTTTTAGTGGTGGCCCATGCAGGTCCTGAATATATTGTCTTGGTTACTTAACTGTACCAAGCAAGCCTGCGTATAGGAATAGAGTATAAGGATCTCTTCCATGCTTGATTAAAACCTCATTCTTACTTAAGTTTTACGCCAGAAACCCTTTACGCTGAGACCAAGGACCTCTATTTTATGTAGAGTAACCAATTTATTGGCGTAAGAGCCAAACTATGCAGAAGATAGTCTCCTTTACGCTATGGTTATGACAACTGCTAAACTATGTTTCTTTAGTCTTCTCAATTTATATGACGTCATGCAAGCCATATAGGAAACTACCCCAGCGTAAACTTAATAAATAGATAACCAGAGTAGAGTAGTTGATTAGGCATAAAATGTAAGGATGGTAATGTGAGCGTATTTGCCATAAGTTTTAGTTTCCCCAGCCATGACCAAATCTCGTGCATTTAATGTAGAGATATGCCTCGAGCCCTGTGCAAGAAACAGCTTTTGACGTGGCGTCTGATTTTGTCTTATCTTGAGCATAAAAAACTCATTTTTGACTTAAGCGTAAAGGCTCATTTCTATCAATGAAGAATAGGCAGCATATTCAGAGGACTTCCTTTTCTTCCTCTTACATGCGTAAAAGCGACTTGTATCAATTTGTCACTAAACGACAACCTGGGTCACTGTGAAAATTATTATTACAGCCGTCCTCTCGATTATCGTACGGTACTTTTGTTAGATGTCAGGTTCACTGAATTATCTGACAAATTCATTCGAGAAATACGAAGAGTTTCTTATACGACTTTACGCTGCAACGTATTTTCAAAATTTATAGATCTCTTTTCGCAGAAAACCTTTTACGCAGACCTTTTACGTAAGACTTTACGCAGCATATATATTTTACGCGAAGATTTTTACGTAGACTTTTACGCACATAAAAGTATAGCAGACTTTTTATGCGGTTAACTTTGAAACTGTTTTACGCCAACAGTCTCGAATCTCTATTTTACGCGGTCCACTCGGAAGCTTTACTTTACGCCGAATTATCTTGAAGCTCTACATTACGCAGGAAGCTTATTAACCTGTTTTACGCCAACTATCTAGAAGCCCAATTTACACAGGGAAAGGACTTCATGTATGTTGGGGATTTTGACTGAAAAACTACGCGGACAATTTCCAGCGTATTTTATGCTTCTATATTCCATTTTAAACTTAAATCCTGTTTGATTCCTGTACTTTTTCTAAATGTTGTGTACATCACCTGCAGAGAGATGGATATGTAGAAAGGATGTACTGTCACAGAGGGTGACACAACTCCTGGAGTCAATGGTCAAACTCAAGGAGAGACCTCAACAACTTCTAGACTTCCGGGATCAGATGGGCAAATTCAACATCCAGTTTCATCTGATCTTCCCGTTCCACCTAATGGGACCCTTCCAGTCTCATAGACACCGCAGGATGGCCAGGCACAACTGTTCCAATTCTTCTAGATGATGATACAGGAACAGAGACAACAAGCAGCAGAACAAAGGCAAAAATTTCTGGAAGCACTTGAAAGAATGGCTGCAAAGACTACTGTACCAACTCAAGCACTAGCTCCAGAACCTCGAGTTAGAGTTGGATCAGTAAAAGACTTTATCCAGATGGGCCCGAGGCCATACAAAGGCATCGAGATTCCAGAGAAAACTACCAACTGGATTACTCACACTCGGAAGTTATTAGAGGCATCACAGCTACCTACAGACCTATGGATGACGGGTGTAAGAAAGCTTCTAGATGGTAATGCTCATCACTGGTGGGAATCCATGGAGCACCATTTGGGTACATACCAGACTTGAGAGAAGTTCCTGGAGTGCTTTGAAAGGAAGTACTTCCCGGACACCGTTAGAGATGTATTGTATGATCAGTTTCTCCACATGGAGCAGGAGAACAGAACGGTGGACGAGTATGAAGCTGAGTTTAGTCGCCTCAGTAAATATGGCACTGTCTTGATACCAGATGACTTGGCCAAGGCTAAGAGATTTTATCGTGGACTAACTCAGGAGCTACAACACTACACTAGCTTTCAGTCCCGAATCTCTTATGCTGTAAAATCCCTCTTCGTAAAAATCGTATAAACCTTTTTTATTATTAATTATTAATTTAATTGTAGTAGTTAGTGGCTAATTAGGAGAAATATATTTTTAATAATTTTTATTTTAGGTTTTCGGGCACTTAGAGGATTTATGGGACCATTAGGAATTTTTTGGAATTTATTTCATGTAGGAGATCCCTTGAGCAGTTGCTAGCCTAAACGGTGTACATTATTCTAATCTATAAATTTCTTATGATTATATATATATATATATATATATATATATATATATATATAAATACAAATATATATATGTATATATATATTTTAAAAAGAAAAGAAAAGAAAAGAAAGTATTAATAAACTAATAATAATAATAACTATTACTAATAACTAATAACCAAAGCAAAAGTAGCAAAACTTAAGCAAACCAAAGCAATTCCCATTCCAACTAAAGTAGCACATTAGCAAACCAATTCCATTCTATTAGCAAACCAATTCCATTCCAACTTAGCAATTAACTTAGCAAACGTTAGCAATTCCTATTCCTATTCCAACAAAGCAACTTACTAGCAAACTTAGCAAATAGCAAACCATCCCATGCAAAGCACAGCCGCCTAAGCCTATACCACCCGCCCCCTTTTCCTTGTGAACACAGCCAGCGCCCCCTTGCTATTTCCTCCAGACCCGACCCCCACGGACCCGCCTCCTCTCTCCTCTCTTCCTATTCCTATTTTATATATATATATATATATATATATATATATATATATATATATATATATATATATATATATATATATATATATATATATTTATCTTTCATAAACCCTAACCTAAAACCTCCAGACCCTCCTCTTCTCATCTAGACCTAGAGAGAGCCGTCACCGCAGCCAGAGAACCCTGACAGGCCGTCCAAACCAATCCCGACGACCGCGACCTCGCGCACTGCAGATTCCCACTCGAGGTACCTTTGTTCTGGAGTTGCTTCCCGTCGACTCGCTCAACCAAACGCCGTTCCGTCTTCACCGCATCCGGAGACATTTGTTCTGCGGCCATAGCTTCTAATCCTGTGTGTTGGACTTCGGGACGTTATACTTTACAGCTTTCTTACCAGGCAAGATACCTTGCCAAATTGTTACAGTATTTTGCATGCTTAGTATATTTATGTTTATTTATTGCATTTCTGTATAGTTCTTGCATGTGTAGTTTTCCTTCAGTCATTACTATGTATTAGATATGTTGACACACACATGTCACCTAGTATCATGAGAGGACAATAATTAGGCGTATGGGCTTTTAACCACTCTGGTAAACCGTAGTATATAGTTCGCACTACGGGCGTGTGTCGCGCTGGTCGCTACCCCCGTGGTATGTCAATTTTTGGAGTCTCGCTGGTCGCTACCCCCGCGGTATATCGATTTCTGATGTCCATTGACGTGTGTGTGAGTTGTGAGGTAGATCGAGTAGCCTACCCTTGCCCATACGTCGAAAAGTTGTCCTCATTGCATTCATATAGATTGTCTTGTACATCGTACTTATTTATTTTCAAATTATATGCATGTTTACTGTATTCAAGTTGGCTCGCTTTCTGTATTTTGTTACGTCCCTCTGAGGACCTGGTCCTCTGCCAGGTGTATCTGTTCTTGAGTATTTGCAGGAGCGCAGATTGGATGGCTATATATGTTTCGTGGATGTCCTCTCTTCGAGCCCGTGATTGCTAGCTGGTTTTCTTATATGGTGTTGTTGTGTTGTACTTATTTCATATTTGCTCTTACATTCGAGTTGGTAGTAGATTTATTTCCATCCAACTATCATCCTTAGATACTTATGTTGAGATCTAGTTATATAGATGCTGGTTATTCATTTATATTAATTTTCTGTGGATGAGATTTAGATTATACCCTGTGACTTGTGACATATGTTTATACCACTTGTGGATTTTATATTCATATTACAGCGTACGTATGGGTTTGGTTTCCATATATTAGAGTTGCCATATCCATGCGGCTGGCATGCTTACGTGTTCCTAGTCCTACGTACTTTTGGGACTGGGGCGTGACATATTTTTGTGGTGGCCCATGCAGGTCGAGAGCATATTGTCTCGGTTACTTTATTGTACCGAACAAGCCTGCACCTAGGAATAGAGTATATGATCTCATCCACAATGGACTATGATTCGCTCTCCTTCCAATCCATTCTGTCTGAATAATTGCATCTAGCTTGATTCCTGTACTTCCCTAATAGTTCTTTGAGTATAGCCTTCTGCTAGAATATAGGAACCCCTATTATTAGTATGATAATTATGGTAGCACACCAATTAAGAATACAACGGGAATATAGACACACCACTAAGTTTAGAATATCTAGTGAACCATAGAATTCCTTATCTCTAGATTGGTTTACCATTACCCCTTGATGTATTATGAGGACTTGGGAGTAGTATAGATACTACTAGAGTTAGTTAGAAGTTTGACCATATTATTTGACCCTAGTATTGAGGGACCAATAAAAATCCAAGGTTAAATATTTGGGCTGGACCTAACTCTTATGGTGAGATAATATTAGAACTATGAACTTAGATCATTGTCTTATTAGCAGCAGACAGTGCATTAGGAAGCCAAGATCAATGAATATAATATTTCTCTTGATCATAACTCGAACATAGCAACTAGCATACCACTCCTCCTTTGAAAACCACGATGCTATATAGAGCCCCCTATTTTAATTTCATATATTGTTCCTTTGCGACCTTAGTGTTCGCTAATTGTGCGATGACCAAATTTTGTTCCTCTATTCTTCATCTTTCAACTCGTGCCATCTGACACTTCTGATTATAGACCAAGTGAATTTATTCTATGTTAGGATATATATAGCTTGCTAGAATTTTGGTTGTTACTCTTAATTTTTTTTGAAATTTTGTGCTTAGTAGTTAGAACTTGATGGTTTAAGCTATCCTTGTAGATTGAGGCCTGGTGCTGATCCCTTAGTTTTAAATTGCGTAACATGTACTCCCACCTCGATACGAGTTATATTCCCTTTCCCTTGAGGCCAGTAACTGTTTCATTCTTACTATTGACACTTGCACTAAGACTAAGACTTAGTACGATCATGGCCTATGTAATATGTGTAGCGCCCCGTTCTCCCGATGCGGAGAGTGCGGCTAAGAAACACAAGTCGGTATCGTTCGATCGGGATAGATTGAATTAAGAACTCGTCCTCGTTATGGATTTGTTTCTTCGGAATCGATTCCCATATTCAGTGGACTGTGCCCCAAGGATCGACTTAGCGGCAGAGTCAGGAGGGACCTCTCCGCTGCTATCTTTTATTGCCTCGGTTTTCGATGTCGCTTGTTGCTTTCGTGCTTTGAGTTAGTTTTGGGACTTGCTTATTTTCTTGAACGGTTTCGATGGTTTTTATTGTTTTCGTTCATTGACTTGCACTTCTATTCCGAGATTGGAAAGAGAGAAAGAAGTATTAATCGAGCTGTTCGTGTGCAGGTGAACGAGCAGTAGGCGGCTTGCGAGCGGAGTCGTGAAGCGCCTCTTTCCTTCTTCTTTCTAAAATCTAAGTGAGTGGCTACCAACCCGATTAGCTAGTCCTGCTTCCAAGCTTCACAGCTAATAAATCTGCACTCTTCTATGCCCCGATCAAACGATACCAAATAATAATAAAAGAAACCAAGATAAAAGACAAATATACTTGGTTATTATGCTTGTCAATCAAACCTGTGAACTGTTGCCTTATCGTATGCTTGTTCGTGCAAATGTTCTATAAAACGTGCTAAGTATAGAACACATCTTGTATATGCATAATTGTTCAGGGAGGCTACGTTAAATGAATTATGCATTACTGCTTGTCGTGCACTCGTGTTCTTGCACTCGTGTTCTTCCAATCGTGTTGCCTCAACTGCATGAATTGTTAACTTGTTAATCGTGTTCGATCATGGACAACTTGTGCACAAGGTATAGTTCTGCGGACGGTCGCTGGGGTACTGGCACCGATCCGATCCGGGTAGAACTCGTGTATAGTCATCGTGTACGGGATAAGATGGCTTGCAACGCCTCGTGTACTATCGTTGCATGCTATCCTTGTCTCGGACTAGTCCATTATGGCAACCATGCCAGTGATCATCGTGTATATTTAAACCTGTTGCATACTAACTTGTATCTTCGTGGTAGGGAAGGCATGGTAAGTATTGTGCAGGTAATTCAGACGGTCAGGTAAAATCCACCTAACGGTGGCACGTTCATTTCAGTAAATTCAATATGCTGCTTACTTGTAAATGAACTAAGGCAAGATAGAAACCCACAAATATGCATGCTTCACTAAACAACGTGTTGATTGGTATAGTCAGGCTAGCTCGCCTTCACCAGCATGTTTCGATATGCTGACCCTCGTTGGAACAGGTTCTCCGCACCAAGGCGAACCGAGCGAGGAGCCGAAGTCGTCTACCCGATCCAGTCCAACTGTTGGCGCATCTTCACCGCGCCCTCGAAGCCTTTTGAAGTCCGAAGCTGCAACTCTTCATACACAAATGCAGCTCCGTGGCAAAGCTATCCTCCAGCCTGGAGGTCTTTATCATTTTGAGTTTATAAAGGGATGTAATGTACAGGACTGCTATCTCATTTTGAGTCATCTCTTTTGTAAGCCGTTCGACATATTAGCTGACTCGTTCAGGAGTTTGTAATAGATGTTCATTATCAATAAAGAGAACTTTTCTATGTTTCAAATCTGTGTTTCAATTTATCTGCGTACTCTGAATATGTGCTTGCTATGCAAATCATTAAAGCCTTGTGCGGGCGCAACTCCAGGCCCGAACGGCGGTCACGATTCGGGGGATGCCTCAAGTGATTCTACGGAATTGGGTCGTGACATAGTGGTATCAGAGCACAGATTCAAAGTTTCTTAGACTTCGTTCTGGAAAAGTTCCTTTAACGATCAAATTCCTGTGCGAACTCTTGAACTCGCTAGGCCAAAATGAGATACGTTCATGCAATAAGTCCATAATACATTATGATCCTAATGTAATTTACCTTCTTTTGAAGGAGTGGCTCCAGCACAATCTGCAGCGCAAACACCGGAGGAAATGCAAGGCCAAGAAAGTAGTTCGGATACTTCGGGAAGTTCAGAGAGCCAGCGAGCCGTGCCAAGCATCGATCCCGTCCAACGAATGTTGCAGATGTTGGAGGCAAACCAACAAAGGGACGAGGCTCGCTATGAACGGGCCGAGAAGCGGGCGGAAGAGAGTCAGCTCAAGTTTCAAGACAATATAGAAGCACGATTCTCAGTCCAACAAAAGCAGGTAGATACCCTGCAGCAGATCGTTCAGACTTTGGCATCCAACCAGTCCGCGGCAACGCCAGCGACTCCGGTGGAACAGCCCGTGCTTGAAGTAGAGACGCCGCAAATTCCAAGGGCGAGGGACGTGACTGCCTTCGACTTTGGCCACTTCAAGAAAGTCTGCAATACCCCATTCAACGGGACTGAGGACCCAGTCGTAGCTCTAGATTGGTTGGCCGAACTTGAAGATCACTTCGCTCTGCTAGAGGTCCCCGAAGAGAAGCGCGTCGCCTGCGCGCAACTACAGCTCCGCCTCAACACACACGATTGGTGGGACGTGCATCGACGATCTCTCCAATTTGATCACGGAGAGGAGCCGATCTCGTGGACGACTTTTCGTGCTGCGTTCGAAGAGGAGTTTTTACCCCCTCCAGTACAACGTCAAATGGAAAACGAGTTCGTACAACTGAGACAAGGCGGTATGACAGTTAAAGAGTACTCCGCCGAATTCAACCGACTCTCCAAATTCGCTAGGGCCTATTTACCTGATGCAGCGAGTCGAGCTAGAAGGTTTGAAGGTGGATTACACCCTGCCATCCATTCGCACGTAGCCGTTCCTCAGTATCGTACGATGCGTGAAGTCATGAATCACGCCCTATCGCTTGAACCTCACTATCCTCACGTTCCTGTCGGCGCTGTGCATACCTACACTCACAAACGCCAAAGCAACGATAGAGGAAATACTGCTGCAAAATGCCCTAACAACGGAGGGCACCAAAGAGGAAACCCAGGGCCATCGTGTAATTTCTGTAAAAAGCGTGGGCACACTGCCAACAATTATCGTTTGAGACTTGGGTTATGCCTAGCGTGTGGACAATTAGGCCATGCCATTAATTCCTGTCCGAACCTTCCTGATCGTCGTCCCCAACGAAATAATCCCTAACGGTAAGTTCTACCCTAAGTTTTGGGACAAAACTTCCAATTAGTTGGGTAGGATGTAGCGCCCCGTTCTCCCGATGCGAAGAGCGCGGCTAAGAAACACAAGTCGGTATCGTTCGATCAGGATAGATTGAATTAAGAACTCGTCCTCGTTATGGATTTATTTCTTCGGAATCGATTCCCATATTCAGTGGACTGCGCCCCAAGGATCGGCTTAGCGGCAGAGTCAGGAGGGACCTCTCCGCTGCTATCTTTTATTGCCTCGGTTTTCGATGTCGCTTGTTGCTTTCGTGCTTTGAGTTGGTTTTGGGACTTGCTTGTTTTCTTGAACGGTTTTGATAGTTTTCATTGTTTTCGTTCATTGACTTGTACTTCTATTCCGAGATCGGAAAGAGAGGAAGAAGTATTAATCGAGCTGTTCGTGTGCAGGTGAACGAGCAGTAGGCGGCTTGCGATCGGAGTTGTGAAGCGCCTCTTTCCTTCTTCTTTCCAAAATCTAAGTGAGTGGCTATCAACCCGATTAGCTAGTCCTGCTTCCAAGCTTCACAGCTAATAAATCTGCACTCTTCTATGCCCCGATCAAACGATACCAAATAATAATAAAAGAAACCAAGATAAAAGACAAATATACTTGGTTATTATGCTTGTCAATCAAACCTATGAACTGTTGCCTTATCGTATGCTTGTTCGTGCAAATGTTCTATAAAACGTGCTATGTATAGAACACATCTTGTATATGCATAATTGTTCAGGGAGGCTATGTTAAATGAATCATGCATTACTGCTTGTCGTGCACTCGTGTTCTTGCAATCGTGTTGCCTCAACTGCATGAATTGTTAACTTGTTAATCGTGTTCGATCATGGACAACTTGTGCACAAGATATAGTTCTGCGGACGGTCGCTGGGGCACTGGCACCGATCCGATCCGGGCGAAACTTGTGTATAGTCATCGTGTACGGGATAAGATGGCTTGCAACGCCTCGTGTACTATCGTTGCATGCTATCCTTGTCTCGGACTAGTCCATTATGGCAACCATGCCAGTGATCATCGTGTATATTTAAACCTGTTGCATACTAACTTGTGTCTTCGTGGCAGGGAAGGCATGGTAAGTATTATGCAGGTAATTCAGACGGTCAGGTAAAATCCACCTAACGGTGGCACGTTCATTTCAGTAAATTCAATATGCTGCTTACTTGTAAATGAACTAAGGCAAGATAGAAACCCACAAATATGCATGCTTCACTAAACAATATGTTGATTGGTATAGTCAGGCTAGCTCGCCTTCACCAGCATGTTTCGATATGCTGACCCTCGTTGAAACAGGTTCTCCGCACCAAGGCGAACCGAGCGAGGAGCCGAAGTCGTCTACCCGATCCAGTCCAACTGTTGGCGCATCTTCACTGCGCCCTCGAAGCCTTTTGAAGTCCGAAGCTGCAACTCTTCATACACAAATGCAGCTCCGTGGCAAAGCTATCCTCCAGCCTGGAGGTCTTTATTATTTTGAGTTTATAAAGGGATGTAATGTACAGGACTGCTATCTCATTTTGAGTCATCTCTTTTGTAAGCCGTTCGGCATATTAGCTGACTCTTTCAGGAGTTTGTAATAGATGTTCATTATCAATAAAGAGAACTTTTCTATGTTTCAAATCTGTGTTTTAATTTATCTGCGTACTCTGAATATGTGCTTGCTATGCAAATCATTAAAGCCTTGTGCGGGCGCAACTCCAGGCCCGCACGGCGGTCACGATTCGGGGGACGCCTCAAGTGATTCTACGGAATTGGGTCATGACAATATGAGCGAATACCCTAATAAGTACCAAGACCCCTTCTCGTAGACCTTAACAGGAGTTTCTACGTTATCCTTAAGACAATTATGGTATTAGTTTATTGTTATAAGTTGGGTAGTATATCTCACAACCTAGTATCACATAGTCTTTTGCCCTATTATTGAAGTGTGATTGAACAACATTAACTGTATGCTAGCTTAGGACGACAGTGTTTTTTTGGACTGTAGAACTTAGAGGCTATACCCCTACTTTGTCGACTATCGACTTAGACAAGGAATTAGTATGACAACTGTAGAGATTATGGAGTCTTATCTTTTGTGAACTTAAATTATTATGTACCTTCTTTCATCATAATCCAGCGTATTTATGTTTGCTGTACTACCTTGACTTATGCTGCTATTATAGCCTAGTTTTTGCAAGCTTATTCTTTTATCGAGCTTGCTCATGGCATATGTATTATCGGGTGCACACAATGATACAATTGCCTAATCAGAATCGGTGTATTAAGATCTAGCTAACCTTAGTGCGCTTGGTTCGCTCTTCGCATGACTTCTTTACGTGGATTGAGATATATGGTAGTAGACGGATATACTTGCCCCTAGACATGTCTGACACATCGTATCGGTTACATAACTGTACTGATACGAGCATATAAATAGGAAATTACCAAAAATAGGATTTCAATCCACAACCGTCCTGACAACTCTCTTTTCGAATTCTTTAATCTCTTTGAACCTCGTACTTGTATTCTAGCACCTTCACCTTGAATTCTTTATTATTGTTCTCCGTCTCCCCCTATTTCGGAAAGACGAAACCTCGTGCTGGTATAAGTTGACACTGATAGTACTAGATATACCCCATAAGGCTAATCACATGACTTAGTGACCCTATTTTATAATTGATTAAGGACATATCATAGATGATATGTTTGGTGTTAAACTTTGAGGATTGAATAACATGATTACATAATCTGAGAAATAGTTTTCCTAGATGTGTAGCCTTATGTGATAGATGGATAAATTTAAGTTCGGTAGATTGTGAACCCCTCACCCAAAATTAGATCTACTTGGCTGAGATAGTGAGACTAAGGTTAGATTGAGTTCAGTTAGAGATAGAAAACGATATTTTTATTTAATTTTGTAATAATTATATCACTTAGCGCACCTAACTATTGCTTCGATAATTGGAGCACTTCACTAGCCACTGCCTTCCTACAAATTCTATACCCTTATCCTAGACGTGTCCATCAACCAATTCTCATCTTTGTGTAATTTTCTAATTATTGGGCGCTTTTATGCGAAAGAGCATTTTAGTGTCCACACCATTGGATATGACACATGAAGAAACCTATTTTTTTGCTCATGTGAATTTTTCCATGATTTGTTTTTCGGGATGTAAACGTGCAACATCGCCCCCTCCTTTAAACCTAGCCTTGCATTTTAAACAATGCAAATCTTATACCACCCTTGACTTTCTACACGACTTAGTTTTAATTTTGAGGACGAAATTTTTATAAGTTGGGTAGAATGTAAAACCCCTCTTCCTAAAAATCGTATAAAACTTTTTTTATTATTAATTATTAATTTAATTATAGTAATTAGTGGCTAATTAGGAGAAATATATTTTTAATAATTTTTATTTTAGGTGTTCGGGCACTTAGAGGATTTATGGGACCATTAGAAATTTTTTGAAATTTATTTCATGTAGGAGACCTCTTGAGCAGTTGCTAGCCTAACGGTGTGCATTATTCTAATCTATAAATTTTCTTATGAGTATATATATATATATATATATATATATATATATATATATATATATATATATATATATATATGTATATATATATTTTAAAAAGAAAAAGGAAAAGAAAAGAAAGTATTAATAAACTAATAATAATAATAACTATTACTAATAACTAATAACCAAAGCAAAAGTAGCAAAACTTAAGCAAACCAATGCAATTCCCATTCCAACTAAAGTAGCACATTAGCAAACCAATTCCATTCCATTAGCAAACCATTTCCATTCCAACTTAGCAAGCAACTTAGCAAACGTTAGCAATTCCTATTCCTATTCCAACAAAGCAACTTACTAGCAAACTTAGCAAATAGCAAACCATCCCATGCAAAGCACAGCCGCCTAAGCCTATACCACCCGCCCCCTTTTCCTTGTGAACACAGTCAGCGCCCCCTTGCTATTTCCTCCAGACCCAACCCCCACGGACCCGCCTCCTCTCTCCTCTCTTCCTATTCCTATTATATATATATATATATATATATATATTTATATATATATATATATATGTATATATATTTATCTTTCATAAACCCTAACCTAAAACCTCCAGACCCTCCTCTTCTCATCTAGACCTAGAGAGAGCAGTCACCGCAGCCAAAGAACCCCGACAGGCCGTCCAAACCAATCCCGACGACCGCGACCTCGCGCACTGCAGATTCCCACTCGAGGTACCTTTGTTCCGGAGTTGCTTCCCGTCGACTCGCTCAACCAAACGTCGTTCCGTCTTCACCGCATCCGGAGACATTTGTTCCGCGGCCATAGCTTCTGATCCTGTGTGTTGGACTTCGGGACGTTACACTTTACAGCTTTCTTACCAGGCAAGATACCTTGCCAAATTGTTTACAGTATTTTGCATGCTTAGTATATTTATGTTTATTTATTGCATTTTTGTATAGTTCTTGCATGTGTAGTTTTCCTTCAGTCATTACTATGTATTAGATATGTTGACACACACATGGCACCTAGTATCATGAGAGGACAATCATTAGGCGTATGGGCTTTTAACCACTCTGGTAAACCGTAGTATATTCGCACTACGGGCGTGTATCGCGCTGGTCGCTACCCCCGCGGTATGTCATTTTTTGGAGTCTCGCTGGTCGCTACCCCCGCGGTATGTCAGTTTCTGATATCCATTGACGTGTGTGTGAGTTGTGAGGTAGATCGAGTAGCCTACCCTTGCCCATACGTTAAAAAGTTGTCCTCATTGCATTCATATCGATTTTCTTGTACAGCGTACTTATTTACTTTCAAATTATATGCATGTTTAATGTATTCAAGTTGGCTCGCTTTCTGTATCTTGTTACGTCCCTCTGAGGACCTGGTCCTCTGCCAGGTGTATCTGTTCTTGAGTATTTGCAGGAGCGCAGATTGGATGGCTATATATGTTTCGTGAATGTCCTCTCTTCGAGCCCGTGATTGCTAGCTGGTGTTCTTATATGGTATTGTTGTATTGTACTTATTTCGTATTTGCTCTTACATTCGAGTTGGTAGTGGATTTATTTCCATCCAACTATCATCCTTAGATACTTATGTTGAGATCTAGTTATATAGATGCTGGTTATTCATTTATATTGATTTTCTGTGGATGAGATTTAGATTGTACCCTGTGACATGTTTATACCACTTGTGGATTTTATATTCATATTACAGTGTACGTATGGGTTTGGTTTCCATATATTGGAGTTGCCATATCCATGCGGCTAGCATGCTTACGTGTTCCTAGTCCTACGTACTTTTGGGACTGGGGCGTGACATATGCCGAGTTACTGACAGAAGCTAGATTGCAAGAAACCATCAGCAGAGGAAAGGGAGGTCAGCTGAGAACACAGCAAGGACCAGCAAGAACACAACAAGGAGGACCTATCAGACGTCCTTTAGCTCAGCAACAACAGTATCAGCATAGAGCAGGACCAAACCAGGTTCCAGATAAGCTCCAATGTAACTATTGTGGGAGGCGCAGGCACATCTCTAGAGACTGTCGGGCCCATTTGGGATAGTGTATGAGATGTGGTTCTGGACAGCACCAGGCAAGAAATTGTCCAAAGCAGCAGACACTTCCACCGCTAGTACAGAGACTAGCGCTTCCAGCACCTCAACCTCCAGCTGCAGGAGGATTTCAGCGAGGACCACTACTACCTACACAGGAGGATCAATTCGCGAAGGCCAGCCAAGGACAACCCCGGAGGAACGGACAAGCTTTTACAATGGAAGTGGATGATATGGATCAGGAGATTGATGTCATAGCAGGTATCACTCTTATTTTTTACTTTTTTTGCTACGATATTGTTTGATACGGGAGCCACCCACTCATTCATATCATCTAGTTTTATTGCCAAACACAATATTACCTCTATACCTTTACCTAGTTATATTAGAATTCTCACCGGAGGAGGAGTTGTACCTATTAGTAGAATTTATAGATCGTGTCCTATAGTGATACGTGGCAGAGAGATGAATGCCCAACTCTTAGTCCTTCCTATGCCAACTTTTGATATTGTGCTTGGAATGGACTGGCTAAGCAAGTACCATACTTTCTTCGATTGCTTTGGAGGAAGCATTCTTTTTAAAGTACCCGGCTAGCCTAAACTTGAGTTTGCACGAGGATCCACAGAAATCCTTGATGGTATGCAACTCACAATGGACGATGTTGTCTATCATCCCATTATTTCAGAATTCCAAGACATCTTTCCAGCAGAATTACCAGGCCTACCCCCAGAAAGAGACGTAGAGTTTTCGATTAAATTGATACCAGGAGCAGCACCCATAGCATCACATGTTTATAGACTGGCAAAGAAGGAGATGGATGAACTGAAGACACAATTAAAATAACTAAAAGAAAAATATTTCATCCGACCAAGTGCATCACCCTGGGGAGCACCAGTGTTATTTGTACCAAAGAAGGATGGGTCAATGCGTATGTGCATTGACTATAGAGCCTTAAATACAGTGACAGTGAAGAATAAATATCTACTGCCACGCATTGATGACTTATTCGATCAGCTTAGTGGAGCCAAGATGTTCTCAAAGATAGATTTGAGATCAGGATATCATCAGGTGAAGGTACGGAACGAGGATATCCCAAAGACCGCATTCCGAACAAGATATGGGCACTACGAGTTCTTGGTCATGCCATTTGGATTGACCAATGCTCCAGCTATCTTTATGGACTTAATATATCGAGTCTTCCATCAGTATTTGGACCAATACTGATGCTTCCCTTTGTCGATTTTCTTTGTGACGGAAGCAGAGGATGAAGTTTTGGGGGCCATGGCAAATGAGCAAGCGGTCGGTAGCAGGAATATAGGGTTAAAGAAGTGGGAAGAGGAAAGTTCTCTCTCATCAACATAGCCCCAATTTATAGGGGATAAAGGTGACCCTTCAGCTCTCGTGCCATGCTGGCAGCCTTAATGAAACGATGGCCTCTTGGGCTCCACGTCAAGAGATAGCACAGAATTCCAAAGTAGATGCACTAAAAGATCAAGACAAATTTGTCAATTAATGACAATTTGATAGCCAGGAAGTGCTCACCCTTACGGCCCAACACCCATGCGGCCCAACACCCATGTGGCCCAACATCCATGCGATCCAACGTCTATGCGACCTTACAGCCAAGGGGCCAAAAGTGCTTCTTCCTTCATTCTTCTTATTCAAATTATTCCAAATTTATAAGTTTGAAAACTTTTAAGGGGATCTTGTAGAAGCATGGAAAATATGCATTCATGCGACCCTGCGCCCCAAAATAAAAATTCAAAAGAGATCAGGCCACAGAGTCACCCTGCGGCCCAAAAAGATGACATCCATGCGTCCCAATAAGCCAAAGTAGCTTGGCCACAGAAGGACCTAATTTGGCATCCAGTCAGCAGGATTGTCTCGGACAGAGAATCCAGACGAAAATGATTTTCTGATTTTCTTAAAAGACGTAAACACACTAAATGACTAAAGTTGTAAGTCTTGCTATTACGAAAAGAGTGATTCTCTCCAACCAAGAGTGGACTATGTGTCCAAGTTATGCCCACAAAGGATGAGAATTACCCAGATTTTTAGCAACCCAAAATCCTAACGAGTGCCCATGTGGCAGCTCTACCTGTTCACGGTTATAATTGTACCCTGTCAAGAAGGGGCACGTGGAACCCTCCAACATCCATGCGTCCCAACATATGCGCCTAGGGGTAACTATAAATAGCAGCATACCACACCCATTCAAAAGGCCAACTGGCTATCTGTGAACCTACACTTAAGTGAAAGAGAAGAGCTTCTGCATCGGATCATCCACAGAGTAAAGAGAGTTTCTATACTCCTAACCCTCCATTGTCATCACACATGAAAATAAATTTTTACATAGATTGTCTTCTATGACCTCTCTGTACTTTCTTTTCGTTTGTTAATTAAATCAAGTTCTTTCTTAAAGACTTTCGAATTTAATGGCCAATAGGTGTCAAGTAGGCTACTCTGAGAGTTGGAAAAAATGGTATTGAATACAATAATCGTAAATAGGGAGCACAACTGGCTCAATTACAGCTAGAGCCTAACTTGCTCGAAAAGATCAAATTTGCTCAAAAGGATGACCAATTCTTGTAAAAGATATGTGAGTTGATTTTTGGTTAAAAGGTAACCAATTTCGTGGAACGTGAAAATGGAACGTTGTGGCTTAAGGGCAGATTATGTGTACCTAAGGATGATAAACTCAGGAAGGAGATACTGACTAAGGCTCATTATTCTAAGTACACCTTGCATCTAGGAAGCACCAAAATATAATAGAATTTATGCACAATTTTTTGGTGGCATGGCATAAAGAAAGACATGGTATTGTTCGTGTCACGATGTCTGGATTGTCAACGTGTGAAAGTAGAACACCAACGACCCGACGAAGAGTTGCAGAACCTTGCTATTCATGAATGAAAGTGAAAGGACATCTTAATTGATTTCATAATGGGCTTAACAAAGATAAAAAAGGGAAATGATGCAATTTTGGTCATCGTGGATAGACTGACCAAGTCGGCTCATTTCATAGCAATCAAGAATACGTGGAGCGCTGACCGTTTGGCTTAAATTTACTTAAATCAGATCGTCTGGTTACATGGAGTGCCTGTGTCAATTGTGTCGTATAGGGATGGACAATTCTTGTCTCGATTCTGGAAAAGTCTTCAAGCGACAATGGGCACCAAGTTGTATTTTATCTCGACGTACCATCAGTAGACTAATGGACAGACCGAAAGAGTAAACCAAATCCTATAAGATATGTCATGACTGTGCATACAAGATTTGAAGGCAATTTATGATACCTATCTATCGCTGGCAGAGTTCTCTTATAACAACAGTTATCAAGTGAGTATTCATATGGCCCCATATGAGGCATTGTATGAATGCAAGTGTTGATCGCCGATAAGTTGGGAAGAAGTCGGTGAACGACAAGTACTCGGACCAGAACTTATTGAACAAGACATCGAGAAAGTTTGCATGGTTCGAGAAAATCTTTGAGTCACTCAAAGTCGTCATAAAAGCTACACGGATGTACAACAACGACATTTAGAATTCATAGAGGGTGATCATGTGTTCCTAATGGTGACACCTATGCGAGGTGTGATGCGGTTCGGCGTCAAGGGGAAACTGAGTCCACGGTTTGTTGGACCTTTCGAGATTCTAGATAGGGTAGCACCAGTATCTTATCGACTTGCACTGCCTCCTGCTTTCGCGAAAGCGCACGATGCCTTCTATGTTTCACAACTATGGAGATACGTGCATGACCTGAGTCACATAGTGAACTTCGATCAGCTTGAGCTGAGTGTCGACCAATCTTACTCGGAAGAACCTGTTCAGATCCTAGATAGGAAAGAGAAGACCCTATGGAATCGATCAGTGGCTTTGGTCCGTATGTAGCGACAGAATCATGAAGACGAGGAATCGACATGGGAGGTTGAGGAAGATATATGGAAGTAGTACCCTTCCTTATTTGATAACCTAGAGGTAGAACCATTATTTTAAGTTTCGAGGACAAAACTTTTTCTTAGTGGTATATTATGTAGTGCCCCGATTGACTCAGTCAAAATTAAGTATAGGAAAACTTTACGGTAGAATCGATCACGGACAATGCAATGTACCTTTCAAATTGATGGATCGACTTCTGTTGGAATGAGTCCAATAGTTTTTATCGGATTTTTGGTTAGCTTTCTTGGATTTTCGTTGCTTGGTTTTGTTGAATTCATTTTTGTGATTGGTTTTTGATGATTGATTATTTAGCCCCTTTTTATGATTGTATGCATTCATTCTAGAGAACTCTGAGAGAAATAAAGATGATAGTCTAACCAAATATTGGTGCCAATGCAGATAGACGCGTGACTGGAGCCTGACCAAGCAAGCATCCTTTTCCTTTGGCATTCTCTATTTGATGAGCTGTTATGTCCCTTCTTCACTACTCCTTTATGCTAATAATCAATAAAGTTCATTTGTAATATTTTTAAGTTCAATGATCGAAAAAGCCACTAATGCCACAAGTGTCACCCTCACTTTTCCAATACGGGTAACTTAGTAATTTGGCATAGTTATTTTATTTTAGAAATTAAATATTACTTAGTGTGCTATACAATTTTTTGGGGGATTTATATTATTTATTTATAGTAGCGGGCTAGCCTATTATTTAGACTTGACAGTAGTGAATCCAATAAGAATTATCATGACAACTAGTGAGCCCAACATGGACTAGGCCCATTAGCCCATTCCCTCTAGTCAATCAAGAGGATTAGACTAAATTGTATTAGTGTAGAGACTTACAAAATAGTCCTCCTTAATTATTCTTTAAAATTTAGCATGTAGGGGTAACTTGGACAATTTTTAAAACTTGGAGAGGGGGAAAGGGAGCCGTCTACTAAAGAGGGGTCTTCTCTCGCTCTCTCCTCTCCATTTGTTCATTCAATTTAGATCCCCAATTTTTTAGATCTTCAATTTACTTCATCTGTCCACTAAATTCCTACCAAATTTCTTTCAATATCATCCCTATTTCACCATTAGAAGCTCCAGAAGAAATGAGAAGGCGAGGATCATCAAGGAGGAGGAGATTGCACAAGTTGAGGCCTCTTTAAGTCCAATTATAGACTTGCATTAGGAATCTATTTCCCAATAGGTATAATTTAGTTTTTTCCTTCTAATTAGACTCTAATTCTATAATTAAATCATTAAGAACCCACCTATGGACTATTGTGAAAGTTATGATGTGTTTTGTGTCCAATTTAAGAGAAATCCGAGATTTGTGCATCATGTGTTTGTCAATTGGCCAATTGGACCAAATTGACATTAGATTGGTTGTGTGAGACTAGTTACGTGTCCACAATTAGATACGAGTAGGCCGTATTTTGATATTTTGTGATACAGAATGATTTGAGGGTTTTTTCTTCGACACAAAAGCTATACATGTCATATTTTATCACAAGCACTATAGTGAGAAACTAGCACTTTATTATGACTTTAATTATGTTTTTAGACTTGTTCATATCATTTATGGAGAGTTGGGTGAGGTTTAGATTGAGTATCAAGGGCGTATCATAACGGTATCATAGTTCTTGTGTGATATTGCGTGATGCACTTATTGTGTTTGTTAAATTGCCATATTGATATATTATGTATCATACATACTCTAAATTATTGAATTGACATAGTAATTGTATTATATATAATTATATTCCTTCTAATTTATATATTTACTAGATATGTATACTATTTACATATATTATTTCTATGTACTAATATATGAGTTTGAGTGTATCCTAGTTAAGTATGTATCTTGTGTTCATAGCTATTAGTTTATACTTATATTGTGTATTATATGCAGGGATTCTATTCAGTCATTTGGACTGTGAAGGGGTCTATGTTTGAGTTGATGCTGTAGTTGTGTGTTGGAGCTTAGGTAAGGGGGGAAGGAAGGCTCTGGATGTTGGTAGTAGAGGTCGGACAAGTTGCAGTTAGGGGGGGTCTGGAAGTAAGGAGCAGGAATACTTCTTTGGTTTGCACACAATGTGCAATAAGAGTTGTAGCAGCTAGCGGACTGTGGCTATTTGCAGAGGCAGCATGAGTTAGATGTTGATATAGTCTGCCGTGGTTGGACTGTCGGCTAGGGGATAAGGTAGCAACTGCTCAAGTGTGTGGTGCATGATGCACAGCAGTAGGGAAAGTTTGTTGCCAATTAGATCTAACATAGGAGCAGTCCACATCATATGGTGTTGCCAATGTTTATACACAGCAACATTAGCATGTAAGGGGGAAACTGTGAGAATGTTCAGAGCATTTGCAGTTGGTTGGAGGGGTCGGGTTCAGAGTTAGTGAGTATTAGTATCGTTAATATTGGTTAATGAAGGGATGTTAGTTGATATCAGATGTAAGTTATGACAGTTAACTACCAGTTAGTGTATGATGTTGGTTAGTACAAGTTAAGTTAGTAATATATTAATGTCAGTTAGTTAATATTATAAGTTAGTTAGTATATGAGTTATGTCAAGACCCACACCCGGTGTAGGGGTGCGAGTACATGAACAACGTCCAATCTACGCCGCAGCATCGGTGGTAGAACGTTGTTTGGATAACTATACTATCTAACAATAATGATCATCAAGATATATAATTCTACCAATCAAAATATGAATACTCAATCACAGAACTATAAGATGGAACAATCGCACGAATAAGATATAAAAACTAAGGAGTCAGAATAAAAGTCATAAGATAGAAAAATAGCCAATGAGTCACCAAATATAAAAGAGTACTAACTGTCAAAATTAGAGACAAACCCAGTACAATATAAGCATATCTACTAAGCTACTGGTAATGTGTCATCTATCTTAACCGGGATTAGTCCTACCTGAGCCATAATTGTAAACCCCCAGATTTTTCAGAATTTAAAAATAAATTTTTTCGGATTTTTTGAGATTTTTAACTAATTAAAATAAATGTTTTCTGGTATTAAACTAATTGTGTGATTTTATTAAATATTAAAATATTATGAAAATAATATTTTTGAGTGTAAAATAAATAAATAGACTTACTGTAATTTTTCTGAAATTTATTGGACACAAGAACTAGTTTTAAAGACCTAAAAATAATGTTTTTAATTAAACCAAAAATAAACCAACTGGTTTATTAAACCGAACCGGTTAAAATCTTAAAACCAATTAAACCAAACCAACCCAAACAGTAGTGGGTCGGATCTAAACCCGACCCGCCAACCCAAACCTGAACCCGACCTGTTAGGATCATGCTACAGTAACCGAAATCCTTCGAACCGACGCCGGCCGTTCCCCTCCCTGGCGGCCATTTTCGTCGCCGCGACCGTCAGCCTCCCCGCCGACTGGCTGCCCTAGCCCCTCCTCTCCCCGCCAGTAACCGCTGCTCATCGCCCCTTTAAAACCCCCAGCCACCACCGCCATCCCCATCACACTCCAATGCCACCACCGTTGCAGCTTCCCTCCGGCGAACCCCGATCTACCCCGAGCTCTCCTCCGGCTGCCACATTCCCGGCCGACTTCCCCTCCAGCAACCCCGAGCCCTAGAACCACCAGCCCCAGTCTACAGCCACCTCCAACACTGTTAACCCCTCTGGCCACCGGCCCCCACACAGTCCTCCGCCGAGGTCCCACAGCGCCTCCGACGCCTCCTACCGACCTTTGCGAAGATGACAACCTCTCCGGAGAAGACCCCGCCACTGATACCAGAGCAGCTGCCGATGACCCGATGGCCACAGCAGTGACCCGCAGCCGCACAGTGCCGTCACGCCACGTGTACACGACGTATAGTCGATTCTAGCGTCCTGTTCTCGTAAGCATTTCTCTCTCATCGTCACCTCATTTTCTATTCTGTCTGTCTGCTGTGACGCGTGTCCTGTGTGACCCTCTCGAACCCCGTGCAACTCGTTCGTAGTATCGCGTCCTGTGTCGGTCGTAAACTACGACAAAAAATTAGGAAAATAAACCCCCAATTTCTAAAAATCAAAAATTATCCCAAACTCTCCAATTCGCGACCGTTTTGCGACCAACCTGTTAAATATTTTCAAAATTGGCTTGAATAATTATTTAGAATGTATGACCAAGTTTTTAATCATGTTTTTAGTTTATTTTATTGAGCTGTAGTTTGTAATATTTTTGAGGTTAAAAATGACCAAAATATTGGTTATTTAAAACCCTAATTTTCTTGGAACTGGGTGCGCCCCGCTAAATGAGGCGACTTGGTCATGTGCAAACTTTATCGGAAGGTGCGCACCGTTAATACGGACGTGCGGGATTTCGCGAAAGTTGATTTGGATGTGCTTGCACACCGGAATCAACACGTATCCGTCGACAACGCCCCATATCGGCCCTGTTCTGAAACTTGTTGTAACTTCGTGTACGCTCGTCGTATCAAAACAAAACTTGCGCCATCGGACTCATAGCCATACGCTGGTCCTGTGACCAAAGTTTGGTTCGATTCTGAGAACATTGACAAAATCCCGTATCGTGGGCCCCACGCTCTACTTGACGGGCAATTTTGTGATCGACTCATCGGAATCTAGTTCTGGATATTTTGTGGGGTTCGTAACATTGTTCTGGATTTGTAGACACTAAGTTTGACAAATTTGGAGAACTTTGTCTCTGGCATATTTGTTGGTGCGAAGCGAGCCACATGTGGACCCCGCTTTGACAAAAAATTGTCACTTTTGCCCCTGTGTCCAAATTGGACTTATGGACATACAATTCTAGCTATTTGATATATTCTGAACATGATGGTAACATTTATTTCAGCAACCGGAGGAGTACCTGCAGATCCCGCTGATACCAGAGTAGTAGTTGAAAACCAAACCCCAGGCAAGTGTACCTTGCAAATACTTGCAGTAATTTATTTCATATTATTCTCTTGATCTATTCCTATGATATATATGTTCAACCTAGGACCGTGTGACATTACTGAACTTCCGAACAAGATTCGGTTGTCAATATTGTACGTGGAGTTGTGTAACGTCACCTAGAGATGGATATCGAAAAGCTATACATTTTCGTGCTTGTATTATCAAGTACGTCATACCACAGGACACCTGACACTTTTCATGAGATAGAATCTTCATAAGATATTCATGGTGATTATGTATAGGTTACAGGATTCATGGCAAATATATTGTATGTGCTATCATTATGACTCGTTGCATAAGTTAGAGGTCATGATCTTGCGCGACATGGACTTAAGACGTCGTAGACATGAGACATGTGATTACATTGGGTGGAAAGAGACACACAGGCTACAGGTTGATTATATTATTACAGTGTCATAGCCTCTCTAAGCTAGGCTCCTACATGATATCACTGCTACCGGCTCCCCGATACAGAGCTTGTAGTAGTCTCAACCTGAGTTCTAGTGATGCTCTCAAATTGCATATCACTTAGTTGGTTATATAGTTTACCCTATTAATTCATTTATTATTGTATTGCATTTATTTTGGCTTGAGTTATTCTTGTACTTTGCTATGTCCCCTGAGGACCTAGATCCGAATTATGTTCCCAGGTTTAGCAGAGGAGATCTACCCCGAGGTGTACGGGACAGGAGCTGACATTGGAGAAGTACCAGAACCAGAGGACGAGGTGATCGTAGAGGATTTCTCCTGAGTATCTAGTTTATTATACTCAGTTATTTATATTTGTTGAACTTCTATTTCTTATTTATTGAACTGCTGTATCAGACATATTATCGGGTTGTTCCCCGAGATACTTTATTGAGACTTAATATTGCTTTATATTTTTTATTGATTGTATTTATTTATGTGGATGAGATTAGTACCATAGTCCCTTACTATTGTTTTACAGCTTAAGTACACCCTGATGGGTCCACTAAATTGGGTTTGTCCATCGGAGTATGCTGCTGGCCATTGCCACGTGTCTAGTCCCTCGATATTTTGGGACTGGGGCGCGACATAGTTTTTGTGGTGGCCCATGCAGGTCAATGACTAAATTGCTTCAGTTTCAACTTACGAATTGAGCAAGCCTGCGACAAGGATAGGATAAGTTTTAGGATCTCATCCACTTGATTGAATCATTCTTGATATCTATATCGGATTCGAATTAAATTCTTGACATGCATCCTTCCTTGATTCCTCTGTGCGCCTCTTATAGTTTATTTTGGATGCAGAGTAATGGATCCACCAGCAAGCGACGAGACTCCCGCAGGAACACCACAAGGTGTTATTGTTACCCACAAAGATGAAGTGACACCAGTTGGTGGAGTTCAATCAGCTCAACAAAGCAGTCAAGATACCTCAAGATTCCGGCGAGACGATATTCCACCATCGCCGCAGTATACTTCACCAATGCTCGTATTCCCTCAAGGGCAGGCTATGGACGGATAACAGATATTTCAAATGATCTATGAAATGATGCAAGGTCAACAGCAGATTTAACAAGAGGCCCTGAAAAACAGTTAGTGACCGTACTGAAGCAAGCGAATTTACCAGTACGACGGCCAACGATGGGCTCTATCACCGATTTTTGCCAGCTGATGCCCCACACCTTTTCAAGAAAGGAGGAGCCCACTGAAGTTCATGAGTGGCTCACAAACACTCAACATCAGTTAGAAGCAGCTGAGCTTCCAAGAGAGTATTGGATGACTGCCGTCCGGATGTAGTTGACAGACAATGTACATCACTGGTGGTTATCTGAGGAGACACGGCTCGGACCAGTCCGAGTCACTTGGGAAGAGTTCTCCAGACTATTTCAGGAGATGTACATCTATCTATTGCTCGATCGGAACTTCGGGACAAGTTTAATGGCCTCACTGAAGACAATATGATAGTGGAAGAGTACAATATAAAGTTTATTCGTCTGAGTCGCTTCTCCCCTACCCTGATCCCGACAGAAGAAGAGAAGGCTGAGAAGTTCTTCGACGGACTAAAATTTGAGCTACAGAGACTGATCGGATCCGTTGCACCTACTTCTTACTCGGACGTCCTTGCTGCAGCCCGACGCATGGAGCGCGTCACCATGAGAGAGACCAGCCTGAAGCTGCCTTTCCCCTCAGCACCAGCCAGAGCACCACAGAAAGAAGATGCAAAGAGATCTCACATAAACTAGCCACCCGAAGTATCTCCGCAGGCACTGCTTATCTGTCAACATTGTGGCAAGCGAGGCCATATTGAGAACGAGTGCAGACACAAAATAAGATTATGTTTAGCTTGCGAATTTATTCAGCATTTAGTGAGGGAATGTCCTGAACGTCTAGAAGGAGCACTAATAGTAAACCAACAAGCTCTACCAGCACCAGGACTATATCACCCGAGGCCACCCTTGGCACCCCAGGCAGTACTCTTCCAGCAGGCCTAGTAGCAATAGAGGAATCCACCATAAGGATGCGGACAAGCTCTTGCGATGACCATGGAGGACGCACAGACTCGTGGAGTAGCAAATGCGCATAAGATTTAGGTTATTCCTAGCTATCTATTCCTAGCATTGCCTAAGCATGTGCCTGTTAGTTCATGACCTTAGCCTTAAACCTAGTAATTTTGAACTTATTAATAATTGATAACCTAGTTTTCCTCAGCTGTAGTTTTCTTTGCTCTAACCAGATTTCTTTTACTCTTGAATTATCTAACTTTTATTGTCTAGGAAAATACTTTATTCCTTTCCTAGGAGTTTTGCTTAACCCTCATCCTTCGAATTCTCTTTGATCATGATTCTTTGATTATGTCGTGCTTCGAACATATTTTGCAAACTATGTTATCTCTTCTGACTGGTTATGTTTCGTTATTATTTGATTGCGAGGACACAATTCTCTTAAGGGGGTATATTATAAACCACCAGATTTTTCAGAATTTAAAAATAAATTTTTTAAGATTTTCTGAGATTTTTAACTAATTAAAATAAATATTTTCTGGTATTAAACTAATTGTGTGATTTTATTAAATATAAAAATATTATGAAAATAATATTTTTGAGTGTAAAATAAATAACTAGACTTACTGCAATTTTTTGGAATTTATTGGACCCAAAAACTAGTTTTAAAGACCTAAAAATAATATTTTTAATTAAACCCAAAATAAATCAACCGGTTTATTAAACCGAACCTGTTTAAAACCTTAAACCCAATTAAACCAAACCAACCCAAACAATAGTGGGTCAGATCTGAACCCGACCCGCCAACCCAAACCCGAACCCGACCCGTTAGGATCATGCTACAGTAACCGAAATCCTTCGAACTGACACCGGCCGTTCCCTTCCCTGGCGGCAGTTTCCGCCGCCGCGACCGTCCGCCTCCCCATTGACCGGCCACCCCTAGCCCTTCCTCTCCCCGCCAGTAACCGCCGCTCACCGCCCCTTTAAAATCCCCAGCCACCACCGTCATCCCCATCATACTCCACTGCCACCACCGTCGCAGCTTCCCTCCAGCGAACCCCGATCCACCCCGAGCTCTCCTCCAGCCGCCACATCCCCGGCCGACTTCCCCTCCAGCAACCTCGAGCCCTGCCGCTGAGAGCCGCCTCGAACCCCCAACCCCAGTCCACAGCCACCACCATCACCGTTAACCCCTCCGGCCACCGGCCCCCATACAGTCCTCTGCCGAGCTCCCCTAGCGCCGACGACGCCTCCGACCGACCTCTGCAAAGATGCGACCTCTCCGACGAAGACCCCTCCGCTCATACCAGAGCAGCCGCCGACGACCCGACGGCCACAGCAGCGACCCGCAGCCGCACAGTACCGCCGCGCCGCGTGTACACAACGTATAGTCGATTCCGGCGTCCTGTTCCCGTAAGCATTTCTCTCTCCTCGTCACCTCATTTTCTATTCTGTCTACTGTGATGCGTACCCTGCGTGACCCTCTCGAACCCCGTGTAACTCGTTCGGGGTATCCCGTCCTGTGTCGGTCGCAAACTGTGACGCAAAATCAGGAAAATAACCCCCAATTTCTGAAAATTAGAAATTGTCTCGAACTCCCAAGTTCGCGACCGTTTTGCGACCAACCTGTTAAATATTTTCAAAATTGGCTTGAACAATTATTTAGACTGTATGACCAAGTTTTTAATCCTATTTTTAGTTTATTTTATTGAGCTGTAGTTTGTAATATTTTTGAGGTTAAAAATGACCAAAATATTGGTTACGCACCGTTAATATGGACGTGTAGGATTTCGCGAAAGTTGATTTGGATGTGCGTGCACACCGGAATCAACACGTATCCGTCGACAACGTCCCGTATCGGCCATGTTCTGAAACTCGTTATAACTTCGTGTACGCTCATCGTATCTAAACGAAACTTGCGCCATCGGACTCGTAGCAATACGCTGGTCCTGTGACCCAAGTTTGGTTCGATTCTGAGAACGTTGATAAAATCTCGTATCGTAGGCCCCATGACTCCACTTGACTGGCGATTTTGTGATCGGCTCATCGGAATCCAGTTCTGGATATTCCATTCGGTTTGTATCATCGTTCTGGTTTTTTTACACTAAGTTTGACGAATTTGGAGAACTTTGTCTCTGGCACATTTTTCGGTGCGAAACGGGCCACATGTGGACCCCGCTTTGACTAAAAACTGTTACTTTTGCCCCTGTGTCCAAATTGGACTTATGGACAGGCAATTCTAGCTATTTGATATCTTCTGAATATGATGGTAACGTTTATTTCAGCAACCGGAGGAGTACTTGCAAATCCCGCTGATACCAGAGCATCTGTTAGAAACTAAACCCCAGGCAAGTGTACCTTGCCAATACTTGCAGTAATTTGTTTCATATTATTCTCTTGATCTATTCTTGTGATATATATATTCAACATAGGACCGTGTGACATTACTTATCGTCCGAACCAGATTCGGGTGTCAACACCGTATGCGGAGTTGTGTAACGTCACCTAGAGATGGATATCGAAATCCTATACATTTTCGTGCTTGCATTATCAAGTACGTCGTACCACTGGACACCTGATACTATTCATAAGACAGAATCTTCCTGAGATATTCATGGTGATTCTATATAGGTTACCGGATTCGTGACATAGATATTGCATGTGTTATCAATATGATTCCTTGTATCAGTTAGAGGTCATAATCTTGCGTGACGTGGACATGAGACGTCGTGGACATGAGACGTGTGATTACATTGGGTGGGGAGAGACACACAGGCTACAGGTTGATTATATTATTACGGTGCCGTAGCCTCTCCGAGCTAGGCTCCTACCTGATATCACTGCTACCAGCTCCCCGACATAGAGCTTGTAATAGTCTCAACCTGAGTTCTAGTGATGCTCTTATATTGTATATCACTTAGCTAGTTATATAGTTTACCCTATTGATTCATTTATTATTGTACTACATTTATTTTGGCTTGAGTTATTCTTGTACCTTGCTATGTCCCCTAAGGACCTGGATCCGGATTATGTCCCCAGGTTTAGCAGAGGAGATCTACCCCGAGGTGTACGGGACAAGAGCTGATATTGGAGCAGTACCAGAACCAGAGGACGAGGTAATCACAGAGGATTTCTCTTGAGTATCTGGTTTATTATACTCAGTTATTTATATTTGTTGAACTACTATTTCCTGTCTATTGAACAGCTGTATCAGACATATTATCGGGTTGTTCCCCGAGATACTTTATTGACACTTGATGTTATTTTATCTTTCTTATTTATTGTATTTATTTCTGTGGATGAGATTATTACCATAGCCCCTTACTATTATTTTACAGCTTAAGTACACCTTGATGGGTTCATTAAATTGGGTTTGTCCATCGGTGTGTTCTGCTGGCCATTGTCACGTATCTAGTCCCTCGATATTTTGGAACTGGGGCGTGATAACAGTTTCTAGCTCTAAGCCAACTACGTCCTGAGGCCCGTAGTGAGTGGGATACCACTCCTCAGTGTCATCTGGGAAAACATATCCAGTCAGAGAAGGAGCAAAGTACACCTCTAGCAGTATTTCCAGTAAATGATAAAGACTATGCAACAATAAATAGATAGCATATACTAGATGAATAGAGCATGGCAGGAATATACTGAAATAAGAAAATACGAGAAATACATACAAGAAGTACGAATATCATATATGGAAATAAAGAGATACAACTATCTAAGTGAGTACTAGCTTCAACATGTGATCGGCTTGGGTACTGCTCAAGAACCATGGTCCTGGTTATTAATACTTATGGTGTACGAGTAATGTAACCTCCGTATCCTGAAATTCTAGCTTAAATATTATTTTTAGGATAATTTGGGGCTAGTGGGATTTTTTCATAATTTTTGGTTAATTAAAAACCTAGTAACACTAATTTTCTAGGACTTTCAAAAATTTATTTTAGGGTTAAACATAATTACAAATACCACAAACTTTTATTTTAGGTTCTAAATAATCAAATATATTTTCTAGAATTTTTTGAATTTTTTTTGATTATTTTGAGCATTTATTTTGAGTTAATTAGAAAAATACTTAATTAGAAACTAATTTCCAGAAAAAAATCCTAATTTAACCCAACCCGCCCAGTCAGCAGCCAGCCTGGCCTGTGTGTCAGCCAGCGCGGCCAGTCAGCGGGGCCCAGTTGTCAGAGGGCGAGGGTCGGAGCGGGAGAAGTCGGTCCTAGCCGAGCTAAGCCGAGCCGCGTCCTAGTCCGAGCGGGCAGCAGCGGATGGACGCCATATGGCACATCCTTAGCCGCGACTGCTCCCTCTCTCCTATATATATATATATATATATATATATATATATATATATATAGTGTTTAGTTTATAATTTCTAGGGTTTTCTTTTAGCCGATTTTGGAGAATTGTCATCTAGGGTTTCCTTCATGTTCTAGAAGTCATTACTTATAGCTTCGGACTCCAAACGTGGCCCAATTTCTTGCATTAGAACTGTATTGAGGTTAGTTTTCTGAATATATAAATTGTTTCATAAAATTATGAATATTAAATTTTAGAAAATTCGTAGAGCACAACATGTCCAAAAATAGATGCGTCTCGATATTTTTACGATTTTGGGAGAACCAGGAATCAGAATCATAAACTGTTTAAAGTTTCAGAAAGCTAATGATGATATTATTGACTTATGTTTTTCCTAGAATTTAATTCAAAATATTTCATTGCTGTTAATTCTGTTGAACTTTTAGATTAACAATTAACCACCGTTGCACAATACGATTTTTGTATGTGCAATACTTCCTAAACGAATTGAAATTCGGATGAGCTCAAAATTCTAGCATGTTTTTATGCTGAAATCTATAAAAATCATGCATGAAATTCGAGTTTGTGTTGGTTGACTTTTCGGTCAATTGACCGTCTTGATTTGCGTGGCATGAGTCTCGAGTTGATAAAATTTATTTTCTTTGAACAAAATTTAAGAATTGACCTAAAAAGTAGAATAATAAGATTAAAATAAGATTTTAGAGTAATTGTTCTAGAATTAAATAAATTAAAATAAATTATCTTTTGACATGGTAAATTTGTAATACATAGGCTATTTGGACTGTGACTTGGATTCTGATTCATACCAGCTAACTATCACAGGCGAGTACATTTCTGTGATTACTTTTAGTGCTTTATAGTCTCTATAATGTATGCTTAGTATTGATTATTTGATTCTTGAAACTTGTTACACGGATTAGTATGATGGATTCTTATTATGAGATACAAGACTGTTCTGGATTATTGTCATTTTTTCGTGACTGGTTTGGAATCCATGTGTACTTGTGGGAAGGAGAAATACTTAGTGGACATGTGAACTACCCTTTCTATCCCATGGTATTTCTGGAATAATAGCATCCATGTATGACACGTATGATTTGCCGGATATTACCCCTAGCCGTTCACATGTCAACAAGGTATTTCAAATCACATAGAGTAATTGTTCCTATCTGTTCTTCCATACATTGTAGTTATTTCTTTTGTTTCTTAGAGATATTGTACTATATGTGTACCATGACAGGACTTCAGCATTGGTTATTCTAGTTGCTTTATTGTGAGTTCAGTTTGTTGCTATCGTATATTTCTTACTATTTATTGTCTTATAGCTTCTACCATGTGTTGGAACTGTTTTTACTGTGATGTACTCGTTCCTTTCCTGACTGGATAAATATTTTAGGTAACTTCAACGAGGATGCAATCCCTACACATTATGGAACGTATACTAGCGACATAATAGAGCCTGATCTTGCCCTTACGGAGGATCGGGGAGAGTTAGCAACTCAGATATCGTCTACAATGGAGTAGTTTAGTAGTAATTGATTTTGTTAGTTATTTTGGACCGGATTGTTCTGCGATAGTTTTTCTATGATATTTTGAATATTGTAATTTGGATATTTAGTTTTGGAAATTTATTGAACCCGCATTAAGACTATTATTTCATTATTATCTTGATGTATTCATTTAAACTAGTGCCTGTGATTGAGTATAGTGTGAAGATGTATATATGTTGTGAGTTGTAGATTACTTGTGGCTTTTTGTACAGCATTCTTCCGTCGATACTGCGGCGTAGACTGGATGTACTCATGACTCATACACAAATCCAGGGTGCGAGTCGTGACAAGTAACACTATGCAAGAAAAAGGCTCAGGCAGAGGCTCAGAGGCAACAGACAGAAATGCTGAGGGCAGGAATAGAAAATGCCCAACAGGTTGCCCTAGCAGCCATGGAGAGGGTTGTCCAATAACTACAACAGCAGGCCACTCAACCGAAGGTGGGTAACATCCAGGACTTCAAGAAGATAGAGCCTCGGACGTTCAAGGGGACAGAGGGAATCCTCTATGCTGATGAGTAGCTCGAGGATATCGAGCGGATCATAAGAGTTTTCCGGCTTTCCGAGGACCTGAAGACTGAGGCTGTTGGCTTGCAGCTTCATGACATTGCTCGTACTTGGATCAGAAATAAGCCTAGGATTGCAGATTCAAACCTGACTTGGAAGAAGTTTGAAGACCTCTTTATGAGAAAATTCTTTCCTGCAGTAGCCAAAGAAGTTTCTGGAGAAGCAATTCCATAACTTGGAGCAGAATGGGATAACCGTGGATGAGTATGCTGCAGAATTCGGCAGGCTGAGCCTATTTGCAGAGTACATGGTGAGGGACCCGGAGGATAGATCTAGACGATTCAGAGAGGGCTTGAACCAAAAGGTCAAAGTCCATATTTCTTTGGCCCATACGACTTCTGCTGACATATTAACAGAGGCTCAAAGGGTCGAAGTGGATATGTGTCTTTGGAATAATAGGAACATGGATGCTATCGACAGTGGTAGTAGTCAGGGACAGACAAAGCATCCACAATTTCAGCCTAGGGCCTTTCAGCAACAGCAACAGTACCGTGCCCCAGTTAGAGCCCCAGCTCAGCAAGTGCAGCAGCAGCCACAGAGACAAGTGCAACAAGCTCTCCCATGCAACTATTACAAAAAGCCAGGGCATACATGGGAGATCTACCGGAAGAGATTAGGCGTGTGCTTATTTTATGGATCACCTACACATCAGATGAGGGAGTGTCATACTGCACCCCCTATAGGCGGATTATCGGCCCAGAGAGGACCATTGGACCACCAGTGGCCCAGCAGCAAAGAGGACCCCCACTTTCTACGCAACAACAACAGTTCGCTCAGTACCATCAAAAAGGAGTACCTCCACAGGGAAGAGATTTTGCCATGACAGTAGAGGAGGCTGAGCCGATTGGTTATGTGATAACTGGTTCTATTCTTCTTGATTCTATTCCCGTTATTGCCTTATTTGATTCCGGTGCATTGCATAGCTTCATATCTGTATCCTTTGTGCTTAATCATAGTTTAGTATCGGAACCCTTGAGTAGGAGTTGCAGGATCACGACTGGTGAAAGCACTATCCTAGTCAATGATACTTGCAAGGAGCATCGTGTTACCTTGGGAGGCCATAATTTGGATGCTAGTTTACTCGTAATGCCACTTTCGAGTTTTGACAATATTTTTGGAATGGATTGGTTGAGTATGCACCATGCTAGCATAGACTGTCATGGAGGACGTGTACTGTTCCGCCCTCCAAGAAAGCCATAATTTGAGTTTGTTAGGGGAGGAGTAAAGTAGAGTGATAGAATTATCTGTGGAGCCATGGTAGAAGAGAAGGACTTGCCACACCCTATTGTTGCAGAATTTCTAGATGTATTTACTGAGGAACTACCAGGATTGCCACTGGACAAAGATCTTGAATTTTCTATAGACTTAGTACCTGGGGCAGAGCCGGTGTCGCAGCAAGTCCATATGATCAACAACAATGAGCTGGCAGAACTGAGAAAGCAGGTGGGTGATTTACTAGACAAGGGTTTTATTAGATCGAGTTCCCCGCCTTGGGGAGCCCTGGTCTTATTTGTACCAAAGAAGGATGGGTCAGCGCGAATGCACATTGATTACAGGGCTCTGAACAACCTCACTGTCACTACCACATTTTCTAGAAAAGGGTATTTTAGTAATTTCATAATTAATTAAATATTGTGCTCGATAATAATTATTTGTTGTATTATTTAATTGTTGTTAGATGTTAGTTATTTATTTTGAAATTGTGTTAGTGGACCTAACTAGTTTAGTTTAGATCCATGGACCAATATGAATTAATTGTTAAAATTTAGCCTATTTAGAAAGCCCATTGTTAAGGAGATGGATTAAATTAATTAAACCTTTAGACTAGAAGCTTTCCTCCTTAATTATTTTTTTATGAGAGGCCCCAAGGGGTATATTGGACAATTCATGGTAGCTTGAGGAAGGGGAAAGGGGGCCGGTCTATATAGAGAGGGGGAAATAATTTCTCTCTCCTCTTTTCATTTGGAAACTAGATCTAAAATTTTTCTCAACCAAATTTCTTCATTCCTACTTCATTTCCCTACCAAATTTTATCCAATTTCTTAGCAAATCACTATTGGAGGCTAGTGGAGCAAGGATCTAGAAGGAGGATGCAATAATCTACAAAGAGGAGCAAGGATCTACAGGTTGGAGGCCAATTTCATCACATTTGGAGGTTTTATTGGGAATCCATCTCCCAATAGGGACAATTAAGTTTTTTCCCTTAATTTAGATTCTAAATCTGAGATTTAACCATGGAAAATTAACCCATATGCATAGGCTACCCATAGGATTTGGTTTTGTGTTCATAGGAGGTCTATTGAGAAAGTTATGGTACTTTTTGTGTTAATTTTGGAGAAATTCCGAGATTGACAATTGTTGTGTGTTAATTGGTTCTATAGATCAATTTGTCATGTGCTTGTGTGTTTGGGGCTAGTGTTATATCCATAATTGATTACGTGTAGGTTGTATCCCAAAAATTTGGTGATATGTGTTGATTTGGGGGTTTTCCCTCCGACACGGGACTTTGTGCATGTCACATTTTGACACAGACAAGTAGATTTGTATTTGACTCTTCGTATTGTTCATAAATAATATATGATTTGCTCGTGTCCTTCCGGGTAAGTTTGGATGTTTGGTGGACTCGTATCGCAAGCGTATCCTAGATGTATTGGGATACGAGGTGATACGATCCATGTGTTTGTGCTATTTAAATTGTGGATCTATTTCTTTTGTAATTGTGATAAAAATTATTTATATATATATATATATATATATATATATATATATATATATATTATTTTATAATTATATTTATGAAATATTGTGTCTTAGATCTATGTATCTATGTATGTACTATAAGTGTACATATTGTTAGATGGCTATTCTTCTAATTGTAAGTATAATTATATATATTAGTATGTATAGATATGCATTATTCAATAGATCATTATATGTTGTTATATTCCTATTTATGTAATGTGTGTGATATATTATTGTATGATTATGTATAGGTAAACATATATGTATGGTTATATATATATATATATATATATATATATATATATATATATATATATATATATATATATATATATATATATATATATATAATGGTTTTTAGCGATAGCGGCAAAGGCGATAGAAGCAAAGTCGCAACAGCAGCAGCAACCGCTGTAACAGGCAACAACAGCAAAGGCGACATCCGCAGCCCGTCGCCAAAGTAGCAACAGCAGGAGAAACGTTTAGCAGCAGTGGCGACAGTAGTTTAACGACGGCCGCAGCACGTCGCCAAAGCAGTACCAGTAGTAGGAACAGTCCGCAGCAGCAGCGACAACAGATTAGCAACAGACCAGAACCGTCACTAAATCGACAGCATATCAGAGTATCAGAGTTTCAGAGACAGTTCATCTCAGTTTTTAGTAAAAGTTGGCAGATTTCTATAATATATATATATATATATATATATATATATATATATATATATATATATATATATATATATATATATATATATTTGGTATATAAGTAAATGTATTCTTAAATTACTAATTTCATTGTAGTATAAGTATAAGTAGTATAGCATATGTATATTACGGGTAGTTATTATAAACAAGTTTGGGGTATTACCTTGAGATACCAAGGTAAATACCAAGGTAATTGGGAATACCCAAGGTATTGGGTTTGGGGTATCAAGATTATGGTTTTATGTTATGATACCAAGTTGGTTCAAAACCAAGGTACCTTTTTGATGTTTGTCTTTAAAATTTTATTTAATAATATTGTTTTGACAATTGTATGTGAAATTTTACCTATGGATTTACTTATCCGGAGATAAGGTATCCTAGTATTTAAGATATGGGTTTTGTGACTTAGACTTTAGTATTTAAACCCAATATCATTGTGTAGACTTTTGCAACCTAGAATTAGGCAATTGATCATAGTTTGACCATGGTTGACCATAGTTTGGCTTAGAGTTGACTTAGTTTGACTTTTGACTTAGAATTGACTTGTTGACCTAGAAGCTGACTAGTTTAACTTATTTTCTTTCCAGAACCTTGTATTGATGTTATATTCTTTATCTAGGTCTTCGAGGCACCGTATCAGACATCGGTAAGGCTATTTATTGGACATCAGGCGAGTACATTCTCTGATAGTTTCTCGTTTATGATATCCTCTATGTTCATTGTATCTAGTATAGATATCCATGTTTCTTGACACAATAGTTACACGAATTGGTATATCCGGATCTTATCATAAGATGTTATTCCTTGTATATGGTGTATCTTGTGCAAGTCTTATTTTATTGATTATCTTGTGCATCTACATACACTAATTCTCGGAGAGATTTGCTACCTTCCTAGAGAATCCCGTGCCATAGCATACCATGGTTGGATCTATTATACCAGTTGGGGGTGGGAAGTACTTTAGTGTAGATATGTGATCATACCCTCCTTGTGCATTTCTTGTTCCTTGTGAGTATTGATCATACACCGCACGTATGATCAGCCAGGCCTTTATACCCTTGTGCAAGTTCCCAAGCCGATTATATGTTAAAGCTAGTAGTCACACACTTAGACATTAGTATTCTTGTTTATTGTCACATTGTTCATTCTTGTATTTATTCCAGTATTTCCTTATTGTATATCTCTTGTATTTATTATGCATCTTGTATATTCACATCTATTTACTGTCATATAGTTTTTATTATTGATTAGAACTACTGTTAGAGATGTACTATGCTCCTTTCCTGACTGGATATATTTTGGGTTTAGAGTCTGAGACCCTGGTTCAGGAGGAACTTATCCCGACTGAGGCAGATGACCCGAGTTTAGTAGCTTCTTAGTATTTCTTGTACTGGATTTGTCTTCAGCTTATTTGTTAGTATTCTTTCAGAATCATTGATGTATTATTTTAGACTCATGAGTTATTTGTGACTATTCTATTCTTTATCATATTCGTGCCCGTTACATCTTAGATCTGTGATTGAGTATGTTGTTATTGTTGGTGGTTCTTTATATTGCTAGATAGATTATCCAAACATCATTCTACCATCGATTTTGTGGCGTAGGCTGGGTGTTGTTCCCGACTTGTACCCTTACACCGGGTGTGGGTAGTGACACTCACCATCAAAAATAAATATCCACTACCAAGGATAGACGATCTTTTCGATCAGTTGAGTGGAGCGAGGGTATTTTCGAAGATTGATTTAAGGTCTGGCTATCATCAGTTACAGGTAAAGAAGGAAGATATTCCAAAAACTGTATTTCAGACAAGATATGGCCAATATAAGTTTATGGTGATGCCATTTGGGTTGACTAATGCCCCGACAGTCTTCATGAACTTGATGAACAAGGTGTTCCACCAGTACCTTGACAAGTTTGTAGTAGTATTCATAGATGATATTCTTATCTATTCGAAGACACCGGAAGAGCATGAGAAGAATTTAAGGATTGTGCTAGAGACCCTTCGAAAGGAGAAGCTTTATGGAAAACTTTCAAAACGTGAGTTCTTCTTGGATAAGGTAGAGTTACTTGGGCATATGGTGGCAGGAGACAGAATATCGGTGGATCCAAAGAAGATTGCTGTCGTATAGTCTTGGACCACTCCGAGTTCTGTTGCAGAGATCAAAAGCTTCTTAGGATTGGCCGGGTATTACAGGAAAATTGTAAAAGATTTTTCTCAGATTGCAGAGCCGTTGACTACACTCACTCGGAAGGATGTACGATTCATGTGGACCGAGGAATATCAGGTTATATTTAATGAGCTAAAGAAGAGATTGACCATAACGCCTATTTTGACGGTGCCATCGGGGACAGAAGGATTTGTTATTTATAGCGATGCTTCAGAAAAGGGCTTAGGATGTGTTCTAGAGCAGAACAAGTAGGTGGTGGCATATGCTTCTCGATAGTTGCGGTCAAATGGGAGAAACTATCCCACTCACGACTTGGAGTTAGCAGCGATGATCTTTGCTCTAAAGCTGGGGAGACATTATCTGTACGGAGAGCGTGTGGAAATATACACTGACCACAAAATCTTGAAGTGTGTCTTTACGTAGAAAGAGCTGAATATGAGACAGCACAGATGGCTAGAACTGATAAAGGATTTTGATATTTTACTGCAGTATCAACTAGGTAAGGCTAACATAGTTGCCGATGCCTTGAGCAGATATCCAGTAGCGATATACTTGACCACGGATCGTCACTTACTTGGTGAATTGGATAGCCTGGGCATCGAGGTTATTATTCCAGGAGTGGAGACGCAGATGATGGGCATGCAGATTCAGTCAGGATTGATAGAGAAGATTCGAGAGACACAGTACCAGGATGAGGGTTTGCGAAACCTCAGAGATCAGGTGCAGGCATGATTGATGGATGACTTCTCCATTACTGAGGAGGTTCTTTAAGGCACGGGACTAGGTTATGTGTGCCTAGCAGGGACCTGCGGGAAGAGATCATGCATGAGGCTCATCGTTCTCAGTATTCTGTTAGATATATAAGGACCTGAGGGAACACGTGTGGTGGTATATGATGAAGTGGGAGGTAGCATATTTTGTCTCCAGATATTTAGAGTGCCAGCAGGTCAAAGCCGAGAGGCAGAGACCAGAAGGATTGCTACAGCCAATACCAATTCCTGAGTGGAAATGGAAGCATATCACGATGGATTTTGTTTCCGTACTTCCACCCACTCCATGAGGGAAGGACGCGATTTGGGTCATTGTTGACAGGCTAACCAAATCAGCCCACTTTTTGCCTTTCAAAGTAGGATTGTCCACGGAGAAGCTCGCGTATTTATATGTGATACAGATAGTCAGGCTGCATAGAGTTCCTATAAGCATAGTGTCCGATCGGGATAGTAGATTTACGTCCCACTTTTGGAGGAGTTTTCAGGCTAGCTTGGGTACCCAACTCAAATTTAGCACTGTTTACCATCCTCAAACAGATGGACAGTCAGAGGGGACTATTCAGACACTCGAGGATATGCTTCAGACATGTGTACTAGATTTTGGTGGCTCGTGGAAGGATCATCTTCACTTGGTAGAGTTTGCATACAACAATAGCTATCAGGCCAATATCGAGATATCTCCTTTCGAGGCTTTGTACGGTAGGAGATGCCGAACTCCATTATCTTGGGACGACATAGGAGAGAGAGTACTTTTGGGACCAAAGATTGTAGTTGATGCTGCAGAGAAGGTAAATCAGATTATAGAGAGACTTCGGGTGGCTCAGGACAGACAGAAGCAGTGGGCCAATAGCCACAGGAGACCGCTAGAGTTTGACGTATCGATTCATTTATTAAAATAGATATTACATTCTTAGATCATGTGTTAAGTTCCTGTTTTGGCATAGGTTGGTGACTTAGTATTTTTGAGGATCTCTCCGACACGTGGAACGATTCATTTCGGTGGAGGTGGAAAGCTTAGTCCAAGATTCATCGGACCTTTCAATATTTTGGAGATGGTCAGATTAGTAGCTTATCGACTAGCCTTATCGCCTACATTGGAAGGAGAACACAACGTGTTCCATGTGTCCTAGCGGAGATGATACGTGGCGGATCCTAGCCATGTATTAGATCATTCGAAGCTTGAGGTTGGACCAAGCCTTCGTTATCCGGAGCAGCCAGGGGAGATCCTAGACCGCAGAGATAAGGTGCTTCATAACTAAGTAATTCTCTTGGTTTGCGTCGCTTGGAGGCATCATTCACCCGGTGAATCCACTTGGGAGCGAGAAGAGAAGATGCGAGAACGTTACCCCTATCTTTTTGCAGCATGAGGTAATTTCCTTCTTGTATTTGTTCTGCAATAAATTTCGAGGACAATTTTTTTAAGGAGGGTAGACTTGTAACCTCCGTATCCTGAAATTCTAGCTTAAATGTTATTTTTAGGATAATTTGGGGCTAGTGGAATTTTTCCATAATCTTTGGTTAATTAAAAACCTAGTAACTCTAATTTTCTAGGATTTGAAGAATTTATTTTAGGGTCAAACATAATTAAAAATACCCCAAACTTTTATTTTAGGTTTTAAATAATCAAATATATTTTCTATAATTTGTTGAGAATTTTTTGATTATTTTTAGCATTTATTTTGAGTTAATTAGAAAAATACTGAATTGAAAACTAATTTCTAGAAAAAGAAAATCCTAATTTAACCCAACCCGCACAATCAGTAGCCAGCCTGGCCCGCGTGTCATCCAGAGCGGCCAGTCAGCGGGGACCAGGTGTCAACGAGAGAGGGGGAGGGTGAGCGCGGGAGAAGTCGGTCATAGCCGAGCCGAGCCAAGCCGTAGTCTGACTAGGACTCAGCCGAGCCAAGCCGGCTGGAACGCGGGCCGTCCGATCTGAGCGGGTAGTAGTGGATGGATGCCACATAGAACATCCTTAGCCGTGGCTGCTCTCTCTCTCCTATATATATATATATAGTGTTTAGTTTATAATTTCTAGGGTTTTCTTTTAGCCGATTTTGGAGAATTGTTAGCTTGGGTTTCCTTCATCTTCCAGAAGCCATTACTTATAGTTCCAGACTCCAAATGTAGCCCAATTTCTTGCATTAGAACCATATTGAGGTTAGTTTTCTGAATACGTAAAATCTTTTACAAAATTATAAATTTTAAATTCTGGAAAATTCGTAGAGCATATCGTGTCCAAAAATAGATACATCTTGGTGCTTCCGCAATTTCGGGAGAACCAGAAATCAGAATCATGAACCGTTTAAAGTTTCAAAAATCTAATGACGAGATCTTTGACATATGTTTTTCCCAGAATTTAATTCAAAATATTTCATTGCTGTTAATTCTATAAAACTTATAGATTAACAATCAACCACAGTTGCACAACACGATTTTGGTATGTGCAATACTTCCTAAATGAATTGGAATTCGGATGAGCTATAAATTCTAGCATTTTTTCATATTGAAATCTGCAGGAAATCATGCATGAAAGTCGAGTTTGTGTCGATTGACTTTTTGGTCAACATATTGTCTCGATTTGTGTGCCATGAGTCTCGAGTTAATAAAATTTAGTTACTTTGAACAAAATTTAAGAATTGATCTAAAAATTAGAATAATAAGATTAAATTAAAAATTTAGAGTAATTTTTCCAGAATTAAGTAAATTAAAATAAATTATCTTTTGACATGGTAAATTTGTAATACATAGGCTATTTGGACTGTGACTTGGATTCTGATTCATACCAGCTAAGGACCACAGGCGAGTACATTTCCGTGATTAATTTCAGTGCTTTTTAGTCTCTATAATGCATGCTTAGTATTGATTATTTGATTCTTTACACTTGTTACACGAATTAGTATGATAGATTCTTATTATGGGATACACGACTGTTCTGGATTATTGTTATTTTTTCGTGACTGGTTTGGAATCCATGTGTACTTGTGGGGAGAAGAAATACTTAGTGGATGTGTGAATTACCCTTTCTATCCCATGGTCTTTCTGGAATAATAGCAGCCATGCACGACACGTGTGGTTTGTCGGATATTACCTGTCACTACCACATCCTAAAATAGGGGTATTTTTGTCTTCTTATTTATTATAAGTATTGTGTATATTAAATAACTGAATGATATATATATATATATATATATATATATATATATATATATATATATATATATATATAGTATTCTTTAATACATGGGTTAGTGGACTAGACCTAGAAGCCCACTAGATGAACCCCTGACCATAATAGAGGATTATGGATTTTAATTGATAATTTTCAGGATTAATTATTTAGGTTATAATTTATTACCGTGATTTTATTTAATTATTGTACCTTACCTTTGCTTCGATATTTGGAGCGCTACACTAGCTTTTTCCTTGCAACAAATTTTATACCCTTGTCCTAGACGTGCCCGTCTTCCCTTCTGACCTTTGTGTAACTCATAAATACCCTCTCTGGTGCTTCATTTTATTCGCACAATATTCGTCGCAGACGTTTATTTTTAATTCCAAATAAATTTGACTTTGCATCTTTGTGCGTTCCAATTGAATTGGAGACACAATCTTGACCTATTTTGTGCAACCTAAATTATGACAATATTCTATTCTGAGTCTTCTACGTCCATGACACTTGTGACCCGCCTAATTTTAATTCCATGTACTTCCAATTAATTTTAGAACACCATTTACATTAATTTTAATTAAATTAGTGTAAGGACCCAACTCAACCCAAAACTAGACCCAACACCAAACCAATCCCCCATTCACACCCTCAAGACTCATACTAAACATCACACACCCTTTTTAACCACTAGATCTCACTAAATATGGTATTTTCCTGCATTAAATCTCAAAATTTTACTTTTATGCAATTTTCCAATTATTAGGGACTTTTATGCAAAAGTGCAATGAGGGGTCACCATTCTCTTGGTCAAAGACAATAAAGAAACAACTCCCTCCCTCTCCCCTTTTGGTTGTACACTTTCCTTCATGATTAATCATGATCCTTCATTCAAAATGGAGCATCATGCTCACCACACATACTTTCCTACATCATCCCTCATCCTCACTCATTTTCCCAATGAGCCAACCCCATCCCAAGGAACACATGGACGGCCCTAATCCCTAGACTAGCATCACCATCCTCTTCTCCCTCATGCAAAACTCTTTCTCCATTATTTTTTTATCATCTCTCTTCAACACAAAATATCAAAATCCTAAACCTATTTACAACCGCTATCATCTTCATCCCTCACCTCCCATCTCCGGCCCTTTCCCGACTTCCCTCCGTCGATAGCACCAGCTGTCCCAGCACCGACTTCCCCGCAGCCGAGCCCTGCCTCGCCGAATTCGATCCCAACCATCAACAACCCTGCTGTCAGCTGAGCCTTGACTCCCTCACCATTAACACCGCCACCAGCGTTGACCCCTCGCCTGAACTTCCTCCGGCCACCTTCATCGACTGAACTTCCCGAGCAACCCCTTACAGTCGTCCTCCGCCACTGACCGTGAATGTCAGAGCATTCCTCAACTCCCCGAGCAACATCGACCCCGCCTGAGCCCTGAGGAGCCACCCCTCTCCATCGTCCCTGACCTGTTCACCTTCATCCTGACCACCGCTTCGCCTGAGCGCAGCCTCCTCTTTCCATCTCCGTCATCCCCGGCCTCACCGTCCTTCCTCCGGTCACCTTCCCCGCCTGAGCACCGCTTGAACATCACCCGTCGACCCACAACCGTCATCGACTGCAGACCACGCCGGACCCCGCCAACACCCAACAGTCGATCCCTCCTCCTCGACTCATCTCTTTCCCGATTCTCTACCGGACCACAGCAGCGATCACGCCCTTTCTCCTCTACCCGACTTCGTCGATATTTCTATCACCCTCAACCTTCACCACCGTTCTCCTCCATCATCGTCACCACCACCATCACCGTCGGATCCCGAGTTAGCGGCCACCTCGACTTTCTTCCCACATCGGACTCCTCATCGCCGGAGATGACCCGACAGCAGCGATTTCCTTTCACCTGAATCACCATCATCGTCATCATCATCCTCACCATCATCAACATTATTATCATCATCATCATCATCATCATCATCATCATCACCACCACCACCCTCGCTGGAGCCTGAGCACCATCTCCGGTCAGCATCAGCCCCCTTCGACCCCGTGCACGCACTGGTTCGGACTTGCCTTCTTCGTGATTTTATGTGTACATGTATGAATAGTATTAGAGATTAGCATTTTTCTTCATTATAGTTTAGTTGATGTGTGTTGTGTGACCCTGTGTTAATGAACCTAATAATTAGTATGTGTCTGTGCATGTATGTGTGTATGATAATTAGATTTAATATAGGTATATACTTTATAGGAAAATTAATTTCTAGTGTTACATATGCTGTGTGACCATAGGTATTAGTTGTAGGTATCCCATAATTGTGTATTTGCATGACCCTAGGTGTTAGTGAACTGTCTGCTATGTGTACCCCAACCTACTAGGCCATGTGTTAGTGCTAGACGAGATTTGGATATTGGACATTGTATTAGTGTTAGTTGTTGTCTTGTTGTACATAGTATTCGAGGACATGACACCTGTGTGTTTAGACACGCACACTTGACCCTACTAGTTGACCAGATATCACACCCTTGCGTAGTTTCGAGCGTAGTGTAATTGTGTTTGTGTGTGTTCTAGTGTAACGACTGATGCTATATTGTATTATATTATATATATATATATAGGACCATTGGATCATTCTATGAGACTTTGGGAGCAGGCTATTGGTATTGCCAGGTAAGGACCCCAAGCGAGTACATTCTCTGATAATTTTCGTTACTTGATAATTTCTATAATTCAAGTATTTAGAAATGTTACATCTGATTCTAATATTGTGCTACACGAACTAGTATATAGATTGGATCTGCAGTCATGAGATATTATATTGGTTATCGTATTGACATTGTACACGATATTGAGATTAGACATTGTACATGATATATTGGACATTGATCGTGTATCGTAACGTGTCATGGTTGGATCCATTGTACTAGTTTGGGGGGAGAAAATATTAGTATATTATGTGATCATACCCAACTCTACATGAATCATAGCTCACCCCCATATCATATCGGATGCAGCCTGACCATTACATGCCTCATAGCCTGTTATATATGATTAGCCTGACCATTACTCGCATCATAGCTAACCAGATGGTTAGCCAGACCTTACATGAATCATAGCTATTCATATGTAACAAGCCTGATCTTGTCCTAAGTCAATCACATGATAGACTGATATTTCGAATACTTAGAATAGTTACAGTTCTCTATTTCAATTCATATACTACATCACCCCGTATATGATATTGTAGCTCTTTCTCTTTATTTCATATATGTACTGACTATACCATATTGTCTATTGCCTGTTCTTTTTACTATTTGCTACTGCATCTATTTTTTTTCCTTCCGTATATAGCATTATCTATTTATTATTTTATAGTCCTTATCAATTAACTGAAACTGTTATTGGGTTGTACTTTACTCCATCCTGACTGAAAATATTTTTTCCAGATTGCGACTTAGAGGACTGGTGTCCGACATATTATGGACCACATGGAGAGTAGCTGCAGGCTTGGACCTTGTAGCTCAGGTGATTCTGGGAGGTCTAGCTGGGATCACTAGTTATTCAGTTAGTTTCTTTTAGCAGTTTTGGTATCGGACTTGTTTGCGGGATATTGGAGACTTGGATATTATTGTTTGAGTTAGATTATTTTGTTGTTTAGACTTGTGTTGTATTTTATTTATTTTCATCGATATCTTATCGTGCTTTAGTTATGTGATTGAGTATTTTCAGATTATATTGTGATATCTGTGTCTCCTTATGGAGTTGGATATTCGTATAAGATTGATTAGCTAGTATTGTGACCTAGACAGCATTCTACCACCGATGCTGCGACGTAGGCTGGACGTACTTACGTACTCGTGCCCCTATATAGGGTGCGGGTCGTGACATTACCCCCAAGCCATTCATAAGTCAACAAGTTATTTCAAATCACATAGAGTAGTTGTTCCTATCTGTTCTTCCATACATTGTAGTTATTTTTTTGTTGCTTGGAAATATTATACTATATGTGTACCATGATAGGACTTCAGCATTGGTTATTCTAGTTGCTTTATTGTGAGTTCAGTTTGTTGCTATCATATATTCCTTATAATTTATTGTCTTATAACTTCTACCATGTGTTGGAACTGTTTTCACTGTGATGTACTCGTTCCTTTGCTGACTGGATAAATATTTTAGGTGACTACAATGAGGATGCAATCCCTACACATTATGGACCGTATGCTAAGGACATAATAGAGCCTGATATTGCCCTTTCGGAGGATTAGGGAGAGTTAGCAGCCCAAATACCGTCTGCAATGGAGTAGTTTAGTACTAGTTGATTTCGTTAGTTATTTTGGACCGGATTGTTCTCCGACAATTTTTCTAAAATATTTTAAATATTATAATTTGGATATTTAGTTCTGGAGATTCATTGAACCCACATCAAGACTATTATTTCATTATTATCTTGATGTATTCATTTAAACTAGTGCCTGTGATTGAGTACTGTATGGAGATGTATATATGTTGTGAGTTATAGATTAGTTGTGGCTTTTTGTACAACGTTCTACCGCTGATACTACGGCGTAGGTTGGGCATACTCATGACTCATACCCAAATCCAGGGTGCGGGTCGTGACAAGTAATACTATACAAAAAAATATGAACTGTGGGGGTATAATCACATATCTACACTAAATACTCTCCGCCCCAACTGGTATAGTGGATCCAATCCATGACACGCTATGACACATGATTCCATGAGAAGGGAGCTAATCTTCTCATGAATCAGTGTCCATCCATGTACAAGAACAATGGGGCTCACACAAGAAATACGTCAGGAACTATCAAAAATAATATCTCTTGACGGGATCTAAGAATACAAATCCGTGAAACCAAGTGTTAGAAAAATCTTGGATATCTACACTAAATACAAGAAACAGAAATGATATCATAAACAAAAAACTGACAGAGAATATACTCGCTTGGAATCCGGTGAACAGTATCAAAGATGTTTGGAACGGCTCCTCGGTGACCTAAATATGGAATATTACATCAATACAAGGTTTCAAAATGAATACAAGTTAAACTAGACGAAATATTGGTCATAAAGTCATTTCTAAATCAAAATAGTCAAACTAACTATTTCTAGGTTGTATAGGTCTATCTCTAGGATGTTGGGTCCATACCTTACTTATATAGGTCATACTACACTACCAGAAAAAGTCAAATTAGCGACGTCAAAAAACGTCGCTAAATGACAAAAAATGTCGCTAATCATGTTTAGCGACGTAATTAGCGACATTTTAAAGAAGTCAGAAATCGGCATGTCGCTGAAAGGAAAAACGTCGCTAAACGTCGCTATACCGACGTTTTTTAGCGACTTAAATGTGTCGCTAAATTAGCGACGTTTAGCGACGCAGAGTCACTAATTAGCGACGTAAACAAACGTCGCTAAACGTCGCTAATTAGCGACTTATATAGCGACGCGGCAGCGATGTCTTTAATGACCTGGCAATACTGCCATGTCAGCAATTTGCGACGTACAGCGACGTATTTAGCGACATTTTTAGCGACGTATTTAGCGACATTTATTAACGTCGCTAATTAGCGACGCAGTTAGCGACGTGTATAAACGTCGCTAAACGTCGCTAAAAATGTCGCTAATTTTACAGAAAAAATAAAAAAAATACTAAATTGTTTCCAAACTATTATTCCTGCAATTTATGAAATTTTAATTAAAAATAGACCCGGAGCAACCCTCCGTTGAATTCTCTGGGTTCGCCGACCCCTTCGGTGGAACACTCAACACAGGTAAATTAACATCATTTAATATGAGTAAAAAGTATCACAGTCGTACAATACACATAAATATTATAGACAGACCTAAAGCAACCCTCCATTAAAAATTTTTGGTACGAAATAACACAAAAAATATATAAAATATCACAGTCACACAATACACACAAAATAGAAGTATCACAGTCACACAAAATGCATAATATATAAGTATCAGAGTCACATAATGGACATAATATATAAGTTTTTTGTATCACACAATAACTACAATAAAAGTATATGAAACATCACAGTATCAATCTCGAGGATATCCAATACGCTGGGGCACATACCAGTCCCTCAGATACTGTGCATAAATAGCGTCTATGTGATCAATCTCCGCTATGGGTGCTGGGTGACTGGAACTCCCCGTCTGAGATACAGCCGCTATAGGTGCTGGGTGACTGAAACTCCCCGTCTGAGATACAGCAGATGGTATCTCTTCCTCCTTAACAGTATGAGGCATCACTTCCTCCTTAACAGTTGGAGGTGTCTCTCTCTTGGGTGCCATCTGGTAAGATAGATAAAAACAAAGAATATAATTGATAACATATATTACTTAAGACATACCCTTAATAATGCGGAATGGAAGAAATAGATGACTCACAAAGAATATAATTGATAACAGATATTAATTAAGAAATACCATCAGCAGCCCTGCCTATAAATTGTTTGTTGTAGTATAATAATAATACGAATCATAAAACGTGAGAGTATAATAATGATACTAATCATAAAACTATTCAAACACAAATCTCATACATATGATTTAGTTTATCAGTCACAAGTTGCTTCTTATAACTATCTGTATAAAACTTGTTTATAAACTACACTAATATTGATCACAAATTAGTAGGAGAGATCACAATTTTTATCACTAACTAGGTGCAAAGCCTCTTTGCCATGGAACAAGAGATATGGGGTTCATAGGAGACTCTGGCCTTTGGGATGTCATTGATCTCAAAACAAAGTTTATAAACAAGTTTTCATGTCCTTGCTGCTACAACTTCTGAGTGCAATTTGAATAAAAATATTACATAATTTTAATAGCTGATACCAGTTTATATACTATATTTATACTGTACTCCCGACGAGGTTTTACTTTCATAAATCACCCATCAAATAAGATATTCACACCGAGTTTGATCATAAAATTCTATATGACTTTGAAAAAATATGCCAAATGTAGTTTGGTACACTTGATATGAGGCCTGGCATCTTCTTGAGGTTTTTTTATTAACTTTTTTATGGGTGCTAAGGAATTTTCCAATCCCCAAATTTTCCAATTCCTTCGGGGAACAGTAACTCAAAGGATTTATTTACTTATTTTTATATACTTTTGTTTTTATTTTAAAAAAATTTCTTTTTTTCTTTCTTTTTAGCTAATTGCTTTCATATATTCTTTTAGATAATTATGTTATAATTACTTTATTACTATTTTTTTATTTATCTACTACATAATAATTTTATTTGTTTACTCGATATTTTATATATTTATATTTATTTTAATATTTGTAGTATAAAGCATACATCTATTCACCTCATTTATCTATATACTATTTGTTTCTTAGTTAATTTATATATAAACCATTACATGTTTATAAGCTTTTATACTAACGTATATATATTTATATATACCTTATTTGAGGGAGAAATCCTTTGCTGATGTCGTGTGATCTTCACAACATCAAGGTCCCTCCCCTCAACTTCCTAACAAAGCTCCTTCTTTATTCAGAGGCGAACCTGCATTGGTGATCTCTGATAAGGAGGAAAAGATCATGGCTGCTCCTTTAAAATTGGCTTTGTCAAAAAAATTTCCTATGCAAGGCCACCTATTGATGCTATTCGCAAGGCCTTTGAGGCATTTTGTTTCTTGGGTTCTTGCAGAATAGGTGTTCCTGATTCCAAACATGTGCTTATTGAGCCTTCAATGTAGGAAGACTTCCTGCATCTTCGTGTTAAAGATTTCTGAAAGAAGAATGGAGCCTTAATCCTGATCAAAAACCCTAACCCTAACCCTAACCCTAACCCCAGGTCAAAAAACCTAACCCTAACCCTAACCCTAGGTCCTCATCAGTGTCTGTGTCTGTGTCAGTGTGTGTGTGTGTCATGTATGTGTCAGTGTCACATGTGTGTCCTGTGAGACGGAGAGAGAGAGAGAGAGAGAGAGAGAGAGAGAGAGAGAGAGGGTTAGGGTTTACCTAGAAGAGGAGGAGGAGGAGGAGGAGGGGGGAGGACGCGGCCGGAGGGGGGAGTACGCGGCTGGAGGCGGGTTGCCGGGAGGGAGGAGGGGGCACCGGAGGGAGGAGGGGAGCCGGAGGGGGAGGACGCGGCCGAGGGGGGTCACCGGAGGGAGGAAGGAGGAGCCGGAGGGGAGAGATCGAGAGCGGATTTGAATTTTGGGAGAGGGAGAGGGAGAGATCGAAGGAAATGGGGGGAATCAGCCCTAAGTAAAAACTTTAGCGACGTTTTTAGCGACGCCAATAATGACGTCGCTAAATTCTAAATTAGCGACTATTTAGCGACGCCAATAATGACGTCGCTAATTTACGTCGCTAATTTAGAATTTAGCGACGTTTAGCGACGCCAATAATGACGTCGCTAAATTAGCGACGTTTAAGACGTCGCTAATGACGTCGCTAAATGTCCAAAATATATACGTCGCTAAAAACGTCGCTAAACGTCGCTAAATAAAACATATTAGCGACGTTTAGCGACCTAAATTGAACTTATAGCGACTAATCTTTTAAAAACTGAATAAAAGTCTCTAAACGTCGCTAAATGTCGCCAATTAGCGACGTCTAGCGAAGTTTTTACATGGAGTCGCTAAATTAGCGACGTTTTTAAATAGAGTCGCTAAAAAACGTCGCTAATCCCGCTTATTCTAGTAGTGCTAGCTATATTAGGATATTAGAGTATCAATAAATAACACTATACATATAAATACTAGTTATACATAAGCTAATACTAAATCTATTTGAATACCTTGGCCTTGAGCCAAGATGGTGTCCCACTCTAACTACCCATTTGGTATTCAATACCAATACCCCTTGATACTTCAACTCTCATGACTTCAGTTTAATTCAAGGTAAAATTAGAACTAATATTAACCCATACAAATATCTATTATATCTATTGTATGACTATATACTAATATATATACTAACTCATAATAACTACTAATCATGATACTCTAACTAAATACTAACATGAGTATCTAACAGTTAACATCTAGATCCAACATCATATAACACAATCTAACACTAAGATGCTAATTTAACTGATACATATACATATACATTAACTTATAACTAACTCTAATACATAATAACATGAGACTGATACTAATTAACTACGATATATACTACTAACATCTTAACTTCACTCATCTGTCCAAACAGAACCACTCTTATCACCCCAATAGACCCCAGATACTCACCATATGGAAAACTGCTGCCCCCTAGTTCCTGATGTTGTTTATTGTCTGCATACTATGCCTACTGGCCGACTTCCCCCTTAACTATGTGTTGCTTCTCTAATGTTAGTATTAGTGGATACACACCACTCTATAACAAATTTCCCCACTTTATAAGACTAAGATTTTTCTAACTGAACATAGTATTCAGTTCTACACATTTACCTACATATGTTATTATTTCAACAAAACTGAAACATTCCCTCATTACAATAAAAAAAACAATAATACTCATAGTTGTTGCTTCGTGTTGGCCTGTGACAACCCGAGTTTCCCTTCCATCACCTATTAGTCATTACTGCTGCTTCCCTTTAAAATCCCTCTAACTGAACTAATGGCAGCACCTTGTGTTCATCATATCACACATAAGCATGACATACCCCCCTCTACAAAACACACAAGGACAATCACCCTTATCCCAAAATGACTGATATACATATAGGTACGATGATACATCATGGAAGAAAATGAATATGCAAGACACTCTAGTTTATATATATATATATATATATATATATATATATATATATATATATAAAACTCTAGTTAGGATACCCATCAAACAAAATATCAAACACACGGAGTGCACCACCCCCGTATCACACTAGATCTATGATACGCTTGTGATACGGCTCCGACATGACACCAAACAGATCATGAAGGATACGAGAAAATCTAGAATCATAATTATGAACCATACAATGTGCTAGCTAGTCAACTACGTATCTATGTTAAAATATGGCACGTTCAAACCGCGTGTAGAAGGAAAACCCCCTAAATTAACCATTACAGCCAAATTGCCTTGATACAGCCTGCACTTATCCAATTATGGACACGAAACTAATCTAATACAATCAAACACATGTTAATTTGGTCTAATTGACGTATTGATAATCACATGGTGCACCAATCTCGAATTTCTCCCAAATTGCGTACAAAATACACCATAACTTTTACAATAGGGGTCCCTAGTAGTCAATTCTTCTTCCTATAGGTTGCCCTAGTACATATGAGGGTTTTTAATGATTAAACTATAGATTTAGAGTCTAATTAGCAAGGGAAATCTGAATTTTACCTATTGGTAGGTGGATTCCCAATGCAAGTTTCCAATTTGATGCAAAGAAGCCTCAACTAGTGCAAATTCCTCCAAATTATAGATTTTTGCCTCCTTCTTGCTTCTAGAGTCTCCAATGGTAAAGTGTGGATGAATTAGGAAGGAATTTTAGTAGGGATTTGGTGAAGGGAAGGAGAATTTGGGAAAGAACAATTGTAGATCTAAAATTTTGTAGTGGAAGGAATAAGGAGAGAGAAGCTCTCCACCTATATGTGGCCGGCCCCTCTAGGCTTGGTGCTCAAGTAAGTGGAAAGTCATAAATGCCCTTTTGGCTTGTCATAAAGAAAAGGATTAAGAAGGAAGCTTCTACTCCTAATGGTTTGACTAATTAAATCACTAACTTAATAAAATAGACTAGTTATTGGCCTCAAGTCTAACTAAATGTTGGTCCATGAATCAATTCTAATCTAGTTAGGTCCACTAACTAGTCCAAAATATAGTGAAACATGCTAACAATAAATTAATAATACAATAAATAAATATTTAACATGCACAATAATTAAATATGAAATGACCAAATTATCCTCAGTCAGAAAAGTTGTAGTGATAAGTTAACTTGGTGTATAACTAAGTTATCATTTAGAGTTGAAATCTTAGTTAGTATACAACTAATATCAGTTAGTGTAGTAGTGAGTGTCAGTTATCAATTAGAGTATTAAAGATGAGTTATATATATTAAGTATTGGTATTATCTGTTAGTGTTAGTAGGTAGTTACATTATTAGGTATTAGTCATGTCACTAAGTTGTGGTGTTGGATAACAAGAGGGTAAATAGATATTGATACCAGGGATGGCTCCAACCAAGGTAATCAATACTAGGTTAGTATTTAGCTAAGAATAACTAGTATATATATATATATATATATACACTATCTATTGATACTTAGTATATTGTATTAGCCAGTATAGCCTAGATAAGCAAGGTATGGACCTAATAACCTGTATATAGGCTCGTACAACCTGGAAGTAGCTAGTTTGACCAAGTTTGACTATTTTGACCTAGAGTTGATCTAGTTTGATTATTTTGACTTAGATTTAGCCTAATGAGCTAGAAATTGACTAGTTAACTTATTTTATCATTTCAAAATCATGTGTTAATATAATATTCTATATTTAGGTCTTCGAGGCACCATTCCAGATACAGTTGAAACTTTACATTAGATTCCAGGTGAGTACATCTGTCTGTTAAATTTTATTATATGATAGAGTATATATCACATGTTCAAGAACTGTATACTTGATTTCGATATAGTGATTACACGGATTGGTACTATATGGATTATGTCAAGAGATAATATCGCCTTACCGTATTCAGTGTTACTCCTTCACATGTGTTTTATCGTGTGCATCAGGTATTGATTATCATGTACTTCGTGTTCACATATTGCTCGTGTTAGGTGTGCTTATATTACTCGTGTCCATAACATGTCGTGATTAGATCCATGAGTTTTGGTTGGGGATGGGGGAGTAGGAGTTGGTTATGTGATCAAATCTTCAGTGTATTCGTGTACATGTCGATTAGACATCACACGTGTAATCGAGTTACCCTATTTACCTCATGTTCAACCTAAACCGATCACATAATGAACTTGTACTCTAAAGAACATTAGCTAGTATTAACTATTTTCATTACTTGCAGTTATTCTATATTGCCTGTTCTTTCTTTCCAGTACTTATTATGCTTATTCTAGCTTATTTTTATTTCTTAGTTGCTAGAATATCTTGTATTTTTTCTATTACCTGTCGTATTGACTCTACCATGTATTTGGAATTTCTTTCAGGGTTTTGTACTTTGTTCTAATCCTGATTGGATATATTTTTCAGATAACTGGTTAGAGGAGATGTGTCCCACATAATATGGGGTACATGATGGAGAGCCAGCTGAAGAGGTAGCACCGCTAGTCTAGGAGGATGTAGCATTAGTCACCGAGGGAACTTAGTTTTATTTTGTCTTTATATTTGACTCTTAGACGTCATGTATTATTATTTTGGAGACTATGGTGTTGTGATTAGTTGTTGGACTTGAGATATATTTGTGACTCTTGTACTTCTTTCCTTTATTCCATATCATGTAATTTCTTCCTCTTATTTGATAGTGTAATTGAGTATTGATTTCATTATCATATATCATATTGTTTCTCCCTTTAGAGTTGAGATGACATGACATATACCTTATATATATGGTATGATATGCTTAGATAGTATTGTTGACCTAGAACAACGTTCTACCGCTGATGCAACATCGTAGGTTGGGCGTTGTTCACGTACTCGTGCCCTCATTCTGAGTGTGGGTTGTGACAAATTTTTAGTGGTGGCCCATGTAGATCGAGAGATCGCAAGTAGTACAATTTTGTAGTGGTTCTCAGACTTAGAATACTGCTAAGAGCCTGCTTTAGGATATAGGATTTAGGCTGAGAGTATACTCAATCTCCACTAGAAAATATTTCCAAAATATCTGTTTTCCTATCCTTATCAATTTTAATGCTTGATTTACTTTAATAATTTTGTCCTTCTTTATTGATATCGTATCTTACTCAATATTGATTCCTTTGTTCAATCTATCATCAGGGTGCTGTCAAAGACACGATCTCAGCGCTCAGATGCAGTATCACCGAGGTCGATCACTTAGTCACCTAAGAGGAGAGCACCAACAAACACTTCTTCATCAACTATATCTCGGAGGGCCGCTTCACCTGTCCAGATGGGCGTTTCTACAGTGACTTTCTTGGGTGTTCGACCTCCAGTCCAGAGGACAGTGCCCACAGCTTCACAGAGGACAGTGCCTACAGCTTCAGAGGAGCTACTAGCACCACTAGTAGTAGTTGATCTGGCACAGGTGTCTACACTCTTCCAGCAGATGATGGAGGCACAGAGGGCCTAGGCGAAGACCCAGCAGCGCCAGTTTGAGGTCATGAGATAGATCATTGAGAATGCCTACCAGCTTTCACTCGCTGCAGTCGAGGGAGTTATCCAGGTCAAGCCGAAGGTAGCTCCACCTCCGCAGACCCAACAGCAGACAAGGCCAGGAACTATCATTGATTTCAAGAGAATGGGGCCTAAGGACTTTAAAGGCAGCGAAGAGATTATTTATGCAGATAACTGCGTCGAAGACATAGAGAGGAATCTGTAGCTGGCACAGATTCCAGTGAGACTACAGGTAGAGGAAGCAGGGAGCATGATGTAGGATATTGCATTTACATGGTTCAGGACAAACCCGAGAATCTCAGCACCTGGACTTACTTGGGTAGATTTAAAGGATCTTTTCAAAAAAAAATTCTTTCTAGATGTGGCTCTGACTTCTCTAGAGAGCCAGTTTTAGTACCTCGTCCAAGGCAGCATGATAGTGGACGATTACGCTACAGAGTACTGCAGATTTGGTAGCTTTGTGGAAGGACAGAACCCCTGAAGGAAGGCCCGAAAGTTCAGAAAGGGTCTGAAATGGGAGATCAAATCCCATTCTAGCAGATATCGTACCACTATATTTGAGAAGATCCTGGCGCAGGCACAGTAGGCAGAAGATGATTTAGAGCTTGGCTCCAAGAGGACGAGGGATCCTTTGGGAGTGATGAGAACATAAAATATCATATTTTTATTCCTTAATGTATACTCCTTTATGCTCATTTAATGTCTAAAGATACTCATTATTTTTATATTTTGATCTAGGATACAATTGGAGTCACTAAAAGCAAAATGGAGCTAATTATCAATTCTGGACAGTTCTGACACCTTGTAGAAAAATGGTCATAACTTGCTCATCCGAAGTCCAATTGAGCTGATCCAAATTGATTCGGAAAGCTAAGTGATAGAGGCACAATTTTGCTGTTTTGATTTTCCCGAGATTCTGGCTACATCATGGACCAAATCACGCTTGAAGTTGAGACAACTATGCTGTGCACAAAAAGTGGAGTTAATATAACCATTTCCCAACTTATTCAAAGATTTTATCACAATATCTTCCCAAAAATCCTCTCAGAGTTACAACAACCCATCAATAAAATAAAATCTTTGAATAAGTTGGGAAATGGTTATATCAACTCCACTTTTTGTGCACAGCATAGTTGTCTCAACTTCAAGCGTGATTTGGTCCATGATGTAGCCAGAATCTCGGGAAAATCAAAACAGCAAAATTGTGCCTCTATCACTTAGCTTTTCGAATCAATTTGGATCAGCTCAATTGGACTTCGGATGAGCAAGTTATGACCATTTTTCTACAAGGTGTCAGAACTGTCCAGAATTGATAATTAGCTCCATTTTGCTTTTAATGACTCCAATTGTATCCTAGATCAAAATATAAAAATAATGAGTATCTTTAGACATTAAATGAGCATAAAGGAGTATACATTAAGGAATAAAAATATGATATTTTATGTTCTCATCAGGGAGCTAGCAGTAGTGTGGGCCCAATAAAGTGACCTCACTTTCAGCAGCAGCATCAGAGAAATTTCTTGCAGCTGAGGCTGCAGTTCCCCACACCAGCTAGAGCACCATTACAACTGGATCAGATTCAGAGGCTAGCTCAACCAGCTATTCCTTGACCATTCTGCAAGAAATTAGGACATGGTTGGGATGCATGCAGGATGAGATTGGGCCAGTATTTATTCTGCGGATCAGGAGACCACTAGTTGAGGGCTTGTCCTAGGGCTCCGGCTCGTCCAGCTCAGGGCAGGGCCCAGGCAAAGGGAGCACCATGGAAACCACCAGCGGGACAGCAGAGAGGACCTCCATTGCCGATACATCAATAGAGGTTCGCATAACAACAACACCAGCAGAGAGGGACGTAGCAAGGATGAGCTTTCACCTTTATCATCTAGGAGGAGGAGCCAGTTGGTGATGTTATCTCTGGTTCAGTCTATCTTGATTCTTTTTTAGCTCTTGCTTTATTTGATTCCGGTGCTTATCATACCTTTGTATATGTATCTTTTGCCTTAAAGCATCATCTTAAGACCGAACCATTCGCTAGGACTTACTAGATCATAACCGGGGGTGGCATTATCCTGTTTAGTGATGTTTGCAAGGATTAAAGAGTATCTTTGGGAGGCCAAGAGTTGAGCGCATATCTACTTGTAATGCCACTATCGAGCTATAACATAGTACTCGAGATGGATTGGTCGAGTAGGCATCATACTAGTATTGATTGTCATGGAGGCAGAGTTTTGTTTAGACCGCCAGGAGAGCCAAAGTTTGAGTTTGCCAAAGGAGTAACGGAGTAGAGATAGGGAGTCTTCTATGGAGTTTTGGTGTAAGAGGAGGAGCCGCTACATCCTTTGATAGAAGAGTTTATAGATGTTTTTTTGGAGGAATTGCCAGGTTTGCCGCCAGTCCGAGATGTGGAGTTCTCTATAGACTTGGTGCCAAGCGCAAAGCCGATATCATAGCACATCTATAGGGTAAACAACATCAAACTAGTGGAGTTGAAAAAGAAGGTGGATGTATTACAGGACATGGGATTCATCCGCTCCAGTTCATCATCGTATAGTGCTATAGTATTTTATGTACAGGAGAAGGATGGGTTGATACGCATGTGTATCGACTATATGGCTCTTAACAACCTCACTATCAGGAACAAATATCCATTGCCATGAATTGACGATCTATTTGATTAGTTGAGCGGAGAGAAGATATTCTCCAAGATGGACTTGAGGTCGGGGTACCACCAGGTGAAAGTGAAGAAGTTAGACATTCCGATGACAGCTTTCAGGACTCGGTATGGGAAGTTTGAGTTCTTGGTAATGTCGTTTAGGTTGACCAATGCCCCAATAGTATTCAAGAACCTGATGAATAAGGTGTTTCATCAGTACCTAGATCAGTTTGTGGTGTTTTTATTGATGATATATTAATATATTCGAAGGCCCCGGAGGAGCATGAGAAGTACCTGAGGATAGTTCTGGAGACCCTCATGAAGAAGAAGCTGTTTGACAAGCTTTCGAAGTATGAGTTCTTCCTTGATAAGGTTGAATTTCTCGGACATGTGATTATCGGAGATGGGATCTCAGTGGACCTGAAAAAGATATCAGCAGTTTTGTCGTGGTCTACCTCGAGTTCAGTGGCAAAGATTAAAAGCTTTTTTGGATTGGTAGGCTATTACCGGGGGTTTGTTTAGGATTTATCCAGGATTGCATAGCCAATGACTAGGATGACCAGAAAGGATGTGGAGTTAGTCTGGACAGAGGAGTGTCAGGCCGCCTTTGAGGAGCTGAATAAGAGGATGACTACAGCTCCAGTATTGATTTTGCCATCGGAGACATGAGTGTTTTTTATATACAATGATGCTTCGGGTAAGAGTTTGGGATGTGTTTTGTAAAAGAACGGGGAGGTGATTACCTATACTTCTAGGTAATTATGCTCGTATGAGAAGAATTATCCTACCCATGACTTGGAGTTGGCAGCGGTCATCTTTGGTCTAAAGCTATGGAAATACTTCTTGTACGGAGAGCGCGTAGAGATCTTTACAGATCACAAGATCTTGAAGTATGTGTTTAAACAGAAAAACCTCAACATGAGGCAACGACGATGGTTGGAGTTGATGAAGGACTTTGACATTTTTTTGCAGTACCATCCAGGGAAGGCTAACGTAGTCGCTGATGCTTTGAGCAGGCATCCAGTGGCTATGTACTTGACGAGGGACAGACATTTATTGGCTGATCTTGATAGCTTGGTTATTGAGGTGTTAGTTCTTGGAGTTGTGACACAGATATGGGGACTTCTGGTAAAGTATGAGTTGATAGACCGAATTAGAGCCGAATAGTTTAATGATGAGTCCATGAGGTTCATCAAAGCACAAGTCCGGATGTGATTGGCAGAGGACTTCAGTATTGCAGATGATGGATCATTGTGGCATAATACCAGATTGTGTGTGCCGAGTGAAACATTGTACGAGAAGGTTCTTCAGGAGGAACAACGATCTCAGTACTGTATGCATCCAGGTGCCAACAAGATGTATAGAGACATGAGAGAGCATGTTTCATGGTATGGTATGAAGCAGGAGGTGGCAATTTTCGTATTCAAATGCTTGGTATGTCAGCAGGTAAAGGTGGAGAGACAGAGGCCAGGTGGAGTGCCTCATCATTTACCCATTCCAGAGTAGAAATGTGAGCATGTGACGATGGATTTTATTTCAGGGATACCACGTTATCCAGGACAGAAAATGTAATTTAGGTCATCGTAGACAGGTTGACCAAATAGGCCCACTTCTTTCCATTCATAGTATCATACCCCAATTTTCCGCAGGTAATCGGCCATCCCTACTAGGCTCGAATCACCGTGCCAACACTCCCGCTGGATGATCTTTCCAATCTAGACGTGATGCCATACGAGCGTAAGCTGCATCTGTGCTAGGACATAATCCGAACAGGCGGTATGATGACTAAGCCACAGAGTCGCACAAATAGTCTGAGTGCAGCAGAAAAAGAAATAAACAGGAAATTGGTAATAAGTTCACAGAGTCGTCAATAGCAGAATCATTAAATAACAGAAGTCTAGAAGTAAAATAAGCTCTTTATTGATATTGAACAACTATTACAAGTGGCACTAGGCCGAGATTATAAGTCGCTCAAGCCCCTCTCTCTCTGAAACGATAAATGCGTGCCAAGTATTTATATTTATGGAATGACACATGCGATATTCTAATATTATGTCTTGTATATGTGCTTCAGTTCTGGATGCAACGTTCCAAGGCTCCAAAGTGAAATCTACACCTTAGCACGCACGAAGGGGGTTTCCGGACTGAACGAGGTTCTTCCGCACCCTGCAAGCAATCTGGTGGGTTACCTGTATATGAATGCACTGGTGGGGAGGCTCCCGCCCGCTCGACAAATCAAAACACGTTATATAGGTTTCATGCACCATCTATATCATGACCCGCACCCGGTATAGGGGCACGAGTAAGTGGGTACATTTAGCCTATGCCACAACATCGACGAGAGAATGTTGTATCGGTCTTCTATACTATCTAACATCTCACACAAGATATATAAAATACTGTCATGCCATCTCAACTCCAAATGATACTCAATCACATATAAAATTAAAGGAAAATTATAAGCACGATATGGAATAGAAAGAAAAAAATACAAGTCTCAATATATCACACGTCCATCTCAATATCTAAACACAACTCAAGATCTCAATATAATAATATAATCTAATGTCTAGCTAGAAATAACTACTACAAGATATGGAAATCTAAATAGCCTCAATATTGTTTGATAATAAATGGAAGAAATAAAACTAGGTTGATATGAAACCCTTTATTAGGTTTACAAACAAGAAGCACTATTAATTCTATACGAGGATGTTAAGTACAAAATTTAATCTGGGTAAATATTGCTATAGGAGTCTGATCAGCGGTCGATCACTTTGTCCCTTGGACCACACGATGATGAAGAAGTACTGTAGAAGAAGGAGATGCTTCAAGGATTGCAAGAGAGAGAGTGGATGCTCGATGGCAAAATCGTCGATCACTGCTCTCTGTCTGTGCTCTGGATTCTACTCTCTAAAAAATCAATCTCCGACCTTGGAATTTGCGACCCTTTTTTCGACCTCGGACCTCTGTAGACTGAGGTCTCTATTTATAGGATTTTAGTGACAGTAACTGTCCAGTCGGCATAGAAGCCGGATAGTGGAGAGTATGGCACTTTTTTACGCGGCGGTTACAATAACTGCCACCCACGTATAAATGATCTTCTGAATCCGCGTGTGACCCGTGTCCCATGATGAGGTAACGCGTATAACTGCTGCGAAGATCACGACATGTAAGCCACGTAGGTAACTGCCCCTTGCGTAAAAAAGGTTGGCGTAGAAGCCAATAACTGTCACCATGGTGTAGAAGCCAAATAGTTGTCAAGTTGTCGTAGAAGCCAAGTAGGCGTAGAAGCCTTGTAGGCGTAGAAGCCTGATGCTGCATGGATAGGTAGCTAGCGTAAAAGATAGCCGATCCTCTTTCTTTGACTGAGGTCTTGAGCGTATTCTGGACCAAATAGCCTGAGTTGGCGTATTCCGAGGAGATAGCAACGGCGTACTCCTTACAGCTAAAAATAGCCAGGTGGCATATTTTAAGGAGATAGCGTACAACGTGCTCCTATAGCTGGAAATAGCCTGATGGCGTAATATGCAATGGTGATGATGTTGACGTATTAGCCGTAATCATGACTCACCCAGTCTTTGAAAATAGAACTAAATCTCGTGCATTAAATGTAGAGATCTGCTCCCATTCTGCGCATTAAATACAGATACGTGCCTCGAGCTCTGTACAAAGAGCAGCTTTTGACGTGGCAGTTTATTTTGTCTTCTGTTGAGCGTAAAAGCTCACATCTGCCTGTATAAAACTAGGCTGCGTATTCCCTTGTATGCCTAAAAGCACTTTGTATCAAGAAAATATCACTAAACGACGATTTGGATCTCTGTGCCGCACCATCATTACAGCCATCGTCTGGATAGTTGTGCAGTACTCTTTGTCAGGAGTCAGGTTCACCGCATGATCTGACAGGTTCATTCGAGGAATACGAAAAGTTCCCCGTACGACTTCCCACTGCATTAAAAGTGGGTAGGTTTTACGCCAAAGTGGCGATGTAACAACCTTTTTACGCTGAAGCAGCCTGGAAATACTGTATTACGCGGATTGTCCTGGAGCTTATATTTGACGCTGTATTTGCGATGAAGCCCTGTTGTACGCCGATGGCTCTGAAGTTATGTTTTACGCCGCCCAGTACTGAAATACTGCGTATAACTCTACAGCATATTTTTCATGCTTCTACAAGACCCCCTTAAAAGTTTTCAAATTTCTCGTAATTTGAAACACTTTGAATGAAGCATGAAACGGTCAAGTCTGACTCGTTCCTCGAGGCTGATTTTTTGGCAGATTTTTGGGGATTTATTGGGATTCGGTGTGTTCTCTTTTGACTATATAAAGGCTGATGAGTTAACCTGTTCTTCCCATATTTCCTTCACTACACAGAGATGATTGTCGGAGTTCGTCGGGTCGACTTGAGGAAGAAGAAGAAGATCATGTTCTTCCAGCATGTAAGGAGCCGAAAAAGAAGACGTCTTCGAGCAAATGTCCTCTGCAATGATGGATCATGGAAGGATATCATAGCTTTCTTTGCTCGGGATAATCAGCAACTTCATATGGCGATTCGTCCAGGAGAGAGGAAGGGTCACATTCGACCACAGAGCTTGTAAGCTGTATTTTCTCCCGTTGTTGGTGGACGAGGGCAGACAAACTAGCCCTGTCTTCCAGTATTGAGTTGGGTCTAACACCTCAACTCAATCTGTCAAGGCGTATGGAGGATGGGCTCTTGAATAATTTAAACAAGCCCAGTTGTGTATCCTCCCGCCATTAATCATTTTTTTGTTAATCGGCCGCGGAAACCGACTAACTGCTGAAGAAGACGGATAAAGATCTCTACCAATGCGAGAACCTGACAGAACAAATTCTAGGCGTGATCTTTAAATGAAGATGAGAAACCCTTTGTAGACAGAATTCCCCTCATATGTAATCATGAAGATAAAAAACCCTTTGTAAACTGGATTTCCAATCATATGTAATCATGATTAATAAAATTATCTTCTTTTACGCATCTGATGATTTGCCATATTCTTTGCTGTGATAAAGTCTGAATATGTGTAGCTTCATCACGTCTGAATGACTTTATGCCGACTCTGATAAAAAGAGTATCTGATCTCGTCCCGTCTTTTACGCATAATTGAGGACGCGTAGAAAACTGCTTCGCATTTAAGTCGCATATTCGAACTGTCCTGCTATTTTGAACGAGGAATTGCGTAGAATTCTGAACTGTCACTTCTCTGATAAGAAGAATTCTTGTTCAGACCATCATCTTCAAGAATGATTTCCCAAAAATCCCTTGAAATTGGGCGAGAAATGGCTGTCGAAACCGCATCGCATCTTGAACTGTAGAGAAAATATTCAGACTGGATTTTGGATGAACTTCCAATCGACCCAAGAAGAAGAGTCATTTTCAATGCTGAACTCTGTATGCTTTGGGTACTTGGGATGTTTTAAGGCCAAGAAGGAGTATATCCTGCGTGAACCCTTGCAATTGACCGTCTTGAGATTTGTTCAGATATACGCATACTCTGGCCTGCGTATTTTAAGATATGCAGAAAGTCATAGATCCGTAGTATAGATGAGCATAAAATCATAAGTTTGTAGCCTCTCGAGCGTAAAAGCTGCTGAGCATAAAGCATCCGGGCATAAAATCGTAGATTTATAGTCTCTGAAAAGAACACTTCCGAGCGTGTAGTCGTAGATTTGTAGCCTCTGAGCGTAAAATCATAGATTTGTAGCCTCTGAGCGTGAAGTCGTAGGTTTGTAGCCTCTCGAGGGTAAAAGCTACCGAGTGTAAAAGCATCCGGGCGTAAAACCGTAGACTTATTCTGAGCGTAAAACTGTAGATTTGTAGCTTCCCAAGCTTAAAAAGCTCCTTGGCGTAAAAATCACGAATCTGCTCTGTACGAAAAATATTTTGAATTCGCTGACTGTCCGCCTTTCCTGAATAATAGGCTGACGTAGTCCCCAATCATAACCGAATATTAAATATCAGATTTGGTTAGGGATTCGAAGAGTTTATCTGAACTTTATAAGTACCCCAAGGTCTTCAGAGAGAAAACTTTTCATCTGTCTTTTGCGAAAGAAAAACCTTCGTCTCTTTGAGAGCTCTTCTTCGTTTCTTCTCTGAGCACTCTAAGTTTTTAGCAATGGCACCAAAATAATCCTCCACCACCAAGGGCAAGAAAGCTGCCTCCTCTTCTCGCTCATCTGCCCAAGCAAGAGCGACTCCCATCGGGCAGAGCGGATCTCGCTCGGAACGAAGTGTCCCACCGTCAAGCTGTGCACCGGGCGTTATAGGTAAAGCTTTTGGGATGACAAAAAATGAAGAAAACCCTTCGCACACATTGTACGTGAACGCGCTGGTCATCTTTTGTGCTGAGAGCCTCTTCGAGTAAGATGATGCACAGAGATATTTTATATTTTACGCCCACATTCCTAATGTGTCAGCGTAAAAACTCCATATTTTCGCAGTCTGGCGTAAAACCGTTGACTATCGAAATTTGGCGTATACTACAAACTTCGAGTGTTACGCTCTGGATGAAAATTTCGGCGTAATAACTCAAACTTTGGCAGTCTGACATAAAACACAGACTGTCAGATTTTTTGTGTATACTGCCAATCTTGAATTTTACGCCTCGAAATAAAATTCCAGCGTAAAAACTCATGTTTTTACAGTCTTGGCGTAAAAGCACAGACTGTTGCTCTTTGGCATAAGCTGCAAGATTGTGAGGTCAGTATAGAAACTGACATATTTTTCTTGTACTTTGTAGTTAACTTGCAGATATCTCCGTTGGCTGAGGTGATGGGTTCTGCTGCTGGGATGCTGAACTCCAATTATCTGAAGGATTTGTCCCATGTGACATTTCCTATTTTTGGACCCCAATATCCTGAAGGAAGGGGAATCCTGATATCGTCTCAAGGAGAGTGAATGCTGTTGAGCATGATCAACGGAGAGCCCCTGACGTATATAGACGGGGCAAAATACATAAAACCAGCTTTCCTCTTTGGGGATATGATTGATAAACAATCCCAGACGAAGCCCAAGAAGGAAGACTGGATTTTTACTGTTGGGGGCATGGTCATGTACCTGCCTAAGATGCTGAAAGATTATCCTATCTCGGCATTCTTCCATGCTACGCATTCGAGGAAGATATCGTGGACCCTGACCCCTAATCTTCATGGCCAGCCGGGAAAGATATTTTATCAGAAGGGGTCCGACCAAGGATCTTTTGTGAGCCGCCTTTCAGGCCCTGTAATGCCTTTCAGGGGATTATTTCCGGGCAGTGTCCCGAGTGAAGATACTTCGCTACTCCAACCAGTCCAATTGCCAACATTCTACAATGACTTTATGGGGCATGGAGGAGTGTACCCCAAGGTTAATCCTCGGACCAACGGGTGGGTTACCCCTACAAATCTTCGATGGGTTCGTTTAGCTGCCTGGGCCCTAAAAAACTTTCAGACGGAGCTGGAGAGCATTGGTCTGTACGCGGCTGTAAGTGCTACCAGTGTTGGGTTACCTCTCAACCCTAACCTATTCTTGGATTTGATGGAGCGATCTATCTCGCTCACTAGGACTTTCGACACTCCGCTAGGGGAGTTGGGATTGGCCCTTCACGAAATGGCAGAGATTTCAAGACTGCCAATGGGGGATACTCCTTATGAGGACTATGTTGCCACAAACCAGGAGCTGGGGGATACAAACCCTCGGGTGGTGGCAGTGTACCAAGAGCTAATGAGCCACTATTTAGCGTGCATCGCCTTCTATAATGAGCCCTCTAATTTGGCTTATACCAACAAGTGGACGCCCTACCTCTTCTTCCATCAGGCTAGAGATGCTAAGTCAGACAAAGTTGTGGATAACAGGGATAGGCCTTTGAGCCTTCTGAGCGTGCTTAATGCTCAAGTAGTCGATGATCTTATTGAAGATGCCGGGGCTTCAGATCGGGTTCTTGATGTAGGGATAGGGAAATATCCTGCAGGCACTAAAGCCTACAGTTATTTGAGGCATTGTCGCAGACCTCTGTCAAGGGAAGCTCAACTGGCTGGCTTCCTCTCTGTATGGCTACGCCGACTGGTACTACCAGGCATTGCATCTTCGAATCGTATTCACCGTAACACCTTATGGCCTGTAGTGCGTTTGGTGTTTGGGGCAAGACTGGGCTTGCTTCCTGCCATGGTATGCCAGATACAAGCTGGCCTGAGGGCCATTACTGATGGGCTGCTTGCCGATAAAATACGGCGTGATAGCTTTCCCAGGGTAGAATTACCGTTCCTGTATTTGATGAGATGGATAATTCTTCATAATTCCAGGGTGATGTCTCCCGGCTCTGCCAGCTGTTCGGGGAATAATTTCTTGTTGAATTACAAGAATTCCACCTGGAACGTGACCAACATCGTAGACTGTCGGCGGGCATTAAATTTTGCTCACAGCTGGAAGCTCTTATGTATCGTCTCCACTGTACATATCAATCAACAGAGGAGCAGGCTTCAGGACTCAGGTGAAGGGAAGACCGTTCTTTCTCCTGAAGCTTTTTATTGGTTGGTCTGTATTAGACCTTCCCATTTATTGTACAGAAGTGAAGACCAATGCTTCTTGGAGCCCTACCTGCCTAGTCGGTTCGCCAGGCAGTTTGGTTATGATCAATTGCACGTGGGCAATGCCATCACCAGCTTCAAGTCCAGGGGTGGACTTATTGATGGAGCGAGAGGATGGCGATACTTCATAATGGGTTTTACTGGAGCAGCTTTTACTGTGACCACGACTTCACTCTCCATGGAGTTGCGCATCCTCCATTCGTACGCCCAGTTTTATGTGGCAACCAATACCTTCCATCGCAATTTTGATATGCGTGGGAGTTTTAGGATGCCCTCTTCTAAGTCCGCTGGAAGAGAGAAAATCCTATCAGTTTCCTCTGACGAAGATGAAGACTCTGTCGCTCCAGATGGGTTTTTGCTGACAGTACCGAGAGGTGAAATACCTCCGCCTGCAGAGCCTCTGGTTATCCCTGGTAAGCAAAGGGCTCCTGTTCTGAAGGAGACTTCCCCTCGCAAGAAAAAGAAGACTGTTTGTCACGCCCCAGTCCCAATAATACGTAGGACTAGAACACGTAAGCATGCCAGCCGCATGGATATGGCAACTCCAATATATGGAAACCATAACCCATACGTACTCTGTAATATGAATATAAACTCACATGTGGTATATATAATGTCACAAGTCACAGATATGCTAATCTCATCCACAAAACAAGTCATAGAAAGAAATACTTACTAGAATAAGGAGTCTGAATATCCAAAAAATAATAGTCGGGTGGAGACAAATCCACTACCAAGACTATATCCAAAACTAAAATGAGAGAGGAGTATAAAATCTCTAATATAAAATAATATGAAGACAGAAGTGCATCAGCGAAAAGAATCCATCGCTAGATAATCAACGATGCTCAGAAGGTAAGACCTCCTCGACAGAAAGGAATGCGTCAGGTCCAGGCCCGTACTCCTGCAAATACTCAAGAGCAGATATACCTGGCAGAGGACCAGGTCCTCAGAGGGACGTAACAAGATACAGAAAATACGAGCCAACTTGAATACAGTAAACATGCATATAATTTGAAAATTAATAAGTACGCTATACAAGACAATCTATATGAATGCAAATGAGGACAACTTTTCGGCGTATGGGCAAGGGTAGTCTACTCGATCTAAGCCTCACAACTCTTGCACTCGTCCATGGACATCATCAGCCGACATACCTCGGGGGTAGCGACCCTCGGACTCCATCAATAGACATACCTCGGGGGTAGCGACCATCGGACACGACCCACCATAGTGCGTGCTAGTGACTATGGTGTTACCAGAGTGGTTAAAAGCCCATACGCCTAATAATTGTCCTCTATGATACTAAGTGTCAAGTGTGTGTCAACATATCTAATATATAGTAATGACTGAAAGGAAAACTACACATGCAAGAACTATACAGGAATAAAATAAATAACAGAAATATAAATAGCATGCAAAGTACTGTAAACAATTTGGCAAGGTATCTTGCCTGGTAAGAAAGCTGCAAGGTGTAGTGTCCCAATGTCAACACCAAGAGTCAGAAGCTACGGCCTCAGAATGAACATCTCCGGATGCTGAAATAAACATCACCAATGTTCCCAGAATAAGCAAAGTAGCTAAAAAGCACATCCCTTTCGTCCAATTTGGACACAGGGGCAAAACAGTAATTTCGGGCAAAAGTGGGGTCCACGTGTGGCTCACTTTGCACCAAAAAGCGTGCCGAGGGTAACAGTCTCTAAATGGGACAAACTATAGGTCAAACATCTCTAAATGTCAATACGAACCCAACAGTATGTCCAAATATGGATTCCGATGGACCGAACTTAATTTTGTCCAAAAAGTCAACTATGGGACCCGCCAATTGGCGATTTGGTCAACCATCTCAGAATTGCGTGAAAATTGGGTCACAGGACCAGCGTGTTACCACGAGTCCAGTGGCGCAAGTTTCGTCGCAATCTGACAAGCGTGCACAAAATACGCGCGAGTACCACAAAAGTTGTGACACGAAATGTGTCCGCGGAAACGACCTGATTCTGGCGCACACACGCGTCCGAATCAGTCTCCACGAATTTTCATGTGTCCGATTATGCTGCGTGCACCGTTCGGTACACTTGGCACACGGCGGGGCGGTCCCGTTTGGCAGGGCGCGCTCCGTTCTCCAACTTTTGGAAAACCGAAAAAAGTGGGTGCACACAGTTTTGTGACGAATATAATTATGTCCACAGCTACTAATAGCACAGGGTTATTTAACAGAAAATAAACTAGGTCAGGTATTCTACAGGTATCAAAAAGAATCACCGAATTTGGATCTCTGTGGTGGGAGATACGAACTCGGCAATATTGGTGGTCATTCTGGAATTCTGCGATTCCAGAATTGGGTCTGTCCATCCACTTTGGACGCTGTTTTTCACCTAGGGGCACACGTTTTCCGAGGTTGGCTATAAAACAAATATTGGAGAGGGTTAAGGGATGATCATACCGGTGAAGACGGAACAGCGTTTGGTTGAGCGAGTCAACGGGAAATCACTCCGGAGCGAAGGTGCTTCGAGTGGAATTCTGCAGGGCGCGAGGTCGGCGTCGTCGGGATGGTTGGATGGCTTGGTGGGGCTCTCTGGCTGCGGTGGCGGCTCTAGATGAGAAGAGGAGGTCTGGAGATTAGGTTAGGGTTTTATGAAATAATAAGATATATATATATATATATATATATATATATATATATATATATATATATATATATATATATATATATATAAATCTCGCTGCCTTTCCGCGTGGTGAAGGAATTCCTAGTGTGCTGCTGGTTGATTTCTAAAGGAATTGTATTAATTACACTTTAGTCCCTCCTTTTTTTTTCTTTTCTTTTTTCTTTTCCTTTTCCTTTTTTTTTCTTTTCTCTTCCATTCTTTTCTTTTCTTTTATTCTCTTTTAATAAATTCTTATAAAAAATATATATATGTATATATATATATTTATATATACATATATACTCATAGGAAAAATCTAGAATTACACTAATACATAACATTAAGCTAGCAACTGCTCAAGGGGTCTCCTACATGAAATAAATTCTGAAAAATTCATAATTGCTCCATAAATTTCCTAAATGCACATATATATATAAATACATAGAAAAAATCTAAAAAATATATTTGTGCACACCATTAAGCTAGCAACTGTCCAAATGGTCTCTTACATGAAATAAATTCCAAAAAATTCCTGATGGTCCCATAAATCCTCTAAGTGCCCGAACACCTAAAATAAAAATTATTAAAAATCTATTTCTCCTATTTAGCACATAATTACATAACTAATTATTAATTAATAAAAAAATTAATAAATATGATTTTTTAGAAATAGGGGTTTTACATTCTACCCAACTTACTAAAATTTCGTCCTCGAAATTGACACTAACCCATATTCATAATGATAACTATAACTATTACACTACATTGGTATCTAGTAGGACTCCTAAAACTCATGGTCTGCCATTCTAACACTTCCTCATCTATTGTCCATATACTATTCTATCATCCTCTAACTCGTCTACACTACCCAACTTATAAAAATTCTACTAGTGGTCACCTTCTTTGAAGCTATTGTCTAGATTGTAAGGCAATTATACTTATTGGGTCGAGAATCTTGGGATACTTGTCTGGAATCTCATAACTATGACTTTTTCCCATAACCGTCAAGTATCATAGTCTAATACTGCCACGCCACCTGGCCAGTATGGCTGCAAGTAATTCGACTACTCTACCAAAATCGTCTGGCGGCAACTGTCGCTACCTCGCCGGTGATTTGTCATAGTCCTCAGTTCGTAACAAGTGCCTTCAACTCTTTCCTAGGCATAGTCTAAGTTTTAGGGAAACACTTAAGGTCTTGACTAACTATTAGGGGTATGATCTAGCTTAAATGATCTAACAATTCTACTAGGCTACATGGTGCTACTTAAGGGTTAAACTAATAAAGAATACAGATATTGCTATAGTGCATATATATATTAAGAACACATCCTTAGTTATTAAGCATTACTAACACATTTATGTTTAACTAACAAAATAGGGGTGAGGTTGATATCAAACAATTCATAATGGCACAAAAGATATGACTATGATAGGAAGAGTTACGCACGAGATAAGGAATGAATATAAAAGGAGGAGATGAGTCACCCAAGCGGGCGAGATAAGGATAGGGGAAGAATACTACTACTGCTACTCCCGTCATCCATTAGCATTGCGTGTATGCCATCTGGATAGAATATAAATATATCCTCATAACTGCTAGACTACCATATATATAATTCTATATCTATTTGTGCATCTAAGAGCTTGTGTCACAATGGGGTTTTGAGTATGCAAAGACAATTATAACTAAAAGGTCGTACCTGTATCTACGGCTTCCTGTGTCTGCTCTCCCATACTTGTCATAATGAGTGCTTGGCCTTGTCCTTGGTTGTTCAACTGGGGTCTAGTCCCCTGCATTTGTGCAGACTGTAGAAGCAGTGGTGAGTCCCTTTGGTCTTCTATACTTAAGGGTGTATGCGGTGTTCCTGATTCCAATGCCATAGGTCTCTGGTTCTGTTTAGGACATTCTCGGGCTTGATGGTGACTTGATCCACATATCATGCACAACCCCAATCGACGATGACAGTCTCTTAGAATATGACCTGTCCTACCACAATAGTGACAAGTACGGAGCTCCTTGGTTGGATATGGTGCAACACTATCTGATTGCTGGCGTGTCAAAGGGTGTCGAATGGGTCCTCCTTGCCGTGTCCTTACTGGTCCTTGGTGACTTCTCTGTTGAATTCCGTTTCCCTTGCTGATGGCCTCCTGGATCCTGGCCTCTGTCAATAGCTCGGCATAAGAGATCCGGGACTGGGAGCTAGTGTAGTGCTGGAGCTCCTGAGTCAGCCCGCGGTGAAACCTCTTAGCCTTCTCCAAGTCATTAGGTATTAGGACTGTGCCATACTTACTGAGACGGCTAAATTCTGCGTCATACTCATCAACCGTCTTGTCTCCTTGCTCTAGATGGAGGAACTGATCGTACAATGCGTCCCTTACAGTATCCGGGAAGTACTTCCTCTCAAAGCATTCCAAGAATTGTTCCCAAGTCTGACGCGTACTCAACTGACGCTCCATTGATTCCCACCAGTGATGCGCGTTGCCTTCTAACTGAGTCCTCACGCCTATCATCCATAGGTCAGAAGGTAATTGTTATGCCTCTAACAACTTTTTGGTATTAGCAATCCAGTTCGTGGTCTCCTCTGGACTCTCATTACCCTTATTTGGCTTAGGACCCATCTGCACAAAGTCCTTGACTGAACCAAACCGAGCTTGTGGTACTGAAACTAGTGCCTGGGTTGATGCAGGGGCTAGTGCAGCCATTCTCTCAAGGGCTGCCAGAAATTCTAGCCCTTGCTCTGCTGTTTGCTGTCTCTGCTTGGCTGCCTGCTGCCTTTGTTCCTGTATTATCATCTGGAAGAATTAGAACAGCTGTGTCTGGCCATCCTGCGGTGCTAGTGGAGCTGGAAATGTCCCATTAGGTACCGTGGAAGGAGTTGATGGAATTTGATTGTTAGTCAGTCCATCCGGTCCGGGAAAAAGAGGTGTCGTTGAGGTCACTCCTAGTGGTTGGTCATCGTCCCCTGGAGACGTATTGTCCCCGGTGGCGGCATGCCCGTTATGCAAATTCATCTCTCTGCAAGAGATGGACAAAGGATTTAGAAGAGTACATGAATCAAGCAGGATGCAAGAACTTAAGTAGGACATGTTGGAAGGAACGTAAGTTATAGTCAAGTGTGGATGAGATCTAAAAGTCTAATCCTAGGTGCAGGCCCGCTCGGTACAGTTACGTAACCGAAACGGCTAATTCGACCTGCATGGGCCACCACAAAAATATGTCACGCCCCAGTCCCAATAATACGTAGGACTAGAACACGTAAGCATGCCAGCCGCATGGATATGGCAACTCCAATATATGGAAACCATAACCCATACGTACGCTGTAATATGAATATAAACTCACATGTGGTATATAGAATATCACAAGTCACAGATATGCTAATCTCATCCACACAACAAGTCATAGAAAGAAATACTAACAAGAATAAGGAGTCTGAATATCCAGAAAATAATAGTCGGGTGGAGACAAATCCACTACCAAGACTATATCCAAAACTAAAATGAGAGAGGAGTATAAAATCTCCAATATAAAATAATATGAAGACAGAAGTGCATCAGCGAAAAGAATCCATCGCTAGATAATCAACGATGCTCAGAAGGTAAGACCTCCTCGACAGAAAGGAATGCGTCAGGTCCAGGCCCGTACTCCTGCAAATACTCAAGAGCAGATATACCTGGCAGAGGACCAGGTCCTCAGAGGGACGTAACAAGATACAGAAAATACGAGCCAACTTGAATACAGTAAACATGCATATAATTTGAAAATAATTAAGTACGCTGTACAAGACAATCTATATGAATGCAAATGAGGACAACTTTTCGACGTATGGGCAAGGGTAGTCTACTCGATCTAAGCCTCACAACTCATGCACTCGTCCATGGACATCATCAGCCGACATACCTCGGGGGTAGCGACCCTCGGACTCCATCAATCGACATACCTCGGGGGTAGCGACCATCGGACACGACCCACCATAGTGCGTGCTAGTGACTACGGTGTTACCAAAGTGGTTAAAAGTCCATACGCCTAATAATTGTCCTCTATGATACTAAGTGTCAAGTGTGTGTCAACATATCTAATATATAGTAATGACTGAAAGAAAAACTACACATGCAAGAACTATACAGGAATAAAATAAATAACAGAAATATAAATAGCATGCAAAGTACTGTAAATAATTTGGCAAGGTATCTTGCCTGGTAAGAAAGCTGCAAGGTGTAGTGTCCCAATGTCAACACCAAGAGTCAGAAGCTACGGCCTCAGAATGAACGTCTCCGGATGCTAAAATAAACATCACCAACGTTCCCAGAATAAGCAAAATAGCTAAAAAGCATATCCCTTTCGTCCAATTTGGACACAGGTGCAAAACGGTAATTTCGGGCAAAAGTGGGGTCTACGTGTGGCTCACTTTGCACCGAAAAGCGTGCCGAGGGTAACAGTCTCTAAATGGGACAAAATATAGGTCAAACATCTCTAAATGTCAATACGAACCCAACGGTATGTCCAAATGTGGATTCCGATGGGCCGAACTTAATTTTGTCCAAAAAGTCAACTGTGGGACCCGCCAATTGGCGATTTGGTCAACCATCTCAGAATTGCGTGAAAATTGGGTCACAGGACCAGCACGTTACCACGAGTCCAGTGGCGTAAGTTTCGTCGCAATCTGACAAGCGTGCACAAAATACGCGCGAGTTCCACAAAAGTTGTGACACGAAATGTGTCCGCGGATACGACCTGATTCTGGCGCGCACACGCATCCGAATCAGTCTCCATGAATTTTCACGTGTCCGATTATGCTGCGTGCACCATTCGGTACACTTGGCACACGGCGGAGCGGTCCCGTTTGGCGGGGCGCGCTCCGTTTTTCAACTTTTGGAAAACCGAAAAAAGTGGGTGCGCACAATTTTGTGACGAATATAATTATGTCCACAGCGACTAATAGCACAGGGTTATTTAACAGAAAATAAACTAGGTCAGGTATTCTACAGGTATCAAAAAGAATCACCGAATTCGGATCTCTGTGGTGGGAGATACGAACTCGGCAATATGGGTGGTCATTCTGGAATTCTGCGATTCCAGAATTGGGTCTGTCCGTCCACTTTGGACGCTATTTTTCACCTAGGGGCACACGTTTTCCGAGGTTGGCTATAAAACAAATATTGGAGAGGGTTAAAGGATGATCATACCGGTGAAAACGGAACAGCGTTTGGTTGAGCGAGTCAATGGAAAATCACTCCGGAGCGAAGGTGCTTCGAGTGGGATTCTGCAGGGCGCGAGGTCGGCGTCGTCGGGATGGTTGGATGGCTTGGTGGGGCTCTCTGGCTGCGGTGGCGGCTCTAGATAAGAAGAGGAGGTCTGGAGATTAGGTTAGGATTTTATGAAATAATAAGATATATATATATATATATATATATATATATATATATATATATATATATATATATATATATATATATATATAAATCTCGCTGCCTTTCCGCGTGGTGAAGGAATTCCTAGTGTGCTGCTGGTTGATTTCTAAAGGAATTGTATTAATTACACTTTAGTCCCTCCTTTTTTTTTCTTTTTCTTTTTCTTTTTCTTTTCCTTTTCCTTTTTTTTTCTTTTTTTTTCATTCTTTTCTTTTCTTTTATTCTCTTTTAATAAATTCTTATAAAAAATATATATATGTATATATATATTTATATATACGTATATACTCATAGGAAAAATCTAGAATTACACTAATATATAACATTAAGCTAGCAACTGCTCAAGGGGTCTCCTACATGAAATAAATTCTGAAAAATTCATAATTGCTCCATAAATTTCCTAAATGCACATATATATATATAAATACATAAAAAAATCTAAAAAATATATTTGTGCACACCATTAAGCTAGAAACTGTCCAAAGGGTCTCTTACATGAAATAAATTCCAAAAAATTCCTGATGGTCCCATAAATCCTCTAAGTGCCCGAACACCTAAAATAAAAATTATTAAAAATCTATTTCTCCTATTTAGCACATAATTACATAATTAAATTATTAATTAATAAAAAATTAATAAATACAATTTTTTAGAAATAGGGATTTTACACTGTTAGTGGTCCTGTCAGGACTTCCAGTCATGAGGCTCCTAGGAGTGAGCCAGCTGTTTCCCCTGTTGGGGACGATCATTTGATTAGAGGTCCTTCGCCTATTAGAGAGGGAACCTCCACAATTCCGGCTGGCAGTGCCGAAAAATCTTTTCTCGAGGCTGCTATCGCTGCTACCGCTTCAGGTAGTGGTACGAGATCGCCTTCGAGACTAAGCCAAATAAAAATATCTTTATCCAGACCAGCAACGGGAGAAACCCCTGCAGCGTCTGTAAGTATACCCAACGAGATTCCACCCAATGAGCCTCGAGTGGATCTCGGTGAAGACCTGGAAGAATACCTGCCAGTGTCAGTTGGCACACCCCCTACTCCAGGTATGACAGCTCGCTTAGCATCATTAAGAAATAATTTAGCTGTACTGGCTGCAGACGCGCCATATATACCATCGGCCATGGGTAAATGTCGTCTTTATGCCTCTTTTAGAAAAATTAACATCATGTTGATATTAACTTTCTCTTGTCTTCTTTTCAGGGGAAGACATCTACGGGGAGGGCAGCGTCGACGCAACTTTTGGTTTTGTTTCAGCTCTTATCGATGACACGGATGTGCTCGACTTTGAAGGGGAAATATTTTTGGGTGCCGGTTCGCCCGAAACAGTTCCGATATCACGAGAGAAGGATGAACCTGTCATTACGACTATGCCTCCTTTGAGTATGCCTGCCACTTCGACCGTTGTTGGAGCTTCTTCTTTTGTCGCACCATCTGTTGAGGCGACGACTGTGGCAACATGGTCTGCAGTCATTCCTGCAAGGGGGTTCTCCGATATTGCAGCCACTCCCAGCGTCCAACTGATTTTGCCATGCTGATTGAGCAGTATACTAGTATTTTCTACACCACTTTGAATACGCTGATATCAATGGTGCTGGCGAAGAATCTAGGTTTTGAGGCTCTGAGGAGGTCCTCCCATTTTTGTGATAGCGTCAATCAAAGATTTCAACGACGCTGGGAGAGCTGATATACTGGAGCAGATAATTAATGGTTTGGAACAACCCATTAACAATTATTTGCAATTATCCTATGGCAACATTGATGACCTGGTCCAGGCTGAATACGACTCTTTGACTGCGAGGCTTGTTGGGGAGATGAAAACTCTGAGTAAATCCATCGAGGCTCAGCAGAAAGAGATGAATGAAGAGCATGCTGAATTGGAGTATGTCATTCCCCAGCTGGCTAAGTGCGAGGCCGATTATGAGGCAGAGGCAGCGAGGATCCGAAAATTGGAAGAAGACCTCGCTAAGGCCAAGGAGAATGCTCTGTCTTTGTTGGCAGCTCGAGATGTGTTGAATGACCGCAGGAAAGCGGCTCAGCAGAACCTGGCACATGCAGGTGTCACCCATGTAGATTTTGTACGTGCTTGGTCTGAATTGTCTGCCTTGAACAGTGAGGAGGCAAGGTTGGAGCGGGCTCGCGCTACTGTTTTAAGCTCCAGGAACGAGAAGATGGCCGCACTGGCGCAGCAGATCCGTGATTTGATTGCTCCTCCCCAATGATGTACTTTCTTGTTTCTCCTGTAATTTCTCAAAGATAATAAAGACACATTTTCTGACTTTGTGGGCCCATCATTTTAGAATGTGATAGGCTAGGGTGAAAGTTATATCAGAAGTATCATTAACATGACATTCTTTCGTTAAGGTTTGCTGAATATAAATATATTCTGAGTCAACATGAACCTGAAAGAATATAATCCAACTAAATTTGTATACTAAACACTATCAGAGGTATCATTAACATGATAGGTTTACAAATTAGTTAAGGATATCTATTCGGAGGTCACATGAACCTGATAGAATATGATCCAGCTAACCTTTGTGCATGGTATCGTCAGAATAAGATCTTCGTCATACTCCGTTAAACGAATGAGATCAAAGTATAGTACTTCTTCGGGAATTTGCAGTTGATAGTAGTCATTGCCAAATTTCCATTAGGCTTGGCTAATCTGTAAGCACCGTTTGCAATTATATAAGGACCCTCCCATTTTTTTATGATTGTTTATAAGAATTTTGGATATTGTACTAGAGGTAATATGGACGTAGTACGATACTATATTTGTTGAGGACATCCCACTGGGGGATTTTTAGTGGACCCATTACTTTTTTCGCACATTAGTGTAAATAATAGGTTTGAGATAAATCCTGACAGAGGTAATATAGACGCAATAAAATACGACTCTGTAGGGATGAATAGAGACTGACTCTTTCTTCGCTAAAAAAATGAGGATAGTTCAGAGGTAATGTGGACACGAATATTTCATTTTTCCATTGCGGGCATTCCACAGGAGAATTTTTTGTGGACCTATTACTTTTTGTGCACGAGAGTACAAGTAATAAGTTTAGGACAAGCCCTGCCAGAGGTAATATGGACATGGCAATTTTTGTGGACTCAACACTACTGGTGTACTTAGAGTTAAGTACGGGCGTTAAGGTGAGATGACAACCGATATCAGAGGTAATATGGACATGATAATCGATAGCCGAAAACTCGGAAAGTTTGTTCAGAGGTAATATGAACATGACAAACTTTTGGATTTTGACTCCTTTGGGGATGGAGGTACATATCTGCTCAGAGGTAATATGAACATGGCAGTTTTTTGTGGACCTAACACCACTGGCGTACTTAGAGTTAAGTACGGGTGTTAAGTTGAGATGACAACCGATATCAGAGGTAATATTGACGTGATAATCGATGGACAAACCAGGAAGGTTTGTTCAGAGGTAATATGAACATGACAAACCTAGCTGGAGAAATAACGAAATATTTGGACAATAGTTCAAAGGTAATATGGACGTGAACTCCTGTCCAAAAAATTTACTGTGGAGTGCTTTTCTTGAGTGGGGATAGACCTGAAGAATCCACTGGGGAAATTTAGGGATTCATCATCCGGTATTTTCTTAAGGGAGCAAATTGTCACGTTAAAGTGAAATCAATTTGCAGTGATCGTCCCCTCGTTTATAGATGCAAAGTGATGACCTTGGCATCGATCAACTCCTGAATTCTCCATTTTAGTACATAGCAGGCCCTTGTAGGGTGATGAATATACCGATGGAAGAGACAATAATCTGGGTCACCGACTTTGCCAGCCCTCTCAGGGTATCTGATGTTGGGTAGCCAAAGTTTGTGTTCCTTCATCAACATATTGAAGATTTCAATAATGTCATCTTCATTGAAGGAGAAAGTTCCTTTCGGCCTTCGGGCTCCCGATGCCTCAATTTTACGATCTTCCGGGAAGATCGCCATCGTTGCATCATCTTCGGATTCAGAGGAAATTCTACCCCCAGCTTTGGATGGTGCCCTGTTTTGTCGAGGTAGGCTACCCCCAGACATGTCGTGGCGTTTGCCCACTGAAGTTGATTTAGAAGGACTTGCCTCTGGTATTACGGGATCAGACTCTCGAGGTTTTGAGTTTGCAGGAGATGCAGTATACCCTAACCCAAAACGAGTTTGTTGACAGTAAGGATTACTATGCAACGGTGTTCGTCTGCCTTTTCCTTAGTTGAGGCCTTGTTTCAACTTCAAATCATAACCCATGCTTTGTATAATCTTTAAAGCTTGTGGGCTATATCTGTGGATTTGCATTTGCCACCCTCAGACTCGCAAAAATTCTTCTTGTATAATCGGACTGCTCCGCATGCGACCGAAGATTATTGGATGCTAGTCGTCGCGAGTTGGAGGAACAATAAAGGCATCATTTTCATGTGGTCCATATGTCATGACGATATTAGATGTTGATGCATCTTCCCACATGATCTCTCCCCGTTTGACAGTTAGGGGAATTGAAGCTTGTTTATGACTCCTGTCTTTGCGTTTCTGGATCAGAAATTCATGCAAGTCAGGAGTATTAACGGAAGAAGAAGAGGAAGAAGGCTTGTTCCTTCTTTTTATATCAGTTGGAATGCGGATATTGGGCACCCCAACTCTTTCCCTGCCGTAGGAATACAGCAGTTCAGCCTTATGAGCAGCACATGATCCCCGAGGAGCGTATCTATCCGCAAACTGGACCTTCTTTACGCCGAGGGGCTGAACCTGGCGTAGTCTAGAATTTTGCTCAGGCTGGCGTAAAACTGAGGAAGTCCTCAATCGGCCGTCAGTGTTCCGCGTAATCTGAAGAGCGGGCAGACTCCTCTCTTGATGGCATAAAATCCGAGAAGTTAGGAAATCTGCCACTTGTTTTCCCTTGCGGAGATTACTGGGACTCTCTGCCTCCTTTTGAGTGAGAGCGATATTTTTATGCGCGGAATATATTTGAATTTTCTGACTTTGTGCTGAGGCCTTGTCAGAAACTACGTCTGTCCCATCAGCGATGGGAGACAAGTTTTTACGCGCAAGGTGCGATGTATGCTTCTGGATTGGCGCTGAGATATTGCCAGAAGTTTTGTCTGCCCCGTCAGCAACGGGAGACTGAGTTTTATACACAAGGGACGAAGTAGACTTCTGGACTAGCACTGAGGCATTGTCAGAAGTTTTGTCTGCCCCGTCAGCGATGGGAGACTGAGTTTTACGTGCAAGGCGTGAAGTAGACTTCTGGACTAGCACTGAGGCATTGTCAGAAGTTTTGTCTGCCCCGTCAGCGACGGAAGACTGAGTTTTATGCGCAAGGCGCGAAGTAGACTTCTGGACTAGCACTGAGGCATTGTCAGAAGTTTTGTTTGCCACGTCATAGACGGGAGACAGGGTTTATGCGTGAGGCACGGAGGTTGCGAAGCTACAACCTTGTTGGTCGGAGAAATCAGAGAGTCGGCAGGAATGGTAGGGGATGTCCGGGGCATCCACACCTTACACAGTTTCCTGTAGTCTTGGACAGAGAGAGAGTGAGAGCTACCCCCTGCACGAAGAATATCTTCGTAGGCGGATTGGTCGAATTGGACGACCAAGGTCTTCTTCATTGATTCAACTGATACTGCATCGTGTTGAGCAATTGTTTTCTCGTCAGATGAGAAAGATTTCTCCAGCAGAGTCGCTATCTTGTGTTTGATAATAAACGGAAGAAATAAAACTAGGTTTATACGAAACTCTTTCTTAGGTTTACAAACAAGAAGTACTATTAATCCTATACGAGGATGTTAAGTACAAAATTTAATCTGGATAAATATTGCTATAGGAGTCTGATCTGTGGTCGATCACTTTGTCCCTTGGACCACACGATGATGAAGAAGTGCTGTAGAAGAAGGAGATGCTTCAAAGATTGCAAGAGAGAGTGGATGCTCGATGCCAAAATCGTCGATCACTACTCTCTGTCTGTGCTCTGGATTCTTCTCTCTCAAAAATTAATCTTCGAACTTGGAATTTGTGACCCTTTTTTCGACCTCGGACCTTTGTGGACGGAGGTCTCTATTTATAAGGTTTTAGTGACAGTAACCGTCCAGTCAGCGTAGAAGCCGGATAGTGGAGAGTATGGCACTTTTTTATGCGACGGTTACAATAACTGCCACCCACGTATAAATGATCTTCTGAATCCGCGTGTAACGTGGGTCCCATGATGAGGTAACGCGTATAACTGCTGCGAAGATCATGGCCTGTAAGCCGCGTAGGTAACTGCCCCTTGCGTAAAAAAGGTTGGCGTAGAAGCCAATAACTGTCACCATAGCATTGAAACCAAATAGTTGTCAAGTTGTCGTAGAAGCCAAGTGGGCGTAGAAGCCTGATGCTGCATGGATAGGTAGCTAGCGTAAATGATAGCCGATCCTCCTTCTTTGACTGAGGTCTTGAGTGTATTCTGGACCAAATAGCCTGAGTTGGCGTATTCCGTGGAGATAGCAACGGCGTACTCCTTATAGCTGAAAATAGCCAGGTGGCATATTTCAAGGAGATAGCGTACAACGTGCTCCTATAGTTGGAAATAGCCTGATGGCGTAATATGCAAAGGTGATGATGTGGACGTATTAGCCGTAATCATGACTCATCCAGTCTTTGAAAATAGAACCAAATCTCGTGCATTAAATGCAGAGATTTGCCCCCATTCTACGAATTAAATGCAGAGACGTGCCTCGAGCTCTGTACGAAGAGCAGCTTTTGACGTGGCAGTTTGTTTTGTCTTCTGCTGAGCGTAAAAGCTCATATCTGCCTGTATAAAACTAGGCAGCGTATTCCCTTGTATGCGTAAAAGCACTTTGTATCAAGAAAATGTCACTAAACGACGGTTTGGATCTCTGTGCCGCACCATCATTACAGCCGTCGTCTGGATAGTTGTACAGTACTCTTTGTCAGGAGTCAGGTTCACCGCATGATCTGACAGGTTCTTTCGAGGAATACGAAGAGTTCCCCGTACGACTTTCTACTACATTAAAAGTGAGTAGGTTTTATGCCAAAGTGGCGATATAACAACCTTTTTACGCTGAAGCAGCCTGGAAATACTGTATTACACGGATTGTCCTGGAGCTTATATTTTATGCTGTACTAGCGATGAAGCCCTATTGTACGTCGATGGCTCTGAAGTCATGTTTTATGCCGCCCAGTACTGAAATACTGTGTATAACTCTACAACGTATTTTTTATGCTTCTACAAGTATCTGGCACTACATCCTCAGGTGACACTCCATCCGTTGGCCCGTAGTAAGTGGGACAGATCCTCACTAACCATTCATCTGAAAAATATATCCAGTCAAGATTGGAGAGAAGTATAACGCAATAGCAGTTTTAATTAATTGATAATGACTACAAACAGAAATAGAGAATATAATGCAAGACAAAAAAAAAATGAACAATATCATACTATGGTAGAAGAAATAGGTAAACAAGAACAATATGGTATACACTGATCACGATAAAATAGAATAAGATAATGAAATAGAATGAGACAATAAACTAGAATATGGTGAAGAACTGTAATTATGCTAAGTAATTGAAATACTAGTTAGATATGTGATCGGCTTGGGTAAACATTGTCTAATTAATGTTGGATAAACTTTGTCTAAGTTAAACATTGAATATTGTCTAGGATTAGATCACATATCTAGCTAACACTTTCCCTTTTCCCCGATTAGTAAAATGGATCCAACCATGACACATTATGATGCAAGATACTCAAGGCATTATGAACATTAAACCTTGAACATTGAACATTGAACATTAAACATTGAACATTGAATATTGAACATTGAATATTGTCTAATATTAAACATTGTCTATTTAACCATATGAGAACACGAGGATCAATAAAATAATATATAACACCCTATGACTGATCCATGTGTATACTAGTCCGTGTACCAATGTGTCAAGAGTCATGTAAAATATTTTTAAATACTTGCATTATAGTAATTATCAAATAATAAAAACTATCAGAGAATGTACTCGCATGTGGTCCAGAGCAATGAATGTCAAACTGTATCCGAACTGGTGTCACACAGACCTATATATGGAATATTATATTAATACAAGGTGTTGGAATGAAATTAAGTTAAACTAGTTCAATTCTAGGTCATGAAGCCATTTCTAAGTCAAAACAGTCAAAATATGTCAACTCTATGCTAAACTAGTCATACTAGCTATTTCTAAGTCGTATGAGTCCAACTCTAGGATACTAGGTCCAAAAACACTATGAAACTAAATCATACTAGCTACACTAAGATAATAGGAGACACACAAAAGGCCGTATCACAGGATACGCGAGTTTTAGATATGAAAATAGTAATTTATATATATATACAAGTCAATATATACGAAACCTTAGCTAATTAATGCAAATAAGATACCTTGGCTTTGAACCAAAGCATATCTCACTACCTACACACCCATCTCGATACTCAAATCTAATACGTTGAGTATCGACCAATTACCTTGACATTACCTTGGTATCCCAAGGTTAGTCAAATCCTAACGCATATAGCTAATATGTAGCTAACCCCCAATTACTATGCTCTAAGACACTCATTCTAATATAACTAAACCATATGCTAACCATACTAACTGTTAAATACTATAACTACTAATATATATTATATACTAATACATTGATACATATAGTACAATAGCTACTAGGCTAACTATTTACACATATCTACTAACTATCAACTAAAAAGTATAAACTAGCCTTAACACTAAACTACTAGTTAATCTTAATACTAACTAACTACTAACCTTAACTAGCTAAACACCTAAACCATAAACTACTAGACCTCCTTACTAACTATCTACACCTTAACCCATACCCTGCTGCTGGCTGCTGAACCCTTGCCTTGCTGGTAATTCACTGCTCTCTGTTGTTTTCTGTATTGGCTGATTCCTCTTGCTAATGCTACAGACTTGCTATACATAGTTGTGCTTACTGATAACTCTCTACTGAAACTATGCAGTGCTCTTGATGATGCACACTGCATGTTGCTACCCCTTGTTGTGCTAGCAGTGTTTCACTCTTGTTGAGGCTCGAGCTGCAAACTGTTTGTTGCTCTGTTGATACTGCTGCACCGTTGCAGTGACTCGAGGCTACTGATGCTGCACTTGCTGTTGGCTGCCACTAGTTTACTGATATATTGCTGGCACTGTGCTAATGTCGGGCTGCTGCTGCTCTATGAAACTGCAAAGGCTTCTCTACAGTTGGCTCTAGTTGATGCCACTGCACATTGCTGTTGAAGCTGCTACTGCTACTGTACCTCAGTGGTGCCCGATCCTTGCTACTACAATGAGTTTGCTTCCTTGCTGTGCTTTAGATAAAACTGCAATGGCTGAATGTAGTGCATATTGTTGAAAGCCTACTGCTTCTTATGCTATGCACGAATATGCACCTTGCTGCACACTGCATCCACTGTGCAATTGCATTAAGGATACTGTACAGTGGTCACTGCACATTGTTGTGCACACTCTGTTGCAGTGGCTTGATTGCACACTTCCTGACTTGATGCCCATGTCTTGATGCAACTGCAATTGCAGTTGCATGTTGCTGCTCCTGTTATGCTTCTCAGCTGACCCGAGCCCCCTAAACACTACCTGCTGCTCTATGAAACTAAGCAGTAACTGCTACTGCACCCTCCTTAATGACAAATACTCTCACAAACCCAAACAACCAACTCACAACACTACACACATATGTATATCACTCTCCTATATGTATCAATATATATATATATATATATATATATATATATATATATAAACACTCCTCTCATATATATATATATATATATATATATATATATATATATATATATATATATATATATATATATATATATATATATATATATATATATACAACCACATATACACATATATATAGATATAAACATACACACATATACACATATATCATTTATATATATTCAACCATACATATATATATATATATATATATATATATATATACACACACACATATAGATATTTACACTCATAGATATAGTTATATTATCTCGTATATACTTATACACATAGACACATAGCTATATATACTTAGCTACATTTACACATAGATACATACATATATACCTAGATATATATCATACATAGTATATTACATAAGTGACATAGAATTATGAAGCCATGAAATAATAACGTGGAGTGCACCACACCCTTATCTCACTCATTCTATGATACGCTTGCGATATGGCTCTACCACACAACCAAACGCATCTCGAAGGACACGAGAAAGTCTAGAATGCTAATTATAAATAATAAGAATAATAATTAAATCAACTACGTGTCTGTGTCTAGAAGTGACATGCACAAATCTCTGTGTCGGAGGAAAACCCCCAAAAATAACATGTATCGCCAAATTGACGAGATACGGCCTACACATACCCAATTGTGGACATGAAAATAGTCACAAACAAGCAAGGACATGTCAATTTAATCTAATTGACCTATTTATAAACACAATAAGTGCCAATCTCGGAATTCCCCCAAAATTGACACAAAATACCCATAACTTCCTCCATAGGCCTCCTATGAACCTAATTTCAATTTCTTTGGGTAGCCTATGCATGTGGGGTGGTTTTTTATGGTTAAATCTCATATTTAGAGTCTACTAAGAGAGAAAAAAAATGAAATAAACCTATTGGAAGATGGATTCCCAATAAAAATCTCTAAATGAAGAATGTAGCCTCCAACTTGTAGATCCTTGCTTCTCCTTATAGATCCTTACTTTCTTCTTGTAGATCCTTGCTTCAATGTCCTCTAATGAAGAATAGAAAAGGAATTTGGGAAGAAATTTAGTAAGTACTGGTGAGGGAATAAAGAAATTTGAAAGAGAAAAAATTCAAGATCTAATTGAAATAGAAAATAAAAAGAGAGTGGGAGTCTCTCTCCTCCTATGGTGGCCGGCCCTAGCCCCTCTCTCAAGGTAGTATGAAATATCCAAATTTCCTATTGGGGCCTCTCATAAAGAAATTAATTAAGGAGGGAATGTTCTAGTTGAATGGTTTCACTAATTAATTCATCGTCCTAATGAATGAGCTCACTATTGGGCTCAATTCTAACTATTATAAATATTGGGTTCATGCATCTAATCTAATTAGTTAGGTCCACTACACAAGTCCAAAATAATCAAGCATCTAAAAATAAATAAATAATACAATAAATAAATAATCACACATGCATAATATTAAATACAATACTCCTAATATAAAAATACTCGTGTCAATTACCAAACTACCCTTGATTGAAAAAGTAAGGGTGACAATTCTACCCACCTTAGAAAAAATTTATCTTCAAAATTAAATATGATCATAACCCCCTTCTAGGTCAACCCCAGTCTAAACTAAAACATACAAAATGCAATTTAAAAGAAATCACTAACTATGGTCTTTGTCCGTCATAGTTTTGCAGTCTCCGTCAGGGTATACTAGCTATACAATAACACACAAGCAGTATATAAGGTATTAACTAAATACACAAACAACAGATGAAAAGGAAAGGAACAAAACAAAATAAGCTACTTATCACTTGAAGCGTCGTCCTCTCCGACTGCCATTGCAAATGCCCCGCCCTGCTGGGGTGGCTCTCTATGCGGGTGCGGAGCAGTCTGCGGTGCCACAGGTGGCCTAGCTCCACCTCTCTGACCGTGATATGGTCTATACGGATTATTGGAACACTCATTCACCTGTTGGTCAGGGGAACCACAATACAAGCATAGTCCGAGTCTCTTCCGACAGTTCTCCCAATCATGTCCATGCCTTCCATAATAGGTACAAAGAAAAGTCTACTGAGTCTGCCTCTGAGGCTGGTATGGTGTCTAATGAACTGGCCTCTGAAACTGTTGTATCCGTTGAGCTGGTGCCCTATCTGGCAAAAGATAATGATGATGCTGATATACTCTCGACTGCTGAAAGTGGGTGCACTTCGCTGGGCCAGCACCACTACTCACTCCTTCAGTGTCTCTTGGCCTCTTGGAGCCAAGCTCTAAATCATCCTCCGCCCACTGTGCTTGTCTCAGAATTTCCTCAAAAGTAGCAGCACGGTCTCCATTAGTATGAGACTTAATATCTCTGTTCAGTCCCTTTCTGAACATCCTAGCCTTGGCCCGAGGATTCTGTCCCTTAACAAATTATCCCAATCGACAATACTCCATCGCATACTCGTCCACTGTCAAGTTCCCTTGGACGAGGTTCTGGAATTTACTCTCCAAAGTACTCTGAGCCACATCCGGGAAGAACTTCTCTTTGGAAAGCTCTTTGAAAGCTTCCCAAGTAAGTCCTGGCGCTGATATCCTGGGGTATGTCTTGACCAATGTTAGCGCAATATTGAACATCATACTATTCGTTGCCTCTATCTGCAAGCTCTAAGGAATCTGCGCCAATCGCAAGTTCTTCTTGATGTCCTCTATCCAATCGTCTGCGTACAAGATTCCCTCAGTGCCTTTAAAGTCCTTAGGCCCCATCCTCTGGAAGTCAATGATAGTCCCTGTCCTCGGCTGTTGTGGATCGGGTTGAGGCGGTGTTGTCTGTGGCTGGACTAATACGACTCTCTCGACTGCTGCAAGCATAACTTGGTGAGCATTCTCTATGCTCTGCTGCATAACCTCTGACTGTCATTGCTGCACCTTCATCATTTGCTGAAATAGCATAAAGATCTACGTTTGATCGACTACGGGTGGCAGAAATAGAAGATTTCCTGAAAATATTGGCGCTGTCCTCTGTACCGTAGCTGGAGCACCTCCGAAAGCTGCTACGAAAATGCCCACCTAGATTGGTGAAGTAGACCTCTGGAATATAGCTGCTGGAATAGTATCTGCTGGTGCTGCCCTTTTAGGCAATGAAGTGACTGACCTCGCTGATATTGCGCCTGAGCGCTAGGAACGCGTCTTCGGCAACATCCTGATGACATATCGAAATAAAAGAGATTAATTCGACATGTGCTAAGATATTATCAAGGAAGGAAAATAATATTCAAAGTATTCAGAAGGAATCAAAAGTAGCAATTTTAAATCAGATTTAGAATTCCTAGTTGTGATTGAGTATCCCTCTCTCATCCTAGTGTCTTATATCCTATCCTATCGCAGGCTCGCAGTAGTACAACTAAGTTGTTGCACTACCACAACATCGCAATACTTGTGAAGCCTGACCTGCATGGGCCACCACTAAAAATGTGTCACTACCCGTACCTGGTATAGGGGCACAAGTACGTGGTTACGTCCAGCCTACGCCGCAACATCGGTGGTAAAATATTCTCTCAGTCTTTTTTACTGTCTAACTTCTCAGATAAGATATATAAAATACTGTCAGGCCATCTCAACTTCAAATGATACTCAATCACATATAAAACTAAAAGAAGATTATAAGCACGATATAGAATAAAAAGAAAAGAAATACATGTATCAATACATCACATGTTCAACTCAATATCTAAACACAACTCAAGATCTTAATATAATAATATAATCCAATGTCTAACTAGAAATAACTGCTACATGATATGAAAATCTAAATGGCCTCAGTATTTGGCACTACATCCTCATATGACACTCCATCTGTTAGCCCGTAGTAAGTAGGACACATCCTCACTAACCATTCATCTGAAAAATATATCTAGTCAGGATTGGAGCGAAGTACAATCTAATAGCAGTTCCAATTAATTGATAATGACTATAAACAGAAATAGAGAATATAATACAAGACGAGAAATAATTTACAATATCTTACTATGGTAGAAGAAATAGGTAAACCAGAATATTATGGTATACACTGATCACGATGAAAAAGAACAAGACATTAAAATAGAATGAGACAATGAACTAGAATATGGTGAAGAACTATAACTATGCTAAGTGATTAAAATACTAGTTAGATATGTGATCCGCTTAGGTGAACATTGTCTAATTAATGTTGGATAAATATTGTCCAAGTTAAACATTAAACATTGTGTAGGATTTGATCACATATTTAGCTAACACTTTTCCTTTTCCCTGACTAGTAAAATGGATGCAACCATGACACGTTACGATGCAAGATACTCAAGGCATTGTAAACATTAAACCTTGAATATTGAACATTGAATATTGAACATTGAACATTGAACATTGAATATTGAACATTGAACATTGTCTAATATTAAACATTGTCTATTATCCCATATGAGAATACGAGGAACAATAAAACAATATATAACATCCCATGACTAATCCATGTCTATACTAGTCCGTGTACCAATATGTCAAAAGTCATATAAAATATTTCTAAATACTTGTGTTATAGTAATTATCAAAATAATAGAAACTATCAGAGAATGTACTCGCCTGTTGTCCATAGCAATGAATGTCAAACTGTGTCCGAACTAGTGTCACACAGACCTATATATGGAAAATTACATTATTACAAGGTGTTGGAATAAAATTAAGTTAAACTAGTTCAATTCTAGGTCATGAAGCCATTTCTAAGTCAAAATAGGTCAACTCATTGCCAAACTAGTCAAACTAGCTATTTCTAAGTCGTATGAGTCCAACTCTAGGATGCTAGGTCCAAACACTACGAAACTAAACCATACTAGCTACGCTAAAATACTAAGAGGCACACAAAAGGCCATATCACAGGATACACGAGTTATATATATGAAAATAGTAATTTATATATATATATATATATATATATATATATATATATATATATATATATATATATATATATATATATATATACAAGTCAATATATATGATATCTTACCTAATTAATGCAAATAGGATACCTTGGCTTTGAACCAAAGCGTATCTCACTACCTACACACCCATCTCGATACTCAAAACCAATACCTTGAGTATCGACCCATTACTTTGACAGTACGTTGGTATCCCAAGGTATGTCAAATCCTAATGCATATAGCTAATATATAGCTAACCACCAATTACTAAGCTATAAGTGACTCATTCTAACATAACTAAACCATATGCTAACCATACTAACTATTAAATACTACAACTACTAATATATATTATATACTAATACATTGATACATATAGTACAATAGCTACTAGGCTAACTATTTACACATATCTACTAACTATCAACTAACAAGTATAAACTAACCTTAATACTAAACTACTAGTTAACCTTAATACTAACTAACTACTAACCTTAACTAGCTAAACACTTAAACCATAAAGTACTAGACTTCCTTTCTAATTATCTGCACCTTAACCCATACCCTGCTGTTGGCTGCTAAACCTTGCCTTGCTGGTGGTTCACTGCTCTCTGTTGCTCTCTGCATTGGCTGATACCTTTTGCTAATTCTGCAGACTTGCTGTACAGAGTTGTGCTTACTGATAACCCTCTGCTGAAACTGTGCAGTGCTCTCGATGATGCACACTGCCTGCTGCTACCCCTTGTTGTGCTAGCAGTGTTGCACTCTTGGTGAGGCTCGATTTGCACACTGTCTGTTGCTTTGTTGATACTACTGTACTGCTGCAGTGACTCGAGGCTGCTGATGTTGCACTTGTTGTTGGCTGCCACTGGTTTACTGATAGGTTGTTGGCACTATACTGATATCGGTTTGCTGCTGCTCTATAAAACTGCAAAGGCTGCTCTACAGTTGGCTCTAGTTGATGCCACTGCACACTGTTGTTGAAGCTGCTACTGCAACTGCACCTCAGTGTTGCCCGATCCATGCTACTGTAGTGAGTTTGCTTCCTTGGCGTGCTTTTGATGAAACTGCAATGGCTTAATGCAGTGCATATTGCTGAAAGCCTATTATTGCTCATGTTGTGCACAAATATGCACCTTGTTGTACACTGCATCCACTGTGAAGTTACATTGAGGATACTGCACAGTGGTCACTACACATTGTTAGGCGCACTCTGCTGGAGTGGCTTGATTGCATACTGCCTGACTTGTTGCCCATGTCTTGATGCAACTACAACTGCAGTTGCATATTGCTGCACCTGCTATGCTTCTTAGCTGACCCGAGCCCCCTTAATACTGCCTGCTGCTCTATGAAACTGAGCAGTAACTGCTACTGCACCCTCCCTCACTGACACACATTCTCATAAACCCAAACAACCAACTCACAATACTACACACACACACACACACACACACACACACACACACACACATATATATATATATATATATATATATATATATATATATATATATATAAACACTCCTCTCATCTATACATATATATATGCAACCACATATACACATATAGATAGATATAAACACACACACACACACACACACACACACACACATATATATATATATATATATATATATTCAACCATACATATATATACATATAGATATATACACTCGTACATATAGATATAATATCTCATATATACTTAAACACATAGACACATAGCTATATACACTTAGCTATATTTACACATAGATACATACATACATATATACATAGATATATATCATACATAGTATATTACACAAGTCACATAGAATTATGAAGCCATAAAACAAACACGTGGAGTGCACCGCACCCATATCACACTCATTCTATGATACGCTTGCGATATGGCTCCACCACACAACCAAACGCATCCCGAAGGACACGAACAAGTCTAGAATACTAATTATGAATAATACAAATAATAATTAAATCAACTACGTGTCCGTGTTAAGAAGTGACATGCACAAATCCTCGTGTCTGAAGAAAACCCCAAAAAATAACCCGTATCGCCAAATTGACGAGATATGGCTTACACGTACCCAATTGTGGATACGACACTAGTCATAAACAAGCAAGCACATGTCAATTTAGTCCAATTGACCAATTGATAAACACAACATGTATCAATCTCAGAATTCTCTTGAAATTGACACAAAAATATCCATAACTTCCTCCATAGGCCTCCTATGAATCTAATTCCAATACCTATGGGCGGCATATTCATGTGGTATAGTTTTTTATGGATAAATCTAAAATTTAAAGTCTACTAAGAGAGAAAAAACTGAAATGTACCTATTAGGAGATGGATTCCTAATAAAAATCCTTAAATAATGAATGTAGCATCCAACTTGTAGACTATTGCTCTTTCTTGTTGATCCTTGCTTCCTTCTTATAGATCCTTGCTTCAATGGCCTCTAATGAAGAATAGGAAAGTAATTTGGGAAAAATTTGAGTAGGGAATGGTAAGAAAATAAAGAAATTAGAAAGGAAAAAAATTCTAGATCTAATTGAAATAGAAAATGAAAAGAGAGAGGGACTCTCTCTCCTTCTATGGTGGCCGGCCCTTGCCCCTCTCCCAAGCTAGTATAAAATGTCCAAATTACCCCATGGGGCCTCTCATGAAGAAATTAATTTAGGGGGGAAGGTTCTAGTCTAATAGTTTCACTAATTAATTCATCCTCCTAATAAAGGGGCTCACTATTGGGCTCAATTCTAACTATTATAAATGTTGGGTCCATGCATCTAAACTAATTATTTAGGTCCACTACACAAGTCCAAAATAATCTAGCATCGAACAATAAATAAATAATACAATTAAATAATCACATATGCACAATATCAATTATAATACTCCTAAAATAAAAATACCCGTGTCAATTACCAAACTACCCTTGATTGAAAAAGTGAGGGTGACAATATATTAAGTTATCTTTCTAGTCTTTACTTAGGATCAGTTTTATGGCATAAATGAATAGCCTAACTCGTATGGCAGTATGTCGTGCGATATAAAAGTAACACGGCGAGACTTACCAACTTACCATTCGTCCGTCCCTGTCCAAGGAAAACCAAGTTAAACCAAGCACGAGCATATATAATAAAATCTAGGGGCAATTGCATAAGCAAAAATAAGTGTCATGAGCGAGGTTCTGTTTTAGGGGCACGATTTACACGGATTACTCAGGTGTGTTGCAATGGATTGCTTAGGTTGTTCAATTTATGTATAGATGCCTTATACACATAATCGTTTAGGTGTTTCAGATTACCGGATGCGATGCAATGACTCACACACGAATTATTGCTAAGCAAGAATGACTTATCTATATGAACATGAGTCCCTGGCATAGCCATAAAGGATGGTTTTAGTCAAGAGCGAGAATGGTATATGACTCAAAGAACGAGGCGTCATATCCATCCTGTTCGAAACAGGCAACTACTTAGTCTAAGAGCGAGAATAGCGTGAAGAAATATTCACAAGGCGCTACATGCCATCCTTCCCGAAACAGGCAGACTAACAAATGTTCCGTCCGGATCGGATCGACCCTAGTGCCCCAGAGATTATTCGCAGGAACAGATTGAGTACCTTATGCACAAGTTGTCCGCGGCATGCAAGTCTTGGGTCTCAGGTTCACGGGATTCTTGACATGACATATTGATTCTTGATTCTTGATTCTTGATTCTTGATTCTTGATTCTTGTTCATAACGAGTATGCTCCACGAGCTGTGTTTCTTGCTTTACTTGACATGATTCTCGTTCAGAGTTAAACTTTCCATGGTGCAATCCCTTAGTTCGGAGATGCTTTGGCGACCTAACGGTCCCAGATACTTTCAGGTTTATACTTGCACGAAATGACTATTAGATAGTCTTCCAGGAGAACTAAATGAATGCATGACTTTGATAGTTTTACCGGGGTCGTGGTATAATTTATGTGACAAGAATCGAAATGAGGCAACGATTACAAACTATACTATAAGCAGGCAAGCAAGCATTTATATAAAACATAATCATTTACGTTGGCACGGTCTAAGGGGTAGTGCGAGGGGTACAAACCGTACATGCACATATCGAGCAACATAGTTCTTAGGGGTGTGCATTGTAAACAAGTGAAGCAGTGCACTATGAAGAGTATATAATAATATACTCGAGGTATAGCGGTGTCTACTTGCATAAGGAAAAGGTAGCATGCGAGGGTCCAAGTTATAAGCCAAATTTTATTTTCATGTTCTAACACAAGCAATACAAGATGTGATTATTCTCTTAGCTTGGTGCGTTATATTCTTTTTTAGCATGTAGGGGGAGATTCACCTAGTGACTAGCATATATTGTCCATATTTTTAAGTGTGCTGGCTAAGCAAAGACAAGTTCATCGTAGCCACCCATCTTAGCGATGATTCGCCTAGGTTAAGCGATACTCCGAGCGAGCATTTGAAAATCTAAGTCTGAACTCCTAAAGTGCCAAGTCTGAAATCCTTTGCCTCAAACAAGTCTTCTCACTGAGCAAAGCGGTTCAGGTCGTTGCACTTGCGCCGTTTAAATCGGCTATCCGCTTGAATGGAATGGGTCATTATATTATACACCATCAGAAAAAGTCTCATCCTCGAGACTTTCTGAGCACAAATTATTTTGTCGTATACTATCGAATCTATCTCAAGCATAACAATCGGTACCTCTAGATCCGTTCGAACACAATTCCTGACTTGGTCCTTATATCGTGTCATGTGTATGCTGGGTCAATCTCATTGAATGACTCTATCATTCAATTCAAGCTCTGACTTGGTCTCCACTGTGCCTTAGCTCGGAATATATATCGCTTAATGCATGGTACAGTATGATCCATCTTGAATGACTATCTAAGGTTGAGGCAAACTTATCTAAATTGGTATACTCGTCCATGCGAATCTAACATATTCACTTATACTAGCATTCAAGTTCACCATATCACAAGTCAGGATTGTGCACATATTCAAAGCGTCCTTCAAATATATGCATGTCAACCAACTTAGCAATAACGAAGTCTGTGCACTCAAATTCCAAATAATATTTGGTCTTGGATTATGTACATGTTCAAGGCGTCCCTCAATCATATGCATTCAACAAACTTAGTGATACTGAAATCGGACAAGCTACTTACGAAAATCTTAAGGGTTCTCGTCTTATGAATCACAAGGATACTTCCAACAGGGTCAATAAAATCCAAGTCATTTCCATTCCAACCAAAAATCATGCATTGTACTACCGTTAAGTACGATCTATCCGATAAGCCAACTAGCGTCCAAGTTTGAACGTATATTCTGTTTGTGTCAAACATAGTACACACTTACCGATCCAAGTATAACACTAAGTCTTGCTACCCCAAATCTATGGCTTGCTCAAACAATGTTCTAAAGTCGGTTACACAAGTTCTTTCACTCGGCACATGGTTGTCTGTCTAATTACTAGGTTAATTCACAAGGTCGTAGTTACAAGTTCAAGCACACAATTCATCGTGCAAATTTATCGCATGATCCTCGCCCCAATTCCTAAGGTCAAACCATTATTCGTTTGCACAGGATATTCTACCCAAGCTCGTTTTACTCAAATTTATAAATATTGAGCACGGATCATCCTACTCACAATCACACATTCGTTTGTACATGGTTCGAGTTTGTTCTGTCAAATCTATGATATGTCCAAGGTGCATGACAAACATTGCTATTCACATAGTTTATCTCCTTCAAACAAGTTTTGATAGAATCCATATATCCATCTCAAAGTCTAGACCACCAAGCCATGATTTATTTCTAAATATTTGATCTCAATCACAACTTTAAGTCATCCCACCAGATTTATGTATCCATTCACAAAATGATCAAGCGTGATTTACTCCAGGTTCTAAACTAACTTATCCTTGAAATACTTTCGATTCACTTGTATTCTCAAATTTGTCTTATCGGATCGAACCACAAGTCAAGACAATCTATCAGTTATCATATTCCGATCTCCCGCAAGTTCGATCATCCTCGTTGGACATGAGATCACCATACCAATGCTCCCGTTGGATAATCGTCCTAATCCGGATGTGACGCATGTATGAGCACAGAGTTACGCTCGCACAAGACAATAACGTCGAACATTATGGTTATCATTGAAACGATCGAGACACCTTATCATTTCACTTTGCTCTATCCAAGTTATTTATGTTTATCCACCAAGATATGTTCGTTCATGCCGTGATTATAATTTTTCTATCAAAATCATCCAACTTTAATGTTATCGTTTAAGAAATTCATAGTCTACTTTTGGCATTCCTCAAATAACTAAGCTCAATACTCAGGCTAAAGTCTATCCAATTTTAATACGTTATATTCATAAAGTTCGTTCGAATAATCTTCGAGCATGTTCCTATGAGTTCGATCATCCCCGTTGGACGTAAATTTACCACGTCGGTGCTCCCGCAGGATAATTGTTCCAGTCGGGATTGATTTAGAACGTTATCTTTTCGAACTAAATTCAAGATTGTTCTTCCAAACTCCAGATCAAATTCGTTATCGCTTATCTCTTTCAGCGAACCACAATATTCATTCTCAGGTTAATTTCTATCGAGTGATATTCTACTCAAGTTTTAATCCATTTGATTCAATTTGAAATCGCTCGTACGATCTATCAAGTTTCAACCAAGTTTCATTGACCAAGATATTAATTTCATTACCTTGAATCCCTATTTGATATAATACTTATCACTTTGTTCAAAATATTCTCAAATCATCCAAACCAACTATCGCACGAGACCTAAGAATTCGTTTGAACATTTCCAAAATGATCCATACATCCCTCATGAATCGGGTCACCTAATCAAATCCTCAATCGTGTTCGCATCAATAGCTAGCATATTCCCCAAGTAGTTCTTTAGAATTTATGCACGATACCTAAGCATCGCCGAATAAATCTTAGTATCGTATATATCCTGTTGATAGTCATCAAAGTAAACCATATCTAATTTGTATATGCCGACACGAAATACCTTTTGTGCTATTTCCCAAAATCTAAGAATAATCCACTATATTCTCACACGTGATATTCTGATAATGTTCTATCGGTTGCCATTCTAGGTCTGACTTATCTTTTCCTGAACGGTATCCCAATCTCTCTTGCAACTAGCTTACAAAAAAAGGGTCTTGGCGCGTGATACTCTACACAACTTAGCCAAAAGGCTGTGTGCATAGCTAATCTTCTAAATGATATTCTATCTCGTACACTAACCTATTGGGTAATCATGTACAGGTATTCGGATTCGCATATAACTTACACATTATAGCATGAGTCTGTTCCCACAGAGCATAGCACAGGTCGGCATAAAGGCCTTCGCATTATAATTTTGTACTTATATCATTCACATGCAACTTTTGAAATTATTTAGACTCATTGTATGGAAGATCCCATCAGGTGAACGAGAGAGTGTGTATGCACATAACCCACGAACGAGCTTTCAAAATTGAGAAGATCGATAAGAAGTCCAAAGGCGTAAAGCCATGCTCTAATACCAATATGTTATGCCCCGATCTCCCGCAGGTAATTGCCATCCCCGCTAGGCGTAAATCACTGTACCAGCGCTCCCGTGGGACGTCTTTTCCATTTGGACGTGATGCCACACGAGCGTAAGATGCACCCGTACAAGGCCATGATCTGGATAGGCGGTAAGATGTTTAAGCCACAAAGTCGCACAGATAGTCCGAGTGCAACAAAATAAGAAATAAACAGGCGATTGGTAACAAGTTCACAGAGTCATCAATAAAAGAAGCATTGAATAACACAAGTCTAGAAGTAAAACAAGATCTTTATTGATATTGAACAAGTGTTACCTATCGGCTCTAGGCTGAGAATACAAGTTGCTCAGGCCCCTCTCTCTCTGAAATGATAAACACATGCTAAGTGGCTATATTTGTGGAATAATAAATATACGATGTTCCAATATTATGTATTATATATGTGCTTCAGTTTCGGACGCAATGTTCCAAGGCTCCAAAGTGAACTCCACGCCTTAGAACGTACGAAGGGGTTTTTCGCACCAAACGAGGTTCTCTCGCACCTTGCAAGCAATCTGGTGGATTATCAGTACATGAATGCACTGGTGGAGAGGCTTCTCGTCCGCTCGACAAATCCAAATATGTTATATAGGTTTTGTGCACCATCTATTAAGTTATCTTTCTAGTATTGCCTTAGGATCAGTTTTATGGCATAAATGAATAGCCTAACTCGTGTGGCAGTGCACTGTGCGATTTAAAAGTAACACGGCGAGACTTACCAACTTACCATTCGTGCTTCCCTGTCCAAGCAAACCAAGTTAATCCAAGCACGAGCATATATAATGAAACAAGTATTGTGAGCGAGGTTCTATTTTAGGCGCATGAGTTACACGGATTACTCAGGTGTATTGCAATAGATTACTCAGGTTGTTCAATTTATGTATAGATGCCTTATACTCATAATTGTTCAGGTATTTCAGATTATCGGATGCAATACAATGACTCGTACGCAGATTACTGCTAAGCGAGGATGACTTATCTATATAAATATGAGTCGCTGACATGGCCATAAAGGATGGTTGTAGTCAAGAGCGAGGATGGTATGCGACTCAAGGAGCGAGGTGTCACATCCATCCTGCACAAAACAGGCGACCACTTAGCCTAAGAGCGAGAATGGCATGAAGAAAGGTTCACAAGGTGTTACACGCCATCCTGCCTGAAACATGCAGACTAACAGATATTTCGTCCAGATCGGATTGGCCCTAGTACCCCAGAGATCATCCGCAAGAACATATTGAATACCTTGTGCACAAGTTGGCCGCAACATGCAAATCTTGGGTCTCAGGTTCACGGGGTTCATGACATAAAATATTGATTCTCGATTCTTGATTCTTAATTCTTGGTTCTTGTTCAGAACGAGTATGCTCCACGAGCTATATTTTTTTGCTTTACTTGACATGATTCTCGATCAGAGTTAAACTTTACATGGTGTAATCCTCTAGTTCGGAGATGCCTTGGCGACCTAACGGTCCCGAAAACTTTCAGGTTCATACTTGCATGGAACGACTATTAGACAGTCTTCCGGGAAGAACTAAATTAATGCATAACATGGATAGTTTTACCAGGGTCGTGGCATGAATTATATGACAAGCATTGAAATGAGACAACGAGTATAAACTATACTGTAAGCAGGCAAGCATATATTTATATGAAACACAAGCATTTATGTTGGAACGGTCTAAGGGGTAGTACGAGGGGTGTAACCGTACAGGGACATATCGAGCAACATAGTTCTTAGAGGCATGTATTATAAACAAATGAAGCAGTGCACTACGAAGAGTATATGATGATCTACTCGAGGCATAGTGGTGTCTACTTGCACAAGGCAAATGTAGCATGTGAGGGTCCAAGTTATAAGCCAAATTTTATTTCCATGTTCTAACACAAGCAATACAAGATAGGATTATTCCCTTAGCTAGGTGTATTGTATTCTATATTAATATGCATGGGGTGATTCACTTAGCGACTAGCATGTATCTTCTATATTTTTAATTATGTTGGTTAAGCAAAGACAAGTTCATCGTAGCCACCCACCTTTACGATAATTAGTCTCGGTCGAGTGATACTCCGAGCGAGCCTTTGAAAGTCTAAGTCTGAACTCCTGAAGGGCCAAGTCTAGAATCCTTTGCCTCAAACAAGTCTTCTTGCTGAGTAAAGCAGGTTGGGTCGTTGTACTTGTGCCGTTAGAATCGGTTGTCCGCTTGAACGGAACGGGTCATTACACAAATACGTCTACGGAGAAGCTCGCGGAGATGTATGTGCGACAGATAGTCAGATTGCCTGGAGTTCCTGTGAGCATAGTCTCGGATCAGAATAGTCGCTTCATATCCCACTTCTGGAGGAGTTTGCAGGCTAGCTTAGGCACCAAGCTCAAGTTTAGTACCATATATCACCCTCAGACATACGGGCAGTCAGAGAGGACTATCCAGACTCTCGAGGATATGCTACGCACCTGTATTTTGGATTTTGGAGATTCTTGGAAGGATCACCTTCACCTAGTAGAGTTTGCTTATAACAACAACTACCAGGGCAGTATCGAGATATCACCATATGAGGCACTGAATGGACGGAGATGCCGCACTCCATTATCATGGGATGATATTGGTAAGAAAGACTTATTGGGACCAGAGATGGTCGTGGATGCAGTTGAGAGGTTGAAGCTTATCAGGGATAGACTTTGGGTAGCATGGGACAGATAGCGATAATGGAACGATGGCCATCAGAGACCTTTGGAGTTTGAGGTATATATTTTGTTGTATTGCTTGTGTTTGCCTTATTTTAGATAGAGTTCTAAGGCTATATTTTGTGCTAGGTGGGCTATTTGGTATTCTTGAGGATTTCTCCGACAAGGGGAATGATTCGCTTTAGTGGTGGTGGAAAGCTTCGACCACGGTACATCAGACCCTTCGGTATTCTTGAGAGGATCGGTGCAGTGGCCTACAGACTAGACTTGCCTCCTGCACCAGAAGGAGTGCACAATGTGTTTCACGTGTCAAAGCTGAGATGGTACATGGCAGATCCTAGCCATGTATTGGATCACTCGGAGATCAAGGTGGGTCCGCCTCACAGCTATCCAGACCAGCCTGTGGAGATTCTAGATCGCAGGGAGAAGGTGCTGCGGAACCAAATAATTCTTTTGGTACACATCGCGTGGAGGCATCACTCTCCAATGGAGTCTACCTGGGAGCGAGAGGCCGAGATGCGCGAGCGATATCCTTATCTGTTTGATCCATGAGGTATAATTCTTTCTTGCTTATTGTGATTATTTTTTGTAGTTAGTTTCTTCTTTAAATTTCGAGGACAAAATTTTTCTAAGGTGGATAGGATTCTCTCTCTCATTTTTTCAAATAGGGGTAACTTAATAATTTGGCATAGTTATTTTATTTTTAGAAATTAAATATTACTTAGTGTGCTATATAATTATTTTTGGTGCTTTGTATTATTTATTTATAGTAGCGGGCTATCCTATTATTTAGACTTGACACTAGTGAACCTAATAAGACTTGTCATGATAACTAGTGATTCCAACATAGACTAAGCCTATTAAACCATTCCCTCTAGTTAACTAAGAGAATTAGACTAAATTGTATTAGTGTAGAGACTTTCCAAATAGCCCTCCTTAATTATTCTTTCTAATTTAGTATGTAGGGGCAACTTGGACAATTGTTGAAACTTAGAGAGGGGAAAAGGAGGACCGACCACTAAAGAAGGGTCTTCTCTCTCTATCTCATCTGCATTTGTTCATTCAATTTAGATCTCCAATTTTCTAGATCCCTAATTCACTTCATCCCTCCACCAAATATCTTCCAAATTTCTTCCAATTTTATCTCTACTTCACCATTAGAAGCTCTAGAAGAAAGTAGGAGGCATGGATCACCAAGGAGGAGGAGATTGCACAAGTTGAGGCCTCTTTGAGTCCCAATTGGAGACTTACATTGGAAATCCATCTCCCAATAGATATAATTTAGCTTTTTCCTTCTAATTAGACTATAATTCTGTAATTAAATCATTAGGAATCCATCTATGCACTAGGCCTACCTATACAAAAAAAATTGACCACTAGGAAACCCTATTGTGAAAGTTATGATATATTTTGTGTCCAATTTAGAAAAATCCGAAATTGGTGCACCATGTGTTTGTCAATTGGTCAATTAGACCAAATTGACATTAGATTAGTTGTGAGAGACTAGATACGTGTCCAAAATTGGATACGAGTAGGCTGTAACATGATATTTTGTGATACAGGATGATTTGTGAGTTTTTTCTTTGACACGAGAGCTATACATGTCATATTTTATCACAAGCAATATAGTGAGTAGCTAGCACTTTTAATTGCCTTTAATTATGATTTTAGACTTGTTCATATCATTTTTGGAGAGTTGGGTGAGGTTTGGATTGATTATCAAGGGCGTATCATCATGGTATCATAGATCTAGTATGATATTGGGTGAGGTTTGGATTGATTATCAAGGGCGTATCACAAGCAATGATTGTAGACTTGTGTTTCTTAACTTGCCATATTGATATATTATGTAGCATACATACTCTACATTATTGAATTGATATAGTAATTGTATTATATATAATTATATTCCTTCTAATTTATATAACTACTGGATATGTATATTATTTCTATGCACTAATAAATGAGTATGAGTGTATCCTAGTTAAGTGTGTATCTTGTGTTCATAGCTATTAATGTATATTTATATTATATATTATGTGTGGGGATTCTATTTAGTCATTTTGACTGTGAAGGGGTGTATGTTTGAGTTGATGTTGTAGTTGTGTATTGGAGCTTAGGTGGGGGGAGGGGGGGAGGCAGGCTCTGGATGTTGGTAGTAGAGGTCGGGCAAGTTGCTGTTGAGGGAGGGGTTTGGAAGTACGGAGCAGGAGCACTACTTTGGTCTGCACACAGTGTGCAATAAGAGTGGCAGCAGCTAGGGGACAGTGGTCATTTGAAGTGGAAGCAGCAGTTAGAAGTTGATGTGGTCAGCCATGGTTGGACGGTCAGGTAGGGACAAGGTACCCATTGCTCAGGTGTGCGGTGCATGATGCACAACAATAGGGGAAGTTCATTTCCAATTAAAGCAAATAAAGCAGCAGTCCACATCATATGGTGTTGCCAATGTTTATACACAGCAGTGTTAGCATGTAAGGGGAAAACTGCGAGGATGTTCAGAGCAGTTGTAGTTGGTTAAAGGGGTCGGGTTCAAAGTTAGTGAGTATTAGTATTAGTTAGTATTGGTTAATGAAGGGATGTTAATTGATATCAGATGTAAGTTATGACAGTTAGATACCATTTAGTGTAAGATGTTGGTTAGTACAAGTTAAGTTAGTAATATATTAATGTTAGTTAGTTAATATTATAAGTTAGTTAGTATATGAGTATATGAGTTAAGTTAGTATATGAGTATATGAGTTAACTTAGTAGGTAGCTATATTAGGATGTATTAGTCATGTCACTAAGTTGTGATATTGGATACTAAGAGGGTAAATGGATATTAATACCAGGGATGGCTCAAAGACAAGGTAATCAATACTAAGTTATTATTTAGCTAAGGATAACTAGTATATATATATATATATATATATATATATATATATATATATATATACTATCTATTGATACTTAGTAGTTATGATACTCTAGTATCTTGTATTAGCCAGTATAGCCTAGATAAGCAATGTATGGACCTAATAACCTAGATATAGGCTGGTACAATCAGGAAGTATCTAGTTTAATCAAGTTTGACTAGTTTAACCTAGAGTTGACCTAGTTTGACTGTTTTGACCTACATTAGGACTAATGACCTCAAAATTGACTAGTTAACTTATTTTATCATTTCAAAATCATGTGTTGATGTAATATTCCATATTTAGATCTTCGAGACACCATTCTGGATAAAGTAGATACTTTACATCAGATTCCAGGTGAGTAAATCTCTCTGTTATTTTTTATTTCATGATAGTGATATATCACTTGTTATAGAACTGTATACTTGATTTCGATACAGTGGTTACACAGACTGGTACTATATGTATCATGTCAGGAGATGTTATCGCCTTACCGTATTCAACGGGTACTCTTTTACATATATTTTATCATGTGCATCAAGTATTGATTATCATGTACTTCGTGTTCACATACTGGTCGTGTTCGGTGTGCTTATATTACTAGTTTTTGTAATGTGTCATGATTGGATTCATGAGTATTGGTTGAGGACGGGAGAGTAGGAGTTGGTTATGTGATTAAAGCTCCAGTGTATTCGTGTACATATCGATTACATATCACACATATAATTGAGTTACCGTATTTATCTCATGTCCAACCTAAACTGATCACATAACAAACGTGTACTCTAAGGCCCATTAACTAGTATTACATATTTTTATTACTTGCAGTTATTCCATATTGCATGTTCTTTCTTCCCATTACTTATTATGCTTATCCTAGTTAATTTTTATTTCTTAATTGATAGTATATCTTGTATTTTTTCTATTATTTGTCATATTTGCTCTACCATATATTTGGAACTGCTTTAAGAGTTTTGTACTTCTCTCCAATTCTGATTGGATATATTTTTCAGATGACTGGTTAGAGGAGATGTGTCATACATATTACGAGACACAAGATGGTGACCAAGCTGGAAAGATATCACCTCTAGTCCAGGAGGATGTAGCATTAGTCACCGAGGGGACTTAGTTTTATTTTGGCTTTATATTTGCCTCCTAGGCTCTGTATGTATTATTATTTTGGAGACTTTGGTGTTGTGATTAGTTGTTGGACTTGAGATATATTTGTGACTCTTGTACTTATTTTCTTTATTCCATATCGTGCAATTTCTTTCTTTAGTTTGTTAGTGTGATTGATTATTGATTTTATTATCATATATCATATTGTTCCTCCCTTTGGAGTTGAGATGACATGACATGTACCTTATATATATATGGTATGAGATGCTTAGATAGTATTATTGACCTAGAACAACGTTCTACCATCGATGCCGTGGTGTAGGCTGGACGTTGTTCACGTACTCGTGCCCTCATTCTGGGTAGGGGTCGTAAAAATATGTTTAATACCACTAATGTAAATCAATGCATTGCATTGATAAGAGGGAAGTTCAAATTCATAACACAGGGAAGGATATGATCATTATGTCATGGTTTGGTGTCATGCCTTAGCGGTAAATTGGAGTCTATGGACTACTACTCGAAATAATGAATAAGTATGCTAAAATGAGAATGGTTAAATGAGCATTTATGCTCTAAATTCTTCAACACCTTATACTGATATTTATGCTTATCACTACCAGAAGAAGTCAAATTAGCAACATCTGAAAACGTTGCTAAATGGCCAAAAAATGTCGCTAAATAATTTTAGCGACATATGTAGCGACATTTCGATGAATTTGCCTTCAAGCTAGTTGCTGATCGAAAAAACATCGTAAAACGTCGCTAAATCGACGTTTTCTAGCGACGTAAATGCATCGCTATATTAGCGACGTTTAGCGACACAACGTTGCTAAATTAGCGACATATTGTGTGTCGCTATATGTCGCTAAGTTTTTTCTTTTAGCGACGTTGTACGACTCATTTAGCGATGTTATATTGACCTGAAAATACTGTTATGTCAGTAGATTTGCGACGGTCATCGACATTTATAGTGACGTTTATAGCGATGTGTATAGCGACTTTTATATCGACGTTTGTAGCGACGTATATAAATGTCGCTAAACGTCGCTATAAACGTCGCTAAAGATACAGTAAAAAAATAAAAAAATGAATATTGAATTGTTTCCAAACCATTCTTCCTGAAGTTTATGAATTCACAATTTGTAAAAATAGACCCGGAGCAACCCTCCATTGAATTTGCTGGGTTCACCGACCCCCTTCAGTTGAACACTCAACACTGGTAAATTAACATACATTTAATATGAATAATATAGTAAAATTTGAAAAAAACAAAATATTGAGATTACAAACCGAGTCAGGAGAAAATCTTGTCGTAAAGATTACAACGAATATCCACACAACTAAGTCTGAAAGCCTCATCATAAAGAATACAAGAAATATAGTCTAAAAGCCTCAAAAATAAAGAATATTCATAAATGACCAAATATCATAGTTTTGAAACACAAACAATCAATAAACTATCCTAACACAAACATTAGGGATAAGAACAGATTATACTGCTTTCGTGAAATTGACACCGATGTCGATGGAGAAGGTAGTGACGTCGGTGGAGTTTGTGTCGATAAAGGTGCACCAGGAGGACGTATCTGCTCCAACTCTGCTAGTCGATGGTTGTATAAATTCATGGTAGATAACACCCTCATACTGCTATGAACCATTGAATCATGCATCATCGTCAGGCTCTCGTCCATGGACAGCTGTGATGCCTGCAGCTTCGTCACGCTGCACTCTGTTGACACTCTAAGGTCAGCTGTTATATCTAGGAGCTCCATGATGCTCCGCTCGAGCATATCAAATAGTGCGATGAGCATCACATCATCCGCATATGGATGGGATAGGGGCTGCTCTTCCATCCTTCGTAGCAACTCGTCACGGAGAGACATAATCTGACGGTGAATGGTCTCTTGTACTCAGGCCGACGACTGCGAGGGCTGTAGGGAATACGCACTTGCCGTGGAGGTCCTAGATGACTGCGTCATAATAAGGGAGCCATTGGATTCCGTACCGTAGTACGTACCTCTCTGGAGACCACCAGCGGTGGTCACCTACAGCTCGCCCATCGACGGAGCTGGAGAGGGCTGCGAGAAAGTACGGGCCTCTCCCGCTGTAGGTACACTAGCCGTTGTCCGCTCACGCAGGCTTGGATACTCGGCCTAGAAAAGTTTGGATACTCGATAATTGCCTAAGTTATATAAAAATTAACACAAAATAAAGTAATACTTACATAGGTCTACTAGGCCCTCTCATCAATAAGATTCTCGCCCTTTCGATGAGTGGCCAGGAAGACGGTCACCATGTTTGCATCCTCACCCCTGTGTACCTGTTAAAAATATATTATTTAGTACTAAAATTTAACATTTTATTCTACTACCATTTTATCGTACTTGCATTAAAATAATATATATAAAATAAAAAATATACCAAACGACAAAAATATTTTGTCATCAGAATCGAGCCACCATACCACTTTGTTGCCTTCTACCTAGCCGCCTTGGCCTTCTCAGACCTTTTCTTGTACCTCGGATCGTTGAATCTAGTCGTCGAAACTAGCCCTCATCGCAGTCCACTGCTCAAGCGTGATCCAACCTTGGATCAGTTTTCCTGCACGATTAAGAGCCTTCTGGTCATCAAGAGCATCACAGATCAGCTTGGCGGTAACGGCAGGAAATATCTGCTCGATCAACTCGGTCCGATACGGTGGATAAAAATACATTTGCTAAAATAAGTAATTTAGTAAGTTATATAATATGCATAAATTAGATAATTGATATAATATACTTTTACCTTGAAGTGCGCAAACCAGAATGCCTTCCTCTCCTCCGGAGTATCAGAGTAGTTGATTCAAGGGCCACCATAGTTGTACCTCAGAGAGTGGCCCAGGTGTCTCTGTACCGACGAGGGACGATATCTATACAGAGATAATTATTTTTATCAAAAAAGTTAATATATGATGAATAAAGAAATATATGATATATATGATGCAAAACTATGTAATTGACTTATATTGTGCCGTCGTCCCAAATCTCCGTCCTCGTCTCGTCCGGAGGTGTGCATGGAGGATCTAGCTGATGTTGGAAAGACGTCAGCTCAACCTCCGCCATATGATCATCTGTCTCCATGGTTCCGTTAGCAGGAGGAACGCTGGATGAGGGAGTACTATCAGGCCTGGAACTACTCGTACCAGGAGTGCTACCAAGTAACGTCATCGCAGTCGAAGATGTGACTGGTCGATATATTGGAGTACTAGGCGCCGAGGATCCAGACCCAACAGTAGGCAGTACTGGAGGAGCACTCCATCTACCTCGGGACCTGTCGAACGCTCCGCGTCATCCTGTCATACCTGATAACATCTAAAAAATAAAGAAATATACAAATATATAGTACATTCTACAGTCAAAATATGCATATATCACAGTATTAATAGACTTGTATAGTAAATAACTAGTGGTGTCACAAGTCTAAATGGATAGTACATTCTGCACTCAAAATATAATATATATCTTTGTCAAAATAGTACGTTCTACAGTTAAAATATAGTACATATCTTCCGGCAAAATATTTTATTTTCAATCATCTTCAGAAAATTTATCTTGTTCGCATTCCTCGTCCTCCTCTTCCTCTTTCTCCTCATCTTCACTTTTATATACTTCATCTTCGTATTTCTCTTCGGATAATTCTACCTTTTCTATATGATTAGTCGTGTAATAAGTAACTTTCGTTGAGTCAACATATACAATATGTTACAAGAGGTAGCTCGTCCTCCTGATAAGCTATTTCGTCAATGTCAAAGGTATTTTTAGCTTTAGTCTTGCATACTGCCCACCATTTCGACCTCGCTGTCCCTCGTCTAGGATAAGTTGTGAAGTATACTAGCGGAGCCTGACTTGATAGGACAAATGATTCATAGTCTTGATATCTACGCTTGTAGTTTATATCCACAAGACTGTGCTTGTCAATTTTTCAACCTTGATCTTGAATCAGATTGAACAATTCAAACTTGAATAGCATGATGCAGGTTCTATGCCATAATTAGATGTTAACTCCACAATCTCTCTTAAGATGCTAAAGAAATTATTGCCTGGATCGACGTCTTTGTAGTTCGAAGATTTGATATACAAAAAACTATTTTTCGTGGAATCAAAATCCAGAAAGCTGTCTCTGATCGGAGCATTTGTTGACTTGAACCTAAACCCATTCACACAGTTACTTGACAATATTTTGACGGCAGTAATTGATCCCTTGGCTAGAGTTCTAATAGATTTAGTCTCGGGTGTTATTAGACGATCGACCTAAATACCAAAGTAGCGATTGTAAGTTATTTATTGTACAAAGCATACAGAAAAAGTAATTACCAAGCTCCTTGCATATGCACTCAACCAAGAAGGAAAATGGCGTCTCATTTCTTGTTCTACTTCTTTATCTGTTATGTAGGGTCTAACTGACCTCAGCTCATCATTATATGTGCTAAAAAATAATGAAGCAACCGCTGATTAGTAGCATAATAGTAGCTAATACTATTACATTGAGATGGCGTAAACTTGGACGAATTAATTACTTACCCCTCTAGCTTCTCTACTTCATCATCATCGTAATTGAGTAATATATACAACTAAGCATCCCTTAGCTCATCGTCATTCAAATATCTCTTCTTTATTTTCCCCCAAGGCTTTCCGGACGCATTGAATACTTTCAGTATTGAATCATTAGATTCCTATATCTGTCATCGTTTCTCGAGCTCTCGTTCTATTAGTAGCAACATGAGGTTTGAAATACTTCGAGCAAAAGTTTATAATCTCCTCGAGAACATAAGCTTCACAAATAGAGCCCTCAACTCGTGCCTTATTTTTCACCTTTCTCTTTAGGTGATTCAGATGCCGCTCGAAGGGGTACATCCACTGATAACCAATAGGACCATTAACACGTGCCTCATAGGAAAGATGAATAAGCAAATGCTCCATAGAGTCAAAGAATCCAGGAGAAAATACCTTATCGATCATGCACAGTGTTACCACAATGTCCTTCTCTTGCTTTTTTAGATAATTGACGAGCAACTTAGTAAAACAAAGATCTCTGAAGAATATGCTGAGCTCTGTCAATGGATCCTAAATGACCTACGGTAAGAATTCCTGAAATGCAATCGAAATTAACCTCTCAATGAATACGTGACAATCGTGGATCTTCATACCTGCCAGTTTATTCTTCTTGAGGTCGACGCATGTTCTCAAGTTTGACACGTACCCGTTTGGAAATTTTAGACCCTGAATCCACCTACAAAGTCTCCCTTTATCCTCCTTCTCCAGGAAGAAAATTGACTTAGGCTGCTTTAACTTTCCATTCTTCTCCTCTATCAATTGCAACGCAGGACGTCTACATATTTCTTCTAAGTCCAACCTGGCTTTCTGATTGTCTTTCGTCTTCCCCTTTACCTCTATTACAGTATTAATTATGTTATCAAACACATTCTTCTCGATATGCATGACATCAAGGTTATGTCTGATCATTAGATTCCTGATATCCGTCGTTGTTTTTCGGAGCTCTCGTTCTATTAATATCAATATGAGGTTTAAAATACGTCAAGCAAAAGTTTGTAATCTTCTCGAGAACATAAGCTTCACAAACAGAGCCCTCAACCCGTGCCTTATTTTTCACCTTTCTCTTTAGATGATTCAGATGCTGCTCGAAGGGGTACAACCACCGATAACCAACAGGACCACCAACACGTATCTCATAGGAAAGATGAACTGGCAAATGCTCCATAGAGTCGAAGAACCCAGGAGAAAATACCTTCTCGAGCTTGCATAGTATTACCGCAATGTCCTTTTCTTGCTTTTTTAAACGATCGACGAGCAACTTAGTAGAACAAAGATCTCTAAAGAATATGCTGAGCTCTGTCAATGGATCCCAAAAGACCTGCGGTAAGAATTCCTGAAATACAATCAGAATTAATCTCTCCATGAATACGTGACAATCGTGGCTCTTCATACCCGCCAATTTTTTCTCCTTGAGGTCGACACACCTTCTCAAGTTCGACTCGTACCTGTCTAAAAATTTTAGACCCTGAATCTACCTACAAAGTCTTCCTTTATCCTACTTCTCCAGTAAGAAAATTGACTTAGGCTGTTTTACCTTTCTATTCTCCTCCTTTATCAAATGCAACGCAGAACATCTACATATTTCTTCTAAGTCTAACCTGGCCTTCGGATTGTCTTTTGTCTTCCCTTTTATCTTTATTACAGTATTAATTATGTTATCACACACATTCTCCTTGATATGTATGACATCAATGTTATGTCTGATCAGCTTGGTGCTCTAATATGGCAGATCCCAGAATGTACTTCTCTTCGTCCAATTATGGGTGCGACCAAATCCGTCATACTTGTACCCCTTAGCAGGCTCTTCGGTAGCACTTTGTAAATCTTTTACCTCTTCCCATATTATGTATCCGGGCTACCTTGGCGGTGGATTGGCCTTCTCCACATTACCCGTATGAAAAGCATTCATGTTCCTACAGTACGGATGATCCTTTGGTAGAAATTGTCGGACATAAGAGACGACCATGAGTGCTCCATCCCGATAATATTCTATAGGCCAAAAAGTCGTTGATAATCCACATAAGTGCTGCCCTCATCTGAAAATTCTGCTTTCTATAATCATCGTACGTGTTGGCACCTAATTCACGCAGATGATTCAACTCATCAATCAAAGGTTATAAATATTCATCGATGTTCCTCTTCGGATTATTCGGACCGGTTAGGAACATATACGGAGTCTTTATGCACATCCAAGGTGGTAGATTATAAGGAGTGACGATCATATGCCAACACGAATATTGGGAGCCCGAAAGTTCGAATGGGGTAAAACCGTCGGAGGAGAGCCCCAATCTTATATTACGCGGATCCGAAGTAAAATTTGGATACTCTCAATCAAAGTGCTTCCATGCTTCTCCATCGGATGGATGATCCAATACTCCTTCGATCTGTTTTCACCCGTGCCAACTCATATTTTCTGCAGTCTCCTTTACCATAAAAAACCTCTGCAACCGCGGCGTCAAAGGAAAGTAGTGCATCGAATCAGTAGACTTCTTTGCACCGACAAACTTTTCTCTTTCAGTGGCCTTGTAGCGATCAGCATCACAGAATCTACATGCATCCTCATCCTTGTCATCTTTATTGTACAACATGCACCCGTTGCGACATGCATCAATTTTCTCGTATCCCATCCAGAGCGATCTCACCATCCTCTTTGATCGGTAGAAGTCTTTAGGCAACTTTACACCCTCTGGTAAGATCTCTGTAATCAAATCCATCAGTCGGTTATAATATTCTTGCGACATGTTAAAATTGGACTTGATGCTCAACAATCTTGTAACCACCTCCAACGGTGAATGATCCTCACAATCAGGATATAATTGAGTCCTTGCATTCTCCAACAACTCCATGAACTTCGCAACATCGGCATTCGTTGCCTCCTCAGATGCATCATGATTGTCTGAATCAAAATTAGGTCCCGCCGTATCAAAAACCATGTTCACCCACCCGTCGTCGTAAGCAGCATGGTCGTAGACATCTATATACGGCTCCACATCAGGCTCCGACTCTGATGCTAAAGACACAAGTTCTCCGTGCGTAGTCCACTGATAGTAACGTAAAATCCTTCGAGTACAAATGATATGTGACTTCCACTTCTGGATGATATTTCAAGTTGCGACATCTCACACACAGACACTTAATTTTTGTACCGTCCATGTACTGAGGGAACGCCTTTGCGAACTGCAGGAACTGTTGTACACCCTCAATGAATTCATCCTACACTCCGCACATGTCATCAGGATGACGGTTGTACATCCACGAACGATGACGCAGATAGTAATTCATATCCATTTTTAGATACTTTTGCAAAAATAAATAGACATCGTTCAAGTATATACTCATCGTTAGATACAGTACATGCACTGATACTCCTAGTCCTAGCATATATACACAGGAATACCCAATTATGTTATACACCTACTCGTCTACACACACATAAGAATACTTAGGAATACAGTACATGCACTGATACACCTAGTCCTAGCCCTGATACTTCTTCGTTCAACTCTGTATCCTGCATAATCATATTGCAGTGTATTAGTTAGTGTCAACTGAGCATATTTGGGTTAGGGTTAGGGTTTGTGCACTGCTTTAAGTATTAGTCATCTGGTTATAGGGGAGTGCTTGTCCATAGGAGTATACGTCATGTTGACAACAGATTTGGGGAGCAACACAGTGAGCAGTGAGATAGGGAGAGGCTGTTGCACACACCATCTACACAGACCCGACAGTGCACATTTGATGTGCACATGAGTATTGCGACAAACTTAATAGGGTCTGTGAACACCACCGTACAAAGCAGGGTGCGACATTAGGCATCAGCAATTTGAAGTTGTATTTTAAACTTGAGTATCGCAACAGGCATTAGAAGATTGGGGGAATCAACTGTGGTTGTGTGTAGGTGAGGAATGGATATAGGTATAAGTTGTGAGTAAGATTCACTCAAGTTAATCACACTACAACTAAGGGCTTGATGTCAGTCTAGTTTGGTATTAGTAGTACACTGATAGGCCTTCGGTTAGTGCCTTCAGTAGAAAGATATTGATGTATATATTATAGGGAATATCAGTAGTGGCAGCATTAGTTTTCAGTCCACTATGTTTATGTACTAGTATGTGTGTATCACTGACTGATGAATGTATCAGTTAGATGCATTGTTAGTGAATGCTAGTTAGTAATTATCAGCTTGGGTGAAGATTAGATTTTAGTTATTTGAGTTAGATATCAAGTTAGAATATCAGATATCAGTTAGAGTAAGCTAAGTTTGTCTAGTTAGTCTAGTGTCATCTAAAAATAGTATTGATATTAAGTTGGTATCAGTTATCTTAAGTTAGTAGCAGTTATTGTAAGTTAGTAAGTCATGATAGTATAAGTTATGTACTAATTGTATAGTATTAAACATATGTCAGAGAGAGAGAGAGAGAGAGAGAGAGAGAGAGAGAGAGAGAGAGAGGGTTAGGGTTAGGGTTAGATTTAGGGTTAAGGTTTACACCCTCTGTGACAGTGTCGTGTATGTGTCAGTTTGTATGTGACATATCTGTGTCAGAGTCATGTCGTGTCTGCATCTATGAGAGAGAGAGAGAGAGAGAGAGAGAGGGAGAGAGAGAGAGAGATCGGGTTAGGGTTAGGGTTTACACCCTCTATTACAGTCTGTGTAGTATTTGTGTCAGTGTGTGTGTCGTGTCTGTGTCAGTGTCATATCGTGTGTATTTGTGTGTGTGAGAGAGAGAGATCAGGTATAACGCACCACAACCGCATAGTATGTTACGCTGAGTCGGACTAAATGAGGCAATAGCTGGTTACATTTTAATTTGTTGGATTTGGGAACAAGTATTGATTGAGTTGGATTCATGTGCAGATTGCTAGCAGAGTTCGATAGAAATCTGGTGTTCGTTCAGAGCAGTACTGAGATAGCTGGATTGGAGCGATAATGTCGTCTTCCTTAGTTCAATCGGTCGGATGATTTGGAGAGCACAGCCTGATCTCACGGTCATACCAGTTGAGTAGATCATGCTTTGCATCGGACCACGGGTTCAAGGGATCGGCCGTATCGGCAGGACATGATGCTTAACGAAATCAAACTAAGTGATTGGGCTCTGTCCCTTCATCTTTACTCCTTCATGCCTAATAATATGGAACACACGTAAAGGATTGAAACACTTGGACTGGAACTTGGGAATCACTACACTATGGCGTGGATAGGTTTATGGCTTGATTGGTTTTCGCGTTAGGTAGTTGGAGCTAGAATTGGATTATATTTGGGGCAGTTGGAGAACAGTTGGAATTATATATCTTGGTTGGAACATCGGGAATTCGGGCGAGCAAGCGTGCATCAGTGCACGAGTATCACTTGGATGCTTTGTCAAGCAAAGCGTGCAGTTGTGGTTCGAAACTGAACAACTGCATCGACGAGGGCATTGTGCCACAGAATTGTTCTGAGCGAGGGGTGTTGCACCAATTAGAAACACTGTGTCGAGAAGCGGCATTGTGCCTATGGGGATAACTTGAGATTTGTGCCTTGGGCTATATGTTAGAGAATGGTTATGGAGAATTAGTTGGATAATTGGTTGAATGAGTCTAGGATAGTTTGATGGGGCGAGAATGTTCGATCCTCTCATCATACCTACTTGGTGTCTGCATGTCACGGACAACCTGTGTTGCACGGGGTTTGGTCTCCTATAAAGGGAAGGCTCCGTGTCACGCCCCAGTCCCAAAATACGTAGGACTAGGAATACGTAACACGCTAGCTACGCATTCGACTAGTCTCTGGTCTGACTCGAATACGTATAAGCTGTAAAATAAAGGGCACAATCTAGATATCCCATAAATGTAACCCTCTATGTCTCAATCTACAATGTACAACAGTATACAAGAAAGAGCTATATGTGCTAGAGTCGGCCGCCCAATAACACACTAACTCGAATAGACTCGAGAAGAAGTATGAGTCTATAAAAAACTAGGCTACAACAGCAGATGAATAATCAATATAAAAATAACCACAATGCCGGTAGATATGATGTGAGTACCTGGTACCATGCCCGTAAGACATGCAACTCCAACAGCAACTCCAAATGCTCCGTAATCATCTATGCTGCAAAACTGGCAGAGAACCAGGTCCTCAGAGGGACGTAACAAGGTACAAAAAAATACAACATGCAAAGTAAACAGAAAGTACAAGTGCACGACAGGGTACTCTATCATAACCAAACAAGTGTGACACAGTTTAAAGACAATGTTCGACGCGTGGGCTTTCTAAAATAAAACCGTAGCTCCGGACACGGAAACACACGGCACGTACCGTAGCTCCGGGCAAGGAGTCACACGGGTGAAACAGCTACACAAGATACAGGATCACTACAGAAATAATACATATATATATATAAGCGCGTGCAGAGTAGTCCAAACGTCTAGTGACTGTCTTCCCCTTCCCAAGCGGTCAACGATTGTACGTTGAACCTGAACCTCTAACTACAGTCTCGACACACGGAAGATAACTCAACAGACGCAACCCTAAGGTCGTCCCAGTCTCTGGTCATGATGTCAATATCAGGATACAAGAATCTGGCACGATCACAGTGTATGAGTGTGTCCTGGGGTGTCAATATACTCAGGTACGTACATCAAGGTGCTACTAAGCATCTAATAATTTTTCTAATACGTTACGACGAATGTCAGCACCCGGTTGAGATCCGGACGTGAAGTATCGAGCGTCAACATAACTACGTGCACAATGTACATAAAGAACAACAAATATCTGTAATCTGAAATACAGGGTGGCATGGTACACTTGCCTGCGCGAGGCTGCTGATGACGGGGTCCCGGTACCGCATCCAAGTCCTCAGGTCCCGCAGTACCTAGAGAAGAGGTACAAGCTCAATCAATAACTAACACAAGGCTAAAGTAAGATGTAACATATGTCTAAACATACATTCAACCTCAATTATAAGTTACAAGACACTAAGCTAGAAGGTTGATCAAAGGTTGCCTAAGGTACGTTACGCCAAATCAAATTAGACATCTGTACAATGTCATCAATCCAAACCTCAATCTTACCATGTTCATCACGATATTCCGTGGTCCCACACATGATCCAATCCTCAGTTTCACCACAGTGTTCACAGATATTATCATGCACATTGACGTCTCCAGCTCAATAAAATAACTATTATTCTCAATCCTCAATCACGGTCTCATGATTTGATATTATGTCTATTTCACGATCGAGCACCTGCTTCCAATATCCATCAACATTTTAATATCATAACAATACTCGGTAATAGTTTACAACAGCTAAAACATCCCTGACCAATATGCGTATATATATAATTCACGTATTTAAACAACTTTATCATCAACCCCCGATATTTACCCAAAATCGATATCCCTCTACCATTTATAGATTAAATATGCTCATTGGTATTAATCAATGTGTTAAAATCACTATCCCTTCTCAGCGTTTAATTACATGTACAACAACTAATGCATATATTAATCGAAAAACCCTAACTTAATGTATTTCCAAAATTTCCATTATAAATGCTTATGTAAATAAACCCCAAACATTAGCTAAGTAATCCACAATACTTTAGCATAATCCATAAATATAGATCCATTTCCCAATCCCCAACTTATTTGATCTTCACATGTAAACATTAATAATGCAAAAGCCTAAATCCTAAATACTAGCTAAGTTATATAAAGCAAGTAACCAACAACCCTTAACCTTAACCCTACACTAAAATACATAAGACAATATATATACAAAGTCTGAGAAAGGGGAGGAAGTGTCTCACCTGGGCGAGTGGTTGAGGCTGGCCGAAGGAGTGCTCGTGGCAGCGCCGGCCGAGGTGGTGGCAGTGGTGATGGTAATGCATCAGCTCGTGGGTGGCCGGAGTAGGGGAGTGGTTCGGCCGGGGTTGGTGTCGAAGCCGCGGGGATGGGTTGGCCACCGAATTTTGTGGAGGTAGCAGTCGGTTGGCACAGCAGGGGTTCAACCATGGTGGTGCAGTGGAAGCGGGGGTGAAGATAGCCGCTGGAGGAGGTCGGCGGTCGAGGGGAATGGCTGGTGGAAAAGGTATTGTTGATGGTGGTGATAGGAAGGGCAGGAGGCGGTGTGATGCTTGCTTATGGTGGTGGAGAAGTTAGCTCGCCGGAGCAATGGCTCGAGCGGGTTGTGGTGTCAGCGGCAGTAGCTCGAGGGGTGCAGATCTGCGGGTGTGGCCGGAGGGGGATCCGGCCGTAGCAGTGCTCGGGGATGGGTGCAGATCTCGTCGGAGTATGGTTCGAGTGGGTTGGCACAGCCGGAGCAGTGGCTCGAGCGACGCTGCTTAGTCAGGCCAGACTGGCTGCGCCGGAGCGCTAGAGGGGCGGAGCGGGGTCAGTCGGAGTACGGGCTGCACCGGCCGGAGTTGGGTGTCAGCCGCCGGAGGGAACTCTCCAGGAAGAAGAAAGGATGAAGAAGAAGAATAATGGCAGAAGAAGAAAGAAAAAAAAATTATATAAGTATGTAGGGGGCTCGGTTCCCTAGGTGGAAGAAGGAGGAGAGAAAGAGGGGGTGAGGTTTCCCATGTGTTAAGATTAGGGCCGGTTGGAATTTGTGAGGGTGGGTGAGGTGATGGTTTTATAGGAAAGGGTGATGTAGCTTGAGTGGTGAGGATGCTTCCAAAATTGAATGAGTGGCTAGGATTTGTCATGAGGGAAAATTTTTCATTCATGAGGAATGGAGGGTATAGATTAGTCCATTTAAAATAGAGGGCTAGGATTTCACATAAGTAAAGATCATTTCTTAATGAGGAATAGAGTGGAGGCTCTGCATATGGTCTTGTCCAATAGGGTTAGGACACATAAATTAATAAATTACAATTTAGCCCCTTAAATTTGGGAAGTTGCACGAACATATAAAATGACGCTAAAATTGTGGAGAAATCACGGGTGATGATTTGCAAGGCGAGGGGGTGATGGGGGTTTCGCACGGGTATAATTTAATGGCCATCGAGATTAATTGGGGGATTAAAATAGGATTATGCAAAGTTGGTATCCCCGATTTAAATAGAATTAAAGTGTCCCGCGCTTTTAAATTAAATGGGGGCACTTGGGGTCAAAATTCGAAAATGATGCAAGGTCAAAAATGGTGGGGGCTTGGAGTCGGTCTTGGGCCCTTTAGTTGGTCCGGCTCAGCGGGTTAAGTTGGTATCTCAAGATTGAGGGTAACGACACAGGTGTACGACACAAAAATTGATTATGGATTACGGTTTCAAAAAATTGTGCAATTAATTTAGAGCACAACGAAATCTGATTTTTGAGTGACGAAAAAGTCCAGTGCCTAATTTGGCGGGTCAAGTCAGAAGTACAATAATCCGATAGAATTTATGGGCTGATATTGGGCTCCGAATAATCAAGCAATGATAGGACATGCCAAGGGTTTTAATTAAATAAATTAAATACCAGATAAACTTAACTCCACTCTAAACCTCAATATCTACTGCTAAATCCAAAATTTTCCAAATCCAAACCTGACTATCTATAGAATAAATCGAGGGGGTTTACATTCTTCCCAACTTAGAAAAATTTTGTACTCGAAATTAAAAGTAAGGCACGATACTAGCTACAAGAATTTAAAGAAAACTGGTAATCAATTGTGGTACGAAAATTCGTACCTCGATCCTCAAATAAATACGAAAATGCTGCCGAATATAATCTGCCACATATCTCCTCAAATACGATATATAAAATACGTCATGCATCCCTTCTAATGATGGAGGCAATGCAAGACGATAAGTTATTTCGCCAACTCGTTCCAAGATGTCAAAAGGTCCGATGTACCTCGGACTCAGCTTGCCTCTGCCTCCGAATCTGATGGTACCACGAGTGGGCGATATCCTAAAAAACACATGGTCACCCTCCTTGAATTCCAATGGTCTGCGGTGCGCATCTGTCCAGTATTTCTGTCTGTCCTGAGCTGCACGCAGGTGGCTCTGAATCTGCTTGACCTTCTCTACTGTCTGTGTCACCAACTCTGGACCAAGTATCTGAAGCTCTCCCACGCCACTCCAACAAACTGGCGACCTACATTTCCTGCCGTACAGTGCCTCATAAGGTGCCATCTGTATGCTGGCCTCGTAACTGTTATTCTAGAAGAATTCCACCAAGTGTAGGTGGTCCTCCCAAGATCCTCCAAAATCAATCATGTACGCTCTCAATATATCCTCTAATATCTGTATCGTGTGCTCTGACTGACCATCAGTCTGTGGATGATATGCAGTGCTGAACTTGAGACGAGTTCCTAGGCTCTCCTGCATACTCCGCCAAAATTGCGACATGAATCTGGAATCACGATCCGATACGATGCTGACAGGCATTCCATGTAATCATACTATCTGCTTCATACACATGTCAGCTAGTATCTCTGTAGATTGCCCAACTCTGAAGGGCAAGAAAATGTGCAGACTTGGTGAGTTGTCCACGACAACCCATACTGCATCCTTTCCGCTAGGGCTTCGCGGGAATCCTGTGACGAAATCCATGGTAATGTGTTCCCACTTCCACTCGGGAATGGGAAGTGGCTGCAATAATCCTACAGTCCTCTGATGTTTAGCCTTGACTTGCTGCCAAACTAAACATTTTGCTACGAATCTTAAAATTTCTCTCTTCATCCCATGCCACCAGTAATGTTGCCTCGCATCTCGGTACATCTTCGTAACCCCGGGATAAAATAGAATAATTGAGCTATGAGCCTCGGTCATCAACTCTTGGCGTAGCTTGCCACTCGGAACGTATAGGCGATCTCCATACCTCAATATTCCGTCTTTATGAATCTTGAATCCCGTTTGCATGTCGGCCTCTGTCCTTTCTCACAGTCGTCTAAATCTCGTGTCCGTAGGCAATGCTGCCTTGATCCTCTCAACCAAAGTAGACTGAACCTCAAGACTAGCCATCTGTCCATCCATGTCTAGCAATACAATCTCAATCCTGAGTTTCTGAAAATCCTTTAACAACTGGCGATGAGTCGTAAAATCAACTCTAGCCAGTACCTCTATCTCATGTTAAGCTCTTTCTGGCCCTTAGAATACACCAAGATATCATCGATAATTACCACAAAGAACTTATCCAAGTACTGGTAGAAAATATTGTTCCTCAAACTCATAAATACTACTGGCATGTTGGTTAAAACAACATGACTAGAAACTCACAGTGTCCATACTTCGTCAGAAAAGCCGTCTTCGGAATGTCCTCTCCCTGTACCTTGATCTGGTGATAACTTGATCTGAGACCGATCTTCGAGAGTGCATATGCGCCGCTAAGCTAATCAAGTAAATCATCGATGCACGACATAGGGTACTTGTTCTTTATTCGTTACCGCCCTTAACGCCCTGTAATAGATACACAAGTATACTATCTCATCCTTCTTCGACACTTTCAAGATAGTTGCTTCCCATGGGGAAACACTAGCCCGACTGAATTCCTTGTCTAAGAGATCCTCTACTATGGATCTTCAACTCAACCAACTATATCGGTGCTAGTCTGAAGACAAAAAATTAACTGGCTCAGCTCTTGGAGTCAACTCTATAACAATTCTATCTCTTTGTCAGGTGGTAGGCCAAAAAGATTCTCTTGAACCACATCCTCAAACTCTGGTATAATGTGGGGTACACTGGTTCCCCTTCTACAATGTGTGCCTCTAAGGTAGATGGGCACCATGCTCCCGGGCTCCCTGAAGTAACTCAAACCCAGGTTAATCTGGTGGTCATAAATAATGTAATCACGTCGACAATCTCACGTCGCATGGTATTGGCTCAACCAATCCATGTCTAGGATAAGGTCATAGCCTAGACCAAACCTTAAAATAATTTCTCCCGTTCTATTTCCAACATCAATCCTCAAAAGAAAAAATTTTCTTGCCTAATGTATAATATCTTCTCCTCAAAGTTTTCCCAAAAATTCTATTCCTCGAATTTCTTCTTTTCATTATTCATCTCACCAAGTCACATAGTGCAATTATAATAATGATGTCTCCCAAGCACATACTAAAATTTCTGGTATTGGATCATCATCTTTCAAGTGAGAGCTTGAAATTTTTATCTCCTCTAGTCCATAATGTCATTCCTGGTATTGCTACAATATACAACCACTAGTTTCCATCATCAGGCTATGCATTTCCATAAATTATTCTAGGTCATGATCAATAATCCTTCCAGCTTTTAGTACTTCCAAGATCACTGCCACCTCAAGCACGGATAGGTTACTACTGGGTCCAACTCTCTTGCCAACCTTCCACACTAGTTCTAGAATCCAAAGAACCCATCAATCTATCCTGATAAGGTAACAATCTTCTCCGAGAAAGGTATACGAATTCTATCTCCTGTCGTCTGGTCTTCGATCTTCTTCTGGAGGGAAGTCATCAGTCACAAGCATTCGTCTCCCCGAACAATAGGGGACGAGAAACAAGGATAGCGATATTGACGAAGATTGAACGAATGCAAAGTGGAAGTCCAAGGGCGATAATCACATTCAAAGAGTTTTAAAATCGATTATGGATTGAGATCATATTCAACAAGCATAACATCTATTCCTAATTTTGCAGGCTCGCTTGTCACAGTCAGGTGACCAAGACAATTTAAATCGGACCTGCATGGGCCACCACAAAAACATGTCACGCCCCAGTCGTAAAATACGTAGGACCAGGAATTCGTGACACGCTAGCTACGCATTCGACCAGACTCTGGTCTGACTCGAATACGTATAAGCTATAAAATAAAGGGCACAATCTAGGTATCCCATAAATCCAAACCCATAAATCTAAACCTCTATGTCTCAATCTACAATGTACAACAGTATACAAGAAAGAGCTATATGTGCTAAGGTCGGCCGCCCAATAACACACTAACTCGAATAGACTCGAGAAGAAGTATGAGTCTATAAAAAACTAGGCTACAATAGCAGATGAATAATCAATATAAAAATAACCATAATGCCGGTAGATATGATGTGAGTACCTGGTACCATGCCCGCAAGACATGCAACTCCAACAGCAACTCCAAATGCTCTGTAATCATCTATGCTGCAAAACTGGCAGGGAACCAGGTCCTCAGTGGGACGTAACAAGGTACAAAAAAATACAACATGCCAAGTAAACAGAAAGTACAAGTGCACGACAGGGTACTCTATCATAACCAAACAAGTGTGACACAGTTTAAAGACAATGTTCGACTCGTGGGCTTTCTAAAATAAAATCGTAGCTCCGGACACAGAAACACACGACACGTACCGCATCTCCGAGCAATGAGTCACACGGATGAAACAGCTACACTATATAAAGGATCATAACAGAAACAATACATATATATATATATAAGCGCGTGCAGAGTTGCCCAAACGTCTAGTGACTGTCTTCCCCTTCCCAAACGGTCAACGATTGTGCGTTGAACCTGAACCTCTAACTACAGTCTTGACACACGGAATATAACTCAATAGACGCGACCCTAAGGTCGTCCCAATCTCTGGTCATGATGTCAGTATCAGGATACAGGAATCTGGCATTATCACAGTGTATGAGTGTGTCCTGGGGTGTCGATATACTCAGGTACGTACATCAAGGTGCTACTAAGCATCTAATAAATTTCTAATACGTTACGACGAATGTCAGCTCCCGGTTGAGATCCGAACGTGAAGTATCGAGCGTCAACATAAGTACATGCATAATGTACATAAATAACAACAAATATCTGTAATCTGAAATACAGGGTGGCAAGGTACACTTGCCTGCGCGAGGCTGCTGATGACGGGGTCCCGGTACCGCGTCCAAGTCCTCAAGTCCCGCAGTACCTAGAGAAGAGGTACAAGCTCAATCAATAACTAACACGAGGCTAAAGTAAGATGTAACATACGTCTAAACATACATTCAACCTCAGTTATAAGTTACAAGACACTAAGCTAGAAGGTTGATCGAGGTTGCCTAGGGTATGTTACGCCAAATCAAATTAGACATCTGTACAATGTCATCAATCCAAAACTCAATCTTACCATGTTCATCATGATATTCCGTGGTCCCACACATGATTCAATCCTCTGTTTCACCACAGTATTCACAGATATTATCATGCACATTGACGTCCCCAGCTCAATAAAATAACTATTATTCTCAATCCTCAATCACGGTCTCATGATTTGATATTATATCTATTTCACGATCGAACACCTGCTCCCAATGTCCATCAACATTTTAATATTATAACAATACTCGATAATAGTTTACAACAGCTAAAACATCCCTGACTAATATGTGTATATATATAATTCACGTCTTTAAACAACTTTATCATCAACCCCCGATATTTATCCAAAATCGATATCCCTCTACCATTTATAGATTAAATCTGCTCCTTGGTATTAATCAATGTGTTAAAATCACTATCCCTTCTCAGCGTTTAATTACATGTACAACAACTAATGCATATATTAATCGAAAAACCCTAACTTAATATATTTCCAAAATTTCCATTATAAAAGCTTATGTAAATAAACCCCAAACATTAGCTAAGTAATCCACAATACTTTAGCATAATCCCTAAATACAGATCCATTTCCCAATCCCCAACTTATTTGATCTTCACATGTAAACCTTAATAATGCAATAGCCTAAATCCTAAATACTAGCTAAGTTATATAAAGCAAGTAACCAACAACCCTTAACCCTACACTAAAATACATAAGACAATATATATACAAAGTCTGAGAGAGGGGGGGGAAGTGTCTCACCTCGGCGAGGTGGTTGAGGCTGGCCGGAGGAGTGCTCGTGGCAGCACCGGCCGAGGTGGTGGCAGTGGTGATGGTAATGCATCAGCTCGTGGGTGGCCGGAGTAGGGGAGTAGTTCGGCCGGGGTTGGTGTCGAAGCCGCGGGGATGGGTTGGCCACCGGATTTCGTGGAGGTAGCAGTCGGTTGGAACAGCAGGGGTTCAACCATGGTGGTGCAGTGGAAGCGGGGGTGAAGATAGCCGCTGGAGGAGGTCGGCGGTCGAGGGGAATGGCTGGTGGAGAAGGTATTGCTGATGGTTAGGAAGAGCAGGAGGCGGTGTGATGCTTGCTTGTGGTGGTGGAGAAGTTAACTCGCCGGAGCAATGGCTCGAGCGGGTTGCGGCGCCGGCGGCAGTAGCTCGGGGGGTGCAGATCTGCGGGTGTGGCCGGAGGGGGATCCAGCCGTAGCAGTGCTCGGGGATGGGTGCAGATCTCGTCGGAGTATGGATCGAGCGGGTTGGCACAGCCGGAGCAGTGGCTCGAGCAACGCTGCTCATTCAGGCCGGACTGGCTGCGCCAGAGCGCTAGAGGTGCGGAGCGGGGTCAGTCGGAGTACGGGCTGCACCGGCCGGAGTTGGGTGTCAGTCGCCGGAGGGAACTCTCCAGGAAGAAGAAAGGTTGAAGAAGAAGAATAATGGCAGAAGAAGAAAGAAAAAGAAAATTATATAAGTAGGGGGCTCGGTTCCCTAGGTGGGAAAAGGAGGAGAGAGATAGGTGGTGAGGTTTCCCATGTGTTGGGATTAGGGCCGATTGGAATTTGTGAGGGTGGGTGAGGTGATGGTTTTATAGGAAAGGGTGATGTAGCTTGATTGGTGAGGATGCTTCCAAAATTGAATGAGTGGCTAGGATTTGTCATAAGGGAAAATTATTCATTCATGAGGAATGGAGGGTGTAGATTAGTCCATTTAAAATAGAGGGCTAGGATTTCACATAAATAAAGATCATTTCTTAATGAGGAATGGAGTGGGGGCTCTCCATATGGTCTTGTCCAATAGGGTGAGGACACATAAATTAATAAATTGCAATTTAACCCCTTAAATTCGGGAAGTTGCACGAACACATAAAATGACGCTAAAATTGTGGAGAAAATCGTGGGTGATGATTTGCAAGGCGAGGGGGTGTTGGGGGTTTGGCACGGGTTTAATTTAATGGCCATCGGGATTAATCAGGGATTAAAATAGGATTATGCAAAGTTGGTATCCCCGATTTAAATAGAATTAAAGTGTCCCGCGCTTTTAAATTAAATAGGGGCACTTGGGGTAAAAATCCGGAAATGATGCAAATGTCAAAAATGGTGGGGGCTTGGAGTCGGTCTTGGACCCTTTAGTTGGTCCGGCTCAGCAGGTTAAGTTGGTATCTCAAGATTGAGGGTAACAACACAAGTGTACGACACGGAAATTGATTATGGATTACGGTTTCGAAAAATTGTGCAATTAATTTAGCGCACAACAAAATCTGATTTTTGAGTGACGGAAAAGTCCAGTGCCTAATTTGGCGGGTCAAGTCAGAAGTACAATAATCCGATAGAATTTATGGGCTGATATTGGGCTCCGAATAATCAAGCAATGATAGGGCGCACCACGGGTTTTAATTAAATGAATTAGATACCAGACAAACTTAACTCCAATATAAACCTCAACATCTGCTGCTAAATCCAAAATTTTCCAAATCCAAACCTGACTATCTATAGAATAAATCGAGGGGGTTTACATTCTTCACAACTGAGAAAAATTTCATCATCGAAATTAAGAGTAAGGCACGATACTAGCTACAAGAATTTAAAGAAAACTTGGTACGAAAATTCGTACCTCGATCCTCAAATAAATACGAAAACGCTGCCGAATATAATCTGCCACATATCTCCTCAACTGCGATATATAAAATACGTTATGCATCCCTTCTAATGATGGAGGCAATGCAAGACGATAAGCTATTTTGCCAACTCATTCCAAGATGTCAAAAGGTCCGATGTACCTCGGACTCAGCTTGCCTCTGCCTCCGAATCTGATGGTACCACGAGTGGGCGATATTCTAAAAAATACATGGTCACCTTCCTTGAATTCCAATGGTCTGCGGTGCGTATCTGTCCAGTGTTTCTGTCTGTCCTGAGCTGCACGCAGGTGGCTCTGAATCTGATTGACCTTCTCTACTGTCTGTGTCACCAACTCTGGACCAAGTATCTGACGCTCTCCCACGTCACTCCAACAAACTGGCGACCTATATTTCCTGCCGTACAGTGCCTCATAAGGTGCCATCTGTATGCTGGCCTGGTAACTGTTATTGTAGGAGAATTCTACCAAGTGTAGGTGGTCCTCCCAAGATCCTCCAAAATCAATCATGTACGCTCTCAACATATCCTCTAATATCTGTATCGTGTGCTCTGACTGACCATCAGTCTGCGGATGATATACAGTGCTGAACATGAGACGAGTTCCTAGGCTCTCCTGCATACTCCGCCAAAATTGCGACATGAATCTGGAATCACGATCCTATACGATGCTGACAGGCACTCCATGTAATCGTACTATCTGCCTCATACACATGTCAGCTAGTATCTCTGTAGATTGCCCAACTCTGAAGGGCAAGAAAATTTACAGACTTTGTGAGTCTGTCTACGATAACCCGTACTACATCCTTCCCGCTAGGGCTTCGCGGGAATCCTGTGACGAAGTCCATGGTAATGTGTTCCCACTTCCACTCGGGAATGGGAAGTGGCTGCAATAATCCTACAGTCCTTTGATATTTAGCCTTGACTTGTTGCCAAACTAAACATTTTGCCACGAATCTTGCAATTTCTCTCTTCATCCCATGCCACCAGTAATGTTGCCTCGTATCTCGGTACATCTTCGTACCCCCGGGATGAAATAGAATAATCGAGCTATGAGCCTCGTTCATCAACTCTTGGCGTAGCTTGCCACTCGGAACGTATAGGTGATTTCCACACCTCAATATTCCGTCTTCATGAATCTTGAATCCCATTTGCATGTCGACCTCTGTCCTTTCTCGCAGTCGTCTAAATCTCGTGTCTGTAGGCAATGCTGCCTTGATCCTCTCAACCAAAGTAGACTGAACCTCAAGATTGGCCATCTGTCCATCCATGCCTGGCAATACAATCTCAATCCTGAGTTTCTAAAAATCCTTTAACAACTGGCGATGAGTCATAAAATCAACTCTATCCAGTGCCTCTATCTCATGTTGAGCTCTTTCTGGCCCTTAGAATACACCAAGATATCATCGATAATTACCACCAAGAACTTATCCAAGTACTGATAGAAAATATTGTTCCTCAAACTCATAAATACTACTGGCATGTTGGTTAAAACAACATGACTAGAAACTCACAGTGTCCATACTTCGTCAGAAAAGCCGTCTTCGGAATGTCCTCTCCCCGTACCTTGATCTGGTGATAACTTGATCTGAGACCGATCTTCGAGAGTGCATATGCGCCGCTAAGCTAATCAAGTAAATCATCGATGCGCGGCATAGGGTACTTGTTCTTTATTCGTTACCGCCCTTAACGCCATATAATCGATACACAAGTATACTGTCTCATCTTTCTTCAGCACTATCAAGATAATTGCTTCCCATGGGGAAACACTAGCCCGACTGAATTCCTTGTCTAAGAGATCCTCTACTATGGATCTTCAACTCAACCAACTATATCGGTGCTAGTCTGAAGACAAAAAATTAACTGGCTCAGCTCTTGGAGTCAACTCTATAACAATTCTATCTCTTTGTCAGGTGGCAGGCCGGAAAGATTCTCTTGAACCACATCCTCAAACTCTGGTATAATGCGGGGTACACTGGTCCCCCTTCTACAATGTGTGCCTCTAAGGTAGATGGGCACCATGCTCCCGGGCTCCCTGAAGTAACTCAAACCCAGGTTAATCTGGTGGTCATAAATAATGTAATCACGTCGACAATCTCGCGTCGCGTGGTATTGGTTCAACCAATCCATGTCTAGGATAAGGTCATAGCCTAGACTAAACCTTAAAATAATTTCTCCCGTTCTGTTTCCAACATCAATCCTCAAAAGAAAAAATTTCCTTGCCTAATGTATAATTATCTTCTCCTCAAAGTTTTCTCTAAAATTCTATTCCTCGAATTTCTTCTTTTCATTATTCATCTCGCCAAGTCACATAGTGCAATTATAATAATGATGTCTCCCAAGCACATACTAAAATTTCTGGTATTGGATCATCATCTTCCAAGTGAGAGTTTGAAATTTTTATCTCCTCTAGTCCATAATGTCATTCCTGGTATAGCTATCATATACAACCACTAGTTTCCATCATCAGGCTATGCATTTCCCTAAATTATTCGAGGTCATGATCAATAATCCTTCCAACTCTTAGTACTTCCAAGATCACTGCTACCTCAAGCACGGGTAGGGTACTACTGGGTCCAACTCTCTTGCCAACCTTCCACACTAGTTCTAGAATCCAAAGAACCTATCAATCTATCCTGATAAGGTAACAATCTTCTCCGAGAAAGGTATATGAATTCTATCTCCTGTCATCTGGTCTTCGATCTTCTTCTGGAGGAAAGTCATCAGTCACAAGCATTCGTCTCCCCGAACAATAGGGGACGAGAAACAAGGATAGCGATATTGACGAAGATTGAACGAATGCAAAGTGGAAGTCCAAGGACGATAATCACATACAAAGAGTTTTAAAATCGATTATGGATTGAGATCCTAATCAACAATCATAACATCTATTCCTAATTTTGCAGGCTCGCTTGGCACAGTCAGGTGACCAAGACAATTTAAATTGGACCTGCATGGGCCACCACGAAAATATGTCATGCCCCAGTCCCAAAATACGTAGGACCAGGAATACGTGACACGCCAGCTACGCATTCGACCAGACTCTGGTCTGACTCGAATACGTATAAGCTATAAAATAAAGGCCACAATCTAGATATCCCATAAATATAAACCTCTATGTCTCAATCCATGTACAACAGTATACAAGAAAGAGCTATATGTGCTAGAGTCGTCCGCCCAATAACACACTAACTCGAATAGACTCGAGAATAAGTAGGAGTCTATAAAAAACTAGGCTACAACAGCAGATGAATAATCAATGTAAAAATAACCACAATGCCGGTACAGATGATGTGAGTACCTGGTATCATGCCCGCAAGACATGCAACTCCAACAGCAACTCCAAATGCTCCGTAATCATCTATGCTGTAAAACTGGCAGGGAACCAGGTCCTCAGAGGGACGTTACAAGGTACAAAAAAATATAATATGCCAAGTAAACAGAAAGTACAAGTGCACGACAGGGTACTCTATCATAACGAAACAAGTATGACACAGTTTAAAGATAATGTTCGACGCGTGGGCTTTCTAAAATAAAACCATAACTCCGGACATAGAAACACACGGCACGTACCGCAGCTACGGGCAAGGAGTCACACGGGTAAAACAGCTACACTAGATACAGGATCACTACAAAAATAATAAATATATATATATAAGCGCGTACAGAGTAGCCCAAACGTCTAGTGACTGTCTTCCCTTTCCCAAGCGGTCAACGATTGTGCGTTGAACCTGAACCTCTAACTACAATCTCGACACACAGAAGATAACTCAACAGACATGACCCTAAGGTCGTCCCAGTCTCTGGTCATGATGTCAGTATCAGGATACATGAATCTGGCACGATCACAGGGTATGAGTGTGTCTTGGGGTGTCGATATACTCAGGAACGTACATCAAGGTGCTACTAAGCATCTAATAATTTTTCTAATACGTTACGACGAATGTCAGCTCCCGGTTGAGATCCGGACGTGAAGTATCGAGCGTCAACATAAGTACATGCATAATGTACATAAATAACAACAAATATCTGTAATCTGAAATACAGGATGGCAAGGTACACTTGCCTGCGCGAGGCTGCTGATGACGGGGTCCCGGTTCTGCGTCCAAGTCCTCAAGTCCCGCAGTACCTAGAGAAGAGGTACAAGCTCAATCAATAACTAATACGAGGCTAAAGTAAGATGTAACATACGTCTAAACATACATTCAACCTCAGTTATAAGTTACAAGACACTAAGCTAGAAGGTTGATCGAGGTTGCCTAGGGTACGTTACGCCAAATCAAATTAGACATCTGTACAATGTCATCAATCCAAAACTCAATCTTACCATGTTCATCATGATATTCCGTGGTCCCACACATGATTCAATCCTCTGTTTCACCACAGTATTCACAGATATTATCATGCACATTGACGTCCCCAGCTCAATAAAATAACTATTATTCTCAATCCTCAATCACGGTCTCATGATTTGATATTATGTCTATTTCACGATCGAACACATGCTCCCAATGTCCATCAACATTTTAATATTATAACAATACTCGATAATAGTTTACAACAGCTAAAATATCCCTGACTAATATGTGTATATATATAATTCACGTCTTTAAACAACTTTATCATCAACCCCCGATATTTACCCAAAATCGATATCCCTCTACCATTTATAGATTAAATCTGCTCCTTGGTATTAATCAATGTGTTAAAATCACTATCCCTTCTCAGCGTTTAATTACATGTACAACAACTAATGCATATATTAATCGAAAAACCCTAACTTAATATATTTCCAAAATTTCCATTATAAAAGCTTATGTAAATAAACCCCAAACATTAGCTAAGTAATCCACAATACTTTAGCATAATCCCTAAATACAGATCCATTTCCCAATCCCCAACTTATTTGATCTTCACATGTAAACCTTAATAATGCAATTGCCTAAATCCTAAATACTAGCTAAGTTATATAAAGCAAGTAACCAACAACCCTTAACCCTACACTAAAATACATAAGACAATATATATACAAAGTCTGAGAGAGGGGGGGAAGTGTCTCACCTCGGCGAGGTGGTTGAGGCTGGCCGGAGGAGTGCTCGTGGCAGCACCGGCCGAGGTGGTGGCAGTGGTGATGGTAATGCATCAGCTCGTGGGTGGCCGGAGTAGGGGAGTAGTTCGGCCGGGGTTGGTGTCGAAGCCGCGGGGATGGGTTGGCCACCGGATTTCGTGGAGGTAGCAGTCGGTTGGAACAGCAGGGGTTCAACCATGGTGGTGCAGTGGAAGCGGGGGTGAAGATAGCCGCTGGAGGAGGTCGGCGGTCGAGGGGAATGGCTGGTGGAGAAGGTATTGCTGATGGTTAGGAAGAGCAGGAGGCGGTGTGATGCTTGCTTGTGGTGGTGGAGAAGTTAACTCGCCGGAGCAATGGCTCGAGCGGGTTGCGGCGCCGGCGGCAGTAGCTCGGGGGGTGCAGATCTGCGGGTGTGGCCGGAGGGGGATCCAGCCGTAGCAGTGCTCGGGGATGGGTGCAGATCTCGTAGGAGTATGGATCGAGCGGGTTGGCACAGCCGGAGCAGTGGCTCGAGCAACGCTGCTCATTCAGGCCGGACTGGCTGTGCCAGAGCGCTAGAGGTGCGGAGCGGGGTCAGTCGGAGTACGGGCTGCACCGGCCGGAGTTGGGTGTCAGTCGCCGGAGGGAACTCTCCAGGAAGAAGAAAGGTTGAAGAAGAAGAATAATGGCAGAAGAAGAAAGAAAAAGAAAATTATATAAGTAGGGGGCTCGGTTCCCTAGGTGGGAGAAGGAGGAGAGAGATAGGTGGTGAGGTTTCCCATGTGTTGGGATTAGGGCCGATTAGAATTTGTGAGGGTGGGTGAGGTGATGGTTTTATAGGAAAGGGTGATGTAGCTTGATTGGTGAGGATGCTTCCAAAATTGAATGAGTGGCTAGGATTTGTCATGAGGGAAAATTATTCATTCATGAGGAATGGAGGGTGTAGATTAGTCCATTTAAAATAGAGGGCTAGGATTTCACATAAGTAAAGATCATTTCATAATGAGGAATGGAGTGGGGGCTCTCCATATGGTCTTGTCCAATAGGATGAGGACACATAAATTAATAAATTGCAATTTAACCCCTTAAATTCGGGAAGTTGCACGAACACATAAAATGACGCTAAAATTGTAGAGAAAATCGTGGGTGATGATTTGCAAGGCGAGGGGGTGTTGGGGGTTTGGCACGGGTTTAATTTAATGGCCATCGGGATTAATCAGGGATTAAAATAGGATTATGCAAAGTTGGTATCCCCGATTTAAATAGAATTAAAGTGTCCCGCGCTTTTAAATTAAATAGGGGCACTTGGGGTAAAAATCCGGAAATGATGCAAAGGTCAAAAATGGTGGGGGCTTGGAGTCGGTCTTGGACCCTTTAGTTGGTCCGGCTCAGCAGGTTAAGTTGGTATCTCAAGATTGAGGGTAACAACACAAGTGTACGACACGGAAATTGATTATGGATTACGGTTTCGAAAAATTGTGCAATTAATTTAGCACACAACAAAATCTGATTTTTGAGTGACGGAAAAGTCCAGTGCCTAATTTGGCGGGTCAAGTCAGAAGTACAATAATCCGATAGAATTTATGGACTGATATTGGGCTCCGAATAATCAAGCAATGATAGGGCGCGCCAAGGGTTTTAATTAAATGAATTAGATACCAGACAAACTTAACTCCAATATAAACCTCAACATCTGCTGCTAAATCCAAAATTTTCCAAATCCAAACCTGACTATCTATAGAATAAATCGAGGGGGTTTACATTCTTCACAACTGAGAAAAATTTCATCCTCGAAATTAAGAGTAAGGCACGATACTAGCTACAAGAATTTAAAGAAAACTTGGAACGAAAATTCGTACCTCGATCCTCAAATAAATACGAAAACGCTGCCGAATATAATCTGCCACATATCTCCTCAACTGCGATATATAAAATACGTTATGCATCCCTTCTAATGATGGAGGCAATGCAAGACGATAAGCCATTTCGCCAACTCATTCCAAGATGTCAAAAGGTCCGATGTACCTCGGACTCAGCTTGCCTCTGCCTTCGAATCTGATGGTACCACGAGTGGGCGATATTCTAAAAAATACATGGTCACCCTCCTTGAATTCCAATGGTCTGCGGTGCGTATCTGTCCAGTGTTTCTGTCTGTCCTGAGCTGCACGCAGGTGGCTCTGAATCTGATTGACCTTCTCTACTGTCTGTGTCACCAACTCTGGACCAAGTATCTGACGCTCTCCCACGTCACTCCAACAAACTGGCGACCTATATTTCCTGCCGTATAGTGCCTCATAAGGTGCCATCTGTATGCTGGCCTGGTAACTGTTATTGTAGGAGAATTCCACCAAGTGTAGGTGGTCCTCCCAAGATCCTCCAAAATCAATCATGTACGCTCTCAACATATCCTCTAATATCTGTATCGTGTGCTCTGACTGACCATCAGTCTGCGGATGATATACAGTGCTGAACATGAGACGAGTTCCTAGGCTCTCCTGCATACTCCGCCAAAATTGTGACGTGAATCTGGAATCACGATCCTATACGATGCTGACAGGCACTCCATGTAATCGTACTATCTGCCTCATACACATGTCAGCTAGTATCTCTGTAGATTGCCCAACTCTGAAGGGCAAGAAAATTTATAGACTTTGTGAGTCTGTCTACGACAACCCGTACTGCATCCTTCCCGCTAGGGCTTCGCGGGAATCCTGTGACGAAGTCCATGGTAATGTGTCCCCACTTCCACTCGGGAATGGGAAGTGGCTACAATAATCCTACAGTCCTTTGATATTTAGCCTTGACTTGTTGCCAAACTAAATATTTTGCCACGAATCTTGCAATTTCTCTCTTCATCCCATGCCACCAGTAATGTTGCCTCGTATCTCGGTACATCTTCGTACCCCCGGGATGAAATAGAATAATCGAACTATGAGCCTCGTTCATCAACTCTTGGCGTAGCTTGCCACTCGGAACGTATAGGTGATTTCCACACCTCAATATTCCGTCTTCATGAATCTTGAATCCCGTTTGCATGTCGGCCTCTGTCCTTTCTCGCAGTCGTCTAAATCTTGTGTCTGTAGGCAATGCTGCCTTGATCCTCTCAACCAAAGTAGACTGAACCTCAAGACTGGCCATCTGTCCATCCATGCCTGGCAATACAATCTCAATCCTGAGTTTCTGAAAATCCTTTAACAACTGGCGATGAGTCATAAAATCAACTCTATCCAGTGCCTCTATCTCATGTTGAGCTCTTTCTGGCCCTTAGAATACACCAAGATATCATCGATAATTACCACCAAGAACTTATCCAAGTACTGATAGAAAATATTGTTCCTCAAACTCATAAATACTACTGGCATGTTGGTTAAAACAACATGACTAGAAACTCACAGTGTCCATACTTCGTCAGAAAAGCCGTCTTCGGAATGTCCTCTCCCCGTACCTTGATCTGGTGATAACTTGATCTGAGACCGATCTTCGAGAGTGCATATGCGCCGCTAAGCTAATCAAGTAAATCATCGATGCGCGGCATAGGGTACTTGTTCTTTATTCGTTACCGCCCTTAACGCCATATAATCGATACACAAGTATACTGTCTCATCTTTCTTCAGCACTATCAAGATAATTGCTTCCCATGGGGAAACACTAGCCCGACTGAATTCCTTGTCTAAGAGATCCTCTACTATGGATCTTCAACTCAACCAACTATATCGGTGCTAGTCTGAAGACAAAAAATTAACTGGCTCAGCTCTTGGAGTCAACTCTATAACAATTCTATCTCTTTGTCAGGTGGCAGGCCGGAAAGATTCTCTTGAACCACATCCTCAAACTCTGGTATAATGCGGGGTACACTGGTCCCCCTTCTACAATGTGTGCCTCTAAGGTAGATGGGCACCATGCTCCCGGGCTCCCTGAAGTAACTCAAACCCAGGTTAATCTGGTGGTCATAAATAATGTAATCACGTCGACAATCTCGCGTCGCGTGGTATTGGTTCAACCAATCCATGTCTAGGATAAGGTCATAGCCTAGACTAAACCTTAAAATAATTTCTCCCGTTCTGTTTCCAACATCAATCCTCAAAAGAAAAAATTTCCTTGCCTAATGTATAATTATCTTCTCCTCAAAGTTTTCTCTAAAATTCTATTCCTCGAATTTCTTCTTTTCATTATTCATCTCGCCAAGTCACATAGTGCAATTATAATAATGATGTCTCCCAAGCACATACTAAAATTTCTGGTATTGGATCATCATCTTCCAAGTGAGAGTTTGAAATTTTTATCTCCTCTAGTCCATAATGTCATTCCTGGTATAGCTATCATATACAACCACTAGTTTCTATCATCAGGCTATGCATTTCCCTAAATTATTCTAGGTCATGATCAATAATCCTTCCAGCTCTTAGTACTTCCAAGATCACTGCTACCTCAAGCACGGGTAGGGTACTACTGGGTCCAACTCTCTTGCCAACCTTCCACACTAGTTCTAGAATCCAAAGAACCTATCAATCTATCCTGATAAGGTAACAATCTTCTCCGAGAAAGGTATACGAATTCTATCTCCTGTCATCTGGTCTTCGATCTTCTTCTGGAGGGAAGTCATCAGTCACAAGCATTCGTCTCCCCGAACAATAGGGGACGAGAAACAAGGATAGCGATATTGACGAAGATTGAACGAATGCAAAGTGGAAGTCCAAGGGCGATAATCACATACAAAGAGTTTTAAAATCGATTATGGATTGAGATCCTAATCAACAATCATAACATCTATTCCTAATTTTGCAGGCTCGCTTGGCACAGTCAGGTGACCAAGACAATTTAAATTGGACCTGCATGGGCCACCACAAAAATATGTCATGCCCCAGTCCCAAAATACGTAGGACCAGGAATACGTGACACGCCAGCTACGCATTCGACCAGACTCTGGTCTGACTCGAATACGTATAAGCTATAAAATAAAGGCCACAATCTAGATATCCCATAAATATAAACCTCTATGTCTCAATCCATAATGTACAACAGTATACAAGAAAGAGCTATATGTGCTAGAGTCGTCCGCCCAATAACACACTAACTCGAATAGACTCGAGAATAAGTATGAGTCTATAAAAAACTAGACTACAACAGCAGATAAATAATCAATGTAAAAATAACCACAATGCCGGTACAGATGATGTGAGTACCTGGTATCATGCCCGCAAGACATGCAACTCCAACAGCAACTCCAAATGCTCCGTAATCATCTATGCTGTAAAACTGGCAGGGAACCAGGTCCTCAGAGGGACGTAACAAGGTACAAAAAAATATAACATGCCAAGTAAACAGAAAGTACAAGTGCACGACAGGGTACTCTATCATAACGAAACAAGTATGACACAGTTTAAAGATAATGTTCGACGCGTGGACTTTCTAAAATAAAACCATAACTCCGGACATAGAAACACACGGCACGTACCGCAGCTACGGGCAAGGAGTCACACGGGTGAAACAGCTACACTAGATACAGGATCACTACAAAAATAATAAATATATATATATATAAGCGCGTACAGAGTAGCCCAAACGTCTAGTGACTGTCTTCCCTTTCCCAAGCGGTCAACGATTGTGCGTTGAACCTGAACCTCTAACTACAGTCTCGACACACAGAAGATAACTCAACAGACATGACCCTAAGGTCGTCCCAATCTCTGGTCATGATGTCAGTATCAGGATACATGAATCTGGCACGATCACAGGGTATGAGTGTGTCTTGGGGTGTCGATATACTCAGGAACGTACATCAAGGTGCTACTAAGCATCTAATAATTTTTCTAATACGTTACGACGAATGTCAACACCCGGTTGAGATCCGGACGTGAAGTATCGAGCGTCAACATAAGTACATGCACAATGTACATAAAGAACAACAAATATCTGTAATCTGAAATACAGGGTGGCAAGGTACACTTACCTGCGTGAGGCTGCTGATGACGGAGTCCCGGTACCGCGTCCAAGTCCTCAGGTCCCGTAGTACCTAGAGAAGAGGTACAATCTCAATCAATAACTAACACGAGGCTAAAGTAAGATGTAACATACGTCTAAACATACATTCAACCTCAGTTGTAAGTTACAAGACACTAAGCTAGAAGGTTGATCAAGGTTGCCTAGGGTACGTTACGCCAAATCAAATTAGACATCTGTACAATGTCATCAATCCAAACCTCAATCTTACCATGTTCATCATGATATTCCGTGGTCCCACACATGATCCAATCCTCAGTTTCACCACAGTGTTCACAGATATTATCATGCACATTGATGTCTCCAGCTCAATAAAATAACTATTATTCTCAATCCTCAATCACGGTCTCATAATTTGATTTTATGTCTATTTCATGATCGAGCACCTGCTCCCAATGTCCATCAATATTTTAATATCATAACAATACTCGGTAATAGTTTACAACAGCTAAAACATCCCTAACTAATATGCGTATATATATAATTCACGTCTTTAAACAACTTTATCATCAACCCCCGATATTTACCCAAAATCGATATCCCTCTACCATTTATAGATTAAATCTACTCCTTGGTATTAATCAATGTGTTAAAATCACTATCCCTTCTCAGCGTTTAATTACATGTACAACAACTAATGCATATATTAATCGAAAAACCCTAACTTAATGTATTTCCAAAATTTCTATTATAAAAGCTTATGTAAATAAACCCCAAACATTAGCTAAGTAATCCACAATACTTTAGCATAATCCCTAAATACAGATCCATTCCCAATCCCCAACTTATTTGATCTTCACATGTAAACCTTAATAATGCAATAGCCTAAATCCTAAATACTAGCTAAGTTATATAAAGCAAGTAACCAACAACCCTTAACGCTACACTAAAATACATAAGACAATATATATATACAAAGTCTGAGAGAGGGGGGGGGGAAGTGTCTCACCTCGGCGAGGTGGTTAAGGCTGGCCGGAGGAGTGCTCGTGGCAGCGCCGGTCGAGGTGGTGGCAGTGGTGATGGTAATGCATCAGCTCGTGGGTGGCCAGAGTAGGGGAGTGGTTCGGCCGGGGTTGGTGTCAAAGCCGCGGGGATGGGTTGGCCACCGGATTTCATGGAGGTAGCAGTCGGTTGGCACAGCAGGGGTTCAACCAGGTGGTATAGTGGAAGCGGGGGTGAAGATAGCCGCTGGAGGAGGTCGGCGGTCGAGGGGAATGGCTGGTGGAGAAGGTATTGTTGATGGTGGTGATAGGAAGAGAAGGAGGAGGTGTGATGCTTGCTTGTGGTGGTGGAGAAGTTAGCTCGCCGAAGCAATGGCTCAAGCGGGTTGCGGCGCCGGCAGCAGTAGCTCGGGGGGTGCAGATCTGCAGGTGTGGCCGGAGGGGGATCCGACCGTAGCAGTGCTCGGGGATGGGTGCAGATCTCGTCGAAGTATGGTTCGAGCGGGTTGGCACAGTCGGAGCAGTGGCTCGAGCGACGCTGCTCAGTCAGGCCGGACTGGCTACGCCGGAGCGCTGGAGGGGCGGAGCGGGGTCAGTCGGAGTACGAGCTGCACCGGCCGGAGTTGGGTGTCAGCCGCCGGAGGGAACTCTCCAGGAAGAAGAAAGGATGAAGAAGAAGAATAAGGACAGAAGAAGAAAGAAAAAGAACATTATATAAGTATGTAGGGGGCTCAGTTCCCTTGGTGGGGGAAGGAGGAGAGAGGGAGGGGGTGAGGTTTCCCATATGATGGGATTAGGGCCGGTTGGAATTTGTGAGGGTGGGTGAGGTGATGGTTTTATAGGAAAGGGTGATGTAGCTTGAGTGGTAAGGATGCTTCCAAAATTGAATGAGTGGCTAGGATTTGTCATGAGGGAAAATTATTCATTCATGAGGAATGGAGGGTGTAGATTAGTCCATTTAAAATAGAGGGCTAGGATTTTACATAAGTAAAGATCATTTCTTAATGAGGAATGGAGTGGGGGTTCTCCATATGGTCTTGTCCAATAGGGTGAGGACACATAAATTAATAAATTGTAATTTAGCCCCTTAAATTTGGGAAGTTGCACGAACACATAAAATGACGCTAAAATTATGAAGAAAATTGCGGTTGGTGATTTGCAAGGCGAAGGGGTGTTGGGGGTTTGGCACGGGTTTAATTTAATAGCCATCAGGATTAATTGGGGATTAAAATAGGATTGTGCAAAGTTGGTATCCCCGATTTAAATAGAATTAAAGTGTCCCGTGCTTCTAAATTAAATGGGGGCACTTGGGTTCAAAATCCGGAAATGATGCAAAGGTCAAAAATGGTGGGGGCTTGGAGTCGGTCTTTGACCATTTAGTTGGTCCAGCTCAACGGGTTAAGTTGGTATCTCAAGATTGAGGGTAACGACACAGGTGTACGACACGGAAATTGATTATGGATTACGATTTCGGAAAATTGTGTAATTAATTTAGAGCACAACGAAATCTGATTTTTGAGTGACGGAAAAGTCCAGTGCCTAATTTGGCGGGTCAAGGCAGAAGTACAATAATTCGATAGAATTTATGGGCTGATATTGGGCTCCGAATAATCAAGCAATGATAGGGCGCGCCAAGGGTTTTAATTAAATAAATTAAATACCAGATAAACTTAACTCCACTCTAAACCTCAACATCTACTGCTAAATCCAAAATTTTCCAAATCCAAACCTGACTATCTCTAGAATAAATTGAGGGAGTTTACACTCCGGGGCACCGGGACCGTTCGACTATGGGGGAGACAAATTGGTAACGTGCCTCGGGCGCGGTGCTAGCGGTTTAATGCGATTCAGGCGGGCTCGTTACGTAGCGGTGTTTCGAGTAGAACTGCACTTGATCAGTCCGATCAAAGTCCTTTATGGCTTGGCTAGTGACTTCATATAGATAAGAGTTGGTTTGCTTTACTTTGGTTTGGTTTGTGCTTTTCGCGTAGGCGACGGCCACCTTGCCTCGGCAAGAGTGTGCATATTGAGATTGGATTATGGTTTGGACTAACGATGGATATTGAGGCTTGGAAATGGTTCGATAGGTTCTCGTGTTGCTTGGGTTTGAGTATGACGATTTGCATGCTAGTTTCCTTCAAGTTGGTTATACATTGCTTGTCGATTGGTTTGAGTTGAATGCTTGCATGCTTGACTTGATTTACAGCTTTCCTTAATATGTCATACCCTATGCCATGAAACAAATCTAGGATTCAACTAGAAAGATCATCATATAACTGTTTGCATTCACTAGTTACTTAGTGTCGGCTTAGATGAGTGGGTTACCCCGCTCACCAGTACGGCTGTGTACTAACCCACTATTGTGGGCATTATTTCAGGTACGCAGGTGTAGTGGTGCTGCTTGAATATATGGGACATAATGTATGAACGGTAAGTACCTTGTGGGCTAGAGAAAGAGCAAGAGTATTATATCGCCTTGTAGCATTCTCTTTGTGGCATTTCATTTGGATCCTATCGAGAACTTTTCTGCGTATACTCTGATGTGTGTTTGTTACACAATACTTGACTTTCGCTGCAACTTGGTCGTTTCGATGATAACTTTGGTGTTTGACAACATCGTCTTGTACGAGCGCAACTCCAGGCTCGTACGACATTACGTCCCGATGAGAATAATTGTCCTGCAGGAGCACTGTAACATAGTGATTCACGTTCAACGGGGACAATTGAGCTTGTGGGAGATTGGGGTGTGACATATTGGTTTCAGAGCGCCTGGTTCATTCCCTCGAACTTGATCCTTCGCTTCATCACAAACTCTAAATAGCTTTCGCGTGTCATTCAGCTCTTGGCTCTACTCGGTGCCGTATTGGATATTTGATGCAATAAGTCTATATATTGCTGGTTGTGGCTGCATGTTGTGCTTTGTTATGTTGCTTTTGTTGATTTTCGGAAGATCGCTTAGCATCGTTAGGCATTGTTGCATTCGTGCAACAAGTTGGGTGGCGTTGTTGCATTTGTGCACCAAGTTGAGAGATGTCATTCTGTTGGCTTGGCTTATCATTCGGGGAGTTTCTGATTGCATTAGTGGATCAGTTGGTTGATAGACGACATTGTTTATGCGACATATTATGAGTAGAAGCATTGAATTTGAGAATGGATCGTTGCACGAGTTGCTCGTGTAGCAAAAGTGTTGGATGAAAGTTTGATTTTTGGCTGGGTATATCACATAGAGCATTGGCTTAGCAGGTTTAAGTTTGGCTTAGGAATATCAGGATAAGTTTGCACGAGTTGTTCGTACAACATATGTGAGGAATAGCTGGGTATTGGGTTGGACTTCTTGGAAGAGATTGTTGCACGGTTGCTCGTATAGCGAAAGTATCGGACGGTTTGAGAAATAGCTGGAAGTATTTGAAATAGAATATGGCACGAGTTGCATAATAAGATTGACGGAAAGTGTAGGATGGTTAAAGAATTGATTGAGTTTTATGTCAAACTTAAGTTGGGGATGGCAGGATCACGCATAAGGAATAGTTCAAATAGATCTTGAATTAGTGCAAAGGAATCATAATGCGAGTAGCGACTTAATTCAGAGTGGTATATGGGATACCACATAGTGAGCAAGGCATTGAAATATTTTGGATAGGTATCAATGAAAATTGCCTCAACGGACTCGGGTAACAGGAATATAAGTTGGTTGGTGCGTATCGGCTGAGTTAGAAAGAATAAAAAATAGAGCAAAGCGAATATTGAGTTGAGCAATCGAGAACGGACTTGTGCAAAGGGAAGCATCGTTGGACTTGAGAGATGGACGAGATCGAACAAGCATTGGAATGAGTGTTTGGAAATTTGAGGGATTGAGGCAGACCAAGTATTAGAAACAAGTTGAGATAGTCAGATGGAAAGTCGAATATCAGAGTTCGCTTGCACGATTTGGAAGTTCGGTGGAGCATTCATGAATGCAAAGAGAGAGTTGAACATAAAGAACAAACAGTTGGGATACGCTTGAGCGAAGCGATGGGTGAATCAAAGGATAGCGAGTACGGACTACAAAATAATGGAAATATACAGGAGCTGTTGGTTGAGCAATGAAACACAATCTAGATTGGACGGGCATTGCGATGGATTCACACAAACTTAAAGTATTTTGGATATTGGCACTCGGGAAGTTAGACTCAGGTTTAGCGGGAGTAAAAATTTGTCAAAATGATGCAAAAATGGTCAATATTTTATTCGGAAAACATAAACGAGCATGAGGCAAGTCTAGTTGATGTTGAATCAGATTGGAAGTTAACTTGCAGAACTGAGGCGGATTGAGGCAACAAGTAAAGGCAATATAGATTTAAGATTATGTTGGGACTTATGCACGAGTCATTGAGAATGTGTGGACTAATCAGAACATACAGAAATCAAGACGGGCTAAGGAATAGAATGAGAGCAAGGATTGTGGCGGATGGACATTTGAAGATAGCTAAACGAAAGAGCAACGATGGAGCAAAATACAATGCCGCTCGAGAAAGTTGGACGTGCATTATGGAATACGGTAAACGGATAAGAAGTTGGAGCAAGTCTTTGATTTCGAAAATCATTGCAAGTGGTAGAGCGAGAAGTCAAACTTGGCAGTTCGGAAAATTTGATGGATTTAGGACAGAACGAGAGATTGATGGAAGACAGTTTCAACGAGCGCAGTTCTCAAATTATGGCATGGATAGATAGCAAGACTCTAGGTGGTTAAGCGGCTTTTGGTTGACAGATTCATCAGAGATAGTACATGATGTGCTCGGATTTGAAAGTTGGTTCGGATGGATAGTTGGATTATGGCTCGGATTTGCAGAGGAGATATAGCATGGTTCGTAGTAACTGCCATTGTGATGACTTACAATTATGGAGCGTAGCTTCGAGACAACTGACCCTAGTGACTTGATCGCCAAATCAGAGATGAATATTGTAGACCCATAGAACGACCCTTGCGGTAACCCATTTGGGAATGCGTCGATGGCAGATGTGAGTAGTGTGTATTGGAGATTGGCCTACTGACTGAGTATTGGATTTGAGAGATATTTGGGATAGTCTTCAGCTGAAGATGCAGCCAGAAGAACGAAGCGATGGTGGAAAAGTCCTAAGTCAACTGATGAGATTCAGAGTCGCAGATTTTTGAAGATAGCATCTGTGAAACCCTATTTTTTAATAAACCGTATTAGTTATTTTTTTATTTTTTTAAATTTATTATTAGTAATTAGTCGCTAAATAGAGGAAATAGATTTTTGTTTAATTTTTTATTTGGGGTATTTGTGCATCTAGGAGATTTTTGGAGCCATTATAAATTTTTCCTAATTTATTTCATGTAGGAGACCCTGTGGACAGTTGTTAGCTTAATGGTATGCACAAATATATTTCTAGAATTTTCTAGGTATATATATGTATATATTTAATTAATTAGAAATAGAAAAGAAAAAGATAGAGATGAAAAAGAAAAAGGAATTAGGAAAAAAGAAAAAAAAAAAAAAGAAAGGATATTGGGTTTGAATCCTTAATGGATTCAAACCCAAACAGATAAACCCAAACCCGCAACCCACCCCAAACCCAAACCAAAACAACTAACTAAGAAAGAAAGAAAGAAAGAAAGTGAGAAAGAAACAGCAGCAACAGCCGCAGTATTAACCCCCCCCCCAGAGCGGTCCCCCCCCCCCCCCGCCGACTCACTCTCTCTATATATACTATTCCTAACCCCAAAACCCAAACCCTACTCCACCACTCCAGCCACCTAGACACCCTCGACCGCCGAGCTCCAGCCACCGCCGTCGACACCAGCTAGGGCCACCGGAGCCGCCCCATGTCACACGCCGCGCGCTCGCGAGCATCATCGTGCAGGAATGGACAACAACGTACCTGTGTTCCCACTCTGTTTTCCGTGCCCTCGCTCGACCAACATTGACCCCGTCTTCGCCGGTATGATCCTCACCTATCCTCCTTCCATGTTTGTATGTTAGTTCATCTCGAACGACGCGCAGACCTAGGTAAAAATTGACGCCTAGTCGAGGAAAAACTACGACATTTAAATCTCAAAAAAATCTGTTGCAACCACCCCTGTTTCCGGACTCGTATCTCCCACCACAGATATCCGAATTTAATTTTTCTTGTAGGTATGCGAAGACCCTAACCTAGTTTATCTTTTGTCAAATACAATATTTTATTTGTTTCTGTATGTTAAAATAAATTAGGTAAAAAAAATCCAAAAACTAACTTTTTTTTAAATTCCAAAAATTGTGAAACGAAGCGCGCCCGGCCAAACAGGACCGCCCCGCTGTGTACCAAGTGTACCAAAAGGTGCGCGCTGTATACCCGGACGTGTGAGATTTTGTGCAAACTGATTTGGACACGTGTGCGTGTCGGAATCAAGCCGTATCCGCAGCAAATTCCCATGTCACAACTTTTACAAAAGCCGTACGCATTTTGTGCATGCTCGTCAGAATGCGATGAAACTTATGCCACTGGACTTGTGGTATCACGCCGGTCCTGTGACCCAATTTTTACGCAATTCTGAGATAGTTGACCTAGTCGCCAATTGGCGGGCCCCATAGTTGACTCTTTGGACAAAATTGTGTTCGTCTTATCGGAATTCACATCTGGACATACCATTGAGTTCGTACTGACATTTAGAGTTTGTTTGACCTATAATTTGTCCCTTTTAGAGATATTTATCCTTGGCACGCTTTTCGGTGTAAGGTGGCCCATTTATGGACCCCACTTTTGTCCGAAATTACCGTTTTATCTCTGTGTCCAAATTGGACAAAATGGTAGTATTTTCTAGCTATTTCACTTATTCTGAAAATATTGGTGATGTTTATTTCAGCATCCGAAGACGTTCATTCTGAGGCCATAGTTTCTGACTCTTGGTGCTTAACATTTATACATTACATTTTGCAGCTCTCTTGCCAGGCAAGTATACCTTGCCTTGTTGTACTATTTTAATTCTGTATTATTAGTTGCATATTTATATTATATAATTGTGCGCATCCGAGAGAGACTCGGGTGCAGTCAACGAAGGCGTTGACGTTAGGACTTGTGTCTGACCTAGTGTCTAGTAGACCCACCTAAAGTTGTGGAGTTATTGGTATGACTCCCCAGGCCTTGACACGTATCATTATACGTCATAGAGTGAGTTCATGTAGGGACGCGTGCCTCATGCTTTACTGACCATCGGTGTGAGCAACACGTGTAACGGTATTTAGCTTAGTTGTTTATTTTTATAGAGACTTGCATCATAGTACCAGATATCCACGTCGTGTTCACGACTTGTATATCTACATTGGGCGGGGAGGACGACTAGTAGGCGTATGGGACACCCACCTCCTTTATACAGATACCGCACTCGACGGAGTGATACAGACGTATATATATTGCAGATACCACGTTCCTTAGAGTGTTGGGCGTCACTTGTTATTTTTGTAGATACCACACTCTAAAGTACGTTGGACGTTATACTATTTCAGATACCATGCTCATCGGAGATGGAAGATTGCAGAGTGCCCATGTTCTGGGGGCATATATGGCATATACTAGTCGGTCACGATGATTGGTGAATTACGTCAGCATATGTCTAGCCTACACTTTCCCATACGTACTAAGTTGTCATCAAATTGCATTCACTTAGATGGTTAGAACACCCACTTTATTGATTCAGTATTTACTTTATGGCATGCTTCTATGTATCTTGTTATGTCCCTCTGAGGACCTGGTCTCTTTCCAGGTGTAGATATTCATGAGTATTCGCAGGAGCGCAGATCCGGACTGGTTACTTATATTCCGAGGAGGTCTTCTCTTCGAGCCTCATGATGGTTAGATGTTGTATTCATATGGGGTTTATCTTGTTTATTTTATATTATATTTCGGCAGTGGATTTGTTTCCATCCCACTATCATTCTTTAAATACTTTATATTGAGATCTAGTTACATGGTTATTGGTTATTCATTTATATTTAATTTCTGTGGATGAGATTTAGACTATACCCTGTGACTTGTGTAAGTTTTACCACTTATGAATTATTGTTCATTATACAGCGTACGCATGTATTATGGCTTCCATATATTGGAGTCCTACGTATTTTGGGACTGGGGCGTGACAGCATCGCCTCTGACTTGTCGTGCCCCGGAAGGGAATATCATTCATATAAATTGATGACTGTAAAACTAGCTTGTGAAGTTAAAGCAGCAATTTAGATCAAATCCTTGCAATACTGGAAGGGACAGACGTGCCTCAGATTTACAAGATGCATCAAAACTTAGCCTGGGATGCGTGCTCGTACAGAAGGCAAAGATGATATCCGGTGCTTAGAGGAAGTAGAAGCAACGAGAAAAACTATTCCATGCGCAACCTAAGAATTGTGGCAAGTGTGTTCACGTTGAAATCGTGGCTACACTATCCATTTGGCGTGGCGGCGAGATCTTCGTGGATCACACGAACCTCAATATAGATGTTCACCCAGTGAGGTATTGAGATTAAGGAAAAGGTATTGGGCTGAGTTGATCTAAAAGTAAAGTTTGATATTTGGGTAAGTCGCATCGCTGGGGTAGTATCTGTTGAGATGATCGTTCGGTGCAAGAGATAACATTTGGAGATAGTGCATGCAGAACAAGGCACTAGTGTAAATTCAGAAATAGTTGGATGAATTGAGTTGGAACACGAACTGAATTGAGTCAGCTGGAAAATCATTATACTTGAGGACAGCGCTTGTGTGAATGTATTGGAATGAAAGTCCGGTTGGTTCAATTGGGAGTAAAGCTGAATGACTCGAACATAAAGATACCCTTGTAACTTGTCAAAATTCGCTATAGCTAAGCTCGGCTGAAATGCATGTATTTTAGGGATGCCTTAAATATGTGTATGATCCAAAACTAAGCGATATAAGGAATTCGCATTGAGCTGCAATGGAGGATGTGGGAGTATGGAATTTTGTGGGAGTATTCAGCACAAGCGAGATGCTAAGTATGGATCAAGAAAATGTGAGTTGCATAGAGCAGAGTTATGGAATTGGATGGCGGCATGCTAGAAAAGAATGGATACTAGTATGGTTCGGGGACGAACCTGATTCGAAGTGATATATTATATAACGCCCCGCAACCGCACGGTGCGTTACGCTGAGTCGGACTGAATGAGGAAATAGCTTGTTACATTTTAATTTGTTGGATTTGGAAACAAGTATTGATTGAGTTGGTTTCATGTGCAAATTGCTAGCGGAGTTCGATGGGAACCAGGTGTTCGTTCAGAGCAGTACTAAGATAGCTGGATTGGAGCGATAATGCTGTCTTCCTTAGTTCGATCGGTCGGATGATTTGGAGAGCACGACATGCTCGTACGGTCATACAAGTTGAGTAGATCGTGCTTTGCATCGGACCACGGGTTCAAGGGATCGGCCGTATCGGCAGGATAGGATGCTTAACGGAATCAAACTCTGTGAGTGGGCTGTGTCCCTTCTCCTCTACTCCTTCATGCCTAATAATATGGAACACACGTAAAGGCTTAAAACATTTCGACTGGAACTTGGGAATCACTACAGTGTGGAGTGCATAGAGTGTATGTCATTTGCTTGGATAGGTTTACGGCTTGATTGGTTTTCGTGTTGGGTAGTTGGAGCTAGAATTGGATTTCATTTGGGGCATTTGGAGAACAGTTGGAATTATATATCTTGGTTGGAACATCAGAAATTCGGGTGAGCGAGCGTGCATCCGTGCACGAGTATCACTTGGACGCTTTGTCAAGCAAAGCGTGCAGTTGTGGTTCAAAATCGAACAACTGCATCGACGAGGGCATTGTGCCACGGGATTGTTCTGAGCGAGGGGTGTTGCACCAATTGGAAATACTGTGTCGAAAAGCGCCATTGTGCCTATGGGAAAACTTAAAATTTGTGCCTTGGGCTATATGTTGGAGAATGGTTATGGAGAATTGGTTGGATAATTGGTTGAATGAGTCTAGGATCGTTTGGTGGGACAAGAATGTTCGATCCTCTCGTCATACCTACTTGGTGTCTGTATGTTACGGACAACCTCTGTTGCACGGGGTTTGGTCTTCTCGAATGGGAAGGCTCCGGGGCACCGGGACCGTTCGGCCATGGGGGAGACAAATTGGTAACGTGCCTCCGGCGCGGTGCCGGTGGTTTAATTCGATTCAGGCGGGCTCGCTACTTAGTACTATTTCAAGTAGAACTGCACTTGATCAATCCGATCAAAGTCCTTTATGGCTTGGCCAGTGACTTCATATAAATAAGAGTTATTTTCCTTTACTTTGGTTTGGTTTATGCTTTTCGCGTAGGCGACGACCACCTTACCTCGGCAAGAGTGTGCTTATCGAGATTGGATTGTGGTTTGGATTGAGGATGGATATTGATGGTTGGAAATGGTTCGATAGGTTCTTGTGTTGCTTGGGATTGAGCATGCTAGTTTCCTTCGAGTTGGTTATACATTGCTTGTCGATTGGTTTGAGTTGAATACTTGCATGCTTAACTTGATTTACAGCTTTCCTTAACATGTCATACCCTATGCCATGAACCGAATCTAGGATTCAACTAAAAAGATCACCATATAACTGTTTGCATTCACTATTTACTTCGTGTCGGCTTAGACGAGTGAGTTACCCCGCTCACCAGTACGGCTGTGTATTGACCCACGTTTGTGGATATTATTTTAGGTACGTAGGTGTAGTGGTGCTGCTTGGATATACGGGACATAATGTATGAACGGTAAGTACCTTGTGGGCTAGAGAAATAGCAAGAGTATTACATTGCCTTATGGCATTCTCTTTGTGGCATTTCATTTGGACCCTATCGAGAACTTCGCTGCGTATACTCTGATGTGTGCTTGGTACATAATACTTGACTTTTGCTGCAACTTGGTCATTTTGATGATAACTTTGGTGTTTAACAACATCGTCTTGTGCGAGCACAACTCCAGGCTCGTACGATATCATGTCCCGATGAGAACGATTGTCCTGCGGGAGTGCTGCAACTTGGTGATTCACGTTCACCAGGGACTATTGAGCTTGCGGAAGATTATGGAGTAACATCGGGTCAGGGTTAGGATTAGAGTTTACACCCTCTGTGACAGTTTATGTTGTGTCTGTGTCAGTGTGTGTGTGTGTCGTATCTGTCACAGTGTCATGTTGTGTGCATATGAGAGAGAGAAAGAGAGATAGGGTTAGGGTTAGGGTTCGGGTTCGGGTTTACACCCTTATGTCGTGTCAGTGTCAGTGTGTGTGTATCGTGTATGTGTCAATGTCATGTAGTATGTATCTGTGAGAGAGAGAGAGTTAGGGTTTACCTAGAGGAGTAGAAGGAGGAGGAGGAGGGGGACGCCGGAGTAGGTGGCTGTGGAGGACGCCGGAGGGTGCACTTCGCCGGAGACGGGGGGGAAGAGGGGGGAGTTTTTAAAAAATTAGGGGAAGTCTTTGACAGAAGGGGAGAATCAAAACCTATATTAAAATTTTAGCGACGTCAACTTATGACGTCGCTAATAAAAATAGTTTATGACGTTATAGACGTCGCTAAAAACGTCGCTAAAAATAAAAAAAATAAACGTCGCTAAATTAAAAAATTCAACGACGTTTAACGACCTTAAAGAAGCTTATAGCGACTATTCTTTAAAAAACTTAATTACTGTCGCTAAACGTCGCTATATGTCGCCAACAACGCAGTATAGCGACATTTATGTTTGGAGTTGCTGAAATCTTTAATATTAGCGACGTTTTATTATGACGTCGGTAAAAACGTCGTTATTTCATCATATTTTGGTAGTGTATCATATAGTCGTAGATGCATTGTATGATCATAGATAACTTGTGCAGAAGGTAGTAATTTTTCTCGAACGTAACCTAGGGCACTGGGGACCGTTCGGACCGGGAGAAATAGTAGCGCTTTGGTAGTGCCTGGTATGAGTGGAAAATTAATTGTGGCTTGCTACCTGCTTTGAATTGTGCATCACACGTCCATCGAAGTCCTATACGATATTTCCATCATGGTGCTACACCACAAATGATCCATTGGAAATGAGTTGCATACTAATGATGTCTTATGTAGGGGCGGTAAGAAAAATCGTTTAGATTATACAAGAACGACTATTGGCCGGGTAAGAATTCTATTTTTGCAAAGGTTATATATTTTACTTAATAATTGTTGCTTATACAAATTGCTGCTTTAACTAAGAAGTGTTGGTTTAGGTGAGTGTGACAGTTCTGCCCACCAGTACAAGTTAAGTACTGACCCATGTCTCTGTGGGCAAACCAGGTGACCAAGATACCGTTGGCACTCAAGGGAGATAAAGCTTTCGTTGCAGTCTTTTCAAGATTCTTCCTATTTCAAAGTATTTCTAGTTGCTGCTATCAAGTTTTCGAGAATGTAATAAAGGGACATAATGTATAGGATAAGAACATTATTTCATGTAAGCCTATCAGTCTTTTTTTTTATGCAAAAGCTATAAAAGCCGTTCAAGCATTTCTATTCGGAGCTGAAAAAATTATACTTCGTTGCAATGAATCAATAAAAGAATTATTTTTTCTTCATTTACAAATGTGTGCTTTATAATCTGCTGCTGTATTGTGAAACTGTTTACAATTTTTTTTTTGACACATGTGCACTTTCTTGTCTTGTACGACATCACGTCAGCGAGGACGAAAGATTTTACAGAACCGAATGTAAGGACGAATCGATTATGCAAAATCAGAAAATGACAACATAGCCTAGTCATTGTCTTATTTTGCTGTAATATTTAGCAAGTTTACCATTGGGAGTAAATAGATGAAATGACATGTGATGCCCTTTTTCGAAGTTCAAAACTTGACCTTTTTGAAAATAGTAATCCATCTTCTGCTTGAGGATCTAGCCATTTGGGTCGTAAATGTACGAGTTGTTTCCTTCTTCCTTGTCGGAAGACTCTTCTAATGATGTTAAACAAAACTTTGCCTTGCCGAAGAAAATTGTGTTTTGACCTTCTTCAGTTGGAGGTAGTTGTAAGAAGGAACCTTTTTCGGGAGAAACAATTCTCTATTTGAAATAGAAAAAAAAATAGCATATGCGATGATTTCTACATAAAAGATAACGACCTGGATTAATTATCTGGACTCAAAGAATAATGGAAATTTCTATTTTCTTTAGTAACAATTTCACATGTAATTATAAGAATATTCTCAGGGTTGACATGACTACTTTGTTGTAAAATATCCCAGTAACTAGGAAACAAGACACAAGTTTTGTGGAGGATGAATAACTTGGTGATCTTTATTGAATGAAATGGTAGCTATATATAGTTGAACATTTGATGTAAAGAGATAGACTAAAATAAAAGATATATCAAAGTTGTTTCAACAAACAACTTATCAATCTAAACAAACTAATAATCTAAACCAACTAATAATCTAAACTAACTAACAAGATTATCACCAACAATCACTCCCTTAATCTTGTTGCATCAATGCTTCACTTTCTTCTGATCATTAGGAAAGGATTCTCTTCGTCATCCTCATCAGTTCTCCTTTTTAGCGGCTTTTTCTTCAACTGGTCCTCACGGCCATCCCGGACACGGATTTTCTGAGAAGGCGGAGGTTTGGACAAAGGCGGTGGCTGTCTTGGTGCTGGTCTAACTTCATACATCCTTTCACTCGATCTCCTCTTCTGTTCAGAGTAAGCATTCTTCTGACTCGAAGAATGAGGCACTGCAGATAGAACCTTCTTTTTTAAAGTGAGGTCATTCATGACCTTTGCAGGTCTATTTGCACCTGTAGTAGTATAAGAAACCTTTGAAGGTAAAGGTTTATGCTCTACAGGTCGGCTGGAGCCATTACCACCAACAACTTTTCTATTCTCAGCTGAAACTGGCGTGGATCTGCTCATAATAGCTTCCTTGACTGGGTGCAGTCTAGTCGTTGATTGAAGATTTTTCGCAAAAGAAGTCTTCATCTGGTCGCCATTGGACACGGGCCTCGCAAGCATATGCTTGCCTATGGGTGGTTTGAGCTTCAATAAATCTTGAGCTGGACGATTATCAGAATTTGGAGCTCGCTTTTGGACTACAGGCTGCTGCTGCTGCCCCTTATCCAAAACAGGAAAATCTGCATCATCCAAGAGCAGAAATGAATAATCCCGCATATCTTTTAGCGCCTGTGCCTTCTTTTTTACCTCATTGATCACTTTAACTTCTTGTTCATGTTCTGTTACTTCGGAAACAGCTTCAATAGTTTCCCCATTTTCTCCCCCATGGCCACCCGCATTAGCCTTTGGCGTGGAAAACCCCTCCTCCATCAGCATCGATCCCATGTGCCGGTACGCCGGCGAGTAAAAGCTCTCCTGCTCTGCCGCATCCAGATCCGTAGCCCGGTGTCGGTACGCCGGCGTGTAGAAGCACTCCTGCTCCCCTGTTGCCGCAATGCTAAACCTGGCCTCCTCGAACTCCGATACGACTTTCTCGTACAGTGCCTTCGACTCAGAGACCTGGGCCTCGAGCGCCTTCCTCCGTCCCTCCTCATGGGCCAGGGCCTGGCTGCAAATCCCCAGCCGCGCGCGGAGATCCTCCGCAACCCTGGTTTCCGAGTCCAGCCTCGCCTGCAGCGAGCACATTCCGTCGACCAGGTCCGTCCGTTCGGTCTCCCACTCCCTCTCGCGCTTCCTGAATCTCTCCTGGGCCCTGTCGTGGGCCTCCTCGAGGTGCCAAAACTGCTCGTTCCTCCACTTGAACCGCTCCTTGATCTCCCCCTTCTCACGCGTTTCCGCGTCCAAACAAGGGACAGGAGCAGAACTCGAACAGGATGCAATACTAGATGACATCTTCTCTTTCTGATCTTCAGACTCTCCTGAGCAACTATCATTGTTGGATGCAGAGTCATAGTCATTTCTTGTAGATGTTGGGCTAAGTGAAAGATCTTCTGTATCATCTATGGTTTTTATCTGGACATTGTTTGTTGCATTTTCAAAGGAGCAGATGGTGACAAATCAAGGGTATTGAGATCATCCACAACTTGATTGGTCCCACTTCCAGGTGCACCATCTCCACCATTAGAAAGCACATGTGAGGATTTGAAGAAAATTTGAGGCTGTTCCCTGATTGCCTTTGCATCCTGCTTAGGCCCAGACTTCAATTTTGATGCTGGAGACATTTCGCAAGCTGTTACTATGCTCCCTGGCGATTTGAATCGACGAATTTGGGTTTTGTGGGCGGTCGGATTGTTTGCTCCTGTGTCAAGATACCATAGGTGGTTCTCGTCATTCTCATCGCCTTTTAATCTTTGTTGCACCTTCTCTTCATGGATCTGCACTTTTTCCTCAAGAAGCATGGCCATAAGCAGTGTTGGTTCATCGTCGTCGACTTGCGTCAGATTGGCATGTTCATCGCGCTTCGGCTTGCGGCAGTCTTTCGCACAGTGGCCGTAGATGCCACAATTGTGGCACTTACCCTTCTTGTCGCGCGTGCCATCGGACACGTTGTCGTTGCCGCAGTTCTTGTTGTCGCGGCCACGACCTCTTGGCTTGCCGTTCCCACGACCATAACTTTTGCCACCGTCGGAGTAGGCGTCGCCTTCCTTCCTCTGCTTCGTGCGAGCGATCCACTCCTCTTCGGAGAGGAGAAGGCGGCTACTTGTGTCGCCGGAGTTGCTGCCAAGATCGTACCGCTCCTCGAAGGCTAGAAGACGACCGGTAAGCTCTTCAATTGACAACGTCTTGAGATCCACTAAAGTCTCAATGGCGATGGCGACTTGTGTGTACTTGGATGGAACGACTCGAAGGAATTTTTTAACTACCTTCTCATCGTCCATTTCGTCGCCGAGTAGTTGCAGGTCGCTGACGAGTCCCGTGAGCCGCATCGCGAAGTCCTCGACGGACTCGCCGTCCTTGAACTTCATTGATTCGAAGTCAGCGCACAATTTCTGCGCCTTGGCCTCGCGCACGCGCTCGACCCCCATCTGCATCATCTTCACAGCGTCCCATGCTTCCTTGGCAGTGTCTTTTACTGCCAGTGTCCGCAGCATCTCTGGCGGCACGGCACGGAGTATGACGGACAGGGCCATCCTGTCGTCGCGGTAGTCGGCTTTCCCGGGTTCGATCGCCTCCCACAGGCCTTGCGCCTGCATGTTGACTCTCATTAAGAGAGCCCAATCCACGTAGTTGGTCCGTGTTAGCATGGGGTACTTGAAGGTGAATGACGTCGACGTCGTGGGGCCTTGCTCGTCGTTGGTTGCCATAGCTTCTCTGTTCCTCAACCCGAGCTCTGATACCAAATGTTGTAAAATAGCCCAGTAACTAGGAAACATGACACAAGTTTTGTGGAGGATGAATAACTTGGTGATCTTTATTGAATGAAATGGTAGCTATATATAGTTGAACATTTGATGTAAAGAGATAGACTAAAATAAAAGATATATCAAAGTTGTTTCAACAAACAACTTATCAATCTAAACAAACTAATAATCTAAACCAACTAATAATCTAAACTAACTAACAAGATTATCACCAACATACTTATACTATTTACATAGTAATCATGAATAATCACAAACGGATCTGCTATGCCCAAATCAATGACAAAAAGTTTTGCTTTGACCAAGTCAAGAACTAAAGATTCGTTGACACCCGAATGCCGATCAAGATCAATATCTTCATGGTGAATGATGAATGGCTCATCATCGGCTGTGGTGTTGGCACCTCCATTGTGATCTTTGAGGTCAATAACGAACGACCCTGTTTTTGCTAAATCTGCTTCAACTTTATTTCCATTACCTTCATCAGTAGATAATGGTTTTTAAAGTATGGCATCAGAGAAATACGCCTCAAGTCACTTGAATGGATCCATATCCGCAAATGATGTAGTATGGAATACCACAATCCATATCTACATATTTGAAGCATTCATGGAGAGTTTAGGGTACATTGACGTTCTCGTGTATCCATGGAGGCCCAAATAAAATATTGTAGGATACTTTGACGTCGATTACATAACATGTAATCTCCATAGGTAAATCACCAATGCGAGATTTCGGGCAAATCATTCCCAAAGGAGTGCTTCGCCCAACGTTGAAGCCAAGAATGTTTTTTCTGGCAGCTGACAACCAATTCATAGGTATTCCAAGAATTTGAAGGAGACTTCTCGGTATAATACTCAAAGAAGACCCTGGATCGATGTGCATGGAGCTCCTGCAGGTGCTCGGATTCTGCGGTGGCAGTTCAGATTTTTGGGCTCATCATGGTCTCTGTAGCTATAACAACTCATGGCAGAACGTGGCTTCATTCATGCAGTAGTGCACCAAAGCTCTCATAACTACTGACATACGTCCAAGTCTCCTTATAAGCCGCATAAACATGGAGCCATGTGGCATACTCTCCTTATTCTGTGGTCTAACCAACTCTATACGAAACCTATAATCCCATGGGCGCCTCGTGCGGGAACTTAGTAGTAACTACTTTTTAGACTTTTTCGCTATAAATAGTTTATGCTATGGAGAGCATACACAACACATTGCTACTTCATAATCAGCAAGCTTAGCATTTATTTTAAGTTCATCAAATCCTCAACGGTGCAAAGGAATCACATTCTTCGTCGCTACTCTCTCCAGAATCTCAAAACTTTTACTTAGAATTTTTGTATTTAGTGTTTTCATAATTCTTTATATTCTATGTCTTATAAAGTTTTCTTCGAAAGTATAGCACTTGTTTTCTGTAAGAAAACATTAATTTCGTTCACCCTTAGTAGATTCCTCTCTCTCCAGACTTCCTCCTTTTGTGCCAACTAAAAATTATCTGGCTCCATTGTGTCCATGAGCTTGACATGCTAATATGTAGGATATCTCATGTTACCGTATTTGACCCTGGTAGACCATCTTGGTTTAGACGTTTCTAGCATCACCTGATTAGGTCGTTCCTCTTAATCATCATAAACTGGACGTTTATAGGAATATTAATCAATTAAACAAGAAGTAACATTCATTTAGTACAACAAAAAGAATTTGTTGTTAAAGATTTAAGTTTTTTTTTTTTTTTTGCAATGCTTAAATTTGTTGTGAAAATTTTCTTTTGTTGCAAATAATTTTACCATCAATTTGCAGCAAGAGCGAGAATGGAGAGGCAACTATTTTGCAATGAAACATTTGGAACGATTAAGTTTTTGTTGCTTAAAATTTACGAAACCAAATTTCACAATGAATTTATAAATAATGTTGTAAGTAATTATATTTTACAACAAATACTTTATACGGCAAAAACTTGGTCCAAAAAGTGAATTTTCTTGTAGTATTCCAAACACGTGGGAGCATTTAGTTATAGTTCCTGATTACTTGCTATCCGTTACTGCTTCTTGTATTTATAGTTCCAACTATTTATACTTTTATTATTCTTGACCTGTTGTTATTAGTGTTTCCTTCCCACATGTTACATATTATTATTCTCTCTATTTAGCTTATAGTTGTACTTACTTCAATTATGACTGGATAAAATCGACATGATAGTTGTAGAAGATGATATTTTTTTAGGAAATCTACGATGCATATGAGGGCGACACTGTTATCACTAGCCCGCCCCATTACGGACTCCTCTAACGACTTGGAGTAGCATATTCTTTTGCCTAATGATTTCAAATCATTATCTTAGTTCTATTTACGTTACCGTGTTTGTTCCAGAGACTAGTATTGGTGGAATATTAGTTAACTTTGTTGAATTTGGTTATATAGTAATATTGATCAGGGGCGTTCACCCCTGATTGCATTTACGTTGGAAATGTTAGGAAGATATAACCCTAGAATGGATGACCAAATGGTTGCTCAAATGGTGATGACATGAGATACAAGGAACCAAAAATAATAAGCTCACTTATAGACATGTGACAATCCAAAATTGGTTTGATGTTTAGATTATGACTTTGTAAGTAGTTAAGACTCCAAAAAAAAATAAAAATCCATTTCAGGATATATTGTTCTGCTAGCTGGAGGGGTTATTTCTTGGAAAAGCATCAAGAATACTATTGTTGCATGGGTCGTCTATAATGGAATATTAGTTTATAGCATGCTTTAAGCTACATCACAGGCAAGATGGCCCAGTAGTTTTGTCACATGACTTCATATTGTTGACCGGATAGCAAGGCCAATAAGGCTTTAATGTTATAACACAGCTATTGTTTTCTTTTCTATGAACAACAAAACTAGCAGCAAAAGCAAAGCTGTAGTAGTAAAGGAAATGTGTCAAAGAACAAGAATTGATAATTGAGCATATTAGTACAAATATGGTGATTGATGATCCCTTGACTAAAGGACTTCCAATAAGTCATTTTGAAACATGTGAAAAACATGGAATTATCTGGCTTAATTGTCTAATTAGATATATTTCTTGTTTGAAATTATTCCAGTTTGACTGATCATGTTCATTTTTATGATTGTGTACACATATAATATGCATGAAGTAATGTCGATGGAACGGTTGGATCTAGAATGACTTGTAGGAAAATCATTCATTAAGAGATATACCACATAAGGAGATCACTTAGAGAATTTCATAAATTGTTTTACATGGAAGGAGATATTCGTTAAAGGATATAACCGTAATGATTCATGTGCGAAAGTTTTCTACTTAGTAAATGAGTTTTTATAAATGCACTTCCAAAACTACTCAGGACTATCCAATTTTTTTTATTTACAAGTTTTTCATTCAAAACTTTACTCGAAACTTTCTAATTTTTTTCTTTAGTACTGTCAAATTTTTTGACAGTCCTATCAATATACTGGACTATCAAAAAATTTAACGGTCCTAAAGGTCCTAAAGAAAATTCTTTAGGACTGTCAAAAATATTGACATTTCTTTTAATAGGTAGGACTGTCAAAAATTTTTACGGTATATTATCTTTAGGACTGTCAAAACACTACAAAAACACTGAAAAATAGCGATGGATCTCAGCGACGGATCATAATTCGTTATTAACATAGCGATGGATAACAGACTAAATAAAACCAATAAATTTATTTTAGAAACATGTAAATTTTTATCGCTATTCCTTCGTTGTTTCGTAAATTATTTTTTACGACAGGCTAGCGACGGACCATTTTCGTCCTGCCAAAAGTTTTAATTCCAGAAAATCCCGGTTCTTTTCATTTTTCATTTACCCCAAACGATCTCTCTCTCTCTCTCTCTCTCTCTCTCTCTGCGATAGAAATCCATCACCCCCCACGAGGTGCCTCCTTGCTCTGGCGACCCCCTTGCTTCGCCGACCCTTCTCCAATTACCCACCCATGCGCGCGACAACCCCTCCTCCTTGCAGCCCCCCAACACAATGCCCCCTCCTCCTTGCAACCTCTTCGGCCCCTCTCCCCGGTGCTCTGGTCAGACCCCCCTCTCCGTGCGGCCCCCCTCCGCCTTCACCTTCGGTAAACCCTAGCTACATTTGGATTATTTTGGTTTTAAGATTTAAATTTTGGGAAAAGAGTACACATGTCACATGACACATTGTCTTATACATTTGGATTTTGGGGGAAGACATTGGACACATGACACAAGAAAATAGAATGGATGAAGACACATGTAAATATTAGGTGTAAACACTAGTTACATTTCTATGCTTCACATTAGGTTATTTGGCATACTTGCTTCAAATTGTTCATTTTGGACAAAGATGGACATTAGCATCTTGTGATAGAACTCACTTGTTCATTTTTATCATATGAAGTTTTTTAACAAACAAATATATTTGAGAGATATGTACGGGTTAGGACTAGGGTTATTAAAAGAAGATGAAATTAAAATGGGTTGGAGTTAGGTTACGTAGGGTTCTATAATCAGGAAAGAAACAAAATTAGGGTTAAGAATTTGAGTTTTGCTATTAAAAAATAAGAATTATTGGGATTTTTTTTATTACTATTATCATTATCATTCAATTGTAAAACTATGTAGATATATCACTACAAAAAATTAGAATTTGAGCAGCAAAATTTTTTGTTGTTAAGTACCAAAATCGTTACTAAAACTTTTATCAACAAACAATTATCGTTGCCAGTCCCGTTGTTTAAAGTGCGTCACCTAAAGTATCCGTAACAAAATTCTGAAGTCGTTGCTAATTCCTTACTTTTAGCAAAAAGACTTCTTTTTCGTTGTTGCTTTCCTGGACAGTTTTTGTTGCTAAAAGTAGAATTTTTAGCACCGCGTGTTTTTCGTTACTATATACTACATTTAGCAATGACAATACATCATTGCAAAATGTACAATTCTTTGGCAACGCCTAACTCATTGTTATATGTTGTAATTAACAAGAACATTAATTCGTTGCCAAAAAATTCAAAATTCATCATAATATTTGGTAACGATTCATTGTCATTGCTAAAGCAAACTAATTTTTTTTTTCAAAACTAAATATATAAATTTTTTGCAACAAAAAATAGGTTGTTATATGTTTTATTTAGCGACGATTTTAGTGTGTTGCCAAAAATTCCAAAATTCATCATAATTTTTGGTAACGACCCGTTATCGTTACTAAACAATTTATTTATTTATTTATTTATTCATTGCCCTTCTCATTTTTGCATCTAAGAGTGGTTATTCTCTTAAATGGTTTTTTCTTATATCATGTTCATCAACATACTGCATATTTCAATATATAACGAATTTCAGCAATCACATTTTCCTATCTCATAATTAACAAGATGAGCAGTAAGCGTTATATGACCTCTGAATATTTGGGTCTTTGAATTACAGTCGGTTTAACTGATTGTAAACATAGTTTTTGTTCGCTTTCTTTCAAGTATTTAATATTGTTTGAATGGTATGATGCATTTGCAATGAAAACTAAGTTGTTTGGTCTCAACTGAACCCAAATGTGAGAGATTGCCCTATTGATTGATGTGATTTGGTGCATCAGGGATACTGCTATGCTGAATGGAATAATAATATCCACAAGTGTATTTGTGTATTTTTTTTCCATTCAGATCTGTTAAGGGGCCATATCTTCTATTTATCCTTCTTTACAACTTTAATTCAAGTTTGTTTAGGCTGACCCTAGTTCTAATAGCTCTGTTATATCTTATTTCTCCCATCTGGTGCATTTGTTGGTCTTTGTTTGACATGTCCCAATCATATGAAATGATTTTTTTTTCCTTCTCATCATATACTTGAAGACACCATCTCCAAATTCTCACGATAAACTCATTTCTTATCATATTTTTCGATGTGTTTCCATTTTAACATTTTAATTTGGGCTATGCTTATTTGAATAGGTTGTCTCTTAATCGGCTACCAGCAATAATGATCTTTTTATGGTCAAATAGGAAGAATTATGATCTTCCACCTATGGAAAGCGCCTACTCTTTGTTAGTATTTTATGATACATAATTTTTAGATACATGTCCTACTTCTCGTGAAAGGCGTACAAATAACTGTCCCCCACGACTTATGCTTTCCCCGTATAGGAAGCTACGTATCAAGCAGGCATCAAGTTGTGCACCCACTCATGCAGAACGTGGGATATTAATCTACCAAACATGCCTGCACAATGGTAAAATAGTGTTGACTTTCCAAAGTGCGTGCATATTCTCATAACCGTTCCTAAACTCTATAAATGCAGGTTCTTCGCAATCATGAAAAGGGAAAGACGGAGAAAAAAATGGGACTAAAATTCTCAAGTCTTTGAAATTCCAAAGCAGAGTGAGAGAAATAGAAGCTTATCGTGTCATTGTGCCAAAGCTTTCCTATTGTTCAACTCTCCAAGTTTGTCGCAGCAATCTTTGTCGCAGCAATCTTCAAGTCTTTAAAATTCAAGAGCATAAGGAGAGGAACAGAAGCTTCTTGTACCATTGTGCCAGAGCTTTCTTGTTTTTCAACTCTCCAAATTGTTCGTAGCCTTCCCTACATTTCCCTTTGTGTGTGCTTTCTTCATCGTCAAGTGGTCCAAGGAGTAAAGTGATCGTTTGCAAATCAGATCTCTACAACTATACTTCTCTAGAACCAATTGTACTTAGATTCCTGTTTAGGATCTTCTTTTGTACTTTTTAATAGTTTGTAACACAAAAGTTTCGTAATCGAACGTTTTTTTTCACAAACAAGCATAAGCTTAGAAGGGTCCAGCTAGGCCACCTGTGGCACAGCATCACGCTTAGCACCAACAGAGGGAGGTACCCAGAAGGGCAGGGCTTTTCCGATAACGGTCGAGGAGACCGATGCTACAGGTGATGTGTTAGCAGTTTCTGATGTTGACCTTTCTTTTCTTTCTATCTGTTGATCTTCTTATTTCCTTAGTACCTTATAGTTTGAATCAATAATTTTTATGCTAGACTATAGTTAGTAGTAAATCCTTGTTAGAGACTGTAATATCATGACTAGTAGGTTTATAACCATGCATGTTCCATAATAATAAATAATTTCTTTTTCCTATAAAATTGTATGGTTGTTTTATTTTGATAGGGCTTTCTTAGACCATGAATGGATTGGGATTGTGACCATAGAGAGGATTGTGATGAATATGTTATGACTAACTAGGAGAGAGAAGACTAGATGAGTGGGCAATACCCTATCTTGAATAGTGAGGTATCTCCTTTCTTGTTGTGCTTGTTCTGTTTTGTAAAGCCTTGCTTATGATGCTTATCAATGATAAGTTTCTCATGAAATATTATGTCTAACCCGGTATGTATCGACAATATATTAGGGGAAGCATTCAACAATACAAAGATGGTGCAATGAGCCTCCAAAATGTCTGTATATGTTATAAAAAAATAGAAATTTATGAGTTGATAAAAAACATATATAAATACACATCATCATTTGGACTCATGAATCAACAGTACACACTCAAGAAATATTAAAGTTCTTAACTCTTATATTTGTGTAAGTTAAAGCGGAACATCTCAGATAACAAATATTTCCTTCGACAATCATTGTATATATGATGAAATCAAAGTCTTGGCATGTTGTCTACGGGACAATCTCTGGTATAGTCATCAAATAGAATGCACAAATAACCTATTTACATATCCTTGAGATATTATCCTAGTCATGGTTATATTTTGGGTAATAGTGCTGTCATACCCCAGTCCCAAAATACGTAGGACCAAGAATACGTAACATGCCAGCCGTATGTATACGAACTCTAATATATGGAAACCATATACACACGTACGCTGTACATGAATATCCAATCCACCAGTGGTAATATACTGTCACAACAAGTCACACGCAATCTATATCTCATCCACAACACAAATAAATAGATAAATAAAAATAAATAACTAAATATCAAGATGAGTACCAAAGTATGATAGTCGGATGGAAACAAATCCACTGCAAATCGACTATACTAAATCTACTAAAAGAGAGAAGAGAATCAACTCTAATATAAGAATAAATGTCTCTAAAAGAATAGCAACTAAATCTCTAATAGCTGCAATAAATCATAGATACTCCGAAGGTAAGACCTCCTCAGTCTAATAAGAAGCGTCAGGTCCAGGTCCATACTCCTGTGGATACTCCTGTCCGTCTATATCTGGAAAGGGACCAGGTCCTCAGAGGAACGTAACAAGATACATATAAACATGCCAATAAAGTACTGAAATGTAAACATTCAATGGGGTCGCCTAACCGTCTAACTGAATACAGTTTGAGAACAACTTTCCACCAAGTGGGCTATCTGGCTAAAATGGGATTGGCATGACTCTCTCGGAGAATCAGGGGACTACAAAGCATGTCGTCTTTTGAACAGCAGAGGCCGCCTGATAATATATAATATATATGGGTCATCACCGTCCGTATCTCTAGTGGAGCTTCCGGGTTATAGAAGGAAAAAGTGCAAAGGAGCCCAAATGCCATACCTGTTATTCTCCCCACCCCATGCTCTAAGCATGTTATGTCCATGACACGATGAAACCTCTAAATAACTGCCAGGTCTACTAGCATGCAAAGTTTCTATCGACAGTTATCCCTATCCGTCGTACGACCTATACGTACCAGTGGCCAGCCGAGTATGCAAGTTCGTGTCCTACATGTGGCTCACACTCGTGTAAGAATAGTGTCATGGACAATGAAACATAAGATGCCTCGTGATAATGGGGTGGCCTCATAAAGTAGGTCCAATGCATATACATGAATAAAAACAGAATACGACGACACCGTCGTTGCACCCAAGTTTTCTTGGACGCGCAATTAATATAACAGTTAAAATATATAAACTAAAATAAATAGAAATAAAATATGCATGTATCATATGGAATGTAAATAAAGTACAATGGCAATGTATACTTGCCTGGCTAGAAATCTGTAAAGTGTAATCGTCCAAATATCATTGACACGGGATCAGGAACTAATGGCTCCGAAAAAATATCTTCGGATGCTGAAATAGACATCACCAAAGTTTCCAAAATCAGTGAGATAGCTAAAAATCACTACCCTTTCGTCCAATTTGGACACAGGGGCAAAACGGTAATTTCGGGTCAAAGCGGGCTCCATATGTGGCCACTTTGTACCAAAAGCGTGTCAGGGATAACGGTCTCAAATGGAATAAATTATAGGTCAAACAAACTCTAAAAGTCACTATGAACTCAACGGTATGTCCAAATGTGAATTCCGGTGAGCCGAACACAATTTTGCCAAAAAAAGTCAACCGCGGGGCCCGCTAATAGGCGGCTTGTCAACTGTCTCATAATTGTGTAAAAATTGGGTCACAGGACCAGCGCGATACCACGAGTCGAGTGGCGCAAGTTTCGTCGCATTCTGACGAGCGTGCACTTAATGGCGCGGGGTTTTGCAAAAGTTGCGACACGGAGAATTTCTACGGATATGGGCTGATTTCGACGCGCACACGCGTCCAAATCAATTTTCGCGAAAGTCCACATGTTTGGGTATACTGTGTGCACCTTTTGGTATACTTGGTACACGATGAGGCGGTCCCGTTTGGCTGGACGCACTCCATATCGCAATTTCTAGAAGTTGGGAAAAAATAGGTTTTCGAGATTTTCTAACTGATTTAATTTAACATACAGCAGCTAATAAATTATTGTATTTGACAGAAATTAAACTAGGTTAGGTGGTCTTCGTATACCAAAAGGAAAAACCGAATTCGGATCTCTGTGGTAGGAGATACGATTCCGTGAACATAGGTAGTTACCACAGATTTCTGCGATACCCAAAAGTTGTCATTTTTCGCCAACTTGGTCGCTGTTTTCGTCTAGGTTTATGCGCTGTTCGAGGTCAACTAACACACAGATATGGAATGGGGTTAAGTCATGAACGTACCGGTGAAGACGGGGTCGAGTTTGGTCGAGCAAGAAGATGGGAGACAGAACGGGAACAGGGGTAAGTTACAGTCAAAATCTGCCGCGGGGTTGCTCTAACGGCGACGCAGGGTTCGCGGGGCGGCTCCGTCGGCTCTGGTCAGCATCGGGGGCTGGATCTGGAGGCGCGGTCAAGGTCTGGTCGAGATGGGGGATTGAGTTTTTGGGTTAGGGTTTTGGAAAAAACGATATATATATAGAGAAAGAGAAGCGGCGGGGGGGGGGGGGGGTTGAGTCCGCTCGTGCGGGGGGGAAAGGTTTAGATGGCTGCCGCTACTGCTGTTCATTTCACTAATGGGTCCGGGTGTGCGGGTTTGGATATAGGATTTGGGTTTTGGATTCATTAAGGATTTTATAATCCTTTTTCTTTTTCTAATTCTTTTTCCTTTTTTCTTTTTCTTTCATTCTTTCTTATTTCTTTTCTCTAATTCCTTTTTCATTTCTTTTTCTTCTATTATTCTTTTTACTAAATCATATATATATATATATATATATATATATATATATATATATATATATATATATACATAGAAAATTTTAGAAATTATATTTGTGCATACCATTAAGCTATCAACTGTCCACCGGATCTCCTACATGGAATAAATTAAGGAAAATTCATAATTGCTCCATAAATCTCCTAAATGCACAAACACCTAAAATAAAAATTAAATAAATTCTATTTTCTCTTATTGGCCACTAATTACTATAATTTAATTAAATAATTAATTAAACTGATTAATACGGTTTTTAGAATTAGGGGTTTTATATTCTACCCAACTTATAAAAAAATTGTCCTCGAAATTAAAACTAAGCCACGATAGAAAGTCAAAGATGGTATAAGATATAAATTAACAAAGTAATTTCAAACCTTGGTCTGCGAATAGGTTCAAAAAACGTTTGCGCATGTCGTCCTCGCGCTCCCAAGTTGATTCTCCTGGGGTTCCATGCTTCCATGCCACGTGAACCAAGGGAATTGACTGGTTCCTCAACACTTTCTCTCGACGATCCAGGATTCCCACTGGTTGCTCTTGGTATGACAAGATCAGCCCAATGGTGATCTCCGAATGGTCGAGAACATGACTGTTGTCTGCCACGTATTGCCTGAGCTGCGACAAATGGACAACGTCATATACTCCCTCAAGTGAAGGTGGTAGCGCAAGTCGATATGCTACTTCTACCACTCTCTCTAGCACGTCAAATGGTCCAATATATCTTGGACTCAACTTGCCGCACCCTCCGAATCGAATGGTGCCTCTGGTAGGTGATATCCTTAAGAAGACATGATCGCCCTCTTTAAACTCTAAGGGACGACGATGAAGGTCTGCCCGTTGCTTCTACCTGTCTTGTGCTGCTCGCAAGTGTCCTTGTATCTTCTTTACTATCTCAACGGTGTTGACCACCAACTCTGGTCCCAGAATCCGACGTTCTCCCACGTCACTCCAACATACAGGAGACCTACAATTTCTTTCATACAATGCTTCAAACGGAGCCATCTAAATACTAGCTTGATAGCTATTATTGTAAGAATGCTCCACAAGATGTAGGTGGTCCTCCCATGATCCTTCGAAGTCTAACATTCAAGCCCTCAACATATCCTCCAATGTTTGAATAGTATGCTCTGACTGCCCATCTGTCTGTGGGTGATAAGATGTACTGAACTTGTGTTATTTACTGCTTCCACTATTGATGACTCTGTGAACTTGTTAACAATCGCCTGTTCATTTCTTATTATGCTCCATTCGGACTATCTATGCGTCTCTGTGGCTTAGACATTTTACCGCCTGTTTAATTTATGGCCTTGGACGGGCGCAGCTTGTGCTCGTGCGATATCACGTCCAGATGGAAACGATCTACCCGCGGAAGTGCTGGCGTGCTGATTCGCGCCTAGCGAGGACGGCTGATTCCTGCTAGAGATCGAGGCGTGACATATTGGTATCAGAGTATCTTCTTTACGTCTTTGGAGTTCGTATCAATTTTCTAAGTTTTGAAAGCTCGTTCGTGGGTTATGTGCATACGCTCTCTCTTGTTGGTCCGTTGGGATATTTCATACAATTAGTCTAAATAATTTTAAAAACTGTATGTGAATGATATGATTTCTTGTACTGGAAAGTTATGCGAAGAGCCTTGTTCTGACCTATTTTAGACTTTGTGGGAATAGACTCGTGCAAAAATCTGCTAGTTATATACGAACCCGAATAACTATATATAATTACCAAGCGGGTTAGTGTGCGAAATAGAATATCTTTCGGACGGTTAGATATGCACACAGCATTTCGACTAAGTTATATTGGGTATCGTGCGCCAAATCCTTTTGCTGCGAGCTAGTTTACGAGCGAGATCGGGATATCGTTTAAATGAGGATAAGTCAGACTTAAACGGTAACCGATAGAAACATTATCAGATTATCATTAAGGCGAATATAGAGGATCGTGTTTTGATTTTGAAAAATAGCTCGGACGGTATTTCGTGTCGGTAGATGCAAATCAAATATGGTTTACTTGGATGACTATCAACAAAAATATATACGAGACAAAGATTTATCAGGGCGATGCTTAGGTATCGTATTGGAGTTCTAAGCAACAACTTGTTGCATAAGCTAATGAGTGATGCGTACACAATTGAGGATTTAATTGGATGACTCGATTCCTGAGTGGTGTATAGATTATTTTGGAATTGTTTGAGCGAATTCAGAGATCTCGTAGGATAGTTGGCTGAACGATTTGATAATCTGTTGAACAAGTGATAAGGCTTATATCGAATAGGGATTCAAGGTAATGGAATCAATATCTTGGTCGAAAAAACTTGGTAGATCGTGCGTGAGATTTTAAATTCAATAAAAAAGATTAAACTTGAGTAGGATATCGCTCGATAGAAGTTAGCCTGAGAATGGATATTATGGTTTCGAATTTTTAGACTTGGCATGGTATCGATAATTGGAAGATAGCACATATTGATATAAGTAAAATAATGTTATGGTTCGACGAAGGAGGTAAGCGATAATGAATTCAACTTGGAGTTTGAAAGAATGATCTTGAATCTAGGTCGAAAGATAACCCTCGATAATCTGGCCCGGCCGAGAACGATTATCACGCGGGAGCGCTGGCTTGGTGATTTTACGTCCGGCAGGGATAATCGAACTTACAGGAACATGCTCGATGATTATTCAAATGAACTCGATGAAATGGAACGTATCAAAAGTGGATAGACTTAGGCTAGAGGATTTGAACTTAGTTGTTTGAGGAATGCCAGAAGTAGAATATGGAATTATCGAAAGGTAACATTTATGTTGGACGATTTGGCTAGATAAATTATGATCACGGCATGAACGAACATGGCTTGGTGGATTAATATATATAACTTGCATGAAGCAAAGTGAAGTGATAAGGTATCTCGATCATTTCAAATATAACCATAACGTTCGACGTTCTTGTCTTATGAGTCACGTCCAGATTAGGACAATTATCTAACGGGAGTGTTGAAGTGATGATATCAAGTCCAGCAAGGTTGATCGAACTTACGGAAGACCGGAGTATGATAAATGAATGATCATCTTGACTTGTCGTTCAACACAATAAGACAAGTTGAGAATACAAGTGAATCAGAAGTGTTTCCAGGATGAGTTAGTCTAGAACATGGAGTAAGACATGCTTGATGATTTTGTGAACGGATACGTGAATCATGTTGGATGACTTGAAGTTATGAGAGAGATCGAAAATATAGAATTTAATCATGACTTGATGGTCTAGACTTAGAATGGTTATATGGGTTCTATCAAATATGTTTGTGGAGATAGACTATGCGAATTTCTTGGCTTGACGTGCGAGATAGATATACTATAGTTTTGACTGAACGAACTCGGACACTGTGCAAATGAACGTGCTAATGTGAGTAGGATGATTTGTGCTCAATGTTTAGAAATTTGAGTAAAACGAGCTTGGGTAGAATATTTCGTACAAATGAATAATGATTGGACCTTAAGAATTGGGGCGAGCATCGTGCGACAAAATTGTACGATGAGTCAACAACATGAACTGTACCTATGACCTTGAGAGCTGACCTAGTAATTAGGTAGATGACCCTATTTCGAGCGAAAGAACTTGTATGACCGACTTTAGAGTATTGCTTAAGAAAGCCAAAGAACTGGGATAACAAGACTTAGTTTTAGACTGGGAATGGTAAGTGTGTGCTATGTTTGACACGAATGGAATGGACGATAGGACATGGATACTAGTCGGTAAATCGAATAGATCATGTTTGACGATATTGCAATACTTGGTTTGAGTGCAATTAGAAATGACTTAGATTTTATTTGACCCTGCTAAAGGTATCATTGTGATTCATAAGACGAGAACCCTTGAGCTTTTTGCAAGTAGCTTGTCCAATTTCACAATCGCAAAGTTTGGTTGAATGCATATGTTTGAGGGATCCCTTGAACGTGTACACAATCCAAGACTCACTTGAGTAGAAAGACTTCACTATTGCTAAGTTGGTTGGCATGTATTTATTTGAGGGACGTCTTGAATATGTGCACGATCCAAACTCGGAATATGATGATCTGGAATGCTAGTACAAGTGAATATGTTAGATTCGTATAGACGAGTATGAAATTTGGATAACTTTGCCTAAGCCCAATATCGTCATTCACGATGGATTATACCATATCCCGTATTAAAGCGATATATGTTCCACGCTAAGGCGCAGTTGAGACCGAGTCAGAGCTTGGATTGAATGATAGAGTCATTAAATGAGACAAATCCATCATACACGCGACACATATTGCTATGGTTGAGATAGATTTGATAGTTTGCGATAGAATAATTTGCGCTCAGGAAGTCTCGAGGACGAGACTTTTTTTGAGTGGTGTATAATATAACGACCCGTTCCATTCAAGCGGATAGCCGATTCAAACGACGTAGCGCAACGACCCGACCTGCGTTGGTTAGCGATAAGACTTGCTTGAGGCAAATAATTTTAGATTTGGCCATTCAGGATTTTAGACTTAGACTTTCAAATGCTCGCTTAGAGTATCGCTCGACCGAGGTAAATCATTGCTAAGGTGGGTGGCTACGATGAACTTGTCTTTGCTTAGCCTACACACTTAAAATATGGACGATACATGATAGTCTCTAGGTGAATCAACCCTTGCATGCTAATATAGAATATAACGCACCTAGCTAAAGGAATAATCCTATCTTGTATTGCTTGTGTTTGAACATGGAAAAGAAACTTGGCTAATTGTTGGACCCTCGCATGCTACCTTAGCTTCGTGTATATAGACTCCGCTAATGCTTCGAGTAAATCATTATATACTCTTCGTAGTACAATGCCTCACTTGTTTACACTTCTCGCCTTATAGATTATGTCGTCCGATAGGATCCTGTACGGTTTCACTCCTCGCACTACCCCTTAGACCCATGAAAACGTAAAGGCTAGGCTTATGTTCTAAAGTAGACTATGTCGCAAGTTTCCTTATGCTTAGATTTCAATATTGTTTCAGTGCTTGCCTACTTTACATATTCGCTATGCTCGTCACATGAATTCATGCCACAACTCCCAGTAACACTATCTTGTCTTGCATTCATCCAATTCACCAAAAGATTATCTAATAGTCGTTCCGTACAAGTATAAACCCGAAAGTATTTGGTGGGCCGCCAAGGCATTTCCCCGAACTAGGGGATTGCATCAAGGCAAGTAAAGCAAGAATCACAGTTCGTGGAGCAATATTCGTTCAGAATAAGAACCAAGAATTATAATGTCATGCCGTGAATATGGAAGACCCAAGACTTTCATGTCACAGACAAATTGTTCACAAGGTACATGTTCATGTTCCTGCGGACGTCGCCGGGGCACATGGGTTGATCCGATACGGATGAAACTTCATGATAGTCGTATGGTAGTGGATGACATGAAGTAAAAGAGTATCCAGAATCTCAGGATTAGGCCTTTGTCTTAGTAGTTCTCTCTCTCCAACGCTAACCTTTATATTTCGTAAAGAGTATCCAGAATCTCAGGATTAGGCCTTATTGTTGTTATACTGATATTTAGTATTATATCTTGAGATGCTCAGTTCTTTCTCATTACATTGCCTCATCCGTGGATAGTTTATGTTCACATTTCTTGAGTCATTGTTATGAGATCAATTTATGGAAATTAACATTAGAATGCTAGTTTAGTTATGCGTCCAGCCATCCTATTATTTTGTCTTTCAATTTTTGTGACACTTTGTTGTCCAAATAGATGAACTCCCTTAGTATTATACTCCCTTGGTATTTTCTCCATGAATATTCAACAAATATCAGGTCTAATGTGTGAATTGCTTTGGAGTGACCCGCAACCTCAACTTGGGAGGGGTCCTAGCAAGCGTGGTATGGGTCTTTCTTTTGGGGTAGATGTCACAAAAAGATTTCTTCAAGAAAATAATCTTGGTAAGTTGTCATCCACTTATCAAGATTGAAATAAGGTCATTCATATACATCCTTGTACTCATGTAATGCATCTCTTCCATGCTATCGGTCGTGAATGAGTTAGTTTTTTCTTTTAGGCAAGGTTGTCTATTCTCTATAGGAAAATCCAGAGGTTGGTGATCTCTCTCTCCCTCTCTCATTTCTGAATAAAGATTTTGTGAGACTATGTTCCAAAGACATGTTCAAAACTTTGAGGGAAATAAAATTAGGATTTTTTTTTGTATATGGTCATGTAGCATGTTCCGACTGGAGAGTTACCTCAGAATATACTTGTCTCGGAGGACTGGTACCTACTTCAAACAATTGTTCCTGCACGAGATTGACAGTCATGGGAATCTACAATGTTTTATAAGCTTCTTTTTCGTAATGAATTCTTCTCAAACCAAATGTTTATATTTAATAATTGAACAAATATTTTGGTTCTCTTTACTTATTAAAGCTTCTCTGGAAAGACTATTATTCCTTTCGAGAAATAGAAACAGAATCCTGAAATATTGTAATAATTTGTATATTCAGCAGATATAATTTGTTGTGAATGTTGAAATTGATATTATTTTGTTCGCAACCAAAATAGATCAGTTGAAGTTAAGAAACCTCATATTAGAGTTGTAGGGATGGAACTAACTCGTGAAACAAATTCGAGTGATCCGTCTATTAGTTAATAATCTAGATTTAACCATTTCTTTGTAGGAATAGAACTTGTCAAAGTTCAGATCCACTTTAATAGAGTTTGTTAGCTTATTTTTAGGGTTGAGTTGTTACCATAGTGACTATATAAGTATGAGTGTACTTGTTTGTTTAATCATGAGCAAGAGATAAAACATTCTCCAAATACATTGTGTTCACTGTCCTTGCCTCCTGAAGGTTACAACCCGCTGCTTCTAGCCAACATCTGGTATCAGAGCCAAGTGTAAGCCAAAGTACCTTCGACTCAACAAGATGTCAATCGTCGAGCACTCGAAGGCGCCAGCAACAAAGGAGGGAAGCATAACCTTGCACTACCCGATGCTGACATCTATCAATTACTCCACTTCGGCGATCAAGATGGAGGTCTTCATGGAGGCTCAAGGCGTTTGGGACGCCATTGAACTCGCGGCCGGGGTGGTCGTAGAAAAGAAGAGAGACAAGATGGCATTGGCGTGCATTTTTCAAGCTGTCCCCGAGGTGATCCTACTCCAGCTGGCCAAGCACAAAACGGCTAAGGAAGCTTGGGAAAGCCTGAAGACAATGTACCTCGGCGCAGATCGGGTGAAGAAGGCAATGATTCAAACCTTGAAGAGTGAGTTCGAGGTTTTGCGTTTGAAGGAGACAGATTCCATCGATGAGTTTGCGGGGAAATTGACGACCCTTGTAAACAAGATTCGTGGAATAGGAGACAAGATGGAGGACGTTGTCATTGTCAATAATCTGCTCGTCACCTTCCCAGACAAGTACCTGCAGGTCGTTGCTGCGATCGAACAGTTTGTGCATATGGAGACCATGCTGGTCGAGGAAGTGATCGGCCGCCTCAAAGCGTACGAAGAACGCATACGTGTTCGAGGCGAGAGCAACAACGGACAACTCCTTCTTACTCACGCTGAGTGGCAGGCGCGATTGAAGAAAGGCAGCGCTAATTTGTCGTCGAGAGGAAAGGGTCACTCTAGCGACGACCGGGGCCGTGGCAAGCCCCGTGGACGTGGTCGCTGGCGCGGCAGGGGTGGTCGTGGTGGCCAAATAGTGCAACACCAGGAGGGTGAGGGGACTCGCGGTTCAAGCTCCAACCGCGACTAATCAAAAATCAAGTGCTTCAATTGTGAAAACTATGGGCACTATGCGTCGGAGTGTCGCAACAAACGTCGTGATGAGGAGGCGAACCTCGCATGAGCGCAAGACGAGGAGGCCGCATTGCTGTTGGGAGAGACTCAGGAGGAGACGCCTGACCTCGTTATGCTCAATGAAGAGAATATAGTACCAGACTTGTGTAGTGCTGGAGAAGCGCAGGACGACACCGATATGTGGTACCTCGACAACGGCGCTAGCAACCACATGAGGGGCCACCGAGGAAAGTTCAAGTACCTTGATCAGGAAATCACCGGCCGTGTCAAGTTCGGTGATGGCTAAACCATGCAGATTGAGGGCAGGGGATCAATCATGTTCCAATGCAAGAATGGCGAACAACGTCTTCTGTCGGAGTTATACTTTATTCCAATTTTAAGAAGTAATATATTGAGCCTTGGTCAATTAACAGAAGATGGAAGCAAGGTGGAGATTGTCGGTTCCTACTTGAGGGTGTACGAAAGGAACGAAATTCTGCTGATGAAGGTGAGGAGATCACCTAACCGCCTGTACAAGATAGCTCTTGAATATTGCAGGCCGATATGTCTAATGGCCAAAGTACAAGACCCAGCCTGGCTGTGGCATGCAAGGCTCGGGCACGTGAATTTTTTCGCGCTCAAGATGATGGCAGAGAAGGGAATGGCCACCTATCTGCCGAAGATTTCTCATCCAAACCAGCTCTTTGAAGGGTGCCTCATCGCCAAACAAGCACGACTACCGTTCCCTCCGCAGGCAAGCTTCAGAGCTGAGAAGCCAATGCAACTTGTGCACACTGACATTTGCGGCCCGATTATACCCGCTACACTTGCTGGTAACAAGTATTTTTGTCTACTTGTTGATGACTTCAGTCGCATAATGTGGGTGTATATGCTCAAAGAAAAGAGTGATGCCTTTAATGCTTTCAAGAAATTCAAGTCTCTTGTAGAGAATGAATGTGACAGCAAGATAAAGACACTAAGAACTGATCGAGGAGGTGAGTTCCTATCCAAGGAATTCACAAGCTTCTGTGAAGGCGAAGGCATACAATGGCACCTCACCGCACCATATACACCACAACAAAACGGTGTAGTAGAGCATCAAAATCGTACCGTGATGGCTACGACAAGGAGCTTGCTCAAGAGCATGTATGTTCCTGGAAGTATATGGGGCGAGGCGGTCAGACATGATGTGTACCTGCTCAACCGGTTGCCAATTAAAGCTCTTAGTGCGCTCACGACGTATGAAGCCCGGACTGGTAAGAAACTAAACCTCGAACACTTAAGGATTTTTGGATGCGTCTCACACATGAAGACTGTAGGTCCTCATCATAAGAAACTTGATGACCGAAGCACGCCATTGGTGTACCTTGGCGTAGAAGAGGGCTGCAAAGCACACCGTCTCTATAATCCTCAACGTAGCCAGATCCATGTGAGCAGGGATATTGTGTTCGAGGAAGAAAGGAGATGGGATTGGAACAATGGTGATGGTACCGAACCACAAGGCTGGGTAGAACTCTCAGTCGAAGATCCTGTTGTCGAGATAGTGGTCACTCCACAGAGAGCAGTGGGCACGGCTATGCATACGCTGGAGGGCACAGGAGATACGGCAATACCTATGATGCACGGATCGGCAATGGCATCAAGGAAGCCTACTACACCACAAACTGCGGCCTCAACTTCGAGTGGCTCACCCACACCGACTGCAGACTCGAATGAGCCAAGGAGATACCGCTCAATTGTTGACGTATATGCTGAAACTGAGGAGACCTTTCTTGATCCAGAGATGTTGTTTTTGTCGGTTGAAGAACCGGAAAATTTTCAAGATGCTACACTTGAACATGAATGGCGGGAAGCTATGAAGAAGGAGTTTGAAGCCATCGAGAAGAATGGGACTTGGGTGCTTACTGAGTTACCATCTGGGCACAAACCCATCGGTTTAAAATGGGTATACAAGGTGAAGAGAGACAGTAAAGGCAAGATCCTCAAGCACAAAGCTAGACTTGTGGCAAAGGGCTACGTCTAGCAACATAGAGTTAATTTTGATGAAGTGTTTGCTCCAGTTGCCAAACTCGACATAGTTTGCTTGATCATTGCCCTCGCAGCCCAGCACGGATGGGAGATTCACCATTTGGACGTTAAATCTGCGTTTCTGAATAGTGACCTCAAAGAGGAGGTATATGTAGCTCAACCTAAAGGCTTCACCGTCAAGAACCAGGAGCACAAGGTGTACAGGCTTTCCAAGGCTCTCTATGGCTTGCGACAAGTATCGAGGGCCTGGAACTCACACCTGGACAGCTGATTAAAGGAGCTGGGATTCATCATATGCACTCAAGACCATGCTGTGTACACGAGGAGCAATAGAGAGGGTGCACTCATTGTCGGAGTGTACATAGATGACTTAATCTTCACAGGCATAAGAGCAACTACAGTAAAGGTTTACAAGCAGCAGATGATGCAGAAATTTGAGATGAGTGATCTTGGGTTACTCTCTTACTACCTTGGTATAGAGGTAGATCAACAGGGTGATCGTATTACACTTAAGCAATCAGCACATGCGAAGAGAGTTTTGCAGCAGTTTGGAATGGGAGATTACAATCCAACCAGGTATCCCATGGAAGCTAAACTATAACTCAGCAAGATCCTTGAAGGAATACCAGTCGATCCGACGCAATATAGGCGTATCATTGGCTGTCTCAGGTACTTAACTCATACTCGCCAGGATATTTGTTATGTTGTCGGAATGGTGAGTAGGTACATGGAGAAGCCAACAACCATGCATCACCAGGCTGTGAAACAGATCCTCAGATATGTGAAGGGAACACTTGAGTATGAACTCATGTATGGAAGAGGACATGGTGAAGATGAACTGCACGGATTCACCGACAGCAACTTAGCCGGAGATGTCGACGACAGGAGGAGCACCAGCGGAATGACGTTCTACCTCAACAAGAACCTGATCATTTGGGCATCTCAGAAGCAAAAAACTGTCGCGTTGTCCTCCTGTGAAGCTGAGTTCATGGTGGCAACGGCTGCAGCGTGTCAAGCTTTGTGGCTGAGGAATCTAGTTAGTGAAATGACTGGCCGAGAACCTAAGCCAGTCACGCTCTATGTCGACAACAAGTCTGCAATTGTGCTGATGAAGAATTCAGTGTTTCATGGGCGCAGTAAGCACATTGATACTCGCTTTCATTTCATTCGCGAGTGTGTTGAAAGAGGACAGATAAAGGTGGAGTTCGTGAGCACTGAAAAGCAACGTGCCAACATTCTCACGAAGGCTCTCACCAAAGTGAAATTCGCTGAGATGCAGCAGGTGCTTGGAGTTATCAACCTTGATCAAACCTAGATTAAGGAGGAGAATACTAGTTAATAATCTAGATTTAACCATTTCTTTGTAGGAATCGAACTTGTCAATGTTCAGATCCACTTTAATAGAGTTTGTTAGCTTATTTTTAGGGTTGAGTTGTTACCATAGTGGCTATATAAATATGAGTGTACTTGTTTGTTTAATCATGAGCAAGAAATAAAACATTCTCCAAATACATTGTGTTCACTGTCCTTGTCTCCTGAAGGTTACAACCCGCTGCTTCTAGCCAACACCGTCTACCTTCACGTGAGACGAGATATGCTCCCTTTTGAAGAGAAATTGCGTAGCCTGATTATGGTGTACTAATTTGTTGATAAAGGTGTGATAATTTTCACTTTGCATATAGGAGCTATAATTTAAAGAGTTTGCTTAGAGACCTGATGCTTATGCTAAGATATTCTCCATGATTGCTCCTTCATGGCCATGCCCATATCAAAAAAGATATAGGTTGTTTACTATTTGGTCAATCAAAGAAGGTATGCTATTGTGCACAACTTCAGAACGGACACTGTGTGAATCCTTTTCTTGTATTTTATTAATTGTACATTCCATAGAGATACAACAAAGTTATTATATTGTTTGTTGGCCACCTAATGTTAAGTAAAATGTGGGTTACTTAAAATGAAGAGAATATTTTCTTGGCAAGGAAGAATTTTTTTTAGAGTGGAATCAGAACTACAAAAGAGTATTAAATGTTGAGTCAAATGTGTAAGTAATTAGCGTATAATACATATTATTATTGTTAGTTGATAATACTTTGAGTAGTCTGGTCGATGCAAAACTGCAGTAAAATTCCAACTCAGTCTGTTCAAGCCACAAACTGCTGTAAGTTTCCAACTCAGCCTGTTCCAGCCGCAAACTGCCGTAAGTTTCCAACTAAGTTGTTCAAGCCACACATTGCCGTATGTTTTCAATAATAGTCTACTCCAATTACTTGAGAATAACTTTCACATCTTGTTACACTTGATTATAGTTTCCCTATCATTATATCTTTCCTCATGTGTTCTAAAAAAGTAGAAGTTTTAGTCCAGATAAGCCATTGCTAAGTGTGGTTTATATGGTCAAATTAAATTTATTGGAAATATTACGCTCTGAATTTATATCCGACTTATTAAACTTATAATAGATTTGTACTCACTTGTACTGCTTATATAGGACATCATAGTCCACTTCCTACATCATAGGAAGTCGGTTACACGTTCATGTATTTTCTTTCTTATTTTAAGATTTAGTTATTGTGTTAATTTAGGATTCTTGATTGTGTTGTTGAGTCAATCTAGGATTCTTGATAGGATTTCAAATTTAGTTATTGAGTCAATTTATGATTATTGATTTAGATAAAATTTCTAATTTAGTTGATTGAGTAAACTTAGGATTCATGATTTAGATAGGATTTTTATTCTTTAGTTTAGTATATATAGAGAGATTGCCATGGCTTATAATTTATCTTATTATCAAACAAATCCATATATGAAGTCTCTCTCAAAACCCTTATATTCTTCTTCTCAACTCAACCACATCTTCCTCTAAACCTCATCTTATTATGCTCTTCTCAACTCTGCGATCTCTGCATAATGTTTATCCAACTTACTTCTACATCAAGTAATATCAGAGCCAAACCTTTTTGATCTTTATCAAGAAGACATTCTACCCTCTTTCTTTTTTCATTTTCCTTCTGCAAACAATTAAAAAGAAAAAAAAAGAAAGAAGAAAAAAGAAAAAAAAATATGGGGTCAGAATTTGTTACCAAAGATATCTTCAAGAAGCTTTGAATTAACTTAAACAAGAGTTTGATTTTGATGTTATGAAAAAGATGATAGAGTAAATTCTAAAACAAACCTGCCCTCCCACCCAAACTCATGGCAACAAGGACCAAGAAGATGCATCAAGGGCAACAGATTCATCCGCGACAAAGACGGATCCAAAGTTGAATATTGATCTTGTGGAATCGCTTGTTCATGGCAATCAAATTCCAGAGGATGTTTTATAGAAGATGGGTAAGAAGAAACAACATGAGGAATTCATCAATCTTCCTTACAAAAAGAATACTTTTGTTTCACCATCAAATAGCTCGATGGGTTCTACTCTTGATTATAAAAATAAGGAAGATGATTTTATTAAAGCTGCACAAGAGAAACGATGGGATGATGACAAGCATCTTAAACAAGGGCCGAGTCGTATGGAGCTTTACTTGAGTATAAACTCAAAGTGGATATTCCAAACTTCAATGGAACATTCAATAGCGAAGCTCTATTAGATTGGTCTTATGAGGTTGAAACTTTCTTCAAATTCATGGAAGTATCTGATAGTTCAAAGGTGAAGTTAGTCGCTTATAAACTTAAAGGAGGAGCCGTCGCATGGTGAGAAATACTATCAGAAGATCATGACAAGAATAAGAAACCTCCTATGTCATGTCCCGATTCCGGAGGACCAAAAGTTATAACTGGGTGTGATGTCGTGCAAGCCTAAGTTGCGCTTGCACAAGGCCAAGGCTTGTAAAATAATAAAATAAGCTATTCAGAGTTAGAAGCAGCGGCATAATAATGCAGAAAATGAATGAATACTATGGTATAAGGAACAATTGAATTCTTTATTGATATCTTTGAAATGATTACAAGGCTGTCATTACATTGTCAATTGGTTACACCTCTATTGAGAAATACAGAATACAACTACATCATTCCATACATTACATTCCTTTATACAAAAAATATCTCAAGCTACTCAATGCATCTCAAGGCATCTCCTGATTTTTGGCTCCTGATGATGATGATATGTTATCGCTTCTTTGAGCAATCCACCACCTGCGGACAGAACTGGTGCGGCGGTGGGAGGGGGGGTCAGCACTTTGCGAAAGCACCAGTGAGTTTAAAATCAACGAATAGAAGCAAAACCCTCTTTTAATGTTATAAAACATAGCATTAATAGTGATATTGCTACTTTTACCTATGTTCATTTCATGCTATACAGAATCATAGTTAGTTTACACTTCTTTGAAAACATTTTTGAAGATCACCTTTTATATTCTTTTCAAAGCATACAGTAGGGACAAGTCATGCACCATATTTATTTTATTTCTATTTCGTTGTGCGCAACCTGTCGTGAGCAATATTCGTTAACTTAAGGACACGCATCAACATTCATTTATTCAATTCTTCTATGAGCATGATACTATCATTTCTTGTGAAGTAACTTCTTTTTGTACTAGTACGCACGAATGTTAGGAGCTGTGACTCTACTTCAGCATCTTACCCCAACATACACGAGTACTAGCAATAGTTCATACGAACAGGAAAGAAACATTTCATATAAACAGAGACTATTCTTAGAGGAAGCATATAAAGGGATATACTATAACGATATTACTTAAACAGTGATTCTTAACCTTTGTCGGACGGTTATCCCTACAACAGACATCACTACCAGAATAAGTCAAATTAGTGACATATAGAAACGTCGCAAAATGGCCTAAAAATGTCGCTAAAAAATTAGCGACGTTTTAATGAAGTCGGGTTTAAGCTAGTCGCTGACAGAAAAAATATTGCAAAACGTCACTATAGCGACGTATTTGCGTCGCTAATATTTTTCAGATTAGCGACGTTTAGTGACTCAACGTCGCTAAATTAGCAACGTGTTTGTGTGTCGCTAAACATCGCTAAATTTTTTTGTCTAGTGACGTTTTGCAACACATTTAGCGACGTTTTATTGACCTGACAAATACTGCCATGACAGCAATTTAGCGACATTCAGCGATGTATTTAGCGATGTATTCAGCGATATATTTAGTGATATATTTAGCGACGTATTTAGCGACGTATATAAACGTCGCTAAATTTTTTATGAAAAAATATAAAAATGAATATAAAATGGTTTCCAAACCAATCTTTCTACAGTTTATGAATTTTCAATTTATATAAATAGACCCGGAGCAATCCTCCGTGAATTCCCTAGGTTCGCCGACCCCTTGGTGGAACACTCAACATCGGTAAATCAACATACATTTAATATGAATAAAATAAATACACAGACTTATAATAGTTCATAAAAATAAACAGACCCGGAGCAACCCTCCGTTAAATTTTCTGGGTACGAAATATCACAAAAGTATATAAAATATCACAATCACACAATAAACACAAAATAAAAGTATCACAGTCACACAAAAAGCACAATATAAAAGTATCACAGTCACACAATAAGTACAATAAAAGTATCACAGTTACACCATAAGTCTTATCCAATTTCTCAATCTCTCAAGAAAATTCAATACGCTGGGCATAACCCAGTCCCTCAGATACTTCGCATAAGCAACGTCTAGGTGATCAATCTTCGCTATAGGTGCTGGGTGACTGGAACTCCCCCTCTGAGCTGGTGCCTGCCTAACGGTAGGAGGTACCACTTCCTCCTTAACAGTAGGAGTTGCCACTTCCTCCTTAACAAATGATTCCAATTTAACAGTAGGAGGTATCACTTTCTCCTTAATAGTCACTTCCTCCTTAACAGTAGGATGTACCATTTTCTCCTTAATAGTAGGAGGTACCACTCTCAAGCGACGTGCACGTGCTCAGGTCATGGGTGCCATCTGGTAAGATAGATGAAAATAAAGAATATAATTGATAACATATATAAATATATGGATCTATATAGTTAAAATAGATGTTACATTCCACATTAAAAATATAGTACATGTATTGGTATCAGCCATATCGGGTCGGTATCGGCCGTACTAAGTTCAAACTCGTCCTCTTTTCCAAGCTTTGGTGCCACACTGGATAGAGTTGAATGGGGATGGTGTTATATATATATATATATATATATATATATATATATATATATATATATATATATTCAAACAACAACAACAAAATATGCATTGTAGTTTTCTAGAGGTCTCATAATAATCTTTATTTTTGTAATTAATGTAACAATTATTGTGGCAGCATACAAGTTTACAATATCCAATATTACACAGTGGTATACATAGACAAGCCAAAGATCATCTAATTGTTTAATTACCAGGATGCCATAAATCACTGAGAAGCTATAATCATCTGGTCCAGAAATTTCCAGGAGACAAAAATTACCAAGGTGGACATTGCCTCAAATAATAAGGTTAGGGACAAAGTAGTCCCATTTCAATACACCAATTTAAGGGTAGTTCTGTTGGATGGTAATCAAACAACTACATATTCTGTTGCTGGAAGACGAGTACAAGGAAATGAATGCAAAATAATTTCCTTTTGTTATTGCCGATGATTGCTTTTCTTTAATTGTTAGAAAGAAAAATTGAGAAAAAAACTACGAAAATATTTTATCTATATTTCTATTACCTTTCCTGTCTCTTTCTTTACAATTAATTGAACAAAACAGAAACCTCATTATCTATTAACATAGTTTGCAATATCGGCCGATACCAATACAGTTCGGCATGTCCCGATCCGAGACCGACTGATAGCAACATTGAGGGTCACTTTTCTAGTCAATTCGGCAAAGAAAATTGAACGAAAAGGCAAATTAACAAGGGTGAAAAAAGCATAGTAAGGTTGTAAAAGAAGAAAACTTATCTTTCGAAGGTAAACCAATCAACAAGGGTAACTAGTATTTCATTCAATTTCAAAACTACTAAAAATAACACTTGGAAATACTTAAAATTATGCCTAAATGTATAAAATATTCCTTCTAAAATTATAATAATTTATTAATAATTATTTGATTTTTGATACCAAAAATTCGATATTCTGATCCGAAACCACCGATATACTGTCGATAACGCCGACCGTGATACTCATAGTAAGGGTCCGATGCCGATTCTGATATCGATACTGTGAACCCAACTTAATTTATGATCCAATGGACATTGGTAGCCACTATTGTATATGATATCTAACACTGTAATTTTTAGCATCAAACTATAGTACCTTCCGGAAGATAAAAATATATTATATAAGAATACAAGATTTCCAGTATAACAAACAACATTATTCTTCCAATAAAGGTGCCTTACATGAATATTAGCCAGCGACATGACATGAACGAAATTATAAACTTTATACAGTGGACAACTGACCATGCGATAATATGAAATAAATCAGTTGAGAGAGGGGTCGATGAAGGTGGACTACGCCGGAGGGGAGGAGTCACGCCGGAGGGGGAGGAGCCGCGTCTGGGGTCGCATGTGTCGGGGTTGGGGGATGAACACGGCCGCGTCGTGGTGGGGGGCGAGGGAGGCCGCCGTGTGTCGTGTCTGTCTCAGTGTGTGTGTCTGTGACAGTGTGTCGTATGTCATGTGTGTGTCAGTGTATATGTGTGTCTCTGTCAGGGTTTGTCTGTGATAGTGTGTGTGTTGTGTCTGTGTCAGTGTCATATAGTGTATGTATCTGTGAGAGAGAGAGAGAGATATAGAGAGAGAGATAGGGTTAGGGCTTACCTAGAGGAGGAAGAGGAGGAGAAGCCCGAGGTCGTCGGAGGGGAGGAGTGTCACGACCCGCACCCGGTATAAGGGCACGAGAGCGTGGGTACGTCCAGCCTACGCCGCAGCATCGGCGGTAGAACGCTGTCTAGGTCAAGTGCTATCTAGATAATCTCACACTAGTATCCAACTCCATAAGGAGACACGGATAACACTAAAATAAATCTAGAAATACTCAATCACAACTACAGCACGATAGGAAATGAAGAAATAAAAGAATACAGCACAAGTCTAATGATAACATAACATACCTGCAATCCTTAACTTCCAATCCCCAAGTGTCAGAAACCAGTCTACTAATGTCACAGTCTGGAAAAATATTTTCCAGTCAGGAAGGAGCAAAGTACATCTCTAAATAGCAGTTCTATATAAATGACATAAACTATGTAGCAGTTCTAGATGAAAACATACCAGATGCATGTATAAGTACGAGAAATGTACAATGAGAGAAGTACTGGAAATGCTGTAAGTAAATGCAGGAAAAGAAACAATATGTCCATGAGTAAGAATTCTATGACTAAGTGTGTGAGTACTAGCTTTAACATGTGATCGGCTTGGGAACTTGATCAGGCTGGTTACATGTGATTAGCTATGATTCATGGAAGGTCAGGCTAACCGTTGGTTAGCTATGATGCAGGGAGAGGTCAGGCTAATCACACGTAACAGCTATGAGGCATGGAGATGGTCAGGCCGCACCCGACGTAAGATGTGGGGTGAGCTATGATGCATGGATAGTTGGGTATGATCACATATCTACACTAAAATACTCCCCAAACCCCCCCGACTGGTATAGTAGATCCAATCATGGTACGCTATGGCACGGGATTCCCTAGGAAGGTAGCAAATCTCCCCGGGAAATCAGTGTCTGTACATGCACAAGATAACAAGGAAAACAAGTCTCGTACAAGCTACACCATGAATAAGGAATAACATCTCATGACGAGATCCGTGTATACCAATCCGTGTAACCAATGTGTCGGGAACATGGATATTTACACTAGATACAGTGAACATAGGAGATATCATAAATTAGAAACTAATCAGAGAATGTACTTGCCTTGGGTCCTTAGCTGGTAAAACCAATGTCCTGTTCCAGAGTATCCCCTGGGTAACCCAACAGTCCTATAAACATAACACAAGCAAACCATATTCGCATCAGATGCTACACTAACACAGTCAAAAATACTGGTCTCAGGGCCATGTCAGGCAGGGCACTAGTCAACTAGGGTCATCTAGTAGGGACACGTATATAATATACATTACACTTATTATACTTACAATATTTATACATGCACCAATTTAAATATATTTACAATATATATATATCTTTTAAATACATATTTGATTTATACTAGTTGAACATTATATCTGTATACTCATACATATGCTAAAATACCTTTTTAAAATATATATATATATAAATACTAAATTGATTACATATACTAGAAATACGTATTTACGTATATAAATCATTTCGAACTTATTTTGAACAATATTTTCAAATAAAAGTTTATTTATAAAAACTAGAATTTATGTAAAAGCCAATATTTTTCATTTATGGTAAAATCGGTCACCGATCCAATAAACTAATTTTTGAACTCATTTTATTATTGAAACTATATTTTTAATAATAATATAAAACCCAAGATTTATTATATTTAACATAATCAAAAACCTTTTAATTTAATACGTAAAAATGAACTAATTACATGAAATCACTAAACTAATTATGTGAAAATACTAACTAATTAATTAATAGTTACTAACTAATCAATAATTAATTACTGATTAATAAATTATTAAAACTTAATTACTGAATAATTATAACTAATATAATTAAACTAATTACATAAAATTAGCTAATTACATATACTAAACCAATTACATTTATTTACTACATCAATTACAAATTAACTAAACTAATTATAAAAAATACTAAACTAATTAATTGATATTTACTAACTGGTTTTAATAATTTAATTAAACTAATTATAAATTAACTATTACAATTCATTAACTATACATTAACTTAAACTAATTACAATGAAATTAACTATTATATATATATTTATTAAACTATTTTATTAACACTTAAACTAATTACTTATATATTGATTATTAACTAATCAAATCATTAATTAATTAACTAATAAATTATAATTAACTAACTAATAATAATTAACTAATCACATACTTAACTAATAACCTATACAAATCGTTAAACACAGAGCAAAGAGGGAAAGGGAAGAAGAGGCTCACCCGAGGGTCTCGGCGTCGACGGAGGAAAAGCTCGCCGGGCAGGGCGGCGGCGGCGGATCTCCGAGCTCGGCGGCTTCGACAGACCCGAGGCGGCGCTCGAGGATCTGGGCGGCTGTTCGAGGGCAGCTGCGGGCTGAGTTCGACGACGCGGCGGCTTCGAGGCGGTCGGCGGTCTGCAGCGACGGCGTGGAGCTCGAGAGCAGCGGCGGCGGCGTTCGGCGCTCGATGAGGCGGGCTCGGCGCTCGATGAGGCGGGCTCGGCTCAGCGGCGGACTTCGACGACGTCGGCTCCGGCGGCGATCTAGTCGAGAGACTCCAGGTGGTGGTGGCAGGCGGCCAGATCGAGGAGGCGGCGGTCTCTGGTTCCAGCGGCGGCCACCGGCTCGGCCTGATCTAGGGTTAGGGTTCGGGGGGTCGGGGTCGATCGTGTCCGAGGCTGGACACGACGGGGGTGTACTGTAGACGTGTCCGGTGTTGGACACGGGTGATGCTGTGTACAGTGGTGGATGTGGAGGTGGTGTCCGGGTGTGTCGGACACGGAAAAGCTGGTTGTAAACTGTAAATCTGGACACAGGAAAAGAAATGGATATGGTGGGACACCCGGGGTCGGACCCGAGGCCGTCACGGCTGACACGGTGATGCTGGACACACGGACACGAGCACAAAATGGTGATGATGGCTTGTGGGAATTTTGTGGAGGCTAGCCAATGAATTGAAGATTAGGGTTTCTAGGGAAATGTGAGAATGAGAACCTAAATAGGGAGAGATGGTGTGGGATAAAGGGTTGCGGGTTGGCCCAATGATGAATGGCCCAGAATTAATTAAACGGGTTTTACATGTGGGAAAAAATGAGGGTGCAAAAAGGGGAGACAGTAAACTGATAAATTTAAATAGAAAAGAAATTTAAGAAAATGTTTTTAAGAGGCTTTCAAAGGCTGACTGATTAAATTAGCTACGAATTAACTTCATTTTACAAAACCTTAGAAAATATGTAATTTGTTTATTTACTATTCCAAAATGGATATGAAATTTTATTATGAAAACAACTAGTCCTATAATAATTTCATCAATAAAAATTTTATTATTTCAAGCCAATAAACATTTGAAACTAGAAAATATATATTATTATTTATTTATTTATTTTGTAATACATCGACATTTAGAAAAATGACTTTTATAAAAGATTTTTAAATTACCTTCTAAAATCAGACATCGTTCAAAATCAAGTAAAAGTTTTCAAGGAGAAATATTTTATAAAACTTGATATTTTAAAATAAATTAAATCTAATTATTTTGGAAATTGGAAATCGGAGGTTACAAGTCTATCCACCTTAGAAAAATTTCGTCCTCGAAATTTTAGGGATGGCTAGAATAGAAAATTTGGTTGTTCATAATGATGAATATATCATTAAAGAAAATATTTCTATAAGGAAAATATTTACCAAACAGCAGAAAACATGAAGAAAAAGAAAATAAGGTTTAAGATAGGAGTAACTTGAAGGAATCATGGCTCGGCCTTGAATCCTCTAGAAAGTTTAGATTTTGGGAAGTAGACACGATTACTAAAATAGATAATTGGAATAATGCACGTTACCTTTCAAAGTAACTAAATCAAGGAAGACCCAGTATAATTAATGATATAGACATGAAAGTTATAGCTAATTTGAAAGATACGGTCAACAATATGATTTAAGAAACTTAAATACATCCTCCAGAATGTAATCAAGAGACATCTAATCGCCTTTCTTGATTCTAGGAAAAAGAGTAGTCTTTACTACCTTCTGAAAATAATCCTTCCTTTTTATCCTCGTTCATCTTACTTTTCTCAATCTTGTGATTCATCATTAACTAATTCTATAAAAGTTCCAAATTCCACAAACTTTATTAGATTAGATCTTAGAATTTCTGAATCAAAAGCCTTATCATCAAATTCGAGTTGTTTATCTTAACATCAACTATACCTCGATTATTTTCTTCGATTTCAAATGTTACTGTCAGGGTCAAGATTTAATTTAAATCACAACCTCAATATACCATGATCTTACCTTACGACCTTCAATTATATGATCCCATAATCCATCGTATTATAATCCTCTTTACCATGAGCTTCATTTCATTCCATATTTCTTTATCCGTATGTATAATGTTTCCGAAATTTGAACTAATATTATTTTTTTTTTTTTTTTTCATCCTCTGAATTTATTATCCCAATGTAAAATTTTTATTACTCAAATCCTCAATATTTTAATTGAATTCCAGTCGTATCATAATCTCCTCAAATTTTGAGTAATAACTAAATACAAAATTTACTATCCAATCCTTTTAATTGAAATCCAAATCAATGCATATTTATAAAACTTAAAAATCTGCATCCCAAAATTTAACTTTAAACACTCATCAATCATCTAACTCAAATTCAATTGATGCTTATTCCAATCTAATTCCTCATCCCAAGAATTTAATTTGACACTATTCCATTTACGATTTTATTTCCTGCTTTTCTTTTTCCTCAAATACTCAACGATGCGATGCTTCCAGTATCTTCAATGCAACATTCATAATATATAAAGTTTCTATCTTGCAATCAAATAGATAAAATGATAGTCTCTCGAATTTCTCAAATTTTAAATAATCAATTTAATCATATCAAGACCTCCTTAAAATTAATAAATCCTCAAATTTTTGGCTCTGTCAATTTCTTAATTCTCCCTTTAAGTAAATGTTTGTCCTCGAATTTCAATCATACCTCGATTTTCATAAAATCAATGATCCATCAATTCCGTTATAACAACCCCTAAATTCTTTATTTAATTTAATGCTCATCCACAAATTTAATCCTCTCGTCTCTTTTTGTCAGTCATAACCTCGTCATAGATCTTTACTACAGTTAAATCCTCAACAATCAAGTCTAAGAGAATTCTTCCTACAACCATACAACATGCAACCTAAGGGAAATATGTATGATCATGGTGTCTTTTGTCATGGTATTACAGTCTCTGTATCAGGGGTACTACTAACTACATTATAACAAGAACTCATGCATACAGCTACGGTACTAAGGTATCAATCAATCAGAAGACAACAAGAATATGAGGAAAGAAAAGAAAGAACCTGCTTAATATATACTTGCACTATCTTCTAACAAACACTTAACTCTAGCACATTAACAAATTCCTATTCGTGTACACTGGTACCCATATCAACTAATCATATTTTAATATTCATATCTACCAAAAATTAATCCTCCAAATAATCGTCAAGGTTTAACTTCCCGATCAACTTAAAATAAAATGCATATGCCTCCTCAATATTAGATACTTCACATCGAAATAAAATTTAATCACTTCTAAAATCTTTGTAGCCTTAACTATGTTTAGTGAATCAAATTTAAATCCTCAATATTTTAACAACATAAAATCTCAACTCCTTAAAAATTCTGAAAATTTAAAATTCATTTCCACCTTTTAATTTATAACTCCTCAATGTACATATTAGTGCTCACGGTCTCTGATACTCAAGGTGCACTCAATACCTCTATTGTCTAGAACTGTGTACTAAATTTGTACTGCCCGAATCACTTGCACTATTACCTCCAATGATCAAAGTTATCATCAACTGTGTTTTCCTTCATGATTTCAATTATGTCAATTGGTATATCATCTAATTATCAACACACAGAGTGCTTACTGTTATTAACGTCATCCTTGACTAATTCTCGATATAGAATCATTAGCACTCTTGGTATTATATCACTAGTTGCATTAATGGATTATCTCATCAAGCTCATTAGACTCATGATCACCTGTATCCTCTATAACACTCATATTTCTTTACTCTCATGGGTATGTGTATGGTTCCTCATCTCGATGGTTGTATATGTATTTCCTTCAATCCTTTAAAGCCTATTAAACTAATCCGTGATACGCTTCACAACTTCCATTACTAATCCTGATATTTCTCTACTTATGACATCTCATTAAACCCTTTATAAATATACGTTTCTTTACCTTTAATATTTTCGATATCAATCATCAAATTGGACATCATTTTCCATAAATTCTTAACACAATTCCTGGATAGTTAATCATTTACATAGATCACTCAATTACATAATCATGATTATCCAGGACGGTTAATTGGCTCTGACACTAACTCTGAGAACTATCACTGATACTCTATACTCTCCTTAACTCTCAGTCTCTAATGACACTACTCCTAGAATCATTGGTACAAGGTACTATGCTAAGGGCTAACTCTAGATTAAAGCCTACTGTTCACATGTCCAACTAAGAAACACTTACAACTCACTAGCAACACAGTCAATACTAATACAAGACACAAACAAAATTACAAGCCACTAATTATCATACTTAACAAGAAATCCTCAAGGAATAGGAGCTCAAAGACTGAATTGAGGACAGAAGGTATCTTTACTGCTAGTAAAGAAAGAAGTGGTGGAACAAAGTCCTGGAATAACAGAAATAGATAAGTCTTGAGATGATATTTTAAGAACCAATTTAGGATACAACCTGATAATCATACACGTCTGTCTGAAATCATGACACTCAGAATCCTCGCCACGCCAGTAAGCATAGATGCGATAAACGATAGGTTTCGTAACTAAGGTATGCACTCTATAATCATGTCGTCCAGAATCTTCGCCACGCCAACCGGTATGGCTGCGAAAGACCCTAAGCTTCATAACTATAGTATGTACATCCAAGTCAGGTCCCTACGTTCTCGTCACCACAGCTAATATGGCTGCGATAAATTCTAGGTTCCATAACCAAAGTAGACGTTTTACCTTCCTCACTGTCCTCATCAATATATGTCATCAGATGATACCATAAATCCTAGTCCGTAAAAATTCATCTCAATTTGAAATCAACTCAACAACGATACCAAGAATTAAAGCTAACGACTGGTCAACAAGAATCAAACTCAACAATGATACCGAGATTTTAAATTTTAAAACTGCTCAACAAGAATCAAGTTCGGTAACAACAAGCGTGAGCGGACGGAAACAAGGAAAGATTTAAATTAAAAATAAGATTCTCATGGGGTCATCCCAGGAAATCTTTCAAGAATTTGTGATTGAGTATCCTCTCTCATCCTAGTATCCTATGTCCTATATTCAATAGCAGGTACGCAGTAGTATAACAAGGATGCCACACTACTACGACATCGCACATCTCGCGAAGTCAGACCTGTATGGGCCACCACTAAAATGTGTCACGACCCGCACCCGGTATAAGGGCACGAGTGCGTGGGTACGTCCAGCCTACGCCGCAGCATCGGCGGTAGAACGCTGTCTAGGTCAAGTGCTATCTAGATAATCTCACACTAGTATCCAACTCCATAAGGAGACACGGATAACACTAAAATAAATCTAGAAATACTCAATCACAACTACAGCACGATAGGAAATGAAGAAATAAAAGAATACAGCACAAGTCTAATGATAACATAACATACCTGCAATCCTTAACTTCCAATCCCCAAGTGTCAGAAACCAGTCTACTAATGTCACAGTCTGGAAAAATATTTTCCAGTCAGGAAGGAGCAAAGTACATCTCTAAATAGCAGTTCTATATAAATGACATAAACTATGTAGCAGTTCTAGATGAAAACATACCAGATGCATGTATAAGTACGAGAAATGTACAATGAGAGAAGTACTGGAAATGCTGTAAGTAAATGCAGGAAAAGAAACAATATGTCCATGAGTAAGAATTCTATGACTAAGTGTGTGAGTACTAGCTTTAACATGTGATCGGCTTGGGAACTTGATCAGGCTGGTTACATGTGATTAGCTATGATTCATGGAAGGTCAGGCTAACCGTTGGTTAGCTATGATGCAGGGAGAGGTCAGGCTAATCACACGTAACAGCTATGAGGCATGGAGATGGTCAGGCCGCACCCGACGTGAGATGTGGGGTGAGCTATGATGCATGGATAGTTGGGTATGATCACATATCTACACTAAAATACTCCCCAAACCCCCCCGACTGGTATAGTAGATCCAATCATGGTACGCTATGGCACGAGATTCCCTAGGAAGGTAGCAAATCTCCCCGGGAAATCAGTGTCTGTACATGCACAAGATAACAAGGAAAACAAGTCTCGTACAAGCTACACCATGAATAAGGAATAACATCTCATGACGAGATCCGTGTATACCAATCCGTGTAACCAATGTGTCGGGAACATGGATATTTACACTAGATACAGTGAACATAGGAGATATCATAAATTAGAAACTAATCAGAGAATGTACTTGCCTTGGGTCCTTAGCTGGTAAAACCAATGTCCTGTTCCAGAGTATCCCCTGGGTAACCCAACAGTCCTATAAACATAACACAAGCAAACCATATTCGCATCAGATGCTACACTAACACAGTCAAAAATACTGGTCTCAGGGCCATGTCAGGCAGGGCACTAGTCAACTAGGGTCATCTAGTAGGGACACGTATATAATATACATTACACTTATTATACTTACAATATTTATACATGCACCAATTTAAATGTATTTACAATATATATATATCTTTTAAATACATATTTGATTTATACTAGTTGAACATTATATCTGTATACTCATACATATGCTAAAATACCTTTTTAAAATATATATATATATAAATACTAAATTGATTACATATACTAGAAATACGTATTTACGTATATAAATCATTTCGAACTTATTTTGAACAATATTTTCAAATAAAAGTTTATTTATAAAAACTAGAATTTATGTAAAAGCCAATCTTTTTCATTTATGGTAAAATCGGTCACCGATCCAATAAACTAATTTTTGAACTCATTTTATTATTGAAACTATATTTTTAATAATAATATAAAACCCAAGATTTATTATATTTAACATAATCAAAAACCTTTTAATTTAATACGTAAAAATGAACTAATTACATGAAATCACTAAACTAATTATGTGAAAATACTAACTAATTAATTAATAGTTACTAACTAATCAATAATTAATTACTGATTAATAAATTATTAAAACTTAGTTACTGAATAATTATAACTAATATAATTAAACTAATTACATAAAATTAGCTAATTACATATACTAAACCAATTACATTTATTTACTACATCAATTACAAATTAACTAAACTAATTATAAAAAATACTAAACTAATTAATTGATATTTACTAACTGGTTTTAATAATTTAATTAAACTAATTATAAATTAACTATTACAATTCATTAACTATACATTAACTTAAACTAATTACAATGAAATTAACTATTATATATATATTCATTAAACTATTTTATTAACACTTAAACTAATTACTTATATATTGATTATTAACTAATCAAATCATTAATTAATTAACTAATAAATTATAATTAACTAACTAATAATAATTAACTAATCACATACTTAACTAATAACCTATACAAATCGTTAAACACAGAGCAAAGAGGGAAAGGGAAGAAGAGGCTCACCCGAGGGTCTCGGCGTCGACGGAGGAAAAGCTCGCCGGGCAGGGCGGCGGCGGCGGATCTCCGAGCTCGGCGGCTTCGACAGACCCGAGGCGGCGCTCGAGGATCTGGGCGGCTGTTCGAGGGCAACTGCGGGCTGAGTTCGACGATGCGGCGGCTTCGAGGCGGTCGGCGGTCTGCAGCGACGGCGTGGAGCTCGAGAGCAGCGGCGGCGGCGTTCGGCGCTCGATGAGGCGGGCTCGGCGCTCGATGAGGCGGGCTCGGCTCAGCGGCGGACTTCGACGACGTCGGCTCCGGCGGCGATCTAGTCGAGAGACTCCAGGTGGTGGTGGCAGGCGGCCAGATCGAGGAGGCGGCGGTCTCTGGTTCCAGCGGCGGCCACCGGCTCGGCCTGATCTAGGGTTAGGGTTCGGGGGGTCGGGGTCGATCGTGTCCGAGGCTGGACACGACGGGGGTGTACTGTAGACGTGTCCGGTGTTGGACACGGGTGATGCTGTGTACAGTGGTGGATGTGGAGGTGGTGTCCGGGTGTGTCGGACACGGAAAAGCTGGTTGTAAACTGTAAATCTGGACACAGGAAAAGAAATGGATATGGTGGGACACCCGGGGTCGGACCCGAGGCCGTCACGGCTGACACGGTGATGCTGGACACACGGACACGAGCACAAAATGGTGATGATGGCTTGTGGGAATTTTGTGGAGGCTAGCCAATGAATTGAAGATTAGGGTTTCTAGGAAAATGTGAGAATGAGAACCTAAATAGGGAGAGATGGTGTGGGATAAAGGGTTGCGGGTTGGCCCAATGATGAATGGCCCAGAATTAATTAAACGGGTTTTACATGTGGGAAAAATTGAGGGTGCAAAAAGGGGAGACAGTAAACTGATAAATTTAAATAGAAAAGAAATTTAAGAAAATGTTTTTAAGAGGCTTTCAAAGGCTGACTGATTAAATTAGCTACGAATTAACTTCATTTTACAAAATCTTAGAAAATATGTAATTTGTTTATTTACTATTCCAAAATGGATATGAAATTTTATTATGAAAACAACTAGTCCTATAATAATTTCATCAATAAAAATTTTATTATTTCAAGCCAATAAACATTTGAAACTAGAAAATATATATTATTATTTATTTATTTATTTTGTAATACATCGACATTTAGAAAAATGACTTTTATAAAAGATTTTTAAATTACCTTCTAAAATCAGACATCGTTCAAAATCAAGTAAAAGTTTTCAAGGAGAAATATTTTATAAAACTTGATATTTTAAAATAAATTAAATCTAATTATTTTGGAAATTGGAAATCGGAGGTTACAAGGAGCCACACCGGAAGGGAGGAGCCGTACGGGAGGGGGCACTCGGGGGGTGGGAAGCCGGAGTAGGGGGGTTGTGGGGGACCCAGGGTTGGGGGGGTTACGGACTGGGGAAGGAGGAGGATGCCGGAGGGGGGGGGGAGGGGGGTTTCAAATTTTTGGGGATCGACATAAAGGAGAAAAATAAAATCCTGAACCCTATATTAAAATGTTTGGTGACGCCATCAATAAATGTCGCTAAACATCGCTAATTAAAAAGTTTGCGCCATTAGCAATGTCGCTAAAAATCAAAAAAATAAACATCGGTAAATACGTCGCTAAATCGAAAAAATCAGTGACGTTTAGTGACGTTAAACAAGCTTAATAGCGACTATTCTGTAAAAAACTGAAGTGCAGTCGCTAAACGTTGCTATGTGTCGCCATCAACGAAATATGGCGACATTTATTTTTGGAGTCGCTCAAGTTTTTAATATTAGTGACATTTTATTAAGAAGTCGCTAAAAATATTATTATTTCATCATATTTTGGTAGTGTATACAAGTTAGCCACAATTTACATATATCAATATTCTCCAGGAACTTCCATCGATCTATATCTCAAGAGACTTGCATCTATATCTCAAGCACTTTACATCTGTAACTCAATGGGCTTGACATATATATCTCAAGGGACATGGCATTTATTGGTTAGGCTTGCAAGAAGGTTGCACCTAGCATGTTATCTTACTACATGATGGCCCACAAGAGTTATTTCTCATGAATTAGCAGCGATGATTCAAGGTTTAGCTCTGGACTAGTACGCATGAACGTCAGGAGCTGCGACTCGGCAACAACATCTCACCCAAACATACATGAACACTAGCAGCTATGATGCAGGGTTCCGCTCTGCACTAATGGACACAATACCCTACTAGATCTCAAGGACCGTCCCTCAGGGTGCTATCACAATCACTTCCGAACCGACCAATTCCCAATGACCCAGGAACCGTTCGAGAGACTATTACCTTGTGCATAAGTTGTCCGAGGCCAATGCAAGACATGCACTTCTATCAGATAAAATTTTATAAGGCACAAATCTGAATAACAAGACCACATTTCCATCTTTTCTTTACTTATCTAATAGTTACACCCCACTAGACCACAAGGACCTTACCTCAAGTTGCACTATTAGTGCCTGCTTTTATCTAATAACACACCCCACTTGATCACAAGGATCATACCTCAGGGTGGCTATTAGTGCCTTTTATCATTTCTTTACAAGACAAGCATTTTCATACAGATCCATCTTTAAAGTAGCGATAACAAAAACATGTTAGAAATCTCAATTTGAGCAAGCATGACAACAGTTCTTTTTTCACCAATAACTAAGCATGTAGTTCTATTCTTATTTAACATATGACAAGGGACATGTTCAAGCATACTTTTACTCTTCTTTATTAGCAATACGATAAGGACATGTATATATTCTTTTACTCTTGTTCATTAGCATGGCAATGGTTTGTTCAATAGCAGTGCCGTGAAACTTAGCATACAATATTCTTTTCTGGTCATGGCATGGCAGGGTTCTTTCATTGACTAGCATACAAGTTCTCTAATTAAGCATACAGGGTCATGTTCTATTATTCTTTTTATGAACATTAATCTTTTTAGCAACAAGAAATTATAAAATCAGATTCTTTATTAGGCGTAAAGTAATCAGAGAATGCAGTTCTGTCCACTCACCAAGATCAATCGTCTTCTGTTTTAACAAGGAGCTCTTCGTGAAGGCTCCTTCTCGAGCCAACAAACCAATATTTCTTGTTACATAGTGCCAATGCGGAGCGGAGAACTACATAATTCACACTTGGGAAAGGATAAAAAAAAATTTAATTTGAGAGAAGTTTTTGCCAAAAGATTACAAGCAACAACTTTATTGCATGGTTTGTCAAAGGTCTAAAGGCATTATTCAGAATACGGGTCTCTACACTCCTTTACCAGTTCTAGATGCTCCTTGGGTTGATGTTAGCATGGATTTTATCTTGGGATTACCTCGTACACAGAGAGGTAATAATTATATTATGGCTGTAGTTGATTGATACTCAACGATGGTTCACTTTATTGTTTGCAAAAAGACAACAGATGCCTCCAATGTTGCTTCTGTATGATAGGGCAAGTATAATCACTCTAGAGGGGGGTGAATATAGTGTGTGCAAAATACTAATCCAATTTAAAACTAAGGCAATAACCAACTTGAAAGTAAATGCGAAAATATATACGAAAATAAAATAGAGTCGAATTACCAACTTATGAACTTGCTATAATAAGTAAAAGTAAGACTAGAGTAGTAGCAGAGTATAAATAAAGTAAATTAAGTTCAGAAGATAAACTAAAATGCCGAGATTTTATTCCGGGTTTTCTCGTGGTGGACTAGTCCAGGCCCGAGAACTCTTGCTTGAGTTAATCCACTATTTATGAAATAGGGTACACCATAAATTTTGATCTGAAAGCTTGTAACTTCTTACAACACAAGTTTTGATCCGAAGTTCTCGCTGACTTCTGACAGATACGCACTTTGATACAAAGTGCATGCTGACTTCTAACTTTGGAGAATGCTAACTGAATTTTTTTGCTAGTATAACTCGAACACACTTCTAACCAAAGACACACTTGGCATTTAAAAGGGTTAAGTTGCCCTTGGAGAATAATATGGTTTAAGCTTAGATGATAGGAAAGTTAAGGCTTGAAAGAATGATAGTGTTACATTTTTTTGGAATGGTGAAAATTATTCTTTATTTATAGGCTTTTTTCTAACTGAGTTCGGTCAGAGTTCGGATTCCCTAATGTTCATAAATTCGAACATTGTATCCTGGACTCGTGGAAGAACTGAAGACCAAGGGACTGGACTTGGGTTTGACCGAATTTGGTCCTAGTTCATTCCTAACTCTGGCCGAGTTTTGTCACTATTGTTCCAGAACATAGCTTACAAGTTTAGGTCCAGTTTGAGTTTGGTTTTGACTGGGTTTTGGGTAGGCTTATTTCAGTAGATTTGAGTGCCATCTAGTTGCCATGTACGACTTGATTTATATAAGTTCTAGATCCAAATATAGTACAAAAATAAAGAATAAAATAGAAAGACTAAAATATTAAAGATGACTGTAGCAGGTATCTCTCGGTAGATGTAGCGTCACCGTACTTTGTAGCAGTCCATTGTATTAACTCTGGTTACGTCGATTATCAGAATCAGGTTGGACTGTGAATATACTGAGCCAACAATCTCTCCCATTATGATAATTGATAAACTATACAAATACAGTTCCTGATACTGTAACTTCGATATGATGCGAGGATGCGAGAGAAACTGAACGAAGTTTTAAAACCACTTACAACACTCCTCCGTAGTACTTGTTCTGAACATTCTTCGGAGTATCGGTGTTGTTGGCTTGTTCTTTGCGCTCCCTTTATGCATAGATTTATAGATTTTTTCCCTCATTGTCACTTATCAAAAAGGAGTAACTCCACCAAAATTTATTACGAGACAAAAACAGAGAGAAATATACAATATGATATAAGAGAGAAACAATACTTTGATCATTTTAATCATGCTATTAGTTAACTACATGATAGAAAAGTTTTAGTGCTTCCATCCAATATATATTAACTATCAAATAAATCATTCTAAACATGAGAAATTGTATGTGTTAAACATATGAACTATAATAATTTCCATATACCAGCAATAGGTTATGAATTATCTATATAATATTTTACTAATTAAACTAAACAACAAGAGACTAAAATCCGTAGATAATAAAACTTTTTAGACTAAACTAAATTTACTACAACTGACAACAGAAATTCACTAGAAATAAAAGCATACATAGTTCAAAATAAAACTAGAACATCAAAAGTAGTAGAAAGCTAAACTCTAGAACTAAGAATTCCTGAAGAACAACACCAAGCTAATGGTCGTCACATGTTTTAGCATCATATGCTAATCGGTTTGGATCATAATATGTCGCAGTAGGATCTAGGTACCTCTAAATAAAAGGGATCATGAACTGGTGGATCATAGTATGTTGAAGCAGATATCCAACATGAGAGGGATCACGAACTGGTGGAAATGGTCCGGTTGGGTGCTGAGACATGGAGTACTGAATATCTGCTACGGTATTATCTGTAGCACTAGCGACCATGGTTAATCATTAATCCTAATCGTGAAAATGAATGTTCAACAACGTATATTGCTCATGGAAACGTGTTCAGATTATCCCATCTTGCAATCAAAACCAATCCTGAATCAAATCCTGGATAGAATCCAGAGTAGCAAGTGGGGCAGGTGCAGGGTCATCAGGTATAGGTGCAGGTGCAGGTAGGGGAGGTGCATCAGGTTGACTAGGTAAGTCAGCTTCAGCAGGAGGTGCAGGAGCACCAGCAGGTGGTAGAGATGGAGATGAACTCCTAAGGGTTGTGTGGAGATAGGCTGGCTAAGCCAAGCAATGATAGTCATCCATAGGGATATCAAAATGTGCAAAGATGATGGGCATGTACATCGCATACAATAAGTTATCTTTATTCTTGCGACAATAGATCACAGCTTCAATAATGGTTTTTGGCAAACTAAAAGGAATATCGAAGTATAAATGATACCTTGGAGTCATTTTCAATAATGTAATTTCATCATTAGAAATATTTTTAGATAAAAAGACTGAAAAGACCATGTGATACAATTTATAGAACCAATTGTTCAGGTGTTTATGACGAAGTTGTCCAGGAGGACGAGGATTGGGATTGTACAACGAGTTTCTAAACGAATCATAAGTCGTGCCGTCTTGAAATTCAAATATGGTGATTTTGACTATGGCATTTCCTTTATTAGGAATACGAAGTATCTCTCTTAAATCATCATCATCAAATTGAATGCCATTACCGTCGACAAGTATTCGTATAGTGCCATGTCAATGAGTCAAATTATATTAGAACATACGAATGGCATTGAGGTACGTGTGACGTCATGTCACGACTAGTTCCTCTAAGCCAAGAGCCTAAAAGTAAGGAAGATTTATAATCAAAATACTGTAAGGTTTAATTGGTTTTTGGTGTAGATAGTTAATTCCCAAAAATTATTAAACCACTCAATATAAGCATAAAGGGATGTAAACATATAAACCATCAAAGTCACCTTCCTCGGATGAAAGAGGACAAAACAAAGAGTGAGGAATATCCTCTGGAGGTTGATTGGATGATGAAGCATCACCAACCATTCATTTTTTTCTTCTCAAATAACTTATGAGCCATTAAAATTTGGAAGAGAAAGGAAGAGTTATACCTCAAACAAAATAAAGAATGTGGAAGAGAACGTTGAGGGGAACCCAAAAATATAAATTTGAAGGAGAGAAGACCACTTGAAGAAGGAGATCCATACACCTAGTGTTTAGGTTTTAGGAGAAAAGGTGCTGCTCTTGGATGGAAGATGAAGAGAAAATTGGGTTTTGGTTTTAAAAATAGGGTTTAAAATAAAGTGCCAAAAACTCGATTCTAGTTATGACCCTAGGTTTCTAGAGCAGGCCTTAGCCTATTATCGATATCACAAAAAAAATAAATGGGGTAAAGTCGGGTGAACTTTTTTATTAATTGGGAATTGACAAACAGTACAAGAGAATTCCTAATACAAAAATATCTAAGTACAATAAGATCTGGACAAGTGTAATGGTAGAGATCGAGCACTACAACGGCTCATTTGCTCCGTTGACGATTCGAGACCAAGGAGGTTGACTTCAAACGGCACTTCTGTCTTCTTCTCCTTCTCTCTTTTTATTTTTTTTATCCTCTCTCTGTATGTGGAAAACTGCCACTATTTATAGCCATGAGAAGGCCTTGTGTAGGCGCATATACGCTGGTTGCATGTTGGCGCATGACACTACAGGCGCATGCTTTTGTAAGGCTGCCACATGGCAAGATAAGATCTTGGGTTGCTGATGCACATAATACTCATGACACATGTCATGCCATAATTTTGATGGCTGCGATTATACCTTTGGAATACTATCAACTGGCGCATGGGTATTACTAAGGGAGTAGTGGCACATGGCACTACTGGCACAAGAGAATACTGGAGACGTAGTGGCGTATGGCACTGCTAGCACATGGGAACATTAGATACGTAGTGGCCAGCGCATAACATTGCTAGCACATAGAAACGTTTGGCGCATGGAACTGGATCATTTTGGCACATGGGTCTTGATCGTTGTAATGGATGGCTCTTGATTACAGTTGGGCAAGGTAGACATTTTTTATGCTTCTACAAGACCCCCTTAAAAGTTTCTGAACTTTAAACTTTATAAGTTTTTAAGTTCATAATACTTTGAATAGAAGCATGAAGGAGATAGGCGCAGGAACTGCTTCGGTTCATCCGATTATTTGGCATATCAGGTGGTATGGAACATCAAGTTATGTGGCACATCAGATATTCAGCACTGATAGGTCGTTTAAGATTCATCCATTAAATATCATATTTATCCTGCAGTTTAGGCGCCTAGCAATTTGTGCGCCATTAATGGTTCTTTTTGCTATAAATAGAGGGCTAGGGGAGGAAGAATAACACTCCACTCCTTCGTCCCATGTCTCTTCAAAGTCCTAGTAAGAGGAAATCGGTTGAACGGTTTATTGATCCCCTTCCTTTGATTGTCGATCACGCAGCTGTCTTCGATGGAGGTAAGGAGCAAAGCTTTCTGCTTCCCATTCTTGGGTCACTTGGATACTCTGACACTATGTGTTTGTATGGGCAAGAAATCATCTGTTTATGCACAGACACCCCCTTTGGCTTGATGCGCATGGTTGTTGTCGTGAGGCTTCATCCAAAAGATGTGCTATCGGCGAGAGTTCTCCCTCGGTAGCATGGGTTACACTGTCTCCGGACACTCACCTGAGGCATGCGCTGAAGGAGTATGCACGAGCACGCAGTATGAGTTTGTTTGACTCTGTATGGTGACTATTGTACATGTATACTCTGGATTTGGCGATTGTGCACCTTGAGTGCATGTATGGCAAGATTAGCGAGAGTGTGGCAGATTTTCTCACATATGCACGTCTTTTGACATTTGTTTTCTTTGCCAAGATTTTGACTTCTTGTGTGTACTCGTCTTGCGGGGGCTTTCTTGGATCGCTCAAGTCCTAATGGAGCATGGAAGGATATCATAATTATCATTGTTTGTGAAGGATAAGTACATTACTCGGAGGATTATTCGCGATCTTTCACCCTAGCTCACTGTAGATACTCCCCTTACGCGGCCAGGACATGATGTCTGGATCACGGGTTGGTTCTTGGCAGCGCATCTGCGTGGAAGAGATAGGGATAGTTATCCCAAAAGGGATTTCTAGTTGCATCCTTTCACACGAAAGAGTTAGGCTTCTTGGCGCTGTATTACAATCTTCCTTGCTATCCATCAATATGGATACTTTTCTCACATTGTGGCTTGCATTGAGAAGTTTTGCTGAAGTGATAACCAAGATTGCGTTGTGCTACCGCTTTACATGTATTGGTACCAGAAATAACACAGATGGATATCCTTCTTTTCAAATGTACCCATGATCTTGAATATTAATAAAAAAATCCGTAAATAAAATGACTTCCATATGTACTCATTATCTTGAATATTAATGAAAATTTTGCCTTCTTTCCTGTTTAGAACTTTTCTTGTGATGTGGTTATCTGGGATGGAAGTATTATACTAGGGTTACTATAGACATAGTATAACATCATCACGGCGATAAAACTAAGCCCTCTCAGAGGTAGTATGAATGTGATAGGTTAGAGTAGTTCCATTAAAGAAGTTCGGTAGAGACATCATCTGCGATGATAGAGATATTGTGGTATAGAATCAATAGTCAACAAAGTTTGTTTGTGGCTGAGTATGAATATTGGTAAAGTATTTTTATGGAAGGAGAAGGAAATGAGCCAGAGGTAATATGGATATGAATGTTTTCTTTTGATGGGGAACATGGACAGCTCATAGTTCAGAGGTGATATGGATGTGAACCACTTGCTTTTGTAAAAAATTTGTAGAGGTAACAACAAAAGGGATAAGTCAGAAGTAGTATGGACGTGACTCTCTTCTTTTGATAGGAAACACGGCTCATAGTTCAGAGGTGATATGGACATGAACCATTTGCCTTGGAGAAGTTTTGCGTACTTGGGACTCCCGAGTATGGGTAATATATTTGTCCACATGTTACAGATAAAAATGATTGGCTGGAGAAAACATCAACCGTGAATATTATACTTTTATGTCCCTTCGTTGGGGATAGTAATGACACACACACACACATTTTTTTGGGTGCCTAACTTTAGGCATAATACTTCTTTAGGAACTTGTCATTGATTGGCATCATGAGCAAGTCACCATTAGGCTTAACAATCCTATATATGCAGTTGGAGTAGACCGTCTCCACTACAAAGGGGTTCTCCTACTTGGGTTGGAATTTTCCTTCCTTCTTGTGGTTCATGATCATTGGTCTTCTCACGGTTAGGATGAGATCGCCGACCTGGAATGTCCTTTCCTTTACCTTTTTGTTAAACGCCCTGGAGAGTCGTGCTTGATATAGCTTAATGCGCTATTGAGCCAAGAGGTATTTTTTATCAAGTACTTCCAACTCTTGTAGACATCGACAATAGTTGTCTTCGATGGTTAGCCAGTAGATGAGGGCTACTCGGAGAGAAGGAATTTGGATCTCTAGAGGAAGTACAAATTCACTTTCGTACACCAAAGAGAACAGCGTGCTGCCAATAGGAGTTCGGACAATTGGCCTATAGACACTCGCCCAGCTTCTCATTCCAATCACGTTTATTGGCAGAAATAAACTTTTTGAAGATCTTGATGATAGTCTTGTTGAATGCTTTGGCTAATCAATTTGATATTGGATTATAGGCGGTTAAAACTATATTTCGAATTCGGTTTTTATCGTAAAACCGGAAGAAAGCGTGGTTTACGAATTATGGACCGTTGTCATGAATGATCCGGCAGAGCAAGCCGAAATGGTAGATGACATGATATTTCAGGAAACTGATCACGTTGGAGGTTTTTACCTCTGCGAGCGGAACAACTTCTACCCATTTAGTGAAGTAGTATGTAATAGCTAGGATAAACCGATGTCCCTTAGACGAAGATGGATTGATTGGTCCTATGATGTCTGTTCCCCAGGCTTCAAATGGCCAAGACACAATGGTCGGGTATAGTGTCATGCCCCAGTCCCAAAATATCGAGGGACTAGACATGTAGCAATAGCCAGCAGCACACACCGATGGACAAACCCAATTTAATGGATCCATCGGGGCATACTTAATCTGTAATACAACAATAAGTAGGTCCAATGATACAAGTCACAGGCTATTCTAATCTCATCCACAACAGATAATCATAGATCAAATACCAGAATAAATACAAATAAAATAAACTAACAAATCTCAATAAAAGTGTCTCGGAGAATAATCCGAGAATAAGTCTGATACATCAATGCAATAAACTGAAAATAAAATAACTAGAAACAGAAATAAATGAGTATCTCAAGCCAATACTCAGGAGAAGTCCTCTGGCGTAATCTCATCCTCGGGTGTCGGTACAGCTCCTGTATCAGCTCCTTCTGCTGTCCCGTATACCTCGGGATAGATCTCGTCTGCAAATCCTGGGGACATAATCCGGATCCAGGTCCTCAGGGGACATAGCAAGGTACAAGATAATACAAGCCAAAATAAATGCAGTACAGCAAATAATAAAATAAATAGGGTAAGTATGTAACCATCTATGTGAAATGCAAGTGAGTGCATCACTAGTACTCAGGCTGAGCCACTACAAGCTCTGTGTCGGGGAGCCGGTAGTAGTAATAATGAGTAATGGGCCAAGCTCGGGTTTAGAGTCTTATGCCCCACAATAATAGGGGTTTTATATATATGATTAGCCTGTAGCCTGTGTGTCTCTTCCCACCCAATGTAATCATACATCTTATGTCCACGAGGCCCCATGTCTATGTCACGTAAGATCACATCGAATGCAACAAGTCATATAATGTCTATGAATACAATGTCTATGTCATAAAACCTGTATCCTATACCGAATCACCATGAATATCTCAAAAAGATTCTGTCTCATGAATAGTGTTAAGTGTCCTGGGTTATGATATACTTGATAATGCAAGCACGAGAAGTATAGGGTCTCGGTATCCATGTCTAGATGACGTTACACAACTCCGCGTACGGTGCTGGCACCCGACTATTAATCGGACGCTAAGTAAAGTTACACGGTCCTAGGTCAAGCATATACAGCAATATATAAATAAGGCAAGGAAATATATAACAAGAACTGCAATGTTGGCAATGTACACTTGCCTGGGGTTCTGGCTCCAACTGTAGCTCTGGTCTTAGCGGGTTCTACAGGGACTCCTCTGGTTGCTGAAATAAACATTACCATTAGATTCATAAAATATCAAATAGCTAGAAATGCCTGTCCTTAAGTCCAATTTGGACACAGGGGCAAAAATGACTGTTTTTGGTCAAAGCGGGGTCCACATATGGGCCGCTTTGCACCAAAAAATATGTCAGGGTCAAAGGTCTCCAAATTCGTCAAACTTAGTGTCAATAAGTCAGGAACGATGATACGAACCCAACGGAACTTCCAGAATTGGATTCCGATGAGCAGATCACAAAATCGCCCGTCAAGTGGAGCCGCGGGGCCCATAATACGCGTTTTGTCAATATTCTCAGAATCGAACCAAACTTGGGTCACAGGACCAGCGTATTGCTACGAGTTCGATGGCGTAAGTTTCGTTTCGATCCGATGTGTGTACACGAAGTTACGACATATTCCAGAATAGGCAGATACGGGGTGTTATCGGCGGATATGCGTTGATTCCGGTGTGCACGCACATCCAAATCAACTTCTGCAAAATCTTGCATGTCCGTATCAACGGCTCGCACGTTTCGGTAAAGACCGCTTGCGACCAAGTCATCCCGTTTGGCGGGGCGCACTCAGTTCCGAGGTGAAATATGGCGTTGATTTTCCTATTTTTGGATCGCAGTTTGCGATCACCACAGGACGCGATGCACCGAGTGGGTTACACGGGCATCGAGAGGGTTACACAGTCTATGCGGCACAACTGACGGAACGGAAAATGGAATAACGAGGAGAGAGAACGGGTTACCTGAACAGGGCTTCGTGAACCGAGAATTCTCGTGTCCGGGATGCTGTTTCTTGTTCTGGTTCAACCGTGTCCGCTGTGTCCGGTCTGAGAGAGGCTGTGTCCGTGCTAGGGCAGCGGACGGCCGGCCTAGGGTTTCGCGGAGGGTTGAGCCGTAGCCGGAGCTCGTTTGCTGCAGGGGGGAACATAGGTCATCGAGGTCGGGCTGGTGGCTAAGGCACGGGACTGGGCTCTGCGGGTGGTGGAGATGGTAGTCGAGGGTGTTCGATGTCGAGCGAAGGATGATGAAGGGTGGAGTCAGGCGAAGATGGGAGGCTGTGGTGATGGTGGAGATGGTCGGCTGCTGGTTGGGGAGAGGGCGGCCCTGGAGATGGTGGAGATGGTGGAGAGAGAAGGACGGTGAGGCGAGGGGTCGAGCGAGGCTGGCTACTGGCGACGGTGCAGAGGGAGATGGCTGGAGGTCGTCGGCTTTGGGTGGTGGTGATGATCGGGGACGGTCGAGGAGATGACTGTGGGAAGAAGACGACAACTAGGGTTCAGACGACCGGTGATTAGCTGCGGGCGACGGAGAGGGATCTGGAGGAAGGAGTTGGCGATGGCAGGACGCAAACCTCGAGGCTATTAAATAGCCGGAACAGTGATCCCGATAAGATTCGGAAATTAGGGTTTCGGTTAGGGTTTCGGGTCCGGGTCGGGTTCGATTCGGATCCGACCCGACCCGACCCGACCCGACCCGTTAAGTCTGGGTTGGTCTGGTTCGGTTTGAGTCGGTTTGGTTTGGTTTAATTTCAATTAAACCGGGTTCAGTCATGGTTTAATTAGGTTTAATTCTATATTAGTTTTTAGGGCTTTAAAAATGCTTTCGGAGTCCAATAAATTCACAAAAAATTATCCTATGTCCAGTTTTCCATTTTACACCATAAAATATTATTTCTATAATATTTTAATATTAATTAACATTATTTAGAAATCTTTTAATCATAAAATACCTTTGTTTTAATTCCCAAAAATTACAGAAAAATTGGGGAAAATTATATTTTAAAATTTTTAGAAAAATCAGGGTGGTTACAATCTACCCCCCTTAAGAGGATTACATCATCGCAATCAAAGAATAACCGGTCAACAGAGATGACACGGTTGCAAACATTGTTCGAAGCACAACACGATAAAGGGGAATCAAGGTTGAGGGTGTAAGAATAATACAACTGGAAAATTATTTTCCTAAGCTTTAAAAGTTATACAATTTCCCGAATGAATAAAATCTAGTAATCTACAGTTCATTACTTATAAAACATATTAGGTTATCAATTATAAAAATATACTAGGTTATTAGCAAGTTCAACTTCACTAGGTTAAGGCTGAGGTCACGAACCAACAGGCACGAACTAAAGCAATACTAGAAACAGAAAACTATAAAAACTTACGCGCATTAGCTACTCCAAGAGTCTGGACGTCTTCCGAAGTTATCGTGAAAGCTTGTCCGCGTTCCCGCGGTGGATTCCTCTGCTGCTGTCGAGCCTGCTGGAAGAGTGCTGCTTGTGGTGCCAGGGGTGGCATCGGCTGATTCCCTCCTTGGGCTGGTGGTCTGATTCCTTCAACTCTCGTTTGCGGTGCTTCCAATACTGGAGAGGCTGGCCTTGGTGCTGGTAATACTTGTCTGTTTAACATTAGTGCTCCCTTTCGATGCTGAGGATAATCCTTGGCTAAGTATTGGTTGGACGCGCAAATTAAGCATAATCCCAATTTATGTCTGCACTCGTTCTCAATGTGGCCTCTCTTGCGACAATACTGACAGGTAGGCAGTACTTGTGGAGATGCTTCTGGCGGCTGGTGCATGAGAGAACTCTTTACAATTTCTTTCTGTGGTGCTCCGGCTGGTGCTGATGTGGCTGGTTGATGAATCATCACTGCTTTCTTTCGACGTTCAGGGCAATCCCTTACCGAATGCTTTTTGGATCCGCAAGATAAACATAGTCCCAATCTGCGTCGGCATTCTTTAGCGAAATAGCCTACCTTGCTACAGTAGTGACAAGTAGGAAGGACTGGTGCAAGTGGTGTAGATGCTGTCTGTGGTGGGTTCATTCGTGGTCGCTTTACAACTCTTTCTTGTTGTGCTTGGTTTGTTGCTGATGCATATGGCCGCTTCTGGCTGGTCTCTATCCTTGTGTTGCACTCTATAGATCGTGCTGCAGCAAGAACGTCCAAGTCTAAGGTAGGTGTACCGGAGCTGATTAACTTTCGTAGCTCAGAGCTAAATCTGTCGATGAACTTCAACGCTTGGTTTTGCTGAGCTTCTTCCTGAACCTTCTGATGGGCTTGCATCATCGCGTAGAATATTCAAAACATTTGTTGTTCGTCCATAGCCTGCCCTTGTGGAATGGTAGACACCGGTGGAGTAAACTGTGTCGATGGTGGAACGTCATCTTGCTGGATTCTCGAGGCATGCTGATTTGCTTGACTGCATTGTTGAGCTGATTGTCCTTTATCAACTGGTGTCACTTCATCTTCGTGGTTAACCACAATACCTTGTGGTATTCCTGGATGAGTCTCATCGTCGGCTTGTGGATTCATTTCTCTGCAACCAAAAATAAACTATAAGAGGTACACAAGAATCAATGCAGGATGCAAGTCAAGAAATTAATTCGAATCCGATATAGATATCAAGAATGTTTCAAGCAAGTGGATGAGATCCTAAAAACTTATCCTATTCTTATTGCAGGCTTGCTCGATCCCTAAGTTAAAACAGAACAATTTAGTCGTTGACCTGCATAGGCCACCACAAAAACTATGTCACGCCCCAGTCCCAAAATACTGTGGGACTATACACGTGGCAATGGCCAGCAGCACACACCGATGGACAAACCCAATTTAATGGATCCATCGGGGTATACTTAAGCTGTAATACAACAATAAGTAGGTCCAATAATACAAGTCACAGACTATTCTAATCTCATCCACAATAGATAATCACAGATCAAATGCCAGAATAAATACAAATAAAATAAACTAACAAATCTCAATAAAAGTGTCTCGGAGAACAATCCGAGAACAAGTCTGATACATCAATGCAATAGACTGAAAATAAAATAACTAGAAATAGAAATAAATGAGTATCTCAAGCCAATACTCAGGAGAAGTCCTCTGGCACAATCTCGTCCTTGGGTGTCGGTACAGCTCCTGTATCAGCTCATGCTGCTGTCCTGTATACCTCAGGATAGATCTCGTCTGCAAATCCTGGGGACATAATTCGGATCCAGGTCCTCAGGGGACATAGCAAGGTACAAGATAATATAAGCCAAAATAAATGTAGTACAGCAAATAATAAAATAAATAGGGTAAGTATGTAACCCTCTATATGAAATGCAAGTGAGAGCATCACTAGTACTCAGGCTGATCCACTACAAGCTCTGTGTCGGGGAGCCGGTAGCAGTAATAATGAGTAATGGGCCAAGCTCGGGTTTAGAGTCTTGTGCCTCACAATAATAGGGGTTTTATATATATGATCAGCCTGTAGCCTGTGTGTCTCTCCCCACCCAATGTAATCATATGTCTCATGTCCACGAGGCCCCATGTCCATGTCACGTAAGATCATATCTAATACAACAAGTCATATAATGTCTATGTCATAAAACCTGTATCCTATACCGAATCACCATGAATATCTCAGGAAGATTCTATCTCATAAATAGTATCAAGTGTCCTGGGTTATGATGTACTTGATAATGCAAGCACGAGAAGTATAGGGTCTCGGTATCCATGTCTAGATGACGTTACACAACTCCGTGTACGGTGCTGGCACCCGACTATTAATCGGACGCTAAGTAAAGTCACACGGTCCTAGGTCAAGCATGTACAACAATATATAAATAAGGCAAGAAAATATGTAACAAGAACTGCAATGTTGGCAAGGTACACTTGCCTGGGGTTCTGGCTCCAACTGTAGCTCTGGTCTCAGCAGATTTTGCAGGAACTCCTCCGGTTGCTGAAATAAACATTACCATTAGATTCAAAAAATATCAAATAGCTAGAAACGCCTGTCCTTAAGTCCAATTTGGACACAGGGGCAAAAATAACTGTTTATGGTCAAAGCGGGGTCCATATGTGGGCCGCTTTGTACCGAAAAACGTGTCAGGGTCAAAGGTCTCCAAATTCATCAAACATAGTGTCAACAAGTCAGGAACGATGATATGAACCAACAAAACTTCCAGAATTGGATTTTGATGAGCCGATCACAAAATCGTCCGTCAAGTGGAGCCGTGGGGCCCATGATACGCGATTTTATTAACGTTCTCAGAATCGAACCAAACTTGGATCACAGGACCAGCGTATTTCTATGAATCCGATGGCACAAGTTTTATTTTGATCTGACGTGTGTACATGAAGTTACGACATATTCCAGAATAGACGGATACGGGGCGTTGTCGGTGGATACGCGTTGATTCCGGTATGCACGCACATCCAAATCAACTTCTGCGAAATCTCGCACATTCGTATCAACGGCGCGCACGTTTCGGTAAAGACTGCGTACGACCAAGTCGTCCTGTTTGGCGGAGCGCACTCAGTTCCGGGGTAAAACAGGGCGTTAGTTTTCCTGCTTTTGAATCGCGGTTTGCGATCACCACAGGACGCGACGCACAGAGCGGGTTGCACGGACATCGAGAGGGTTACATAGTCTACACGTTACAACTGACGGAACGAAAAACGGAATAACGAGGAGAGAGAACGGGTTACCTGAACAGGGCTTCATGAACCGAGAATTCTCGGGTCCGGGATGCTGTTTCGTGTCCTAGTTTAACCGTGTCCGCTGTGTCCGGTCTGAGAGAGGCTGTGTCTGTGCTAGGGCAGCGGACGGCCGGCCTAGGGTTTCGCGGAGAGTTGATAAGGCGAGAGGGGGCTGCTGCGGGAGGCGTCGGCTCCGGGTTGAGCCGGGGCCGGAGCTCGTGTGCTGCGGGGGGGAACGGAGGTCGTCGAGGTCGGGCTGGTGGCTAGGGCACGGGGCTGGGCTCTGTGGGTGGTGGAGATGGTGGTAGAGGGGGTTCGATGTCGAGCGGAGGATGATGAAGGGTGGAGTCGGGCGGAGATGGGAGGCTGTGGCGATGGTAGAGATGGTCGGCTGCTGGTTGGGGAGAGGGCGACGCTGGAGATGGTTGAGATGGTGGAGGGAGAAGGACGGCGAGGCGAGGGGTCGAGCGGGGCTTGTCACTACCACATTTTAGAAAAAAGGGTATTTTAGTAATTTCCTATTTAAATAAATATTGTGCATGGTAAATAATTTTTGTTGTATTATTTAATTGTTGTTAGATATTATTTAATTATTTTAGACTTATTTTAGTGGACCCAACTAGTTTAGTTTGGACCCATGGACCAACATGAATTAATTAGTTAGACTTGGCCCATTTAGAAAGCCCATGGTTAAGAAGATGGATTAAATTAATTAAATGATTAGACTAGAAGCTTCCTTCCTTAATTATTTCTTCATGAGAGGCCCCAAGGGGTACATTGGACATTTTATAATTGCTTGGGGGAGGGGCTATGGCCGGCCTATATAGGAGGGGGGGAAATTTCTCTCTTCTCCCATTTCATTCCAAATCTAGATCTAGAATTCTTCCACTACCAAATTCCCTCCATTCCCAATCCAATTCCCTACCAAATTCATTCCAAATTCTTTCCAATTCACCATTAGAGAAGGAGGAAGCAATGATCTAGAAGAAGGAAGCAAGGATCTACAAAGAGGAGCAAGGATCTACAATTTGGAAGCAAGTTCATCTCAATTGGAGGTTTCATTGGGAATCCATCTCCCAATAGGTATAATTCAGATTTTTCCATTTAAATAGCTTCTAAATCTGAGATTTAATCATGTAAAATCAACCTATATGTATGTACTACCCATAGGACTTTGTTTTGTGTTCATAGGAGACCCATGGAGAAAGTTATGGTGCTTTTCGTGTCAATTTTGTTGGAATTCCGAATTTACATTTTGTTGTGTGTGTCAATTGATCCTATAGATCAATTGGATAATGAGCTTTGTGTTTGGAGCTAGTGTCGTGTCCATATTGGGATACTTGTGGTTCGTATCCCAACTATTTGGTGATACGTATCATTTGGGAGTTTTCCTCCGACACGGGGCTTTGAACATGTCGTATTTTGACACGGACACATAGATCTACTTTTGACACTTTGAATTATTCATAAATATTATTTGTGATTTGTTTGTGTCCTTCGGGGTGCAATTGGTTGTGTGTTGGACTCGTGTCGCATGCGTATCCTAGATCTAGTGGGATACGGTGAGATACTCTCCAATTGTGTGTATTTTTGCATAGATCTAATTAATTGTGGTTCAATTCTTATTTCATAATTAGTAAATATATATAGATATTATATATTTATTTTGTGTATTTATTATGGTAATTATTGTAGCATGGATCTATATTTTGTGTGTGCTAATATTATGTACAATATAATATATATAGATTTCTTACATGCAAATATATATGTACTACTTGTTAATAATATAAATTGTAAAATATATTGTATGTTTAATTGTGTAATTATATTATTTATAATTATTATGTACTTATTGGATATTAATGTAAATATTTTAGTTGTGTTTCTAGCCATGTTAATTATGTACATTAATATGTGCATTGTGTTCTGTAATTATTAATATTTTAATGTGCAAATTTATGTGTATATATATATAAGTATATATATATATCTATTTAATTGTTTTATATATGTATATATATATATATTTATTTATATTGATTTATATAGATTTATATATATATATATTTATATATATATTTCCTGTGTTTTAGTGACAGTAGGTTTTAATGACAGTTGAACTGTCATTATTTTGATCGGGTCAGCAGCAGCCACTGTAGCAGTGGCGGCGGGTATTAATGACAGAGCCGCCACTGTCATTAATACCCATGCAGCGGCGGGAAAACACAGCGAGTTTTCACGACAGTTTTTCTACGTCTGTTTCTAACTGTCAGAAATCCGATCAGCAGTGTGTTATTTATTCAGTTTTCTACGACAGTTTTCAGTGACAGTCAAGACTGTCACTATAAGCTATTTTATTTAAATCTTTGTTTTAACTCCCTGTTTTCAGTGACGCTTTGGCAGTTTTTATTTTTATTATATATATTATTGTTATATATATATATGTATATATATATATGTGTTTGGTGAGGTATAATAATTATTATAATATAGTATTTTAATTGTATGAATATTGGTTTGCATATATATTATTTATGATATATATTATTTGTATTATTATTATACTTTGTGTAAGATTCTTTTGGAATCTATTTGATTCCTAAATTATTGTAGTTTATCTCTATATTATTTTATAGATGTCTTATGAGGTTGACTTTGGGTTTGACCATGTTTGACTTTAGTGGACTTTAGAGTTGACCATAGTTGACTTTTGACTTAGAATTTATTTATTGACCTAGGAGTTGACTAGTTTGACTTGTTCTCTTTCCGGGACCTTGTATTAATGTGGTATTCCATGTCTAGGTCTTCGAGGCACCGAGTCAGACATTTGTGAGACTGTTCATTGGACTTCAGGCGAGTACATTCTCTGATAGTTTCTCATTTATGATATCCTCTATGTTCGTTGTATCTAGTGTAGATATACATGTTCTCTTGACACTATGGTTACACGGATTGGTATATCCGGATCTCGTCATGAGATGTTATTCCTTGGTATATGGTGTATATGGTGCAAGTATTGTTTCATTGGTTATCTTGTACATGTACAGACACCGATTCTCGGGGAGACTAGCTATCTTCTTGGGGAATCTCATGCCATAACGTACCGTGGTTGGATCTATTATACCAGTCGGGGGTGGGGAGTATTTTAGTGTAGATATGTGATCATACCCTCCTTGTGCATGTCTTATTTCTTGTGAGTGTTGATCATACACCGCACGTATGATTAACCAGGCCATTATACTCTTGTGCAAGTTCCCAAGCCGATCACATGTTAAAGCTAGTACTCACACACTTAGTCATTAGTATTCTTGTTCCATCAGCATGTTGTTCATTATTATATTTCTTTCCAGTATTTCCTTATTGCCTCTACATTCTTGTCTCTATTTATGCATCTTGTTTATCCACAGCTATTTACTGTTACATAGTTTTTATCATTATTTGAGAACTGCTGTTAGGGTTGTACTCTGCTCCTTTCCTGACTGGATATATTTTTCCAGATGACACTGAGGAGTACCCTACCTATTATGGACCCTAGGATGTTGTGGGTTTAGATTCTGAGACCCTGGCTCAAGAGGGACTTATCCCAACTGAGACAGTTGACCCTGGAGTTGTAGCTTTATAGTTTTGTAGTATTCTTTGTACTGGATTTGTCTCCAGCATATTTCTGTATTTTTTCTTCAGACTCATTGATGTATTATTTTAGACTCATGAGTTGTATTGTGACTATTCTATTCTTTATCTGATTCGTGCTCATTTCTACCTTAGTTTTGTGATTGAGTATACTATCTTTTGGTGGTTCATTATATTAGATAGACTTTCTAGACAGCGTTCTACCGCCGATTCTGCGGCGTAAGCTGGGCGTTGTTTCCGACTAGTACCCTTACTCCGGGTGCGGGTCGTGACACGTTTTTGGTGGTGGCCCATGCAGGTCTAGCTTCACAAGTATATGATATCGTGGTAGTGCGACAACTTAGTTGTACTACTGCGAGCCTGCGATAGGATATAGGATATAGGCTGAGATACTCAATCACATCTAGGAAAATTCTTTTGATTCAATTATTCTCCTTTGACATTGATACTTGATCCCTTAAACTGTCCTTTCCTTGATGTCTTACATCTTGTGCCATATTAATTCTATTCTTCTTGATTCCATTCCAGCTTTAGCTTTGTTTGATAGTGGTGCTTCCCATAGTTTTGTATCTGTTTCTTTTGCTCTAAAGCATGGTTTGGTAGCTGAGTCTTTGCTTAGGACTTGCAAGATCATGACCGGGGGAGGTATTATCCTGGTTAATGATATTTGCAAGGATCGGAGAGTTACTCTGGGAGGCCGGGAGTTGAGTGCGTGTCTACTTGTAATGCCACTTCCGAGCTACGACATTGTACTTGGGATGGATTGGTTGAGTAGGCACCGTGCTAGCATAGACTGTAGAGGAGGTAGAGTTTTGTTTGGTTCGCCAGGAGAGCCAGAGTTCGAGTTTGCTAGAGGAGCTGCGGAGCAAGGAGAAAGCATTATTTGTGGAGCTATAGTGGAAGACAAGGAGTTGCCACATCCATTGATAGCAGAATTCTTGGATGTGTTTCCTGAGGAATTGCCAGGATTGCCGCCAGATCGAGATGTTGAATTTTCTATAGACTTGGTGCCAGGTGCAGAACCGATTTCGCAGCATGTCTATAGAGTAAACAACAGCGAGCTGGTCGAGTTGAAGAAGCAGGTGGACGAATTGCAGGATAAGGGGTTTATCAGATCGAGTTCTTCACCATGGGGAGCCCCGATATTGTTTGTACCGAAGAAGGATAGATCGGTGCGCATGTGCATTGATTACAGGGCTTTGAATAATCTTACTATCAAGAATAAGTATCCTTTTCCACGGATTGATGATCTGTTTGATCAGTTGAGTGGTGCCAAGGTATTTTCTAAGATAGATTTGAGATCAGGCTACCATCAGGTGAAGGTGAAGCCGGGGGACATACCGAAGACTGCTTTTAGAACTCGGTATGGTCAGTACAAGTTTATGGTGATACCGTTTGGTTTGACTAATGCACCGGCGGTATTTATAAACTTGATGAACAAGGTGTTCCACCAGTACCTTGACAAGTTCGTGGTGGTGTTCATCGACGACATACTCATATACTCGAGGACACCGGAGGAGCATGAGGAGCATTTGAGGATTGTGTTGGATGTGCTGAGGAAGGAGTAGCTGTATGGAAAGTTGTCCAAATGTGAGTTTTTCTTGGACAAAGTAGAATTCTTGGGGCATTTTGTGACTGGTGATGGTATTTCAGTGGATCCGAAGAAGATTTCAGCAGTGGAATCTTGGAAAATTACCCTATGTCCGGTTTACCATTTTACACCATAAACTATTATTTCCATAATATTTTAGTATTAGTTAAAATTATTTAAAAATTCTTTAATCATAAAATACCTTAGTTTTAATTCCCAAAAATTACAGAAAAATTGGAAAAATTATATTTTAAAAATTTTAGAAAAATCAGGGTGGTTACATATAGAAACTCTAAAGATTGGTGGATAAAATCGCCATAGATTTGACACATCCTACACTTCTTCGCATAATTAATGGCATCTGCCGCCATTGTTGGCTAACAATAGCCCATGTGTCTGAGGCAATCTTGATGCTTCGGTCCGGACTGGTGAGAACCACAAACACCATCGTGAGCTTTCCGGAGAGCTTGCCATGCTTCTGCGTCTGCTAGGCATCGTAATAGGATCCCGTCATAAGAATGACAGTATAACATCTTAGTGGATGTATCATAGTAGAACCGGAGAAAACACCTTCTGACGGAAGTGGCCTCATTTGGGTCAATCGAAAGGATTTTGTAGACTGTATAGTCTATGAATGGGAGCCTCCAGTCTTTGATATTGCTATATGTGCCTATGGAGTGGCTTAGATTCAAGCATAAGTTGTTCTTTGGGCAAACCATCTCTTGAGCGGAAATTATGACCAATAGATGAGTCTTGATTGGACTACCAAGGATGCGGCGAGGCCTATGAGTGCGTCAGCTTCAATGTTTTACAGTCGCAGCACATGGTCTATGAAGAACTCTGTAAATGTGGTGATCATATAAATTACATAGAGATTCCATCTTTTGAGCCCACGATTCTACTTTAAAGAGTTTGATAGGGTACTTGTTGTCTTCCTCTGGATCTGCTGATACCATGTTGATAGACAACGCTTATTTAAGCACGTCTCCGATGCTAACGTTAGAGTCCCATACAGAAGATTATGAAGAGTGAGATTGTGTTTTTTCTTCTTCTCCTGAGTCTTTGGGAGTTGTAGAAGGTCTAACATATCCCAATCCTTGACTAGTGCACTGGTAATATGTCTCAGGTTTGCCTTTAGGGGCGAAATGGTGAAGTGGTAAGTGTCGTCCCTTGCCGTAGTTCAGGCCCTGGTCGGTCTTTAGATCGTATTCCATTTTTTAGAGATTATATTTAGTTTGTATTTTGTAGGGTAAAGCTGTATCCTACCGCTTTTCGGGTTTGGATCTTCAGAGTCAAAGTCCTGACGACCTTCCACTTTTCCAAAAATGATGGTTTGTCCCCATTCTTCCAGGCTGGAAACACGAAGCAAGAGTTTTGGCTAAGACGGATTCGATTTACGGAGTGAATGGTAGCCACTTGTGTATGTAGGCGCAACCTTATACCAAACAACAGAGAATATGCGACACCCTAATGCGCGACTACGGAGCAATTCAAAGAGAGGTCTTTGTTGAGAAAATATGGTATCTCTTCTAAAGGGATTAAGTCATCATATGATGGTAAATCGGTAGATGCCATGATGCATTATTCTAATATATCTTATTCGGTGGTTGTTAGTAATACCGACGATGTTGGAGTTTTCCTGTGGATCTTGACTACCAGTTGACCTGGGGTTCTCGTGGCAAAGGGATCTTTGCCTGGCATACGTCTCTGGCCCTAGAGTTTGACTACCGGGGGTTCAGGTGCATTTTTATGAAGCTTGACCACAAGAAGAGTAGTTGTTTGGGGTGGACGTCATTTGTGTCGGACACTTAGAGGCTCGCTTGAAGTTGAAACGGTGCCGACTTTATCATAGTCGTTGCTACCTTCTTCGTCTTGGGGGATTTGCTTGTACAAGATCGAGTCAGAGTAGTACACCTCAAACCCTTTAAAAGGATCCACATCGACAAATTCTCTCTTAACGACGCCGTCTAAGTTAACATATTTTAAGCACTGGTGAAGAGTGGATGGGACAATCAGATACTCATGTATCCACATATGCCCTAGTAGGACATTTTAGGATACATCAACATCAATGACGTAACAAGTCACCTTAGTTCAAAGATTAATAATTTTGGCACTTCAAACGAATCTAGCCGAGCGGGTTGCTTCTTCTAGAGTTGAAGCCTCTGATAGTGGTATTGGTGGCTGATAACCGATGCATCAAAATCGGCAAAGTCTGTAGCAGACTTCGTGGGATAATGCTGAGAGATGATCTGGGATCGATATACATTCGGTCCACCTTTATGGCTCTGATGTACCCTGTGTAATATAAGGGACAATCATGCCTATTATTTTTTAGCAACATATCTTGCTGGAAGAATGTGATATTCGGGATCACCTCCATAACACTGTTGTAGTGAGGGCACGTTGCAGGTTTCTCGACCGGTGGATTTACTCGGGCCAGATAAGAGTCGACATTTTATAACGCCACACTTAGAGCATCTCGAGTCTTCTTGGAGAGACGAAGGAGCTCGAAGAGTGATTATTTTGCAGGAGTGTTGGCCAGCTGTGCCAAAATATCGAAGTTGTAAGACTTCTTCAGCCCCTGAGTTAGGTCTTTTCATAGAGGTTTTTCAAAGCACATTTCCTTCTGCTTTTTCTTGTCTATTATAGGAGGCTGGAATGAACCGATATTAGAAGCAAAGGGTGTTGAGGGTGTGCCCACTGGAGTCATAGCGTTATCGAAAGTATTATAATTGTATTGGTAGGTCAGGCCCGACATAGTTGCCCCCTTCAAAGCTTCATTGGTTGGTGGAGAGACCGTGTGATAGGACTTGGTCTTCTTTTCCTTGGTCTTGGAAGTCGGAGGTGTCGTTGGCTGTGTCATGTCCGGGAAGAGGTCTGGGTAAACCCACATTACTTCGCCTCTTGGAGTAGTGAGAGGAACCAACCTATCTGCTTGGGCTGGGGGGTGGTTGATGACCTCCATTGTTGTCCTAGGTATGGGGGCGACACCATCCTGGGCCTTTATTTTCGGAAAAGTGCCAAACTGGAAGGACACCATGTTTGCAGTAAGTGTCTTGTCTTTATAGTCCAGAATGAGAGCTTTGGAGTCGACCAAACATTGTATATGCCTTTTTAATATGAAACAATTTGGCGTAGCATAATGGACATATCAATGGTAGTGACAATATTTAGGGTTGTCAACCTTGCTTGATTCATCTTGACATTTGATGTCGGGTAGCTTGAGTTTGTTGTCCTGCATCAATACTTCAAAGATTTCCATGACATGATCATCATTAAAGGAATAAGTCTCATGTAATCTTGGCAGTTACATTATCTTGACAACGAGTGAGGTCGGGCTTTTGGACAGGTTAACCGTCCGGACTTTCTCCCCTTTATTGTCACAACTATTGTTAGCAGTGAAAGGACACTTTTACTTTTCTTCAATATTGGTATCTTAGAATTCTAATAAGCAGGCGTCTTTCATTCACTTTTTTGTAGCAGCGACACTTATGATCAATGTCGTCCAATCACTTAATAGGCCAGACGATATCTAGAGTCTCACTGCTGGTAGGAGGTTCTTTCGACACGTGTCCATCAGTAAAGATTCAGGATGCCAGGGGGCTATTTTAGCTCCGCCTGTCGAAAATATTCGATATAGTTTCGTACAAGTTCTCTGTCCCCTTGGGTAATGTCCATGACAGAGGAAATTTTCATATCCATCCCTCATTCATAGAACCGGGCAAGAAAAAGGGACTTTAGGTCCTCTAAGGATGAAATACACTTATATGGAAGACTGCAAAAACATTCAAACAAGACCCCGAATAGTGTTCCAACGAATAGGTTGGTTAGCAAGTCGTCACCCTGAGGTAGGTAGCATGTCGTGGACTAAAAGTACCTCATGTATTGACGGGGTGATGTCTTCCCGTCAAATGTATTCAGAGATAGTAATTTGTACTTGAGAAGGTATACCACATTATCCCACTCGGGAGGATAGGATTGTCGACTCCCAAGCTTCTAAAGCCTGTCTTGATTATCCCGAGCATCAACGTGGGCACACAAGTCCATACGAATCTTCTGGATATCATCTGGCAGAAGAGCGAATGAAGGTCGAGGTACGATCTGGCTGCTCGTGACATGAGGAGCCGGATCAGGCATGTCGAATTCCTCGTTGGTCCTTTGATCTTGGTTTGCTCGTCCTGGGGACGGTGGCTGTGTTGAAACCAAGTTTTCTCTGAGTTCCAGCACTGTATGAGTCAAGTTTCCATTAAATTGCTAAGATCCTGCATCATCGTTTCGAGTGCCTCAAGGCGTTATTGATTACTGGATTCTGCGCCATGCTCGTCTTCTGTAAACCCCCTCATTTATTTCTATAGATAGTCTGATTATGGGTTAGAAAATTTTTGTTTAGCAGCAGATGTTTGAGGTTTAGAATTAAGGATACAGATGTCTGATTCTTTAATTAAACCTTTGGTGCACCCTACCGTTGTTGCAATATTCGGAGCCCAACATTATCCCATAATTTCTAACAGATTGTTGCACTCTTGACTTGACAAGCCAATTTAGGTGCTGGACTTTTTCGTCACTCAAAATCATAATCCCTTGTGCCCTAATTTAATTGCACAATTTCCCGAATCCAAAATCTATGTGTCGCACACGTGTGTCGTTGCCATCAATTTTGAGACACCAACTTAACCCGTTGAGCCGGACCAATTAAAGGATCTAAGACAGACACCAAGCCTACATCGTTTCTGACCTTTGTGTCACTCCTAATTGAGACCCCATGTTCCCCCATTTAATTTAAGAGAGCATATAACAAATAATTATAATTAAATTGGGGATACCAACTTTGACTAATCCTATTTTTAATCCCAACTTAACCTAATGCCCCAAGAATTAAGCCCATGCAAAACACACAACACCCCCTCACCCTACAAAACACCAAACACCAATTCTCCCACAAATTTTCTATCATTTCATGTGTTTGTGCAATACCCAAATTTAGGGGACTAATTTACAAAAGTTGTACTAGGTGGCAACACCCCATTGGTTCAAGCCAAATGGAGAAGCCCTCCATTCTTTGACTAGTCAACACCCCTCTCTTTTGAATAAAAAATCCTCCATGATCAATCCTAACCACTCATTTGAAATTGGAGCATCCTCACCCCACACACCCCATCACCTTTCCCTATATAATGTCTCATCATACACACTTCCCCAAGCAGGCCCTAATCCCCACACTTGGAAAACCCCCCACCTTCTCTCTCCCCCCTCCTCAAATTTCCAATCGTAGCTTTTCTTTTCTTTTCCTTTCTTCTTCTTCTTCTTCCTTTCTACTTCTTTATTTCTTCTTCTTCAACCCATCCACCCGCCCACCATCACTACTCCGGTCAACTCCGGCGAGCTCCAGCAATATCCCCGCTGCCTCCACCACTCCCTCGGCCGGTTGCCACTCCCCGCGGCTTCGTCAGCAATATCCCCGCTGCATCCACCACTCCCTCGGCAAGCTGCCACTCCCCGCGGCTTCGTCAGCAACTTCACCACCACACACCAACGCCACCTCCACCATCTCGAACCAGCAGCACCTCCACCCGCACCACCACACGCCACTAACACCATCACCCCCCTCGGCCAATATTCTAGTCGACCCGACCTAGACCACCTCCTCCTTTTCCGCCGGTCTCCAACACCACCCTTCGTCACCATCTCTCCCACACCACCAGCCGCACCACCACTTCACACCACCCCACGACCACCATCCCCACTACTTCACACAACCTCCGGCCTCCACTTCACACCACCCCACACCACCTTACGACCACCTCCTCCACACCACCAGCACTACCACTCTTCATCATCCTCATCTTCATCATCACAACCGTCATCGCCAAGGTGAACACCCCTCCCCTTGTGTAGTTCATAATTATTTAGGGATGCACATAACCTAGTTAGAATTCATGGTTAAATATTGAGTTTGGTGTTTTAAATGCCATGTGAGATCTTTGGATATATTAAATGATATAATATGCATGAATGGTGGTAAATGATATAGATTTACTTAAGGGTTGCTATACATTAAGATTTTAGGATTTTGGAATGCATGAGTTATAAGGTTTATTACATCTTAATAAATGCAAATTAATGGTTAAATGCTGAATAGAGATTTTAGGGTTTAATAGCTTGTTAATGTGCAAATTAAGGGTTATATGCTACATGGTCTCTAGGGTTGTGAATGTTGCTAATGTGTTTAAGGTCTATTGAATACTAGGTATGGGATTTTAGGGTATTTCATTTAATTTATGCATATTGTTTATTGATGATAAGAAGTTTAAATGGTTGTGAAAATGATGTTGAGATACTAAAAACTTTGAATATTACTGAGGTGCAGATTTAATTGTCGTAGAATAATGTTGTGATATCAAAGCATTGGTTAATATTGAGAGCTAATAATTAATGATGAATATATTTGAGGAGTGGCTATTGACGCTGTTTATAACCGAGGGTTTAAATAATTATTAATAATCATTTACTCGAGTATAATTATTTTGTTTGAGGATGATATATGTAAACGTGCTTGATAACGTCTGTGAAGACCAGGGCGAAATATGAGGAATGAACATACTTGAACTACTGAAAGCACCACGATAAATGTAGTAGGATTGAGGATTTGTTTGGTGATATTATATATGTGATTGAACGTAACAGACGTAACGTACCTTAGTCAACCTTGGTCAACCCTCTAGCTTCGTGTCCATGTGACTTGTAACTAAGGTTGAACATATGATTAGACGTGTGTCACTTCTTATTTTAGTCTCATGATAGTTGTTGTTTGAGCTTGTGTCTCGTCTCTAGGTACTACGGGACCTGCGGACTAGGGCATTGTACCGAATCCTCATCATCAGCAGCCGGACGTAGGAAAGTGTACCTTGCCACCCTGTATTTCAGTTACCAAATATTTATTGATTTATTATATGCATTGTGCACGTGTTTGATTAGAATCGTTACTTCATGTCCGGATCACAGCCGGGTGCAGACGTTCGTCGGTAACGTCTAGTAACGAATGATAGATGATTCACAATGCCTTGATGTATGTACCTGTGTATATCATAACCATAGGACACGTCCATACACTGTTATTGTGCCAGATTTCCTGTATCCTGATACTGACATCAAACCGGAGACTGGGACGACCTTAGGGTCGCGTCTGTTGATAGTTATTTCTGTGTGACGCGACTGTTAGATAGAGGTTCAGGTTCAACGCATAATCGTTGACCGCTTGGGATGGGGAAGACAGTTACTAAACGTTTGGACTCCTCTACACGCGCTTATATATGTATATGTACTATTTCTATAGTGATCCTGTATCTAGAGTAGTTGTTCCACCCGTATGACTCTTTGTCCGGAGCTGCGGTACGTCCTGTTTGTTTCCGTATCTGGAGCTACGATTTTATTTTGGACAGCCCACACGTCGAACATTGTCTTCAAACTGTGTCTCACTTAGGTGGTTATGCTAGATTATACCGTTGTTGCACTTGTACTTTCTGTTATACTTGGCATACTATATTTTTGTACCTTGCTACGTCCCTCTGAGGACCTGGTCCCCTGCCAGTTTTGTAGCATAGATGATTACGGAGCATTTGGAGTTGCTGATGGAGTTTCTTGTCATGCAGGCATTAGTACCAGGTAGTCAGATCATTTCTACCGGCATTATGGTTACTTTATATTGTTTATTCATCTGCTGTTGTAGCCTAGTTTTTATAGACTCATATTTTTCTCGAGTCTATTCGAGTTTGTGTGTTATTGGACGGCCGACTTTAGCACATGCAGCTTTTTCTTGTATATTTTTGTTCATTGTGGATTGAGACATATATATTTACATTTACGGGATTTTTAGATAGTGCCCTTTATTACAGCTTATACGTATTCAAGTCGGACCAAAGTCTGGTCGAATGCGTAGCTGGCATATCGCGTATTCCTGGTCTTAAGTATTTTGGGACTGGGGCGTTACATCTTCTGTTATGTATATTGGAATTATGTGGGATGAGGTGGACGAGAAGGTGGATGCCTCACTTTCTGCCTCTGATGTCTGAGTCAAATTGTGCTCAGGGAGAGTGGACAGTGTTGTGTCACTTTCATCATTAGAAGGATTGCTATACCGACTCAGTTTTGGGCTCATCCTCGAAAGTATGGCTACCCCCAGCTAGGCTATCATCCGTGTGCAGAGATCCACTGTCCTCTTGGAAGGATTGATTATCATGGAATACCGGGGGACTGCTACCCCCAGCTCTGGTTGAAGCTTCATTCGGGGGCGGTATGGCTACCCCCAGCCTTTGTTCTCGAGCGTCTGTCTTGGAATACCCCCATAGTAGCGACCTGTTTGTTACCCCTCGGGCGGCTTTGCGTCATACTGACTAACACCCTTATATTGGGTGAGCTTTTCTTAGAGATCTTCTTCATAGGATGATACCTCTATGTTAAGCAACAGGAAGAGACATGCAATTCCTCTTCTTCGCGCGGTTGTTTAATATGATGCCACTGGGACAGTACCGCGGGATACAATCGCTGAAAGACTAATTGTCTAATTGGAGGGACTGACGCCTCGGTACAACAACAGTTGATGATGATATTAGCGCATGTTTATCTTCGAGGGGATACGTCATGTGCGAGGGTTGCTTCTCTCGTCTTACGCTTGTGATTAATCATATTACGTAAATCAGACGATGGAACTTCCACTCCTACCTCCACTTCATATGCTCGGGAAAACCTTGCGCATGGAAGTGAGAGTGGAGTGTTTGCTCCCTGACCCAGTTATTCCGTAGAGACTACAACTGGATCATTGATGGAAGGCTTGAGGTGAGATGGACCCACTACATGCGCAGCCAAACTGGGCGCATGGGTCTGTCATATCAATATTTTTTTCCTGACTTGGTTTAAGTGCAACTACAAAATCCAAGTGGGTTTGGAACGGCTTTAAGGGTTGACCCACGTCCGGCGCATGAACACCTTCGTCTATCCTATAAAGTATTCCATCAGCAGCGTGCATGACAAGCAACGGCGCATGTGTAAACTCACTCACCCAAAATAGGTATTTGTGTATATTTTATATTATTATATTTATTATAGATGTTGAATTTATTTAGAGTATTATCTTAGTTAATTAAAAAATAATTTTTTTAGTATATTTACTTATATAAATATTTATTTAGAATTATTTTTAGGCTATTTTAGATTATTGGGATTTTTTCATAATTTTTAGTTAATTAAAAACTAGTAACACTAATTTTTGAGGACTTTAAAGAATTTATTTTATGTTCAAACTTAAATAAAAATATCCCAAACTTTTATTTTAGGTTCTAAATAATAAAATATATTTTCTATAATTTTTTCGGAATTTTTTGATTATTTTTAGCATTTATTTTGAGTTAATTATCAAAAACTGAATTAAAAACTATTTTTTGAAAAAAAAACCCAAAAAGAAATTAATTTTGCCCAGTCAGCAAACAGGGGGCCCACCTGTCAGCCTCCCGCAGCAAATATTGCCGGGCCCGCCTGTCAGTGACTGCGGGGCGGGCAGCGTTGGATGGCTGCCACGTGTCAAGATCTGAGCCGCGACTGCTTTCTCTCTCCTCTATATATTTATTAGTTTAAGTTTATTTCTAGGGTTTTTCTTCAGCCGAATTTTGGAGAATTGCCATCTAGGGTTCCTTCATCTTCCAGAAGCCATTGCGCATAGCTCCGGACACCAAATAAGGCCTAGTTTTTTGTGTTAGAAATATATTGAGGTTAGCTTTCTGATTATATAATTTGTTTTACGAAATTATTATTATTAAATTCTGGAAAATTTGTAGAACACAGCATGTCCGAAAATAGACGTATTTCGATGTTTTCGTGATTTCGGGAGAACCAGGAATCCGAATCACGAACCGTTTAAAGTTTCGGAAAGCTAATGTCGATATCATTGACATATGTTTTTCCCAGAATTTATTTTGAGTATTTTTATATTGTTAATTCTGTAGAACTTCTAGGGTAAAATTTAACCATCGGTGTACGATACGAAACTTGTATGTGCCATAATTTCCAAACGAATTTGAATTCGGACGAGCCGTAAATTCCAGCATGTTTTTGACGCTGAAATCTACAGGAATTCATGCATGAAAGTCAAGTTTGTGTCAGTTGACTTTTCGATCAACAGATTGCCTCGATTTGCGTGCCATGAGTCTCGAGTCGATAAAATTCAATTCCTTTGGACAAAATTTAGGCATTAACCTAAAAATCAGAATAATAAGATTAAAATAGGATTTTAGAGTAATTATTACAGAATTAAATAAATTAAAATAAATTATCTTTTGACGTGATAAATGTGTAATACATAGCCTATTTGGACTGTGACTTGGACTCTGATTCATACCAGCAGCAGGACCCCAGGCAAGATACCTTGCCAAATTGCTTACAGTATTTTGCAAGCTTAGTATATTTCTGTATATTTATTGCATTTCTGTTTATTCTTGCATGTGTAGTTTTCTTTCAGTCATTACTATGTATTAGATATGTTGACACACACATGGCACTTAGTATCATAGAGGACAATCATTAGGCGTATGGGCTTTTAACCACTCTGGTAACACCGTAGTCACTAGCACGCACTATGGTGGGTCATGTCCGATGGTCGCTACCCCCGAGGTATGTCGATTGATGGAGTCCGAGGGTCGCTACCCCAGAGGTATGTCGGCTGATGATGTCCACTGACGAGCGTGAGGTTGTGAGGATTAGATCGAGTAGCCTACCCTTGCCCATACGTCGAAAAGTTATCCTCATTTGCATTCATATAGATGGTCTTGTACAGCGTACTTATTTATTTTTAAATTATATGCATGTTTACTGTATTCAAATTGGCTCATATTTTCTGTATCTTGTTACGTCCCTCTGAGGACCTGGTCCGCTGCCAGGTGTATCTATTCTTGTGTATTTGTAGGAGCACAGATTGGATGGCTATATATGTTTCGTGGATGTCCTCTCTTCGAGCCCGTGATTGCTAGATGGTGTTCTTATATGGTGTTGTTGTGTTGTACTTATTTTAATATTTGCTCTTACATTCGAGTTGGTAGTGGATTTCTTTCCATCCAACTATCATCCTTAGTTATTTATGTTGACATCTAGTTATATAGATGCTGGTTATTATTTATATTAATTTTCTGTAGATGAGATTTAGATTGTACCCTATGACTTGTGACATATGTTTATACCACTTGTCGATTGATTTTTATATTACAGCGTACGTGTGGATTTTGGTTTCCATATATTGGAGTTGCCATATCCATGCGGCTGGCATGCTTACGTGTTCCTAGTCCTACGTATTTTGGGACTGGGGCGTGACAGCATGCCTTTGAGGGACTGGTTACACATCCCCTAGAGCGCGCATGGCTCGGGTTGATTTGGGTTTCCATGAACCAGCGCCTTTAGGCGCTTAGTATATGAAGTCCAAGTCAAGATCATATGGATCCTTATGCGGGGCAGGATCGCTCGTGGAAGACCGTGTGCGCCTATATTCGGAGATGGCATGTCTCCTCCTGCCGCGGTCCCGATGTTGATGCGCCTCTCTGGATTTAGCGTCGCCTCTCTCGATAACGTCTTTGGAGATAGAGATAGGATGTGAGTCAACCTCTTGTACAACTAAGGCTAAGGTTGGTGGCACTTCTAGAATGGATTTTGGGTCTAGCGCGACGGCTTTGGTAACCTAAATCCTAGGAGCTTTGTGAGGTCGTGTGGGCCTCGTTGAAGAACTCGACTTTTTGATTGAGTACAGGTCAACCACATGTGCATCTGCGACGAGGGTAGAAAATTTATGGGGTACCAACTTTGGGGGAGGCACAACGGCTTTAGCGTCCCAAATTTTGTAAGTCTTGTAGAGTCCAGCGAGTCTCGTTAAAGAACTCGGTTTGTCCAACATGTCTTCGAATGCCAATTGGTCGAAGCGAATGACCAACATCCTCTGAGTCAAATCCAACTTGGTCACCTCGAATTGCATCACCAGCTTCTCATTAGAGAAGAAACTCTTCCCCAGCAGAGACGCCATTTTTGTCGATACTGCCCAAAAAATAAATAGTATAAAGTCAGACAAATTTTTTTATTAATTAGGAATTGATAAAAAGTAGAAGATAATCCCTAATACAAAAGGATCTAAGTATAATAAGATTTGGGCAAGTATGACGGTGGAGATCGAGCACTGCAGCGGCTCCTTTACTCCGTTGATGATCAGGGACCAAGAAGATTGACGAGGCTTCGAACGACACTTCGGCTTGTTTTTTTTAATCCTCTCTCTGCATGTGGAAAATGCCCACTATTTATAGCCTTGAGAAGTCCTTGTGTAGGCACATATACGTGGATTAAATGTTGGCGCATGGTCCTTGTGTAGGCACATATACCGCATGGTACTGTGTTAAAGCTGTCACGTGGTAAGTCGAGATCTAGGGTTGGTGATGCCATAATATTCATGACATGTGTCATGCCCTAATTTTGATGGCTGAGATTGCATCTTGGGAACACTACCACCTGGCGCATAAAAATTACTAAGGGAGTAGTGGTGAATGGAACTGCTGGCACAGGCGCATGGGAAAACTGGAGACATAGTGGCTCATGATACTGCTGGCACATGGGAACACAAGAGACGTATTTGCCAGCGCATGGCATTGCTGGCACATAGGAAATTTTGGATCATGGTACTAGATCATTTTGGCGCATTGCTCTTAATCACTGTGCCGCAAGTGTCATGCCCCAGTCCCAAAATACGTAGGACTAGGACACGTAAGCATGGCATCCGTATGTATATGGCAACTCCAATATATGGATACCATAATACATAAGTACGCTGTAATATGATTATAAACTCACATGTGGTATATCGAATGTCACAGGTCACAGAAAATACTAATCTCATCCACACAACAAGTCACAGAAAGTAAATAACTAAACTAAAATAAAGAGTCTGAATAATCCAACAATGATAGTCAGGTGGAGACAAATCCACTACCAATGACTATATCAACACTAAATGAGAGAGAAGTGTAAAATGACCAATATAAAATAAAGTGATGATATAAGAGTGTCAGCTAAAGTATCCATCGCAAGAGATAATCAATGATGCTCAGTGGATAAGTCTCCTCGGCAGAAAGTAATGCGTCAGGTCCGGGTCCGTACTCCTGTGGATACTCTTGGTCATTTATACTTGGCAAGGGACCAGGTCCTCAGAGGGACGTAACAAGATACATAGAAGCAAGCCAATTAAATACAGTAAACATGCATAATGTTTGAAAATATTTAAGTATGTTGTACAAGACAATCTATATGAATGCAAATGAGGACAACTTTTCAACGTATGGGCAAGGGTAGTGTCACGACCCGCACCCAGAAATTCGGGCACGAGTGCGTGGGTACGTCCAGCCTACGCCGCAGAGTCGGCGGTAGTACGCTGTCTAGGTCAAATCCATATTTACTAACTAGCTCATTCACAAATAACATAGGCAAGATAATAATGAGAATTGAACTTAAGATTGCAACTGAAAATAAATGTGACAACAGATTCAAATGTTTTAGTACAGGAATTCAAAATGAAATCGGGGACAAACCCGATTAATAAGATAAAAATATAAATAAAAGATAGCTACTACTAGCTACTCTGCAGCAGGGGTCTCCTGGGTGGGTTCTGGCTCCTCATAGGTATCATCAGTCCCCTCATAGGGACCATAATAAGTAGGGGCAAGATCCTCATCATCGCCTAAATCAACAGATCCAGTTAGGAAAGGAGCAAAGTACATAGTGAACAACAAGGTTAAACTAAATATTTATGACAATTAAATAATGAATATCAAGTTAAGAACTGCATAACAGAACATCACTATCTCAGAGTTAAAGCTGTAAGCAGGAATACGAGAAATGCAGAAATAAATGAAACAGGAAATGAAACTACAATAGCGAGCAAGAAATGGCCAGAACTATCTGTGTGAACTTGTGTTTGTTTTTAGAATACATAGTTGGCATGTAGGGGTTTATAAGGCTAATCCGGCCGTCATGAATAGCTATTAATCAGGGGAAATCGAGATCCGGCTGAGGTACAGTCGTGTACCAACAGCTATTAAATATGACAAGGGGAAAGGTAAACTACATGCCTTCTAGGTATTCTCCCACCCGACATGAAAAACAAGACAGGAACTTCAATATTCAAGACATAAAATCCAGCATTTTTAACACTATGTATAATCATCAAGGGTACATGTAAGGCAGGGAATTAATTATCATAATATATAAAGATTAACTTGAAGTGCAGGTACTTGCCTGTTGTTTGGATCTGATTAATTTGGCTCTCGGGAGAAATTCCAGAGATGAGTCCAAAAGCTGAAATAGACATTACCATCATGCTCAAAAGATGTCAAATAGCTAAAAACGCCTGTCCTTGGGTCCAATTTGGAGACAAGGACAAAAACGGCAGTTTCGAGTCAAAACGGGGTCCGCCGGTGGGCCCGCTTTGCACCGAAAAACATGTCCGAGTCAAAGGTCTCCAAATTCACCAAACTTAGTGTCAACAGATCAGGAACGCTGATACGAACCCAATGGAACTTCCATATTTGGATTCCGATGAGCCGAACACAAAATCGCCCGTCGAGCGGGGCCTGTGGGGCCCACGACACGCGATTTCGTCAACGTTCTCAGAATCGAACCAAACTTGACCCACAGGACCAGCGTATCGCTACGAGTCCGATGGCAAAAGTTTCGTCTCGATCCGACGTGTGTGCACGAAGTTAGGGTAAATTGCAGAAAAGGCGGATACGGGGCGATGTCCGTGGATACGCGTTGATTCCGGTGTGCACACACACCCGAATCAGCTTCCACGAAAACTCACACGTCCGTATCGACGATGCGCACGTATCTGTGAAGACCGCACGCGACCAAATCGTCCCGTTTGGCGGGGAATACTCAGTTCCGGGGTGAAACAGGGTCTGGTTTTTCCTGTTTTTGGATCGCGGTGTGCGATCACCATAGGACGCGATATCCCGAACAGTTTATCCGGACACCGAGAGGGTCATACAGGCTTCACAACGCAATTTGCGGAATTGAAAACGGAGCTACGAGGCGAAAGTTACACGCACCTGAAGGGGACCCAAAAATCAGGGTCGATTCGTGTCCGACACGTGTCGGACACGAGAATCTAGGGTTAGGGTTTCTGGATGCTTGGCCGGAGATCCGGCGGCTCAGGCGGCTCTGCGACGGGGGAAAGGGTCGGCCGGGCTAGGGTGCTGCACGGCGTCTCCGGGGGGTGCTGACGAAAGCGGCCGGCGGCTGCGGACTGGCCGGAGGCGGGCTGCCGAGGGAAGGGAGAGGAGAGGGAGGTGCTGGAGAGTCGGGGACGGCCGCTGGCGGAGTGGGGCTGGCACGGCGAGGCGAGGTCGGGGCGAGGGTGGCGGAGCGGCGGTCGGGCGGCGCCGGGCGACAAGGAGGCGGTGGTCGAAAGGGTCTGGCCGGCTAGGGGTGCGATTGGGGGTTTAAATAGGTGGGCCTCGGTGGGGGTTGGCCGGGAGAGGCGGCGGCGAGGTCGGCTACGTGGCGTGGGGTGCGGGCGAGGTGGCCGGCGGAGGTGCCGCGTGGCCGGCCGGTTCGGCTGCTGACCGATTCTCGCGGGGCGTGGGGGAGACGGGTGGCAGGGTTCGGGTTCGCGGGCGGGTCGGGTCTGGCTGACCCGACCCGACCCGGTAAGGGCGGCTGGGCCGGAGGCTAACGGGCCGGTCCATTGGGCCGGGCCGGCCCAAGGAGAAAAGAAAATAAATAAAAATAAAAATAAAGTAAATAATAAATAAATAAATAAATAGATAATTAATTAATTAATTAATTAAAAATAGTTTTTAGGCATTTAAAAATAGGTCTGAGGCCCAGAAAAATCCAGAAAAATTACCCTAAGTCCGGTTTTCCATTTTACACCCAAAAATGTTATTTTTATGATATTTTAATATTATTTATTGCCAAATAAAAATCATTTATTAATTGAAACCTTGATTTTAATTACAGAAAATTTCCAGAAAATTCCAGAAAATTGGGAAAAATCCAAGATTTAATAATTTGAAAATTTCAGGGGGTTTACAACCTACCCAACTTACAAAAAATTTGTCCTCGAAATTTAAGAATAACAAGGCACGAAAGTAAAGGCCGAGAAATAAAATATACCTCAGGGTTCAAAAAGATAGGGGTATCGCTCTCTAATCTCGTCTTCTCGCTCCCAGGTGGATTCGCCGGGAGAATGGTGCTTCCAAGCTACGCGAACCAGGGAGATAACCTGGTTCCGTAGGACTTTCTCCGAGCGATCCAGTATCTCTACGGGTTGCTCTTGGTAAGTCAGACTTGGGCCTACTTCGAGCTCTGAGTGATCCAAGATGTGACTGGGGTCCGACACGTACTTTCTCAGCTGCGACACGTGGAATACGTTATGGACTCCATCCAGAGAGGGTGGCAATGCCAGTCGGTATGCCACTTCTCTGATTTTCTTCTGAATGCCAAAAGGTCCAATAAATCTTGGGCTGAGTTTCCCACTCCTTCCGAACCTAATGGTGCCACGTATCGGGAAAATCTTCAAGAATACCAGTTCTCCAACCTTTAACAAAGCCATAATCAAATCTTAGTTCCATAATCAAAATGTTTAAATTGACTTAAATTTCTTAAATTTAATTATCTCAAATTCCAAGGGCCTTCGGTGGCTATTTGCCCAATGTCGTTGCCTGTCTTGAGCCACTCGAAGTCTGCCCCTTATTTGCTTTACCTTCTCAGCTGAATCGATCACCATCTCTGGTCCCAGCAGGGCTCTTTCTCCAACGTCGTCCCATGATAGCGGGGTACGACATCTTCGTCCATACAGAGCTTCAAATGGAGTCATCTCAATACTTGCTTGGTAACTGTTATTATAAGAGAACTCCACAAGATGTAGATAGTCTTCCCAGGATCCTCCAAAATCCAGAACACATGTACGGAGCATATCTTCAAGTGTCTGGATTGTACGTTCCGATTGTCCATCGGTTTGGGGATAATAAGCTGTGCTGAATTTGAGTTGCGTCCCCAAGCTGGCTTGTAAGCTCTTCCAGAAGTGAGAGGTGAATCTTGAATCTCGGTCGGAGACAATACTTACTGGGACTCCATGCAGCCTGACAATGTGCCTGATATATAAATCTGCCAGCTTCTCTGTAGATAGCCCTACTTTGAAGGGTAGAAAGTGTGCAGACTTGGTCAGTCTATCTACTATCACCCAGATTGCATCCTTTCCACTCGGTGTCCTTGGAAGTCCGAAAATAAAATCCATTGTGATATGTTCCCACTTCCACTCCGGGATGGGTAGTGGTTGAAGCAATCCTCCAGGTCTTTGTCTTTCTGCCTTGACTTGCTGGCACACTAAACAACGAGATACGAACCTGGCTACTTCTCTTTTTATGCCATGCCACCAAACATGCGTTCTCAGGTCCTTGTACATCTTGTTGGCTCCCGGATGTATAGAGTATTGCGATCGGTGTGCCTCTTGCATAATTTCTTCTCTTATGTCTCCTTGGGGTACACATAATCTATCGCCATGCCTCAGTGATCCATCTTCATGAATTCTGAAATCTTTCACTAATCCAGCTTGTACTTGACCTCGAAGGCTTCGCAGGCCTTCGTCTTGAAACTGAGCCTCCTTGATCTTGTCTATTAATGTAGACTGAATCTGCAAGTTCATTATTTGGCCTTCTTTTCCTGGGATGATTACTTCAATACCTAAACTCTCCAAGTCCTCTAGCAGGTGTCTGTCCATAGTCAAGTACATCGCCATAGGATATCTGCTTAGAGCATCAGCAACTACATTGGCCTTCCCAGGATGATATTGGAGGGTGATATCAAAGTCTTTCATTAGTTCCAGCCACCTTCTTTGCCTCATGTTTAGCTCTTTTTGGGTGAAGATATATTTTAAACTTTTATGGTCTGTAAATATTTCCACCCTTTCTCCATAAAGATAATGCTTCCATAGTTTAAGAGCAAAAATGACAGCTGCCAATTCTAAATCATGAGTTGGATAGTTCTTTTCATGGGGTCGAAGCTGTCTAGAGGCATATGCTATTACTTTCTTGTTCTGCTCCAAAACACAACCTAAACCTTTTCCAGAAGCATCACTATAAATAGCGAAACCTCCGGTTCCGGAAGGTAAGGTCAGAATAGGGGCAGAAGTCAGTCTTTTCTTTAATTCCTCAAAAGCATGCTGACATTCATCAGTCCAGGTGAACTCTTCATCCTTCCTTGTTAATTTTGTCATGGGCTCCGCAATTCTTGCAAAGTCCTTCACAAACTTCCGATAGTATCCAGCTAGTCCCAGGAAGCTTCTAATCTCTACTACAGAGTCTGGAGTGCGCCAGGATTCTACTGCCGCTATCTTCTTAGGATCTACTGCTATTCTATCTCCAGTCACAACATGTCCCAAGAATTCTACTTTGTCTAGGAAGAAAGCATATTTAGATAATTTTCCATAAAGTTTTTCCTTCCTCAAAGTCTCCAATGCTAACCTCAAATATTCTTCATGTTCTTCGGGGGTCTTGGAGTAGATCAAAATATCATCAATGAAGACCACTACAAATTTGTCTAGGTATGGCTGGAAAACTCTGTTCATTAAGTTCATAAAAATTGCTGGAGCATTCGTCAACCCGAACGACATTACTAAGAATTCGTAGTGTCCGTTTCGGGTATTGAAAGCAGTTTTAGGGATGTCTTCCTTTCTCACCCTTACTTGGTGGTAACCGTACCTCAAATCAATCTTTGAAAATACCCGAGCTCCACTCAACTGATCAAATAGGTCATCTATCCTGGGCAGGGGATACTTATTCTTAATTGTTAAGGCATTCAATGCCCTATAGTCAATACACATTCGGGATGTTTCGTCCTTCTTGGGCACAAATAATACTGGAGCTCCCCAGGGTGAGACACTAGACCTAATGAAGCATTTGTCTTCTAGTTCTTTGATTTGCTCATTTAGTTCTATTATCTCCTTCTTGTTGATTCTGTAGGGATTTTGGGACACTGGTGCTGCTCCTGGCACTAAGTCAATATAGAATTCAACTTCTCGGTCTGGGGGTAAGCCTGGGAGATCCTCAGGGAAGACATCAAGGTATTCAGAGATGATAGGTAGTGGCACTTCTTCTGTTACTAGGGCTCCACAAATTTTGTTATTACCCATTTCTCTAGAACCTCTAGCAAATTCAAATTCTGGCTTGTCAGGGGGCCTGAAGATTACACTACCTCTGTGGCAGTCTATTGTGGCATGGTGTTGACTTAACCAATCCATACCTAGTATAATGTCAAAACTGGGAACTGGCATTACAAGTAGTCTAGCATACAGTTCTCTTCCACATAAAGTAATAGGACAATTGTTACAGGCATCACTAACCGGGATGATTCCCCATCGGTAATGATCTTATAACAATTCCTAAGGGGTTTAGTGATTAAGCTATGCTTCATAAGGAAATCTACTGACATAAATGAGTGTGAAGCTCCAGAGTCAAATAAAGTAATAGCTGGTATTGAATTTATAAGCAAAGAACCTGTGATCACGTCTGCTGTGGCCTCAGCTTCTTCCAGAGTCATTGCATAAGCACGGCCTTGCTGCGGTGCACCTCTCTGTTGCTGCTGGTGCTGAGCAAAGCGTTGTTGTTGTGTGGGAAGTGGGGGTCCCCTCTGTTGTACTGCTGGGGCCCTGGCCTGGGCTGGAGCCTTTGGTACAGCTGTGCGTCCTTGAGCAGATGGACAGTCCCTCATTTGATGCGCTGCTGAGCCGCAGTAGAGGCAGGCACCTAGCCTCTTCCTGCAGACTTGCCAAGTATGACCTGGTTTTTGGCAAAAGTTGCAAGCAGCAGCTTGTTGGTTCTGTCCTTGAGCCTGGTGTTGGGGTGCTGGAGCTCGAGGGAGAGGACGCTGAGTTTGCTGCGGGGCCCTCTGTTGTTGTTGTTGTTGTTGAAAAGGGCATTTGTTGGGTCCCGTATTTCCTGTATCTCTCTCTCGTTTCAGTTTGTTCCCCATATCTCTCTCTACGCCTTGTGCCACGCTCAGGATTTCCTCATAGGTACGAGCTCGGCTGGTGGTGACAGCAAGGCGAATATTCGGAGATAGCCCCTTCTTGAATCTACGGGCTCTGTCCTCCGGGGTACGAACCATGTACTCCGCAAAGTGGCTTAACCTGCTAAATTCAGCAGTATATTCATCAACAGACAGGTTACCTTGTTCCAGTCTCTCGAATTGGCTTTCGAGAGCTTCCCGAGCCACTTTGGGGTAGAATTTCTTCTTGAATAGCCTCTTGAAGTCTTCCCAGGTGATGTCAGCAGCAGATAGTTGGGGTTCATCTCTGAACCAGGTTCGAGCAATGTCGAACAGTTGCAGGCTTGCGGACTCCACTTTGAGGTCATCAGGGACCCGAGCAGTTTTCAGGAGTCTCTCGACATTCTCTATCCACTCATCGGCATAGAGAATGCCCTCACTTCCGTAAAATTCCAGGGGTCTTAGATTCTTGAAATCTTTGGTACTCCCTGGCCTCTTGAGTGACGACTCCTGGGACTTAAGAGCTTCTGAGAGGCTGGTCCGTAGAAGTGCAGTCTGTTCTTTCTGGGATTCCACCAATCCCTGGAACACTCCAAGTAGCTGTGCCCCATCCAGAGTAACTGCCGGAACAGATGGAGGCGGCGGGAGTGCAAGAGTCTCGGGCACATTCTGCTCAGCTGGTTCTGATGTGCCTCCTACTGTGTTCCTGGTCTGGACCATTTTGAAAGATTAAGGGATAGGAAGATCAGAATAGAATACTTGAAAATCAAAGGCGATAGGAAAATTGAGCAGCAAAGATATCAAGAATTGAAATAAGGATCCTATACTGTGAATGAGCTTTTCCTAGAATCCTCAAATTTTATTCCATACCCTGTCCTAGGGTATTACCCTATTTTAGGATAGGACCTGCATGGGCCACCATAAAAACGTGTCACGACCCACACCCGGAAATTCGGGCACGAGTGCGTGGGTACGTCCAGCCTACGCCGCAGAGTCGGCGGTAGTACGCTGTCTAGGTCAAATCCATATTTACTAACTAGCTCATTCACAAATAACATAGGCAAGATAATAATGAGAATTAAACTTAAGATTGCAACTAAAAATAAATGTGACAACAGATTCAAATGTTTTAGTACAGGAATTCAAAATGAAATCGGGGACAAACCCGATTAATAAGATAAAAATATAAATGAAAGATAGCTACTACTAGCTACTCTGCAGCAGGGGTCTCCTGGGTGGGTTCTGGCTCCTCATAGGTATCATCAGTCCCCTCATAGGGACCATAATAAGTAGGGACAAGATCCTCATCATCGCCTAAATCAACAGATCCAGTCAGGAAAGGAGCAAAGTACACAGTGCACAACAAGGTTAAACTAAATATTTATGACAATTAAATATTGAATATCAAGTTAAGAACTGCATAACAGAATATCACTATCTCAGAGTTAAAGCTGTAAGCAGGAATACGAGAAATACAGAAATAAATGAAACAGGAAATGAAACTACAACAGCCAGCAAGAAATGGCCAGAACTATCTGTGTGAACTTGTGTTTGTTTTTAGAATACATAGTTGGTATGTAGGGATTTATAAGACTAATCCGGCCGTCATGAACGGCTATTAATCAGGGGAAATCGAGATCCGGCTGAGGTACAGTCATGTACCAACAGCTATTAAACATGACAAGGGGAAAGGTAAACTACATGCCTTCTAGGTATTACTCAGTTCCGGGATAAAACAGGGTCTGGTTTTTTCTGTTTTTGGATCGCGGTGTGCGATCACCACAGGACGCGATGTCCCGAACAGTTTGTCCGGACACCGAGAGGGTCATACAGGCTTCACAACGCAATTTACGGAATTGAAAACGGAGCTACGAGGCGAAAGTTACACGCACCTGAAGGGGACCCGAAAATCAGGGTCGATTCGTGTCCGACATGTGTCGGACACGAGAATCTAGGGTTAGGGTTTCTGGATGCTTGGCCGAAGATCCGGCGGCTCAGGCGGCTCTGCGACGGGGGAAAGGGTCGGCCGGGCTAGGGTGCTGCACTGCGTCTCCGGGGGGTGCTGACGAAAGCGGCCGGCGGCTACGGACTGGCCGGAGGCGGGCTGCCGAGGGAAGGGAGATGAGAGGGAGGTGCTGGGGAGTCGGGGACGGCCGCTGGCGGAGTGGGGCTGGCACGGCGAGGCGAGGTCGGGGCGAGGGTGGCGGAGCGGCGGTCGGGCGGCGCCGGGCGACAAGGAGGCGGTGGTCGAAAGGGTCTGGCCGGCTAGGGGTGCAATTCGGGGTTTAAATAGGTGGGCCGCGGTGGGGTTGGCCGGGAGAGGCGGCGGCGAGGTCGGCTACGTGGCGCGGGGTGCGGGCGAGGTGGCCGGCGGAGGCGCCGCGTGGCCGGCCGGTTCGGCTGCTGACCGATTCTCGCGGGGCGTGGGGGAGACGGGTGGCAGGGTTCGGGTTCGCGGGCGGGTCGGGTCTGGCTGACCCGACCCGACCCGACCCGGTAAGGGCGGCTGGGCCGGAGGCTAACGGGCCAGTCCATTGGGCCGGGACGGCCCAAGGAGAAAAGAAAATAAATAAAAATAAAAATCAAATAAATAATAAATAAATAAATAAATAGATAATTAATTAATTAATTAATTAAAAATAGTTTTTAGGCATTTAAAAATAGGTCTGAGGCCCAGAAAAATCCAGAAAAATTACCCTAAGTCCAGTTTTCCATTTTACACCCAAAAATATTATTTTCATGATATTTTAATATTATTTATTGCCAAATAAAAATTATTTATTAATTGAAAACTTTGATTTTAATTACAGAAAATTCCCAAAAAATTCCAGAAAATTGGGAAAAATCCAAGATTTAATCATTTGAAAATTTCAGGTGGTTTACAGGTAGGCTACTCGATCTAAATCTCATAACTCACACACACGTCAGTGGACATCAAAAATTGACATATCGCTGGGGTAGCGACCAGCGAGACTCCAGAAATAGACATACCGCGTGGGTAGCGACCAGCGCAACACACTACCATAGTGCGAGCTAGATACTACGATTTAGCAGAGTGGTTAAAGCCCATACGCCTAATGATTGTCCTCTCATGATACTAAGTGTCATGTGTGTGTCAACATATCTAATATATAGTAATAACTGAAAGAAACTACACATGCAATGAATATACAGAACTGCAATGAATATATAGAAATATAAATAGCATGCAAAGTACTGTAAATAATTTGGAAAGGTATACTTGCCTGGCAAGAGAGCTGTAAAATGTAACGTCCAGATATAAAATACCAAGAGTCAAAAACTACAGCCTCATAATGAACGTCTCCGGATGCTGAAATAAACATCGCCAACGTTCCCAGAATAAGCGAGATAGCTAAAAAATACTACCCTTTCGTCCAATTTGGAAACAGGACAAAACGATAATTTCAGGTCAAAGTGGGTCCACTTGTGGGCCACTTTGCACCAACAAGCGTGCCAAGGGTAAAGGTCTCTAAATGGGACAAATTATAGGTCAAACAAACTCTAAATGTCAGTACGAACCCAACGGTACGTCCAATTTTGGATTCCGGAGAGCCGAACACAAATTTGCCCAAAAAGTCAACCGTGGAGCCCTCCAATAGGCGACTTGGTCAACTGTCTCAGAATTTGGTAAAAATTGGGTCACAGGACCAGCACAATACCACGAGTCCAATGGCGTAAGTTTTGTCGCATTCTGACGAGCGTATACTAAATGGCACAGGGTTTTACGAAAGTCGTGATACATGGATTTTTTACGGACACGGGCTGATTTCGACGCGCACACGCGTCCAAATTAGTTTTCGCAAAAATCCACACGTTTGGATATACCGTGTACACCTTTCGGTGCACTTGGTACACGACGGGGCGGTCCCGTTTGGAGGGGCGCGCTCCGTATCACAAATTTTAACATTTTAAAAATAGTTTTTTATGAGGTTTCAACCTAATTTATTTCTGCATATAACACCAGATAAAATAATATAATTGACAAAGAATGATCTCTGTCAGGTGGTATTTCTATAGCAAAAAGAATTTCTAGGTTTGGATCCCTGTGGTGGGAGATACGAGCCCTTGAACATGGATCATTACCGTAGTTTCTGTGATTGAAAGTTGTCATTTTTTGCCAACTTTGTCTCGGTATTCGCCTAGGGTTATGCGCTGTTCGAGGTAAACTAATGCACAATATTGGAAGGGGGATGGGTTGTTAGCATATCAGTGAAGACGGGGTCGAGTTTGGTCGAGCGATGGCGCGGAAAATGAGTCGTAAACAGGGGATTGCTGCAGCAAAACACTGTCGCGGCGCGGGGGCGTTGACGCACGGTGGTCGCGGCGGTGGCCAGGGTGATGCTGGCTTCGGCGAACGGCGGCACGGCGGTGCTCAGGGTCGCAAGGTCGAGGAGATGGAGAGTTTAGGGTTAGGGTTTGGGTTTAACTGATGATATATATATAAATATAGAAACGGCGGTGAGGGGGGGAGAATCTGCGCGGTTGTGGTTTTATAGCTGCTGCTACTGCTGTTTAATGATAACGAGTAGCAGTATTAGTGTATCGGGTAGGGTTTGTTAGGATATTGGGTTAGGGTTTGGGTTCATTTTCTAATTCTTTTCTTTCTTTCTCTTTTATTCTTTTCTTTTTTATTCTTTAATAAATCTCTCTCTCTCCCTCTCTCTCTCTCTCTCTCTCTCTCTCTATATATATATATATATATATATATATATATATATATATATATATATATATATATATATATATATTCTAGAAATTTATTTAGTGCGTACGTTAAATCTATAAACTGTCCACAAGGTCTTCTACATAGAAATAATTAAGGTAAAATTATAATTGCTCCATAAAATCTGTAAATGCACAAACACCTATAAATAAAAATCCAGTAAATTCTATTTGTTCTAGTTAGCTAATAAATACTATAAATCAATTAAATAATTAATTAAATAATTAATACGTTTTTTAAAATTAGGGGTTTTATATTCTACCCAACTTATAAAAATTTTGTCCTCGAAATTAAAACTAAGCCACGATAGAAAGTCAAAGATGGTATAAGACAAAGATTTGTAGCTTATTATGTACCTTCCTCCATCCTAAACTCCATGATTTTTTAATTGTCATAGGGATGTTTGGAGGGCTATAATTTGCATTTTAAAATCCAAGGCTAGGTTTAAATGAGGGGCGATGTTTGGTCGCACATTCCGAAAATCATGGGGAAAATTTATATGAAGGGAAAAAATGGATTTCTTCATACATTGTCCAATGGTGTGGACACATTAATACATTTTTGCATAAAAGCATCCAACAATTGGAAAATTACACAAAGATAAAAATTGAGTTAAATTAATTAAAATTAATGCGCAAGGTGTTCTTGAATTAATTAGAAGTACATGGGGATAAAATTTAGGTGGGACACAAGTGTCATGGATATAGAGGACTCAGAATAGAATTTTATCATTAATTTGGGTTGTACAAAATGGTCAAGATTGTGTCTCCAATTTTGATTGGAACACACAAGGGTACAAAGTTAATTTTAATTAGAATTAATTAATAAACGTCTGCGACGAATGTTGTGCGACTAAAATATAGCACAAGAGAGTATAATTATAAGTTACACTGAGGTTAAAATGGAAGGCGGGCACGTCTAGGACAAGGTTGTGAAGTTTGCAGGAAGGCAGTGGTTAGTGTTGTGCTCCAACTATCGAAGCAACGGTAAGGTGCGCTAAGTGATACAAATGTTACCAAATTAATAAAATAAAATGTTCCATTTCTAATTGGATTCAAACTAGCCATAGTCTCACTATTTAAGCCAAGTAGGCCTAATTTTGGGTGAGGGAGTTTACAATCTACCCAACTTATAATTTACCCATCTATCACAATAGGCTATACATCTAAGAAAATATTTCTTAAATTATTTAATCATGTTATTCAATCCTCAAAGTTTTAACACCAAACATATCATATATGATTTGTCATAAATCAATTATAGAAGAGAGTCACCAAGTCATGTGATTAGCCTATGGGGTATATCTAGTACTATCAGTGTATCAACTTATACCAAGCACGAGGTTTCGTCTTTCCGAAACAAGGGAAGAAGGGAAACAATAATAAAGGGTTCAAGGGGGAGGTAATAGAATAGAAGTATGGAGGTCAAGGTGTTTAAAGAATTCAAATGGGAATTGTTAAGGCAGTTGTGGATTGAAATCCTATTTGGTAGTTTCTTATTCGCTTGCTCGTATCAGTACAGTTATGTAACCGATACGATAAGCTCAGACATGTTTAGAGGGCAAGTACATTTGTCTAAGAATCTAAGGCAATTTTTTTTCTCAATCCACATAAGTGGTCATGCGAGGGGCGAACCAAGCGCACTATGGTTGATCAGACCATAATACACTGATTCTGAAATATATTACTGTGCATACCCAATAATACATATATCATGATCAAGCTCGATAAAAGAGTAAGCTTGCAAAACTAGGCCATAATAGCAGCATAAGTCAAGATATTTCTGAAAATATAAATACGCTAGATTTATGATGAGAGAAGGTACAAAAAAATCAAGTTCACAAGAAGGCAAGGCCCTACAGGCTCTACAGTTGTTATACTAACTCCTTGTCTAAGTTGTTAGTCGACCAAATAGGGGTATGGGCCTCTATGTTCTACAGTCTGAATAAACACTATCTTCTTATGCAAGTCTATAGTTGGTGTCATTCGGTTATACTTCATCAATGGGTTAAGAGGACTATGTGATACTATGTTGTGAGACATACTACCCAACTTAAAACAATTAACTAATAATATAATTGCTTTAAAGGAGATTCTACAAAATAACTTTGCACTTGTAATTAAAGCAGAAGCTCTTATTGGGGTTTACGAGAAAAATATCTTGGTACTTATTAGGGTATCCTATTGCATTATATAGGTAATGGTCATCTTAAGTCTTAGTCATAGTGCTTATAGAACAAGTATCAAAAGTATGAATGGAACAGTTATTGGCCTTCCAGTGAGAGAGGATATAACTTATATCGAGGTGTGGTACAAATTATGTGATTCAAAACTAAAGATAACCATTAAATTATAATCTAAATGAATACTCAACTAACTACTAAGCACCAAAATTCAAAATTCAAGATTAACAATTATAATCCTAGCAAACTATATATCCTAACATGAAAGAAATTACTTGGCCTAAAATCAGAAGGGTTATGTGGCACAAATTGAAAGATGAAGAAAAGAAGAACATAATTTAGTCGTCGCACAATTAGCGAGCGTTAAGATTTTAGAGGAACAAGGTGTGAAATTAAATAGAGATACTCTAGGTAATATCATGGTTTTCTAAGGGGAAAGTGGTTTGCTAATCTCTGTGTTAGAGGTATGATCTAGAGAAATGTTATTTTTTCTCTTAGCTTCCTAGGGTACTGTCTGCTAACATCAAGACAAGAATCTAAATGTATAGTTCTATAATACTATCTCACCATACAAGTTAGGTTTGGTCCTAATATTCAACCTTGGATTTCTAGTGGCCCCTCAATACTAGAGTCAAACAATATGGTTAAATTTCTAGTTAACTCTAGTAGTGTCTACACCACTCTCAAGTCCTTCATAAATACATCAAGGGGTAATGGTAAACCATCTATAGATAAGGAATGCTAGGATTCACTTAGATATTCTAAACTTAGTGATGTGTCAAAACCCTAGTTGTATTTTTGGTAGGAATTACCCTAATTATTATTCTAACAATAAGGGTTCCTATGTTCTAGGGGAAGGCTATACTCAAGGAAATATTAGGAAGTACAGGAATCAAGCAGGATGCGATTATTTAGATAGAACATATTGGAAGAAAAGTAATTTATAGTCAATTATGGATGAGATCCTATATTCTAATCCTATGTGCAGGCTTGCTCGGTACAGTAACGTAACCGAGACAATATGCTCTCGACCTGCATGGGCCACCACTAAAAATATGTCATGCCCTAGTCCTAAAATACGTAGGACTATGACACGTAAGCATGCCAGTCGTATGTATATGGCAACTCCAATATATGGATAACATAATACATATCTACGCTGTAATATGAATATAAACGCACATGTGGTATAGCAAATGTCACAGGTCACAGAAAATATTAATCTCGTCCACACAATAAGTCAAAGAAAGTAAATAACTAAACTAAAATAAAGAGTCTGAATAATCCAACAATGATAGTCGGGTGGAGACTTATCTACTACCAATGACTATATCAACACTAAATGAGAGAGAAAAGTAAAATGACCAATATAAAATAAAGTGATGATATAAGAGTGTCAGCTAAAGTATCCATCGCTAGAGATAATCAATAATGCTCAGTGGGTAAGGTCTCCTCGACAGAAAGTAATACGTCAGGTCCGGGTCTGAACTCCTACGGATACTCTTGGTCGTCTATACTTGGCAAGGGACCAGGTCCTCAGAGGGACGTAACAAGATACATAGAAGCAAGCCAATTGAATACAGTAAACATGAATAATGTTTAAAAATATATAAGTACGTTGTACAAGACAATCTATTTAAATGCAAATGAGGACAACTTTTTGACGTATGGGTAGGCTACTCGATCTAAATCTAACAACTCACAAACACGTCAGTGGACATCAAAAATTGACATACCGCGGGGGTAGAGACCAGCGAGACTCCAGAAATTGATATACCGTGGGGGTAGCAACCATCGCGACACACTACCGTAGTGCGAGTTAGATACTACGGTTTACCATAGTGGTTAAAGCCAATACGCCTAATGATTGTCCTCTCATAATACTAAGTGTCATGTGTGTGTCAACATATCTAATATATAGTAATGACTGAAAGAAACTACACATGCAATAAATATACAGAAATGCAATAAATATACAGAAATATAAATAGCATGCAAAGTACTGCAAATAATTTGGCAATGTATACTTGACTGGCAAGAGAGCTGCAAAATATAACATCCAAATGTCAAACACCAAGAGTCAGAAACTACGGCCTCAGAATGAACGTCTCCGGATGCTGAAATAAACATCACCAACGTTCCCAAAAAAAGCGAGATAGATAGAAAATACTACCCTTTCGTTCAATTTGGACACAGGGCAAAACGATAATTTTGGGTCAAAGTGGGTCCACTTGTAGGCCCCTTTGCACCAAAAAGTGTGCCAAGGGTAAAGGTCTCTAAATGGGACAAATTATAGGTCAAACAAACTCTAAATGTCAGTATGAACTCAATAATACGTCCAATTTTGGATTTCGGAGAGCCGAAGACAAATTTGCCCAAAAAGTCAACCATGGAGCCCGTCAATAGGCGACTTGGTCAACTGTCTCAGAATTGTATGAAAATTGGGTCACAGGACCAGCGTGATACCACGAGTCCATTGGCCCAAGTTTAATCGCATTCTGACTAGCGTACACTAAATGGCGTGGGGTTTTACAAAAGTCGCGATACGGGAATTTTTCACGAACATGGGCTGATTCCGATGCTCACACGCGTCCAAATCAGCTTTCGTGAAAGCCCACACGTCTGGGTATACTGTGCGTACCTTTTGGTGTACTTGGTACACGATGGGGCGGTCCTGTTTGGTGGGATGTGCTCCGTATCGCAAATTTTAATATTTTAAAAATAGTTTTTAATGAGTTTTCAACCTAATTTATTTTTGCATATAATACCAGATAAAATAATGTATTTGACAGAGAATGATCTCGGTCAGGTGGTATTTCCCTAGCAAAAAGAATTTCTAGGTTTGGATTCCTGTGGTGGGATATACGAACCTTGAACATGGGCCATTACCGCAGTTTTCTGTGATTGAAAGTTATCATTTTTTGCCAACTTTGCCTCGATTTTTGCCTAGGGTTATACACAGTTTGAGGTAAACTAATGCACAGTATTGGAAGGAGGATGGGTCGTGAGCATACCGATGAAGACGAGGTCGAGTTTGGTCGAGCGATGGCGCAGGAAACGATTCGTGAACAGGGGCATATTACAGCGAAACGCTGTGGCGACACGGGGGCGTTGACGCACGGTGGTCGTGGCGGCGGCCGGCGCGGTGCTGGCTCCGGCGAACGGCGGTGCTCAGGGTCGCAAGGTCGAGGAGAAGGAGAGTTTAGGGTTAGGATTTTAGTTTAACTAATGATATATATATATATATAAACGGCGGGGGAGGGGGGGAAGAATCCGCGCGATTGTGGGTTTACAGCTGCTGTTTAATGATAACGGGTAGCGGTATTAGTGTATCGGGTAGGGTTTGTTAGGATATTGGGTTAGGGTTTGGGTTCATTTTCTAATTCTTTTCTTTCTTTCTCTTTTATTCTTTTCTTTTTCATTCTTTAATAAACTCTCTCTCTCTCTCTCTCTCTATATATATATATATATATATATATATATATATATATATATTCTAGAAATTTATTTTAGTGTATACGTTAAATCTATCAACTGCCCAGAAGGTCTTCTACATGAAAATAATTAAGGTAAAATTATAATTGATCCATAAAATCTCTAAATGCACAAACACCTAGAAATAAAAATACAGTAAATTCTATTTCTTCTAGTTAGCTAATAAATACTATTAATCAATTAAATAAATAATTAATAATTAATACGGTTTTTAAAATTAGGGATTTTACAACATGGCTCTTGATTACTATTGGCCCATGGTAGAGATTTTTAATGCTTCTACACCTATTTTGTGCTTCTTTTGTTCAAAAGTAAAAATAAAATTATATATATATATATATATATATATATATATATATATATATATATATATATAATGTTAAGATGATTTTGTAACCAAAATATATATGGAAAAAACTTAATCATGAATTAAAATCATCTTAACATTGCTTGTTTAATTATGTAATATATAAGAGAAATATTATATATATATATATATATATATATATATATATATATATATATATATATATATATATATATATATATATATATATATATATATCACACAGTTGTAGAGACATAAATTTTCTATAATACACAACTTGTGCAAACATATATACATATGTGAGAAATGTTCTATGGTAAGAAAAAAAATCATAGCGAAGGAAATGTTAAGCATGTTAAAGAATATAATTACAACATATAAGATGTAGAAAATACGATTCGATATTTTGTATTTCGGAGATGGTTGTTAATAAATCTCCGTGAATCCTTTTTCCATAAAGTCTTAATCATCTTGATTTAGCTACAGGGGTCGGATCCCAGCTAGCGATGGTTCGAAGAGACTTAAGTACCGTGTCGCTTAGGCTATTTACGTTTTTTTGACAGAAAGACCCTTTCGACTTAGTACGAAAATAACTTTTAACTTTAAAGTGCGTAGATAAAATAAATAATAACTCGTATCATTATACATTATCACAATCATAATCCGATGATCGATCTTTAATAAACATGTGTAATACTATGTTTCATTTATGATTTACAAAGCATAATTATTTGGAATATGTTGATAATAAATCGCATATGAAACATAATAATAGTGCTAGTTTGAAATTAAAATACCATATTTTTGTATGTTATCAAATATTATAGTTTTATTTGTTGGTGTAATTGCTGTGAAGATAATTCTCTGTAGCAGTGCAATCACGAACGTACTTCTTGGTGCTAAATTCTGACACAATACATTATACCTGCATCCGTAGGCAGACACTTTGGTATCCAAGATTTGGATCCATATTGATTAGCTTTAGGAACCCATTTGAAAATATTCATATCTACTTGCTTTCTAATAACACACTTACTAGATTTGTGTCCTTTCAAACCATAATAGTGACATGTATCGTGTACATTTGTGTTTGAGACAAGTGTATATGAGCAATGTGTGATATGGACACTTTTTCGAGGCTGTGTATAAATAAAAGCATGATTGTGAGAAGTGGCCTTCTTGCTATTCCTCTGAGAAATTCTCGTGGTGATAACTTTTTGTTTAGTCATGTGTCTCATGTGACTAGTACTTGATTAAGTAAAAGGTTCAGCAATTTATTTTTCCAATCTAATTTCTAATCTCTTATTAGCTGTAAATAACTTATCAAATTTAGAATTTTAGCATTTTTATGTGCATTAATTTTTAACACAATCAAGTGCTTCTTGTAAGCTAAGCTTCAGTGTGGACATATCATCAAAAGAGAGTTTTTATGGCTTCATTTAGTAAACAAATGAGCTTTTCATTCTCAAGATGATATGATTGAATATCTTTTATAGCGTATTTGTACTTACTTGTAAGCTTTTTGTGGTCTTCAAATAACCTATTAAAGCATCAGATAGTTCATCGTAAGGGAATTCTTCAAAAAAGGATTTTCTTTTACCTTGCTTACCATTAGACACAAGTCTGTTGTATGTTGGGTACATTCTTCTTCAGAATCATCAACTTTTCTTTCTTCCTAGCTCTAATGGATTGCTTCTAGCAGTTTCAAAACCTCATGTGATGTATTGTACATGGAGATATGATTAAACTCATTCTTGTTTAGAGCATAGTACAGAACATTCATTCCCGTTGTATAAAGACTATATGCTTTTTTCTTCTCTTTCGGTGTAATCATTATCTGGTTTATTAATTGCTTTCGAGCCTCTTGTAACACAATACCATAAATCAAAACTTAGTGCTTTTAGATAAATAATCATATTTTCCTTCCAATATGTGTAGTTAGTGCCACTGAACAAAGGTGGATAATTTATAGACTTGCCTTCACCAAAAATTAGATTGCTAGCTGCCATGGATCTACTCAAGGATGTTAATCTTGATCAATAGTCCTTGCTCTGATACCAATTCAAGAGACAATTAGTATTATCAGTAATACTAATATAAAGAGAATCCACCCTGATACCAATTGATGGGGTAGCTAAAATTACTTTAGAGGGGGGTGAATAGAGTGTGTGCAGAATACTAATCCAATTTAAAACTAAGGTAATAACCAACATGAAAGTAAATAAAAAAATATGCACGAAAATAAAATAGAGTCTAATTTCCAACTTATGAAATTGCTATAACGAGTAAATGTAAACCCCCTCGACCACAGTTAGGCCTACTTAGCTTAGATGGAAAGATTAGGGTTAATTTGGAGCCAATTAGAATTAATACACAGTATTTTATAATAGTTGTGCAATATTTATATCACTTAGTGCGCCTTACCCTTGCTTCGATATTTAGAGCACTATTTATTACCTTCAAACAAATTTTATATACTTTTCCTAGACATTCCAGCCTACTATTCTGACCCTTGTGTAACTCACAAATACTCTATCTTATGCATCATTTTAGTCGCACAAAAATTGTTACAAATATCCATGTTTAAATCCACTTAATCCAACTTTGCATTCCTTGTGTGTTCCAATCGAAATTGGAGACACAATCTTGACCCATTTTGTGCAACCCAATTTATGATAATATTCTATTCTGAGTCCTCTATGTCTATGAAACTTGTGTCCCACCTAATTTTAGCCCCAGGTTCTTCCAATTAATTCAAGAACACCGTGTGTATTTTTTTTTAATTAATTTAAACTAAAATTTTTGTCTTTGTGCAATTTTCCAATTGTTAGGCACTTTTATGCAAAAGTGCATTGAGGTGTCCACACCATTGGACAATACATGAAGAAACTCATCTTTCTCCTTTCGTGCGAATTTTCCCATAAATTTTGGAATGTGCAACGCGGAACACCGCCCTCATTTAATCCTAGCAATTCATTTTTGAATTAAACCAAAACCTAGCCATTGAAATACCTACATGACAACCCAGGCCCAATCCCAAGAAGGATGTTGACCAAGTCCACCTTTTCGAGGTCAACCTAAACTCCTTTTACATATATATTATATATATATATATATATATATATATATATTACTGTTCCTATTAATCTTCTTTTAATTCCCATAAAACCCAAACCCTAGATCTATCCGCCACCCCTCTCTGTTCTCCGCCTCCCTCTTCCAACAGCCGAGACACCACGCCACCACCGCTGCTCACCGCCAGCGCCTCTTCCCCGACTTCGTCTTCACATCTCTACCGCCGGATCCCCGATCTTATCAACCGCCGAGCCGACTTCCCTGACTTCTCCTCTATTTCCCCCCGCCCGACATCACGACCGCCACCACCTCTTCTCCTCGCAGCCTCGACCTCGACCGCCTCCTCCAATCACCGCCAACCACCATCACCACCGCCGCTCTCCCTCTCCTCTTCTTCCTCCATGACCTCTTCTTCTTTCCCAATATCTCCACCAGAATCCCCATCACCGCCAACACCACGACCACCCAGCCACCGTCGTGAGCCATTGCGAGCCGCCACCGCAGTCCTTGCCCCCATCCCACGGCAGAGCCACCGCCGTCGCTGCGGTGAGCTGCTACTGCGAGCTGCTGCTGCTGCAAGTGGCTGCTGCTGCGGTGCTGCCTTGCCGCCGGAGTCCCCACCGGAGACCGTCGAGCATCACTCGACCGCCACCGAGCACCCCCGACGACCGGCGATGCTTCCCCGGGCTTCCCCTTCCCTTCTCCTCTTCCGGAACGCCGTCACGATAACACCCTGCTGCTACTACTGTTCTTCTTCAAATTCGCGGAACCGAGCCTCGACCAACCCACTTTACGGCACGATCACGCCTCCGTCCCTCGACCATTCTGTGAGCTATCTTCGCAGGTGTGTTTCCTATGTAACCCTCTTCCAACGTCTTTAATTAGAATAATTTTTTTAATTTATATTGTTTGTAAATTAAGATCCAAAATTGAAGAAAAATATTTTATTTAAAATATTAAAATTCCCTGGAACGGAGTGGGTCCCGTCAATCCGGACATCCACGTCGCATACCAATTTTACAGAAAGGTGCACACTGTCAATACGGACGTGTGGAATTTTGTAGAAGTTAATTTGGATGTGCGTGCACACAGGAATCAACGCGTATCCGTCGACAACACCCCGTATCGTCTCTGTTATGGAACTCATTGTAACTTCGTGTGTGCTCGTTGTTTCGAAACAAAACTTGTGTCATCGAACTCATAGCGATACGCTGGTCCTGTGACCCATGTTTGGTTCAATTATGAGAATGTTGACAAAAACCCGTAACGTGGGCCCCGCGACTCCACTTGACGGGCAATTTTGTGATCGGCTCATCAGAATCCAGTTCTGGATATTCCGTTGGGTTTGTATCATCGTTCTGGACTTGTTGACACTAAGTTTGACAAATATGGAGAACCTTGCCTCTGGCACATTTTTTGGTGCAAAACGGGGCCCACTTGTGGACCCCGTGTTGACCAGAAACTGCATTTTTGCCCCTATATCCAAATTGGACGTATATATATATATTTTTCTGAGTATCTCACTAATTTCGGAGCTGTTGGTGATATTTGTGACAGCATCCGGGGATATCAGCTCCAGTTTCCATTATTGTACTGCTACTTCCATGGCTAGTCGTGTTCGCATCTTCGCCTGGCTTCTAGGCAAGTATACCTTGCCTTGTTGTACTGTTTAAATTTAGTTATTTTTAGTTACATATTTTATTATTTTAATATTATATAACTGTGCGCGTCCGAGAAGACTCGGGTGCTGTCAACGAAGACGTTAACGTTAGGACTTGTGTCTGACCTAGTGTCTAGTGGACCCACCTAAAGTTGTGGAGTTATCACATGACTCCCTTGGCCTTGACACGTATCATTTCACGTCACATAGTGTGCTTATATAGGGACGCGTGCTTCATGCTTGACTGGCCATCGGTATAAGCAGCACGTGTGTCGGTATCTAGCTTAGTTGTATATTTTCTTAGTGACTTACATTGTAGTACGAGATGTCCACGTCATATTCGTGGCATATACATTGGCATTGGACGGGGAGGACGACTAGTAGGCGTATGGGACACCCACCTCCTTTATACAGATACCGCGTTCTTCGGAGCGATACAGACGTATATATTATTTTGCAGATACCACGTTCTTTAGAGTGTTGGACGTTACTTGTGGTTTTTGCAGATACCACACTCTAGTGAACGTTGGACATTATACTATTATAGATACCACGCTCCTCGGAGTTAGAAGTTATTATATTGCAGAGCGCCCTTGTTATGGGGGCATATGTGGAATATACTAGCCAGTCACGACGGTTGGTGAATTACGTCAGCATATGTCTAGCCTACACTTCCCATACGCACTAAGTTATCCTCAAATTGCATTTCACTTAGCTGGTTAGTTAACCCTTGAGTTTTCACAGTATTTACTTTATGGCATGCATTTTTGTATCTTGTTACGTCCCTCTGAGAACCTGGTTTACTTCCTGGTTATTTGTGCAGTAGCAGGATGTTTGATATATATTGGAGTGTGGACATCATTGCAGGTATCTTTACTTTTCAAGCTATTACAGTCATGTATTACTTCCTATTTTTTATTATGCTTTTATAGTCTAGTGTTTATAGACCTATGTTGTTCTTCTGGTCTATTCGAACGGATGTATTATTAGGCTGCAGACTGGTGATGCGTATCGTTCTTTCTTGAGATTATTTACCATGGATTGAGATTTGACTTTAGTTGTTACATGAATAAAAATAGATTATTATTTGGAAAACTTGACCATGGACAGCGTAAGTGCGCTTCGTCGGGTCCCATTAAGTTGGAAAGCCCTACGAAGTTGTACCAGCTGACCATTTCTGCGTGTCTGGTCCCACGTGTTTTGGGACTGGGGCATGACATGGTTTTAGTGGTGGCCCATGCAGGTCAGAGCATATCGTTTCGGTTACGTTACTGTACCGAACGAGCCTGCAACTTAGGATTAATGTGAATAAGATCTCAATCCATAATCGATTTTTAAACTACTCTTATATTCGATTGTCGTCCTTGGACTTCATTACTGTATTCGTTCATTTACCGCCGACATCATTAATATTGTTTCTTATCTTCCATATTTTAGGAAGATGAATGCTCACGTACGGTAATTTCCTCCAGGAGAAGATCCTCGTCAAGGCGAAGAAGGCGTAATTGATAGAATAATTGAGTAGATGGTTAATCATGGTAGAGAAGAATCGATAAGTTCTTTTTTGTTACTAGAGCTAGTATAGACTGTTGGCATAAGAATTAGACGTATAAGTAGAGACTTATAAACTAGACCCTTACTTAAGGTAGCCGTGACCTGTCAGTATTAGAAGCTAGAAATGTTGATTGATTTCAGGACTCTAGAATAATTTGGAGAAGACATAGCTAGATACTAAGGTTAGTTGTAGCCCCATAACAATGATACAAGGAACGACCTTATGAACCTGACAAGACATAATTTTAGACTCACATCTAGAAGAGGATTAGCGGGTACTAATAAAAGTACGGTATGAAATAGCACTTTAGGTAGCAAACCATAGTGGTTACTCCCTAGTTACCTTGTGACTTACAATATCTGACCTAGAAATTCTTCTACCCTTTAGACAATAATGATTACGACTAAGCTAAAATAGATAGGTAGATTGCTAGACACAGATTTGTAGACCCAACATTTGGATGAAGAGATAGCTGAGTACTACAGGTAGCTTTTAAATTGGATTAGATGTACTTGACTTATTTGGGTTGTCAGTGACTATTACTCACGTGTTTTTACCTTAGATAATTCGATTAGTTAAGCTAGTATCTGGAATAGAATAATTAGATTGAAGGTGAGAGTATTGACATATGTTAGCCTTGAGTTGGATATCGTGAACTACCTATAATGAACGACCAGTTATAAACTAGATGGTACCCATATAGTTTGGATGAAGGGTGTGCATGGAGTAAACTAGGAGAAACCTCAGGTTCGAGGTAAAGGGGTAGAGTGGCAACAAGATGAGATTCGTGACAAGTACCTGACCTTGAGTTTCTTTTAAATTTTAGAGAAGTACCTAAACCGGAGACAAGGACGTTGGCTCGAGATGATGACAGACTTTGAGATTGAGCTACAACACCATCCGAGAAAAAGCCGATGTAGTAGCTGACGCATTGAACAGGAGATGTCACTACCACATTCTGAAAATAGGGGTATTTTCGAATTTTTACAATATTTAATATTATGTTATTTACAATTAATTAATTGCATGATAGTGTATTTGATTTAAATTAATAATTATGTGATGTGTAATTAAATATATAATTATATGCAGTGTTTATTTATTTTATTTTAGCTAGCAGACTAGACCTAGAAGCCCAGTAGACGAACACCTGTCGAAATTATAGGGTTCTGGATTTTATTATTTTATCTAGAATTTAATATTTGGAGATTGTAATTAATTACTGTATTTTATTTAATATTTTTGCGCATTGCCTTTGCTTCGATATTTGGAGCACTATCCAGACTTTTGTCTTCCAACAAATTTTACCATCTTGCCCTAGACATGCCCGCCTTCAATTCTGCTATTTTTGTAACTCATAATTGTGCTCTTTGTATATTATTTCTGGCCGCACAAAAATCGTCGCGGACGTTATTTTAATTTCCTATTTTTTTGTATCGTTGTGCGTTCCAATCGAAAATTGGAGGCCATCTTGACCTATTTTTCGTGCGACCCAAATTAGGGTAATATTCTGTTCTGAGTCTTCTTCAATATTGGTATTGATGACTTGATCTGATTTTGACCCCAAGTACTCCAAATTAATTGTTGAACACAACTTGCATTTATTTCTATTTAAATTAAGGATACCATTTTATCTGATTTTAAAATCCTAATTAATTCCAGTGCCCTGCAAATTCAGCCCATACCCATCTTACAGTGCCCCCTGACCCTACAAAACACCGGACCCCGAATTGCCCGCCAAATTTTCATTATTTTATGTGTTTGTGCAATTTCCCAAATTTAAGGGGGTTAAATTGCAAGTTGGCATTTTGTGCCAACACCCAATTATTTTAACCAATGAGGGAACCCACTATTTTTAATTAATCTCACCCTCATCCCCCATGAATAATTTTCTCATGTTCAATCTGGACCACTCAATTAATTGAGTGCATCCTCACCCTCCATCACACCCTCTCTCTCCCTATTTAATGTCTTGTACCCATCAACCCTAATCCCTAGGCAACATAGAAAAACCCACCTCCTCACAAACCCCCACCTCTCTCCAACGTAGGATCCTTTTTCTTTTTCTCTTCTCTTTTCTTCTCCTTCTCTTTCCTTTCTTCTTCTTCCCTTCTTCTCCTTTTCATTATTCTTTGAATTCAAATTTAAAGAAGGAGGGGGAATACTGTTCATTCCCCCTCACCACTGTTCAGCCGGGTCTCTGTTTCCGGCGGACTGTACTCCCCCCGGCGGATGCTGCCGCTGCCATCTCCTCCATCTTACCATTCCTTCCTGCCGTGTCTTCATCTCCGGCGCCTCCTCCTTCCATCAGCGGCCTGTTCCCCGGCGACAACTCACTCCGGCGGTCAGCCGAACTCCAGCGGCTGCTCTCCATCCCCCTCTTCTCTATAACCACCTCCACCACCATCTTCAGCCGGCCGGCGCTGCTGTGCGAGTCCGGCGGCCTGCTGCGAGCTCCCCTCCCGGCGGCGCTCCTCTTCCCTATCTCCTCCACCTCCGGCGGTCACTCCGGCGGCCGGAAGTTCTTCCCCTCTGTAAGTATTCTCCTCTCCCCTCTCTCTTTTTTATATATATATATATATCTTTATATATATATATATATATCTTTATATATATATATCTTTATATATATATACGTATATGTATATATTAACATGTAAATTGTATATGTAATTGTAATTTTAAATTAATGTATACATGTATGTGCTTAGTATAGTATATGTTTAATATATATTGTATGTATTAAAATATGTATACGTATATTATTTATTTTATTATTAATGTATAGTATAGTGTATATATGTATATACGTAAATATATATATATATAATGTATATATATATGTTTGTTATATATTTAAGTAATGAGAATTAGTATATGTATATATAACCAATGTATATTTTGTATATATATTAATAAATGTGTATAGTATTAAATTAAATTAATGTTTAATATATATTGGTATGGTATATATATATAAATACCTTGTATAATGTATTGTGGGTGTATTCACTAGAATGTATATATATATATTGTAAATATATTTTGTCTATTTAATTCAATGATGGTAAATGTATACATACATAAGTAATTAGTATATGTAATTAATTTAATCTGTATATATAATGTAAAGTATTTATATATTTAATTAATGTGAAATTGGCATATGAATATATTATTATCTAATTATATGAGTATAGTAGGTACTTAAATAAATTCTATAATTAAGTTTGGTATATATATATATATTTTGTATATATATATACTTGATATAATTTCAAATATATATTTTGTGCATGTAATAAAATGTTTAAATAATGTATTAGCATAGTATATATATTTCAGTATATGTTGGTAATTGTAATTTAGTAAATATATAATTAGTATACATATATATATTCTTTTGTGTGTTATATATATATGTACATGTATATTTTATTTTTCATTAAATGTTAAACATGTATTAAAAATGTGTTTTAGTATTTAATAATATATCTATAATGTATTGGCATATATATATATATGTGTATATATATTTTATAAACCCTTGGCATGTTTTTTAAATATATACGTATACATGGTATATGTGTTTAATTTGATAAATATAAATACGTGTTCTACTATAAGCATTTTTAATATATAAACACTTAGCATATTTTTAAGGTATGTTTAATTGGTATAAATTAGTATATAAAAATAATAGTATACGTACTATTTTTGGTGTGTATATATATATCTTTATTGTTCAATTGACATAGATATATATGTGTAGGTATATTTTGTATAAACCCTTAGTACATTTTTATAATATATATACATGTATATTTTGTAGTTGTATTTAATTTGAGATATGTTGTATGTACATACAAGTATTAGTTTTATTTAAAGTGTATAGATTTATATTTATAGCTATTATTGTAATTAAGGGATATTAATATATATGTAGTTGGCCTATCTAGTAGATGACTCCTACCGTACCTAGCGTAGCCCTAAGGCCAGTGTATTTCTATTGTGTGTTAGGATAGCTTCTGTTACCAATGTTATATTGTAATGTGTTGATAGGACTGTTGGTTTTACCCAGGGGATACTCTGGAACAGGACATCCATAAATACCAGCTAAGGACCAAGGCAAGTACATTCTCTGATAATTTCCAATTCTTGATAATAGCTATAAGTTCAATGATCTTGAAATGTTACAACTGAATCTTTGACACTGTGCTACACGGACTAGTATAGCTTGGATCTGCAGTCATGAGATGTTACCTTGATTATCGTATTGACATTATACACGACATTTACATTGACATTTACATTGACATTTACATTGACATTTATATTAGACATTGTACATAATACATTAGAAAATGTTGTGTATTCGTGACGTGTCATGATTGGATCCACAGTACTAGTTGGGGGCGGGGAAATTGCTAGTGAAAAATATGATCAAATACCTATCGTACAAGTTTATATTATTGGTGTTAATCATACCCCACGTATGATTAGCCAGACTGTAGCAATTGTACATGTCCCAAGCCGATCACATTTTGAAACTACAATCTCAAACCACTTAGAATAGTTACAGTTCCCTATTTTAAATCATATACTACATCACCCGTATATGATACTGTTCCTTGTTCTTTTTATTTCCATACATGCACTGATTATATCATATTGCCTGTCTCTCTTAGAAATTGCTATTGCATTTATTTCACTGTCTTCTCAGTAGCTAGCATGACATGTTTTATTGTATTATAGACATTATCAATTAATGGAACTGTTATTTGAGATTGTTGCTTTGCTCCTTCCTGACTGGAAACATTTTTCCAGACTATGCCTTAGAGGACCGCTGTCCGACACTTTATGGACCATATGGTGAGTAGCTGCAGATTTGGTAGTTTAGTTGTGATTCCAGAGTTCTAGCCGGAAATCATTAGTTTCTGTTTATTTTCTTTTAGTAGACTATTTGGTACCGGATTTGTCTCCGGCCTTTTGATGATTCTTGGATATTGTTAAGTTAAGTTATTTCTTGTGGACTTGTGTTGTGTTTAATTTTAGTTTTATTATTCGAAATCTTATCGTGCTGTAATCCTGTGATTGAGTATATGTTCATCTTATTTGTGTCATCCGTGCCTCCTAATGGAGATTGGATGCTTGCGTGACATTAGTTAGATAGTATCAAGACCTTGACAGTGTTCTACCGCCGATGCTGCGGCGTAGGCTGGACGTACCCACGCACTCGTGCCCCTAAACCGGGTGCGGGTCGTGACAGGAGACCCATGGAATTCTTTTAATTACCAGCAACACCAGATGAGAGATCTAGAGCAGTTAGGTATAAAGGTCATTATTGCCCGGAACAGACGGCCAGTTGTCAAGTTAGCAGGTGCAATTGACATTGGTTGAGAATATCAAGGCTGCCTTGCCAACATATGCCAGATTCCAGAGGCTTTTACAGAGGACCGAGAGGCCGGGATGCAGACCGGATTACGCATACATGAGGATGGACTTTGAGATGTGAAGATCGTCTCTATATTCCGAAAGGAGAACTTCATCAGGAGCTGATATCGGACGCGCACAGTTCAGCATGCTCTATTCATCCAGGAGGCACAAGATGTACAGAGATCTTAATGCAGTACTAATGGTAGCATAGAATGAAGAGGGAGATAGCCGTTTTATGGCAAAGTGCCTGGTGTGTCAGTGGGTCAAGACTGAGCATCAGAGGTCTGCAGGTTTACTTTAATCCACTCCCAATACCTGAGTGATAATAGGAGCATATTACTATAGACTTTGTTACGGGCTGTCCGATGAGTCCCAGTGATCGCAATGCGGTATGGGCGATCATGGATCGACCTACGAAGTTCGCTCACTCTTTACATTTCAGAGTTGGACAATCTATAGAGATCTTAACATATATGTATATGAGGAAGATCGTGCGACCGCATGGAGTGCTAGTCGGTATAGTATCTGACAGAGAAACGAGGTTCATATCTTACCTTTGACGGAGCTTAGAGTTGGAAACAAGATCAACGTACTAGAAATATATGAAGGATTGTAGGAGACAAAGGATAAGAAAAACATATTAGAGTCACATAACCCAAGGAATTTTTTTTTTATATAAGACCGGAGGGATAATAATTATAGTATTGTAACGCTTTTAGAATTTTGAGGATTTAGCACAAGAAGAAATTGATGATTAGCCTCGTAGTGCTACGAATTTCGAGGAACAAGGTACAAGTTTAGGTCACACACTGACTCATTAGTCAATCGGTAGACGATTACCACTAGACTCTTAGGTTATATATTAACACGTGAGCATGGGGTATAAACGGAAGATAGAAGTCTGACAGGAATGGCAGTTGAATGTTGTGGATTACACATAAACTGCTTAGAGATAGGGATTTAGACTTTGGACTAATAGGACAAGAGCTTGCTGAACGTAATCCTTAGTAGTAGGTGGTTTTATGGGAACCTATATCCTATTTGTCCTAGCCGATAACATTTTAGGGTTAGTATTCTTATTGGTTACCTATTGTTCTAGGGTACTTAGATATGGTACTTAGAATCACTGAATAGATATTTATTATATAATTTCTCTATATTCTTAGTACTATGTAATAAGTGGAGGCTTAGGTTGTATTTTATTACATATACCTCTCCTAGGAATTGTTTGAGTTGAGCTTCTAGGCTAGGTATGACTGACTAGCTAGATTAGACTTGTTGCCGCTAAAGGCAATTGTAAGGAGTTAAGTTATCTGATTCCATTGTGGATACTATAGGACGATGACGTTATACCTAGGAAGAAATATTGAGATATTAACCGTCCTAGTGGTAGAAGAAGGTTAGGACAGTGTTCGAGGTATGGATCGAACAAACATCAGGCTCAGGAGTGTTCCCAGTATATCAATAGAGCCCAACAGATAGTGCAAAGGCCAACTCCAACGGTTCTAGGTATGTCCGTAGGATTGCTTGATAATTTACATTTTTTACCATATGTATATTTTAATTTCGAGGACAAAATTTTTATAAGTCGGGTAGATTGTAAACCCCCTCGACCAAAGTTAGGCCTACTTAGCTTAGATGGAAAGATTAGGGTTAATTTGGAACCAATTAGAATTAATACACAATATTTTACAATAGTTGTGCAATATTTATATCACTTAGTGCGCCTTACCCTTGCTTCTATATTTAGAGCATTACACTAGTTATTACCTGCAAACAAATTTTATATACTTTTTCTAGACATGCTAGCCTACTATTCTGATCCTTGTGTAACTCACAAATACTCTATCTTGTGCATCATTTTAGTCGCACAAAAATTGTTACAAATATCCATGTTTAAATTCACTTAAATCCAACTTTGCATTCCTTGTGCGTTCTAATCGAAATTGGAGACACAATCTTGACCCATTTTATGCAACCCAATTTATGATAATATTCTATTCTGAGTCCTCTATGTCCATGGCACTTGTGTCCCACATAATTTTTGCCCCAGGTACTTCCAATTAATTCAAGAACACCGTACGCATTTTATTTTTAATTAATTTAAACTAAAATTTCTGTCTTTGTGCAATTTTCCAATTGTTGGACACTTTTATGCAAAAGTGCATTGAGGTGTCCATACCATTGGACAATACATGAAGAAACCCATCTTTCCCCTTTCGTGTGAATTTTTTCATAATTTTCGAAATATGCAACGCGCAACATCGCCCTCATTTAATCCTAGCAATTTATTTTTGAATTAAACCAAATCCTAGACATTGAAATACCTACATGACAACCCAGGCCCAATCCCAAGAAGGATGTTGACCAAGTCCACCTTTTCTAGGTCAACCTAAACTCCTTTTACATATATTTATATATATATATCACTATTCCTATTAATCTCCTTTTAATTCCCCTAATACCCAAACCCTAGATCTAGCCGCCACCCCTCCCTGTTCTCCGCCTCCCTCTCCCAACAGCCGAGACACCACGCCACCACCGCTGCTCAACACCAGCGCCTCTTCCCCGACTTCGTCTTCCCATCTCCACCACCGGATCCCCGGTCTTCTCCACCGCTGAGCCGACTTCCCTGGATTCTCCTCCATTTCCCCTCCGACATCACGACTGCCACCATGTCTTCTCCTCGTTGCCTCGACCTCGACCGCCTCCTCCAACCACCGCCAACAACCAACACCACCGCCGCTCTCCCTCTCCTCTTCTTCTTCTACGACCTCTTCTTCTTTCCCAACATCTCTACCAGAATCCCAATCACCGCCAACACCATAACCACCCTACCAGCGCCGCGAGCCTCCGCCGCAGTCCTGGCGCCCCACCCCACGGCAGAGCCACTGCTACGGCGAGCTGCTACTACGAGCTGCTGCTGCTGCAAGTGGCTGCTGCTGCGGTACTGCCTTGCCGCCGGAGCCCCCGCCGGAGACCGCCGAGCACCGCCCGACCGCCACCGAGCATCCCCGATTACCGGTGATGCCTCCCCTTCGCTTCCCCTTCGCTTCTCCTCCTCCGGAACGCCGCCGCGACAACACCCTGCTGCAACTACAGTTCTTCTTCTTCAAATTCGCGGAATCGAGCCTCGACCAACCCACTTCACGGTGCGATCACGCCTTCGTCTCTCGACCATTCTGCGAGTTATCTTCGCAGGTGTGTTCCCTATGTAACCCTCTTCCAACGTCTTTAATTAGAATAATTTATTTTGATTTATATTGTTTGAAAATTAAGATCCAAAATCGAAAAAAATAGTTTTTTTAAAATATTAAAATTCCCCGGAATGGAGTGGGTTCCGTCAATCTGGACATCCACGTAGCATACCGATTTTACCGAAAGGTACGCACTGTCAATACGGACATGTGAGATTTTGCGAAAGTTGATTTGGATGTGCGTGAACACCAGAATCAACGCGTATCCGTCGACAACACCCCGTATCGATTCTGTTCTAGAACTTATTGTAACTTAGTGTGTGCTCGTCGTTTCGAAATAAAACTTGCACCATCAGACTCGTAGCGATACGCTGGTCCTGTGACCGAAGTTTGGATCGATTCTGAGAACGTTGACAAAATCAGGTATCGTGGGCCCCGCGGCTCCACTTGACGGGCAATTTTGTGATCGGCTCATCGGAATCCAGTTCTGGACATTCCTTTGGGTTTGTATCGTCATTCTGGACTTGTTGATACTAAGTTTGACGAATTTGGAGAACCTTGCCTCTGACACATTTTTTGGTGCAAGACGGGCCCACTTGTGGTCCCCGGTTGACCAGAAACTTCATTTTTGCCCCTATGTCCAAATTGGACGTATATATATGTTTTTTTTGAGTATCTCACTCATTTCGGGACTGTTGGTGATATTTGTGACAGCATCCGGGGATATCAGCTCCAGTTTCCATTGTTGTACTGCTACAACCATGGCTAGTCGTGTTCGCATCTTCGCCTGGCTTCCAGGCAAGTATACCTTTCCTTGTTGTACTGTTTAAATTTAGTTATTTTTAGTTGCATGTTTTATTATTTTAATATTATATAACTGTGCGCGTCCGAGAAGACTCGGGTATAGTCAACGAAGACGTTGACGTTAGGACTTGTGTCTGACCTAGTGTCTAGTGGACCCATCTAAAATTGTGGAGTTATCACATGACTCCCCAGGCCTTGACACGTATCATTTTATGTCACAGAGTGAGTTCATGTAGGGACGCATGCTTCATACTTGACTGACCATCGGCATGAGCAGCACGTGTGTCGGTATCTAGCTTAGTTGTGTATTTTCTTGGTGACTTGCATTGTAGTACGCGAGATCCATGTCGTATTCGTGGCATATACATTGGCATTGGGCGGGGAGGACTAGTAGTACGCGTATGGGACACCCATCTCCTTTACACAGATACCGCATTCTTCGGAGCGATACGGACGTATATATTATTTTGCAGATACCGTATTCTTTAGAGTATTAGACGTTACTTGTGGTTTTTGCAGATACCAAACTCTAGGGAACGTTGGACATTATACTATTATAGATACCACGCTCATCGGAGATGGACGTTATTATATTGCAGAGCGCCCTTGTGTGGGGGCATATGTGGCATATACTAGCCAGTCACGACGGTTGGTGAATTACGTCAGCATATGTCTAGCCTACACTTCCCATACGCACTAAGTTATTCTCAAATTGCATTTCACTTAGCTGATTAGTTCACCCTTGATTTTTTACAGTATTTACTTTATGGCATGCATTTTTGTATCTTATTACGTCCCTTTGAGGACCTGGTTCCCTTACAGGTTATTTGTGCAGTTGCAGGATGTTTGATATATATTGGAGTGTGGACATCATTGCAGGTATCTTTACTTTTCCAACTATTACAGTCATCTATTACATCCTATTTTTGATTCTGCTTTTATATTCTAGTGTTTATAGACCTATGTTGTTCTTCTGGTCTATTCGAACAGATGTATTATTGGGCTGCAGACTGATGATGCGTACCATTCTTTCTTGAGATTATTTACCATGGATTGAGATTTAGCTTTAGTTGTTACATGATTAGAAATATATTATTATTTGGAACACTTGACCATGGACAGCGTAAGTGCGCTTCGTCGGGTCCTATTAAATTGGAAAGCCCTACGGATTCGTACCAGCTGGCCATTGCTACGTATTTGGTCCCACGTGTTTTGGGACTGGGGCGTGACAGTAAAAGTAAGATCAGAGTAGTAGTAGAGTGTAAGTAAACTAAATAGAGTTTAGAAGACAAACATAAATATCGAGATTTTATCCACTAATGTAGAACTAGTCCAGGCCCGATAACTCTTACTCAGAGTTAATCCACTAATGTGAAATAGGTTACACCGCAAGTTTTGACCCGAAGGCTTACAACTTCTTACAACACAAGTTTTGAACCAAAGTTCTAGTCGACTTATGACAGGCACACACTTTTATACGAAGAGTACGCTGACTTCTAACTTTAAAATATGGTAACTGAATTTATAAACTAGTACAACTCGAACACATTTCTAACTGAAGACGCACTTGGTACTTAGAAGGTTTGACTTGCTTTTGAAAAATAAGAAGGTTTAAGCTCAGATCATATGAAAGTTAAGGCTTGAAAGAATAAGACTGTTAGAGTTGTTTTGGAATGGTAAAAATCATTCTTTATTAATAAGCTTTTTCTTGACCGAGTTCAGGAAGAGCTCGGATGCCCTAACATTCATAAATTAGAACGTTGTATACTGAACTCATGGAAGGAAAAGAAGACTAGGGGACTAGACTTGGGTTTGACCTAATTTGGTCTGAGTTGGTCCGAACTCGGGCTGAGTTATGTCACCATTGTTCCAGAATATAGTTTGCAAGTTTAGGTCCAATTTGAGTTGGGTTTGGACTGGGTTTTGGGTAGGCTTATTTGAATGGACTTGAGTGCCATATAATTGATATGTGCAACTTGATTTACATAAGTCCTAGACTGAAATAAAGTACAAAAATATGGAATAAAATAGAGAGACTAAAACAGTTGCATACGACTGTAGCAGGTTTCTCCCGGTAGATGTAACGTCGTTGTACTTTGTAGCAGTCTAATATATTAAGTCTGGTTACGTCGATTATCAGAATCAGGTTTGACTATGACTATACTGTGCCAATACTTTATTCTTCAAAAAAGTGGATCGTCTTCATGGAGTACTAAAGTCGATTACTTCAGATCATGATATTAAGTTCTTGAGTTACTTTTGGAAGACTTTGTGGATGCAGTTAGGAAATATTTTGCAATTTAGCACTACTTCTCATCGACAAACAGATGGCCAAACAAAAATTATGAGCTAATCTTTGGAAAATTTGATTCGAGCTGTGTAATGACAAAAATAAGCAATGTGATACTCTTCTTCCCCAAATGGAATTCACTTTCAATACTTCGGTCATTCGCTCTACGGGTAAGACTCCATTTGAAATTATTTATTCTAAGGTACCTAACCATGTACTTGATCACGTAGTGCTTCCCAAGATTTTGAGTTCCAATATTAAGGCATATATTATTATTGATAAAGCTTCTCAAGTTCATCAAGACGTCAAGACCAAGCTTGAAGTATCCAATGCCAAATTTAAAGAAGATGCGAGTAAGCATAGGCAATTCAAGACATTTCATGAAGGAGAACTAGTCATGGTTCATCTTTGAAAAGAGCATTTTCCCGTTGGTACTTATAACAAGACAAAGATGAAGAAATATGGCCCTTTCAAGGTATTGCACAAGATTAGTGACAATTCCTATGTCATTGATCTTCCTCCCAACTTAAACATCTGTAACGTCTTCAATGTTCAAGAGATGTATACCTACCATGGAGATAGTGCGCTTATGTTTTATGATGACAATACGAGGATGCGTTTCTTTGAAGAGGGGCGGGGGATTGATGTAGGACATTATAGGCCACTTCCAATATCATAGGATGTCGATTACACGTTCATGTATTTTCTGTCTTATTTTAGGATTTAGTTATTGAGTTAATTTAGGATTTTTGATTTAGTTGTTGAGTCAATTATTGGATTCTTGATAGAATTTCTAATTTAGTTGTTGAGTCAATTTAGGATTATTGATTTACATATAGGATTTCTAATTTAGTTTATTGAATCAACTTAGGATTCTTGATTTAGATAGGATTTCTATTCTTTAGTTTAGTATATATAAAGAGATTGGTATGACTTGTAAGATATCTTATTATCAAACAAATCAATATATGAATTCTCTCTCAAAACCCTCATATTATTCTTCTCAACTCAACCACATCTTTCTCTAAACCTTATCTTATTCTTCTCTTCTCAACTTTGCGATCTCCGCATCGTGTTCATCCAACTTAGTTCTATATCAACTTCTAAGTTCATGTTGACATTCAACTCAACTCAGATTGAATACCAATCATCTGATAGCCATATTTCGCATTGATTAAGTTCATGTTTACATTTATTGTTTTTTTATTTGTCTATGCCAGAAAAGATCACCTAAAGATCTCAGTTTTTCCAAATCTATGTTATGGTAATTTTTTGGATTGCTATTTAATAATGAATGTTTCATCGATAAGTTTGTTTCTTTTAGTGTCTAAAATTGTTAAAGATCCCAAAATCAACTGTTGAGTTCAGTTCGAAGTTCGGAATCATAAGATTGCACTAAAAGAAAAACTTATGCAAACTTTTGTTTTGCGGTTTGCTGAAAGAGCTTTTATTGCATATGTCAAAAACTTGTCCATAATATCAGATCTCCTAAGAGCAATTGTTACTAGATATCATATGTCTGCGTTAACTTGAGAAGCAAGTCGTATAAAGGCGTTTCACAAGAGGATTGGAAAGTGCATGATTTATGGGTTTCAACAACAAATCTAAATTTTAAGGTATATGCTGCTTAGTTACATTATTCCTACTTTGTGATTTATTTTGTTTATAGGAGATGGGTCTTCAAATTGAAGATGTGTTTTCTTCTTCTTTTTATTATTTCTTCCTGAGAACACTATATGGGCTGATATTTGCAAAATCTTGAAGATGTGTTTTCTTCTTCTTTTTATTATTTCTTCCTGAGAACACTATATGGGCTGATATTTGCAAAATCAGTCGGTATTTAAAAATTCCAGTCGATATCGACTGATACAAACTTATATATTTGTTATACTACCTGATGTTGTGTGATACCGATAATTTTGGTCGGTATCGGATTAGGAAGAGTCAAATCCGATCTGAAACAGTCGATACGTATCAGTATCAACTGATATTTTAAACCTTGATTTATTGTTTAGTGAAGGATCAAATAATGTTAAAAATAAATTATTAAAAATCTAGAATATGAACATGGTTTGCATGTTGGTTGTGTATTTGATGCAACCATAGGCCCATAACTTCTTAACAACAAAAGCAAATTGTATAGCATCTCATTTCAACTTTGTCCAAAAAATACCTCAAAAAGTTATAAATTTTATATTTTCTTAATTGGTTAACACTAGAATATCATACCAAATAAAAGTACTCTTGAGATATCGATGATTACCGATAACTTATTATCTTTCTTTCTTTTTAATTGGTGGACTTTTAGCATCTATGTCATCTAGATATTTCCCCATCTAATTATTTGACTTTTAACATATATGTTGTTGTGGGTGACGCTGATGGAAAGAAATGGTTCTTAAATGCCATAACATATCCACAAGAAAAGGTTAGATACATATATGGTAGCTTAACCTTTGGACCTTAACCTTTCTCAGAGAAGATTTAGGAAGTGGAAGTGTAACTGGAACAGGTCCATGGAGCAAATCAATAACTAAATATATACATTATCAGTGTGTATTATGCACAATGCATGTGGAGATCACATACATTATACTGCTTCCTTTCAATTACAATTAAGTCATCTAGCCAGTTTTATAACTTAAGTAGTGGAAGTCCAACAAAATCATATTATTTAATATACGGCTTGCCAAGCTAAAAGAACCGACAAGTTATTTTTTTTATCTTGCAAGCTAGGAAAGGAGGCAAAACAAAGAACCTCTGGAATATAAATAAGAAAACCATCAACTTTCTTAGAAGTAGACAATTATTCAGCAAACAAAGAGAAAGAAACATGGGATCTGTAAGTTTTGATAGGATCAATAGTTTACCAAATGAAACCCTTCAATCGATCTTCTTTCTGATGCCTCTAAAGTATATAATAGCCACCAGCGTACTCGCAAGGAGATGGAGGTACCTGTGGAAGTTTATCAAATTTACTTAATAATACCTTGATTATTAACATTTTCTTCACCAAGTAGTTCAATTTGGTTAGGTTTTTCCATGGTTGACAAAAGGGTTGGCATGATATAGGCTAAATATATATTTATTCGTAACTATATCAAATTTTATTTTGATAAATTATATTCGGAACTGTATCCGGAGGAGAAAAAAACTGGAAGTTCGTATAGCTGTGTGGATGATCACATAATTAATATCTATTTTATTTCATTTTCTGACTTGGTTACAGAACTGGAAGTTCATATAGTTGTGTGGATGATTACATAGTTGTTATTTTGCTTCATGCTACAACAAAAATATCTTTTTATGACAGCTAAAAAGTGTCATAAAATATACTTTTTAACAAATAGCAGGCTTTCGTAGGGTGATGGACGTACTGATGGAAGAGACAATAATCTGGATCATCGACTTCGTCGGGGTATCTGATGTCGGGGACCTGGAGTTTGTCTTCTTTTATCAATATGTTAAAGAGTTCAATGATGTCGTTTTTCTTAAAGGAAAAGGCCTCTTTCGGTTTCCGGGATCCTGACGCTCCAGTCCTTTGCTCTTCCGGGAGAGTCGCCCTCGCCGCATTGTACCTAGATTTTGAGAAGGTTCTACCCCCCGTCCTACTGTTATATTGGTCTTTAGAAGCTGACTTGGAGGGACCTTCCTCCGGTATTACAGGATCACCCTCTGGCAGTTTGGAGTGTGCAGCCGGGGATGCGGTGTACCCCAACCCGAAACGAGTTTGTCGATAGTAAGGATTACTATGCAACGGTGTTCTCCTGCCTCTTCCATAGTTGAGGCCTTGCTTTGATTTTAAATCATAACCCATATTCTGTATAATCTTTAGAGCTTGAGGGCTATACCTGTGGATTTGCATCTTTCCTCCCTCAGCCTTGCGAAAATCCTTCTGTACAATCGGACCGCTCCCCCTGCGAATGAAGACTATTGGATGCTGGTCGTCGCGAGTTGGTGGGACCACAAAGGTCCCACTTTCATATGGTTCAGATATCATGATGACGTTAGATGTTGACGCGTCTTCCCACACGATTTCTCCCTATTTGACGCCTGAAAGATCTAAAGCCTGCTCGCGACTCCCATCTTTGTGTCTCTAGGTCAGATGTGTACGCGGATTTGTGGAGGAAGACGATTGTTTGTTTCTTCTTTTCCCATCAGTGGTCGTGCGGAGGTTGGGCACCATGGCTCTCGTTGTGCCACCTGTGTACAATAGGTTGGCCATCTGGGTGGCGGATAACCCCCAGGGAGGTTGCCTTTTCGCGAATTGAGCTTGTACTACGCCGTGGGACTTCGCCTGGCGTATCTTGGAGACTTGCTCAGGCTGGCGTGAAGATGAAGAGGTCCTCAGTCGGTCATCGGCTTCTTGCGTAATCTGGAGGGTATGCAGATTGTTCCTTCGCTGGCGTAAGGGCCGAGCAGTTGCGCATTCCGTCGCCTGTTTTCTTCCGCGGAGATCACAGCGCTCGTCTGGTTCCCCGTAGAGTCAGACGTCGTCTTGTGTGCGGAGCATGACCTGTACTTCTATTTTGGCGCTAAGTACCGCGCATAGCGGGAGACTGATTTCTACGCGTAGAGCGCAGTGGATACTCCTGGGTCAGCGCTGAGGCTTTGCCCGAAGTTTTGTCTGTACCGCGCGTAGCGGGAGACTGGTTTCTACGCGTAGAGCGCAGTGGATACTTCTGGGTTAGCGCTGAGGCTTTGCCCAAAGTTTTGTCTGTACCGCGCGTAGCGGGAGACTGGTTTCTACGCGTAGAGCGCAGTGGATACTTTTGGGTTAGCGCTGAGGCTTTGCCCGAAGTTTTGTCTGTACCGCGCGTAGTGGAAGACTGAATTTTACGTACGGGGCATGGAGGGAGCGATGCTACAACCTCATTGGTCGGAGAGATCGGAGAGATCGGAGAGTCCACAGGAACGGTAGAGGATGTCTTGGGCATCCAGACCTTGCGTAGCTTCCTGTTGTCTTGGACGGAGAGAGGGTGAGAGCTACCCCCGGTTCGAAGCATGTCTTCGTAGGCAGACTGGTCGAATTGGACAACCAGTGTCTTCTTCACGGTTCTTATAGATACGCATCGTGTTGAGCAATTACTTCCTCATCAGAAGAGAAAGACGTCCCCAGCAGAGTCGCCATCTTGTTTGCGGTAGAAAACAAAAAGAATGGAAGATGTATTCAAGACGGGGTTTATACAGGACCCGTGTTCTTTTTGTTTACAAACAAACTTGTACAATGTAATCCTATACGAGGATATAGGAGTACAATTTATTTAATCTGGGTATAAATTGCTATAGGTGTCTGATCTGCAGTCGATCACTTTAGCCCTTGGACCACACGATGGTGAAGAAGCGCCGTAGAAGACAGGAAGCAGCCTCGGGGGTTGCAGAAAAGGGTGGATGCACGATGCCCAGGTCGCCGATCCCTATCCTTTGCCCGAGCTCCGGGTTCCTCTCTCTCTCTCTCTCGATCTCCTCTCTCCTTGCTCGATCTTTAATTGTTCGACCTCTTCTCTGAGTCTTCAATTGTTCGATCTTTTAATTTGTCGACCTTTTTCTCCATTGATAGGGGTCTCTATTTATAGAGTTTTGGTGACAGTGACCACTCAGTTGGTGTAAAAATCGAGGAGTGGACAACACAGCACCCTTTTACACGACGGTTAAAGTAACCAATGCCTGCGTATGGATGATCTTTTGAATGAGCGTGTGACGCGGGTCCAACTAAGGGACACAACGCGTACAATTGCTACAAAGATCACGGCGTAAAAGCCACGTAGTTAGGTATCCCCCGTGTAGAAAAGGTGGGCGTAAAAGCCGATATCTGTCATCGTGGCATAGAAGCCAAGTAGACATAGAAGCCGGGTGGGCGTAGAAGCCCGATAGGTATAGAAGCCGAACAGGCATTGAAGCCGAACAAACATGGAAGCCGAACAGGCATAGAAGCCGAACAGGCATAGAAGCCGAATGGTCGTAGAGACTGAGTGGGCGTTGAAGCCGAACGGGCGTTGAAGCCGAATAGGCACAGATCCTGGGCGTAGAAGCCGCTGCGTACTGTGCCAAAATGCTGATGTGGACGTCTTTAGCCGGAATCACGGCTTTTGAAGATATAACCAAATCCCTTGCATTAAATGCAGAGATCCGCCATTATTCCGTGCATTAAATGTGGAGGCATATTTTTGAAGGTCTGCAGCTCTCCTGTGTGTTCGTCGCAGAGACGTGCCTCGAGAAGGGTGTTATCGCCTTGTCCGCCAATCGCAGAGACGTGCCTCGAGCCCTGCGCAACGTGCAGCTTTTGATGTAGCAGGCGGTTTGTCCGTTGTGGAGCGTAAACAGCTCACGTCTGCCCGTGTAAAATAAGGCGGTGTATCCCCTTGCACGCGAAAGAGCGGTTTATGCTGAGGGGACCTCAGTGAGCGATGGCTTGGTGACATTTTAACCAAATCCTCTGCATTAAATGCAGAGATCTGCCATCATACTGTGGAGCGCGTCCCGAGGGGTCTGTCACCATTTCCAACCGTCGTTTGGGTATCCGTGCAGTACTTTTTGTCAGAAGTCAGGGGTCAGATTTACTGCGTGACTTGACAAGTTCATTTTGGGGAAGACGAAGCGTTCATCGTACGCTTTAAGCTGCTTTGAGAGCGGCTGAGTTTTACGCCATGGAGGCGATAAAGAACTCTGTTTATGCTGGGGTGGCCTGGACGTACCGTACTTACGCGGATGGTCCTTTGAGCTCATATTTCACGCTGTATTTGGCGGAAGAGCTCTGTTGCATGTTCGACGGCTCTGGAGGCCTCTGCTTACGCTGCTCTGTATTAAGATGCCGCGTAGATCCTCCCAGCGTATTTTTCATGCTTCTACAGTATTTCTCCATGGGGAGCAACCAATTTATTTGTGCCAAAGAAGGACGGGATGGTACATTTGTGTATCGATAATAAGGCACTAAATATTGTAACGATAAAGAGATAGTACTATTTGCCGCATATCGATGATTTATTTGATCAGCTGAGTGGCGCATGTATATTCACGAAAATCGATCTCAAATCTGGTTATCATCAAATTAAGGTGAGAAAGGAGGACATTCCGAAGACAGCATTTCGGACGAAGTACGGGCACTATGAGTTTCTCGTCATGCCGTTTGGTTTAACCAATGCGCCAGCAGTATTTATGAGCCTAATGAATAAGGTTTTCCACCAGTACTTGGATAAGTTCATGGTGGTATTTATTGACGACATCTTGGTATATTCCAAGAGCCAGGAGGAGCACGAGGAGTATCTCAGGATTGTGTTGGAGACGCTGAGACAGGAGAGGCTGTATGACAAGCTCAGCAAATATGAGTTCCGCTTGGATAGAGTACCATTCCTGGGTCACATAATCACTGGAGATGGATTGTCAGTTGATCCTGAGAAGATCGCTGCAGTAGAGACGTGGCCTACCCCAACATCAGTTACGGAGATTAAAAGTTTTCTCGGACTTGCCGGATATTATTGGAGGTTCATGGAAAACTTCTCGAGGATCGATGTGCCTATGACGTGGCTGACGCATAAAGGCAAGGAGTTTATCTGGACTAAGGAGTGTCAGACGGCTTTCGATGAGCTGAATAAGCGTCTGACTTCAGCACCAATTTTGACATTTTCTTCTGGATCTGGAGGATTTATGGTGTATAGCGATACGTCTGGGAGCAGATTAGGATGTGTACTAATGCATCACAGCAAGGTGATAGCTTACGCCTTGAGACAGCTGAGGGTTCATGAGTAGAACTATCCGATACATGATCTAGAGCTAGCTGTAGTGATATTTGCACTAAAGCTATGGCGGCACTACCTTTATGGAGAGCAGGTTAAGATTTACACAGATCACAAAAGTCTGAAGTATGTTTATACTCAGAATGAGCTCAACATGAGACAGAGGCGTTGGCTAGAGTTGATGACATACTATTATATTGAGTTACAGTACCACCCTGGCAAGGCGAATGTTGTAGCAGATGCCTTAAGCAGAAAGTCCATGACATACTTTTTGACGACTCAGTGATAATTATTAGAGGATCTTTAGGAGCTCGGGATAGAGATTATAATGCCAGGCATGGATGGACAGATGGCTAGTCCAGAGGTTCAGTCTACATTGGTTGAGAGGATCAAGACAGTCCTGCCTATCGATGCGAGATTTCGACGACTGCGAGAGAGGACAGAGGCCGGCATACAGACAGGACTCTGGATTCACGAAGACGGAACATTGAGGTGTGGAGATTGCCTATACATTTCGAGTGGCGAGCTACGCCAGGATTTGATGACCGAGGCCCATAGCTCGATTTATTCTATTCATCCCGGGGGTACGAAGATGTACCGAGATTTGAGACAACATTACTGGTGGCATGGGATGAAGAGGGAGATTACGAGATTCATGGTAAAATATTTGGTCTGTCAGCAAGTCAAGGCCGAACATCAGAGGACTGCAGGACTATTGCAGCCACTTTCCATTACTGAGTGGAAGTGGGAGCACATTACCATGGACTTCGTCACGGGTTTTTCAAAAAGCCCCAGCAGGAAGGATACAGTCTGGGTTACCGACTCACCAAGTCAGCATATTTCTTTCCCTTCAGAGTTGGGCAGTCCATGGTGATATTGGCTGATATATATGAGGCAGATAGTACGACTACATAGAGTGCCTGTCAGTATTGTATCGGATCATGATTCCAGATTCATGTCACATTTTTGGTAGAGTATGCGAAAGAGCCTAGGAACTCGCCTTAAGTTTAGCACTGCATATCATCTGCAGACTGCGATCAGTCAGAGCACATGATTTAGATACTAGAGTATATATTGAGAGCGTGCATGATCGACTTTGGAGGATCTTAGGAGGACCATCTACACTTGGCAGAATTCTCCTACAACAACAGCTACCAAGCCAGCATACAGATGGCACCTTATGTGGCACTGTACGGCAGGAAGTGTAGGTCACCGGTATGTCAGAGTGACGTGGGAGAGCATCAAATACTTGGTCCAGAGTTGGTGACATAGATAGTGGAGAAAGTGAAGCAGATTTCGGGCAACTTGAGCGCAGCACAAGACAGACAGAAGCATTCGACAGATGCGCACCACAGACCTTTGGAGTTCAAGGAAGGTGACCACATATTTTTGAAGATAACGCCCACTCATGGTACCATCAGATTTGGGGGGCAGAGGCAAGCTGAGTCCGAGGTACATCGGACCTTTTGACATCTTGGAGCGAAATAGTGAAGTGGCTTATCGTCTTACATTGCCTCCATCATTAGAAGGGGTGAACGACATATTTCACGTATCACAGTTGAGGAGATACGTGGCAGACCCTAGCCACGTGCTCGATCATTCAGAGATTATAGTCGGGCCCAGTTTATCATATATGGAGCAGCTAGTGGGGATACTCGATCGCAGTGAGAAGATTTTGAGTGGACAGACTATTCGAATGGTCGGGGTTACATGGAATCATCATTCACCACGTAAGTCTACCTGGGTGCATGCGGATTCCATTCGACAGTGTTTCCCGTATTTATTTGAGGACCGAGATAAAAATTTATGTACTGCATTCTTTTACCTGTTATATTTTTAAATTCTCGTAATTCTCCTTCGTACTTTACTTTTAATTTCATGGACAAAATTCTTCTAAGTTGGGAAGGATGTAAACCCCTCAAAAAAATTATTTTAGGTAGACTAGATATGGTCAAAAAATTTGGTTTAGCATCAGGGTGTTTGAGGTTTAGAAATTATGTTGCATTGACTGGTTCTTTAATTTAAACCCTTGGTGCACCTTACCGTTGCTACAATAATTGGAGTCCAACCATAGCCTTTAATTTCTAACAAATTATTGCACTCTTGACCTGACAAGCCAACCTAGGCGCTGGATATTTTTGTCACTCACAAACACCATCCCTTGTACTATAATTTAATTGCATAACTTTCCAGTCATAAAATCAATTCTTTAATCCTATGTCGTGTACCTATGTCGTTGCCATCGATTTGGTTACACAAACTCAACCCGATTTACCAAACAAATTAAATGGTCCAAGACTGACACCAAGCCTACAGCATTCATGACCTTTGTGTCACTCCTAATTGATACCCCATGTGCCCTCATTTAATTTAAGAGCACATGACACTTTATTTAATTAAATTGAGGACACCAACTTAAACTAATCCCAACCTAACCCCCAATTTAACCCAATACCCCTTTCATTAGGCCCATGCAAAACACACAATACCCCCTCACCCTACAAAATACCAAACACCACTTTCTATACCAAATTTTCACTATTTTTCCTTCATGTGCAAACACCCAAATGTTAAGGGGCTTAATGGCAAAAATGGTGCTAGGTGTCAGCATCCTATTGGTGTAAACAAATAAAAAAAACTCTCCAACCTCATATGTTTGGTCACTCTCCCCCATGTTAGGTACAACTCCCTCATGATAAATCTTGACCCTTGATTTAATTCCCAACTCCATCACAACCACACCTCCCTCTATTTTAACACACACACGCACATCCTAATGTGGCCAGCCCTAATCCCAAGGCAACCTAGGTTTTCTCACCACTCTCCCCCCCCCTCCCTCTCATTTCCAGCCGACCAATCCTTCCCTTTTCTTCTTCTTCTTCTTCTTCTTCACTTCTTCTTCTTCTTCACTCCTTCTTCTCACAGATCCGGCCACCACCGAGCTTCCGGCCACATCCGTCATGGCTCCAGTCATCACCAACCCGCTGCCAACTCCACCGCTTCCATCTCCACCGCCAGCAGCTCTACTACCTTCACCCATCCGGTCACCAACCCGCTGCCAACTCCACCGCTACCATCTCCATCGCCAGCAGCTTCACCACCTTCACCACCACCTTCAGCATCCACTGCCGCTGCCAGCTCCACCACCCGCTGCATAGCACCATCCCGACCGCCTATACCTTCGCCACCACCATGACCACCACCTACAGCGCCATACCGACCTCCACAGCCAGCTTTGCCACCACCACCTCCAGCACCATCTCGACCGCCGCCACCTTCACCACGAACGGCCACCACCGACTTCACTGCCTCCACCACCGTGAGCCACCTCCAGCTTGAGCCTCGTCGGAGACATCACCTCCATCCCCTCGAGCACCACCACGGACCATTACCTCCTCCTCCACGGCGACCCACAGCCACCACCACCATGAGCAACATCCCCTCTCCGCGGCCGCGAGGAACCACGACTCGAACCCGTGTTCAGAAACCCGAGTTCAACCTCCCCAATTCACAAAGTGATATCTCCCTCCTCGCGCAACCGATCCTTGAACCGATTCTTCGGGTATGAACCCTATTTAACCCTGTTGCAGTGTGTTCAATTAGAATATTTTAGCTTACTTTCTATTGTTAGTAATTAGGGTTCCAATTCTTGAGAAAAACTATTTTGTAAAACAATAATACTTTCTGATACGAAGTTGGTCCCATCATACCGGACAACCACGTCACATACCAATTGCACAAAAAGACACGTATCGTCAACGTGGACGTGTGGGCTTTTGCGGAACTTGTTTTGGATGTGCATGCACACCGAAATCAACGTGTATCTATTAGAAAGCACTGTATCAATGTGTTCTGACACTCGTCCTAATTTCGTGTATGCCTGTCGTTTCACAATAAAACTTACACCATCGGATTCACAGCGTTACGCTAGTCCTGTGACCCAAGTTTGGTTCGATTCTGAGAACCTTGATGAAACATTATTTCGTGGGCCCCACGGTTCCACATGACGGGTGATTTCGTGATCGGCTCATCGGAATCCAGTTTTGGATGTTCTGTTGGGTTCATATCGTTGTTCTGGACATGTAGATACTAAGTTTGACAAATTTAGAGAATTTTATCTCTGGCACATTTTTCGGTGCAAGAGGCCACTTGTGGACCCTGTGTTGACCAGAAACTATATTTTGTCAGTGTCCAAATTGGACGTATGTATATGCTTTTCTGAGTATTTTACTCATTTTGAAACTGTTGGTGATATTTGTAATAGCATCCAAAGATATCTGCTCCAGTTTTCATCTTGAGCTACTACTTCCTTGGGGAGTTTGGGTTCGAATCTTCGCCTGGCTTCCAGGCAAGTGTACATTGCCATCATGTATCTCAGTTCCAGATTTACTATTTATTTTATATATGCATTATGCGCACTTTGGATAGGAATCGTTACTTAGCGTCTGGGTCATAACCGGGTGCAGACGTTCGTTGGTAACGTCTAGTATCGATTGATAAATGTTCGCAACACCTTGATGTACCTACTTTGTTATATCGGAATCCTAGGACACATTCAGACACCGTCATCATGTCAGACTTCTTGTATCCTGATAGTATCAGCATGGCCAGAATCTATGATGACTTTAGGGTCGTGATTGTTGATAGTTACTTCAGTATGATGAGACTGTTAGATTGAGGTTCAGGTTCAGCGAGCACTCGTTGACCGCATTAGAAGGAAAAGACAGTTACTAGACGTTTGGGCTACTTTGCATGTGCTATATATTTATATTCCTATTTATGTAGAGATCATATATCCGGAGTTGTAGTATCACCCGTATGACTCTGTGCTTGGAGCTACGGTACACCCCGTGTGTCTCTGTTCTTCGGAGCTACGGTTTTATATTTGGAAAGCCCACGCGTCGAATATTGTCTTCAAAGTTGTGTCTCACTTAGGTGGTTATGCTAGATTACACCGGCGTTGCACTTGTTTCTTTCTGCTATACTATGGCATACTGTTTTGTACCTTATTACGTCCCTCTGAGGGCCTGGTTCCCTGCTATATTGTCGGGTCGATTGCTGACGGGAGGCTGGAGCGGCTGATGAGTATTATACCGGCATGTAGGTATTGTTACTCGTTATTTGTTTTTACTTTCTCGTTGTTCAGCTATTGTGATCTTTGCTTATTTTCTGCTAGTATAGCCCAGTATTTGTAGACTCATATTATTTCCCTCGAGTCTATTCGGGTGAGTGTAGTGTGGGGTGCACACCATGATACATGTTGTCCTTTCTTTATTACATATCCTTATGGTTTGAGACATAGACATATAGACCGTGTTAACTAGATAGTAACCCTCATTTACAGCTTATACGTATTCAGAGTCGGACTGGAGTCCCCTTGGTATGTAGCTGGCCATTGCCACGTAGCCTAGTCCCTTATATTTTGGGCCTGGGGCATGACAAATAATGCTGGAACAAGTGTGTCCGGGAGAGGATACTTCATCTGCAAGAGTTGTTTCTCTCGTCTTAGGCTTGTGACTTATCACATTGCGCAGATTAGACGATGAGAACTTCACTTTTACACTCATTTCATGCGCGTAACCAAGCTTTGCGCATGAGTATGAAAGTGGAAAGTTTGATTCTTAGCCCGGTTCTTGCGCAGAGACTGCACACAGGTCGTTAGTGGAAGACTTGAAGTGAGACGGACCCACTTCCTGTGTACTGCCAAGCTGGGCGCATGGGTCTGTCAAAATAGTTTTTGCTCCCCGACTTGGTTTCTGTGTAGAAACTGTGCCCAAGTGGTTTCGGGAAGTCTTGGAGGGTTAGCCCATATCCAACGCATGAGCGCATGGGATGCCCCTATAGAATTTTCCATTATTAGGGCGTGTGACAACCAGCGGCGTATGCTTTTGGTGGACTACTTGTGTAGCCCCTCAAGAGCGCATGGCCCGAGTTACTTTGGATTTCTTTAAACTAGCGCTCACTGGCACATCGTACATAGAATCCATATTAGCACCATAGGAGATTTTGTCAAAGATAGACTCTCGTACTTTGGCTTTGATACGTGCAGAAGGCCTCATGTGCTTGCAATGTGTTGTAATGTGCTTCTCCTTTGGCGCATCTTGTTGTGGTTGCATCTCTTGAGATTCAGCACTGTTCTTCTCAAGAGGGGTGGTGGAGATAGAGACATGATATGCGTCGACTTGATACGCATCCCCAACGATGGGGTTGGGAGCGAATCTTTTGTGGACTGTGGGTACGACGCAGCGGCCTTGGCAACCCATGTCTTGCGAGTCTTGCGGGCCTCGATGCGGAGCTTGGCTTGTACAACATCTCTTCGAACGCATGTAGGTCGAAGCGAACCACCAGTATCTATGGGTTGAACCCAACTTGCTTTCGTCGGACTGCATCACCAACTTATTATTGGAGGAGAAGTTCTTACCCAATAGAGTTGTCATTTTTGTCGACATCGCAAAAAATAGGGGAAAAGTTGAACGAACTTTTTGTATTAATTGGAATAGGACAAAACAAGGTACACAAGAAGCTCTAATGCGTAGAGTTCTAAGTACAAATAAATAGATCTGGGCAAGGGTAACGATGGAGATCAAGTCGGCGGTCGACTTCTTTACTCCATTGACGGTCTGACGAAAGAGAATGGCGAGACCTTCGAAAACTTGAGTATGCGACTCAGTTAATGTCCCTCTCCTGTTGTCTCGGGTCTCCTCATCTTCTCCTCTCTCCTCTCTCCTCTCTCTTTTTTGTGTGTGGGAGAGGCCTATTATTTATAGCCTTTAGGAGATTATGCGTGCGCCTGTATGTGCGCATATTTTATGCTGCAGCATATATCTTACCAGAATATCGGTTTGCAGATTTGTAGGCGCATGCTGCGTTGTTGCTGCTACGTGGCAATTTGAGATATGGGGTTGCTAATGCCCATAATATGGGCAACATGTGTCGTGCATTGATTGCTCGAGGATCTTGTCTGTTAATAACAAAAAGATTTGATTACATGGAGCTTTTAAGGGAACGTTGTCGCATAAAAAACTTCCAGAGCATGAAAATATTGCCTCATGGGACTTTAGTTGTGTTGATATTGGCACTTGACTGTAGGTGGCGCATGTCTTCCTTTGGCGCATGGCCTTAGCTGTCTTCAGCGCATGACTGTATGTGGCACATATCTGCCTTTAGCGTATGGCCTTGGTTGTATTCGGCGCATGACTGCCTTTAGAGTATGACCTTGATCGCCTTCAACTCATGGCTTTGACTGCCCGTTGATTACATTTGGCGCATGGCTTATGGTTGCATTGGGCGCATGGTATAGATTTTTCTATGCTTCTACAGACAAAGGCCAAAAATTAAATGTGATACAAAATTTTCAAGGATAGATGATGGTTAAAGAACTTAGTAGATTATATCTCTCAGTAGTTTAACACTATGGTGTTGGAAGTGACATTCAGGAAACTAGGCTATAGAGTTGAGTCAACTTGATTGAGTTAAGGTATAGAAAATTATAAGGGAATATAAGTTTTGCTAGTTGCATTCTTAAGAACCGAATATTATCCTAGGAAACCAGGATAGATAGACTATACCCTAGTATAAGTATGAGTGCAACTTCTTCAGTCTATTTGATCATTTGAAATCCAAGATTGTTCTAGTAACCAGAAGTTGTAATTCGCCATTGACCATACCACCATCTTTTCATATTTTTATTCCTTGTCCTATTTCGCAATCACAATATTGTGATTTTGCAATAACAAATTATTCTAATTAAGCAATTGAGAAGATCTTTATTCCTTCCCAAGTTGTGCCATAATTTTGAAAACCAACCCTTAATTTGATTGGTACACCTTGGGTTAATGTCCATATCACCGTAAGGTGCTAGTTCTTTTCCATTTCATTCCCTTTACTGAATCATTAGCCTTGAATTATGACTTGATTCTCCATCTGCCTCCCCTAATTGTGCCTTATCTTTGAATCCAATCCAATGAAAATATTTCTTAAAATTATTATAATTTCTTTTATCTTGGTTTACAAATTGTCCGTGTTCATGATTCCCTTAATCTTGTCTCTTTGTCATCCATGCCCTGCGATGATCGAATCCCTCTATACCACCTCATCATAGTTATATCCGACCAAGCCTTTTCCTTCTGTTTTGTTGAAGACAGAACCTATACAGGAGCAATGTTGATTTGGTAATAATTTCTCTTATAGAGTTTTTGACCCAATAAACTATTATAATACCTAGTCTTCTTTGAGAGTTCTTGACCACGGTTAGAGGTGCCTAATATTCTCACATCTTTCCATGGAAATAGACCTTTCCAGAAATCTTATAAATATGATCAAGACTAGAGTTTTCACTGCCAACTTAATTTCTATAATTTGGGTAGTGTTTCGAATTAAGTATACCCCAGCTCTTAGATTATGGCGACAATTAGGATCACATTAGTAACCGTGTCTCCCATCCTTTCGAGAAACCCGATATAACAAGTCATAATTAACTTTCTTACACAGTGAATTCTCTTATCTTTTCTACCATGCTTATTTTAATTTCGAAGACAAATTTTTTATAAGTTGGGTAGAATGTAAACCCACTCAAAATTACTATTATTATTTTCATTATTATTTTTTTATTAGTTATTTATCGTTTATTTAGTTAATTAGATTTTTTTGATTAATAGCTTATAAATATATTTTTATATATTCATTAATAATAAATTTCCACATATATATTTCATATTTATAGAAATAATTTTTCAAAAGTATTTTTAGAATATATATATATAGAGAGAGAGAGAGGGAGAGAGAGAGAGAGAGAGAGTATATGCTTAAATAATTAGTTATTAAAAAATTAAGCAAACTACCCAATTGTTCCCGTAGGAACAGTACCTCCTCAAACCCATGTCCCCCCTATTATTCGATTGAAAATTATTATTTTTAAATTCAAACCCATTCAAAATTTATTGGTAATCTTATCTCCCCTAATCCCTTATTCAATTCTCCTATTAAACCTCCATTACAATCACAAACATTTCCTAATTTAGAAATAGAATTATTTTTCCTTAAACTCCCAAATTTCAAACCATCGACATTTTTTTTGAAAACCTCTCAAATTCCTCAAATCCAGGGCTCCGAAACCAGCTTCCCTTGCCGGTGACCTGTCCCAGGCAAACCCACGCCGCCTACGATGTCGGAGCAGCCGCCCACGACCATCGGAGCACCCCGCCAAGGCTGTGCACAACAATAGAACCAAACCCAAGCCCTTGTTTCAGGTTCATTTTCTTCCTCCTCGTTCATTCATTTTTTGAACTGATTATTTGTATGCATCCACCACATAACCATCTATCAATCCTGTAAATTAGAATTTTTATTATTATTTCAATCTAGGTAAAAACCGATCAAAAGTTAGGGAAATATTATTTTTAAGAACAGAGTTTTAGCCTACATGAACTGCAACGACCTAAGATTCGTATTTTTTACCTTCATTATTTTCTATTTAAATATGGGTTGAAACTCAAGAAAATTATGATTTTAAAAATTAAATTTTATCAATACGGGATCCGTTCTGACAAACCGGACAACCCCATCGTGTATTGATTGCATCGAAAGGTGAGTACAGTATTCATGAACGTGTGGGTTTCGGCGGAATTCAAATTGGTCGCATGTGTATTACGAATTTTATCTATATCCGTAAAAAATTATAGTATCGGCCTTTTTCAAAAAAAATTAATTACTTCGTGCACGCTCGTCGTGTCGCAACAAACTTTCTCCACTGGACTCGCTGCGTTACGTTAGTTCTGTGACCCAAGTTTGGTTCGATACTAAGACAATTGATCGGATCGCCGTTTTGCGGGCCCTATGATCCGATTCGACGGGCTATTTTGTGATTGGCTTATCGAAATCTAATTATGGGCATACCGTTGAGTTCGTATCATCGTTCTGGTTTTGTTAAACATATAGCTTGCTAATTTTGGAGAACTTTAATCTTGGCACATTTTTTGGGTGCAAAGCGGACCACTTGTGGACCCCATTTTGATCAAAAACTGTCTTTTTTGCCTTTGTGTTCAAATTGTACTTGTGGGTAGTCTATGTTGATTATTTTACTCATTTCGGGAACCTTAGTGATGTTATTTTCTGCATCCAGAGGCGTTCATTTAGATTCCATCTTCTCTGCCAAATTTGACTTACCGAGTTTACTACATGGATGTCGTCTTGCCACCATTCAGGATCCAGACAAGTATACCTTACTATTTTTACTTTCTTTACTATTTATTTATAGCATTTACTTGTATATTTTCTTATTATTTCTATTTTGGATTATATAAATTGTGCGTCCAAGCTATACTTGGGTGCAAACGACTAGATTAGTCATTTTCGTGTCTTATTACTTATTTTATGCACGTCGACCTAGTTTAGAGGACCACCTAATGTTCGAGGGATAGTCTTATATCTCCATTGGCCATGACACCCATATTACACGATTGAAACATCTTGCTAGGAGCACAGACTGTGTATTTATTGGCCATCATTACATAAGGAACGTGTGACGGATAGAAAACATAACTACTATGATTATTGTATTAGAGATTTAAGCAATTGCAAAACTGGACTTGTTATGGATATGACTTGGTTAGTGTGGGATTGTGGGAGAGGACTGTCACTATGTGTATGGGATAGCCAACTTGGTATACCATAGTCTCCTGACGGGACTATGGGGTTTGATGAGTTATGCAGATGTCTTCTGACATTCAAGGATCGTTACAGGCGATTCAGATGACTGGTTGACAATATATGTACACCATTAGCCTCAAACTACGTGGATGGTTCGAGATAGCCTAAATCCCACTCATGCGTAAGAAAGTTGTCCTCCAAATTGCACATTAGATGGTTAGAATCACCCTTGCATCTGTTATGACTTTATTTCAGTTTACATAGCTTGAATATTATGTATCTTGTTACGTCCCTATGAGGACCTGGTTTTCTTTTAGATTTGCAGTGTTGATTGTCGTTGAGTGTAACCACTGAATCCTGATATTCGAATTTAAATTTATTTTTCCAAAATTATTTAGTTTTTATTCTCTAATGAGTTTTAGTATAAAGGTATTAGTAGTACAAAATCCAATTTATTGTTTCTGAATTTTATTTCCTGATTTATATTGTTCTTAGCTTAAGGTCCAAAGATTACTAAGATGTGGGCAACCGAATATTGTCAACAAAGAGAATTCCTTAACTGACTTGCCATTCTCTAAGTAACAGTAGGCCCAAACTGTAGTTATTCATTTTTTCCAACAGTCCCTTTAAGTCTAAAATATAATTCTCCCACAAGCCATCACTAATCTTTGCATATAAGAGGTACCACTCAAAGTTTAGCTTTCCAAAAAGTTGTCCTTGAGCTATTTAGCCGAAGCAATCAGACCACGAACTTGTTAGGATAAGAGGAATTTGGGTGGCTTTATAAATAAGTAGGTTTTCGAATCGATCTCCTGGACAAGAGGAAAGAATTTGAAAACAGTACCACAGTGGTTAAATGTAGAAATAGAATTTTGACGGAAGGTATATATATATAAGCATTGGTCTTTCCTTTAAGAAAAAATGATTAATATATTATGTTCAGCTGGACATAGGCCTATGACCAGGCCTGTCAATTGGGCCAGACGGGTCCAGTCCAGCACGAGTTCGGCCCAAAAAATTGGCCATGTGTCGATTCGGTTCGTTTAATCATGAGTCCGGGCCGGGCCGGGCCGGTCCAGTTTATTGGGTCGTGCCGGATCACATATATCTGCCCATAAGGTAGATCCGGCTCGGCCCGGTCCGAAGTCCAGGTACGGCCCGGCACGACTTGAAGCCCAGACACGACATGACCCGACACCTTATCTTTGGAAGTAAATGTTAGGAATCTTTTAGAATATTATTTCAAATATCTAATGCATAAATGAATCCAGAATGTTACACCTAACAACACTATATTAAATTACAAATATTTATCCCACCATTACATATTAAATTAAACAAGCATAGTTGTTTTGTAACATTCAAATTTAAGATTACAAACTGCTACTAGTTAAGACGACTTACTAGTCTATCAATTTAGTCCTTGTCCACCAATGTTCCAAATTACAAATTATGACCCTCGTCGGCGCATGCTTCGACAGAAGACCCGTAGCTCTGTCACGACATGGCACGGTCAAAAACCCACCGTGCCGTGGATCATGTGCCAGACTGGGCTCAATTTTTCACCCTTAGGCTAGATCCGGCCAGGCCCACTACGATGTATGGACCTTAGAAACCCGGCCCAGGTCCGGTCCCACTTGACAACTCAACCTATGACCAAATGATTTTAATAAATAGAGATTAGATAGATTTTCCATAGGAAAAATGAATTTGGATTAAACCTATGCTCTTTGGAGGAAAGCTTCTAGATTAATATTAAATTAACATGATATTAAAGAATACTGAGTTATTTATTTATTTCTTCAAACTTCTTAATTAGTAGAGGAGAATAAATCTAGCTAATTAACTAATCCAGATTAATTAGTAAGTGCTATTAATTGGTTATAACTAACTTTTTATAGAGAGGTTTCTAAACCCATGCTCTCTTGGGCCAGCCCATCCCTATAAATTCCCCAATTCCAAATTATTTCATTAATTCCAAAATAAACCCAAAGGCCATGTCAGTCTCAGCCCACTCCCAGATCAAACCCCAAAATCCATTGTCCAATCCCAATCTTATGTCTGTTCCGTGTCCATATCAAAGAATGATGTGTCCGACAAATTTTGTGTTGTGAGTCCGTGTCAGGCCTCGGGTCCGACCCCGGCGTATCCACTATAAGCCTCCTTCCATTCTACAAATACAATTTCAGTACCAGCAATTCATCTGTGTTCGACACAGGGACACACTACCTACCAAACCAGAATACAATCAATCCACCGATACAACCAGAACTCCAAGTGTCCACAGTCCGACCCGAGGGCACAGTACAACCGCCGACACACCCAGACGCCGACACAGATCTCCATCGGAGCTCCATCTCCTGTCGGAACCCCAGATCCGCCCTACCGCCGCCGCTCCAGAGCCAGATCCAACCGAAAGCCGGCCGGCGCCGTCCGATCGCTGCTGGGGTCCTTCCAAGCCGCTTGGTTTCTTCTCCAGATTGGGAAAGAGAATACTTCTTGATTGAAGATTTCATCCGGATTGAAGTTACTTGGGAAGACTGCTCCTTCCTCTGTACTCCTTTTATTACTTGACTTCTTCTTTCTCTCTCTTGGAGTCACCAGATGGGAATAGTGGAATAATAATAATAATAATCAATAGAAATTGATTTGAAGAATGAATTAGGGATAAGGAACGGGCTTTTGTTGGGGCTTGGGGAATAGTGTAACTTGAGACACGTGAACGTAAGCTTTTACCAGAGAAGTATAGGGATACATCAGTGGACCCTCGATGAACCCGAGGCTCGGAAGGGCGCTCTCTCTGTATGTGTTGTCATGGATCTGGAAGAGAAGACAATTCGTCTTCTGTAGTGACCCAGGAATTTTTATAGAGAGAATAGAAATTTTCAAAAATTAAAAATGGAGAAAAATATTTAATAAAATTAGTTGTAGAGAACAAAAATGTATATAATAAATACGTTTTGAGGAATACGCCAAGTTTTAAATATTTTATTAATTTTATATTTTGTTTACGTTAAGAAATAATTCTAAAAAAAAATAAAAAATTTGAAAACTAACTTACTATGTGCGCTTTCATTTTTTTCTACTTTTATTTTTTATTTTATTTTGAAAACGCATGCGTTTTCAAATTTTTAAATTTTTTAAATATAATTTTTTTGCAATTTTTATATATAAAAAATTAATTTTTTTGAAATTTTTATTATTACCTAAATTGTTTTTGCTAACATTTTTTTTAATATTTTTTTTGAAAGAGGTAAGCGCATTTCCTTTTTTTTTTTTTTTTTCATTATAATTTTTAAAAATATCAAAAAAAATTCTACAGAGGATAAAAAATTTAATAAATTATATGTAGAAAAAAAATTTGGAAAATTAGAACAAATACATACATACATACATACAAAGTGTGTATTCACCAAAAACATATTTAGTACGTGCGTTTTGAATTTTAAATTTTTTTTTTTTACGCTAAAGAAAATTACGAAAAAATCAATGAAAAAATTACGTTTTGAATATTTTTAAAAAAAATATTTCAAATTTTTGTTGCACTTAGTATAGGTGCGTTTTCAAATTTATTTTATTTTTGTTTCTGTAAAGTTTTTTAAAAAAGTAAGAAAATAAAAAAATACATATTTGGAGGCAAAAATTAATGAAAAAAAGTGAATACGCACTTACTTCATATATATATATATATATATATATATATATATATATATATATATGAAAAAAAGGGATATGAACTATATGCACATATTCCTAAATGAGTCAATGCACATGTGGACCAATAGTAATAGATTGTACTAGTGCACATGGGATGTAGGAATCCATTCCTATTGTCCACATGGGATGTAGGAATCCATTCCTATTGGTCCACATGTGCATGGCTCATATAGCAATATGAGTAGCTCATATTCCGTTTACCCTATATATATATATTATTTTACTTTTGTTACTTTTTGATTCTTTTATATTAATTTTCTTACTTTATAATGAGAACGTCCTTAAAAATTTTAAAGGAAAACTAATTAAAAAGCTACAAAAGCAGTCCGGTCAGGTGGCACGGACGGAAAAAAAATTAATTTTTTTTTACTTAATTTCATTTTTTATGTTTTTACTTAATTTTTTATTTTTTCGTCTTTTCTCTTTTCTCGAAAAAGTAACTTTTCTCTTTCCTGTAAAAAAATGAAAAATTTAAAATAATTTAAAATTTTAAAATTTTGACAAAAAATAAAAAAAAATTATTTAAAAAACTTGAAACGCACTTAATATGTGCTTTTACAAAAAAAAAAATTAAAAATTTGAAAACACACTTACTATGAGCGTTTTCAAAAAAAAAATACAAATTAAAAATTAGAAAAAAATTAAACATACTTATTATGTACATTTTTTGTTCTCCAGAGCTGATTTTACTAACATTTTTCTATATACCTAATTTTTTAATATTTATATTCTCTTTACAAAAATTTCTGATAATGACCATTTTACTCGGTTCAGAGATGACTGGACTATAGGTTCAACATACTGTTTCCAGTAGGTTAGTAGTGGCTCTGAATTTGTTGAGAATAGATAGTTGGACATAGATTGACAAGAATTAATCTGAGTAATAATTTGATTATGGGCTTCTAAATCAATAGGCTTTCTAAAATGAATTCTTCATGGACTTTATAATAAGTTGAAAGAGATTTTAGATTGGGCCAAGGGGATAAGTAGGAATATTATATTATATAGAAAACCTAATAATCAAATCTTGCATTTATGATTAGGTTTTGGACTAGGAGCAATCTCAACAACTTTGGATCTGATGCAAGTACATTCCTTACCTATGTTTCTCAATACATTATAAATGCACTCTATTTCTTGTACGGTTATGATTCATATTGTGACACGATTCTGACACGCTATTGTTTGAGTAGATTGATCTTGATCAGTACATTAATCGTATTGTTTCGTATTGTCTCGTATTGATATTGTTTCGAGAGTCGTGGGAGGAGAAATACTGAGTCGGTATGTGGTCATACCCATATTGTTATTGATTATCGACGATAGCACACATACACCTCACTTATGTCGTGTCGGACCATATCGTTGATAGCCATCTTCGGATGTGCCGGATTACCTAGCCGACCAGATACTGAAACCGTATTTCAATTGCACAGTCGTGTTTTATCCTTGTTCATTGTCTATTGTTGTTCTGATAGTTTTTCGTGTTGCAGGTTGCATCTTATTTCATTACCAAGTTGCATTGTCTGATTCATTTTCTACTTTTATTTACTGCTTTATTTTATATCGTACAACATTTGTTTGGATGTACTTTGCTTCAACCCTGACTGGGTGTTGATATATTAGGCATTGGCATGGAGATGACATTTCAGACCAGCTGAGGACTTGGAGGACTTAGCGTAGGATATTTGTCACGACCCACACTCGGTGTAAGGGTACAAGTACGTGGCCTACGCCGCAACATTGGCGGTAGAATGCTGTCTAGGTCATCAATACTGTAAACCCCCTGATTTTTCAAGATTTTCAAAACTGGATTTTTCAGAATTTTCTGGGATTTTTCGGGAATTTTTACTAATTAAAAACGAGATATTTTTGGCATTAAATAAAATTAAATATTTTTAAAATATATTAAAATATTATAAAAATAATATTTTTGGGTGTAAAATAAAAAACTGGACTTAGGATAATTTTTTGGGAATTTATTGGACCCCGAAAACATTTTTAATGCCCGAAAACTATTTTTAAATAATTAAAATTTAAAATACCCAACTGAACCGGCTGAACCCGGTTCAGCTAAACCCAACCGGGCCGAACCGCCTAGCGGGTCGGGTCGGGTCCGCCCGACCCAACCCGAACTTCGAACCCGCAACCCGCTTCCACCCCTCTTCTCTGTCACCCGCGACCCCGCGCCGCCGGCTTCCTCCGCCGCTCCCCGCGCCACGCCGGCCACGCACCCCCGCCCGCTCCGCGCGGCCCCGCACCCCACAACCTTCGCCTCGCTCGGCCCCCTCTCCCCCGCCGGCTCGCTATTTAAAACCCTCCCCTCCGTTCTCCTCCCCCGACCCAGCAATCCCCTTCGGCCACCGCTCCGCCCGACGCCGCCACCGCCTCGCCGTGCCCTGCCCCGCGTCCCCCAGCCGCCTCCGCCCCTCCCTCGACAGCACCCCGAGCCGCAGCAGCGGCTGCTCCGGCTAAGGCAGCCACCGGCGTCCCCCGCCAGCTCCGGCGCGCCGCCAGCGCCGCCCCTCCGGCCCGCCTCCGGCCGCAGTGCCGCCCCGAGCAGCCGGAGCTCCGGCAGTGACTCGAAACCCTAACCCTAGGTTTTCGTGTCGTGTCGGACACGAGAAAAGTGGGTTTTTCGAGCCCTGTTCAGGTACCTGTTTCTCTCTCCTCGCTACCCAGTTTTCGATTCCGTCTGTTGCATCGCGAACCCTGCGTGACCCTCTCGGTGCCCGTGCAACCTGCTCGGTGCATCGCGTCCTGTGGCGATCGCGAACCGCGATCCAAAAACAGGAAAAAACAACGTCCTGATTCACCCCGGAACTGGGTACGCCCCGCCAAACGGGACGACTTGGTCACACGCGGTCTTCACCGATACGTGCGCGCCGTTGATATGGACGTGTGGGATTTCGCAGAAATCGATTCGGATGTGCGTGCACACCGGAATCAACGCGTATCCGCGGACACCGTCCCGTATCCGTCAGTTCTGGAATGCGTCCTAACTTTGTGTACACACGTCGGATCGAAACGAAACTTGCGCCATCGGACTCGTAGCGATACGCTGGTCCTGTGACCCAAGTTTAGTTCGATTCTGAGAACGTTGACGAAATCGCGTATCGTTGGCCCCACAGGCTCCACTCGACGGGCGATTTTGTGATCGGCTCTTCGGAATCTAATTCTGGAAGTTCCGTTGGGTTCGTATCATCGTTCCTGACCTGTTGATAATATATTTGGAAAATTTGGAGACCTTTGCCCCTGACACGTTTTTCGGGGCGAAGGGGGCCACATGTGGACCCCACTTTGACCCGAAATTGTCATTTTTGCCCTTGTCTCCAAATTGGACTCAATGACAGGCATTTTTAGCTATTTGATATCTTCTGAGCATGATGGTGATGTTTGTTTCAGCATCCGGAGACGTTCCTGGAGATTTCACAAATACCAGAACTACAGTTGGAGCCAGAACCCCAGGCAAGTGTACCTCGCCAAAACTTGCAGTCTTTGTTACTTATTTTCTTGGCTTATATATATATATATATTGTGGTTCATGTTCAACCTAGTACCGTGTGACTTTACTTAGCGTCCCATTAATAGTCGGGTGCCAATACCGTACGCGGCATTGTGTATTGTCATCTAGACATGGATACCGAGACCCCATCTTTCTCGTACTTGTCCTATCAAGTACATTATAACCCAGGACACTTGATACTATTCATGGACAGGATCTTCCTGAGATATTCGTGGTGATTCTGTATAGGATACAGGACTTGACCTTGACATTATGTTCCTAGATACTGTATGACTTGTTGTATTAGATATGATCTTACGTGACATGGACATGGGGCCACATGGAAATGAGACGTATGATTACATTGGGTGGGGAGAGACACACAGGCTACATGTTGATTTTATATTATGCCGGCGTCTCAGTCTTCCGCTGAGCTAGACGACCACATGATATCACTGCTACCGGCTCCCCAACACCGAGCTTGTAGTGGTTTCAGCCTGAGTTCTAGTGCTGCTCTCATCTTGCATATCACTTAGCTGGTTATTTAGTATTTTCCCTATTGTTCCATTTATTGCTGGAGAGACACACAGGCTACACGTTGACTATATTATGCCGGCGTCTCAGTCTTTCGCTGAGCTAGACGACTACATGATATCACTGCTACCGGCTCCCCTACACAGAGCTTGTAGTAGTCTCAGCCTGAGTACTGGTGATGTTCTCACCTGCATTTCACATAGATGGTTACATATTTACCCTGTTTATTTTATTTACTATTATACTACATTTTGGCTTGTATCTTCTATACCTTGTTACGTCCCTCTGAGGACCTGGTCCCCTGCCAGTTTTGCAGCATAGACCATTGTGGAGCCTGTCTGGAGTTGATGATGTGAGATCTACCCCGAGGTATACAGGACAGGAGCATTAGCAGGAGCAGGAGCAGACACTGGAGTAGTACCAGATCCAGTAGACGAGTGACCTTTGCGGGTATCTTATGAGTATATACTTTGTCCATACTCAGTATTTGATGTGGTTATCTTTATTCTTGTATCTTGACAGTGTATCAGACTTGTTCTCGGATTGTTCTCCGAGACACTTTTATTGAGACATGTTAGTTTATATTTATTTTCATTTATTTTGGCTTTTGATCTGTGATTTTCTGTTGTGGATGAGATTAGAATAGACTGTGACTTGGATTATTGGACCTACTTATTGTTGTACTACAGCTTAAGCATGCCCCGATGGATCCATTAAATTGGGTTTGTCCATAGGTGCATGCTGCAGGCCATTGCCGTGCATCCAGTCCCTCGGTATTTTGGGACTGGGGAATGACAAATACTATCTAAATATCTCACACAATAATTATAATGTACATGTCAATGATATCTCAACTCCAAATGAAGGAGCAATATGATATATGATAAATGCTAACCGACACTCAATCATAATATAAACTAAAGGAGGATAGAAGCACGATATGGAATAGAAAAGAGAAATAAGGAGTCGCAATACATCACAAGTCCAAAACCACAAGTCTAGGCACTATATAAGTCTCAAATGATATATACATGCTAAAAGTCTAATAATGAGACTAATACAATGTCCAAATAAATGTCTAAGCCTCCTCGGTCACTGGCACTAAGTCCTCCTGCTCTAGGGAAGTACCCTCTAGTAGTTTGCCGTCTTGCGGCCCGTAATAATTGAGACAGAGCTCCTCTAGCCAATTATCTGAAAAATATATACAATCAGAATTAGAGCGAAGTACAAAACTCTGCATGCAGTTCCAAATACATGGTAGAGAATATATGACAAGCAATAGAAAAGAATACAAGATGCACTAAAAAGCGGAACTGGAACATGCAAATAAATACAATAGGTACAAGAAAGGTAAATACAGGAAATACAAGATGACCTGTAAGTAAGAGAGCTAGAGTACAGTCTATGTGATTTAGAGCACAAGTTCGATATGTGATCGGCTTGGGTTGCACATGATTATTCTAAGGTAACTCGATTATACGTGAAGTGTATAATCGACATACACATGATTTATGCTAAGAGATTGATCACATAACCAACTTCTACTCCCCCGCCCCAACCAATACTCATGGATCCAATCACGACACATTACGCACATGATTCAATATAAGCACACTGCACATGATTAGTGAGATCACATGAATGTACACGAAGAACAATACCCGATGCACATAATAAAATACATGCTTAGGAGTACCTGCTGAACACGGTAAAGGGATAACTTTTCTTAACAGGATCCATATATTACTAGTCCGTGTAACAATGTGTCGGAGTCAAGTATATAGTTATAGAACAAGTAATATATACACTATCATGAAATAAAAACTAACAGAGAGACGTACTTGCCTGTGGTCCTGAGCAAATGGTATAACTCGGTGTCCGAGCTGCTATCACACAACCCTACATAGGAATATCATGTCACTATGGTGTAATGAATGAGAAATGGGTAAAAGAATGCTCTAGTATGATTTTCTAGGTCACTCTAGCTAAACTAGGCTAAACTAGGTCATACACAAGTTTCTATGTCCACACTAAGTTATTTAGTCTATAATAGCTATTAACTAGCTATTACAAGTCAAAACTAGCTATAATAGTTACTAACACTAATAACTGTATATACATATATGCTAACTAACAATTGGTATTAACAACTAACATATATATATATATATATATATATATATATATATATATATATATATATATATATATATATATATATATATATATATACTAGTGATACCATCTAAGCTAACTAACTAACACTAAACTAATACCAACTATATTAGCTAATAGAACTAATATAGATCTATGTACTAGGTAATAGGATACTCTATATCAGTTCATCCTTTCCCTTCTTAATACCTGATACATGCTGCTAAGGCAATGCTCCCATTTTAGTGCACTAGACACTCTCCTCTTTTGAGTGCACTTGACTGAGGCTTCCCAAACCCCTAAGTTTGGACCCCAAACCTGATACTGACATACTCTTATCTATTGCTGCTACTAATACATGTTAATAACTGTTGTTGCCTTCAATAGCACTGCCAGTGTTAATGATCCCACAACTTGACTTCCCCTTACCCTTTGTTACTGAGGACACTAATTTTCTGGCCACTTGCGGAGGTTCATCTGCTTCTGCTAGGCTAGCTTCTCAGGGCATGGGTGCGGCTGCCATAGGTGTCGCATCGGTTCCTGTTGCACCACTATTGTCCACCAATGTTGTCACTATTTGAGTCAGTGAGTCAAGCGGTTATTGCTGTACCAAGGCTCTAGCATCAGCCCGTTGCTACTGAGCTTCGAACCTTTCCTGTTGGACCTCATATCGATCATTCTAATACTCGAACATAGCAATCAGTCTATCGATTTGGTCATCGCTCACGCTCGCTGCGCGCGATATCCTTTGGTTACCTGTTTTAGTCATTTTGCTGCAAAATAGAGTAGCTTGCATTAGTCTCATAACATTTTATAGACTTATTGCATGGGACGTTGGGTTTTTATACTTTTCAAGATCGGGACATCGGGACATTAGCACCTTCAATTTACTTATATAGATTCGCAACCATTTTCGAAATTCAGGACTTTTTGAAACCGCTTGAAAACTTATATCATTTTTTAAAACGATATTTGAAGGGACCAATGACGTAAAGCCATGCTCTGATACCACTTGTCATGCCCCAGTCCCGTAAGGGCCGATCGTCCTCGCTTGGTCTCTACGGAACTGATCATCCTCGTTTGGACGCGATGCCGTGCATGCCTAAGTTGTGCTTGCACCAGGCATAGTACCTGCTCAAGACACAAGTTACACAAAAAATATACATATTTAGGCACAAAATAAAAATGCAGAGAACCAAAGTTGAACACATTTAATACAAACACAAAATGCTTCTTTATTGAATACTTGAAGATTGGATTACAAAGTACTTGCTTGGCTGAGTTACAAAATATGCCATAGATGGCTACATCCCTTTACAAACCCAAAACTAGCCACAACGTCCATACATTATGTCCTTGTAGTAGGACCAAAAATTAAAACAACAAGCAGAAGAAGAGCTTGCACACATAAGAGGAAAGCTAAGGAAGCAGCACAAGCACGGTTCTACTGGATGGATGCACTAACACTGGTTCAAAATGCTCGCCAAGCTCTCGCTACCAGAACCTGAAGGTTTGCCCACAAACGTGGGTCAGTACTACAACATGTACTGGTGAGCGACCGTGGCCAAACTCACCTAGAAATTCACACTAAGTAAACATATAAAACTAGCATTATTAGGTGATCTTTCTAATTGTCTAGTTTCTTTTTAACAATTCATACAAAGGAACATAAACGATAATTGAACCATGCATATGATAATTTCTTACCCCGATCGAACGATTATCCCTGCAGCAGAGACACAAGTTAGCAACAATTTGCATATATAAATCTAACTTATGTATCAATCTTGATATCAAATAAAAGGTATGAAAGATGGCAAACCTAGCATGCGATATAACTATATGATGGTCAATGAGTTACCCCATAGATGGACAACAACACCCCCCTACATCCTGTCGGACCGGAATATCATGGTGCTCTCACAATCTTCTCCAGATCGACCGATTCCCAGTGCCCCAATAATCGTTCGAGAGAGTATTTACCTTGTGCATAAGTTGTCCGATACCAATGCATGAAAATCAACATCTATCAGATAAAAACTACTATGATGCACCAAACATGAACAAGCATATCACTATCTAATTGCCACACCCTCTAGATCCCGTAGGACCGGAACATCAGGGCGGGTTACTGGTCTCTTCTCTTTCAATCTTTTATACAGGACATAATCACTAACCATAAAAGGTTCAATACACGATTTAGTGGCGCAACGGGTAAGTAAGGAACAAATATTAACTGAAGTAAAGCTATAACTCTATATACATTTTTGCATGCAGTTCATTTCTTTTAGTATATCTTGTAGTGAATTAACATAGAACTATGGATCATGCAAATGAGTAGACTAGCGATCATTTTATCAGACGTGCAGACTAAAGGATTCATCGAAGGGCCTAACCCACTCACCGATTGAATCTAACGAGAGAATGGGAAGCCTTATGCAATGGTCACTCCTTAGTTATACGTCCTGAAATTACAACAATACTTGGTTAGCATCCTTCGATCTTTTTCTCTTATGATTCAAAAAATATACGCAAGCGAGAAAAGCGAATCATGAAAACCAAGTCATCGAAAGCAAGACAAAACACAAAGCAACACAAAACCAAGCAACAAAACAACCAACAAAAACTCTTGGACTCATTTTAATAGAAGTTGTTTCATCAGTTTGAAGGGTTCATTGCATTTCGTCCGTATTGATTTAGCGGTAAGATTTTTCCGAGACTTGATTCTCAACCGAGCCAAAGTAATAACTATTCCATAAGTAACCCGCTAGGAGCGGGGCATTACATAATACTCCACTGAGAAGAAGTTTCGCCCTCGAAACTTAAGAGATCAAGGAGTAGAAGATCAAGGCATCAAGAGGTCAAAGGAATCAGACTCACCAACATCGTGCCAGCTCATATCGCGTTCAATATTCAGCTGATACACTCTAGCCCTTCCCGTCTGTTCAGTCTACTAATTGGCTTGAGCTAGGGCGGGATTCTGATTCTGCCCAAGTTCGGCATTGTAATTTCAATTCTGCGGTCCGGACCTCCTAGTTGGACAATCTCGGAGTTTATGGCCTGGTTGTCCACATTTGAAGCACAACCTATTGAGGAAATGACAAGCTTCTTTAGTGTGACCGTGACAACCGTAGTAACTGTATACTTTTCCAGGGTTCTCATCTGTATCAATCTTCTTCTCGCCATCGCGGTATCTTTTTACAAGAGGATTCCGAGGAGCCGATACCTTTTGTTGAGCACTTTGCGGTATGAATTGCTCATTCTGCACTGCTGCCTCAAAATACTATATGTACGATATACACTCTTGGTTCATAACATCCTTTCTCAGGCTGTCATTCAGGTCTCTTATGAACTGATGTGTATGGGCCCTCTCGTTAGGAATCATTGAGCTAGCGAACTTAGTAAACTTAAGTGATTTTACCATCGCTACGCCTTGTGGCAAGATCTAGCTACTTGATCTGCCACCAATCGTGTGCACGTAACCGCAGCTGCATGGCTGCACACGCCACCCTCTTATTCGCAGGTATCCCAGCAAACTCAAATAAGCCCTCCAACTTGGCGACCCAGTCCATCACCTTATCCGGCGCGGCCCTACTTTCAAACTCTCGAGGGTTCAACTTCAGGAACTCGGTGCCTTTAAAGGTAGATTTTCTGGCCACTTGTGGAGGTTCATCTGCTTCTGCTAGGAAATCTTCTCGAGGCATGGGTATAACTACCATAGGTGTCACGGCGGTTCCTGATGAACCACTGTTGTCCACCAATATTGTCACTATTCACTACTAGAATAAGCGGGATTAGCGATGTTTTTTAGCGACTCCATGTAAAAACGTCGCTAATTTTGTGACTCCCTGTGAAAACGTCGCTAGACGTCGCTAATTGGCGACATTTAGCGACGTTTAGCGACTTTTATTCAGTTTATAAAAGATTAGTCGCTATAAGTTCAATTTAGGTCGCTAAACGTCGCTAATATGTTTCATTTAGCGATGTTTAGCGATGTTATTTAGCGACGTATACATTTTGTACAGTTAGCGACGTTATTAGCGACATTTAAGATGTCGCTAAATTAGCAACACCATTACTGTCGTCGCTAAAACGTCGCTAAATTCTAAATTAGCGACGTCATTATTGGCGTCGCTAAAAAGTTGCTAAATTTTTTACTTAGGGCTGATTCCCCCCATTTCCTTCGATCTCTACTTGTCCCTCTCCCAAATTTCAAACCCTCCTCCTTCCTCCCTCCGGCGACCCCCCTCGGCCGCGTCCTCCCCCTCCGGCTCCCCTCCTCCCTCCGGCGCCCCCTCCTCCCTCCCGGCGACCCCCCTCCAGCCGTGTCCTCCCCCTCGGGCCGTGTCCTCCCTCCTCCTCCTCTAGGTAAACCCTAACTCTCTCTCTCTCTCTCTAACAGGACACACATGTGACACTAACACAGACACGACACACACACACACACACACACTGACACAGACACTGATTAGGACCTAGGGTTAGGGTTTTGATCAATTATTATAAAACCACGTGGTTGGAATTCCGATTGTCTCTATTCTTTGACAGTAATGCAACGATGCTCAAGTCCTGTCTATTTTTAGCTTTCTTTTCTTAACACTAAAGGAGGTGAATGATTATATATCTCGAGTACTATATGCTAACAAAGTTAGATCGTTGATGTATGTTGTGACATGTGTACATATGCAGTTAGTATTATGAGCATGTTCATATCAAACTCGGATAAGGAACACTTGAATGAGGTAAAATGGATATTAAGGTGCTTAAAAGTTATAATTAGAATGGTATACTTTATGAAAAAATGTTACATCATATCAAGTTGTGTATTGTGTTATTGCTAACTATACATAGCATCAAGATCCATATGATCTACCAAAGGATATGTATTCACATTCGTAAGGAGTATAGTAAGTTGGAAGTCTAAATTGAAGGACAAAATATGTCCCAATAATAAAAACTAAGCACATAACAATAGTTGAGACAATAAAGCTTTTTGGTTAAATGTATCGATCGATAGGTTTGGGATATCTCAACAAAATGCTTATTTATTTTATAAGTTGAAGTGTAGTTATTCATTTGGCAAGTGATCAAATATATCACCAAAGAACAAAGATACTGAGTTAAGGTGTCAAAAAATAAGGGAGAAGATCGGTGAAAGAAAGATTAGTTTACTGAAGATATATAGAAATTATATTCATAAAGTCAATCCCTACAGAGAAGTTCAAGTCTTACTTGAGCTTCACCAGAGTACTGCAGTGTTGAAGAATTTACTCAACCTAAGTAAGGGGTTGTGACAGGTACCGTGAATGAATAACTACATGCTCAATACATATTGTATTTACTTCGAAGGTGGTTATTGAGAATAAAAATAAAGGTGAGGGATTGTTATATTGATATCTTGCATTGTAAAAGTCAATCATATAATTTTAGAAATATAAATTTATCCAAATTCGATTTAATTACATATATCTGAATTATATTTTATAAACCTAAATCTGTTCAATTAGATTTAGTAGGAATTATTCAATGTGAATTTCAAAATTCAGTTTGGACTTATATTTCAAAATCTAAATGATTCTTGTTCTAGCCGCGGGAAGAGGGTAGTCCCATATCAGCTGTGACATGATCGGCTCTCTCTTAATATATATATATATATATATATATATATATATATATATATATATATATATATATATGATAATTTTGCATAATAGAGAAGTGGATTCCAAGATTCTAACTAAAAGTTCAAGCTATCATGTCAATTATCAATTGGGAGAACAAGTAATAGTGAAATGTTATCTTTCATCTGGGCCTCGGAGTTGGTGTATGATTCTTCATGCTTGTATATTACTTCCACCACACGAGTAAAATTAAGAACCAACATGTTAAGATTCTTTTGTGAAGGCAATGGGTTAAGCCACTCCTTATTGACGTCTTTTCATGCATTTTTAATCATTTTGTAAGCTTGGCAACTGCCTCTTGCTCCGTGATTCCTTCATCTCTCATGCAGATCTACAATCTCGAGTCTACATGCTTTCTCTTTTGCTCAAACTACGAAAAAAAAGTACTAAAATTATTATCAGGCAAGTTGGAACATATTATTCTTATGAAGGAGACAATAAATGCATGTCACTACTAACCTCAGATGAGACTATGTCATCCATTAGCCTACAAACCACGCTAGAGGCCTTCACTACTAACCTCAAATCTAACATGCTTCTTTTATGTGACTTCAAATATAGATTACCTAGCCAAGTAATTGTCAGCTTCTTATTTAGAGAATCACACTATATATAATGATTTATATGATACATACTGTCATTTTTGCAGAAATATCTAGAAATGGATATGAATTACTATCTGCGTCATCGTTCATGGATGTATAACCGTCATCCTGATGACATGTGCGGTGTGCGGGATGAATTCATTGAGGGTGTACAACAGTTCCTGCAGTTCGCCAAGGCGTTCCCTCAGTACATGGACGGTACCAAAATTAAGTGTCCGTGTGTGAGATATCGCAACAGAAAATATCATCCAGAAGTGGAAGTTACATATCATTTATACTCGAAGGGATTCAAACCGGATTACTATCAGTGGACCGCGCACGAAGAACTCGTATCTATAGCATCGGAGTCGGAGCCCTATGTGGAGTCGTATATGGATGTCCACGACCACGATGCTTACGACGATGGGTGAGTGAACATGATTTATGATGCGGCGGGCCCTAGTTTCAATCCGAACAATTATGATGCGACGGGACCTAGTTTCAATCCGGATAATTATGATGCAGCTGAGGAGGCACCGAATGTCGATACTGTAAAGTTTATGGAGTTGCTAGAGAATGTAAGGACTCCACTATGTCCTGGTTGTGAGGATCATTCACCGTTGGAGGTGGTTACAAGATTATTGAGCATCAAGTCTGATTTTAACATGTCGTAAGAATGCTATAATCGACTGATCGATTTGATTATAGAGATCTTGTCCGAGGGTGCAAAGTTGCCTAAAGACTTCTATCGATCTAAGAGGATGGTGAGATCACTTTGGATGGGATACGAAAAAATTGATGCATGTCGCAACGGGTGCATGTTGTACTACAAAGACGACAAGGATGAAGATGCGTGCATATTCTGTGGTGCTGATCGCTACAAGGCAACTGTTAGAGAAAAGTCTATTGGTACAAGGAAGCCTACCGATTCGATGCACTACTTTCCTCTGACGCCGCGGTTGCAGCGGTTGTTTATGGTTAAGGAGACTGTAGAAAATATGAGTTGGCACAGGCAAAAACAGATCGAAGGAGTATTGGATCATCCATCCGATGGAGAAGCATGGAAGCACTTTGATCGAGAGTATCCACATTTTACCGAAGATCCGCGTAATATCAGATTGGGGCTCTTCTCTGACGGTTTTACCTCATTCGAACTTTCGGGCTCCCAGTATTCGTGTTGGCCTGTGATCGTCACTCTGTACAATCTACCGCCTTGGGTGTGCATGAAGACTCCGTATATGTTCCTAACTGTTATTATCCCGGGTCCGAACAATCCGAAGAGGAACATCGATGTGTATTTACAGCCTTTGATAGATGAGTTGAATCAGCTGTGGGAAGTAGGTGCCAACACGTACGATGTTTCTAGAAAGCAGAATTTTCAGATGAGGGCAGCACTTATGTGGACCATCAATGACTTTCCGTCCTATGGAATATTATCGGGATGGAGCACCCATGGTCGTCTCTCATGTTCGTATTACATGGACCGTACTAAGGCTTTCCGTTTGAAACACGGAGGCAAACCGTGCTTCTTCGATTATCATCGACATTTTGACTATAGAATGTACTATATATTTGTGTTTTTTTATATTCATCATATGTTGTTATCAGATATGATAGGACGATGCGGAGGATTCGGCTGGTCCCGAGGTAGATTGTAAACCCCCTGATTTTTTTCAAAATTTTAAAAACTGGATTTTTCACAATTTTCTGGAATTTTCTAGGAATTTTCTGTAATTTAAAAACAGGGTTTTAATTTTTAAATGATTTTTAATTGATAATAAATAATATTAAAATATTATGAAAATAATATTTTTGGATGTAAAATGAAAAACTGGACTTAGGGCAATTTTTCTGGAATTTATTGGGCCTCAGACCTATTTTTAAACACCTAAAAAGTATTTTATCTATTTATTTAATTAATTATCTAATTATTATTATTATTATTAGTATTATTATTATTATATTTTTAAACCCAGCCCGCGGCCCGTTGGGCCGGCCCGGCCCAGCCCAACCCTAGCCCAGCCCCTAGCGGGTCGGGTCGGATCCGCCAGACCCGACCCGCCCGTGCCCGCAACCCGGCTGACCCCCTCTCCCTCTTCCCTGCGTTCTCCGTCGCGTTTCCCGCCGTCGCCCGCCCGCTCCGGCGGCCACCTCACCCCACGACCACCCACGCGTCGCCACGTTCCCCCCCCTCCTCCGCCTCCCTCGGCCACGACAGCTCCTCCCTCCCCTATATATATCAGCCCCTCCGGCCACCGCATCCCCAAACCCCAGACCTCCTCACCGCCGTGCACCACCGCCCGACTCCGGCCGACCTCCTCCTCCCAGCGCCTCGCCCAGCCCGAGCCCCTCCTTCTTCCTCCCTCCTCCTTCTCTCTCCTCCTTACAGCAGGCCCCGGCCGCTCGAGCCTTGCGCCGCCGACCCCCGCCGCTCCGGTGCATCGCCGCCCTAGCCAGCACCGCCCCCGACCTCCTCCGCCTCAGTGCCTCCCCAGCCGCCGTCCCCGCCGCCGTCCAGTGAACTCTAACCCTAGCTTTCGATTTGGTATCCGACACGTGTCGGACACAACTCAAAACTCGGTTTCTCGGGTCTCCTTCAGGTACTCGTAACTTGCACCTCGGATCTCTGTTTTCGATTCCGCAAATTGCGTTGCGAAGCCTGTATGACCCTCTCGGTGTCCGGACAAATCGTTCAGGGCATCGCGTCCTGTGGTGATCGCACACCACGATCCAAAAATAGGAAAAACTAGACCCTGTTTCACCCCGGAACTGGGTTCACCCCGCCAAACGGGATGACTTGGTCGCGCACGGTCTTCACAGATACGTACGCCTCGTCGATACGGACGTGTGGGATTTTGCGGAAGCTGATTCGGGTGTGCGTGCACACCGGAATCAACGCGTATCCGCGGACATCGCCCCGTATCCGTACTTTTAGGAACGCGCCCTAAACTTTGTGTACACACGTCGGATCGAGACAAAACTTGTGCCATCGGACTCGTAGCAATACGCTGGTCCTGTGGGTCAAGTTTGGTTCGATTCTGAGAACGTTGACGAAATCGCGTGTCGTGGGCCCCACAAGCCCCGCTCGACGGGCGATTTTGTGATCGGCTCATCAGAATTCAATTCTGAAAGTTCCGTTGGGTTCGTATCATCGTTCCTGACCTGTTGACACTAAGTTTGGTGAATTTGGAGACCGTTGACCCGGACGCGTTTTTCGGTGCAAAGCGGGCCCACCGGTGGACCCCGTTTTGGCCCGAAACTGTCGTTTCTGCCCTTGTCTCCAAATTGGACCCGAGGACAGGCGTTTCTTGCTGATTGATATTTTCTGGATCTGATGGTGATGTTTGTTTCAGCAACCGGAGTACCGCCTGCATTTCCCGTCGAAGTCAGAACTGCAAACATAGTCGGAACCACAGGCAAGTGTACCTTGCCAAAACTTGCAGCTTGCTAGTTATTTTCTGGACTTGTTTATACATCAGTGGGCAAGTAAAGCTTGCCAATTCTCAAATAATCCTGGTTATAGTATTTTACTTGATTTCTGGTAGATTCTTATGCAACCTGTTTAACTGCTTAACCCAGGATACCTGACACTCTTCATGTGATGGAATTGCCTGAGATATACCTGGTGATCCCGTATAGGTTACATTTTTATGTCATTTCCAGTTTACATGCTTAGACTCTAGCCTGACTCATTGCATTAGTTCAATCTTGCGTGACTTGTACCTAATATTTTCTGGAACTGTGACGTGAGATTTCATGGGGTGGGGAGAGTATTGTCATATCAAGGCTGAATATAATATAATATAAATACTTATATCTGGCGGTGCCTTAGACTCTGATTCAGAGCTTTGGTTCCTTACTGGCTCCTCGAGAAAATACTGCTATGGTTTCTACGACACTGATCCTGTAGTAGTCTCAGCCTGAGTATGACTAAAACTCTCACTTGTATATCACTTAGCTGGTTTACATATTTACCCTGCTATTTCATTATTGCTGTACTGCATATGTTTTGGCTTGTATTTTTTGTACCTTGTTATGTCCCCTGAGGACCTGGAATGGACTATGTCCCCAGGTATAGCCGAGGAGAACTACCCCGAGGTGTACGGTACAGGAGCACTCCTTGGAGCAGAACCCGGAACCGAGGACGAGATAGTGGCCGAAGACTTCACCTGAGCACCGGCTTCAGCTATGCAGTATTTTCTTTTCAGTATTTTATTTCCAGTCTATGTTTCTTTAATTGTAACAGAATAATTCTCGGATTATTTCCCGATATAACCTTATTTGATATTGCATATTTATTTCCATTGCATGATTTCTGGCAATTAATCTGTGTTTATTCTGTAGATAAGATTAGCAATACCTGGGGCTTGTACTTAATACCGCTAGACTACAGCTTAAGCATGCCCTGATGGATCCATTAAATTGGGTTGTCCATCAGTGCGTGCTGCTGGCCATTGCTCACGTGCTCAGTCCCTCGTCATTTTGGGACTGGGGCGTGACATGGTTTTTGTGGTGGCCCATGCAGGTCTACGACTAAATTGTTCGGTTTCAACTTAGGGACCGAATAGGCCTGCAATAAAAATAGGATAAGTTTTTAGGATCTCATCCACTTGCTTGAATTGTTTTTGATATCTGTATCGTATTCGAACTAATTTTGACTTGCATCTTGCCTTGATTCCTGTGCGCCTCTTATTGATTATTTTGGATGCAGGAAAATGGACCCACAAGAATGCAATGAGACTCCCGCCGGAACCCCACAAGCTATAGGTGTCACCTACGACGACGAAGTGACACCAGTCGGAGGAGTTCCCTCAACTCAACAAAGCCAGCAGGCAGGTCAACCTACCTCCCGATTCTGACGCGATGATATTCCACCTCCGTCGCAGTTCGTTCCACCAACGCCCGTACTCCCACAGGAACAGCCGATCGACGGGCAGCAAATATTCCAAATGATCTATGCGATGATGCAAGCACAGCAACAAGTCCAACACGAGGCTCAGCGTCACGAAGCTAATTTCTTGAGGGACAGCATTGTAACTGCACTGGAGCAGGCCAACCTACCAGCTCGACGGCCAACTACAGGCTCAATCGCTGACTTCCGCCAACTGAAGCCCCGTACTTTTTCTGGAAAAGAGGAGCCCACAGAAGTTTATGAGTGGCTCACCAACATTCGGCATCAACTTGAAGCAGCTGAACTTCCACGGGAACGCTGGATGACAGCCGTCAGAATGCAATTGACGGACAACGCTCATCACTGGTGGCTATCCGAGGAGACGCGACTCGGACCAGACCGAATCACCTGGGAGGAGTTCTCCAGACTCTTTCAAGAGATGTACATTCTTGCCATCGCTCGATCAGAACTGCGGGACAAATTTAATCGCCTCACTCAGGACTCCATGACGATGGAAGAGTACAACGCTGAATTTATTCGTCTGAGCCGCTTCGCCCCCACCCTGATCCCGACTGAGGAAGAGAAGGCCGAGAAATTCTTCGACGGACTGAACATTGAGCTGCAGAAACTAATTGGGTCCGTCGCACCAACATCATACTCGGACGTCCTTGCTGCGGCTCGACGCATAGAGCACGTCACCAAGAGAGAGACCAGACTGAAGCGGCCTTCCCTATCCGCACCAACCAAAGCAGCACAAGAGGAGTCTGCAAAGCGTCAACAAATGAGCTCGCCACCAACAGCAGCACCAAAAGCCTTCTACCTTCCTACCTGTTATCACTGTGGCAAGATAGGCCATGTTGAGAAGGAATGTAGACGTAAACTCGGACTATGCTTAGGCTGCGGATCCAGACAGCATGCAGTGAGAGACTGCCCTGAGCGTAGAGAAGGAGCACCAAGGGCGAACCAGCAAACTCCACCAGTACCTCGAGCAGCACCCTACCAGCAAGCTCAGCAATAACAAAGGAATCTACCTCAAGGACGAGAGCAAGCTTACGCGATGACTGTGCAGGAAGCCGATGCGAGTAAGTGATTTATAGTTTTTCGTTTCTAGTCTTGTTGTAGTTCGTGCCCGTTGGTTCGTGACCTCAGCCCCAACCTAGTAAATTGCAACTTGTTAATAACAACCTGGTTTTGGATAAAAGTTATAGTTTCCACTAGATTTTCCTGAAAAGTGTAAACTTTTAATTTTTAGGGAAACGGTATTTTCCTGAAGTCTCTCGTGATGTGTTTTCAAACGATGCTTGCGACCGCGTCATCTCTGTTGACCGGTTATTCTTTGATTGCGAGGACGCAATCCTCTTAAGGGGGGTAGATTGTAAACCCCCTGATTTTTTTCAAAATTTTAAAAACTGGATTTTTCACAATTTTCTGGAAATTTCTGGGAAATTTCTGTAATTTAAAAACAGGATTTTAATTTTTAAATAATTTTTAATTGATAATAAATGATATTAAAATATTATAAAAATAATATTTTTGGATGTAAAATGAAAAAACTGGACTTAGGGCAATTTTTCTGGAATTTATTGGGCCTCAGACATATTTTTAAACACCTAAAAAGTATTTTATCTATTTATTTAATTAATTATCTAATTATTATTATTATTATTATTATTATTATTATTATTATTATTATATTTTTAAACCCATCCCGTAGCCCGTTGGGCCGGCCTGGCCCAGCCCAACCCGAGCCCAGCCCCTAGCGGGTCGGGTCGGATCCGCCAGAGCCAACCCGCCCGTGCCCGCAACCCGGCTGACCCCCTCTCCCTCTTCCCCGCGTTCTCCGGCGCGTTTCCCGCCGTCGCCCGCCCGCTCCGGCGGCCACCTCACCCCACGACTACCCACGCGTCGCCACGTTCCCCCCCCTCCTCCGCCTCCCTCGGCCACGACAGCTCCTCCCTCCCCTATATATATCAGCCCCTCCGGCCACCGCATCCCCAAACCCCAGACCTCCTCACCGCCGTGCGCCACCGCCCGACTCCGGCCGACCTCCTCCTCCCAGCGCCTCGCCCAGCCCGAGCCCCTCCTTCTTCCTCCCTCCTCCTCCTCTCTCCTCCTCACAGCAGGCCCCGGCCGCTCGAGCCTTGCGCCGCCGACCCCCGCCGATCCGGTGCGTCGCCGCCCTAGCCAGCACCACCCCCGGCCTCCTCCGCCTCAGTGCCTCCCCAGCCGCCGTCCCCGCCGCCGGCCAGTGAACCCTAACCCTAGCTTTCGATTTGGTATCCGACACGTGTCGGACATAACTCGAAACTCGGTTTCTCGGGTCCCCTTCAGGTACTCGTAACTTGTACCTCGGATCTCTGTTTTCGATTCCGCAAATTGCGTTGCGAAGCCTGTATGACCCTCTCGGTGCCCGGACAAACCGTTCAGGGCATCGCGTCCTGTGGTGATCGCACACCGTGATCCAAAAACAGAAAAAACCAGACCCTGTTTCACCCCGGAACTGGGTTCGCCCCGCCAAACGGGATGACTTGGTCGCGCGCGGTCTTTACAGATACGTATGCCTCGTCGATGCGGACGTGTGGGATTTCGCAGAAGCTCACACCGAAATCAACGCGTATCCGCGGACATCGCCCCGTATCCATACTTTTTGGAACGTACCCTAAACTTTGTGTACACACGTCGGATCGAGACAAAACTTGCGCCATCGAACTCGTAGCAATACGCTGGTCCTGTGGGTCAAGTTTGGTTCGATTCTGAGAACGTTGACGAAATCGCGTGTCGTGGGCCCCACAAGCCCCGCTCGACGGGCGATTTTGTGATCGGCTCATCGGAATTCAATTCTGAAAGTTCCGTTGGGTTCGTATCATCGTTCTTGACCTGTTGACACTAAGTTTGGTGAATTTGGAGACCGTTGACCCGGACGCATTTTTCGGTGCAAAGCGGGCCCACCGGTGGACCCCATTTTGGCCCAAAACTGCCGTTTCTGCCCTTGTCTCCAAATTGGACCCGAGGACAGGCGTTTTTAGCTGATTGATATTTTTTGGATCTGATGGTGATGTTTGTTTCAACAACCGGAGTACCGCCTGCATTTCCCGCCGAAGTCAGAACTGCAAACATAGTCGGAACCACAGGCAAGTGTACCTTGCCAAAACTTGCAGCTTGCTAGTTATTTTCTGGACTTGTTTATACATCAGTGGGCAAGTAAAGCTTGCCAATTCTCAAATAATCCTGGTTATAGTATTTTACTTGATTTCTGGTAGATTCTTATGCAACCTGTTTAACTGCTTAACCCAGGACACCTGACACTCTTCATGTGACAAAATTGCCTGAGATATACCTGGTGATCCCGTATAGGTTACATTTTCATGTCATTTCCAGTTTACATGCTTAAACTCTAGCCTGACTCATTGCATTAGTTCAATCTTGCGTGACTTGTACCTGATATTTTCTGGAACTGTGACGTGAGATTTCATGGGGTGGAGAGAGTATTGTCATATCAAGGCTGAATATAATATAATATAAATACTTATATCTGGCGGTGCCTTAGACTCTGATTCAGAGCTTTGGTTCCTTACTGGCTCCTCGAGAAAATACTGCTATGGTTTCTACGACACTGATCCTGTAGTAGTCTCAGCCTGGGTATGACTAAAACTCTCACTTGCATATCACTTAGCTGGTTTACATATTTACCCTGCTGTTTCATTATTGCTGCACTGCATATATTTTGGCTTGTATTTTCTGTACCTTGTTATGTCCCCTGAGGACCTGGAATGGACTATGTCCCCAGGTATAGCCGAGGAGAACTACCCCGAGGTGTACGGTACAGGAGCACTCCTTGGAGCAGAACCCAGAACCGAGGATGAGATAGTGGCCGAAGACTTCACCTGAGCACCGGCTTCAGCTACGCAGTATTTCCTTTTCAGTATTTTATTTCCAGTCTATGTTTCTTTAATTGTAACAGAATAATTCTCGGATTGTTTCCCGAGATAACCTTATTTGATATTGCATATTTATTTCCATTGCATAATTTCTGGCAATTAATCTGTGTTTATTCTGAGGATGAGATTAGCAATACCTGAGACTTGTACTTAATACCGCTAGACTACAGCTTAAGCATGCCCTGATGGATCCATTAAATTGGGTTGTCCATCAGTGCGTGCTGCTGGCCATTGCTCACGTGCTCAGTCCCTCGTCATTTTGGGACTGGGGCGTGACATAGACAGAGTGCTTCTCCGGTACTGCCTACTGTTGGTTCCGGATCATCGTCGCCCAGTACTCCAGTATATCGATCACTCACATCTCTGACTGTTGGGACGAGTAGTTCCAGGCGTGATAGTACACCCTCGTCCAGCATTCCTCCTGCTGACAGAACCATGTGGACAGATGAGCATGTCAAGGAGATCGTGCCCACGTTGTCCCAGTATCAGCAAGATCCTCCATGCGCACCTCCGGAGGAGACGAGGATAGAGATTTGGGCCGACGGTACAAAGTAAGTCAATTAGATGGTTTAGTATAATATATATCGTGTATTTCTTTATTCATCGTATATTGACTTTTTTGATCAAAATAATTATCTCGGTATAGATATCGTCCATCGTTGGTTCAGAGACGCCTGGCCAATTTTTGAGGAACAACTACGGTGCCATTGGATCAACTACTCTGAGGCTCCAGAGGAGAGGAAGGCATTCTGGTTTGCGCACTTCCAAGTAAAAGTATATTAAATAAATCCTCTAATTTATGCATATTATATAACTTATCCGTGATGCTCACTTACTAAATTATTTATTGTAGCAAACGTATTTCTATCCTCCGCACCGGGCCGAGTTGATCGAGCGGCTCTTTTCTACCGTTGCCGCCAAGCTTATCCGAGATGCTCTGGATGACCAGAAGGCTCGTGATCGTGCTGGAAAACCGATCTAAGGTTGGATCACGCCTTAGCAGTGGACTGCGATGAGGGCTAGATTCGACGATCCGAGCTACAAGGAAAGGTCTGAGAAGGCCAAGGCGGCTAGGCAGAATGCTGCCAAGTGGTGTGGTGGCTCGATTCCGATGACAGAAAATTTTTGTCGTTTGGTATGTTTTTTCTTTTAAAATATATTATTTTAATGTAAGTACCATAAAATGGTACTTGGAAAAAATGTTTAAGTTTAGTACTAAATAATATATTTTTAACAGATACAGAGGGGTGAGGATGCAAACATGGTGACCGTCTTCTTGGCCACCCATCGCAAGGACGGAAATCTCATTGATGAGAGGGCCTCGCAGACCTATGTAAGTATTACTTTACTTTGTGTTAATTTTATTATAACTTAGGCAATTATCGAGTTTCTAAACCTTTCTAGGCCGAGTATCTTAGGCTGCATGAGCGGGCGACTGCTAGTGCACCTACACCTGGAGAGGCTGGTACTTCCTCGCAGCCCGCTCCAACTCCGTCGGCGGATGACCTGTGGGTGACCGCAGCTGGTGGTCTCCAGAGGGGTACATACTACGGTACGGGATCCTATGGTGCCCTGGTTATGACGCAGTCATCTAGGGCCTCCCCGACAGCTGCGCATTCCATACAGCCCTCACAATCGAAGCCCTCGTAGTCGTTGGCCAGAGTTCAGGAGGTCGTCCAGGAGGCCGTTGACCATCAGATTGCGTCTCTCCGTGACGCGTTGCTGCGAAGGATGGAGGATCAGCCCCGGTCCCAACCGTAGGCGGACGATCCGACGCTCATCGCACGATTCGATATGCTCGACCACAGCATGACGGAGCTTCGAGATTTGACAAATGATATTAGAGCCTCGATAGACCGCAACATCATGGAGCTGCATGCATCATAACTATCGATGGGCGAGAGGCTGAAGATGATGCAGGATTCAATGGTTCATAGTAGTACGAGGCTGTTATCTACCATGGATTCTTACAACCAGCGATTCGCAAACTTGGAGCGGGTACGGCCTCCTGGTGCGCCTATATTGACACAGACTCCACCGACGTCACTGCCTTCTCCATCGACATCGGTGTCGATTCCACGGGACGAGTATGAGCTGTTCTTATCCTTCAGGTGCACCGATGGTCAGCCTCCTGCAGATACGCAGTAGTATAGCTACTTGCTGGATATTTATATTTTTATTATTATTTAGGATGCGATTGTATGGATATATATTTGCCATATTCTCTATGATGAGATTTGCTGGATGCTTTCTTTTCTTCAAATTTTATTATATTATTCATATTAAATATGTTATTTTACTGGTGTTGAGTGTTCAACCCAAGGGGGTTGGCAAACCTAGAAATTCAATTCAGTATTCTTTTTTTTTATTTTTTTTGTAAAATTAGCGATATTTTTAGCGACGTTTAGCGACGTTAATATATGTCGCTAACTACGTCGCTAATTAGCGATGTTGCTACACGTCGCTAATGACGTCGCTAAAGACGTCGCTAAAATCGTCGATGTACGTCGCAAATTGCTAACATGGCAGTATTGTTAGGTCATTAAAGACGTCGCTGTAACGTCGCTATATAAGTCGCTAATTAGCGACGTTAATAAACGTCGCTAATTAGTGACGCTGAGTCGCTAAACGTCGCTAAATTTAGTGACACATTAAAGTCGCTAAAAAATGTCGGCATAGCGACGTTTAGCGACATTTTTTCTTTTAGCGACTTGCTTTTTTCCGACTTCTTTAAAATATCGCTAATTACGTCGCTAAACGTAATTAGCGACATTTTTTGGTTATTTAGCGACGTTTTTAAATGTCGCTAATTTGACTTTTTCTGGTAGTGATTTGAGTCAATGAGTCAAGCTACCGTTGCTGTACCAAGGTTCTAGCATCAGCTCGTTGCTGCTGAGATTCGAACATTTCCTGTTGGGCCTCATATCGATCATTTTGATTCTCGAACATAGCAATCAGCCTATCGATTTTGTCATCGCTCACGTTTGCTGCACGCGATGTCCTTTGGTTAGCTGTTTTAGTCATCTTACTGCAAAATATAGTAGCTTGCATTAGTCTCATAACGCATTATGGACTTATTGCATGGTGTCACGCCCCAGTCCCAAAATACGTAGGACTAGGAATACGTAAGCATACCAGCCGTATGTATATGGCAACTCTAATATATGGAAACCATAACACATACGTATATTATATTATGAATAATAATTCATAAGTGGTATATATTTATCATAAGTCTCAGGGCATAACTAAATCTCATCCATAAAAATTATCATAAAGAAATAAATGATCCAATATATCAATAAACCAAATATGAACTAGTCGAGAAGAACTAATAGTTGGATGTTGACAAATCCACTACCAACTAGAATATAAGAGAAATAATATAAGTACATCTAATGAACAATGAGGCTCGAAGAGAAGACCTCCTCGAAAGAGAGATAAGTAGCAAGTCCTGATCCGTGCTCCTGCAAATAGCCATGATCATCTACACCTGGAAAGGGACCAGGTCCTCAGAAGGACGTAACAAGATACATAGAAGCATGCTAATAAAGTACTGAAAAATAAATATCCAAGGGTCGCCTAACCATCTATGTGAATGCATTTTGAGAACAACTTTTCAACAAGTGGGCTATCTGGCTAAAATGGGATTGGCATAATTCTCTCGGAGAATCAGGGGCCTACAAAGCATGTCGTCTTTTGAACGCCAGAGGCCGCCTGATAATATATAGGTGTCATCATGACCATGCATCTCCGGCGGAGCGTACGGGTTACACAAGGAAAGTGCAAAGAGCCCAAATACCTTACTTGTTGTTCTCCCCACCCTATGCTCTAAGCATGTCATATCCATGACACGATGATACCTCTAATAACTGCCAAGTCTTCTAGCATGCAAATTCTATCAGCAGTTATTCCCTATCGTACGTCCCACACGTACATGAGGCCATCCTGTCACGCAAGTCCGTGTCCTACATGAGACTCACACTCGTGTAACAGATGTGTTACGGCCAATAAAACCTAATGATGCCTCCAAATCATGTGGTAGTCTCGTAAAACTAGGTCGATATGTATAATATATAATAAAGATAAAATACGATGCCACCGTCGTTGCACCCAAGTTATTCTTGGATGCGCAGTTTATATAGCAGTTAAAATATATGAACTAAAAGATAGAAATAAAATACATACATCATAAGGAATGTAAATCACAGTACAATGACAATGTATACGTGCCTGGCAAATAATCTATATGGTGTAAGCATCCAGATGTCAGGTACACAGGATCAGAAACTAAGGCCTCCGAATAAACATCTCCGGATGCTAAAATTAATATCACCAACATTTTTAAAATTAGCGAGATAGCTAAAAAATACTACCCTTTCGTGCAATTTGGACACAGGGGCAAAATGGTAATTTCGGGTCAAAGTTGGGTCCACATGCGGTCCACTTTGCACCAAAAAGTGTGCCAGGGATAAAGGTCTCTAAATGGGATAAATTATAGGTCAAAAAATTCTAAACGTCAATACGAACTCAACGGTGTGTCCAATTTTGGATTCCGGTAAGCCGAACACAAATTTGCCCTAAAAGCCAACCGTGGAGCCCGCAAATAGGTGGCTTGGTCAACTGTCTCGGAATTGCATGAAACTTGGGTCACAGGACCAGCGTGATACCACAAATTCAATGGCGTAAGTTTTGCCGCATTCTGACGAGAGTTCACAAAATGGTGCGGTATTTTGTTAAAGTTACGATATGGAGACTTTTTACGGATACATGTTGTTTCCGACGTGCACACACGTCTGAATCAATTTTCGTGAAAGCCCACATGTCAAGACATACCATACGCGTCTTTCGGTGCAATTGGTACGCGACAGGGTGGTCCCGTTTGACACGCTCTGTACCACAAATTCTAAGTTTTGGAAAACAAGTTTTTCCTACTTTTTAACCCAGTTTATCTCTGCATACAACACCAAATAAAATAATCTAATTAACAGAAAATGATCTCGGTTATATGGTCTTTGCATAGAAAAAGGTAGATCTAAGTTTGGATGTCTGTGGAGGAAGATATCAGTCCTTAAACATAGGGGGGTCGCCATAGTTTTCTGTAGTTAAAAGTCGTGGTTTTTCTCCAACTTGGCCTTGATTTCTACCTAGGGTTAAGCGTTGTTCGATGGAAACTAAATAACAGAGTTGGAAGGGAGATAGGTTATGAACATACCGGTGAAGACGGATTCGGATTCGGTTGAGCGACGAGGCAGAAAACAGCGTGTGAAGTCGGGGTCGTTGCTGCGAATCTGCGTGGCCTGCTCGTTGTGACGCGAACGTGCGGCCGGCTGGCGGGTTGTTCTCCGGCGACTGCGCGGCGCTGGGCTGGAGGTCGGCGACGGTCTGGGTCGGCGTTGGATCAGAGGAGGGTGTGAGTAGGTTTAGGGTTTGGGTTTTACAAGATTATATATATATATATATATATATATATATATATATATATATATAGAGAGAGAGAGAGAGAGAGAGAGAGAGAGAGAGAGGAGGAGAGCGGGGGACTTGGCCGCGGGAAGCTGCAGCTTGGGTTAAGCGAGTCTAGGGTATTGGGTTTTAAGGATAGTGGTTTAGGATTTGATTAGTTAAGGGCTTTAGGGATTGTTTAGAGTTTTGTTATTTATTTATTTTTCTCTTTCTTTCTTTTCTTTTTATTTCTTTTTATTCCTATTATTATTATTTACTACTACTATTTGTTTATACATGTACATATGGTATCAAAATTCAAAAAAATTTATTTGTACAATCTAAAAATAATCTATCATCCTTTTACAAATATATCCTACATAAAATAAAATAAGATAAAATAATAGTTTTACTCCATAAATTTCTAGATGAATATTTACCTAGTAATTAAAATTCAATAAATTCTATTTTCTAATAGGCTAAGAGATACTATAAATAAATTTCAGTGCTTAATTAAATAAATATTATGTTTTAAAATTAGGGGATTTTACATTCTATCCAACTTATAAAAATTTCGTCCTCGAAATTAAAACTAAGCCACGATAGAAAATCAAGGATGTTATAAGGTAGAATCGAACAAAGTAAATTCATACCTTGGTCTACGAACAGATAAGGAAAATATTTGCGCATGGCGTCCTCGCGCTCCCAAGTGGATTCTCCTAGCGCGCCATGCTTCCATGCCACTCGGACCAAGGAAATAGACTGATTCCTTAACACTTTCTCTCAGCGATCATGGATCCCTACGGGTTGCTCTTGGTATGACAAGCTCGACTCAATGGTGATCTCGGAATGGTCGAGAACGTGACTGCTATCTGCCACATATCGCCTAAGTTGCGACACGTGGAATACATCATGTACTCCCTAAAGTGAAGGTGGTAGAGCCAGTCGATATGCCACTTCTCCCACTCTCTCTAGCACGTCAAATAGTCCAATATACCTTGGAGTCAACTTGCCACGCCCTCCGAATCGAATAGTGCCTCTAGTAGGTGATATCCTCAAGAAGACATGATCGCCCTCTTTAAACTCCAAGGGACAACGATGAAGGTTTGCCCACTGCTTCTGCCTGTCTTGCACTGCTCGCAAGTGCCCTTGTATCTTCGACACTGTCTCTACGGTATTGACTACCAACTCTGGTCCCAGAATCTGATATTCTCCCACGTCACTCCAACACACGGGAGACCTACACTTTCTTCCATACAATGCTTCAAACGGAGCCATCTGGATACTTGTTTGATAGCTATTGTTGAAAAAATCTCCACAAGATGTAGGTGGTCCTCCCATGATCCTCCAAAGTCTAACATACAAGCCCTCAACATATCCTCCAGTGTCTGAATAGTATGTTCTGACTGTCTATCTGTCTGCAGGTGATAAGATATACTGAACTTCAGACGAGTCCCAAGACTCTCTTGCATGCTTCTCCAAAAGTTAGATATAAAATACGAATCCCTGTCTGACACAATGCTGACAGGTATACCGTACAACCTCACGATTTGCCTCATGTATAAGTCAGCCAAAGCTTTTGTAGACTGGCTAACTCTAAAAGACAAGAAATGGGCTGACTTAGTGAGTCAATCCACTATTACCCATACTGTATCTCTCCCATTTGGACTCTTTGGAAAACTCGTGACAAAGTCCATAGTGATGTGCTCCCACTTCTACTCAGGAATCGAAAGTGGTTGCAGTAGCCCTGCTGTTCTCTGATGCTCCACCTTCACCTGCTAACATACTAGATATTTGGCTACAAAGCGAGCTATCTCTCTTTTCATCCCATGCCACCAAAAATGCTGTCGTAAGTCACGATACATCTTGGTGCCTCTAGGATAAATAGAATATATCGAACTATGAGCTTCTGCCATCAGCTCCTGTCGAATCTCTCCATTTCGAACATATAGACGATCACCACATCGTAATGTTCCGTCATCATGAATGCACAATCCCGTCTGCTCTTAGGCCTCTGTCCTTTCTTTCAATCTCCTGAATCTGGCGTCCGTAGGCAAAGCTGCATTGATCCTCTCTACTAGTGATGACTGTACTTGCAAGTTGGCTAATGTCCCATCTACTCTGGGTAATATCACTTCTATGCCAAGCTCTTGCAAGTCCTCCAACAATTCTCTCTGTGTCATCAAGAAGTAAGCTGCTGGTTTCCGGCTTAACGCGTCTTCAAGACGTTAGCCTTGCCTGGGTTGTCACTACCATAATCTAAAAATAGGGATATTTTTGACTTTTTATAAATTATTAATATTATGGTAGATATATTAAATGATTTCATGATAGGTGTATTTAAATTAAATAATTGTGTGAGATATGTACTTAAATATATTATATATTTACAGTGTTCATTAATGTTTGAGCTGATAGACTTGACCTAGAAACCCACTAGACGAACATCTGTCCAAATTATATGATTCTTTGTTTAATTTGTATTAATTAGAATTAAATTATTGGAGGTAGTAATTAATTACCGTAATTTATTTAATTATTGCACCTTACTGTTGCTTCGATATTTGGAGCGCTACCCTAGCTTTTGCCTTCCAATAAATTTCACAACCTTGCCATAGACATGCCCGCCTTCCATTCTGACCTTTTTATAACTCATAATTATGCTCTCTTGTGCTTCATTTTAGCCAAAAATATTCGTCGTGGACATTTATTTAATTTCTAAATAAATTCTAATTTTGTATCGTTGTGCGTTCCAATCGAAATTGGAGGCAATCTTGACCTATTTTTCGTGCAACCTAAATTAGGATAATATTCTGTTCTGAGTCTTCTTCACTAATGATATTTGTCACCCGACCTAATTTTGGCCCCATGTACTCCTAATTAATTTTAGAACACAGCTTGCATTTATTTCTAATTAAATTGGGGATACCTTTTTGACTGATTTCGTTTAATCCCAATTTAATTGTAATGCCCCACTAATTAAGCCCATACCAAACACACAACACCCCTTCACCCTACAAAACGCCAAACACCAAATCGCCCACCAAATTTTTATCATTTTATGTGTCTGTGCAAATACCCAAATTTAAGGGGGCTAATTTGCAAATATTGTATTAGGTGTCAACACCCTATTGGTTTAGCACAAATGAAGAAAACCAACCCCCTAGCTTTGACTAGTCAACTCAACCTCTCTCTCTCCTCCTTTTATTGTATTTTTCTCCATGATGAATCGTGGCCATCCATTTAAAATGGAGCCATCCCCACCACACAACCCCTTACATAAACCTCAACCCTCTTCCCAAAGTAACCCCATCCCAATACTTGGCCGGCCCTAATTCCTAGGGGGTCACATCATCTCCTCCCACACAAAACCACCCTCTCCATAATATTTATTCACAAACACACCACCATCACCAACACCAAAACAAACCGAACCAACCCTCTTGTTCACCCCCTGCCACCCGACCAAGCCCGACCCCGGCCTGTCTCCGGCAACCCGCATCCAACTCCCTCGGCCTGCATCTTCTTCCCTTATCTCGTTTCACTTTCGGCCAACCCGACTGTCATCCTCCCCTCTGCAACTCCGGCGGCTGTGCACACCACCACCACCTCCGTCACCTCCACACCACCACGACTCCATTCATCTTCCCTGAGCCACCCATCCGACTCGACCCGACCGTCCCTCCTCCGCATACTCGCCGAGCCACTGTTCGACCGGCTCCTTCGACAAGCAGCAGACACCGGCCAACCCGACATCACCACCACTGCCAGCAAGCCGAGTCTCCCCTCCCTGCCTGTCCGGCCATCTTCCACGGCGGCTGTGCACCACATAATTCGAGCCTCGCACAACTGCAACTCCACCGCACAGCTGCACATCTCCCCCGACTTCCCTCCTCCAGCTCCGACAACTCCCTACATTCCCGCAACTCGGCCACGAGCTGAGACCGAGTCATTCCCCGCTCCGGCCAGCCAACTCCACTGCCCGTCCCGAGCTCCTCCCAACTCCCCTCGACTTCTCCCTCATCCTCCTAGCTCCTCCACCATCATCACCATCTCCATTGTTGACCGATTCAACCCCGGCCAACTCGCCCTTCATAGATTCCTGCGGTTCCACCCCACATGACCCGACTCCGGCAGCTCCACCACCCAGACATCCCTCTGCTCAACTCCACCACGAGCACCCCAGCTCTTCTCTGCACTCCGGCACACCCGCATTCCCCCGGCGCTGTCCTCAGCTCCGGTCAGCCGGCTCCCTGCTCCGGCGTCGAGCCCGTAGTCCGACCATCCTCCCTCGGCCAGGCGGCTGTGCACCACACCCCTGTGAGTCCTCTATTCCCTCCTTCTTCATTATATATACATGTATATATATATATACATACGTATATGTATATACTAATATATGTATATGTGTATTATGTATTTAATTAATGTTTAATATGTATATGTATATGTATGTATTTAATAGTGTATATGTATTTGTTTAATATGTATATGTATATGTATATGTATATATATATATTTAATATAATCTGGTATACATGTATATGTATATGTATATATTTAATATGATTGGTATATATATATAAATACGTATTTTAGTATATGTATTATTGGTATATGTATTATTTGATATATATATATATGTATATATTCAGTATATATATATATATTTTTCCTGGTATACGTATAATATTTGGTATGTATATGTATACATGTATATAGTTTAAACTCAATTTGTATTAGTATTAGTGTATTTTAATAATATATATAGTATATATATAAAATTGCTATATATGCATATATATATTTAGTATATGTATGTAATTATTAATTGGTATATGTATATAGGTATTTGTATATACACTTAGTGTATTTTTAAAATTGGTATATATGGTATATATATATATTGTTCAACTAATGTATATATTATACATGAAATTAAATGGTACATAAATATATTGTATATATATTTAAATTGGTACATGTATATATATTGTAAGTATTAATGTTAGTTAAAAATAGGTATAATGTGTTTTAGATGTCTATCTACTAGATGACCCTAGTTGACCAGTATCATACCTGGCATAGCCCCTGAGTTATGTATTTGTGTTGTGTTAGTGTAGCATCTGATGCAATGTTACATTTATGATATGTCTATAGGACTGTTGGTTCATCCAGGCGATACTCTGGAACAGGACAATGACATTACCAGCTAAGGACCCAAGGCGAGTACATTCTCTGATTAGCTTCTTATTTATGATATCCCCTATGTTCATTGTATCTAGTATAAATATCCATATTCTTGACACGCTGGTTACACGGATTAGTATATACGGATCTCGTCATAAGATGTTATTCCTTGTTAATGGTGTAGCTCGTACAAGACTTGTTTCATTGTTATCTTGTGCATGTACAGACACTGATTTCTGGAGAGATTTGCTACCTCCCTAGGGAATCCCGTGCCATAGCGTACGATGGTTGGATCTACTATACCAATCGGGAGTGGAGAGTATTTTAGTATAGATATGTGATCATACCCAACTCTACATGCATCATAGCTCACCCCACATCTCACGTCGGGTGCGGCCTGACCATTACATGTTTCATAGCTGTTACATGTGATTAGCCTGACCTCTACATGCATCATAGCTAACCAAATGTCTAGCCTGACCTTATATGAATCATAGCTAATCATATGTAACCAGCCTGATCAAGTTCCCAAGCCAATCACATGTTAAAGCTAGTACTCACACACTTAGTTATAGTATTCTTGCTCATTGACATATTGTTTTCTTCCCGCATTTACTTACAGTATTTCTAGTATTTCCTTTATTATACATGTACATGCATCTTGTATATTTTTATCTATTTTACTACTACATAGTATATATCATTGATATAGAACTGCTATTAGAAATGTACTTTGCTCCTTCCTGACTGGAAAATATTTTTCAGACTATGCCTAGAGGACTGGTATCCGACACTTGTGGACCACAGGGTGAGTAGCTGCATTCTTGGACTTAGTAGTTCAGTCGTGATTCCGGAAGGTCTAGCCGGAATCCCTAGTTATCTAGTTAGTTCTTTTAGCATATTATTTGGTACCGGATTTGTCTCCGGCATACTTTGTTGAGACTAGGATTTATTGTTGAGTTAGATTATTTTACTTTTAGACTTGTGTTGTATTTAATTTTATTTCTTCGATTTCTTATCGTGCTGTAGTTATGTGATTGAGTATGTTATTTATTTATATTGTGTCATCCGTGCCTCCTTATGGAGATTGGATGCTCGTGTGAGATTGCTTAGTTAGTATCATGACCTAGACAGTGTTCTACCGTCGATACTGTGGCATAGGATGGACGTATCTGCGTACTCGTGCCCCAATTTTGGGTGCGGGTCGTGACACATTTTTAGTGGTGGCCCATACAGGTCAGACTTCGTAAGTTGTGTGATGTCGTGGTAGTGCGACGTCATAGTTGTACTACTGCGTGCCTGCTATAGAATATAGGACATCGGATACTAGGACGAGAGCGGATACTCAATCACAAAATTTTTGAGAGATTCCTGGGACGACCCCTTGAGAATCTTATTACAATTTCCAATTTAAATCCTTCGCCCTTGTTTCCATCCGTCCTCACTCGTTGATATTGAGTTTAATTCTTGTTGACCAGTTTTTAAATTTAATTCTTGGTATCGTTGTTGAGTTGATTTCTTATCGAGATGAATTTTATAGACTAAACTTTACGATATCATCTGATGACATATATTAATGAGAACAGTGAGAAAGGTAAAACGTCTACTTTAGTTATGGAACCTAGAGTTTATCGCAGCCATACCGGTTGGCGTGGCGAAGATTATAGATGATATGATTACAGGGTTGTGTACTTTAGTTACGGAACCTGTCGTTTATCATACCTATGCTTACTGGCATGGCGAGGATTCTAAGCATCATGATTTTTGACAGACATGTATGATTATCAGGTTGTATCTTAAAAAAATTGGTTCTTAAAGTATCATCTCAACATACAGGACTTTTTTTATCGTTTTTTTTGGTTGCTAGCAGTAGAAATACCTTTAGTCCTCAACCCAGTTCCTTTTAAACTTCTATTCTTTGAGGATTCCTTGTTAAGTATGATAATTAGTGACTTGTAATTATGTTTGTGTCTTGAGTATTAGTATTGACTGAGTGTTGCTTGTAAATGTTTCCTAGTTGGACATATGAGCAGTAGGCTTTAATCTAGAGTTAACCCATAGCATAGTACCTTGTAGCAATAATTCTAGGATATGTGTTATTATAGTACTGTGAGTAAAGGAGAGTATAGAGTATCAGTAATAGTTTCAAGAGTTAGTATCAGAGCTAACATACCCGTCCTGGATAATCATGATTATGTAATTGGATGATCTATGTAAACAATTAAGTATCCGGAAATTGGGTTAAGGATTAATGGAGCATGATGTTCAATTTGATAATTGATATCGGGAGTATTAAAGGTAAGGAAATATATATGCATAAAGAGTTATAATGAGATGTCATGAGTAGAGAAATATCAAAATTAGTAATAAATGGTGAAGCGTATCACAGATTAGTTTAACAGGCTGTAAAAGATTAAAGGGAAATATATAAACATCAATCGAGATGAGGAACCATATACTTGCCCATAAGAGTAAAGAAACATGAGTGTTATAGAAGGTATAGGTAATCATGAGTTCTAATAAGTTGATGAGATGATCCAATAATGAAGCTAGTATTATCTTACCAAGAGTACTAATGATTCTATATCGAGGATTAGTCGACAATGATGCTAATAACAGTAAGCACTTTGCGTAATGATAATTAGATGATATACTAGTTGATATAGATTGAAAATCATGGAAGAAAATACGTGTGATGATAACTTAAATCATTGGAGTAATAGTACAAGTAATTCGGGCAGTACAATTTTAGTACCCAGTTGAGAGTTGTAGACAATAGATGTATTGAGTGCACCTCGAGTATTAGAGACTGTGAGTATTTATATGTATGCTTATGGATTTAAGAATTTGAAGCGTGGAAATGAATTTCAATTTTAAGGATTTTGAGGAGTTGAGATTCTATGTTATTAAATGTTTGAGGATTCAAATTTTTTTTTTTAATAAACACAGTCAAAACTATAGGGATTTTAGAAGTGATTAAAATTTTATTTCGATATTGGGTATTTGACTTTGAGGAAAGTATACACTTTTTATTTTAAATTGTTCAAAAGTTAAATTTTGATGATTTTATTATGAGGATAAAATTTTATGGTGGATGAGAAATATATATTAGTATATGAGTAGATGATATACATGTGTAAGGATCTGTTGACTTGAGCATGATTGAGATGGCACTACAGACTGACTTGGGTGTCCATCTAGAGTTGTATTAGAGAGAGCAGTACTTAGTATGGTGTATTGCACTTGACGTGCATTTGAGTGATAAGAACAAATAGTATAAACAATTATAGTAGGTAAGAGAGCTAGCAGTGAGTGTGCTTGTAGTAAAAACTATGGTACTAAAGAGATAGATGTATCAAACTTTGGATGCATTATTAAACCATGGTTATATTAGAGATTCTTGGTATCAAATTTAGGTATCAATAGACAGGTGTATGCAATGAGGATGTATTCATGAATGTCTTGTGGACTAATGATTAGTTGATATGGGTACCAGTGTACAAGGATAGGATTTAGTTAGTGAATGTGCCAGAGTTAAGTGTATATTAGAGGATGAAGATATCCAAGTAATGAGTTAGAAGACTATGTTCTGTTCTTTCTTCTGTTCCTTTGTATTTGATTGATTGACTGATTTCCCTAGTACTGTAGTTCTTATGCATGATTTTAGAATGTAGTTAGTAGTACACCCTGACAGAGACTGCAATACCATGACAAAAGACACATGGCCGTACATATTTTCTTAGATTGCATGGTTGTAGGTAGAATTTTCTTAGACGATGATTATTGGGGTTTGACCATAGTAGATTTATGAAGAGGTTATGACTTGACAAGAGGAACGAGATGCTAAAATTTTTTTTTTTGGAAGATAAGCATAAAGAGTTAAGGATTTAATATGGCAGAGTTGATGAATCATTGATTTTATCAAGATTGAGATATGATTAAATTATTATTAAAATTTGAGGATAAACATTAATTTAAATGAGAGGTTAAGAATTTAATATGGTAGGATTGATGATTATTAATTATGATATATTTATCATTAAAAACTTGAGGAACTTTAAGGAGATTATCATTATATTTATCTGGCTGCAAGTTATGAATTTTAAATTTTATTTTATGGACGTTGCATTTGAAGAATCGATAGGTATCGCATTGTCGAGTATTTTGAGAAAAAAGAAAACCAAGGAATAAGATTATTGATGGATTAGTATTGAATTTAAACTTTTGGGATGAGATTTCAATTTTATATATATGCATTGATTGAAGTTAAATTTGAGGAGTAGATATTAAAATTCGAGTATTTAATTTTTAACTTAAAAATTCGGAGAAAATTGTGAGGATAATGGAAACTGATTTTATTTCGAGGATTTTTCAGGAATACAAAATTTTAGAATTTTTGAAAATTGTGAAATGACAAGGTGGATTATTTCAGGATTGTGTGGGTTGGTGAATTTGACCGTTGATGGAAAATAATATAATGAATAAACACTACTATGAGGATTTTAAATTTCGAGGACGAAATTCTTTTAAGGAGGGTAGACTTGTCACTACCACATTCCAAAAATAGGGGTATTTTTGACTTTTTATAAATTATTAATATTGTGGTAGATATATTAAAGGATTTCATGATAGGTGTATTTAAATTAAATAATTATGTGAGATGTGTACTTAAATATATTATATATTTACAGTGTTCATTAATGTTTGAGCTGGTAGACTTGACCTAGAAGCCCACTAGACGAACACATGTCCGAATTATAGGATTCTGTGTTTAATTTGTATTAATTAGAATTAAATTATTGGAGGTAGTAATTAATTACCGTAATTTATTTAATTGTTGTACCTTACCGTTGCTTCAATATTTGGAGCGCTACCCTAGCTTTTGCCTTCCAATAAATTTCACAACCTTGCCCTAGACATGCCCGCCTTCCATTCTGACCTTTTTGCAACTCATAATTATGCTCTCTTGTGCTTCATTTTAGCCGCACAATATTCGTCGCGGACATTTATTTAATTTCTAAATAAATTCCAATTTTGTATCGTTGTGCGTTCCAATCAAAATTGGAGGCAATCTTGACCTATTTTTCGTGCAACCCAAATTAGGGTAATATTCTGTTCTGAGTCTTCTTCACTAATGATATTTGTCACCCGACCTAATTTTGGCCCCATGTACTCCTAATTAATTTTAGAACACAGCTTGCATTTATTTCTAATTAAATTGGGGATACCTTTTTGACTGATTCCGTTTAATCCCAATTTAATTGCAATGCCCCACTAATTAAGCCCATACCAAATACACAATACCCCCTCACCCTATAAAATGTCAAACACCAAATCGCCCACCAAATTTTTATCATTTCATGTGTCTGTGTAAATACCCAAATTTAAGGGGGCTAATTTGCAAATATTGTATTAGTTGTCAATACCCTATTGGTTTAACCCAAATGAAGAAAACCAACCCCCTAGCTTTGACTAGTCAACTCAACCTCTCTCTCTCCTCCTTTTATTGCATTTTTCTCCATGATGAATCATGGCCATCCATTTAAAATGGAGCCATCCCCACCACACAACCCCTTACATAAACCTCAACCCTCTTCCCAAAGTAACCCCATCCCAATACTTGGCCGGCCCTAATTCCTAGGGGGTCATATCATCTCCTCATACACAAAACCACCCTCTCCATAATATTTATTCACAAACACACCACCATCACCAACACTAAAACAAACCGAACCAACCCTCCTGTTCACCCCCGGCAACCCGGCCAAGCCCGACCCCGGCCTGTCTCTGGCAGCCCGCAGCGAACTCCCTCGGCCTGCATCTCCTTCCCCGACCTCGTTTCACTTCTGGCCAACCCGACTGTCATCCTACCTTCTGCAACTCCGGCGGCTGTGCACACCACCACCACCTCCGTCACCTCCACACCACCACGACTCCGTTCATCTTCCCCGAGCTACCCATCCGACTCGACCCGACCGTCCCTCCTTCGCCATACTCGCCGAGCCACTGTTCGACCGGCTCCCTCGACAAGCAGCGGACACCGGCCAACACGACATCACCACCACTGCCAGTAAGCCGAGTCTCCCCTCCCTGCCTGTCCGGCCATCTTTCACGGCGACTGTGCACTACACAGTTCGAGCCCCGCAAAGCTGCAACTCCACCGCACAGCTGCACATCTCCCCCGACTTCCCTCCTCCAGCTCCGGCAACTCCCTGCATCCCAGCAACTCCGCCACGAGCCGACCCCGAGTCATTCCCCGCTCCGGCCAGCCAACTCCACTGCCCGTCCCGAGCTCCTCCCAACTCCACTCGATTTTACCCTCATCCTTCTAGCTCCTCCACCATCATCACCATCTCCATTGCCGACCGACTAAACCCCGGCCAACTCCCCCTCCCTGGATTCCTGCGGCTCCACCGCACACGACCCTACTCCGGCAGCTCCACCACCCCGACATCCCTCTACTCAACTCCACCACGAGCATCCCGGCTCTTCCCTGCACTCCGGCACACCCGCATTCCGCCGACGCTATCCTCAGCTCCGGTTAGCCGACTCCCTGCTCCGGCGTCGAGCCCGCAGTCCGGCCATCCTCCCCCGGCCAGGCGGCTGTGCACCACCCCCCTGTGAGTCCTCTCTTCCCTCCTTCTTCATTATATATACATGTATATATACATACGTATATACGTATATGTATATACTAATATATGTATATGTATATTATGTATTTAATTAATGTTTAATATGTATATGTATATGTATATGTATGTATTTAATAGTGTATATGTATATATTTAATATAATCTGGTATACATGTATATGTATATATATATATTTAATATGATTGGTATATATATATATAAATACGTATTTTAGTATATGTATTATTGGTATATGTATTATTTAATATATATATATATATATATATATATATATATATATATATATATATATATATATATATATATATATATATATATATATATATATATATATATATATATATGTATATATTCAGTATATATATATATTTTTTTCCTGGTATACGTATAATATTTGGTATGTATATGTATACATGTATATAGTTTAAACTCAATTTGTATTAGTATTAGTATATTTTAATAATATATATAGTATATATATATAATTGGTATATATGCATATATATATTTAGTATATGTATGTAATTATTAATTGGTATATGTATATATGTATTTGTATATACACTTAGTGTATTTTTAAAATTGGTATATATGGTATATATATATTGTTCAACTAATGTATATATTATACATGAAATTAAATGGTACATAAATATATCTTATATGTATTTAAATTGGTGCATGTATATATATTCTAAGTATTAATATTAGTTAAAAATAGGTATAATATGTTTTAGATGTCTATCTACTAGATGACCCTAGTTGACCAGTATCATACCTGGCATAGCCCCTGAGTTATGTATTTGTGTTGTGTTAGTGTAGCATCTGATGCAATATAACATTTATGATATATCTATAGGACTGTTGGTTCATCCAGGCGATACTCTAAAACAGGACATTGATATTACCAGCTAAGGACCCAAGGCGAGTACATTCTCTGATTAGTTTCTTATTTATGATATCCCCTATGTTCATTGTATCTAGTGTAAATATCCATATTCTTAACACGCTGGTTACACGGATTTGTATATACGAATCTCGTCATGAGATGTTATTCCTTGTTCATGGTGTAGCTCGTACAAGACTTGTTTCATTATTATCTTGTGCAGTACAGACACTAATTTCCGGGAAGATTTGCTACCTTCCTAGGGAATCCCGTGGCAAAGCGTACCATGGTTGGATCTACTATACCAGTCGGGGTAGGAAGTATTTTAGTGTAGATATGTGATCATACCCAACTCTACATGCATCATAGCTCACCCCACATCTCACGTCGGGTGCGGCCTGACAATTATATGCTTCATAGCTGTTATATGTGATTAGCCTGACCTCTACATGCATCATAGCTAACCAAATGGTTAGCCTGACCTTACATGAATCATAGCTAATCATATGTAACCAGCCTGATCAAGTTCCCAAGTCGATCACATGTTAAAGCTAGTACTCACACACTTAGTCATAGTATTCTTGCTCATTGACATATTGTTTCTTTCCCGCATTTACTTACAGTATTTCAAGTATTTCCTTTATTGTACATGTACATGCATCTTGTATATTTCCTTCTATTTTACTGCTACATAGTTTATATCATTGATATAGAACTGCTATTAGAAATATACTTTGCTCCTTCCTGACTGGAAAACATTTTCTAGACTATGCCTAGAGGACTGGTATCTGACACTTGTGGACCACAGGGTGAGTAGCTGCAGTCTTGGACTTAGTTGTTCAGTCGTGATTCCGGGAGGTCTAGCCGGAATCACTAGTTATCTAGTTTGTTCTTTTAGCATATTATTTGGTACCGGATTTGTCTCTGACATACTTTGTTGAGACTGGGATTTATTGTTGAGTTAGATTATTTTACTTTTAGATTTGTGTTGTATTTAATTTTATTTTTTTGATTTCTTATCGTGCTGTAGTTATGTGATTGAGTATGTTGTTTATTTATATTGTGTCATCCGTGCCTCCTTATGGAGATTGGATGCTCGTGTGAGATTGCTTAGTTAGTATCATGACCTAGACAGCGTTCTACCGCCGATGCTGTGCCGTAGGCTGGACTTACCCGCGTACTCGTGCCCCAATTCCAGGTGCGGGTCGTGACATGGGTGATAATGTAGCTATCGCAAAATTCTTCATCAACTCAAGCTACCGACGTTGCCTCATATTTAACTCCTTCTGCGTGAAGACATACTTGAGGCTTTTGTGGTCTGTAAAGATCTCTACTCGTTCCCCATATAAGTAATGTCTCCATAGTTTCAGAGCAAAAATAACGGTTGCAAGTTCCAAGTCATGAGTTGGATAATTCTTCTCATGTACTCATAACTGTCTAGATGTATATGCAATCACCTTGCCATGTTGCATCAACACGCATCCTAAGTCTTTTTCTGATGCGTCATTGTAAATCACATAACCTCCTGATCCTAATGGAATAGTCAATACTGGTGTTGTGGTCAATTGCTTCTTTAACTCCTCGAAAGCGGCTTGACACTCGTCGGTCCATACGAACTCTTGATCCTTGTACGTCAACCCAGTCATAGGCGCTGCTATCCTTGAGAAGTTCTCCATGAACCATCGGTAATATCCCTCAAGTCCAAGGAAACTCCTTACCTCCGATGCTGATTTCGGAACGGGCCATGTCTCGACTGCCGAGATTTTCTCTAGGTCAACAGAATTACCATCTTCCGTAACGACATACCCAAGAAATGAGACTCTGTCCAAGAAAAACTCATATTTACTGAGCTTCGCATATAACTGCTTTCTCCTCAATCTCTAGAACGATCCGCAGGTGCTTCTCGTGCTCCTCGTGGCTCTTCGAATAGACAAGTATGTCATCTATGAAGACGACCACGAACTGGTCCAAATACTGATGGAATACTCGATTCATTAAGTCCATAAAGATAGCAGGAGCATTGGTCAACCCAAATAGCATGACCAGAAACTCGTAGTGTCAATATCTTGTCCTGAATACGGTCTTCGGGATATCCTGCTTTCGTACCTTCACTTGGTGATATTCCGATCTCAAGTCTATCTTCGAGAACACATTGGCTCCACTAAGCTAATCAAATAAGTCATCAATGCTCGACAATAGGTATTTATTCTTCCCGGTAACTACATTTAAGGCTCTGTAGTCAATGCACATATGCACTGACCCATCCTTTCTTGGTACAAACAACACTGGTGCTCCCCAGGGTGATGCACTTGGTCGGATAAAACCTTTCTCCTCTAATTCTTTCAACTGTGCCTTCAGCTCATCCATCTCCTTCTTTGCCAATCTGTAAACATGCAACGCTATAGGTGCTGCTCTCGGTGTCAATTTAATCGAGAATTCTACGTCTCTGTCCGGAGGTAATCCTGACAATTCCTCTGGAAAGACGTCTTGAAACTCTGAAATGATGGGGTGATAAATAACGTCGTCCATTGCAAGCTGCACACCATCAAGGGCTTATATGGATCCTTGTGCAAACTCAAGTTCCGCCTGGCCTGGTACCTTAAAAAGAATGCTTACTCCAAAATAGTCAAATAAAGCGTGGTACTTGCTTAGCCAGTCCATCCCAAGCACAATATTAAAAGTTGGCATAGGAAGGACTAAGAGCCGGGCATTCATCTCTCTGCCACGAATTACTACAGGACATGATCTACAAATTTAACTAACAGGTACAACTTCTCCTCCGATGAGAATTCTAACACAACTAGGTAAAGGTGTGGTGGCAATAAAACTAGAAGATATGAACGAGCGGGTGGCTCCCGTATCAAATAATGTCACATCAGGAAAAGTAAAAGTAAGACTAATACATGCTATAACATCAATCTCCTGATCCATGTCATCCACTTCTAGTACAAAAGCTTGTCCATTCCTCTGTGGTAGTCCATGACTGGCCCTTGTGTATTGATCCTTCTGATTAGGTAGCGGTGGTCCTCGCTGAAATCCTTCGGCTGCTGGGGGTCGAGGTGCTCCTGGTCTAGTCATCTACTGAACTTGCTTCGGTGCTAGAAGTGCAAGCCTCTGTATTAGCGGTGGAAGCGTCAATGTCTGTTGTATTGGACAGTCTCTCGCCATATGCTGTCCGAAACCATACCTCATATATTGTCCCAAACAAGTCTGACAGTCTCTCGAAATGTGCCCGCGTTTCCTACAATAATTGCAGTGGGGCTTCTCCAAAATCTGGTACAGTCCTGCTCTGTGCTGATGCTGCTGTTTTTGTGCCAAAGGACGTCTGATAGGCCCTCCTTGCTATGTCCTTGATGGTCCCTGTTGTGTCTTCAGTTGACCTTATTTTCCCTTGCTGATGGTCTCTTGTAATCTAGCTTATGTCAATAGTTCAGTATAAGAGATCCAGGACTATGAGCTAGTGTAGTATTGGGACTCCTGAGTCAGTCCGCGGTGAAGCCTCTTAGACTTCTCTAAGTCATTCGGTATCAGGGAAGAGCCATATTTACTAAGGCGACTAAACTCTGTATCATACTCATCAACTATCTTGTTCCCCTGCTCTAGATGAAGAAAATGATCGTACAACACATCCCTTACAGTGTCCGGGAAGTACTTCCTCTCAAAGCACTCCATAAATTGTTCCCAAGTCTGACACGTACCCAACTGGCGCTCCATTGACTCCCACCAGTGATGAGCGTTACCATCTAGCTACGTCCTTACGTCTGTCATCCATAGATCTGTAGGTAGCTGTGATGCTTCTAATAACTTCTTGGTGTGGGTAATCCAGTTTGTAGTCTCCTCTGGGCTCTCAGTGCCTTTATACGGCTTGGGACCCATCTGTACAAAGTCCTTGACTGAACAAACTCTAGCTCAGGGTACTAGAACTAGTGCTTGGGCTGGTACAGAAGCCTGTGCAACCATTCTCTCAAGTCTTCCAGAAATTCTTGCCTCTGTTCTGTCGCTTGCTGCCTCTGCTCTATATCTAGTACGGTCGCCTATTATCTCTATTCCTGCATCATCATTTGGAAGAATTGGAACAGCTGTGTCTGGCCATCCTGGAATGTCGATGAAGCTGGAAGGGTCCCATTAGGTGAAGCGGGAAGATCAGATGGAACTGGATTGTGAGTCTGTCCATCCGGCCCTGGAAGTCTAGGAGTCGTCGAGATCTCCCCTCGAGTTTGGCCGTTGACACCTGAAGGTGTGTCGCCTCCTGCGGCAGTGTATCCACTATGCAAATCCATCTCTCTACAAGAGGTAAACAAAACAATTAGAAGGAGTACATGAATCAAACAAGATGCAAGCATTTAAATAGGATAATTGAAAGGAAAGATGAGCTTTAGTCAAGCATGGATTGGATCCTATACTCTATTCCTATACGTAGGCTTGCTCGATACAGTAACGTAACCGAGACAATATATTCTCGACCTGCATGAGCCACCACAAAAAATATGTCACGCCCCAGTCCCAAAATAAGTAGAACTAGGAATACGTAAGCATGGCAGCCGTATATATATGGCAACTCCAATATATGGAAACTATAACACATACGTACACTGTATTATGAACAATAATTCACAAGTGGTATATATTTATCATAAGTCTCAGGGCATAACTAAATATCATCCACAAAAATTATCATAAAGAAATAAATGATCCAATATGTCAATAAACCAATATGAACTAGTCGAGAAGAACTAATAGTTGGATGGAGACAAATCCACTACCAACTAGAATATAAGAGAAACAAAATAAGTACATCTAATGAACAATGAGGCTCGAAGAGAAGACCTCCTCGAAAGAGAGATAAGTAGCAAGTCCTGATCCATGCTCATGCAAATAGCCATGATCATCTATACCTGGAAAGGGACCATGTCACGCCCCAGTCCCAAAAATATACAGAACTAGGCCACGTGGCATTGGCCAGCTGACACGTCACTAAGGGATTACCCAATTTAATGGACCCAAAGTGATGTGCTACGCTGTCCTAAAATACTACAAGTCTAAATACAGGTAAATCTATCTCATCCACAAAACATCAGAAAAAGTGCTGAATATATATATAGATGCTAAATCTGAAATGTCATAGTACAAAACCCGATAATAACTTATGGGAACAAACCCACACAAAATGTGATGAAGACTAAAAAAAAATAAGATAGACTAGTATAGCGTCTATCGAGGTAGCAGCAACAGCTCCAGTGTACTCAGGCAGACTCTGATGGCATCTCCTCTAGCTCCGTCTCAAGGGCATATCCAGTCTCCCGTCCAGGTCCAGGTACTGTGGGGTAGAGTGTATCATCTAAACCTGGCAGAAAACCAGGTCCTAAGAGGGACGTAACAAGATACAAAAAAATAACATGCCATGTATGTAAATACTGAATAAATAAATAAATAAACACAGGGTGCTAAACAACTAAGTGAAATGCAATTTGAGACAACCTAGTACGTATGGGAATGTGTGTCTAGACATATGCTGACGTAATTCACCAATCCGTAGTGACTGGCTAGTATATGCCACATATGCCCCCGTTCAAGGGCACTATACAATTTTCCATCTACGAGGAGAATGGTCACATGAATATATATATATATAACATCCGTATCACTCCGTCGAGTGCGGCACATGATAAAGAGGTGGGTGTCCCATACGTATTTTAGTCGTTCTCCCCGCCCAATGTAACTAAAAGTCAAGTTGTACATTTCCTGAATTATTCTAATCCGTGATGCGGGTCACACGTACTGGTAGCTAATCAAATACACAGCTCGCATCCCAATATGCATTGCAACCATGTTGCGTGTTCCCGTGATAGGGTCTAGGAGAATATTAGAATACTCTCACAATTGTTGGTGAGTATGTAATATTATGTTAAATGTCAACATATCAGTTGACTGTACCCAAGGCAGTCTCAGGTAATCATGGTATATGAAATACAGAAACAAGAGCATATAACATTATAGAGAATTTAAACAGTAACTTGGCAAGGTATACTTGCCTACTCCCTGATAGTGTTGATAACCTGATCTCACAGTCAGGTTTAAGGTTGCTGGTGACAGGTGGTCACTGGCTGTGCTGAAGGTGGTTTCTGTTAAAAATAGACAGGGTTCGTGAATATCAAGGCTGTAATAATAAGCATATATATATACTTATATACATATATAGATATAGATATAGTATGTATATATATAGATATAATATATATAGCAGTATATATATAGTATATAGACAAATACAAGTATAAATAATAGTAGCAGGGTATATCCACTGCTATAGATATATAATACGATTATCAGGGTGTATCCACTGATATATAATAATATAATAGTCAGGGTATATCCACTGAGATATATATAATAAATAATAATCAGGGTATATCCTCTGATATAATAATATATTAAATTAAAAGATAGTGCAGGAAATAAAAATGCTGTACTATCCAGCAAATAGTATATTTAATAATATCTGGGTCTATATGTGACCACTGTTATATATAATAATATATATGTAAATAATTGAAATAAGTGCATTTAAATAATAAAAAGAAAATGCATAGTATATATATACATATATATACTATAAATATAGTAGTAATAACATATATAGATATGTATATTATATACAAATATATAATATACATAGTATAGATACATAGATATAATGATTATTACATAACATATATATGGTTATATACATATATATATAGCTATATATAATAAACATATGTAAATGCATATATATTAGTGGTTTTCATAAAATAAAAACATATTAAATAATGAAATGCATAAGGAATATATACTCTGTATATATATTTAATTTAAATATAATAACTATATATACAATATATATATATATAAATATAATACATTAAATATATAGTATATATGTATAAATATACATAGAGATACATATATAGATAAATATATATTAATACTCATTTAAATATATAATAATAAATATGTATTTAGTATAATTATACTATATTTATACAGTATATAATTAATATAACTGTATATATTTAATTTATATATATAAAACATATATCTATAAGTATATATATATATACATATATATACATGTATACATATATAAAATAATACATATATACGTATAAATAATAGGGGGGTATGCCTACTGTCAGGGGGCCCACTGGGCTTGCCGCCGGCGGAAGCACGGCGGCGGAGTCGACGGCGGCTGGCCGGAGAGTCGCCTGCAGCAGCAGCTGCAGTCAACAACAGCAACAGCAGTAGCAACTTGCAGCAGCAGTAGCATCGGCAGCGGCGGCGGAGGCGGCGGTGCAGGCCGTCGGGGTGGCGGAGGAGGTCGAGGCGAACAGTCCGGTGAGGGTGGCGGAGGTCGGAGGCTGCCGGAGGGGCGGTGGGGAATTGGTCGGGGTGGCTCGGGGAAGATGGCAGAGTAAGGCGGTGGGGGTTTGCGGGGGAGCTGCCGGCGGCGGAGGGCGTCGTGGGGCCGCGGGATGGTGGTGGGTCGGTAGGGGAGGTCAAGGCGGAGCGACTGGGGGTGGTGGCGGTGGTCCACGACGGCTAGGGCGACGGTGGTGGACGGTCGGAGGTGGAGGAACGGCCGTCGGGCAGGGAAGGGAGGGGTGTTGCGGTGTCTCAGGGCGGTGGAGGCGGCGGCCGAAGGGTGGTGGCGATGGTCGGAGGGAAGGGCAGGGGTGAGGCGAGGTGGTCGGCGGCGGTGCGGTGGCCGGAGGGTGGCCGGAGGGGAAGTGAGTGGAGTTCGGGTGAGGAGAGGGGGTTAAATAGGGTTTATATAGGTTTTACCCCCAATGGCATTTTCGTAAATAGTTAGAAATCTTAGGGTGTTTTGGTAATTTTGAAATTTAGGATATTTTCTAATAGATTTTTCTGGATAATAATGCCACATGTAAGTGTTAGGTTGTCTAGCCAATGAGGTTAGGCCACCTCACATACATTTTTGCATAAAATCCCTTGACTTTTCATAAATTGCAATAAAGTCCAAAAATTGGGAAATTGCACAATTATGAAATTTATCTGGAAAATCACCTGGTTCTAAAAATTACTAAAATTCACAGAATTGAGAGGGAAAGCTGGGGAAGTGTTTTGGATAGTGTGGGGTGAGCCTGGGCAGATGCAGGGTCTGATTCTGCAGGTGATACGGGTCACCGTATTTATTATTTAATAAATACTGCACACGGTGTTCACTAATTATTTAGGGGCAGTTAGGGTCATAATTTTTCTACGGTGTCAATACGATAATTGTAGTATAATTAGAGTAGAATATTATCATATTTTTGTTTGGGCAAAACAGGTGCCTACTGGTCCTCAAATCCCTAAGGGTACAGAGATGGGTAAAGAGCAGCAATTTAAATAGGAAATAAATACGTACGTTTGTAACGATATTTGTGCGACTAAAACGAAGCACAAAACGAGATTTCTGGGAGTTGCTAAAAATACAGAAAATATAGTCTAGCAAGCTTAGGGCAGGGATGTAAAATTAGTTTAGGGTTAACAGCTAGTGTGAGGCCCTAATTAATTGTATAATGAACAGGTGCACAATCAATAGTGTATAAAATTTTTTTTTAAAAAGTTGCACTAATTCTAATTAACTAAAAATAATATTAAAATACTGAAATCTGGTCGAGGGAGTTTACAGACCAGGTCCTCAGAGGGACGTAACAAGATACATAGAATCATGCCAATAAAATACTAAAAAATAAATATCCAAGGGTCGCCTAACCATCTATGTGAATATATTTTGAGAACAACTTTCCAACAAGTGGGTTATCTGGCTAAAATAGGATTGGCATGATTCTTTTGGAGAATTAGGGGTGTAGTGCCCCGCTCCGCGTCGACGCTATGTACAAGTGGGATCGACTTGCTTGCTCGAACGGAAGTCTTCTCGGAGAGTTCCCGACCGATTAATCAAGGTGAGTGGGCAGAACTGCATTCTCTGATTCTTGCACGACTTAATAATGAATCTGAGTTTTTGAATGCTTGCATGCTAAGAAGATTGTTTCATAAAAAGAATAATAGAACCTACCTCTGCTTAAAAGAGTTAGAGCCACTGCCATACTAAGAATAAGAAATGCTACATGCTAGAAATACCGACACCGCTATCGAATCTTGTCTTATTAAAAGAAGAAGAATAGAACTGCATGTTTAACTTGATATGATAAATAGACCCGTACCGTGCTAGTCTCAACTGAAAGATCGTTCATATGTTTGCTTGTCATCGTGTTCATATGGATTGTCTTGAATGCTTAAGCTTAAAGGAATGAATGCTTGTTTCGATGCGAGAGTAAATGCTTGTCTTGTGTGTGCTAGACTAGTAGCCCGCCCTGATGTCCGGTCCTTCGGGATCTTGGGGGGTACGGCTATTAGGAATGTGATACGATGGTTTAAATATACTTTTCATATTGTGTGCTATTGTGAAAGAGGCATGTGGGTGCTTGCGGTGGATGGAGGACAAACGATATATGGGAGACCAATAACGTGCCCTGAGCTCGGGGCATAGATATTGGAAGGGAGGATGGAGATGCGATGGGGTGAGACTAATAGTGCGCCCTGATGTCCGGTCCTTCGGGATCTTGGGGAGCGTGGCTATTAGAGGGAGGCGGTGCTTCTGTTGAGAAGAGTTGAGTCTGCACTAGAGAAGTGTATGGAGATAGCTGCATTCAAGTCGTTAGGGGGCATGCTAGGCTAGCCTTCTTGTATACCTAACTGTTTGATGCAGAGACGGACAGGAAACTAAAGAACGGTATTCATATATGTTTATGCAATTGTTGCTAACTTGTATGTCTGCTGCAGGGATAACCGTTCGGCCATGGGGTAAGAAATATCAGTTTATGCATAAGCCTGCTCATTCATTTTGTCTGCATCATAGAGACTTGTTAGTGCTTCATGCATTGCATCGGTCGGACAATGACTATTAGTGCAGAGCTGAACCTTGGCTACGGCTGCTTCGGCAGTAATGTGCAACCATGAGTCACAACTGCTAATAGGATCAGAATGTGAGTCATTGGTTAGCTGGATTACCGCTACCGATCCTGAGTTACTCGGGGACCGACCTCTGATTGATAGTTAACTTGTGTGCTTGATTGATGGTCCCTAAATGCTGCTTGTTCCTAGAATCCTTGCATATAGTTCACCGAACACGCTGCGCACACCCGAACAGGATTCCTCGTGCTTGAATTGGTTGCCTTGATTGATTGGTTGTTTGAATAATGTTTTCAAAGCATGTTTCCAAATACACAAAAATATGACTCTGCTAGCAAACTGCATGTAAAGAACCTAAGTAAAAACTAGCAAGATCACTAGTAATGCAATATTTTGCCACAAGTTTACTTAGTATGGGTTTCAGGGGGTGTAGCTTCTGTTCAGTTGTTTTATCTCACCAGTACTTGTATAAAGTGCTGACCCACCAACAGTTTGCTTGTTCTCAGGTGCTCGTTCGTCTGAGGAAGTGATAGCCGTGCCTCATCCCAACGAGCCAGAAATCTGGAGTCGATGCTTTGAGCCGCATCGAGTTTGTGCCTGCTTTGAGCTGCTTTTGTATAGAGGGACATAATGTATGGAACGGTGTTATTGTAATCGAGAGAAGAGTGCTTGAGCGAATTGTAATCTCGGCCATGTTCTACTTGTAACACTTTCGATTATCAATAAAAGAGCATGTTTTCATATGCCATTGAGTTCTTCACTTTTCTGCAATGTTATGTGCCGCTGCTTCAGTATCGAATAGCTTACTTGCCCTTGTATCAAAGCTTTGGCCTTGTGCAAGCGCACTTTAGGCTTGCACGGCATCACATCCCGATGAGAACGATCGTCCCGTGGGAGAGCTGCAACATGGTGATTCACGTTCAGCGGGGACTATCGGGCTTGCGGAAGATTGGGGCGTGACAAGGGGCCTACAAAGCATGTCGTATTTTGAATGCCAGAGGCCGCCTGATAATATATAGGGGTCATCATGACTGCGCATCTCCGACGGAGTGTATGGGTTACACAAGAAAAGTACAAAGGAGCCCAAACGCCATACTTGTTGTTCTCTCCACCCCATGCTCTAAGCATGTCATATCTATGATACGATGATACCTCTAATAACTGTCAAGTCTTCTAGCATGCAAATTCTATCAGCAATTATTCCCTATCGCACGTCCCATACGTATAGGAGGCCAGCCTGTCATGCAAGTCCGTGTCCTACATGAGACTCACACTCGTGTAACAGATGTGTCACGGCTAATGAAACCTAATGATGCCTCCAAATCATGTGGTGGTCTCGTAAAACTAGGTCGATATGCATAATATATAATACACATATAATACGACACCACCGTCGTTGCATCCAAGTTATTCTTGGACGCGCAGTTTGTATAGCAGTTAAAATATATGAACGAAAAGACAGAAATAAAATACATTCATCATAAGGAATGTAAATCACAGTACAATGGCAAGGTATACTTGCTTGGTAAGCAATCTGTATGGTGTAAGCATCCAGATATCAGGTACACAAGATCAAAAACTAAGGCCTCCGAATAAACGTCTCCGGATGCTGAAATAAATATCACCGACGTTTCCGCAATCAGCGAGATATCTAAAAAATATTACCCTTTTATCCAATTTGGACACAGGGACAAAATGGTAATTTCGGGTCAAAGCGGGGTCCACAAATAGTCCACTTTGCACCGAAAAGTATGCCAGGGATAAAGGTCTCTAAATAGGACAAATTATAGGTCAAACAAATTATAAACGTCAATACGAACTCAATGGTATGTCCAATTTTGGATTCCGGTGAGCCGAACACAAATTCCCCCTAAAAGTCAACCGTGGGGCCCACAAATAGGTGGCTTGGTCAACTATCTCAGAATTATATGAAATTTGGGTCACAGGACCAGCGTGATACCACGAATCCAATGGCGTAAGTTTCGTCACATGATTGGTGTAGTATTTTATTAAAGTTGTGATATAGGGACTTTTTACGGATATATGTTGATTCTGACGCGTACACACGTCCGAATCAGTTTTCGCAAAAGCCCACACGTCAGGACATACCATACACGCCTTTTGGTATAATTGGTACACGACGGGGCGGTCCCGTTTGGTAGGGCGCGTCCGTACCACAAATTTTAAGTTTTGGAAAACAAGTTTTTCCTGATTTTTAACCCAGTTTATCTCTGCATCAACACCAAATAAAATAATCTAATTAACAAAAAATGATTTTGATTATTTGGTATTTGCGTAGAAAAAGGTAGATCTAAGTTTGGATGTCTGTGGAGGAAGATATCATTCCTTAAACATAGGGGGGTCGCCAAAGTTTTCTGTAGTTAAAAGTCGTGGATTTTCTCCAACTTGGCCTCGATTTCTACCCAGGGTTAAGCGCTATTCGTTTGAAACTAAATAATAGAGTTGAAAGGGGGATAGGTCATGAACATACCGGTGAAGATGGATTAAGATTCGGTCGAGCGACGAGGCGGGAAACAGCGTGTCAAGTCGGGGTCGTCGCTGCAAATCTGCGTGGCCTGCTCACGGTGACGCTGACGTGTGGCCGACCGGCGGGTTGTTCTTCGGCGACTGCGTGGTGCTGGGCTGGAGGCCAGCGGCGGTTTGGGTTAGCGTTGGATCAGAGGAGGGGGTGAGTAGGTTTAGGGTTGGGGTTTTACAAGATTATATATATATATATATATATATATGAGGAAAGCGGGGGGACTTGGCCGAGGGTGTCATGCCCAGTCCCAAAAATACGTAGGACTAGGATACGTAAGCATGCCAGCCGCATGGATATGGCAACTCCAATATATGGAAACCAAATCCATACATACGCTGTAATATGAATATCAAATCCACAAGTGGTATAAATTTATCACAAGTCACAGGGTACAATCTAAATCTCATCCATAGAAAATCGAATATAAATAAATAACCAATATCTATAAAACTAGATCTCAATAAGAAGTATCTAAGGATGATAGTTCGATGGAAACAAATCCACTACCAACTCGAATATAAGAGAAAATATAATATAAGGACAACACAACAAACACCATATAAGTATACCAGCTAGCAAACCACGGGTTCGAAGAGAAGACATCCCCGAAATATATGTAACCATCCGAATCGGCGCTCCTACGAATACTCACGAACAGCTACATCTGGAAGGGGCCAGGTCCTCAGAGGGACATAACAAGATACATAAAACATATGCCAATAAAGTACTAAAATAAATATCCAATGGTCGCCTAACCGTCTAAGTGAATGCAGTTAAGAACAACTTTCCCCACAAGTGAGCTATCTGGCTGAAAACTGGGATTTGGCATGGTTCTCTTTTGGAGATCCAGGGGCCTACAAAGGCACGTCGTCTTTCAAACGCCGGAGTCCCGCCTGATAATAATATAATATATAGTGGTCATCATCACCCGTATCTCCGGTGGAGAATCCGAGCGCACAGGAGAAAAGTGCAAAGGAGCTCAAATGCGGTACTTGTTGTTCTCCCCACCCCATGCTCTAAGCATGTCACATTCATGACACGATAATACCTCTAATAATTGCCAGGTCTGCTAGCATACAAAGTTTCAACGGCAGTTATCCCTAACGCACGGTCCATACGTACAGGAGGCTAGACCTTTCATGCAGTCCGTGATCTATATGAGACTCACACTCGTGTAACAACTTTGTCACGGCCAATGAACCAAATGATGCTATATGATAATGGGATAGTCTCATAAACAAGGTCAATATAAATACATAAATAAAAATATACCGCGATGACACCATCGCGCGCATTTTATATAACAGTTAAATTATATGAACTAAAGACATAAAATAAAGATGCATGGAATATATGGAATATAAATAACAGTACAATGGCAAGGTATACTTGTCTGCTCTGAAAAAGCATGAAGTCACAACTCAAGGCATCGTCCGATCTACCCGTCACATAAATTAAACAAGTTAGGTTACAAAAGTGAGTGAATATGTTCCTCCATTTTAATTAGATTTTATTTTTGAATAAATAATCTAAAATAGTATTTTAATCTTTTTATAATTTGATTTTATTGTTAAACCCTAATTTTGGTCCAAAGAAAGTCAACTTTACGGATTTGTGATCCATGGTACGCAAATCGAGGCAATCCGTTGACCAAAAAGTCAACCAACTCAAATCCTAGATTTTTGTGTGGAATCCTATAGATTTTAATGCTACATGACCGCTGAAATTGATAGTTTTATAAAATCATAAGTCGGTAAAGAGTTATGGCCACAAGGGCGCACAGATGACAGTTTTCGGTGGTTTTCTATTTACGTTTACGTTGCACAAATTTTACAGTAGAATAAAATTCTATTTTAAATTCTAGAAAAATACTTTTCTGGAAGTTCATCATGTTAGCTTTCTGAAACTTTAAACGGTTCATAATTCCGAGTTCAAGATCTCCCAAAATCTCGAAAATACAAAAACGTGTTTGATTTTGGACAGCTGGCACTTTCGGAATATTTTGGAAAACTAGATTCTGAAATTACTGAAATATTTTATATATTCAGAAAATTAACCTTGATATGATTCTAACAAAAAAAAACTGGAGCGCATTTGGAGTCCGGAGCTAGGAGATATCGTCTTTTTAATTCGTCATAACTACTAGAAAATGAGGATGAATTTATGACGAATTTTGACTATTTTTGGACGAAAAAGAGAAGAGTATGAGGATAAAAAATATGAAAGATGAGTTTATTCCATAATTCTAATAGGTATTTATAATGGTGAAAATTGTTTAATTGAATAAGACTAGAATTTGCTAATTTGGATATGATTAGGATCAGTTTAAATAAGGATAGGATATGCATGAAGTTATTTTCCTAGTAGGCTCAGGATTTGAATTAATTTAAAATAGACTTTGAGTTCATCTCAATAATTTATAATCTTAAATAGAATTAAAAATAATATAAATAATTTATATATAATCTTATTAATATCTATTAACACTAAATTAGCTCTTTCTAATATTAAGACTTTATATATCCAAATAAATCCTCAATAATTTCAAAAATCCAATAATTACTTAAAATTCTAAATAAATTACCAAAAAATATATTTAAATATTTTAATTCTAAAATAAATGTTTGGTAGTAACAACATTCAAGTATGGTCTCATAGTAAATCGTGGAAGTCCTAAAAATTTATGTTTCCTAAGTTTTAATTACCAAAAATTCTAGAAAATCTCTAAAATCTAAAATAACCTAAAATAATTCTAAATAAATATTTATATAAGTAAATATATCAAGGAATTTATTTTCTAATTAACTAAGAGAATACTTTAAAGAAATTCAACATCTACAATAAATATAATAATATAAAATACACACAAAATATCTATTTTGGGTGAGGGGGTTTACAATCTACCCAACTTAAAAGAATTTCATCCTCGAAATTAAAAATAAGGCATGGTTTGATAAATCATTCACATTCGTACATAAGGCAAGTCAATCGCAATCTCTTCCAAAAATTTAAATAACAAAATATATTTAAATCCATCGTAATAACTTCAAAATTAAAATAACCATTGTTTAAATCAAAATTTAACCTGTCGTAATCTCTTCTCGATTTTTAAATAATCAACATCCAAATCTAACTCAAATCTATATGACATCCCACATCAAAATTTATATCATAATTTCCAACTATCATTATCTCCTCTAGACTTTGAACAATAAACAATTCTAATCAAATCTTATTCCTATTCTCAACTTAAGAATTTTGTACTCTTCAAATATTTAAACTCAATTTACATTCTCAATATTTCAAATAGGTGGCCCAACAATCAAAATTAAACTTTTAATTCAAATCATCAAATTATAAAATTTAAATCTAATTCACCAAATGTTCAAGTCTAAAATTCTATATTTATCCTCAAAATTTAAATCGATGATTCAACCTTCAATATTCAAAATTTAAATAATGTGCTCAAAGTATAAATTTTTGGTCCGCAATATCAAGATTTTAAAATTCGTTAAATCCTCATTATCTTAATCCTTCTTTTAAAATTTCTCAAAATTAAAATGACTTGAATCTCCCAATCTAATCTTACTTGATCACAATCTAAAAGAAATTCCTCTCAAGTTGACAATGCAACTTCTACCCAACTTAGAATTTATCCATCTATCACATAAGGCTATACGTTTAAGAAAGATATTCTTCAAATTATTTAATTATGTTATTCAATCCTCAAAACTTTAACACCAAGTATATCACATATGATATGCCCTTAATCAATTATAAAAGATAGTCATCTAGTAATATGATTGGCCTATGGGTATATCTAGTACTCTCTGTGTATCAACTCATAACAAGCACAAGATTCGTCTTTTCGAAATAGGGAAAGACGCAAAACAATAATAAAGAGTTCAAGGGGAGGTAATAGAATACAAGTATGGGGTTCAAGGTGATTAAAGAATTCAAAAGAGAATTGTCAAGGCAATTATGGATTGAAATCCTATTTCGGTAATTCCTATTCACATGCTCGTATCATTACAGTTATGTAACTGATACGATATGTCAGACATGTCTAGGGGCAAGTATATTCGTCTACTAGTCAACTATGTATCTCAATCCACGTAAAGTAGTCATGAGAAGAGCGAACCAAGCGTACTATGGTTGTCCAGACCATAATACACTGATTCTGATTAGACAATTGTATTAGTGTGGGCCCCCAATAATACATATGTCATGAACAAGCTCGATAAAGAATAAGCTTACAAATTTAGGTTATAATAGCAGCATATGTCAAGGTAGTACAGCAAATATAAATACGCTGGATTATGATGAAAGAATGTACATAATAATTCAAGTTCACAAAGAAGATAAGACTCTATAATCTCTATAGTTGTTATGCTAACTCCTTATCTAAGTTGCTAGTCGACCAAATAGGGGTATATGCCTTTAAGCTCTACAGTCTGAATAAACACTATCGTCTTATGCTAGCATACAGTAATGTCATTCAGTTATATTTCATTAATTAGTCAAAAAGGACTACGCGTTACTAGGTTATGAGGCATACTACCCAACTTAAAAGAATTAACTAATATTGTACTGCCTTAAGGATAAAGTAGAAACTCCTGTTAGGGTTTACGAGAAAAGGTCTTGGTACTTATTAGGGTATCCTATTACATTATATTGGTATTAGTCATCTTAAGTCTTAATCATAGGGCTTATAGAATAAGTGTCAATAGCAAGAATTGAAAGGTTACTAGCCCTCAAGTGAGAGAGGATATAACTTATATGGAGATATGGGTTCAATTACGTGATTTAAAACTAAGATATAACCATAAAATTATAATCTAAATGAACAGCTCAACTATCAAATTCTTGCTACTAAGCACATAATTTCAAAATTTAAGATTACAACTATAATTATAGGAAACTATATATCATATCATAAAAGAATTTATTTGGCCTACAATCATAAGGGTTAGGTGGCACGAGTTGAAAGATGAAGAAAAGAAAAACATAATTAGTCGTCGCACAAATAGCGAGCGCTAAGGTTTTGGAGGAACAAGATATAAAATTAAAAATTGAGGGGCTCTTGATAATATCATGGTTTCTTGAGAGAAGGTGGTTGCTAATCTCTGTGTTTAAGGTATGATCAAGGGAGATGTTATATTCATTCCCTTTGGCCTCCTAGGGTACTGTCTGCTAATATCAAGACAAGCATCTAAATGTATAGTTCTATAATACTATCTCACTATAAAAGTTAAGGTTGGTCCTAATATTCGACCTTGGATTTCTAGTGGTCCCTCAATACTAGGGTCAAACAATATGGTAAAACTTCTAGCTAACTCTAGTAGTGTCTATACTACTCTCAAGTCCTCATAAATACATCAAGGGGTAATGGTAAACCAATCTATAGATGTCACCCCCACTTTTTGGATTAAGAGTATTTTCGTCTTTCCGTAATTAATGAGTAAATGATTGCATGACAATTGATTATTCTCAATTTTCAGTGATTTTAATTTGTTGCACCTCACCGTCGTTTTAAATTTTGAACCCCACTTGCATTCACTTTTATTAAATTGATTCATAAGTCGAACTTGTACAACCTTTCGTTGTTTAGACACCTTGGTGCAAGAGTACATTGAGGTATCCTTTCCGTTGAACGATACGTATATAAACCCAAATTCTCTTTTAGGTGTAAATTCCATAAATTCTTCGGAATGTGTAATACAACATCAAAATTCCTGAACCATGGCCTCAGACCATCGAACCAATGCATCTTAGCAATTTCTTTATTAAAATTTTAACCATTGTAATACCCATGAGAAAGCCCAATACCAGGAAGGCCTTGACCAGACCTAATTCTAGGTCAACCCAAAGTCTACTATGATCATATATATACATAAGTATAGCTTCCTTATTCTTTTCAACCAAAACCTAATACACCATCAGCCGACCATCTCAAACCCCCCCGACTTTACTGTTCCTCATCGGACATCCCCGAGCGCCGAACGCCGGACACCCGCTGCCCCCGAGCGCTGAACGCTGAGCGTCGAGCGCTGAACGTCGAGCGCTGAACGCCGAGCGCTGAACGTCGAGCCCCAAGCCCGAGCGCTGCCGACCGAGAAGTTCCCGCGGAGACCGACGCAGCCGACCGAGAAGTTCCCGCGAAGACCGACGCTGTCGACCGAGAGTTCCCACGCAGACTGACTGCTCAACGACCGGAGTTCGATGACCGACCCTGCACATCGACCAGCCTTCCCTGTTCGTGACCATCGCCTCGTAATCGTCGTCGTGCCGAGCGCAGGTTAGCTCCTGTCCACGTTCCCATCATTTCCTGCGATGATATACAAGAAACTAGGGACGTATGTATATACATATTTGTATACGTATTGGTATATTGGTGTATATATAATATTTCCAAATAATATCTATATACTTGCGTATAAGTAATGTGTAGGTATTCCCTAGTATATTAATACGTATATTATAATCATAATTAATGTAGGTTAATATATATGCCTACGAACCGTATAATGCTCAATTAGGTTAATACACTTATACATATCTATTATAAATGTAATAAATTAGTATGATGAGAGATTAGTTCATATTAAGTCCTATGTATCACATGTCCAAGATGTCTTAATTGTGACCACGGATACCCTGTAGCTACATCTACCTGTGACCATGTATCATGATAGTAGACTGCCATATATACACTGACGTACTGGCAAGACCGTACCATCGACTGTCTGTTATGCACAGTAATTACATACGCGACCCCTAGTATGATCTTTGATCATTCTGTTGATCGTGTATTAGTGTGATGTCTGATGCAGTATTGTGTTTATGATATATCTATAGGACTGTTGGATCACTCAGACGGTACCTTGGAACCTGGACTTTGGTATTGCCAGCTAAGGACCACAGGCGAGTACATTCTCTGACAGTTTCTATTATGTTGATTATCTCTATAATTCTTGTTGTATGGCGTACATGACTCTGACACTGTTCTTTACATGAGTTAGCATCATTGAGACCTGTCACGAGGAGTCGTGATTGGAATCCATCGTGCTAGCTGGGGAGAAATGGGGAAGTATTAGTAGTTTATGTGATCATACCCAACTTACATGCAGCATTAGCTCACCCACATTTCACGTCGGTGCAGCCTTACCCTTACATGCCTCATCGCTGTTACATTCCGGTTAGCCTGACCTGTTGGGGATGATCGCTAATCCATGTAATGAGTCATATAAACCCAAGCCGATCACATGATATACTGATGTTTCACACACTTAGTTAGATGATTCTTGACATGTATCTTGATAGATTGATCTTGTATTTCTACATGTTCTAGTTGTTGTTCTTACATACACTTACATACCTGTTCTTCGTACTTGCGTACACTTGTAGTTCTATTTCTTGCCAGATGCATATTGATAATGATGTTCCTGTATTATTTCAGTATTTCTTATTTCAGTATCTTATTTCTAGTTATTCATATCTGTCTTGTATTTCTTTACACTGTGTTATAGTTTTTGTCAATATATGTGGAACTGCTGTTAGAGGTGTATTTTCGTTCCAATCCTGACTGGATATTTTTTCCAGAGAACCTTGAGGATTTCTGTACTACGCACTACGGACCAGGTATAGAAGCGGACTATGCACCAGAGATCCTAGAAGAGACTATGCTTCTAGATGAGACTTTGCCTACAGCTATTTAGATAGTATTTAGTTATGCTTGAGACTATGGAGGATATTGCAGTTTATGTTTAGACTTATGTTAAGTTTAATTGGAGACTTGTGTTGGACAGTTAGACTGTGAGTATCTTTATGTTTGAGACATGGTGTTTAACTATGTCATTTTCTTTTATCTTTTATCGTGCCTTATAGTTGTGGTGATTGAGTTATATTGTGAGATTATGGAGATGTATATTATTGACAGGTGTTTAGTTATATAGTATTACTGTGACCTAGACAGTGTTCTACCGCCGATACTGCGGTGTAGGCTGGACGTACCCACGCTCTCGTGCCCCTATACCGGGTGCGGGTCGTGACACGTTTTTTAGTGGTGGCCCATGCAGGTCAAGTCTCGCAAGTTATGCGATATCGTAGTAGTACGACAACTTAGTTGTACTGCTGTGAGCCTGTGCTAGGATATAGGAAATAGGATCTAGGATGAGAATATGCTCAATTACACTAGGAAATTCTGAACGTTATATTGCTATTCCAATAGATTGCTTCCTTTAGCGCTTTAGTGTCCTTTCTTGATAATATCATATCTATCCCCTTAATTGATTCTTTGATCTGTATTCAGGATGTCACCGAATACTAGATCCATGAGAATGGGAGCAGCTAATTCAGAGAGGACTGCCACCTCTCAACCTGACGAACAGATCCCTGGAGATTCTCCTACATCTCCTGTTCGTGTGGGAGTGTCTGCAACTAACGGGATTCCTCCTCCACCTATACAGAGGATTGCCCCAACTATGACAGACGACCTTCCACCACCACCGATTCCCGGAGGAGTGCCCGCTGACGGGGCACAGATGTTCGCACTGATGCAGGGCATGCTAGAGGCCCAGAGAGTAACAGCAGAGGCTCAGCGTGTTCAAGCTGAGGCTCAGAGAATGCAAGCAGAAGCACACCAGGCACAGATCGAACTGATGAGAGAGAGCATGGAGAATGCCCATCAGATGACTCTCCAGGCTGTGGAGAGAGTAGCACGACAACCGCAACATCAAGGTCAGCAACAACAGAGGCACGGTACCATAGTGGACTTTAAGAGGATGATGCCTCGAGAGTTCAAAGGCACAGAAGGAATACTATATGCTGACGAATGGTTAGAAGACATAGAAAGGAATTTACGCTTATCACAGATTCCGAAGATTCTTCAGATAGAGGCCGCTAGCAGTCAGATGTTTGATATCGCACTGACGTGGTATCGTACAGAGCCGAGACTCGCCGCTGAAGGACTTACTTGGGAGGACTTTAAGGAACTCTTCAAAGAGAAATTCTTTCCTGACGTAGCCTTGGGAGCTTTAGAAAGTCAGTTTCATGACTTAGTCCAAGGAGGCATGTCAGTCGACGAGTATGCTGCAGAGTTTTGCCGATTGAGTCGATTTGCGCTATCGATGATTCGAGACCCAGGAGACAGAGCTCAGAAATTCAGAAAAGGATTGAATAGGAAGATCAAGTCTCGTACTTCGGGACGACGTACTGCTACATTTGAGGGTATTCTGATGGATGCCCAGATTACCGAAGACGACTTGGACCTCAGGCCCAAGAGAGGACGCAATACATCTGGAGCGACAAGAGGTAGCACAGGACCAGCCAAGCGCCCACACTTTCAACAACAATATAGGCCGTACCAGCAACAACACCAGCAACAACACCAGCAACAGGCACCAGTTCGTGGACATGCTCAGCAACAGCAACCACAAAGACATAATCAACTCGTTACCCCATGTTCCTATTGCGAAAAGATGGGACATACAAGAGACATCTGCAGAAAAAGGTTGGGCACTTGCTTATCGTGTGGATCAGCAGCACATCAGCTGAGGGACTGCCCAACTATTCAGAATCGCCAAGGAGGAGGAGCCGCTCAGAGAGGACCAGCCAGAGCACCTATTGTACCAGGAGGCCAGCAGAGAGGACCTCCACTTCCATCGCAGCAAGAGAGGTTTGCTCAACAGCAGCAGCAACAGAGAGAAGCACCACAAGGACGAGCTTATGTCATGACCACTGAGAAGACCGAGCCAGCTGGAGACGTGATTTCAGGTTCAGTTTTACTCGATTCTACTCCAGCACTTGTATTATTTGATTCTGGCGCTACCCATAGTTTCGTATCTGTATCTTATGCCCTTAAATATCATTTAGAAATGGGACCATTAGATAGGACTTGCAAGATCACGACAGGAGGAGGTATTATCCTAGTCCGTGATTATTGCAAGGATCGGAGGGTGTCATTGGAAGGCCGAGAGTTGAGCGTGAGTTTACTCGTTATGCCACTTCCGGAATACGATATTGTACTCGGAATGGACCCGCTGAGTAAACATCATGCTTCTATAGATTGTCACGGAGGAAGAGTAGTATTTCGACCACCAGGAGAGCCAGAGTTTAAGATTGCCAGAGGAACAGAGGAGCGAAGCAGAGACACTTTTTGCGGAGCCAGGGCGGAAGAAGAAGAGTTACCGCATCCACTTATAGCGGAGTTCCTGGATGTATTTCCAGAGGAGTTGCCAGGTTTGCCACCAGACAGAGATGTTGAGTTCTCTATAGACTTGATACCAGGAGCGGAGCCTATTTCACAACATGTCTATAGAGTTAACAACAACGAATTGGTAGAACTAAAGAAACAAGTTGAGGAGCTGCAAGACAAAGGTTTTATTAGATCCAGTTCATCGCCATGGGGAGCACCGGTATTATTTGTACCGAAGAAGGATGGCACGGTACGTATGTGTATCGATTATAGAGCTTTGAATAACCTCACTATCAAAAATAAATACCCGCTGCCGAGGATAGATGATCTTTTCGATCAATTGAACGAAGCAAAGGTGTTTTCAAAAATAGACTTGAGGTCAGGCTATCACCAGGTGAAAGTGAAGAAAGAAGACAAACCAAAGACCGCCTTTCGAACCAGATATGGCCAGTTTGAATTTACAGTAATGCCGTTTGGGTTAACCAATGCACCAGCAGTATTTATGAACTTGATGAACAAGGTGTTCCACCAGTACCTTGACAAGTTCGTAGTGGTGTTTATTGACGACATTCTAGTATATTCAAAAACCCCAGAAGAGCATGAAGAGCACTTGAGAATAGTCTTAGAAACTCTCAGGAGAGAGAAATTATACGGGAAGCTTTCAAAGTGTGAGTTCTTTCTTGAAGAGGTTGAATTTCTTGGACACATGTTGACAGGTGACGAAATTTCAGTTAACCCAAAGAAGATAGAGGCAGTGAAGTCATGGACTACCCCCAGCACGGTAGCTGAAATCAGGAGTTTTCTCGGAATAGCAGGATACTACAGAAGATTTGTACAAGACTTCTCCAAGATTGCAGAGCCAATGACTAGGCTGACCAAGAAAGATGTGGAATTTGTCTGGACAGAAGAATGTCAAGCCGTATTCGATGAGCTGAAAAGGAGATTGACGACAGCGCCAGTTTTGACGTTGCCATCAGGGACAGGTGGATTCACTATCTACAGTGATGCTTCAGGAAAAGGATTGGGATGCGTTATTCAACAACACGGGAAAGTAATTGCCTATGCTTCAAGACAATTATGCCCTCATGAAAAGAACTACCCCACTCACGATCTGGAGTTAGCAGCAGTTATCTTTGCCCTAAAGCTGTGGAAGCACTATCTGTACGGAGAGCGTGTAGAAATTTTCATAGACCACAAGAGCTTAAAGTACGTGTTTACACAGAAGGAGCTAAATATGAGACAGAGAAGGTGGTTGGAATTGATGAAAGAATTTAATATCTCATTACAGTATCATCCAGGGAAAGCCAACGTAGTCGCGGATGCCTTGAGCAGGTACCCAATGGCTATGTGCTTGACTTCGGATAGATACTTATTAGCTGATCTTGAAAGCTTGGAAATTGAGGTCTTAGTTCCAGGAACTAAGATTCAGATGTGGGGACTGCAGATTCAATCGAAACTGATGGACAAAATTAGAGCGGCACAGTATGATGATGAGACTCTACAAAATATTAGAGCACAAGTTCAGGCAGGATTGATAGACGATTTCACTATTGCGGATAATGGATCCTTACGACATGGCACGAGAATGTGTGTGCCAAGTGAAGAGCTGCGTGAAGAAGTTTTACATGAGGCACACCGCTCTCAGTATTCGATGCATCCCGGAGCCAACAAGATGTATCAAGATTTGAGGAAGCATGTATGGTGGTATGGTATGAAGCGCGAAGTAGCACGCTTCGTATCCCGATGTTTAGTGTGCCAACAGGTGAAAGCAGATCGACAGAGTCCAGGGGGATTCCTTCAACCTTTACCCTTTCCATAATGGAAGTGGGAGCACGTGACTATGGACTTCGTTTCAGGGTTTCCTCGTTCTCCAGGAGAAAAAGACGCAATTTGGGTCATCGTGGATAGGTTGACCAAATCAGCCCACTTTTTGCCTTTTAAAGTGGGTACTTCGACGGAGAAGCTAACAGAGATGTACGTACAGCAGATTGTCAGATTACATGGAGTTCCTGTGAGTATTATCTCAGATCGAGATAGTCGTTTCACTTCCCATTTCTGGAGGAGCCTGCAGTCTAGCTTGGGCACTTAGCTCAAGTTCAGTACCGCATATCACCCTCAGATAGACGGGCAGTCTGAAAGGACTATTCAGACTCTAGAAGATATGTTACGCACTTGTGTATTGGATCTCGGAGGTTCTTGGGAGGATCATCTACACTTGGTAGAGTTTGCTTACAACAACAGCTACCAGGCCAGCATTGAGATGTCACCATTCGAGGCTTTATATGGACGGAGGTGCCGTACACCTTTATTTTGGGATAATGTTGGGGAAAGAGCCTTGTTAGGACCAGAAATGGTCATGGACGCAGCAGAAAAGGTAAAACTTATCAGAGACAGACTACGAGTGGCGCATGACAGACAACGGTATTGGGCAGATAGTCATCGTAGACCCCTAGAATTTTAGGTATTATTTTGATTTGTTGGTTTGATTTGTGATTGTTTTGTTTAGATTGCGTGTTAAGATCGTTGTTCTAGATTGGTGATTTGGTGTTCCTACGGATTTCTTCGACACGGGGCACGATTCATTTTGACAGAGGAGGGAAGCTTAGCCTACGATACATCGGGCCCTTCAGTGTTCTTGCAAGGGTCGGTACAGTGGCGTATAGACTAGACTTGCCGCCTGCTCTAGATGGAGTGCATAACGTGTTCCACGTGTCGCAGCTGAGATGGTCGTGGCAGATCCTAGTCACGTATTAGATCACTCGGAGATCGAAGTTGGACCGACACTCAGCTATCCTGAACAACCGGTGGAGATCTTGGATCGTAGAGAGAAGATATTGCGGAACCAGACTATTCCCTTGGTTCGTGTTGCATGGAGAAATCACTCTCCAGGAGAATCAACTTGGGAGAGAGAGAACAAAATGCGCGAGCGGTATCCATATCTCTTCGAGACTTGAGGTATAATTCATTAATTGATTGCTTGTCCTAGTGATAGTTATTTTAAAATTTTGCGGATAAAATTCTTTAAGGAGGGTAGACTTGTCACCCCCACTTTTTGGATTAAGGGTATTTTCGTCTTTCCGTAATTAATGAGTAAATGATTGCATGATAATTGATTATTCTTAATTTTTGGTGATTTTAATTTGTTGTACCTCACCGTCATTTTGAATTTTGAACCCCACTTGCATTCATTTTTATTAAATTGATTCATAAGTCGAACTTGTACAACCTTTCGTTGTTTAGACACCTTGGTGCAAGAGTACATTGAGGTATCCTTTCCGTTGAACGATATGTATATAAACCCAAATTCTTCTTTAGGTGTAAATTCCATAAATTCTTCGGAGTGTGTAATACAACATCAAAATTCCTGAACCATGGCCTCAGACCATCGAACCAATGCATCTTAGCAATTTCTTTATTAAAATTTCAACCATTGTAATACCCATGAGAAAGCCCAATTCCAGGAAGGCCTTGACCAGACCTAATTCTAGGTCAACCCAAAGTCTACTATGATCATATATATACACATAAGTATAGCTTCCTTATTCTTTTCAACCAAAACCTAATACACCCCCAACCGACCATCTCAAACCCCCCCGACTTTACTGTTCCTCATCGGACATCCCCGAGCGCCGGACACCCGCTGCCCCCGAGCGCTGAGCGCTGAGCGCCGAGCGCTGAACGCCGAGCCCCGAGCCCGAGCGCTGCCGACCGAGAAGTTCCCACGGAGACCGACGCAGCCAACCGAGAATTTCTCGCGGAGACCGACGCTGTCGACCGAGAGTTCCCACGCGGACTGACTGCTCAATGACCGGAGTTCGACGACCGACCCTGCACATCGACCAGCCTTCCCAGTTCGTAACCATCGCCTCGTAATCGTCGTCGTGCCGAGCGCAGGTTAGCTCCTGTCTATGTTTCCATCATTTCCTGCGATGATATACAAGAAACTAGGGACGTATGTATATACGTATTTGCATACGTATTGGTATATTGGTGTATATATAATGTTTCCAACTAATATCTATATACTTGCGTATAAGTAATGTGTAGGTATTCCCTAGTATATCAATACGTGTATTATAATCATAATTAATGTAGGTTAATATATATGCCTACGAACCGTATAATGCTCAATTAGGTTAATACACTTATACATATCTATTATAAATGTAATAAATTAGTATGATGAGAGATTAGTTCATATTAAGTCCTATGTATCACATATCCAAGATGTCTTGATTGTGACCACGGATACCCCGTAGCTACATCTACCTGTGACCATGTAGCATGATAGTAGACTGCCATATATACATTGACGTACTGGCAAGACCGTACCATCGACTGTCTGTTATGCATAGCTATTACAGACGCGACCCCTAGTATGATCTTTGATCATTCTGTTGATCGTGTATTAGTGTGATGTCTGATGCAGTATTGTGTTTATGATATATTTATAGGACTGTTGGATCACTCAGACGGTACCTTGGAACCCGGACTTTGGTATTGCCAGCTAAGGACCACAGGCGAGTATATTCTCTGACAGTTTCTATTATGTTGATTATCTCTATAATTTTTGTTGTATGGCGTACATGACTCTGACACTGTTCTTTACACGAGTTAGCATCATTGAGACCTGTCACGAGGAGTCGTGATTGGAATCCATCGTGCTAGCTGGGGAGAAACGGGGAAGTATTAGTAGTTTATGTGATCATACCCAACTTACATGCAGCATTAGCTCACCCACATTTTACGTCGGTGCAGCCTTACCCTTACATGCCTCATCGCTGTTACATTCCGGTTAGCCTGACCTGTTGGGGATGATCGCTAATCCATGTAATGAGTCATATAAACCCAAGCCGATCACATGATATACTGATATTTCACACACTTAGTTAGATGATTCTTGACATGTATCTTGATAGATTGATCTTGTATTTCCACATGTTCTAGTTGTTGTTCTTACATACACTTACATACCTGTTCTTCGTACTTGCGTATACTTGTAGTTCTATTTCTTGTCAGATGCATATTGATGATGATGTTCCAGTATTATTCCATCATTTCTTATTTCAGTATCTTATTTCTAGTTATTTATATCTGTCTTGTATTTCTTTACACTGTGTTATAGTTTTTGTCAATATATGTGGAACTGCTGTTAGAGGTGTATTTTCGTTCCAATCCTGACTGGATATTTTTTCCAGAGAACCTTGAGGATTTCTGTACTACGCACTACGGACCAGGTATAGAAGCAGACTATGCACCAGAGATCCTAGAAGAGACTATGCTTCTAGATGAGACTTTGCCTACAGCTATTTAGATAGTATTTAGTTATGCTTGAGACTTATGAAGGATATTGCAGTTTATGTTTAGACTTATATTAAGTTTAATTGGAGACTTGTGTTGGACAGTTAGACTGTGAGTATCTTTATGTTTGAGACATGGTGTTTAACTATGTCATTTCCTTTTATCTTTTATCGTGCCTTATAGTGGTGGTGATTTAGTTATATTATGAGATTATGGAGATGTATATTATTAACAGGTGTTTAGTTATATAGTATTACTGTGACCTAGACAGCGTTCTACTGCCAATACTGCGGCATAGGCTGGACATACCCACGCTCTCGTGCCCCTATACCGGGTGCGGGTCGTGACAATAGATAAGGGACGCTAGGGTTCATTAGGTATTCTAATTTAATAATGTGTCAATACTCTAGTCGTATTCTTAATAGGTGTGTTACCCTAATTATCATCTACAACAAGGATTTCTATATTCTAGAAGAATGCCATACTCAAGGAACTATTAAGGAAACATAGGAATCAAGTAGGATGCAATTATTTAGATAGAACAGATTGAAAGGAATGAGTCATAGTCAATTGTGGATGAGATCCTATACTCTATTCCTAGGTGCAGGCTTGCTCGGTACAGTATCGTAACCGAGACAATATGCTCTCGACCTGCATGGGCCACCATTAAAAATATGTCACGCCCAGTCCCAAAAATACGTAGGACTAGGACACGTAAGCATGCCAGCCGCATGGATATGGCAACTCCAATATATGGAAACCAAATCCATACGTACGCTGTAATATGAATATCAAATCCACAAGTGGTATAAATCTATCACAAGTCACAGGGTACAATCTAAATCTCATCCACAGAAAATTGAATATAAATAAATAACCAATATCTATGAAACTTGATCTCAATAAGAAGTATCTAAGGATGATAGTTGGATAGAAACAAATCCACAACTAACTCGAATATAAGAGCAAATACAATATAAGGACAACACAACAAATACCATATAAGTATACCAGCTAGCAAACCACGGGCTCGAAGAGAAGACATCCCCGAAATATATGTAACCATCCGAAACGGCGCTCCTACGAATACTCAAGAACAGCTACACCTGGAAGGGGCCAGGACCTCAGAGGGACATAACAAGATACGTAAAACACATGCCAATAAAGTACTAAAATAAATATCCAATAGTCGCCTAACCGTCTAAGTGAATGCAGTTAAGAATAACTTTCCCCACAAGTGAGCTATCTGGCTGAAAACTGGGATTTGACATGGTTCTCTTTTGGAGATCCAGGGGATTACAAAGGCACGTCGTCTTTCAAATGCCGGAGGCCCGCCTGATAATAATATAATATATAGTAGTCATCACCACCCGTATCTCCGGCGGAGAATCCGGGCGCACAGAAGAAAAGTGCAAAGGAGCTCAAATGCGGTACTTGTTATTCTTCTCACCCCATGCTCTAAGTATGTCACATTCATGACACGATAATACCTCTAATAACTGCCAGGTCTACTAGCATACAAAGTTTCTACGGCAGTTATCCCTAACGTACGGCCCATACGTACAGGAGGCCAGATCTGTCACGCAGTCCGTGATCTATATGAGACTCACACTCACGTAACAACTGTGTCACGCCAATGAACCTAATAATGCTACATGATAATGGGGCAGTCTCATAAACAAGGTCAATGCAAATACATAAATAAAAATATACCGCAACGACACCGTCGCGCATTTTATATAACAGTTAAAATATATGAACTAAAGACAGAAAATAAAGATGCATGCAACATATGGAATATAAATAATAGTACAATGACAAGTTATACTTGTCTGCTCTGAAAAAACATGAAGTCACAACTCAAGGTATCATCCGATCTACCCATCACATAAATTAAACAAGTTAGGTTACAAAAGTGGGTGAATAGGTTCCTCCATTTTAATTAGATTTTAATTCTGAATAAATAACCTAAAATAGTATTTTAATCTTTTTATAATCTGATTTTATTGTTAAACCCTAATTTTGGTCCAAAGAAAGTCAACTTTACGGATTTGTAATCCATGGTACGCAAATTGAGGCAATCCGTTGACCAAAAAGTCAACCAACTCAAATCATGGATTTGTGTGTGGAATCCTATTGATTTTAACGCTACATGAACGCTAAAATTGATAATTTCATAAAATCATAAGTCGGTAAAGAGTTATGGCCACAAGGGCGCACAGATGACAGTTTTCGGTGGTTTCCTATTTACGTTTACGTTGCACAAATTTTACAGTAGAATAAAATTATATTTTAAATTTTGGAAAAATACTTTTCTGGAATTTTATCATATCAGCTTTCCAAAACTTCAAACGGTTCATAATTCCGAGTTTGGGATCTCCCAAAATCTCAAAAATACGAAAATGTATCTGATTTCGAACAGCTGGCACTTTCGGAATATTCTGGAAAAATAGGTTCTGAAATTATTGAAATAATTTATATATTCAGAAAATTAACCTTGATATGATTCTAACAAAAAAAACTGGAGCACGTTTGGAATCCGGAGCTAGGAGATATCGTCTTTTTAAGTCGTCATAACTATTAGAAAATGAGGCTGAATTTATGACGAATTTTGACTATTTTTGGACCAAAAAGAGAGGAGTTTGGGTATAAAAAATATGAAAGATGAGTTTATTTCATAAGTCTAATAGGTATTTATAATGGTGAAGATTGTTTAATTGAATAAGACTAGGATTGGCTAATTTGGATATGATTATGATCAGTTTAAATAAGGATAGGATATGCATGAAGTTATTTTCCTAGTAGGCTCAGGATTTGAATTAATTTAAAATAGAGTTTGAGTTCATCTCAATAATTTATAATCTTAAATAGAATTAAAGATAATACAAATAATTTATATATAATCTTATTAATATCTATTAACACTAAATTAGCTCTATCTAATATTAAGACTTTATATATCCAAATAAATCCTCAATAATTCCAAAAATCCAATAATTACTTAAAATTCTAAATAAATTACAGAAAAATATATTTAAATATTTTAATTCTAAAATAAATGTTTGATAGTAACAACATTCAAGTATGGTCTCATAGTAAATCATGGAAGTCCTAAAAATTTATGTTTCCTAAGTTTTAATTACCAAAAATTCTAGAAAATCTCCAAAATCTAAAATAACCTAAAATAATTCTAAATAAATATTTATATAAGTAAATATATCAAAAAATTTATTTTCTAATTAACTAAGAGAATACTCTAAAGAAATTCAATATCTATAATAAATATAATAATATAAAATACACACAAAATACCTATTTTAGGTGAGGGGGTTTACAGCGGGAAGCTGCTGCTTGGGTTAAGCGGGTCTAGGGTATTGGGTTTTAAGGATAGTGGCTTAGGGTTTGATTAGTTAAGGGCTTTAGGGATTGTTTAGAGTTTTGTTATTTATTTCTTTTTCTGTTTCTTTCTTTTGTTTTTATTTGTTTTTATTCCTATTATTATTATTTACTACTACTATTTGTTTATACATTTACATATGGTATCAAAATTCAGAAAAATTTATTTGTACAATCTAAAAATAATCTATCATCATTTTATAAATATATCCTACATAAAATAAAATAAGATAAAATAATAGTTTTGCTCCATAAATTTTTAGATGAATATTTACCTAGTAATTAAAATTTAATAAATTCTATTTTCTAATAAGCTAAGAGATACTATAAATAAATTTCAATGCTTAATTAAATAAATATTATATTTTAAAATTAGGAGGTTTTACACATGGGACGTTGGATTTCATACTTTTCAAGATTGGGATATTAACACCTTCGATTTACTTATATAGATTCGCAACTATTTTCAAAATTTGGGTCTTTTGAAACAGTTTGAAAACTTATATCATTTTTGAAAACAATATTTGAAGAAGCCAAGGACGTAAAACCGTGCTCTGATACCACCTGTCACGCCCCGGTCCCGTAAGGGCCGGTCATCCTAGCTTGGTCCATACAAAACCGATCGTACTCGCTTGGGCGCGATGTTGTGCAAGCCTAAGTTGCGCTTGTACTAGGCATAGTACCTGCACAAGACATAAGTTAGACAAAAATATACATATTTAGGCACAGAATAAAAATACAGAGAACCAAAGTTGAACACATTTGATAGGAACACAAAATACTTCTTTATTGAATACTTGAAGATTGGATTACAAAGTTCTTGCTTGGCTGAGTTACAAAATATGCCATATATGGCTACATCCCTTTTGAAACCCAACACAAGCCACAATGCCCATACATTATGTCCTTGTAGTATGACCAAAAAATAAAACATCAAGTAGAAGAAGAGCTTGGACACATGAGAGGAAAGCTAAGGAAGCAGCACGGAGCACAGTTCCGCTGGATGGATGCGCTACCACTGGTTCAAAATGCTCGCCAAGATCTCGCTACTAGAACCTAGAGATTTGCCCACAAACGTGGGTCAGTACTACAATATATACTGGTGAGCGACCGTGGCCAAACTCACCTAGAAATCAACACTAAGTAAACATGTGAAGCTAGCATTACTAGGTGATCTTTCTAGTTGTCTAGTTTCTTTTTAACAATTTATGTAAAGAAACATAAACGATAATTGAACCAAGTATATGATAATTTATTACCCCGGCCGAACAATTATCCCTGCAGCAGACACACAAGTTAGCAATAATTTGCATATATAAATCTAACTTATGCATCAATCTTGGTATCAAATAATAGGTACGCAAGAAGGAAAACCTAGCATGCGACCTAACTATATGATGGTCAAAGAGTTGCCCCACTGATGGATAACAACACCCCCCTAGATCCCGTCGGACCGGAACATCAGGGTGCTCTCACAATCTCCTCCGGACCGATGGATTCCCAGTGCCCCAAGAATCGTTCGGGAGACTATTTACCTTGTGCACAAGTTGTCCGAGACCAATACATGACAAGAAACATCTATCAGATAAAAACTATTAGGATGCACTAAACATGAACAAGCATATCACTATCTATAAGACACACCCCCTAGATCCCGTAGGACCAGAACATCAGGGCGGACTACTAGTCTCTTTTCTTTCAATATTTTACACGGGACACAATCACTATCCATAAAAGGTTTAATACACGATTTAGTGGCACAACAAGTAAGTAAGAGTCAAGCATTAACTGAAGTAAAGCTGTAACTATATATACATTTTTGTATGCAGTTTATTTCTTTTAGCATTTTTTGTAGTGAATTAACATAGAAATAAGGAGCATGCAAATTAGTAGATTAGCGATCGTTTTATTAGACGTACAGACTAAAGGATTCATCGAAGGGCCTAAGCCACTCACCTATTGAATCGAACGAGAGAATGTGGAAGCCTTATACAACGGCCACTCCTTGCTATATTTTATATTATTATATTTATTATAGATTATTTAAAATATTAAATTTCTTTAGAGTATTCTCTTAGTTAATTAGAAAATAAATTTCTTAGTATATTTACTTATATAAATATTTATTTCGAATTATTTTTAGGCTATTTGAGATTTTTGAAGATTTTTCTAGAATTTCTAGGTAATTAAAACATAGGGAACGCAAACTTCTAGGGCTTTCATGATTTACTATGAGACCAAACTTGCATATTATTCCTACCAAATATTTATTTTAGGTTAAAATATTTAATTATATTTTTCTATAATTTACTTAGAATTTTAAGAAATTTATTTAGATTTTTGAAATTATTTAGGATTTATTTGGATATATATATAGTCTTAATATTAGATAGATACTAATTTAGTGTTAATAGATATTAATAAGATTATATATAAATTATTTGTTTTATTTTTAATTTTATTTAAGATTATAAATTATTGAGATAAACTCAAACTCTATTTTAAATTAATTCAAATCAGGAGCCTACTCGGAAAGCAACTTCATGAATATCCTATCCTTATTTAAACTGATCCTAATCCTATCAAAATTAGAAAATCCTAGTCATATTCAATTAAGTAGTCTTCACAATTATAAATACCTATTAGACTTATGAAATAAACTATCTTTCATAATTTTCTTCCCCAAACTCCTCTCTTTTTCGTACAAAAACAGTCGAAATTTGTCATAAATTCAGCCTCATTTTTTAGTAGTTATGACGACTTAAAAAGACCATATCTCCTAGCTACGGACTCCAAACGTGCTCTAATTTTTTTTGTTAGAACTATATCAAGGTTAGTTTTCTGAATATATAAATATTTTAATAATTTATGAACCTATTTTTTAGAAAATTCGAAAAGTGCCAGCGGTCCGAAATCAGACGCGTTTTCTTATTTTCGAGATTTCAGGAGATCCCGAATTCGGAATTATGAACTGTAAAACCCCTAATTTTAAAAATCGTATTAATTATTTAATTAATTATTTAATTTATTTGTATTATTTATTAGTTAATTAGAAGATATATAATTTATTGAATTTTTATTTCTAAGTAAATATGCATTTAGAGATTTATGGAGCAATTATTATTTTACCTTAATTTATTTCTTGTAGGAGACTTTGTGGACCGTTGATAGATTAATTGTATGCACTAATATAATTTTCTGGAATTTTATGTATAAATATATGTGTATATATATATATATATATATTTATATATATACTAGTAATTTATTTAAAGAATAAAAGAAATAAAATAATAGAAAACAAAAAGGAATAAAAGAAAAGAAAGAAAAAGAAATGAAAATAAAACTAACCTAAATCCTAACCCACAGTACCTAACACCCAAAGACCCTAAACCCTACCCGCTAGAGGATTCACAGCAGCTGCTAACCACGCGCGAAAGTTCCCCCCCGCTTCCTATATATATATATATATATATATATATATATATATTATAAAACCCTAACCCTAACCCTTTACCATCTCCACGTCGACCCTGAGTGCCGTCGTCGACCGGAGAGCCACCGTCGCCGTTCGCCGGAGCCACCGTGCAACACCGTAAACCGCCGTCTGCGTCAACACCCGCGCGCACCGCGACAGCAGATTCACAGCAGCGAAGCCCTGTTCACGCAATGATTCCCGTTCCATCGCTCGACCAAATTCGACCCCGTCTTCACCGGTATGTTCACGACCTATCCCCCTTCCTGGCACGACCCGCACCAGAAAAATCGAGCATGAGTCGTGGGTACGTCCAGCCTACGCCACAGAATCGGCGGTAGAACGCTGTAAAGGTTTATTCTAGGTCATAATCTATCTCAGAAAAACCTGTCAATATCCTCTCCAAAAGGAGGGTAACCACGCAATGTATATATGAATTCTCAATCACAATAACTAGGGGAAGAGTAAAGCACCATATGATATCACAAAGAAACAAAAAAATAAAGAGCAAGACAATATCAAAATACAGTCCAAGACTATAGTCTACAATATCTCACAACAGCAAAATAATAATTATAATACTGTCATCCAAAATAATCAACTGGGAACAACCCAGGAAAACCCACCTAGCTAACTAGGGCGCTAACGGCGTCTCCTCGCTGGGCCCCTCCTCAGTCTCGGGGTCGTAACACTCCTCGATGCCCGGCCCGTAGAATGTCAGGCAATAATCCTCATGATCCTCTGGAAAAAAATATGCCCAGTCAGGACAGGAGTGAAGTACATAACTCTGAAAGCAACTTCAAATGCATGGTAAGGTGTATATGACGAGCAATAGAAAAATATACAAGATGCATAGGAAATAAATACATGCTGGAGCAGAATAAGTAGCTACAATGTAAACTGAAGAACAATACAAGTAGAGAAGTAACTGCAGGTGAGAAAACATGAATACTAGCTAAGTACCTTGAGCACAAGTCCGTTATGTGATCGGCTTAGGTTGCACATGAATAAACTACGATAACTCCGTTATGCGTGTGTTGTATAACCGACATACACATGAATACTGTTTGGCTTTGATCACATAACCAACTCCTACTCCCCTCCCCCACTAATACTCTTGGATCCAACCACGACACGCTATGTACATGATAAGTAACTCGCACACACAAAGGCGAGAGCACAAGAAGCACATGATAGCACATGAGAATCAATACCCGAAGCACATGATGAAATACACGTGATAGGGTACCCGCTGAACACGGTAAGGGGGATAGCATCTCATGACGGGATCCACTAGTACCAGCTCGTGTAACAATGTGTCAAAATCAAGTATTATAGTTCTAGAACAGGTGATATAAACGCTATCATGAAATAGAAACTATCAGAGATAGGTACTCGCATGATATCCTGAGCAACTGATGAGGATCGAGATCCGGACCGGTGTTGCAAGAACCTATTGTGAAAAGCAGAATTAAACAGGGTTCTAAGGATTTAAACTGATATAAAATAATTAAAAATAGGCTTCTAGGGATATTCTAGGTCGAACGGGTCAAACTGGTAAAATTTGGGTCAAAAAGTTAACCCGGGTCCAAAAAATCAACTCTAGGTCAAAACTAGGTCAAATATTGACTTTTACGGTCAACGAGGACAATTATGGTCAAAGCTAGGTCAAACTAGGGTGCCCCTGAAATTCTAGGTCAAAACTAGCACATTAAGCTAGTAAACTCTCAAACTTGCCTCCTCGAGATACCGGGATACCCTTGGTATCCGATACCTCGATCTAGGCCACGCACCCCGCCTAAACCCGCTAAACCTATGCTAGCACTTGTAAATATATATACATATACATAAAAACCTATCTCTAAACTCAAACCTAGGCAATTGCTCAAAAACTCCGCTCGAAACTCAATACCTTGGATATCTCAAGGTATTGAGATACCTTGATATCTCAAGGTATTGAGATATCGCCCAATACCCCTATAACTAATTATCTAGTTAGCTATTTAAGTATGTAGATATATATATATCTAGATATAATCTAGGCTAAAATATATATATATATATATATATATATATATATATATATATATATATATATATATATATATATATATATATATATATATATATATCATATACATACACATACCTACGTATCTATATATATACCTATTCACACATACACACATATACCCATATTTATACCCAAACTCATAAATATATATATTTATATCTAGATACCTAAACTATCTATCTAGCTATAGGTATATACATCTATACACATAGATATACATATCTAACTATCCCTCTATCTATCTATCTATCTATCTATCTATCTATCTATCTATCTATATATATATATATATATATATATATATATATATATATATCAATATATCTATCTACCTATTAATCTATCTATCTATTAATCCATCTATCCATCAATTTATCTATTAATCTATCTAACTATCTATCTATCTATCTATCTATCTAGTTATCTATCTATCTATCTATCTATCTATCTATCTATCTATCTATCTATCTATCTATCTATCTATCTATTATATATATCACTCTCTCTCCCTCGCTAATGGCTACCTCGTTGCTGCTGCTTACCCTGCTGCTAAATATACACAAGCATATGTATATAAATACACACACACACTAATAGATATATAAATACACACACATACACACACACACACACACACACACACACACATACACATATATATATATATATACATAACTATATATATATAAACACTCAATAACACAACACAACACACAATAACGCACACAACGCCCACCAACGCGCGCCCAACGACCCACACGCACGCGAATAGATAAATATATATAAAATATAATCCGAGAATTCTAGCACATACTCCCCGAAGCTAACCCAACGTGCGCACAAGCCCGAAACTAGGAAACCAAGTCGAAATGGCCGTTCGGTCATTTCGACGAACACGCGGTGTACGGTTCGGAAAACCTTCTGAAACGCATACCAAAACAACTCAGAATTGGCCCAAAATTTACCCACGGGTTCTAAACGATGTCTAGATCCTAGAAAAATGCTACCCCATCGATTCTAGGCCCATGGCAAAAATACGCACGCACTTAGAACCGACGATGACGAAAACCCCGAAAATGCCCGAAATGCCCGTTTCTCCGTGACACGACTTCACGTGTCCGAACGGAGACACGCACTCACCCTCAAGACACCCGACAACATCTACCTAGGTTCATCTAACTTAGGGCATCACCCAAAATTGGGCCAATTTTGGATTCCATCCGAAATTGACACAAAACCTAGTGTCAAAGTCTCCAAACACAACCAAACTTGCTCCAACTTCCTCCCACGGGTAGTCTTAGGATCTAGGAAGGTTCTAACCCACTAATTACACTACATAAGAGCAATTGGTAAGAGAAAAGTTAGGGTTTACCTCTTGGGAGTTGGAATCCCAAGGCCAAAGTCTCCAATCCACTTAAAATCACCTCCCTCAAGCTCCGAGCCTCCAAATCTAGCATCCATACTAAGTCTAGGCTCTAAACACCTAGGTTAGGGAAAAATATAGGGTTATGGTTTACATCCATGGAGAATAGAAGAAGAAATGAGAGAAATAGAGCATTTACTTGAAGTGGGAAGAAGAATAGAAGAAGAAAGAGTGGAAAGGAAGAAGAAGAAGAAGTGAAGATGAAGAGTGGGGGCTGTGTGCTGCTGGTTTTGGTTGGGTCTGGGGCTGTGGGAACCGGCCACAAGCAAGAAATAAGGTTTCCTTAATGTCCAAATGACCAAAATGCCCTCCCCTAACTTGGGTTTGGATTTCGGGTTCCAAAAGCACTCAAACAAACTCCTAATCTCTCCAACTAACCCACTAAAAATATAATAAATATTCTAGACCCAATAATAGGTCTCAATGCCCAGGCTCTCTAGATCTGCCAGAAGATAACTATCTGTAGTCAGGCACATAACTACCGGATACCTGCTCAACGCATCCGCAACTACGTTCGCCTTCCCTGGATGATACTGCAACAATATGTCAAAGTCTTTCATCAACTCCAACTATCTCCTCTGCCTCATATTCAGCTCTTTTTGGGTAAACACATATTTCAAGCTCTTGTGGTCTGTGACGATCTCCACACGCTCTTCGTATAAATAGTGTTTCCATAACTTCAGAGCAAAGATGACTGCTGCCAACTCCAAATCGTGGGTAGGGTAGTTCTTCTCATGAGGACGTAATTACCTGGAAGCATAGGCAATCACCCTTCCATTCTGCTGCAACACACAACCCAGTCCCTCCCGTGATGCATCACTATAGATAGTGAATCCTCTAGAACCTGATGGCAACGTGAACACTGGAGCTGTCGTCAACCTCCTCTTCAGCTCATCAAAGGCGATCTGGCACTCCTCTGACCAAACAAACTCTACGTCCTTCTGGGTCAGCCTGGACAACGGCTCTGGAATCCGGGAAAAATCCTGAACAAATCTCCTGTAGTAACCTGCCAGCCCCAGGAAACTCCTGACCTCGGCTACTGAACTCGGAGCACTCCATGCCTCAACTGCCATGATCTTTCTCGGATCCACCGAGATCCTCTCTCCAGTCACCACATGACCAAGGAATTCAACCTTGTCAAGGAAGAACTCACACTTTGAAAGCTTTCCATAAAGCTTCTCCTTCCTGAGAGTCTCCAGCACTATCCTCAGATGCTCCTCGTGCTCCTCTGGGGTCTTCGAATACACCAAGATATCATCTATAAACACCACCACAAACCTGTCCAGATACTGATGGAATACCTTGTTCATCAGATTCATGAACACTGCCGGGGCATTAGTCAACACAAACGGCATCACCTACTCATACTGTCTATACCTGGTCCGAAAAGCTGTCTTCGGAATATCCTCCTTCCTGAACTTCACCTGGTGGTAGCCTGTCCTCAGATCAATCCTGGAAAACACCCTCGCTCCGCTCAACTGGTCAAAGAGATCATCAATACGCGACAACGGATACTTGTTCTTGATTGTGAGGTTGTTCAGAGCCCTGTAGTCGATACACATCCGTATCGACCCATCCTTCTTCGGCACAAAAAGTACCGGAGCACCCCACGGAGAAGAACTAGATCTGATAAATCCCTTGTCCTGAAGCTCATCCACATGCTTCTTCAACTCTATCAGCTCATTGTTGCTGACTCTATAGACGTGCTGGGATATCGGCTCTGCACCTGGCACCAAGTCTATAGAGAACTCTATATCTCTGTCCGGAGGTAACCCTGGCAACTCCTCCAGAAAGACATCCATGTACTCCTCTATCAGTGGATGTAGCAACCTCGGCTCTACCACCAGGGCTCCACAGAAGACTCCCTCGCTCTGCTCCGCTGCTCCTCTGGCAAACTGAAACTCTGGCTTACCCGGCGGACTAAACAACACTCTGTCTCCACGATAATCTATACTAGCACAATGTGTACTCAACCAATCCATCCAGAGTACAATGTCATAGCTCGGAAGTGGCATTACGAGTAGGCACACACTCAACTCCCGGCCTCCCAAGGTAACTCTACGGTCTCTGTAGACATCACTGACTAGGATGATGCCACCCCCGGTCGTGATCTTACAGAGTCTAGCTAAAGGTTCAGCAACAAGATGGTGTCTAACAGCAAAAGATACAGACACAAAGCTATAGGAAGTCCCGGAATCAAATAAAGCAAGTGCTGGAATGGAATCAAGAAGAACAGAACCTGAGATCACATCACCAACGGGCTCGGCCTCGTCTACGGTCAGGGCAAAAGCTCGCCCTTGCTGTCCTCCTCGGTGCTGCTGCTGGTGCTAAGCAAACCTCTGCTGCTGAGTCGGCAAATGCTGTCCTCTCTGCTGTGCTGCAGGTGCTCTGGCTGGTCCCCTATGAACGGCTCTTCCGTCCTAAGCTGTACGAGCAAGTGCTGAAGGGCAATCCTTCAGCTGGTGATCTGTTGTGCCACATAACAAACATCTGCCCAGATTCTTTCAGCAAATGTCCCATCCGTGCCCTGGCTTTCTACAGAAAGGGCAAATGATGGGCTGCCTCAGGCCATGCTGCTGTCCCTGCCTCTGCTGCTGGGGCGCCTGCTGGAAGGGCACACGACCCTGACCCTGGTGCTGCTGAGTCTGCTGGAACGGCCTCTTGGCTGGGCCTGCACTGCTGCCTGCTCCGAAAGCATCTCTGCTCCTCTTGGTCTTCAGCTCCAGGTCGTCCTCACCCCTCTAAGCGTCGCTCATAATCTTTTCGAAGGTTGCCTCGCGGTCACTCCTAGTCAAGGACTTGACCGCCATGACCAAACCCTTACGAAACTTCCGCGCCTTCGCTGCCTCAGTCAAATCCTCAACAAATCTGCCCAAATGGCAGAACTCTGTTGCATACTCGTCCACTAGCATGGTCCCCTCGACGAGCGCCTCAAACTAGCTCTCCAAAGCACTGAGAGCCACATCCGGGAAGAACTTCTCCTTGAAAAGCTTCTTGATAGCCTCTCAAGTCAGTCTCGGTACTGCTATCCGCGTATCTGTACGGTACCAAGTAAGGGCAAGGTCGAACATCTGGCTGCCCGCTGCCTCGATCTGCATGCTGGCTGGGATCAACGCCAGCCTGAAGATGCCCTCGATGTGCTCGATCCAGTCGTCCGCGTACAGGATCCCTTCTGTACCCCGGAACTCCTTGGGCCGCATCCTCTGAAAGTCGATAATAGTACCCGGCCTCGGATACTGAGCCTGCTCTGCCTGTGGCTGGATCTGAGCCACTCTGTCCACCGCTGTCATAGCCACCTGATGAGCATTCTCAATGCCCATCCTCATAACATCTGCCTGGCGGTGCTGCGCGTCCATCATCTCTCGGAAGAACGCGAACAACTGCGTGGCATCATCTGGTGCAGGCGGTGGTAGAGGAGGTACCACCGAAACAACTGGTGTAGCTCTCGGATCGATAGGAGTAAGAGAATCTCCGAGAGAAACGGGTGCTCCCTCGACCGCAGGAGTGGCGAGTGGAGCGGTAGTGGCTGCCTGAAGTCGAACAGGACGAGAGGTGGCAGACCTCTCGGTGGCAGCTGCTGGACCGGTGCGCTGAGACCGTGTCTTCGGAGGTATCCTGAACACAGATCAAAGAAGTCAATGCAGTGCAAGAAACGATATCATCAAAGAAGGAAAGTAATATTGCAAAAGAAAACAATTTCAGGAAAATTAAGATAGCAAAAGGAATCTGGAAGGGTCCTAGTTGTGATTGAGAACACTCTCTCTCAGCCTATATCCTATTGCAGGTAAACCTAAAAACTAGACCTGCAAACTATGACCTGCATGGGCCACCACCAAAAATGTGTCACGACCCGCACCCAAAAAATCGGGCATGAGTCGTGGGTACGTCCAGCCTACGCCGCAGAATCGGCGGTAGAACGCTGTAAAAGTTCATTTTAGGTCATAATCTATCTCACAAAAACCTGTTAATATCCTCTCCAAAAGGAGGGCAACCACGCAATATATATATGAACTCTCAATCACCATAACTAGGGGAAGAGTAAAGCACGATATGATATCACAAAGAAACAAAGAAACAAAGTGCAAGACAATATCCAAAATAAAGTCCAAGACTATAGTCTACAGCATCTCACAGCAGCAAAATAATAATTACAATACAGTCATCCAAAATAATCAACTGGGAACAACCCAGAAAAACCTACCTAACTAACTAGGGCGCTAACGGCGTCTCCTCGTCAGGCTCCTCCTCAGCCTCGGGGTCGCAACACTCCTCGACGCCCGGTCCGTAGAATGACGGGCAATAATCCTCAGGATCCTCTGAAAAAATAAGCCCAACTGGAGCGAAGTACATAACTCTGAAAGCAACTCCAAATGCATGGTAAGGTGTATATGACGAGCAATAGAAAAGTATACAAGATGCACAGGAAATAAATACATGCTGGAGCAGAATAAGTAGCTGCAATATAAATTGAAGAACAATACAAGTAGAGAAGTAACTACAGGTGAAAAAACATGAATACTAGCTAAGTGCCTTAAGCACAAGTCCGTTATGTGATCGACTTAGGTTGCACATGAATAAACTATGATAACTCCATTATACGTGAGTTGCATAACCGACATACACATGAATACTGTTTGGCTTTGATCACATAACCAACTCCTACTCCCCTCCCCCACTAATACTCTTGGATCCAACCACGATACGCTACGTACATGATAAGTAGCTCGCACACACGAGGTGAGAGCACAAGAAGCACATGATAGCACATAAGAATTAATACTCGAAGCACATGATGAAATATACGTGATAGGGTACCCGCTGATCACAGTAAGGGGGATAGCATCTCATGACGGGATCCACTAGTATCAGCTCGTGTAACAGTGTGTCAGAATCAAGTATTACAGTTCTAGAACAGGTAATATAAATGCTATCATGAAATGGAAACTATCAGAGGTAGGTACTCGCCTGATGTCCTGAGCAACTGATGAGGATCGAGATCCGGACCGGTGTCGCAAGAACCTATTATGAAAAGCAGAATTAAACAGGGTTCTAAGGATTTAAACTGATATAAAATAATTAAAAATAGGCTTCTAGGGATATTCTAGGTCGAACGGGTCACCCGGTGAAATTTGGGTCAAAAAGTCAACCTGGGGTCCAAAAAGTCAACTCTAGGTCAAAATTAGGTCAAACGTTGACTTTTACGGTCAACGAGGACAATTATGGTCAAAGCTAGGTCAAACTAGAGTGCCCCTGAAATTCTCGGTCAAAACTAGCTCATTAAGCTAGTAAACTCTCAAACTCGCCTCCTCGAGTTACCGGGATACCCTCGGTATCCGATACCTCGATCTAGGCCACGCACCCCGCCTAAACTCGCTAAAATCTATGCTAGCACGCGTAAATATATATACATATATATAAAAACCTATCTCTAAACTCAAACCTAGACAATTGCTCAAAAATCCCGCTCGAAACTCAATACCTTGGATATCTCAAGGTATTGAGATACCTTGATATCTCAAGGTATTGAGATATCGCCCAATACCCCTCTAACTAATTATCTAGTTAGCTATTTAAGTATGTAGATATATATATCTAGCTATAATCTAGGCTAAAATATATATATATATATATATATATATATATATATATATATATATATATATATATATATATATCTATCTATCATATACATACACATACCTACGTATCTATATATATACCTATTCACACATACACACATATACCCATATATATACCCAAACTCATAAATATATATATATATATATATATATATATATATATATATATATATCAAGATACCTAAACTATCTATCTAGCTATAGGTATATATATCTATACACATAGATATACATATCTAACTATCCCTCTATCTATCTATCTATCTATCTATCTAGTTATATATATATATATATATATATCAATATATCTATCTACCTATTAATCTATCTATCTATTAATCCATCTATCCATCAATCAATCTATTAATCTATCTGACTATCTATCTATAACTATGTATCTATCTAGTTATCTATCTATCTACCTATCTATCTATCTATCTATCTATCTATCTATCTATCTATCTATTATATATATCACTCTCCCTCGCTAATAGCTACCTCGTTGCTGCTGCGAATGCTGCGGCTGCTTACCCTGCTGCTGCTGCTGTGCACTGCACAGCAGCTGCTGCGCGCTGCTACGGGGACCTCGCTGCGATGCGCATTACCACACGCACACACATACACACACACAAACACACACACACACACACACACACACACACATATATATATATATATATATATATATATATATATATATATATATATATATCAACATACATATATATATATATATACACACAACTCTATATATATATATATATATACACACACACAAACTTATATACTTACACACACATTAACATATAAACACACAAGCACACACACACTTATACACACACACACACACACACACACACACACACACACATATATATATATATATATATATATATATATATATATATATATATATATATATATATAAACACTTATCTATATATATACACACACAAACCCTTATATATATATCTACACACACATATATATATACATATACACACACACACTTAAACATATATATATATATATACACACACTCACATAGATATATATACACAAGCATATGTATATAAATACACACACACTAATAGATATACAAACACATATACATATATATATATATACATAACTATATATATATAAACACTCAACAACACAACACAACACAACACAACACAACACACAACAACGCACACAACGCCCACCAACGCGCGCCCAACGATCCATATGCACGCGAATACATAAATATATATAAAATATAATCCGAGAATTCTAGCACACACTCCCCGAAGCTAACCCAATGCGCGCACAAGCCCGAAACTAGGAAACCAAGTCGAAATGGTCGTTCGGTCATTTCGACGAACACGCGGTATGCGGTTCGGAAAATCTCCTGAAACGCACACCAAACCAACTCAGAATCGGTCCAAAATTTACCCACGGGTTCTAAACGATGTCTAGATCCTAGAAAAATGCTACCCTGTCGATTCTAGGCTCGTGGCAAAAACGCGCACGCACTTAGAACCGACGATGACGAAAATCCCGAAAATGCCCGAAACGCTCGTTTCTCCGCGACACGACTTCACGTGTCTGAACGGAGACATGCACTCACCCTCAAGACACCCTACAACGTCTACCTAGGTCCGTCTAACTTAGGGCATCACCCAAAATTGGGCCAATTTTGGATTCCACCCAAAATTGACATAAAACCTAGTGTCAAAGTCTCCAAACACAACCAAGCTTGCTCCAACTTCCTCCCACGGGTAGCCTTAGGGTCTAGGAAGGTTCTAACCCACTAATTATACTACATAAGAGCAATTAGCAAGAGGAAAGTTAGGGTTTACCTCTTGGGAGTTGGAATTCCAAGGCCAAAGTCTCCAATCCACTTGAAATTACCACCCTCAAGCTCCGAAGCTCCAAATCTAGCCTCTACACTAAGTCTAGGCTTTAAACACCTAGGTTGGGAAAAAATATAGGGTTAGGGTTTACATCCATGGAGAATAAAAGAAGAAAGAAGAGAAATAGAGCACTTACTTGAAGTGGAAAGAAGAAAGAGTGGAGAGGAAGAAGAAGAAGAAGAAGAAGTGAAGATGAAGAGTGGGGTCTGGGGCTGTGGGAATCGGTCACAAGCAAGAAATAAGGTTTTTCTAATGTCCAAATGACCAAAATACCCTCCCCTAACTTGGGTTTGGATTTTGGGTTCCAAAAGCACTCAAACTAACTCCTAATCTCTCCAACTAACCCACTAAAAATATAATAAATATTCTAAACCCAAAAATAGGTCTCACAAGGGTGTGGGTTGGGTCGGACATGGGTCCACTAGGGTTTGACACGGGTCCAGACTAGCCAAACCCTAAAACAATCAAATAAAAAATAATACAATCACTAATTAAATATAAATATAATTAATTATATACAATACACAATTTACCAAATAAAAAATAAAATAAAACCCTATTTTCTAGAATTGGGTAGTGACACTTCCAACTCTGTGTATTAGTTTCCTTCGATCAGTGCGTAACCCTAGGCGAAAACCGAGACCAAGTTGGAGAAAAACGACGACTTTTAATCTCAGAAAAACTGCTGTAACCATCAATATTTACTGACTCGTATCTCCCACCACAGAGATCCAAACATAGATTTTCTTCTTGCTATGTGAAGACCACCTAACCAAGATTATTTTTTGTCAATTATATTATTTTATTTGATGCTGTATGCAGAATTAAACTGAGTTAAAAATCACGAAAAACTTGTTTTCGAAACTTCAAAATTTGTGGTACGGAGCGCGCTTCCCCAAACGGGACCGCCCCGTCGCATACCAATTATACCGAATGGTGCGTATGGTATATTCAGACGTATGAGCTTTTCAGAAAACTGATTTGGATGTGTGTGCGCGTCGGAATCAACCTGTATCCGCAAAAAGTCCCCGTATCACGACTTTTGCAAAATCTCGTACCATTTAATGTACGCTCATCAGAATACAACAAAACTTGCGCTACTGGACTCGTGGTATCACGCTGGTCCTTTGACCCAATTTTTACGCAATTCTGAAACAGTTGACCAAGCTGCCTATTTGCGGGCCCCACGGTTGACTTTTTGGACGACTTTGTGTTCGGCTCACACGAATTCAAAATTGGACATACCATTGAGTTCGTAAAGACATTTAGAATTTGTTTGACCTATAATTTGTCCTATTTAGAGACTTTTATCTCTGGCACATTTTTTGGTGCAAAGTGGGCCACTTGTGGACCCCGCTTTGACCCTAAATTATCGTTTTGCCACTGTATCCAAATTGGACGAAAGTGTAGTGTTTTCTAGCTATCTCGCTGATTTTGAAAATGTTGGTGATATATATTTCAGCATCCGGAGAAGTTTATTCGGAGGCCTTAGTTCCTGATCCTGTGTACCTGATATCTGGACGCTTACTCTATACAAATTGCTTGCCAGGCAAGTATACCTTGCCATTTTACTATAATTTATATTCTTTATATTGCATGCATCTTATTTTGCTTATTTAGTTCATATATTTTTAACTGCTATATAAACTGCGCGTCCAAGGAAACTTGGGTGCAACGACGGTGTCGTCGTATTCTGTTTTTATTATGTATATGCGTGTGACCTAGTTTATGAGACCACCCCATTATCATGAGGCATTCTTATGTTTCATTGGCTATGACACTGTTCTTACATGAGTGTGAGTCACATGTAGGACACAGACTTACGTACTCGGCTGGCCAATGGTATGTATAGGTCGTCGACGGATAGGGATAACTACCGATAGAAACTTTGCATGCTAGTAGACCTGACAGTTATTTAGAGGTATTATCGTGTCATGGATGTGACATCCTTAGAGCATGGGGTGGGGAGAACAAAAAGTAAGGCATTTGGGCTACTTTGTACTTTCCTTTCTTTAACCCGTACGCTCCTCCGGAGCTACGTGGTGGTGATGACCCCTATATATTACTGGCGGCCTCTGCCGTTCAAAAGATGACATGATTTGTAGGTCCCTGATTCTCCGAGAGAGTTACGCCAATCCCATTTATGGCCAGATAGCCCACTTGTTGGAAAGTTGTTCTCAAACTACATTCACATAGATGGTTAGGCACCTATTGGATGTTTATTTACAGTATTTATTGGCATGTTTATATGTATCTTGTTATGTTCCTCTGAGGACCTGGTCCCTTTCCAGATATAGACGGGCATGAGTATCCATAGGAGTACGGACCTGGACCTGACGCTTCATACCCGACTGAGGAGGTCTTACCTTCGGAGTACCTTTGATTCATCGCAGCTGATGGATATTCTAGTTGCTATTTCTTTTATAGACATTTATCTTATATTAGAGTTGATCTTTTCTCTCTTTTAGTAGTTTTAGTATAGTCAAATTGTAGTAGATTTATTTCCATCCGACTATCATACTTTGAGACTTCCTATTTGATATTCAGTTATTTATTACCTATTTATTTATTTGTGTTATGGATGAAATATAGATTGCGTGTGACTTGTTGACAGTATATTACCACTGGTGGATTGGATATTCATGTACAGCATACGTGTGTGCATGGTTTCTATATATTGGAGTTCGTATACATACGACTGGCGTATTACGTATTCCTAGTCCAACGTATTTTGGGACTGGGGCGTGACATGAACCGTTTGAAGTTTCAGAAAGTTCACATGATGAAATTACATAAAATAATATTTCCAGAATTTAACATATAAGTTTAATTTACTGTAAAATTCGTGCAACATAGAGGTAAATAGAAAACCACCGAAAATTGTCATCTGTGCGCCCTTGTGGACATAACTCTTTACCGACTTGTGATTTTATAAAACCGTCGATTCTGGTGTTCATGTAGCACTAAAATCCATATAATTCTATACACAAATCAAGGATTTGAGTCGGTTGTCTTTTTGGTCAACTGATTGTCTCGATTTGTGTGCCACAGATCACAAATCCGTAAAGTTGACTTTCTTTGGACCAAAATTAGGGTTTAACAATAAAATTAGATTAAAATAGTATTTTAGGTTATTTTATTCATAATTAAAATAGATTAAAATGGAGGAACCTATTCATCCACTTTTGTCACCTAACTTGTGTAATTTATGTGACGGGTAGATCGGACGACGCCTTGAGTTGCGACTTCATTTCTTTTCAGACTAGGCAAGATACCTTGCTAAATTGCTTATAATACTTTTGCATGCTTATCATATTTTTATATATTTATTATATATGTGTTTTCTTTCAGTCATAATTATATACTATATATATGTTGACACACACTTGACACATAGTATCATGGGAGGGAAGGATAATCAGTAGGCGTATGGGATATAACCACTGTGGTAAACCGTCATAACTAGCACGCACTACGGTAGTTGTGTCACCCTGGTCGCTACCCTCGCGGTATATCAATTTCTGGTGTCGCGCTGGTCGCTACCTCGCGGTATATCGATTTCTGATGTTCTTGACGTGTGTGTGAGTTATGAGATTAGATAGAGTAGCCTACCCATGCCCATACGTCAAAAAGTTGTCCTCATTATGCATTCATATAAATTGTCTTATACAGCGTACTTATATATTTTCTGTCTATTATACATGTTTTATTGTATTCAATTTGCATGCTTATATATATCTTGTTACGTCCCTCTGAGAACATGCTTTATTTCCAGGTGTAGACGATACTGACTATTCACAGGAGCATAGATCAGGACTTGCTACTTATCTCTCTTTCGAGGAGGTCTTCTCTTCGAGTTTCATTGTTTATTATATGTACTCATTTTATTTCTTTTATATTCTAGCTTGTTAGTGGATTTGTTTCCACCCAACTACTTGTTCTTATCAAGCACTTTATACTTGATTCAGTTATATAGGTTATTGGTTATTTAATTCTGTGGATGAGATCTAGTTATGCCCTATAACTCGTGATAATATATATATCCTATGTGAGTTAACATTCATATTACAACGTACGTGTGTATTATGGTATCCATATATTAGAGTTGCCATATACATATGGCTGGCATGCTTACGTATTCCTAGTCCTACGTATTTTGGGACTGGAGCGTGACAAGAATTCTGACTCATAATCTTCGACGGACATGCTCCTTTCCTTAAGTTCGGTAAACTCATCTTCTTTTCTCTGCTTGACAGCTTGTGGGAGATATTATGCAAGAAATACATCTTTAAATATCCCCTAAGTGATTTTGTCGTCATTGTGCCTTGTGGCAAGATCTAGCTACTTGATCTGCCATAAATCATGTGCACATAACCGCAGCTGCATGACTGCACACGCCACCCTCTTATTCGCAGGTATCCCAGCAAACCCAAATAAGCCCTCCAACTTGGCAACCCAGTCCATCATCTTATCAGGTGTGACCCCTGCCTTCGAACTTTGGAGGGTTCAACTTCAGGAACTCAGCGACTTTAAAGGTAGATTTTTTGGCCGCTTATGGAGGTTCATCTGCTTCTGCTAGGACAGCTTCTCGAGGCGTGGGTGTGACTGCCATAGGTGTCGTGGCTGTTCCTGATGCACCACTGTTGGCCATCAATGTTGTCACTATTTGAGTCAGTAAGTCAAGCTGCCATTGCTGTACCAAGGCTCTAGCATCAACTCATTGCTGCTGAGATTCGAACATTTCCTGTTGGGACTCATATCAATCATTTTGATTCTTGAACATAGCAATCAGCCTATCGATTTGGTCATCGCTCACGCTTGCTGTGCGTGATGTCCCTTGGTTACATGTTTCAGTCATCTTGCTGCAAAATAGAGTAGCTTGCATTAGTCTCATAACGTATTATGGACTTATTGCATGGGATATTAGATTTTTATACTTTTCAAGATCGGGATATTAACACATTTGATTTACTTATATAGATTCGCAACCATTTTTAAAATTTGGGTCTTTTGAAACCGCTTGAAAAGTTATATCATTTTTTAAAATGATATATGAGGAAGCCAAGGACGTAAAGCAATGCTCTGATACCACCTGTCACGTCCCGGTCCCGTAAGGGCTGATCGTCCTCGCTTGGTCCCTACGGAACCGATCGTCCTCGCTTGGGTGCGATGCCGTACAAGCCTAAGTTGCGCTTGCACCAGGCATAGTACCTGCACAAGGCATAAGTTAGAAAAAAATATACATATTTAGGCACAGAATAAAAATGCAAAGAACCAAAGTTGAACACATTTGATAGAAACACAAAATACTTCTTTATTGAATACTTGAAGATTGGATTACAAAGTTCTTGCTTGGCTGAGTTACAAAATATTACATAGATGGCTACATCCCTTTACAAACCCAAAACTAGTCACAATGTCCATACATTATGTCTTTGTAGTATGACCAAAAATTAAAACAACAAGCAGAAGAAGAGCTTGGATACAGGAGAGGAAAGCTAAGAAAGTAGCACGAGCACGGTTCCGCTGGATGGATGCGCTAACACTGGTTCAAAATACTCGCCAAGCTCTCGCTATTAGAACCTGGATATTTGCTCACAAACGTGGGTCAGTACTGCGACATGTACTGGTGAGCGACCGAGGCCAAACTCACCTAGAAATCCACACTAAATAAACATGTGAAGCTAGCATTATTAGGTGATCTTTCTAGTTGTCTAGTTTCTTTTTAACAATTCATGCAAAGAAATATAAACGATAATTGAACCATGTATATGATAATTTATTACCCCGGTCGAACAATTATCCCTGCAGCAGATACACAAGTTAGCAACGATTTGCATATATAAATCTAACTTTTGTATCAATCTTGGTATCAAATAATAGGTATGCAAGAATGTAAACCTAGCATGCGACCTAACTATATGATGGCCAATGAGTTGCTCCACTGATGGACAACAACACCCCCCTTGATTCCATCGGACCGGAATATCAGGGTGCTCTCACAATCTCCGCCGGACCGATCGATTCCCAGTGGCCCAAGAATCGTTCGAGAGACTATTTACCTTGTGCACAAGTTGTCCGAGACCAACGCATGACAAGCAATATCTATCAGATAAAAACTATTAGGATACACCAAACATGAACAAGCATATCACTATCTAATAGCCATACCCCCTAGATCCCGTAGGACCGGAACATCCGGGCGGGCAACTAGTCTCTTTTCTTTCAATCTTGTACACGGGACACAATCACTAACTATAAAAGGTTCAATACACGATTTAGTAGTGCAGAAGGTAAGTAAGAGAAAAATATTAACTGATGTAAAACTGTAACTCTATATAGATTTTTTCATGTGGTTCATTTCTTTTAGCATATCATGTAGTGAATTAACATAAAACTAAGCAGCATGCAACTGAGTAGACTAGCGATCATTTTATTAAACGTGCAGACTAATGGATTCATCGAGGGGCCTAAGCCACTAACCTATTAAATCGAATGAGAGAATGAAGAAGCCTTATGCAATGGTCACTCCTTGGTTATGCGTCCTGAAATTGCAACAACACTTGGTTAGCATCCTTCGATCTTTTTCTTTAACGATTCGAAAAGAATGTGCAAGCGAGAAAAGCGAATCATGAAAACCAAGTCATCGAAAGCAAGATAAAACACAAAGCAACACAAAACCAAGCAGCAGAAAAACCAACAAAAACTCTTGGACTCATTTCAATAGAAGCTGTTCCATTAGTTTGAAGGGTTCATTGTATTTCGTCCGTGTTGATTTGGCGATAAGGTTTCCCCAAGAATCGCAACCGAGTCAAAGTAACAAGTGTTCCATAAGTAACCCACTAGGAGCGGGACATTACATAATACCCCACTGAGAAGAAGTTTCCTCCTCGAAACTTAAGAGATCAGGGAGTCAAAGATCAAGGCATCAAGGGGTCAAAGGAATCAATCTCACCAATATTATGCCCACTCATATCGCGCTCAATATTCAGCTGATACACTCTAGCCCTTCCCGTTTGTCTAGTCTGCTTATTGGCTTGAGCTGGAGCGGGATTCTGATACTTCCCACGTTCTGTATTGTCATTTCGATTCTGCGGTGCAGGCCTTATAGTTGGACAATCTCGGAGTTTATGGCCTGGTTGTCCATATTTGAAACAGCCTGTTGAGGAAATGACAAGCTTCTTTAGTGTGACCGTGACGGCCGCAGTAACTACACACTTTTCCAGGGTTCTCATCTGTATCGATCTTCTTCTCGCCATTGCGGTATCTTTTTGCAGGAGGATTTCTAGGAGCCGATGCCTTTTTTTGAGCACTTTGTAGTGTGAACTGCTCATTCTGTATCCTGCCTCAAAAGTCTGTATGTATGATGTATACTCTCGGTTCATAACATCCTTTCTCAAGTTGTCATTCAGGCCTCTTATGAACCGATGTGTACGAGCCCTCTTGTTAGGAATCATTGAGCTAGCGAACTTAGCAAGCTTGGAGAATTTTGACTCATAATCTTCGACGGACATGCTCCCTTGCTTAAGTCTTAATCAAAGTGCCTATTAGGGTATCCTATTGCATTATATAGGTAATGGTCATCTTAAGTCTTAATCAAAGTGCTTATAGAACAAAAGTGTTAATACTAAGAATGGAGAAGTTACTGGCTCTCAAGTGATAGAGGATATAACCTATATGGAGATATGTGGAACATATTACTTAATTTAAAACTAAAAGATAATCATAAAATCATAATCTAAATGAACAACTCAAACTATCAAGCTCTAACTACTAAGCATATAATTTTAAAATTCAAGGTTAACAACTATAATCCTAGAAAACTAGATATCCTAACATAAAAAAATTACTTCGCATACAACTAGAACGGTTAGGTGGCACAAATTGAAAGATGAAAAAAAATTTTAGTCGTCACACAATTAGCGAGCGTTAAGGTTTCGGAGGAACAAGATATGAAATTAAATAGAGAGACTCTTAATAATATCATGGTTTCTTAGGAAAATATGGTATGCTAATCTCTGTGTTCGAGGTATGATCAAGAAAAATGTTCTATTCATTCCTCTTGGCTTTCTAAGGTACTGTTCTACTAATATCAAGACAAGAATCTAAATTTATAGTTCTCTAATACTATCTCGCTATGAAAGTTAGGTTTAGTCCTAATATTCAACCTTGGATTTCTATTGGTTCCTCAATACTATTGTCAAACAATATGGTCAAATTTCTAACTAACTTTAGTAGTGGCTATACTACTCTCAAGTCCTTCATAAATATCAAGGGATAATGGTCAATCAATTTATAGGTATTGGATGCTAGGGTTCATTAGGTATGCTAAACTTAGTGATGTGTCAATATTCTACTTTGTTTTTCTTAGTAGGAATATTACCCTAATTATCATCCTAACAACAAGGATTCCTATATTCTAGCAGAAGACTATACTCAAGAAACTATTAGGGAAGTACATGAATCAAGCAGGATACAATTATTTAAATAGAACGGACTAGAAGGAAGGTGAGTCATAGTCAAATGTGGATGAGACCTAAAACTCTAATCTTAGGTGCAGGCCCGTTCGGTACAGTTACGTAACCAAAACGGCTAAGTCGACCTGCATGGGCCACCAAAAAAACATGTCACGCCCAGTTCCAAAGTATGTAGGACTAGGAATACGTAAGCATGCTAACCGTATGTATATGGCAACTCCAATATATGAAACCATAACACATACGTACGCTGTATTATGAACAATAATTCATAAGTGGTATATAATTATCACTAGTCACAGGGCATAACTAAATCTCATCCACAGAATCAAATATACATGAATAACCAATCAACTATATAACTGAATCAAGTAGTTGGGTAGAGAAAAATCTACTACCAAACTAGAATATAAAAGTAAATATAATAAGTACATCTAATGAACAATGAGGCTCAAAAAGAAGACCTCCTCGAAAGAGAATGGAGTAGCAAGTCATGATCCGTGCTCCTACGACTAGTCATGATCGTCTACACCAGGAAAGGGACCAGGTCCTCAGAGGGACGTAACAAGATACATAGAAGTATGCCATAAAGTAAATACTGTGAAAACTCGAGGATGAACTAACCAGCTAAGTAAAATGTACTTGAAGACAACTTTGGTACGTATGGGTAGGTAAAACGTATAAAGCGTAGCGTCGAGCCAGAGGCTAAGTATCTGGCATTAGCTGTAAACTGGATGCCAGAGGTATATGCTGACTACATCACCGATCATGATAGTGCGTAACTAGTAACCTCTGCTAGATGTATCGACAAGCATATACGTCCATAACCGGGTAACACTGAGCCCATAACCGGGTAACACATAGCCCATAACCGGGTAACACTGAGGTTCACGACCCCGTAGTTTACTCAAAAACTACGATAGCCAAATATCTGTCCCATATGCCTACTAATTGTCTTCCCCGCCCAATACCAATGTACAAGTCGCGAACACGACGTGGACATCTCGTACTATAATGCAAGTCGCTAAAGAAATATACAACTAAGCTAAATACCGTTACACGTGCTGCTCAGACCGATGGCCAATCGAATATGAAGCATGCGTCCCTACATGAACTCACTCTATGACGTGCAATGATACATGTCAAGGCCTGGGGAGTCATACTGATAACTCTACGATTTTAGGTGCGTCCACTAGACACTAGGTCAGCCACAAATGCTAACGTCAACGCCTTCGTTGACCACACCCGAGTCTTTCTCGAACGCACACAGTTATATAATATTAAAATAAATAAACATGCAACTAAATAATAAATGAATTTAAATAGTACAATAAGGCAAGGTATACTTGCCTGGCAAGAAAGCTGTGTAGTGTAAGCATCCATACGTCAAGTACAAGGGATCAGAAACCATGGCATCCGAATAAACGTCTTCGGATGCTGAAATAAATATCACCAATGTTCCAGGAATAAGTGAGATAGTCAGAAAAGCCTACACTTTCGTCTAATTTTGATACAGAGGCAAAACGATAATTTTGGGTCAAAGTGGGTCTACATGTGGACCACTTTGCACCGAAATATATGCCAGAGGTAAAGGTCTCTAAATGGGACAAATTATAGGTCAAACAAATTTTAAACGTTGATACAAACTTAACGGTATACCCAATTTTGGATTCTGGTGAGCCGATCACAAATTCGTCTTTAAAGTCAAACCGTGGGGCCCGCGAATAGGCGGCTTGGTCAACTATCTCAGAATTGCGTGAAACTTCGATCACAGGACCAACGTGATACCCCGAATCCAATGGTGCAAGTTTCATCATATTTTGACGAGCGTACACAAAATGGGGTGGTGTTTTGCAAAAGTTGCGATATAGGGACTTTTTACGGATACGGGTTAATTCCGACGCGCACACACGTCCGAATCAGCTTCCGTGAAAGCTCACACGACAGGATATACCATACGCGTCTTTTGGTGCAATTGGTATGCGACGAGGTGGTCCCATTTGGCGGGGCACACTCTGTATCACAAAATTTCAGTTTTAAATTATCAAGTTTTTGGTCGTTTTGGAGGCCGAATCATTTAACACATTAAACGAATTAATAAAAACTAAAAGAAAAAAAAATTATTGGTTATATTGAGAAGAAAACCCTTTAATTAGTTTTTGAAAATATTAAACAGATTGATGGCAAATTGGGTGTGAACATGGTGGTTTGGATCAAAATTCTGGACTATTTTTTGGTCAGTTTTTTGGCAAATTTTCGGTCAATTTTTCGACCAATCCGGGACAGAAAACTCATCCCGCTTGAATGAAAATCCTAGAGGGTTAAGTTATGAACGTACACGGATAAACCGCTTAAGAAAATGATGAGAGAAGAGAGAGATATCATACCTCCAAGGTGGGGACACGGGCTGCTGTGCATACGCCGCGCGGGCGTGGCTGACGACGCGGGCGGCCTGCGGCGGTGCAGTTTTGCCGGGGGGTCGGTCGCCGGGCTGGTGTAGGGTTAGGGTTAATGTAAAATATTAGGGTTAGGGTTTTGGTTACAAAGTAGTATATATATAGAGAGAGAGAAGGAGAGAAAGAAAGCCGCGGGGGGTGGGGTCGATTTTGCTGGGGGGGGCAAGTTTTGCTTGGTAGTTAGTGGTTTAGGAATTAGGTTATTTTGTTAGTTGGGTTAAGGATTAGGTTAAGGTTTGATTTTAGGATTAGGAGTTTAGGTTTTTTTCTTTTCTTTTCTTTTGTTTATCTTTTTCTTTTCTTTTTTTTTCAATTTTATTTTTACTATCATTATTATTATTACTATTACTATTATTATTTCTATTTCTATTTCTATTACTATTACTATTACTATTACTATTATTATTATTATTATTATTATTATTATTATTATTATTACTATTATTAATAATAACCATATATTTATTAACATATATTCACATATATAATGAGAAAAAATCTAAAAATAATATTGCACACAAAATATATTCTAGAAAATTTTACTTTGTAAAGTTTTAATAAAAATACTACACACAAAATATTTTATGAAAATATTTTATAATTAATAATTTAATATTTATTTAGTTATAATAAATCAAATAATTGTATTATCTAATTAACTAAGTAAATAATTAAATGGTTATCCACAAAATAGGTTAATAAAAAATAATATGCAATCTTATAAAAAGGGAATTTGTCTCTTCTTGGCACAGGAAATTATGGGATGCTAATTGTTGTAAGTTGGGATTAGAAAATAACCAATATTAAATTATATATATAATACCTAAATATTTAACAATTAATCTATGGTCGTTACACTAATATCATACTAACACCCAGGGGTCGAATATTTGTGCCACGATAAGATCCTACATGTAGTATCTCCTGTGTAGGCTACTTCCTATGAAGGGTGATACAAATTTTGGGGCCATACTACATTATTAATGTCCAAACCACGGTGAAGTATCCTAATAAAATTATTGGATTTTATTTGATTAAGAAAAATAATCTAAAACAAATACAAGAAATATAAAATACACACAAGATACCTATTTTTGGGTAAGGGGGTTTACACATCTTCAATGCAGTGGACAAGAGAGCTTCATCCACATCTCTGACAAGGAGAATGCCAAGGAGGCATGGGAAGCCTTGCGCACGGTGCATCTGGGAGATGATCATGTCAAGGAGGACAAGCTCCAGACACTCTAATAGGAGTTTGAGGGGCTCCTTATGTCGGAGTCTGACACGGTCGATGGCTATGATGCGAAGGTGACAAACCTGGTGAATCAGATCAGAACTCTTGGTAACACGCTCGAGGATTCGTACGTTATCAAGAAGGTATTGCGATCAGTACCTGAGAGGTTCATGGCGTTCGCCACAACCTTTGAAGAGTTCGGAGATCTAAAGAAGAAGAAGTTGGAGCAGGTTTTTGGCTCCATGAAGGCACATGAAGAGCGGATGCGCGCATATGCACCACGACAATGTCAGATTATGTTACTGAAATCTGACCAAAAGCTGTCATAAGAGGTGGCGGAGAGCTCGAACGCCAGAGGGCGTGGGCGTGCCAGAGGTCGTGGTCATGGTCTCAGAAGGGGCCGCAGTAGAGGCGTGTATGACAATGACAAGCTCGTTCATGACAAGTCGAAGTCCAAGTGCTTTAAGTGTGGGGACTTTGGGCATTTCGCTGCCCAATGCCACAGCAAGCCGGAGCCAGAAGCTAACCTAGCCAAGGTTAACTTCATGGATGATCAAGACACACTTCTGGTGGCATCTCACATGGAAAAGTCATGCCAGATGACGCGGGGGGCTGGAAGCATCCCCAAGCATGGTGGTGAAGACGTTGTCGGACCCGAGGAGCTTTGGTACCTGGACAACGGTGCTAGCAACCACATAACCGGAGAGAGAACCAAGTTCTTAGAGTTCGACGAAAAGGATCTCGGCGGTGTCATGCCCTAGTCCTAAAATACGTAGGACTAGGAATACGTAAGCATGCCAGCCGTATGTATATGGCAACTCTAATATATGGAAACTATAACACATACGTACGCTGTATTATGAACAATAATTCACAAGTGGTATATAATTATCACAAGTCACAGGACATAACTAAATCTCATCCACAGAATCAAATATAAATAAATAACCAATCAACTATATAACAGAATCAAGTGTAAGATGCTTGATAAGAACAAGTAGTTGGATGGAGACAAATCTACTACCAAACTAGAATATAAAAGAAATATAATAAGTACATCTAATAAACAATGAGGCTCGAAGAGAAGACGTCCTCGAAAGATAACGAAGTAGCAAGTCCTGATCCGTGCTCCTGCGAATAGTCATAATCGTCTACACCTAGAAAGGGACCAGGTCCTCAGAGGGATGCAACAAGATATATAGAAGCATGCCAATAAAGTAAATACTGTGAAAACTCGAGGATGAACTAACCAGCTAAGTGAAATGCAATTGAAGACAACCTTGGTACGTATGGGTAGGTGAAAGATATAAAGCGTAGCGTTGAGCCAGAGGCTAAGTACCTGGCATTAGCTGTAAACTGGATTTCAGGAGTATATGCTGACTATATCACCGATCATGATAGCACGCAGCTAGCAACCTCTGCCGGATGTATCGACAAGCATATACGCCCATAACCGGGTAACGCATAGCCCATAACTGGGTATCACATGGTCCATAACCGGGTAATACTGAGGCTCACCACCCCGTAGTTTACTCTGAAACTACGGTAGCTAAATGTCTGTCCCATACGCCTACTAATTGTCTTCCCCGTGGAATGCCAATGTACAAGTCGCGAACACGATGTTGACATATCGTACTATAATGCAAGTCGCTGAAGAATTATACAACTAAGCTAAATACCGTCATCCGTGCTGCTCACACCGATGACCAGTCGAATATGAAGCACGCGTCCCTACATGAACTCAATCTGTCATGTGCAATGATACGTGTCAAGGCCTGGGGAGTCATATTGATAACTCCATAACTTTAAGTGTGCCCACTAGACACTAGGTCAAACATAAGTCCTAACGTCAACTCCTTCGTTGACTGCACCTGAGTCTTTCTCGGACGCGCACAGTTATATAATATTAAATAATAAAATATGTAACTAAATAATATCTGAATTTAAACTGTATAACAAGGCAAGGTATACTTGTCTGACAAGAAAGCTGTATAGTGTAAGCATCCAAACGTCAAGCACAAGGGATCAAAAACTATGGCATCCGAATGAACATCTCCAGATGCTGAAATAAATATCACCAACGTTCTCAAAATCACCGATATAGCTAGAAAATACTACCCCTTCATCCAATTTGGACACAGGGGCAAAACGATAATTTTGGGTTAAAGCGGGTCCACATATGGGCCACTTTGCACCGAAATACGTGCTTGAGATAAAGGTCTCTAAATGGGATAAATTATAAGTCAAAAAAATTCTAAACGTCGATATGAACTCAACGGTATATCCAATTTTGGACTCCGGTGAGCTGATCACAAATTCGCCCTTAAAGTCAAACAGCGGGGCCCGCTAATAGGCGGCTTGGTCAACTATCTCAGAATCACGTAAAACTTGGGTCACAGGACCAGCGTGATACCACGAATCCAATGGCATAAGTTTCGTCATATTTCGATGAGCATACACAAAATAGGGTGGTAGTTTGCAAAAGTCATGATATAGGAACTTTTTACGGATACGAGTTGATTTCGGCGCGCACACACGTCCGAATCAACTTCCGCGAAAGTCCACACGTCAGGATATACCATACGCGCCTTTTGGTGCAATTGGTACACGACGAGGTACTCCCGTTTGGCGGGACACACTTCGTATCACAAAATTTTAGTTTTAAAGTATTAAGTTTTTGGTCATTTTGGAGGTCGAATAATTTAACACATAAAACGAATTAATAAAAAAAATAAAAAAAGAAAAATTCTTGGTTATAATGAGAAAAAACTCTTTAATTTGATTTTGAAAATATTAAACAGGTTGATGGAAAATTGGACGTGAACATGGGGGTTTGGGTTAAAATTTTGGACTAATTTTTTGGGTTAGTTTTTCGGCCATTTTTTGGTTGATTTATCGACTAATCTGGGACACGAAAACTCGTCCCGCTTGAATGAAAATTCTAGAGGATTAGGTTATAACATACATGGATAAACCGCTCGTAAAAAAGACGAGAGATGAGAGAGATATGTTACCTTAAAGGTGGAGCATCGGAGTGGTGCTGCTGCGGCGGTTCGCGGCGGCGTGGCACGGCGGCGCTGGCGTCGAGGCGACGGTCGACCGGAGGGGGAGGTCACCGGGCTGGGGTTAGGGTTAGGGTTTGGTGTAATATATATATATATATATATCTATATATATATATATATATATATATATATATATATATATATATATATATATATATATATATATATATATATGAGAGGAGGGAAGAGATGGGTTCCTACGGGGGAGCTCTGGGTTCTGGGGGAGGGTTAGTTATGTTTATATTAGTTAAGGATTATTTAAGGGTTTTGTTATGGAATATGTTAGGATTTAGGTTTTTATATTTATATTTATATTTATCTTTATCTTTTTATTTGTTTTTTTTTTATTTTATTTTATTAACAACATTATTATTATTACGATTATTATTACCATTACTATTATTATGATTATGATTATGATTATGATTATGATTATTATTATTATTATAACTATATATATATATATATATATATATATATATATATATTAACATATACATTTACACATATATATGAGGTTAAAATCCAAAAATAATATTTGCACACAATATAAATTCTAGAAAATTTATTTTATAAAGCTTTAATAAAATTCTATGCCCAAAATAATTTATAAAATATTTTTGAAATTAATAATTAAATATTTATCTAGTTATAATAAATTAAATAATTATATTATCTAATTAAATAATTAAATAATTAAATGAATATTCAATAAAATAGCATAATAGTAAATAATAGGCAAATCTATAAAAAGGAAAAATGCCTAACTTGGCACAGGGAATTATGGGATGCTAATTGTAGGAAGTTGGTATTGGAAAGTAACCACAAATAAATTGTATATATAAAATATCTAAATATTTAACAATTAATCTATGGTCGTTACACTAATGTCATACTAACACCAAGGGATCGAATTTCTGTACCACGAAAAGATCCTATAGGTAGTGTCTCACGTGTAGATTACTTCCTTTGAAGGAGAATACAGATTTTGGGGCCATTCTATATTATTAATGTCCAAACCACGGTGAAGTATTCTAATAAAATTATTGGGTTTTAATTTGTTTTAAAAAATAATCTAAAAAAATACAAGAAATAAAAAATACACACAAAATACCTACTTTTGGGTGAGGGGGTTTACAGCGTTGTAAGGTTTGAATACGGCTCAGAGATCAGCATCAAGGGCATTGGTAATGTTCTTATTCAATGGAAGACAGGGGAGCACAAACTACTTGAGGGTGTCTACTACCTCCCTGAGCTGGAGAGTAACATCGTCAGCTTGGGGTAATTGGACAAGCAAGGGTGGCAGATCGTCATAGGAGGTAATCAGCTAAAGCTTTACGACTGGTCCAACACCCTTATTGCAAGGGTGTGGTGGACTGAAAACTGCTTGTACAAGCTTGGCTTGAGAGTGCGCTCTCCTGTGTGTTTGTCGGTGAAGTCAGAAGATGTGGCATGGATCTGGCACGTGCACATGGGCCACCTCAACTTCCATGCATTGCGGACCATGTGCGCGAAGAAGATGGTCGAGGGGATGCCGATGATAGATCGCTTGAACAAGGTTTGCGACCACAACCAGAAAAAGTTAAATTAGCGACACAAAAAAATGTCGCTAAATGATCAATAAACGTCGCTAAATAATTGTAGCAACGTTTCACTGAAGTCGCCATTAAGCTAGTCGCTGACAGAAAAAAATGTCGCCAAACATCGCTATACCGATATTTTCTAGCGACGTAAATGCGCCGCTAGATTAGCGACGTTTATCGACATATCATCGCTAATTAGCGACGTATACATTTGTCTCTGTACTTCGCAAATTAGTGACGTAAGTAGCGACTTTTATAGCGACGTTACTATGACCTGATAATACTGCCATGTCAGCAATTTGCGACATATAGCGACATTTTTAGCGACGAGTTTAGCGATGTCATTAGCGACGTGAAGAACGTCGCAAATTAGCTACATATTTAGCGACATGTACGAACGTCGTTAAACGTTGCTAAAAACGTCACTAATGATACAGTGAAAAAATATAAAAAAATCGATACAGAATTGTCTCCAAACTATTATTTCTGTAGTTTATTAATTCACAATTTGTAAAAATAGACCCGGAGCAACCCTCCGTTGAATTTCTTGGGTTCGTCGACCCCGTTGGGTTGAACACTCAACACCGGTAAATTAACATTTATTTAATATAAAAAATATAATAAAATTTGAAGAAAATAAAACATCTAGCAAATATCGTCGTAAAGAATATAACAAATATATATTCATACAACTGAGTCTCATCCTAAATAATACAAAGAAGACAAATATCCAACAAATATCTATGCAAATATACATACTATTGCGGATCTACAGGAGGATGACCACTGGCGTGCATGAAGGATAAGAACAGATCATACTGCTCCCGTAAAATCGACACCGATGTCGATGGAGAAGGTAGTGATGTCGGTGGAGTCTGTGTCGATGTAGGAGCACCAAGAGGACGTATCCGCTCCAACTCTACGAGTCGCTGGTTGTAAGAATCCATGGTAGATAACAGCCTCGTACTGCTATGAACCATTGAATCCTGCATCATCGTCAGCCTCTCGCCTATGGATAGCTGTGATGCCTGCAGCTCCGTCACGCTGTGCTCTGTCGAGGCTCTAAGATCATTTGTCAAATCTCGGAGCTCCGTGATGCTGCGATCGAGCATATCAAATCGTGCGATTAGCGTCGGATCGTCCGCCTACGGCTGGGACCGGGACTGCTCCTTCATCCTTCCCAGCAACTTGTCACGGAAAGACGCAATCTGACGGTGAACGGCCTCCTGGACTCTGGCCGACGACTGCTTGGGCTGTGGGGAATGCGCACTTGTCGGGGAGGCCCTAGATGACTGTGTCGCAACAAGGGCGCCATAGGATTCCGTACCGTAGTACGTACCCCTCTAGAGACCACCAGCGACGGTCACCCACAGCTCGTCCTCCAACGGAGCTAGAGCGGGCTACGAGAAAGTACCAGCCTCTCCAAGTGTAGGTGCACTAGCAGTCGCCCGCTCACGCAGCCTAAGATACTCGGCCTAGAAAATATTTGATACTCGATAATTGCCTAAGTTATAATAAAATTAACACAAGGTAAAGTAATACTTACATAGGTCAGCGAGGCCCTCTCAACAATGAGATTTTCGTCCTTTCGATAGGTGGCCAAGAAGACGGTCACCATGTTTGCATCCTCACCCCTCTGTACCTGTTAAAAATATATTATTTAGTACTAAATTTAAATATTTTGTCCTACTACCATGCATTTTATCGTACTTATATTAAAATAATATATATTAAATAAAAAACACATACCAAACGACGGAAATATTCTGTCATCGAAATCGAACCACCACACCATTTTGCAGCATTCCGCCTAGCCGCCTTGGCCTTCTCAGACCTTTCCTTGTACCTCGGATCATCGAATCTAGCCCTCATCGTAGTCCACTGCTCAGGCGTGATCCAACTTTGGATCGGTTTTCCAGCACGATCACGAACCTTCTGGTCATCCAGAGCATCGCGGATTAGCTTAGTGGCAACGGCAGAAAACATTCGCTCGATCAACTCGGCCCGGTACGGAGGATAGAAATACGTTTGCTACAATAAATAATTTAGTAAGTGAGCATCACAGATAAGTTATCTAATATACATAAATTAGAGGATTTATATAATATACTTTTATCTTGAAGTGCGCAAATCATAACGCCTTCCTCTTCTCCGGAGCTTTAGAGTAGTTGATCCAAGGGTCACCATAGTTGTTCCTCAGAAATAGGCCCAGGCGTCTCTGAACCGACGATGGACGATATCTATACCGAGATAATTATTTTAAACGAAAAAGTCAATATATGATGAATAAAGAAATACACGATATATATAATGCTAAACCATCTAATTGACTTACTTTGTACCGTCGAACCAAATCTCTGTCCTCGTCTCCTCCGGAGGTGCACATGGAGGATCTAGATGATGTTGGGACGTCGCCACGACTTTCTCCACATGCTCATCTGTTTCCATGGTTTCGTCAACAGGAGGAACGCTGGACGAGGGAGTATCACTCCTAGAACTACTCGTCCCAGGAGTGATGCCACGTAACGTCGTCGCAATCGGAGATGTGATTGATCGATATACTGGAGTACTAGGCGACGACGATCCAGAACCAACAATAGGCAGTACCGGAGGAGCACTCTGTCTACCTTGGGACCTGCCGAACCCTCCGTGTCGTCCTGTCATACCTGATAACAATATATAATGAATAAAGAAATATATAAATATATAGTACATTCTACAGTCAAAATGTTATGCATATCTCACAGCATTCATAGAATTGTACAGTAAATAACTAGTGGTGTCATAAGTCTAAATGGATAGTACATTTGTAAAACCCCTATTTCTAAAAACCGTATTTATTATTTTTTTATTAATTAATAATTTAATTATGGTAATTATGTGCTAAATAGGAGAAATAGATTTTTAATCATTTTAATTTTAGGTGTTCGGGCACTTAGAGGATTTATGGGACCATCAGGAATTTTTCAGAATTTATTTCATGTAGGAGACCCCTTGAGCAGTTGCTAGCCTAACGGTGTGCATTATTCTAGTCTATAAATTTTCTTATGTGAATATATATATATATATATATATATATATATATATATATATATATATACAAATATATATATATGTACATATATATTTAAAAAGAAAGGAAAAGAAAAGGAAAGAAAAGAAATAATTAATAAAGTAATAATAATATACTATTACTTAAAGCAACTACTATATATAAAGCAAACTACTATAAAGCAAACTATTACTAGAAGCACAGCCAACACAGCCAACTAGCATGCAAACAAAACCAAACCACTTGGAATTCCATTCCACGACCAGACACAGCGCCCCCTTCCTTTTTTTTTCCCACGCGGACCCGCTTTCTATTCCTATTCCTATCTCTATTCATATATATATATATATATATATATATATATATATATATATATATATATATATATATATATATATATATATATATATATATATATATATATATATATATATATTATTTCATAAAACCCTAACCTAAAATCTCCAGACCCTCCTCTTCTCATCTAGAGCCGCCACCGCAGCCAGAGAACCCCGCCAGGCCGTCCAAACCATCCCGATGACCCCGACCTCACGCACTTCCGATTCCCACACGAGGTACCTTCGCTCCGGAGTTATTTTCCGTCGACTCGCTCAACCAAACGTCGTTCCGTCTTCACCGATATGCTCACCCCTTAACCCTATTCCATATTTGTATGATAGCAGACCTCGAACAACGTGTACCCATAGGTGAAAACAGCGCCTAAGTTGGCGCGAGCAGACCGAACTCTGGGATCGCAGAAAACTACGGTGACCACCCATGTTGCCGAGTTCGTATCTCCCACCACAGAGATCCGAATTCGGTGATTCTTTTTGATATGTGTAGAACACTTGACCTAGTTTATTTTCTGTTAAATAACCCTAGATTATTATTAGCTGCTGTGGACAGAGTTAAATTCGTCACAAAATCTCGCGAACCCACTTTTTCCAGAATTCTAAAAGTTGTGAAATGGAGCGCGCCCCGCCAAACGGGACCGTCCCGCCGTGTACCAAGTGTACCGAACGATGGACGCAGCATAACCGGACACGTAAAAATTTGTGAAAACTGATTCGGACGCGTGTGCACGTCGGAATCAGGCCATATCCGCGGACACACCACGTATCACAACTTTGGGGAACTCGTGCGTATTTTGTGTATGCTTATCAGATTGTGACGAAACTTACGCCACTGGACTCGTGGTAACGCGCTGGTCCTGTGACCCAATTTTCACGCAATTCTGAGACGGTTGACCAAATTGCCAATTGGCGGGCCCCACAGTTGACTTTTTGGACAAAATTGTGTTTGGCCCATCGAAATCCATATTTGGATATACCGTTGGGTTCGTATTGACATTTAGAGTTGTTTGACCAATAGTTTGTCCCATTTAGAGACTGTTACCCTCGGCACGCTTTTCGGTGTAAAGTGGGCCACACGTGGACCCCACTTTTACCCGAAATTATCGTTTCCCCTTGTATCCAAATTGGACAAAAGAAAAGTGCTTTCTAGCTATTTTGCTTATTCTGGGAACATTGATGATGTTTATTTCAGCATCCGGAAACGTTCATTCTGAGGCCGTAGCTTCTGACTCTTGGTGTTGACATCGGGACACTACATTTTTGCAGCTTTCTTGCCAGGCAAGCTACCTTGCCAAGTTGTTTACAGTATTTTGCATACTTAGTATATTTCTGTATATTTATTTTATTTCTATTTATTCATTTCATGTGTAGTTCTTTCAGTCATTACTATATATTAGATATGTTGACACCCACTTGACACTTAGTATCATCGAGGACAATCATTAGGCGTTTGGGCTTTAACCACTCTGGTAACACCGTAGTCACTAGCACGCTCTATGGTGGTCGTGTTCGATGGTCGCTACCCCCGCGGTATGTCGATTGATGGAGTCACGAGGGTCGCTACCCCCGCGGTATGTCGGCTGATGATGTTCATGGACGTGTGTGTGAGTTGTGAGATTAGATCGAGTAGCCTACCCTTGCCCATACGTAAAAAAATTGTCCTCATTTGTATTCATATAGATTATCTTGTACAGCGTACTTATTTATTTTCAAATTATATGCATGTTTACTGTATTCAAGTTGGCTCACTTTTCTGTATCTTGTTACGTCCCTCTGAGGACCTGGTCCTCTGCCAGGTGTATCTGCTCTTGAGTATTTGCAGGAGTACGGGCCTGGACCTGATGTATTCCTTTCTGTCAAGGAGGTCTTACCTTCTGAGCATCGTTGATTATCTAGCGATGGATTCTTTTAGCTGATACACTTCTGTCTTTATATTATCTTATATTGGAGATTTTATACTCCTCTCTCATTTTAGTTTGGATATAGTCATTGGTAGTGGATTTGTCTTCACCCAACTATTATTTTGTATATTTCAGACTCCTTATTCCAGTTTAGTATTTCTTTTCTATGACTTGTTGTGTGGATGAGATTAGCATATCTGTGACTTATGACATTATATATACCACATATGAGTTTATATTCATATTACAGCGTACGTATGGGTTATGGTTTCTATATATTGGAGTTGCCATATCCATGTGGCTGGCATGCTTACGAGTTCTAGTCCTACGTATTATTGGGACTGGGGCATGACAACATTCTACAGTCAAAATATAATACATATATTCGTCAAAATAGTATATTCTACAGTCAAAATATAGTTACATTTTACAGGCAAAATATTTTATTTTCAATCATCTTCAGAAAATTCATCTTGTTTGCCTTCCTCGTCCTCCTCTTCCTCTTCCTCCTCGTCGTCTTTACTTTCATCTACTTCCTCTTCGTCTTCGTCTTCCTCTTCGGATAATTCTACATCTTCTATATTATTACTCGTGTAATGAGTAACTTCCGTTGAGTCCACATCTACAATATTTTTTACAAGAGGTAGCTCGTCCTCCTGATAAGCTATTTCGTCAATGTCAAAGGTATTTCTAGCATTAGTCTTGCATACTGCCCACCAATCTGACATTGCTGTCCCCCGTCTAAGATAAGTTGTGAAGTACACGAGCTGAGCCTGACTTGTTAGGACAAATGGTTCGTAGCCTTCATATCTACGCTTGTAGTTTATATCCATAAGGCCATGCTTGTCAATTTTTTAACCTTGATCCTGAATCGGATCAAACCATTCATACTTGAATAGCACGATCTTAGCAGGTTCTGTGCCATAATTATATGTCAACTCCGCAATCTCTCGTAAGATGCCAAAGAAATCATTGCCTGGATCGACGTCTTTGTAGTTCGAAGATTTGATACACAAAGAACTATTTTTCGTGGAATCAAGATCCAGAAAGCTGTCTCCTTAACCATAAACAACCTCTGCAACCGCTGCGTCAAAGGCAAGTAGTGCATCGAATCGGTAGGCTTCCTTGCACCGTTAGACTTTCCACTACCAGTGATCTTGTAGCGATCAGCACCACAGAATCTGCACGCATCTTCATCCTTGTCGTCTTTGTAGTATAACATGCACCCGTTGTGACGTGCATCGATTTTCTCGTATCCCATCCAGAGTGATCTCACCAACCTCTTAGATTGATAGAAGTCTTTAGGCAACTTTGCACCCTTGGGAAAGATCTCTATAATCAAATCGATCAGTCGATTATAGCATTCTTGCGACATGTTAAAATAGGACTTGATGCTCAATAATCTTGTAACCACCTCCAACGGTGAATAATTCTTACAACCAGGATATAGTGGAGTCCTTGCATTCTCCAACAACTCCATAAACTTTGCAGCATCGACATTCGGTGCCACCTCAGCTGAATTATAATTGTCCGGATTGAAACTAGGCCCTACCGCATCAAAAACCATATTCACCCACCCGTCGTCGTAAGCAGCATGGTCGTGGATATCCATATACGACTCCACATAAGGCTCCGACTCCGATGCTAGAGACACAAGTTCTCCGTGCGCGGTCCACTGATAGTAATTCGGCGTGAAGCCCTTCGAGTACAAATGATATGTGCCTTCCACTTCTGGATGATATTTCAAGTTGCGACATCTTACATACGGACACTTAATTTTGGTACCGTCCATGTACTGAGGGAACGCCTTGGCGTACTACAGGAACTATTACACACTCTCAATAAATTCATCCCGCACACCGCACATGTCATCAAGATGACGGTTGTACATCCATGAACAATGACGCAGATAGTAATTCATATCCATTTCTAGATACTTCTGCAAAAATGACTGTATGTGTCCTATAAATCGTTATATACAGTATGATTCACAGTTTTAGAGTGCATCATTTGGCAGTAATCAACTGAAGGGAGAGCACCCATTGGACCTAGAGGAAGCTTGAAGAGGTGTACTATAATGTATCATGAAGTACCCCTCAATGTATCATGAAGTACCTCATTGGTCCACTACAAGTGTGGACTGTATGTTGTAGTGAAATACATTTTCTGTTGGATTGAATGCAGGGATGCATTCAGTTGGGTGTGAGGGTAGGTGTTCCTAAATGCAGAGTACGAGAAGATGTTTGTAACACTGTAAGGGCAATGGGGGAGGCCCTGTAGGCTGAGCACAATTTATATGCAATAGTATGCACAGGTTATGGAACCTGATTTGGGGTAAACATTGTTATTGCTGATAAGCTTGAGTGTCAGGTTCTAGGAGACATGAGGTATCAATAGATTGATATCTCGACTAATACCAATGTATCAGTCATAAATAGATATCAGTAAATAATAGGCAGTCCAATGGAGTTTAGGGATTTGATGCATCGGTGCAGGCCAGTAGCAACTAAGGGCAGTGGGCAGGCCAGGATTTGAGTGTAAGATATGGGATTATTGTGCAGGCCAAGAGGGAGTCACAGTGCACTCTTGTGCACTACAGTGAAGAGCAGCAGCAACAAGGGGATGCACAGCAGCAGCAATGGGAGCAACTGCAGCAGCAAGAAGAGCAACTGTAACAGCAATGCACATCAAGCAGCATATCGTGTCCGTATCCGTGTAAAAGCAATAGCAGCATTCCTGTGTCCGTGTCCATGTGTCCGTGTCAGTATTAGGGTTAGTGTCCGCATGTGTCAGTGTGTCTGCGTGCGTGTGTGTGTGTGTTCGAGTTAGGGTTAGGATTAGTGTGTGTCATGTCGTGTCGTGTCGTGCCAGAGAGAGAGAGAGACAGAGAAACGAGACAAAGAGAGGAGATCATCGAGGAGGGGAGCCGGAGGAAGGACGCCGGAGGGAGAAAGGGAGCCGGAGGAAGGAGGAGCTAACGGCGGAGGGGGGAGGACGCGGCCGTAGGAGGGTCGCCGGGAGGGAGGAGGGGACGCCGGAGGGAGGAGGGGAGTCGGAGGGGGAGGACGCGGCCGGAGGGGGTCGCTAGAGGGAGGAAGAGAGCCGGAGGAAGGAGGAGCCGGAGGGAGAGGGGTTTTAAATTTGGGAGAGGGAGAGGGAGAGATTGAAGGAAATGGGAGGAATCAGCCCAAAATAAAACTAATTTAACGACGTTTTAGCGACACCATTAATGACGTCGCTAAGTTAACGACGTCTTTAACGTCCTAACTGAAGTAGCTAAATGTCTAAAAGAAATACGTCGCTAAACGTCGCTAAGTAAAACATATTAGCGACGTTTAGAGACCTTAATTGAACTTATAGTGACTAATCTTTTAAAAACTTAATTACAGTCCATAAATATAGCTAAATGTTGCTAATTAGCGACGTCTAGCGACATTTTTACCTGGAGTCGCTAATATATATTATATTAGCGAGGTTTTCTGTTGACGTCGCAAAAAAATGTCGCTAATCCCGCTTATTCTGGTAGTGGACAGGTGCCAAACCACAAAGATGGCACGATGGCCATTTCACGACAAGGCGGAGTTTAGAGCGAAGTCGCCACTGCAGCTGGTGCATGCAGATGTTTTTGGTCCCATCATTCCAGCGATACCAGCAGGTAACAAATTCATTCTGCTTATAGTCAATGATTACAGCAGAATCATGTGGGCGTACCTACTGAAGTTGAAGAGCTAGGTCTTCAACACTTTTCAGTGATTCAAGGTGGAGGTGGAAGTTGAATCAGGTTACAAGCTGAAGGGATTCAGAACTGACCGTGGCGGTGAGTTTATTTAACGTGAATTCAACAAATATTGCAAGGACGAGGGCATTCGATGCTACCTCATAGCCCCGTATTCACCGTAGTAGAATAGAGTTATGGAGCACCACAACCGAACCATGTTGGCGACAACACGAAGTCTGCTGCATTCTCGAGGTACGCCCACTTGGTTCTGGGGTGAAGCTGTTTGACATGCCATATATTTATTGAACAGTTCTCCGACGAAAGCTCTAGACGGCGTGACACCATACGAAGCATGGACAGGAAGGAAGCCGAACCTACATCACCTGCACACATTTGGCTGCTTAGCGCATGTTAAGGTGCTTCGTGATCACCAAAGAAAGCTGGAGGACATGAGCACTATCATGGTGTACTTGGAGTCGAGCCTGGCACCAAGGGACATCGTCTCTATGATCCCATGACCCAGTCTGTACGTGTCAGCCGTGACGTTGTGTTTAGAGAAGATGAACAACACGATTGGAGCAAACCAACTTGGGGTCGTCCCTGTCACTTTCACGGTACAATACAATGAGGAGCATATACCCCTATCTCCAGCAACGATGCTGAGTTCCCCAAGTACACTACGCACGCCACTAGATGGAGTTGGTGCAACAACATCTGAACTTGAGACCCCAGGGTCTAATGTGCCTGCAATGAGACTGGCGTCTGGAGCAAGTAATGCAATGCCGCCAACCGGAGAAGCTTAGGAACCCAAGATCGATGGGAGTGGGCCACATAGATACCGTGACTTGTTTGATATCTATGACAACACAAGTGAGCTCCATATATGTTAGCTACTCAACGATGAGCCCCAAAGCTATAACGTAGCTGCACATAACCTCAACTGGAAGCGGGCTATGGAGGTTGAGTTTGAAGCAATCCAGAAGAACAAGACGTGGAGTCTTGTAAAGATGCCGGAGGGCACGTGAGCCATAGGGCTAAAATGGTTGTACAAGCTCAAAAAGGATTCAAATGGCGACGTCATCAAGTATTAGCCTCGGCTGGTTGCCAAGGGCTATGTTCAACGCCAAGGCATCGACATTGATGAGGTATTTGTACCAGTGGCTAGGCTAGAAACCATCCGGCTCATTCTCGCACTAGCATGTCAGCGAGGTTGGTGTGTGCATCACATGGACGTCAAATCCGCATTTCTGAACGGCGAGCACAAGGAGGAGGTCTACGTTGTGCAGCCAAATAGGTTCATTGTGAAGGGTCACGAGGACAAAGTATACAAGCTTCATAAAGCCTTGTATGGTCTACGTCAGGCGCCACGAGCATGGAACTCAAGGCTTGATGCATACCTGTTGTCAGTTGGTTTTGGTAGATGCCCACAAGAGCATGCCATGTACATACGCTGTCAGGAGAAGGAAGTGCTGCTTGTTGGAGTCTATGTTGACGACCTTATCATCACCGGCTCAAATCTTAGACATGTGGAGGGGTTCAAGCAGCAGATGAAAGGTGAGTTTGAGATGAGTGATCTCGGCGACCTCAGCTACTACCTTGGCATAGAGGTGCAGCAAGGTGCCAACGAAGTCAAGTTAAAGCAAACGGCCTACGCCTAACACTACTAGAAAAAATGGGATTAGCGACGTATTTTAGCGACGTTAAAATAAACATCGCTAATAATTATAAATTAGCGACTCCTTATAAAAACGTCGCTAGACGTCGCTAAATGGCGACATTTAGCGACGTTTAGCGACTTTTATTAAGATTTTAAAAGATAAGTCGCTATAAGTTCAATTCAGGTCGCTAAACGTCGCTAATATGTCTAATTTAGCGACGTTTAGCGACGTATATAGCGACATTTATATTAAAAATATTTAGCAACGTGTTTAGCGACGTCATTGACGTCGCTAAAATATAATTTAGCGACGTTTTTATTGGACGTCGCTAAACGTCGCTAAAATTTGGTTAATTAGGGCTCGGTTTCATTTTTCCCGATCTGTTGAAATTTCGATTCGAAAAAAATTTCTCCCCCCCGCTCCGTCGACCGGCTCTCCACCGCGACTACTCCGGTAAACCCCACTCTCTCTCTCTCTCTCTCTCTCTCTTTCTCTCTCTCTCTCTCTCTCTCACACAGACATGTTATATTGACACAAACACGACACACACACAGATACTGACACAGACACAGACACGGCACACACACACACACTGACAGTATAAACTGTTCAGGACGTAGGGTTAGGGTTAGGGTTAGGTTTTTTGACATGGGGTTAGGGTTAGGGTTAGGGACGACTGGCCCAAGTCGACGAGAGAGGTAATAGCAACAGTGAGCAGGGGGAGACTTGAGGCACATCAGCCCAATGTGCAACAGGCAACTTGGGGAGGCACTGCATATTTGAACATAGTGTGCATTAAGGTTTAGGTGCATTATAGTTGGTTGTTAGCTTCTGCAGGCAGGTGTGAGGGGGTCCTAATACAGTGTAAACACTTGTGCAGCAACTTACTGAGCCAGTCAGCAACTAGTACAAGGCAGGATGTGGATGTGTTTGAGATGGGATTTGAACTCGTATGGTTTGAACTCGTACTTGGGTGTGTGTTAAGCTAGTAGTAAAGTGGTATTAAGATATTATTTGGGTAATGTTACATATATATATATATATATATATATATATACATACATATATATATATATACTACATTTCCCATAACTCGTATGGTTTGAACTCGTACTTGGGTGTGTGTTAAGCTAGTAGTAAAGTGGTATTAAGATATTATTTGGGTAATGTTACATATATATATATATATATATATATATATATATATATATATATATATATATACTGCATTTCCCATAACGAACACTGAAACAGACACAGACACGGCATACACACACACACACTGACAATTTTGCTAGTACGGTTAAGTTAGGAAGTTAGGTGATAAACTATTGTATGTAATAATTTATATGATACACACTGTCAATTTTGCAGAAGTTTCTAGAAATGGATATGAATTATTATCTGCGTCATCGTTCGTGGATGTACAACCGTCATCCTGATGACATGTGCGGTGTGCGGGATGAATTCATTGAGGGTGTACAGCAGTTCCTGCAGTTCGCCAAGGCGTTCCCTCAGTACATAGACGGTACCAAAATTAAGTGTCCATGTATTAGATATTGCAACAGGAAATATCATCCAGAAGTGGAAGTTACATATCATTTATACTCGAAGGGCTTTACGCCGAATTACTATCAGTGGACCGCGCACGGAGAACTTGTATCTCTAGCATCGGAGTCGGAGCCCTATGTGGAGCCGTATATGGATGTCCAAGACCACGATGCTTACGACGACGGGTTGGTGAACATGGTTTATGATGCGGCGGGGCCTAGTTTCAATCCTGACAATTATGATCCGGCGGGACCTAGTTTCAATCCGGACAATTATGATGCAGCTGAGGAGGCACCGAATGCCGATGCTGCAAAGTTTATGGAGTTGCTTGAGAATGCAAGGACTCCACTATATCCTGGTTGTGAGGATCATTCACCGTTGGAGGTGGTTACAAGATTATTGAGCATCAAGTTCGATTTTAAAATATCGCAAGAATACTATAATCGACTGCTCGATTTGATTATAGAGATCTTGCCCGAGGGTGCAAAGTTGCCTAAAGACTTCTATCGATCTAAGAGGATGGTGAGATCACTTTGGATGGGATACGAGAAAATTGATGCATGTCGCAACGGGTGCATATTGTACTACAAAGACGACAAGGATGAAGATGCGTGCAGATTTTGTGGTGCTGATCGCTACAAGGCCACTGTTAGAGGAAAGTCTGTCGGTGTAAGAAAGCCTACCGATTCGATGCACTACTTGCCTTTGACGCCGCGGTTGCAGCGGTTGTTTATGGTTAAGGAGACTACAGAAAACATGAGTTGGCACAGGCGAAAATAGATCGAAGGAGTATTGGATCATCTATCCGATGGAGAAGCATGGAAGCACTTTGATCGAGAGTATCCACATTTTGCCGAGGAAGCACGTAATGTCAGATTGGGGCTCTGCTCTGATGGTTTTACCCCATTCGGACTTTCGGGCTCCCAGTATTCGTGTTGGCCTGTGATCGTCACTCCGTACAATCTACCGCCTTGGATGTGCATGAAGACTCCGTATATGTTCCTAACCGTTATTATCCCGGGTCCGAACAATCCGAAGAGGAACATCGATGTGTATTTACAGCCTTTGATAGATGAGTTGAATCAGCTGTGGGAAGTAGATGCCAACACGTACGATGTTTCTAGGAAGCAGAATTTTCAGATGAGGGCAGCACTTATGTGGACCATCAACGACTTTTCGGCCTATGGAATATTATCGGGATGGAGCACCCATGGTCGTCTCTCATGTCCGTATTGCATGGACCGTTCTCAGGCTTTCCGTTTGAAACACGGAGGCAAACCGTGCTTCTTCGATTGTCATCGACAATTTTTGTCGAAGGATCATCCGTACCGGAGGAATCGGAATGCTTTTCGTGCGGAAGTTGTGGAGAAGGCCAATCCACCGCCAAGGTGGCCCGGATGCACGATATGGGAAGAGGTAAAAGATTTACCAAGTGCTATCGAAGAGCCTGCTAAGGGGTACAAGTGTGACGGATTTGGTCGCACCCATAACTGGACGAAGAGGAGTATATTCTGGGATCTGCCATATTGGAGCACCAATCTGATCAGACATAACCTTGATGTCATGCATATCGAGAAGAATGTGTTTGATAACATAATTAATACTGTAATGGATGTAAAGGGGAAGACGAAAGATAATTCGAAGGCCAGGTTGGACTTAGAAGACATATGTAGACGTCCTGCATTGCATTTGATAGAGGAGGGGAATGGAAAGTTAAAGCAACCAAAGTCCGTATTCTCACTGGATAAAGAGGATAAAGGTAGACTTTGTAGGTGGATTCAGGGTCTAAAGTTTCCAGACGGGTACGTGTCGAACTTGCGAAGATGCGTCGACCTCAAGGAGAACAAACTAGTAGGTATGAAGAGCCACGATTGTCACGTATTCATGGAGAGGTTAATTCTGATTGTATTTCGGGAATTCTTACCGCAGGTCGTTTGGGACCCATTGACAGAGCTGAGCATATTCTTCAGAGATCTTTGTTGTACTAAGTTGCTCGTCGATCGTCTAGAAAAGCAAGAGAGGGACATTGCGGTAACACTATGTAAGCTCGAGAAGGTGTTTCCTCCAGGATTCTTCGACTCTATGGAGCATTTGCCAATTTATCTTTCCTATGAGGCACGTGTTGGTGGTCCTGTCGGTTATCGATGGATGTACCCCTTCGAGCGTCATCTGAATCACCTAAAGAGAAAGATGAAAAATAAGGCACGGGTTGAAGGATCTACTTGTGAAGCTTATGTTCTCGAGGAGATTATAAACTTTTGCTCGACGTATTTCAAACCGCATGTTGCTACTAATAGGACGAAAGCTCCCAGAAACGACGACGCATATCAGGAATCTAATGATGCAATACTCAAAGTATTCAATGCATCCGGAAAGCCTTCTGGAAAAATGAAGAAGAGATATTTGAATGACGATGAGCTAAGGGCTGATCAATTGTATATATTACTCAATTGCGACGAGGATGAAGTGGAGAAGCTAGAGGGGTAAGTAATTAATACGTCCACGTTTATATCATCTCAATGTAATAGTATGAGATACTATTATGCTACTAATCAGCAGTTGCTTCATTGTTTTTCAGCACATATAATGATGAGTTGAGGTCGGTTAGACCCTACATAACAGACGAAGAAGTAGAACAAGATATGAGATGCCATTTTCCTTCTTGGTTGAGCGCATATGTAAGATACTTGGTAATTACTTTTTATTTTTGCACTTGCAAAACAAATAACTTACTATCGCTACTTTGGTATTTAGGTCGATCGTCTAATATCACCCGAGAATGAATCTATTAGGACTCTAGCCAAGGGACCAATTACTGCCGTAAAAATATGGCCAAGTTTCTGTGTGAATGGGTTCAGGTTCAAGTCAACAAATGCTCCTATCAGAGACAGCTTTCTGGATCTTGATGCCACGAAAAATAGTGGTTTGTGTATCAAATCTTCAAACTACAAAGACGTCAATCCGGACAATGATTTTTTTGGCATCTTACGAGAGATTGTAGAGTTGACATATAATTTTGGCACAGAACCTGCTAATATCGTGCTATTCAGGTGTGAATGGTTCGATCCGATTCAAGATCAAGGTTGGAAAATTGACAAGCATGGCCTTGTGGATATAAACTACAAGTGTAGATATCAAGGCTACGAACCATTTGTCCTATCAAGTCAGGCTCAGCTCGTGTACTTCACAACTTATCCTAGACGGGGGACAGCGAGGTCGGATTGGTGGGCAGTATGCAAGACTAAAGCTAGAAATACCTCTGTATAGATATCGTCCATCGTCGGTTCAGAGACGCCTGGGCCAATTTCTGAGGAACAACTACGGTGGCCCTTGGATCAACTACTTTGAGGCTCTGGAGGAGAGGAAGGCGTTCTGGTTTGCGCACTTCCAAGTAAAGTATATTAAATAAATCCTTTAATTTATGTATATTATATAACTTATTCGTGCTGCTAACTTAATAAATTATTTATTGTAGCAAACGTATTTTTATCCTCCGCACCGGGCCGAGTTGATCGAGCGGCTCTTTCCTACCGTTGCCGCCAAGCTTATCCGAGATGCTCTGGGTGACCAGAAGGCTCGTGATCGTGCTGGAAAACCGATCCAAGGTTGGATCACGCCTGAGCAGTGGACTGCGATGAGGGCTAGATTCGACGATCCGAGCTACAAGGAAAGATCTAAGAAGGCCAAGGCGGCTAGGCAGAATGCTGCCAAGTGGTGTGGTGGCTCGATTCCGATGACGAAACATTTCCGTCGTTTGGTATGTTTTTTCTTTTAAAATATATTATTTTAATACAAGTACCATAAAATGGTAATTGGAAAAAATATTTAAGTTTAGTAATAAATAATATATTTTTAACAGGTACAGAGGGGTGAGGATGCAAACATGGTGACCGTCTTCTTGGCCACCCATCGCAAGGACGGAAATCTCATTGATGAGAGGGCCTCACATACCTACGTAAGTATTACTTTACTTTGTGTTTATTTTAATATAACTTAGGCAATTATCGAGTTTCCAAACCTTTTCTAGGCCGAGTATCTTAGGCTGCGTGAGCGGGCGACTGCTAGTGCACCTACACCTGGAGAGGCTGGTACTTCGTCGCAGCACGCTCCATCTCCGTCGGCGGACGACCTGTGGGTGACCGCAGCTGGTGGTCTCCAGAGGGGTACGTACTACGGTACGGGCTCCTATGACGCCCTGGTTGCGATGCAGTCATCTAGGGCCTCCCAGACAGCTGCGTATTCTACACACCCCTCGCAGTCGCAGCCCTCGCAGTCGTCGGCCCGAGTCCAGGAGGCCGTCCAGGAGGCCGTTAACCGTCAGATTGCGTCTCTCCGTGACGACTTGCTGCAAAGTATGGAGGAGCAGCTCCGGTCCCAGCCGCAGGCGGACGATCCGATGCTCATCGTACGATTGGATATGCTTGACCGCAGCATGACGGAGCTACGGGACATAACAAATGATATTAGAGCCTCCAATGACCGCAACATCATGGAGCTGCAGGCGTCACAACTATCGATGGGCGAGAAGCTGACGAGGATGCAGGATTCAATGGGTGATAGCAGTACGAGGCTGTTACCTACCCTGGATTCTTACAACCAGCGACTCGCAGACTTGGAGCGGGCACGGCCTCCACCGACGTCACTGCCTTATCCATCGACATCGGTGTCGATTCCACGGGACGAGTATGAGGAGTTCTTATCCTTCAAGCGCGCCGGTGGTCAGCCTCCTGCAGATCCGTAGTAGTATAGTTATTTTTATTATTATTTATGATGCGATTGTATATTATGAATTATTGATACTTCAACAATAGGCATGATGTCTGATGTTTCTTGTGGTATTTATTTTTTTAGTTAATTTAATTGGATTGATACTTCAACAATGCTTCTTGTGGTCTTTAATTTAATTGAATTATATAGTGGATTTAATTGGATTATATAGTGGAGATGGAGGAGGAGTCGAAGAAGGGTGGTTCTTGTGGTGTCAAGAAGAGGAGATGGAGGAGGAGGAGGAGGAGGACTAGAACTGCAGGGAATCACCAATCTGGATAATAATTTTTTTTAATTTTTTTAAAAATTAGCGACGGTTTTAGCGACGTTTAGCGACGTTTAGCGACGTTAATTGAAGTCGCTAAATGCGTCGCTAATTAGCGATGCCGTCACACATCGCTAAATACGTCGCTAATGACGTCGCTAATGACGTCGCTATACGTCGCCAAATGCTGACATGGCAATATAGCCAGGTCGTCGCTATAGACGTCGCTAATGACGTCGCTAATGACGTCGCCAACTGCTGACACGACAGTATTGCCAGGTCATTAAAGACGTCGGTGTAACGTCGCTATATAAGTCGCTAATTAGCGACGTTTAGCGACTTTACATAACGTCGCTAAATAGTGACGCGGCGTCGCTAAACATCGCAAACATTTGCGACACATTAACGTCGCTAAAAAACGTCGGTATAGCGACGTTTAGCGACGTTTTTTTTTTTTGCGACTTGATTTTTTCCGACAACTTTATAACGTCGCTAATTACGTCGCTAAACTACTTTAGCGACGTTTTTTGCTTATTTTGCGACGTTTTTAGGCGTCGCTAATTTGACTTATTCTGGTAGTGTAAAAGATCCTCGAGCAGACTGGTTTGTTGGAGTGCAATGCATGCAAAACACCAATGGAAGCAAAGCTGAAACTCACCAAGACAGATACAAGCCCAAAGGTGGATGCAACACACTATCAGAGTATCGTCGGAAGTCTTCGATACTTGACGCACACCCGGCCTGACATTGCATACTCCGTTGGCGTGGTGAGTCGCTTCATGGAGGCACCGACGCAAACTCATTACACTGCCATCAAGCAGATACTGCGATATGTGAAGGGCACACTACATTATGGCCTTGAGTTTGTCAGAGGACAAGCAAAGGAGCAGCTTCAAGGCTACTGTGATAGAGACTTGGCCGGAGATTTGGACGACGGCATGAGTACCACTGGGATTATCTTCTACTTCTGTAAATGTCCGATTACTTGGACGTCACAGAAACAGAAGACAGTGGCATTGTCTTAATGTGAGGCGGAGTATATGGCGGCGTCGGCAACAACTTGTCAAGCTATTTGGCTGAATCGCATGGTGGAGATGATGACGGGGAGTGCAAATTGTTCAGCAAAGCTACTGGTAGACAACAAGTCTACAATTGCATTGGTGAAGAATCCCGTCTTTCACGACAGAAGCAAGCATATAGATGCACGCTATCATTTTATCAGGGAGTGTGTCGAGAATGGGCAGGTTTATGTGGAGTACGTGAGCAACAAAGAGCAAGCTGCAGACATCCTGACAAAGGCTCTGAACCGATCCATGTTTGAAGAGCATCGTAAGAACATTGGAGTCAAGGACCTCTTAGAGTGAAGTCCAGATTAGGGGGGGCATGTGAGCAATAATCAGGACTTGGTCCTGTTCTCATTTTTGAATATTTTCTATTCTTTAGCATAGCTTTGTGGTTAAGCTTGTATTGAGGAGTCATTTGCTCCTGGTTTTTTAGCTTGCTAACAACTGATTGTAAGTCTATTTAAAGGCTCCTCTCATAAAGGTAAATAACATAGCAAGTAGCTTCCTTCCTCCACATTAGTGCTTGCATTTTTTTTCTATGCTTGCATTTTTTCATTCGCTAAGAACCAACATACCTGACATAATGCTTGTATCCTTCTATGTATATTATCTCTAGTGGCTATTGAGTTTGTAAGAACCCTCCATGCAAACTTCCATCTCCTACTGACCAAAGTACGTTGTTAACCAAGTGTTCTCTGCTCCTTAATAAGCTGGTCTAGGTGGGTGAAGAATTAGAGGAAACTTGGACATTCCAAAAGTCTGGTTTGGCAAGATATTCATTCTCAACAATTGAACCAGGCATTCACTATTAGGATTCGTTAGAAACCTCCAAGTAAGTTTGGTAATGAGTGCTACATTGGTGATTTTAGGATCTCTTATGCCCAGGCCCCTTGTTTTTTCGGTTTTGTGAGGTGATGCCAGTTGAAATGAAGTTTCCTTTCTTCAACATGTTCTCCCCACCAGAATCTATTTTGAAGTTGATATAAGGTTTTGGAAACTTGTATGGGCAACATATAGGAGGAGAAATAGTAATTGGGGATATATGAGAGGGTAGATTTTGTCTCATGAAGTTATCTAGTTTTTGGGAGAAGAAGATTGAGGATATCTCGAAGTTGATTTGTTGGACCACTCTTCAAAGGAGGATAGAATTTTTTTTTTAGTTGAGAATGTTTTCAACGAAACAATGCCCAATTTTTTTTTTTTTAATTTGTCATGTCAGCTGTCATATTAATCGTCACGTTGACTGCCACATAAGAAGAGGCAGTTTGGGAGAACGCTTTGGAGGGATTAATAGCATTATTCCCATTGAAAAATATACATATCAGTAGTGTTTATGCGCATGCTAACTAGAGTTTTCACTATACAGGGAACTTATGAAATATTTGTACTGATCAAAGCACCAAAATATCATATATAACGGCTAGCTTTAATTGAATCAAACCTACTGGATTCATGCTCGAAATCCTTGTACACATTGTTTTATCGAATCAGGAATGTTTGTTCCATCATTGCGGAGGAACATCGAATACTTTGTCCCTCCTACCCTGAGGAGAATTTTGGAAAGCAAACTATTCTGTGCCAGCAATTATGCTCAGGACCATCAATGGCTGAAGGAATCTAATATTCTGCGCAGTGCTGATGAATACTACTACACCAAATGAAAAAAAACTTGCAAACTTCCTTACAGAATCCCATTTGGTGGACATATCAACAGTGCCATGCTTGTCGGGTTGCCGAGCGAGGATCCCATGGGCAGTACTTATTTTGCTTTCTATTGCATTTCTTCTTGTCGGTGCTGGTTGCGTTTTATACTTATATATTTCTTCGTCCTCTCTATGTGTTTCAGGCTCCACCGATCATATTTCCCATTTATGTGTTAATAACCTGCTTAAGAAACAAGGAAAGTTAATGTGCCATTAGACATGTTAAGTAGCTCTAGTACTTTATAGATAAGTTTTTCGGTCATCTATATCCAAACTCATCATTAATTTGCTCAATTCGGTTCCCTTGTTTGACAAATTTTATACTGATGATCAGTCTGTCATCATCATCCAAGTTACGCTGGGTTGTCCAAAGAGCATAAGATAAACAATTTTGTGCTTAATATTGTAGTGCACGGACAAAGACGACACTCCAAATTTAGTTGGATGTCCTTTTTCCTTCTGACCTAACAATCTTATGGTCCGTATAGTGTGCCAGAGAGAAATCACAACTCCTTTGGATTTTTTTTTCCAACTATTGTGAAAGACTGAAAAATGATTTCATCATTTTATAAGGCCAATTTTCATTCTCATCACTTAATGCAGGATAAGAAAGTGCCTGACCACTAGCAGTTTGAGGAGTACAAGAACTCATTTGATGGCAGAACATGGGCCAAGTCAATAACAAAGTTAAAACGGCATCTCAGTTCTAAAGAAAAGATGTTTACCAAGCAGATCAGCAATGAAGGGGTCATCAATGGCAGAACATGTGCCCAGTCAATTACAAAGTTAAAAGGGCATCTCATTCCTAAAGAAACGAGGTTTATTAAGCAGATGAAGTGTTGGAGTTGGGTTATGTTTCCAACCTATGCGGAGAATATTTCGAAGTGTCACGAGTGTCATTCGTGTGTCGGAGAAGTTCGGAGAGTCGAAGGCGTCGAAAAGAGAGTTCAAAACTGTTGTTTTTTCTCTCTCTCAAGGCCAGACCGAATTCGGTTTGGATACTGAAGTCCCAAACTGAGTTCGGTCCGAACTCCGTCATATTCAAATAGAACCTTTGATCTAGGCTGACCAAATTCGGTCCGAGTTCGATTTGTGAACCCGAGTTTGGGTATTTTATATGCACCGTTTGATCGTGCAGACGGTACAGATTGGTTGCGAGATTGAGAGAGCTATATACATCTATTTTCTATCCCTAATCCAAGCAAGTTGATGCAATTTACAACTTTTGGAGGGAGAAAGAGAGATTGTTGGCTATTTTGAAGGAGAGATTATTTCGGATAATTTTTTTTTCGTTATCTTTTGTTATTCGGAAGTCTGAAATCTATTTCCATCGTTCAAGTAGTGGTGATCCATTTTGGATTTGAGGAGAAGTTTGTTAGAAGTCGGCGCATATTCTTAGTCCATTAGTGGACGCTTTTCATGGTTGGATTCCGATCGTCCCGTGATTTTTTTCACAAAAAATTTTCACGTCAAAAATTATTTTGTCTTCGTTCTGGCTTTTGTGTGATCTGTAGTTATTTAGTTTCGAGCGAATTACTTGGTTTCTATCTTAGTCTTCTTGGTTTGGGGAAAATAGTTTCCAAGTTTTCTTTCCAATATGAAGGACATTCAACAACTGAAATAAATTAAAATTCTTACATTTATGCTAGGAATAATTAAAGGAAAATATGTTACAATGGGAAATCTTGTAAGGTGGCAAATGTAAGATAGTTATCATATATTGAAGGGGTCAAGAAAAATCTAAGAACAAAACAAAGTCTTCCAAATATATGGTAACTAAAGATACGCCACAAACATACTTGTAAACAGTAATGGTAGGATCCTTTGCCCATCTGTTGCTAAACACAAATAGTGACGACCTAGCCATGGATAAAGGATGTCGAGAAACCACAAGTTGTACTCGAAAAGGATGTCGTCAAATGGTCGCTCAATCGTTTGACATGGATAAAGGACGTCTAGAAACCACAAGTTGCGTCAAATGGTCGCTCAATCGTTTGACATGGATAAAGGACGTCTAGAAACCACAAGTTGCAATCGGAAATGATGTCGTCAAATGGTCACTCAATCGTTTGACATGCGACGAACCGGCAACATAGTAATTGTGATGACTCAATGGCTAGAGTAGACTTTCGACTTCCCATTTAAAGAGTACTTCAACATATTAACAAAGGACTTTGGACGACTTTGGTGACAAATATGGTTTTCTGGTATTGGGTTTCATTTTTGATACTTCAATCAAATACGGGTCTTGTAGGGGTCGCATGTCTGTTGCCTTAGTGCTGCTTGTCCATCCTAAAATTGAACACATTTGAAAAAATATTTAAAATATAATCAATTTTTGTTGAAATCGTCGGTTTTGAAATAGGGTACTCTAATCCTGGAAAATTTATGAAGCAACTTTGTTAAATCATCGGTTTTGAAATCCGCTTTTAGTTCTCAGATACTCATCCAAAGATCGGTTGATTTGATCCACATTTGATATAAGCACATCTAACTTCATCTTGATTATAACCGGACGCTTCCATAGTGGAATACACAGTGCAGGATCTCGTTCAAGTTCACTGTCACTCCCGTTCCCGATCTACGTATTAATAGGTTACCGGTAACCTTAAGACTAGATCCATTTTTTATTTGTTATGGTGCTTGATTTATTTTGTGTGGTTAGGATTGCTTAGAAGGATTCATGACATGATCCTATTGCCAAGCATTCTGTCACGTCCCAGATCCATAATACTGGAGAGCGGGGATGGAACTTAGCCAGCTACGTATACAAGAGTACTTATGTACCCCAAGATACGGTCACGACTATAAAAGACATGCGGAGTTACTCTACAATACATCAGTCAATACTAAGGTCAAGCAATCCTAGGTGTCTCAATCACAAGCTAGTCAACAACATACAATATATATAATCATCATACAAAAAATAGTAAAGCATCCCAAACTATATATACATAGATGATCATGAAGCTAGTTGTATAAAATGAAGAACTAGCAAGAGTATAAGTCATACATGATCAGCTCTAGATATAGTCTAGAATAATATTAAGCATGTCACGTCTGTAGGCTAGATGTCAAGTCCAAAATACGAGCTAAACACATGCTTGGGGGCTAAACGCCTCAAAAGAATATATATACATATACTAGTGGGTAGATAAAGAAGAAATTCACTCAGGTACTCTGGTGGTCCGGATGGTTACCATCTAGTCGAAGTTACGACATATCATTTGGTTCTGCTACGAGAACTGGTCATACAAAATCCGTGGGGTCAAAACTCCAAATAGCAGAATACCACAAGGAACTAAAATCAGCATACATAGCGTAATATGGTAAAGAAGTAAAGAACAACATATTGTAAGTAAAATAGTTTATCGGATATGGTAAGGTATATAGATACACCAAAATATGTAAACGTAAACAGTTATAAGAGCATGTAAGGTAAGCTGGTATAAATAGGTAAGATCGAATCATAGCTAATAAACTGAAATAACACGAAATAATAAACCGGAACAAGATCTGAACAGGACTAGACAATCAATTATTCAATCACGGCCAATCATGACCTACGACTTGCTATCATTAGCTAACTAGGGTTATCACAAATTCTTATTACTAGCAAATACACTTTATGTTTTTCTAATGGTCACATGCCCTGCAGTCTATGAAGGTTATCCAGGCAAAATTAATATACATAAATCAATATACTGGAATCAATATACTGGAATTGCAATACTCAACGGTACGATGGAAGTGTGTCCCTCACGACGGAGAGCTCTAAATCCAAATAATATGGCCGGGATAATGGGACTGCATGTAACCTGAAAACCTCTTCTCCCAATGCCTCTATGTTATCAATTTAGTTATTTAACCAAAATAATTATTCAAGAATTTTTGACTGTGGTATCCGGAGATCCATCCTAGATATGATGCAAGACTGGACAATATCTTAAACAAGCATATTCATGACAAAAGTAAAAAAAACAACCACCGAATGTAATTAGGCAATATATGTGCATTACTACGAGCCACAACCAGGATAATACAAAAATCTAGAGTCATGAGTGCACAACGACGAGCCACTATCGAGAATCAAATCGTGAATCGATATATAGGCATGAGTGCGCTACGACAAGCCACTAACAGAAAAATTAGGGTAATATTATGGTGTCTGTGGAGGACATGTATTTGTATCAAGTATAGAGGGTGTACGAACTCTCCCTACCAATACAAGGTCACTAGTTAATGCTGGGAAATATTTCAGTTGAAAAAAATATCTAAGACGGACAAAAAGAACAAGGGTAAGTCCAGAATACGAAAGTGATTTAAGTCTTACATCCTCTCTCTGCAATGCCTTACGAGCAGAATACAAGAAGATAATGATGAAAGCGTATGGGAAGGAGATATGAGAGCAGGGAGAAGAATGGAAGGAAGAGAGGGAGATGAACAGATGAGAGGGTTTACTTCTATTTTAAAAAGTAGCTTATTTTCTTTCTAATAGTTACCTAGAGAACTAAGTAAAGCCAAACTTTCTAATAGTCTTATAACCTTGCTATCATCCCCTAGCAATGTAGCATCTGTACACAGATCTGTGAAGGACACAAGGAGAAATTTGACATCTATAGAAGAAATCGAATACAACACTTCAACCAAGTGGTAACACATTTAGCTTAATGCTTTAGGGTAAATTTAGGTAATTGAAGGCCATGCAAGTATTCAACTTAACTGAAGATACACCTTAAAAGTATTATAACCTACATGTTATCACGTAATACTGTTCAAACCCCCACCACCACACACACACACTACCCTAAAAGTAGAACGGGCACTACAACAACCAATGTCGTCGGATACCCACATTATGCTGTGTCAAACACCTAACTATGCATGACACAAATACTCCAAAAAATCTTAGGACACGTCCAGTGTTCTAAATTTTTCTAGCGAAATCGGTGCAGAGGAGGGCCGCCTAGCGCCTAGGCGGCCGAATTTTTTTTTTAAATTTAAAATTTGAAATTCATAATAAAAATTTAAAATCCAAACATGTTCTAAATTCTAAATCCATAATACAATTTATAAAAAATTTTAAAATTTGAAATTTGAAGTTTCAATGTTCTAAAATCCAAATCCAAATTCAATCTTAAAACCCAAACAATATATCCATAATATAACTAAGCATAAAAAAAATTAAAAAAATTAATAACCAAACAGCCGCATAGGGCCGAAGAGGTCCGCCTAGACGCCACAGAGGTCTGAATAGGGCCGAACAGACACCTAGCTAGGCCAACAAGGGATTTCTGGTATGGCAGACGGCCACCTAGCGCTGGGAAGACCAAACCCAGTACCAGGCCCATATCCAATTGTTTGTGTTTTTATCATGTCAATGAAAAAAACTCAACTCTCTCATAGCACATGATTTTCTCTATTCGAACTAAAAAGTAAATAAACATGAAATAGTTTTATGCGTTCTGGATAGTTTTGACACCTTCTACTAAATTGAGTATCACTCTCTCACATGAAATCCAAGTAAGGTGGTTCAAAAAGATTTAAAAAGCCAAGACTGAGATCTACAATTTTTATGTTTTGAGTTTTGAGAGATTCTAGCTACAAAGATAGCCAAACAGGTCATAAAATAGTCAAAAATAGCCTCTATGCGGCTCTATGCGCGCGGTAGGAAATGCACGCTCGCGGCATGGCAAGAATGCACGCTCGCAGTGCGGCAAGAATGCACGCTTATGGCGCGGTAGAAAATGCATGCTCGCGATGCGACAAGAATGCACGCTCACGGCACGACAGGAATACATCACGCGGTACGCAACATGGCAGAAAATGCTCACGCATGGTGGGCGGTGCGATCCTATTCATTGTCCCTTCCAAAATGAGCTCCGAGAACATAAAAAATTCTAAAATTTGTTTTGCCCATAAAATCTTCAATTTAAATGGAAATCTAAGGTTTTAAAAGCCAAAACTGTATAAAATTGGATTTCCTACAATATTGTATAAGTAGATTTGAAATATTCTAAGTTTTAAGAGATTAAATCCACGAAATTCCCTAAAGGCACCATTTAAAAGCTTAAGTCTACTCCAAAGTATTCATCAAAAGGAAAAATACCAAATACTAAAGATGTAGAGAATCACGCAAGGAACATTTTTACGCAATAATATTCAAAAAAAAAGAAATCCAAATTCTTTGGCTCAATCAATGGCAAGATGTACTTGCCTATAACAAGTCAAAGCCTAATCTTCCACTCCACCACCAAGAGGGGTTCCGAAAATACACTCTAGGCCTCAAGGCCAAGCTCCAAACTTGAGGAAGAGTAAATGGAAGTGAAAAGGGAAAGAAGAAAGAGAAAGGAAAGAGTAAAAAAGAAAGAAGAGAGAAAATGAAAGGGGTTATATGGGATGGAGGTTAAATCCAAGCCATCCATACCGCCACCTCATCAATCGATGCCCTTAAAGTTATCTCAATCTTCCAAAGAGAAAATCAAGAAACCAATGGATAAAGGAATGCATCAACACTATTCACATAAATATCAAAATACTATTCATGAAGATATCCAAAAATAAAAAATATCCCAAATTAGTATAACGACAGTTTTTGTCGTCACAAAGTTTTGGAGTTTTACTAACATTTTACTTGCAAATTACAACGAAGAAATTACAAAGAACCCTACCATTAAGAATTATATGTACAAGTTTTAAAGATCTAGGGAAGTGTGACGATGGAGATCAAGTTTTACATCTGACTCCTTTACTCCGTTGATGATCCGACGATGAAAAAAATTGCAAGGTCTCTGGCTCACTGAAAAAAAGGACAAAATTGGGCTATCTTTGCTCTGTGTATATGTCTTTGAACCTACAAGTTCCTACTATTTATAGCTATTTACACTAAATGGCCATACGGGCGCATGTGCTAAAAAAATTACTGTTTTTAGGTTATGCATGCAGATTGAGACGGTACATGGCAGATCCTAGTCACGTATTGGATCAGTCGAAGATAGAGGTGGGCCCTACTCTTAGCTTCAACTTGGACAGAATCTTTTTTCTTTTTTGCATCCAGAGCAGTTGGTTGAGATTCTGGATCAGAGAGAGAAGCTGTTGAGGAACCAGACCATTTTCTTGGTACGCGTCGCATGGAGGCATCACTCTTCGGGTGAGTCTACCTAGGAGAGGGAGGATAAAATGCGAGAGCATTACCCATATTTGTTTGTACCTTGAGGTATATTCTTTTATGATTCTGTTTTATTTTTTGGGGGTAGTTTCGTCTTTGAATTTCGAGAACAAAATTATTTTAAGGGGGGAGACTTGTCACTACAACATTTTCTAGGAAGGATATTTTGGTTATTTCATAATTAATGTGTTTGTTAAATTCTATTTATTGTATTATTTATTTATTGTTAGATATTCTATTTGATTTTGGACTTGTGTTAGTGGACCTAACTAGATTAGACTAGACTCATGGACCAACATTAATTCTAGTTAGATTGAGCCCAACAAACAAGCCCATTCATTAGGAGGATGACTTAATTAGTTAGACCAATTAGATTAGAACCTTTTTTCCTTAATTAATTCCTTCATGACAAGTCCCAAGGGGTATTATAGACTTTTTATAGGGACTTGGAGAAGGAGAAAAGGCCGGCCATAAGGGGGAGGAGAGAGACTCTCTCTCTTCATCAATTCATATCATTTCTAGATCTGGAATTTCTCTCTTCCAAATTCCTTCATCCCTACAAAAATTCCTACCCAAATTCTCATCTAATTCCTTTTTTACTCACCATTGGAGGCTATTGGAACAAGAATGATGCAAGGATCTACAAGAAGGAGGAATAAGCACAAGTTGAAGGCTCTTGACACCCATTTGGAGACTTGCATTAGGAATCCATCTTCCAATAGTATAATTCAATTTTACCTCTCTAATTATATTCTAAATATGTAGTTTAATCATTAGAAACCTTCCCATATACTAAGGCTACCCATAGAAAGTGGAATTAGGTTTATAGGAGGCCTATGGAGGAAGTTGTGACATATTTTATGCCAATTTTGGCAGAATTCTGAGATTGGCACATCATGGGTTTGTCAATAGGTCAATTAGACTAAATTGATATATGTTTAATTGTATGAGACTAGTATCATATCCATAATTGGATACATGTAGGCCGTATCAGGATAATTTGGCTATACAGATTGATTTGGGGGTTTTCTTCCGACACGGGGGTGTGCACATGTCATATTTTGACACGGGCGCGTATTTGAGTAGCTAGCACTTCATGTTATTTCTAATTATGATTCTAATCTTTCTCATATCATTTAGGATACATTTGGTAGTGTGTTGGAGCCGTATCATAAGCGTATCATAATTCTAGTGTGATACGGGTGTGGTGCACTCCTTGTGTTTGTTATTTTGTCTTCAATGTATGTATATTATCCATATATTATTGATACTAGAGTGTAGTATATTTATATAGATATATCATTATTTTGATTCATATATTGAGTATGAGGTTGTTTGTGTGTGTATAATTATTATAAATACATTAGTGTCTAGTTAGATATATGTATTAGTCTCATACTTTGTTAAGTGTTCAGCCTGGGGGCACTGTCAAATTGTGTGCATTGTATCCTAGTATCAGTTGATGTTAGGGTATGATATATATATATATATATATATATATATATATATATATATATATATATATATATATATATATATATATATGTGTGTGTGTGTGTGTGTGTGTGTGTGTGTGTGTGTGTGTGCTAGGAGGGGGGTGGTCGGGCTACTGCAGCAGTAACAATGCGCAGTAGCAGCAGCAATGTGTAGAAGCAGCAACAACAATGCATAGCTACAGGAGCAGCAATGTGTAGTAGCAGCCATAACAATGCATAGCAGCAGCAACAATGCATAGCAGCAGCAACAACAATGTATAGCAGCAGTAACAAGTATGGGGATGATGTAAACTGTACATGTATTTAGTTTGACTGATGCTTAGTTAGAGAGGGAGACTAGTATAGGTTAGTGTATGTTAGTATATCAGTTAGTATATTAGAGTATTATAAGTTGAGTTAGTGTATATTGGTATGTATTAGTTAGTTATTAGTTAGTTAATGTCGTGAGACTAGTTAAGGTTAGTAGATTAGTGTTATCAGTTATGTATATTAGAGTATCAGTTATGAGTTATCAACTAGTTAGTGGATGGTTAGATATTAATTAGTTAAGTTTTGTAAGTTAAGATAGATACACTAGTTAGTATATACTAGTATGGGTTAATATTAGTTCTAATTACCTTGAGTTAAACCAAGGTGATATTGAGAGTGAGATATTAGGTATGGATATCAAGATGAGGTTAGCTAGTGCGATACCAAGTTGGTTCAAACTCAAGGTATCCCATAGTACTAGTTAGCTAAGAATACTAGTATATTTTATATTGTTATAGTATATATATATATATATATATATATATATATATATATATATATATATATATATATATATATATTTACGTATCATACGGTATGGTATAGTACTAATATCCCAACATAGCTAGTATAGCCTAGTTACATATTGTATGGACCCAATATCCTAGAGGTGGACTCATACAACCTAGAAATAGCTAGTTTGACCTAGAGTTGACCTAGTATGACTGTTATGACCTAGAAATGGCTTTATGACCAAGAATTGACTAGTTTAACTTATATTTATTCCAAAATCTTGTATTGATATAATATTCCATATTTTGGTCTCTGAGGCACTATTTCGGATATTTTTGACACCGTTCACCAGATTTTAGGCAAGTACATTCTCTGATCGTTTTTCCATTTATGATATCCCCTATGTTTCTTGTATTTAATGTAGTATCCTTAATTTTTTGATATGATGGTTACACGGATTGGTATATCTGGATTTCGTCATGAGAAGTTATTCCTTGATATTTATGGTGTATCTTGTGCAAGCCTTGTTCCTCATTCTTCTTGTACATGTACAAACATCGATTCTTGGTGAGACTAACTACCTACCTAGTAAACCCCGTGTAATAACGTACCATGGTTGGATCCACTATACCAGTCGAGGCGGGGAGTATTAGTGTAGATATGTGATCATAACCTCCTTGTGCATATCATTGTGAGTGTTGATCATACACCACAAGTATGATTAAACATGCCTAAATTCTTGTGCAAGTCCCAAATCGATAAGATGTTGAAGCTGGTACTCACTTACATAGTAGTAGTATTTTTTACTCATTTCCATAATGCTCATTTTCTTGTATTTAATTCCAGTATTTATATTTGGTATATCTCTTGTACCTGTATATTGCATCTTGTATATTCGCTCTATTTTACTGGTATATAGTTTATATCATTCATTGGAACTGCTGTTAGAGGTGTACTTTGCTCCTTTTCTGATTGGATATATTTTTTCTAGATGACACTGAGGAGTGATATCCCACTCACTATGGGCCTCAGGACGTAGTTGGCTTAGAGCCAGAGACTTTGGCTCAAGAGAGTCTTATCCCGGTTGAGACAGACGACCCAATACCTGTAGCTCAGTAGATAGGATATTCTACTGGATTTGTCTCCAGTATTTGACATTAGTATTTCTTATTATATTTTACGACTCATTGGATATTATTTTGTCTTGGGTTGTAATCGACTATTCAGTTCTTCATATTATATTCGTGTGATTGTCCATCTTATAGATCTGTGATTGAGTATTTATACTTTATTGGTGGCATTATATATCTTGATGATCATTATTGCTAGATAGATAGTTTACCCAAATAACGTTCTACCGTCGATACTGCGGCGTAGGCTAGACGTTGTTCACTACTCGCGTCCCTACACCGGGTGCGGGTCGTGACTTATACGAATCCATGGAAGTCAAATCTGGATTCACTCGAGCATGTATGCAACATTCAGACAATTAATATCCTAGCCACACTTTGGTATTTGACTCGCTTATTATGCCCGTGCTGGGGAAACAATATATATTTATAATATCACTCGTTCAGGAATTTGGAGGCATTATCGATGCACAACCCAAATATAATTACTTAACTCATGACACGATGTGTCACACCTTGGTGTACATTAAATCAAGAATAATTATCAGACAATAGTTGTATCAGTACGGATACCTATTCGAGTACAATTACCAATTATACATTGGGTCACGAAAGAACAAGAAATATTCAATAAGATAGGCTAGCCCGTATGGGTCTCTAGGCCGCATGGGAAGTCCGGGCCGCATATGATTCTAGACCGCATGACAAATCCTGGCCGCATATGAAGTCAAGCCGCATGAAAGTCTTGGCCGCATATAGAGTCAGCCGCAAGAACCACTTGGCCGCATTTGAAGTCAGGCCGTATGCTCAGGGTTAAAGTCCACTCCTAGGGACCAGTGTTGAAGTAACGGGCAATGAATGAAGTGTCAGTGAAATGACATAAAATGATTGAAGTGACAAGCTATAAAGTATGTCAAGAAGAAAGACAAAAAATTTAGAAACATGTACTACGGTTTCAGAGTCATGCGTCCAAGGGAAAGTGGCCACATGCTCTGCTTGCCGCATGGAGTTCAATGTACATGGAGGTCTCTTGGACTTAGCGAAATTTTTATTCGTTTAGCGAGTGAAAGCACAACATGTTGAAGGATACTTGTGTAAATAAGTAGTCATGCGTCCAATAAGATGGACACATGTTGTCTGTATGCAACAAGAGTTTAGGCCGCATACCCCCCTCGGTCCGCATAACACTCTCAGCCGCATAGATCTCTAGCCACATAAAGACTTTGTCTTCTCCAAACAGCAGGTTCGGCCATGGCAAAAAATCTCCAAAAACTAAAATCTTGTTTTGTCCATAAAATTCCTATTTTAAGTCCAAATCGGATGAACCGAAAGCCAAAATGCTCTAAATTGAAAGCTCTATCATGTAATAAAAAAGGTTTTCTAAAATACATATTTAATCGATCAAAACCAAGAAAAACTCATAAAATCCATAAAAAACCCTAAGTTAGAAATGTAGATTTACTAAAAATCGTCCATCAAAACAGAAAACTCCAAGAACTAAAAGTGCTTAGAAATATATAACAAACATAATTGAACAATAATATGGATGCTTTCTCCATTTATCATACAAAGTGTACTTGCCTATGGAAATAGGGAGAGAAAACTAAAGAGAAAGGATAAAAATGAAGAAATGAAGAGAGAGAGAAAATATTGGGTTATATATGGTAGGGTTGAGGGTTGAACAAAAAGTTCTCATGACTTGAACCAACCCACTAAATGAACCATGAGCAAGGTTAAACCAAAGAATGGGTCTAGTCTCCATGCACATGCAACCATGCTAAAATAAAAATATATTCCAAATACGTATGTCGTGAACGGGGAGTGACATATCTATCCACCTTAAAAAAATTGTCCTCAAAATTCAAATCCAAGCAATAGCTAGAGAAGTCAAGACAAGCACGATACAAATCTACTAGCAACTACGCATGCAAGCAATATCATCACAACATACAGGTGATCACCTGATCACAAAATATGAGATATGAAGGCGTAAGAAAGAATATACCTTCTGAATCGAATAGATGATGGTACCATGATCGAATATCATCTTCGCGCTCCCACGTCGATTCTCCTAGAGAGTTATGGCCCCAACCAACCCGGGGAAAACAAATTGTCTGGTTCTTGAGTACCTTCTCCCTTCGGTCCAATATGGATATAGGTTGCTCCTCGTAGGATAAGTCGGCACCAACGACTAATTCAGAGTGATCGAGGATATGACTCAGATTCGGAATATACCTACACAACTAAGACACATGAAATACATCGTGTACCTCATGTAGCAAAGGTGGAAGGGCAAGACGATAAGCAACATCGCCTACCCGCTCGAGAATATCGAATGGACCTACGTATCACGGACTAAGTTTTTCGTGAACCCCAAATCTAATGACTTCACGGGTAGGCAAAATCTGTAAAAACACGTGGACGCCGACACAAAATTCTAAAGGCTACGATGCTGATCTGCCTAATGACAATGCCTATCTTGTGCAACCCGAAGCCGCTCTCCAATCTGCTTGAGAACCTCTACTGTTTGTGTGATCATTTCAGGGCCTAATATCTTTCAGTCACCAACGTCGTTCTAAGCCAACAGTGACCTACACTTTCTGTCGTATAGGCCTCGAAAGGGCCATCTGAATACTGGCCTGATAATTATTGTTGTACGAGAATTTTATCAAGTGAAGGTAATTTTCCCAAGATCCACCAAGATCTAAGGTACATTCTCGTAGCATATCTTCCAAGGTCTGGATGGTTCTCTCTGATTTTTCATCTGTTTGAGGGTGGTAAGCGGTGCTGAATCTTAACTTGGTGCCCAAACTATGATGCAAATTTTTCCAAAAATGTGAAGTAAACCGAGTGTCTCGATCTGACACGATACTTACTGGGACACCGTGTTGTCTCACTATCTGTCGTATATATATTTTGTTTAATTATTCTGTAGACTGTCCTACTCGAAAAGAAAAAAAAGTGAGCTACTTTTTTTGAGACGATCCACTATCACCCAAAATGCATCTTGACCAGTCGATGATCTAGGTAAACCAGTCACAAAGTCCATCTTGATGTGTTCCCACTTTCACTCTGGAATAGGAAGCAGCTGCAATATTCCTATCGGTCTTTGTTGTTCTGCCTTCACTTGCTGACATATCCGACACCGCGATATGAAGTGTGCTATTTTCCTTTTTATTTCGTTCCACCAAAAGTATTACTTGATATCTTGGTACATCTTCGTGCCTTCTGGATGAATAAATTACTGGAAACTGTGTACTTCAGTCATAACTTCTTGCCGAATATTCCCGCTTGGTACGAATAGACGATTCTCAAACCTTATCGTTCCATCCGCATGTATTGTCAACTCCTTACGAAGACCCGACTCAAATTCTTCTCGTAGCTTTTGAATCTTCGGATCCTCTGCCTGAGCTAGTTTGATTCTATCTACCAAAGTTGATTGAATCTGTAGGCTAGCCTGAACTCCTGTACTCTGTGAAATTACTATCTCGATACCCATCTCTCGTAAGTCTTCTAGAATGTGATTCTAAGTAGTTAAGATAAATTTTCTACCTCTTCTGTTAAGGGCATAAACTACTACATTAGTCTTGCTTGGATGGCACTGAAGTTCCACGTTATAATCTTTCAACAACTCTAGCCACCTTCTCTACCTCATGTTCAGGTCCTTTTGCGTTAACACATACTTTAAACTCTTATGATCCGTGAATATTTCTACTCGATCGCCATATAAGTAGTGCCTCGATAGCTTAAGGGCAAATATTGCTGCTGCTAGCTCCAAATCGTGAGTTGGATTTGCCTTCTCGTGATCTCTAGTTACCGAGAAACATATGCTATCACTCTCCCTTGTTGTATCAAAACACATCCAAGTCCTTTTCCAGATGAATCACAGTACACTGTGAATTCTTCGGAGCCTGCTGGAAGAGTAAGGACTGGTGCAGAGATTAACTTCTTCAATATTTTAAAGGTTGTCTGACATTCAGCCGACCACACAAATTTAACTTTCTTACGCGTCAACCGAGTCAATGGAGCCGAGATCTTAGCAGAATCTAACACAAAACTTCTGTAGTATTCTGCCAAGCCCAGAAAACTATGCACTTCTGCTATTGTCTTCGAAATTGGCTAGTTCTCTACTATCTCTACCTTCTTGGGATCAACCGACACTCTTGCTCCAAAAATAATGTGCCCAAGAAAGGATATGCAATCCAGCCAAAACTCACCCTTATTAAGCTTTGCATATAACTGGTGCTCCCTCAAAGTTTGCAGTACTATCCTGAGATGTTCTTCATGCTCCTCCTCATTACGAGAATACACCAAGATGTCATTAATGAATACTACCATAAATTGGTCTAAGTAAGGCACGGAAATATTGTTCATCAAGTCCATGAATACCGCTGGAGCATTAGTCAGTCTGAATGGCATAACTAAGAACTCGTAATGCCCATATCGTGACCTAAATGCTGTCTTCGGTATATCCTACTCCCGGACTCGCACCTGATGATATCCTGATCATAAATCTATCTTGGAGAAGACTCTAGCTCTACTTAATTGGTCAAACAAATCATCAATACTTGGTAATGGGTACTTGTTCTATACTGTCACTGCATTCAACCGTCTATAATCCATACACAACCGCGTCGATCCATCATTCTTCTCTACTAATACCGCCGATGCTCCCCACGGTGATCCACTGGTCCGAATAAACTTTTTTACCTTCAGTTCTTCCACGTGTCGATACAACTGATCAAGTTCTGATGGTGACATAGGTTACACCTTCTGGGATGTTGGTTCTGCTCCTGGCATCAACTCTATACATAACTCTACTGCCCTAATTGGGGGTAATACGGGAAGATCGTTGAAAAGACGTCCATGAACTCTTCAACTATCTTGGGCAGCGTACTTCTTCCCTTGCTAATTTTGTGACTCCTTCCTTATGTTGGTCTTTTGCTATTCGGCTAAGGATAAACTCTTCTAGAACAAGAATTATAAACAACACTCTACCCTTACGATAGTCTATCGTTGCATGACTATCTCTCAACTAGTCCATGCCTAAGATAAAAACAAAGTTACCCATAGAGAACTCGATCAACTTTTCAGGTAATAAATGCCCACATACTACGACTGGACATGCTAGGCACACTCTACTCACTTCTACGATCCTATTGCCAGTGAGTATATTCAGCCTCGCTGGTAATGCCTCAAACTTTAATCTAATACGTGTCATATATTATGCAGATATAAATGAGTACGAAGCTCCAGAATCAATTAAAGCTATGGCAGGAAAGGTTGTAATAGAAATATTACCTGCCACTACATCGCTCGACGCCATTGCTTCCTCTAAAGACAAGGTGAGTGCTTGCCCTTGGCCTTGTTGAGCTCCCTACTGTTGTCTTCCTTACTGTCGTGGTTGCGGCCCCTGCTGATTCTGTTATTGCTGCCTATAAAGCTGGTTCTGTGTCGGCAACGGACGCAGAGCTAAAGGTCATACTGCTACTGCTGGTCCTCCTTACTGCACTGCCCTCGGAGCTGGCAATGCAGGAAACTGTTGTACTGGTCCTCTTGGTCTCTACATCAATGGGCACATGAAAACCTTGTGATCAGGGATCCCATATTTCAAGCATAATCTGTTAGCTACCAGACAAACATCCCAGGTATAACCTCCCTTCCAACAGTAGGTACAACCTGTCGGTTCTCCCCATCGTCGTTGTTGTTGTTGTTGCTGCTGCTGTTGCTGAGTTGGTGCCATCACTGTCGAGGTCACTGGCCTCCTCTATGGTACATCATGGATGTGAATACCAGGGGATGGTGTTGACGTTCACGGTACTGGTCCTCCCTCATTGCTCTGTCCATGAGGCCTCTTCCGATCTACTCTTCTTGATGCCATCCTCTGAGAAGTAAGCTCAACCCTCTTGGCTGCTATCAATACCACCTTGAAGGAATGGTAGTCGTGCACCTCTACCATATTTAAGATCTCTAAGTGAAGTCCCTACTTGAACCTCATTGCTCTCTCCAACTCTGTTATCATAATGGTTGGAGCAAATCTGCTTAGTCGGCAAAACTCTACCACATAACTGTCTACTGTCCTTTCAACTAGCTTTAGGTTAATGAACCTTTGTCACAACTCACACTGAGCCATAATCCTGATATACTTTGCCTAAATCGGGTCCTGAAATCCTCCCATAAAATAGGATGCCTCAATCCTACCTCCATTCTGGCCCACCAATCCATTGTCAGATCTTGGAGTTGTAGGCGAACCAGGTCAACCTGTTCCTCTGCTGAAACTTTAGTTGCTGTCAGAATGGTCTCAATATCCTGGAGACAATCGTCTTCCGTGATTGTGTCCTCCATGCCATCGAAATATTTAGAGTTTAGTCGATAAAATCTAACAGATGCCCCAGAATCTATTCTTCTGCCTCGTTCTAGGGCCGTCTACAACCCTTGGTTCAACAGGATATATTGTTCCTGCTGCTGAAGCTGTTATTGTTGATGTTACTGCTGTTGTTGTTGTCGCACCACCATCTGGTATTGTTGGGCAACCAACATTCTACGAATAATCTCTAGCAAAGTTGGGATATCCAGTACTGTCGGCACTACGGGAGGTATGGGAACACCTGGAGCCTGCTGCTCTATCCCATTCATCGTAGGTTCAACTAAGATCCTTGGCTGAGGTTCCACAGGATCTCGTTCTACTGGCAACTCTACCTCTCTTGTTGCTGCAGCATCGGGGGATGGAAAAGCCCTAAAGAAGAGCACAAAAAATATCACGTATAGGACAAGAAGAAACAAAAAAATAACCAATCTGGGGAAATTAAGCTGAGTATCGAAGATGACGAATTCAGAATTTTAAGGAGGATCATGTTTGATTGAGACTCCTATTACCATGACACCCCACAAGTCTGAAGAACAGACCTGCATGACCACCACTAAAACCTTATCATGCCTTAGTACAGGAATACAGAGACGGACATGGCCAGCTACCCTGTATAAGATGTTATACATCGTACGACGTACACGACTATATAAGACAAGGGGGTGCATGCTATGATCAAGTCTTCTATGGTCAAGAACTTCTAGGTCTCAATTCTTCAAACAAGAAACAGTAAGCATAGAGCATATATAATAAAGCAATAAAACGTCCCAAACGCTTTCTCAAAATATTTTGGAGACCAGCTATACAAAATAAGAAGTTGGAAGAGTAACAAAAATACATAACAGTGATCAGCTACAGTCTAATTTAATACAATCATGTAAGAAAACTAATGTCCAGACGAACTGGCTAAAAAGTGTCGGTGGCTAAACGCCAAAAGGAGTAAATATTCAATGATTAGCAGGGAAAAAAAAATTAACTCACTATCCCCTGCGACCATATTACTGGTACGTGCCATGAGTAGGGGGAAGGTACGCTGGATCCTTGGGTGCTGGCTCAAAACATGGCCATGCAAAACTAGTGGAGTTAGACCCCAAATAGCAATTACCACAAATGAAGAACAAAATGGAGAAACAAAAACCTAAGGAAATATATAATAATATATAGGTTAAGTGTCGTAACTTAGGTCTATAGCATATCCTAGCACAAAGACCCAACCCTACAATCAAACAAGGACAATGGTTAAACTATCACACTATGATAGTCTATTTCCCTATGCTACTAACCGAATAATATAATCACAACCAAGTCCATTTTCTTATATCGGCCAATCATTTGTATGGGTTATTATTTTGTGGAGTTTGAGGTTATCTCAGAAATAATGCATAATAAGTATTCTCAGATCACTCCAGTATCGAACACGAGCTAACCAAACCAATAGATAATAAAACAGGCACGCGCAGGATACAGTAGTCCCCCGTATGGACACAATGCTAAAAATACGGTATTAACAGTTCTAGTATTCCAAAAGTAAAACAGTGGCTCGACATAATAATAGGTCAGATATTGCACTCCACTAAGGCAGATGATATAAATTATCTGTGGTGGCCAGCCCACAGTGTACTTAGAATGAATCTCTATGGGAAGGTTTATTGTCATGTCCTGATCTCCCGCAGGTAATTAGCTATCCCTGCTAGGCGCGAATCACCGTACCAGCATTCCCACGAGATGATCTTTTTCCATCTGGATGTGATCCCGCACTAGCATAAGCTGCGCCCGTGTAAGGCAATGATCCGAACAAGCGATAAAATGACTAAGCCACAAAGTCGCACAGATAGTCCGAATGCAGCAAAATAAGAAACGAATAGGCGATTGGTAACAAGTTCACACAGTCGTCAATAACTGAAGCATTGAATAACACAAGTATGAAAGTAAAATAAGCTCTTTATTGATATTGAACAAGTGTTACAAGCGGCGGTAGACCAAGATTATAATTTGCTCAAGCCCTCTCTCTCTCGAAACAATAAAAGTGTGTCAAGTGGCTACATTTGTTAAATGATGCATAGGCGATGTTCTAACATTATGTCTTGTATATGTGCTTCAGTTCTGGACGCAACACTCCAAGGCTTCAGAGCGAACTCCACGGCTTAGCACGCACGAAGGGGGTCGCTGTACCGAACGAGGTTCTCCCGTACCCTGCAAGCAATCTGGTGGGTTATCAGTACATGAATGCACTGGTGTGGGGGCTTTTCGTCCGCTCGATAAATTCAAACACGTTACATAGGTTCCGTGCACCATTTATTAAGTTATCTTTCTAGTCTTGCCTTAGGATCAGTTTTTTGGCATAATGTACAAGCCTAACTCGTATGGTAGTGCACCGTGCGATATATGAATAACACGGTGAGACTTACCAACTTACCATTCTACCTTTCCTATCCAAGGCAACCAAGTTAAACCAAGCACAATTGTATACATATAAAATCCAAGTCAAATTATATAAGCAAACACGAGTGTCGAGAGCGAGATTCTGTTTCAAGTACACGAGTTACACTGATTATCCAAAAGTGTTGCAGAAGATGTTCAAGTGTTCAATTATGTATAAATGTGTTATACTCATAACCGTTAAGGTAATCTAGATTACTCGGCATGATGCAATAACTCGCACGCGGATTGCTACTAAGCGAGGATAACTTAGTCTATACGAAGAGGAGGTCACTGGCTTAGCTATAAAGGACCGATTTATAGTCTCATGACGAAATATGGTGCAACGCTTGATACAAGACAAGCAATTCAAGACAAATATGTGATACAGAAGAGCCATTGCACGCCATCCCGTCGATTCATGCAACTAACATGGGTGGACGGCTAGTCGATGGTAGTATGCCCTACCAAGGTCCAAATACCGTGTATTTCCCTGCCAAAAAATGGGGTCACATACCAGAACTGAAATTGGCATACAATACACCAAATATTTCTCCTAGGCTGGTACGATCCCAGTGCCCCGGTTATCGTCCAAAAAATCAGATAGCTTGTGCACGAGTTATCCGTGACCATGCAAGTCTCTAGTCATGGATCTCTTATCAGGTACTTATTCGGGTCAGATTCAAGTTCAAGTTCAGGATTATTCTTAAATATACTGACTCCCCAAGCCGTTTAATTCAATGCAAGATGAGTGTTGTTTAACTTGTCATGATGCAGTCCCTAGTTCAGAACTGCCTTGGTGACCTAACGGTACCAAATACTTTCAAGTTTATTTTTATACAGAACGACTATTTGATAGTCTTCCGGGAAACTTAGATGAATGCAGGGCAAGGATTGTGTTACACGGTCGTGGTATGAATTATGTGACAAGCATTGAAATGAGGTAAATGAGTACAAGTTATAATGTAAGCAAGCAAGCATGCATTTAATATTTAAAACATAAGCATTTACGTTAGAACGGTCTATGGTGTAGTGCGAGGAGTGAAGCCTTATAGGGACATATCGAGCGACATAATCTAGGGGACGAGCAGTGTAAATAAGTGAACAGTGCATTACGGAGAGCATATAATGATCTACTCGAGGCATAATGGGGTCTACTTGCACGAAGCAAAGGTAGCATGCGAGGGTCCAAGTTATAAGTCAAATTTTATTTTTATGTTCTAACACAAGCAATACAAGATGAGATTATTCCCATAGCTAGGTGCGTTATATTCTTTATTAGCATGTAGGGGGTGATTCACCTAGCGACTAGCATGTATCATTCATATTTTAAGTGTGGTGGCTAAGCAAAGACAAGTTTATCATAGCCACCCACCTTAGCGATAATTCTTCTCGATCGAGCGATACTCCGAGAGAGCCTTTAAAAGTCCAATTCTGAACTCCTGAAGGGCCAAGTCTAGAAATCTTTTGCCTCAAATGAGCCTTCTCGCTGAGCCAAGCTGGTCGGATCGTTGCACTTGTGCCATTTGAATCGACTATCCGCTTGAACGAAAAGGGTCGCTACATTCGTTGGCATGATCTTGGGATACCGTTTCCTCCAATGTTAGTACCACTTTTAGTTACCTAATTAGCCTTATGTTGTGCTTGAAATCTTAAGACGTAGGCACTTGAGAATTTCTCTTAAGATGCCGTACAAAATACGGGCACGCTAGATACGAATCCATGGAACTCAAATCTGGATTCACCCGAGCGTGTATGCAACATTCAGACAATCAATATCCTAACCAAACTTTGGTATTTGACTCGCTTATTATGCCCGTACTAGGAAAATAATATATATTTATAATATCATGCGTTTAAGAATTTGGAGGCATTCTCGATGCACAACCAAATATAATCACTTAACTCGTGACACGATATGTCGCACCTTGACACACATTAAATAATGAACAATTATTGTCAATAGTAGTATCTGCACGGATACAGTATTCGAGTCCAATTGCCAATTATACATTATGTCACGAAAGAATAAGAAACATTCAATCAGACAAGCTAGGCCGTATGGGTCTATAGGCCGCATGGGAAGTCCAGGCCGCATGACAAATCCTGGCCGCATATAAAGTCAGGCCGCTTGAAAAGTCCTAGACGCATATGGAGTCAGGCCGCATGAACCACTTGGCCGCATATGAAGTCAGGCCGCATGCTCAGGGTTAAAGTCCACTCCTAGGGACCAGTGTTGAAGTGACGGACAATGAATGAAGTGTCAGTGATGTGACATAAAGTGATTGAAGTGACAAGCCATAAAGTATGTCAAGAAAAAAAGACAAAAATCATAGAAACATGTGCCACGGTTTCAGAGTCATGCGTCCAAGGAAAAGTGGCTGCATGCTCTGCTTGACGCATGGAGTTCGATACCGCATGGAGGTCTCTTGGACTTAGCTAAATTCTTATTCATTCAGCGAGTGAAAGTACAAGGTGTTCAAGAACACTTGTGTAAATAAGCAGTCATACGTCCAACAAGATGGACACGTGCTGTCAGTATGCGGCAAGAGTTCAGGCCTCTTATCCCTCTCGAGACGCATAGAACTCTCAGCCGCATAGCTCGTTGGCCGCATGAAGACTTTGTTTTCTCCAAACAGCAGGTTCGGCCATGGCGAAAAAGTTCCAAAAACTAAAATCTTGTTTTGTCCATAAAATTTTTATTTTAAGTTCAAATCGGGTGAACCAAAAGCCAAAATGCTCTAAATTGAAAGCTCTATCATGTAGCAAAAATTGATTTTCTAAAATATATGTTTAATAGATCAAAACCAAAAAAAATTATGAAATCCATAAGAAAAATCTTAACTTAGAAATGTAGATCTACTCAAAATCGTTCATCAAAACAGAAAAATCCAAGAATTAAAAGTGCTTAAAAATACATAACATAATGGAACAATAATATAGAGGGTTTCTCCATTTCTCATGCAAGGTATACTTGCCTATAGAATTGGGGAGAGAAAACTAAAGAGAGAGAGGAAGAAATGAAGAAGTGAAGAGAGAGAGAGAGAGAAAATATTAGGTTATATATGGTAGGGTTAAGGGTTGAACCAAAGGTTTTCATAACTTGAACCAACACACTAAATGAACCATGCGCAAGGTTAAACCAAAGAATTGGTCTAGTCTCCATGCACATGCAACCATGCTAAAATAAAAATACGTTCTAAATACGTATATCGGGAACGGGGAGTGACATGGACAATACAGGCGAGAGTTTGCAGCTGCAGGGGAGAGGGGGTTGGGAATTGAGGAGGTTTTACACGAAATTTGGGCAGCAAGAAGAAGGGGGGCTAACTGGTTTCGAGAAGCATGCACCAGACTAGCGTCAGCTGTATGGCACATTTGGAAGGAGCAGATTTATTCGTAATAGAATTACCTTTTTCAAAAAAAAATTATGAATCATCTAGAACCTGGGTGGTTTCATATTATATAACCACCCTACGTTACATCACTTGAATTTGAATTGGATGAGTAAAATTAAAAGGTGGTAGGGCCTACACCTTTTAATCTCACACATTCAATTCAAACCAAGTGATGTAACATAGGGTGGTTCTATAATATGAAACCACTAAGATGATTTTGGACCATTTATATATATATATATATATATATATATATATATATATATATATATATATTATTTTATTACTTTTTCTTTTTACTTTTACTTTTATTTTTTATTTTTTATTTTTATTTTTGTGGTAGTTAGTGTTAGACCCTGAATTTTATACTAGTTTAGAGTTCAAGCCCTGATATGTCCAGTTAATAAGTTTGGACCCTAGATTTTTATTTATTTTTGTTTTTTTTCGTTGTACCCTCTCTCCCATCCTAACAATAATTTTTTTTTAATATAGACTAGAGGGTATAATGGCAAGAAAGAAACCAAAAGTCAAAAATTCAATGTCCAAACTTTACATTTGTTCAAGTGAGGCTTAAACTCTAAGTTGGTATAAAATCTAGGGTCTAAAATCCTAATTAGCCCTTTATCTTTTATGATTGTCTTTTATCATTTAATTTAATTTATTTTAATTTTTAATTTTTAAAGATTTTAAAGTTTTTTTAATTTTAAAAGTTTTGTTAAACTTTTTTTACATTTTTATTATTTTAAAAAAAATTATTTTAATTTTTTTTCACAATCACATTATGGTAAACCAAACATTTGAATGCAAAATATTATATTACATGGTTTGATTACATGTTCCAATAAAATATGGTAATGTAATTGTAATTTTATTAAATTATAAACTCGATTACACTATACGATTATTAAATAGATGGGTAGCTTTATTGTATGGCCATATATGATTTTAAGAAAATCTAGAAAATAGGTAATGTGAGCTAATTGGGAGAATATTTTATTTATCCACAAAAGATGGCCCACATGCTGTATTATTTTATATATTTATTATTATGTATTTTATCAAAACAAATTTTAGGTATTTGAATATTAACGGATAACAACCCACTATCATATTAGGGCGATGCTATGACTACAACCAAATGCCTACAATATCCTCTTACAATTGCCACGTGACAGCCGTCTATTGGAGGAGGGGGGAGAGGTGGACCCGGTGGCTGCTCGGGTGGCTGTTCGGATGGCTGCCACGTGGCCGAAACGCCATGTAATGATTGTTCATTGGAGAAGAGATGGGGCCGAGAGTGACCCACATAGCAGGGGGTGAGAGTGTTGTAAGAAGGTTGTAAGCATTTGATAGTAAACTTAGCATTATTGATCATATTATCAGATAAGTGGTTATCATGATAAGACATATCTTAATGGAAGGAATCTAATGAGGTTAATTTGGATTTAGGTCATTGGCCTATAAATAAAGGTTTTGTTACAATCAAGTACATTTCAGAAATTTGCATCAAAACATTATAGGCTAGAAACATTCTTCATATCCCAATTATTTTTTTAGTTTACAAATAATTGATGTTAAAACAATGAGTAGTTAAATAGATATTAATATACCCAACTTGTCTACCAGATATTCAACCCTTAACCATTATCAAAGCTACAGAATTTTGGTGTAGTGGTCAACTTGGTATCACAGTAATCCTGATTCCAATTCTATATCACAATGTAAATCTAACTCGACCCATCCTATATGCGTGAAGTAGATGTGTTAGAAAATAATAAATATTTAATTTCTACCATCGTCGAAATTCTATAGTTTTGGTGCAGTGGGGCTCCAATAAATAATGGTTTTTTCGTTTTTTTTTGTTGGCCGCCTCTGCACTTTCGCGTTGAGACTGTTTGATTGCTTGAAAGTATAAAAAAGTATTAAAATAATTTTTGGTTTGGTAAAAGTAAAATGTATAAGTTTTTTAGTTTCATGCTAGTTTTTGTCTGCTGAAAATGAGTTTTAATGTTTCAATAGATGATTTTGTAAATCGAAAGTGGTCAAATTCATACTTTTCGTATTTGAATGGCTATGCAAATGGGTAAAATAAAAAATATATTGTAAGTATAACAAAAATAATTCATTAGCTAATAAACTTAATATTTATTTATTAATACTATTATTTAAAATTTTATTTAAATGTTAATAATTAATATCATCAAAAATGTATTAATTTATTGATTTACTTTTATTAGTAATGTTAATTAAAAATATTTTATTTTTTTATTTATATAAATTAATAAGTATTTTATTATCTAATTCAGGTTTGCGTTAAAGATATGGTCCAGTTTTTTGGAGGGCTTGTACTTTCTAGCTAGTGTGTTTAATGACACGGTTGATATTTAACTACCCACCAAATTTAATATTAAATTAAATTAATGATTTTATTTTATTACAAATTAATGTACTTAATAAAAATTAATATACAGAAAAAAAGAGTGTTGCACTTAGAAGTTAATTTTTTATTTTTGAGTACTTTCGATCCACATCCACGTTAAAAACGCAAATGTAAAGCAAGCAAAATTACAGCAAATATTCGGCCGATTGGAACTGCAGACCAAAAATTGACATTTTTCTGCAAAATTGGAGATGAAATGCAGTGACTTTCCAGGCATTTTCAAGTGGCCAAACACGTTCTTTTATAATTTTTGCTGGAGGTGGTGTTGATTGATATGAATAGATAGCTTCGGAGAACAACAGTAGTCTTCAGAGGACAATAGATTAGATATAGATTGGGACCTTAGCCAAATATCAAATGTGTCTTGGTTGGATCCACCGTCAGTCCATTGTACAGCTTCAACAATATTCGTTGTTAATCCGATATATATCTTCCATAATATAATGAGACTTTAAAATGATTCAAAAATGAACCGTTTAAGCCATATATATTATCATTTAATTATTTAAAAAAATAATATTATGTAAAAAAATTATTGAATTTTTTTATTTTTTTATAAATAACCTTACAAGAATTCTACTCAGCCAAACAAGAAGAATACCTCACACCTCAACCACAACCACAACCACATGAGTTAGAAGAGATGTTTGTCTATAATTAAATAATATTACGTAACTAATCGTTTTCAAGACTCTTTATAAAAAGTAGAAATATATCCATAACTAATTATAATTAAAATGTAATCAAATACATAACAAATTCTAATTTAAATAATTCTACTTTTAAATATTTTAATAAATTTATATTAATATTAGAAGAAATTTTTTATTTTACTTACAGCACATGTGAATTTACTGGTGTATATATATATATATATATATATATATATATATATATATATATATATATATATATATATATTAACCTCAAATTGGCAAATCTTAAAAGAAAAAAAGGATTTATGGTTAGATTGTACTTTGTCTTCCATTACCCAGACCATCACTTTCAATTGTAATGCTAACCTCAAATTTCATGCAAATGCAATGGATTCAGTCAAACAAAGTTGTTTTGAAAACTTGCAAAGATTGTAAATACTGTTAATGGCGGGTCCCGTGGACGACCGACATGTTAGACTAAATAGCCAAGGTCTGCCAAAAATCATCAGCACCCAAAGAACTGAGATTCAGTTTCCTCTGATGACCAGGCCAATAATCATTATCCGATATTTACAACCCTTGCCATGAAGTGCCTATAGCTTGCTCTTTGACTGCCTCAGTTTCTAGACTTAATTACTGCGCGTTCATATCGACTAATGCTTTCCTTATCCACTTAATTATTAATCTGTTTCTAATCACTCAAGTCCTTCAGTGCTATTTTTATATTTATGCAGTGTTCAATTTTCATAATTTCCGAGACTTTGAAGTTGAATAAATAGATTACTAAATTAAAGACAGGTAAGATGTAAATTACCTGCACATATTGACCCTAACTAATTGGCTAGCCAGCCTCAGCAATATTCTAACAGAACTTAGAGATCAATTGTAGGTTTTCTTCTCCTTTTGCCAATTCAACCCCGGCTAGTTCAAAGAATAGAGCAGCATGGGTGAACATTCAAAGGAAGATAAAGCACTAACAATAGGGAAAGGAAGATGAAAGAGAACCTAGAACCACTTACTTTCGACAAGGAACATACTTTTCTGCTATCATTATCACTGCCAAATTTTCAAGGTTATTAATGTGAACACCAACTTTTTCATGATCCCCATGCAAAATTTCCTAGGATTAGGTATACTACTCTTGTTCAATGGAGGTATTAATTTGCTCCGACAACCCTGTTAAATTTATTAACCATATGATTCAACAAAAGCAATTTCTTTCTTTTAGTCCCACATGGAAAAGGAGAAGTCATTCTCCTTTCCATATATTGCTTTACCCCTCTTAGTGGGTAAGTGGATTTTGTAGGGGATGAGTTAGATCTCATCCAACCCGCGAGCGGGTGCGCGATTTAATGTGCATTTTTACGTGTTTATTATTCGCGCACTTAGCACGCTTGCGCGCCGCGGAACGGACATGGATACAAAGGTAATTTCTTAACTTATTTTATTTTTTATTTTTGTTTGGTCTGGTGGTTGCTGGTCTTCCGCAGAACCGTTCTCACGTAATCCCGTTACGGAAAGAGTGGGATAGGTTACGTGAGAGATATATTCAGGACACGATCCTGAGATCTGTAGAACAGAAATCAGTTTCTTTTTCTCTCTCTCTCGCTCTCTGTTCGGAACGAAAGAAAGATCGTACAGAGACGAAAAAGAAAAGGAAAACACTAGAACCTATATTCTTCCAAAAACTCCTCCGTCAAATCTCTATTCTTCGGACAAGGTTGTGATCGTTCGTGGGATTCACCACCGGATGCACGGTGAAGTGAATCGAAGGATTCGTTGTATCTCGGGGATAGATCGCCAGGAACCCACTGCATTGTTCGTGGGACGAAATTCTATTCTAAGGACAGCGTGTAACGTGCCTCGAATCCTATACTATTTCTTGTCTTTAATTTTATATCTTCCAATTTACATTTTTTAGGAGTATATACAACATCCCTTGTACAAGTATAAATAAGCATGCAAAATTTGCTAAGCCATATCAATCTTAAGCTATTGAGCCTAATTCCCATATACAGTGTAACAATAGTACCAAAGTCTTGCAATGGTTTCTTCAAATTACATTTCCTTCACCTGTATGTTCTCTTTGTTATTTCTCCTCGTAGTGAGCTCCTCAGCGCAGCTATCGACTAGCTTCTACTCGTCATCTTGTCCCAATCTCCTATCCACAATTAAACCCGTGGTCCAGTCCGCTATCTCGAGTGAAAAAAGGATGGGCGCCTCGCTTCTGCGCCTCTTCTTCCACAACTGTTTTGTAAATGTAGCAAGTCTCCCGAGTATTCTTTGGGTACATTAACACTCTTTGTTTTGACTGCATAACAATGCCCTTGATCACTTGTATTTGTATAGGGGTGTGACGGGTCATTACTACTGGATGATGCATCAAACTTCACCGGGGAAAAGAATGCATTCCCTAACAAGGGATCGGTTAGGGGATTCGAAGTCGTTGACAAGATAAAGACTGCGGTCGAGAAAGCTTGTCCGGGAGTCGTGTCTTGTGCTGACATATTGGCAGTGACTGCAATATTAGTTAATCTAGATTTGATTTTTTGTTAGGAATAGAAAGTGTCAAAAACTTTCTTGTTATTTGAAGTACTTCTTGCAATGTTGAATAACTCAACATTGAGTTGTTCTTTGCTTGAACTATTCATGCCCCACTAGTATAGGATCTACAAAATTTGTGGGTTGTTTCTTCCCTCTCTTTGTTGGTGTTAGGCTATTTATTAGCCGATGTAATTGTTCAAGAAACAATAGTCTCTCCAAGCATTCACATAGACTCTCCATCTTGCTCTTGAGTCTAACATCTGGTATTTTCCGCTGCTTTAAGCCAACATGCAAGAGATTCTGTTGTCATAGTGCGTTCAAATCCCTTGTAGTACATGCATCACATCGTTACTTTCGGCTAAACATATATTGATGCTTTGTTTGTGCAGCTTGGAGGTCCTACTTGGAATGTGAAGCTGGGGAGGAGGGATGCAAGGACTGCGAGCCAAAGTGCAGCCAACAACAATATTCCCCCACCAACGTCGAGCCTGAGCAACCTCATCTCCAAGTTCTCGGCACAGGGTCTCTCTACCAAGGACATGGTTGCACTTTCTGGTATGATTTAGGTTCGGGTCTGCTACTTGTGGTGATTGCCATACAAGTTCAAATCCAAACCTTACTCTTATTCCCTTTTCCTTAATTCATGTCACGAGTCCAATCTCAAGGACAACATTGTCTAGTTAAACCCTTGTTTTGTATTATCTACACAGGCGCTCACACCATTGGCCAAGCTTGGTGCACTACTTTCAGAGCACACATATACAACGAATCGGACATAAACAGCTCCTTTGCCATGTCTAGGCAATCAAACTGCCCTAGCACTTCAGGGCAGGGTGACAACAATGTGGCACCACTCGACCTCCAAACTCCGACTGCCTTCGATAACAACTACTTCAAGAATCTTGTGAACAAGAAGGGGCTCCTCCACTCCGATCAACAGCTGTTCAGTGGTGGATCAACCGACTCTCAAGTGACAACCTACAGCACTAGCCCCAGCACCTTTAGCTCCGACTTTGCCACCGCGATGATCAAAATGGGAGACATTAGCCCTCTCACTGGTTCCAATGGGGAGATCAGAAAGAACTGCAGAAAGACTAATTAATTAACTAGGACAAGTGTGTATTCCATGGTTTGAGTCAGTGTCCCCTAGGAACAATCAACCGCTAGGGAATTGGCCTTGATTTGTTTGTGATTTACTTCATCTTCATCATGTTTGTCTTCCAGAAGAATTGTTTTTTTCTTTCTAGTTGCTAACTGCAGGAGGACTAATTAGGTAGCTTGAACAAGTGTTTCTTGTAGTATAAACAAGGAAGAGTGGTCTACATTTGGCTCTGCTTTACTTAATTTACCTTTTGTTTGTTTCTGGATTTATGTCTTTTTTTAGTTTGAATTGAAATGCTGCAAAATGTATGTTTCTAAATTGCTAATGGGAATTAATAGTAAATATTTCGTGTCAACTATTATTTATTGTCGGCAAGTTAATAGCTTCTTTCCAAGGAACAATACTTGTTCCCCGTTGCTCAGCCAACCTTACATACAATTAATATGTCGCAATATTGGAATGCAGTCGAATACTCCTCTTCTTCTTCTTTTTCCCCTTTTTATTTCTTTCCCTGTTGTTCCTATTGGCTATCTGAATTCGTCTAAACAAGAAAATAATAAAAAGAACAAAGAAAGAAGTTTAACATAGGAGTGTTGTATTTGACGTACAAAGGAAACCTTTGTTTATTTTATTTTATTTTAGTTTGTTTCTTGTTTTTACTTTTATATACGGCACTGGACGGAGGTATTGGTGGACTGAGGTGAGCTTCGAATTCAAAAATATGTTTTCATGAGACTAATTTCGTGCTCAGTTCCACAACAATCTAACCGTTGAATTTTTGAATGATTTCTTCCTAGTCAATATGTATATATAGCTCTATAATGATGTGAAAATTAATCCTCTAAATTTTTTATTTCACCTTCAAAACTGATATAGCAAAGTTGCTAAAGTAATAAAGAATTCTGAACTGCGTTTTGTGATAGCAATTTATGGTAATTTATCCATGGATCAATTGTCATATTGACTTGTTTCTTCTTATAGTCCATAGCATATATGACCAACGTCAATCATGTAAAATTTGGACCACAAATTATTTCTTTGTTAAATTATTCCCGCTCGTGCAACTAAAAACTTTTCAATTTTAAATTTGAAATGACGTTTCGAAATTCTGATTTCCGAATCAATATTATAACTTCACCATTGGATCCGTGGCATCATTTTATATTGTTTCATATTTAATATGTCAATTTTGGCTCGGACTAATTTGTTTCTGTTTTTGGACTTGTAGGCCCAGTTTTGGATAATGCCTGATTCTGAAATACATTTTCTCAACTTCACTGGATCCATGGATTGTTTTATATGATCTTTATATATTTGACATCTTCTTGATTCAACATTAGTATTTTATTAGACTATTGGACCCATTTATGGGTAGTTAGCTTCCGAAACTATTACTTATCGGTACGTTCGTGACTGATACATCGACTACAATTTAATCCAAGCACGCACAATATAATGGAAATAATGAATTGAAATAAAAATTTGGAGAGGTTGAAATGGAAAAAAAAATTGTAGGAGGAAGAAACATGGGATTTTGAGAGAGTGAGTTCTTTTCCTATCTCTTCAACAAGACAAAGATGACATGTATATATAAGAGCCATGTCACAAACCAACATATCAATGGATGACCCTTCAATAGGATTTAATAAGAATAAAATTATGAATAAAGGGGTAATAATGTGACCGTTTAGGGAGTTAAAGAAATGGTCCTTCAATAGGATTTATTAAGAATAACAATGTGAATAAAGGGTACAATAATGTGAATGAAAATTGGTCTTTTCACTAAGTGTTACAACAATCCCCCCCCTCTACCACCCGAAAGAAAAACAAGTTTCAAAACAAAGTTAACAACATATATGAAGAAGTATAGCAGAGAATATCTAGACAAATAAATACTATGCAATAGATGAGATGAACTACAGTCATGAATCTCACTTAGTAACTATTATCTTATCTAAGAAGTACATGATATGTACTATGCCTTGAATCAGACTTCTTGAATTAGATTCAGAAAAAAAAACACATAGTATGCTAGAGGTTCTTGGGTCTATCAGGTGGCACTTTTGTCACGCCCCAGTCCCAAAATACATAGGACTAGGAACACGTAAGCATGCCAGCCGTATGGATATGACAACTCCAATATATGGAAATTAAAATCCACACGTACGCTGTAATATGAAAATTAATCCACAAGTGGTATAAATATATGTCACAAGTCATAGGGTATAATCTAAATATCATCCACGAAAATCAATATAAACAAATAACCAGCATCTATATAACTAGATCTCAACATAAGTATCTGAGGATGATAGTTGGATGGAAACAAATCCACTACCAACTCGAATATAAGAGCAAATACATTATAAGTACAACACAACAAACACCATATAAGAATAGCAGCTAACAATCACGGGCTCGAAGAGAAGATATCCTCGAAATATATATAACCATCCAAATCTGCGCTCCTGCAAATACTCAAGAACAGATACACCTGGCAGAGGACCAGGTCCTTAGAGGGACGTAACAAGATACAGAAAAGCGAGCCAACTTGAATACAGTAAATATGCATATAATTTGAAAATAAATAAGTACGCTGTACAAGACAATCTATATGAATGCAAATGAGGATAACTTTTTGACGTATGGGTAAGGGTAGGCTACTCGATCTACCTCACAACTCATACACACGTCAATGGACATTAGAAATCGACATACCGCGGGGGTAGCGACCAGCGCGACACACGCCCGTAGTGCGAACTATATAAAACGGTTTACCAGAGTGGTTAAAAGCCCATACGCCTAATGATTGTCCTCTCATGATACTAGGTGCCATGTGTGTGTCAACATATCTAATATATAGTAATGACTGAAAGAAACTACACATGCAATAAATAAACAGAAATACAATAAATATAAAAAAATATACTAAGCATGCAAAATACTGTAAACAAGTTGGTAAGGTATCTTGCTTGGAAAGAAAGCTACAAAAAAATGTAATGTCCCGATGTCAACTCCCAGAGTCAAAAGCTACGGCCTCAGAATGAACATCTCCGGATGCTGAAATAAACATCAACAACATTCCCAGAATAAGCAAAATAGCTAGAAAGCACTTCCCTTCTGTCCAATTTGGATACAGGGGCAAATGGTAATTTCGGGTCAAAGCGGGGTCCACATGTGGCCCACTTTGCACCGAAAAGCGTGCCAAGGGTAAGAGTCTCTAAATGAAATAAATTATAGGTCAAACAAACTCTAGATGTCAATACGAACCCAACGGTATGTCCAAATGTGAATTCCGATGAGCCGAACACAATTTCGTCCAAAAAGTCAACTATGGGGCCCGCCAATTGGCGACTTGGTCAACCATCTCAGAATTGCGTGAAAATTGGGTCACAGGACCAGCGCGTTACCACGAGTCCAGTGGCGCAAGTTTCGTCGCAATCTGACAAGCGTGCACAAAATGCGTGAGACTTCTACAAAAGTTGCGACACGGGGTGTGTCCGCGGATACGGGCTGATTTTGGCGCGCACACGCGTCCGAATCTGTTTTCACGAATTTTTACATGTTCGGTTACGCTGTGCGCACCGTTCGGTACACTTAGTACACGGTGGGTCGGTCCCGTTTGGCGAGGTGCGCTCCGTTTCACAACTTTTAGAAATCTAGAAAAAGTGGGTTCGTGGGATTTTCCAACAAATTTAATTCTGTCTACAACAGTTAATAATCTATAATTATTTGATAGAAATTAAACTAGGTCAAGTGGTCTACGCATACCAAAAAGAATCATCAAATTTGGATCTCTGTGGTGGGAGATACGAACTCGGCAACATGGATGGTCACCGCAGTTTTCTGCGATCCCAGAATTTGGTCTGCTTGTGCCAACTTTGGCACTGTTTTCGCCTAGGATTTTGTGTTGTTGGAGGTCTACTATCATACAGATATGGAAGAGGGTTAAGGGGTGAGCATACCGGTGAAGACGGAACGACGTTTGGTTGAGCGAGTCGACGGGAAGCAACTCCGGAACAAAGGTACCTCGTGTGGGAATCTGCAATGCGCGGGGTCGCGGCGAGATTTGTTTGGACGACATGGTGGGGTTCTCTGGCTGTGGTGGCGGCTCTCTCTAGGTCTAGATGGGAAGATGAAGGGTTTGGATGATTGTAGGGTTAGGATTTTATAAATAGAATAATATATATATATATATATATATATATATATATATATATATATATATATATATATATATATATATATATGAAAGAGAGAGAGAGAGAGAGAGAGAGAGTGGGTTCGGTTTTCATCCGCGGGCAAGGGGTAAAGGTCTGCTGTTGAATTTAAACAAAAGTGGCTCACTTGGTTGCGGGTTGGTTTGCTAATGCAATTAAAGGTGTATGGCTGCTCACATGCAGCAAGGGGCGGATGGTATTAGTTTGCTAGGGAATGGTTAAGTAGTAATAGTAGTGTTTTGCTTAGTAATGTATATTATTAATAGTTTTTGTTTTTAATAGTTTCTTTTCTTTTCTTTTCTTTTCTTTTCTTTTCATATTTTTCTTTAAAGTATATATATATATATATATATATATATATATATATATATATATATATATATATATATATATATATATATATATATACTCATAGAAAAAGTCTAGAATTACACTAATACACAACATTGAGCTAGCAACTGCTCAAGGGGTCTCCTACATGAAATAAATTCAAAAAAATTCCTAATGGACCCATAAGTCCCCTAAGTGCGCCAACACCTAAAATAAAAATTAATAAAAATCTATTTCTCCTAATTAGCCACTAATTACTACAATTCAATTAATAATTAATAATAAAAAAGAAGAAGGTATATACGATTTTTAGGAATAGGGGTTTTACATTCTACCCAACTTATAAAAATTTCATCCTCGAAATTAAAATTAAGCCGCGGTAGAAAGTCAAGGGTGGTATAAGATTTGCATTGTTTAAAATGCAAGGCTAGGTTTAGAGGAGTGGCGATGTTGCGCGTTGCACATCCCAAAAATCATGAAAAAATTCACATGAGCGAAAAATAGGTTTCTTCATATGTCATGTCCAATGGTGTGGACACCTAAATGCTCTTTTACATAAAGCGCCCAACAATTAGAAAATTGCACAAAGATAAGAATTGGATGATGGGCATGTCTAGGATAAGAGTGTAGAATTTGTAGGAAGGCAGTGGCTATGTAGTGCTCCAATTATCGAAGTACGACAATGTGCGCTAAGTGATATAATTATTAAAAAATTAAGTAAAATATCGTGTTCTATTTCTAACTGGATTCAATCTAGCCTTAGGCTCACTATCTAAGCCAAGTAGGTCTAATTTTGGGTGAGGGGTTCACAATCTACCGAACTTAAAATTTATCCATCTATCACCTAAGGCTATATATCTAAGAAAACTATTCCTCAAATTGTTTAATCATGTTATTCAATCCTCAAGGTTTTAACACCAAACATATCATCTATGATATGCCCTTAACCAATTATAAAATAGAGTCACTAAGTCATGTGATTAGCTTTATGGGGTATATCTGGTACTATCAGTGTCAACTTATACCAGCACGAGGTTTCGTCTTTCCGAAATAAGGGAAGACGGAGAGCAATAATAAAGAATTCAAGGTGAATGTGACAGAATACGAGTACGAGTTTCAAAGAGATTAAAGAATTCGAAGGGAGAGTTGTTAGAACAATTGTGGATTAAAATCCTATTTTTGGTAATTTTCTATTTACATGCTCGTATCAGTACAGTTATGTAACCGATACGATATGTCTGACATGTCTAGGGGCAAGTATATTCGTCTACTACCATATATCTCAATCCACGTAAAGTAGTCATGCGAAGAGCGAACCAAGCGCACTAAGGTTAGCTAGACCTTAATACACCGATTCTGATTAGGCAATTGTATCATTGTGTGCACCCAATAATACATATGCCATGAGCAAGCTCGATAAAAGAATAAGCTTGTAAAAACTAGGCTATAATAGCAGCATAAGTCAAGGTAGTACAACAAACATAAATACGCTGGATTATGATGAAAGAAGGTACATAACAATTCAAGTTCACAAAAGATAAGACTCTATAATCTCTACATTTGTCATACTAATTCCTTGTCTAAGTCGATAGTCGACAAAGTAGGGGTATAGTCTCTAAGTTCTTTAGTCTGAAAAAAATACTGTCGTCCTAAGCTAGCATACAGTTAATGTTGTTCATTCATACTTCAATAATGGATCAAAAGACTAAGTGGTACTATGTTGTGAGGTATACTACCCAACTTATAAGAATAAACTAATATTGTAATTATCTTAAGGATAACATAGAAACTCCTGTTAAGGTCTACGAGAATGGGTCTTGGTACTTATTAGGGTATCCTCTTTCATTACATAGGTCATGGTCGTCCTAAGTCTTAATCATAGTGCTCATAGAGCAAGTGTCAATAATAAGGATAGAAGAGTTACTGGCCGTCAAGGGGGAAAGGATCTAACTCGTATCGAGGTGGGGGTACATGTTACGTAATTTAAAACTAAGGGATAAGCACCAGGTCTCAAGCTACAATAATAGCTTAAGCCATCAAGTTCTAACTACTAAGCACAAAATTTCAAAATTTAACATTAACAACTAGAATCCTAGCAAGTTATATATATCCTAACATAGAATAAATTTACTTGGTCTATAATCAGAAGTGTCAGATGGCACGAGTTGAAAGATGAAGAATAGAGGAACAAAATTTAGTCGTCGCACAATTAGCGAACGCTAAGGTCGCAGAGGAACAATATATAAAATTAATATAGAGGGCTCTAGATAGCATCATAGTTTTCTAAGGGAAAGTGGTATGCTAGTTGCTATATTCGAGGTATGATTAAGGAAAAATGTTGTTCACAATCCTCTAGGCTTCCTAAGGTGCTGTCTACTAATAATAAGACAATGATATAAGTTTATAGTTCTCCAATACTTATCTAACTATGAAGGTTAGGTTCAGTCCTAATATTAAATTTTGGTTTTCTATTGGTTCCTCAATACTAGGGTCAAACATTATGGTAAAACTTCTAACTAACTCTAGTAGCGCCTATACTACTCTCAAGTCTTCATAATACATCAAGGGGTAATGGTAAACCAATCTACAGATAAGGAATTCTAGGGTTCACTAGATATTCTAAACTTAGTGGTGTGTCTATATTCTTGTTGTATTCTTAATAGGTGTGCCACCATAATCATCATCCTAATAACAGGAGTCCCTATATTCTAGCAGGAGGCTATACTCAAAGAACTATTAGGGAAGTACAGGAATCAAGCAGGATGCAATTATTCAAATAAAATGAATTGGAAGAAAAACGAATCATAGTCAATTGTGGATGAGATCCTATACTCTATTCCTAGGTTCAGGCTTATTCGGTACAATAACGTAACCGAGACAATATGCTCTCGACCTGCATGGGCCACAACAAAAACATGTCACGCCCCACTCCCAAAATACGTAGGACTAGAAACATGTAAGCATGCCAGCCGTATGGATATGACAACTCCAATATATGGAAACCAAAATCCACACGTACGCTGTAATATGAAAATCAATCCACAAGTGGTATAAATATATGTCACAAGTCATAGGGTATAATCTAAATATCATCCATGAAAATCAATATAAACAAATAACCAGCATCTATATAACTAGATCTCAACATAAGTATCTGAGAATCATAGTTGGATGGAAACAAATCCACTACCAACTCGAATATAAGAGCAAATACATTATAAGTATAACACAACAAACACCATATAAGAATAGCAGCTAACAATCACGGGCTCAAAGAGAAGACATCCTCGAAACATATATAACCATCCAAATCTGCGCTCCTGCAAATACTCAAGAACAGATACACCTGGCAGAGGACCAGGTCCTCAGAGGGACGTAACAAGATACAGAAAAGTTAGCCAACTTGAATACAGTAAACATGCATATAATTTGAAAATAAATAAGTACGCTGTATAAGACAATCTATATGAATGCAAATGAGGATAACTTTTTGACGTATGGGCAAGGGTAGGCTACTCGATCTATCTCACAACTCACACACACGTCAATGGACATCAAAAATCGACATACTGCGGGGGTAGCGACCAGCGAGACTCCTAAAATTGACATACCGCGGGGGTAGCGACCAGCGCGACACACGTCCGTAGTGCGAACTATATACTACGGTTTACCAGAGTGGTTAAAAGCCCATACGCCTAATGATTGTCCTCTCATGATACTAGGTGCCATGTGTGTGTCAACATATCTAATATATAGTAATGACTGAAAGAAACTACACATGCAATAAATAAACAGAAATACAATAAATATAAAAAAATATACTAAGCATGCAAAATACTGTAAGTAATTTGGCAAGGTATCTTGCCTGGCAAGAAAGCTGCAAAAAAATATAATGTCCCGATGTCAACTCCAAGAGTCAAAAGCTACGGGCTCAGAATGAACGTCTTCGGATGCTGAAATAAACATCAACAACATTCCAAGAATAAGCAAAATAGCTAGAAAGTACTTCCCTTTCGTCCAATTTGGACACAGGAGCAAAACGGTAATTTCGGGTCAAAGCGGAGTCCACATGTGGCCCACTTTGCACCGAAAAGTGTGCCAAGGATAACAGTGTCTAAATGGGACAAATTATAGGTCAAAAAAACTCTAGATGTCAATACGAACCTAACGGTATGTCCAAATATGGATTTCGATGAGCCGAACACAATTTCGTCCAAAAAGTCAACTGTGGGGCCCACCAATTGGCAACTTGGTCAACCGTCTCAGAATTGCATGAAAATTGGGTCACGGGACCAGCGCATTACCACGAGTCCAGTGGCGTAAGTTTCATCGCAATCTGACAAGCATGCACAAAATGTGTGCAACTTCCATAAAAGTTACGATACGGGGTGTGTCCGAGGATACGGGCTAATTTCGGCGCGCACACACGTTCGAATCGGTTTTCACAAGTTTTTACATGTCCGGTTACGCTGTGCGCACCGTTCGATACACTTGGTATACGGTGGAGCGGTCCCGTTTGGCGATGTACGCTCCGTTTTACAACTTTTAAAAATCTAGAAAAAGTGGGTTCGCGGGGTTTTCCAACAAATTTATTTCTGTCTACAATAGTTAATAATCTATGGTTATTTAACAGAAATTAAACTAGGTCAAGTGGTCTACGCATACCAAAAAGAATCATCAAATTCGGATATCTGTGGTGGGAGATACGAACTCGGCAACATGGGTGGTCACCGCAGTTTTCTGCGATCCCAGAATTTGGTCTATTTGCGACAACTTTGGCGCTATTTTTGCCTAGGGTTTCGTGTTGTTCGAGGTCTACTATCATACAGATTTGGAAGAGGGTTAAGGGATGAGCATACCGGTGAATATGGAACGACGTTTGGTTGAGCGAGTCGACGAAAAGCAACTCCGGAACAAAGGTACCTCGTGTGGGAATCTACAGTGCGCGGGGTCGCGGTCGTCGGGATTTGTTTGGACGACCTGGCGGGGTTCTCTGGCTGCGGTGGTGGCTCTCTCTAGTTCTAGATGGGAAGAGGAAGGGTTTGGATGATTGTAGGGTTAGGGTTTTATAAATAGAATAATATATATATATATATATATATATATATATATATATATATATATATATATATATATATATGAAAGGGAGAGAGAGAGAGAGTGGGTTCGGTTTTCATCCGCGGGCAAGGGGTAAAGGTTTGGTGTTGAATTTAAACAAAAGTGGCTCACTTGGTTGCGGGTTGGTTTGCTAATGCAATTAAAGGTGTGTGGCTGCTCACATGCAGCAAGGGGCGGATGGTATTAGTTTGTTAGGGAATGGTTAAGTAGTAGTAGTATTGTTTTGCTTAGTAATTTATATTATTAATAGTTTTTGTTTTTAATAGTTTCTTTTCTTTTCTTTTCTTTTCATATTTTTCTTTAAATTATATATATATATATATATATATATATATATATATATATATATATATATACATATTTATATATACGTATATATACTCATAGGAAAAATCTAGAATTACACTAATACACAACATTGAGCTAGCAACTGCTCAAGGGGTCTCCTACATGAAATAAATTCGAAAAAATTTATAATTTCTCCATAAATCCCGTAAATGCACATATATATATAAATACATATAAAAATTCTAAAAATATATTTGTGTACACCATTAAGCTAGCAACTGTCCAAAGGGTCTCCTACATGGAATAAATTCAAAAAAATTTCTAATGGCCCCATAAGTCCCCTAAGTGCGCCAACACCTAAAATAAAAATTAATAAAAATCTATTTCTCCTAATAATCCACTAATTACTATAATTCTATTAATAAAAAAAGAAGAAGGTATATACGATTTTTAGGAATAGGGGTTTTACAACTTTTGATTGGCCATGCTCACTTATTCCATTTTCATAAGAGTTATCTAGGATCACTCTGTCCCATAGTCACGACCTTCACCAACTCTTATATAGGTATGTCCTCAAAGGGTTGGTGATTGGTGTCCATCCTACATAATCATTGTTGGACCTATTAAGGGTTTTAAAACTCATCCTAAGCAAATCATACTAGAACACTGTCATCATAGGGATGGAGTATCATTATACAACTTCGTACAACCTCTTAGGCATTAAATTTGAGAACTTAATCTCAGGGTCAGTGTTCCATATTAGTCACCTAAGTTCAACTTATTTCTACCTATTAAAATGACTTCTTGGGATCTCCAGTCAGACAGTTTGGTTGCTAGTGCTGGTGACTTACTTATTGGCTTAACCCCATCCCCCTCGATGATACTAGAATTAATGTCCTAGATAGACCCTTCGACAAGGGATCTATACGGTTCTTTACTAGAACACTGTCATCATAGGGATGGAGTATCATTATACAACTTCGTACAACCTCTTAGGCATTAAATTTGAGAACTTAATCTCAGGGTCAGTGTTCCATATTAGTCACCTAAGTTCAACTTATTTCTACCTATTAAAATGACTTCTTGGGATCTCCAGTCAGACAGTTTGGTTGCTAGTGCTGGTGACTTACTTATTGGCTTAACCCCATCCCCCTCGATGATACTAGAATTAATGTCCTAGATAGACCCTTCGACAAGGGATCTATACGGTTCTTTACTAGAACACTGTCATCATAGGGATGGAGTATCATTATACAACTTCGTACAGCCTCTTAGGCATTAAATTTGAGAACTTAATCTCAGGGTCAGTGTTCCATATTAGTCACCTAAGTTCAACTTATTTCTACCCATTGAAATGACTTCTTGGGATCTCCAGTCAGACAGTTTGGTTGCTAGTGCTGGTGACTTACTTATTGGCTTAACCCCATCCCCCTCGATGATACTAGAATTAATGTCCTAGATAGACCCTTCGACAAGGGATCTATACGGTTCTTTTTTGACATTTATAGTCAAGAACCATATTTTTAATAAGCTCTTTATTGACTTGAAACGCAGCTACAGATACCTGTTCATCTTAGCACTCCAAGAAATTATATTTTTAGCGACATATTTTAGTGGCAATGGACTTTTATTTCTCCAAAGGCTAATTTTTTTTATATTTATTGGCGACATGAGTTTTAATATGTCGCAGAATTTCTAAAAAAATTTCTAGCAAAAAACCAAATATCAATTCTGCCAAAAACTCTGTATATTTTGCGACATCAACACATCGCAGAACAATACCGTACATTTGGCAACATGCTTCTGCATTTCGCAAAATGACCCCATACATTTGGCGACATGAACATGCATCTCACAAAACAATACCATACATTTGACGACATGTGCTTGTGTTGGAAAAATATATTTTTGTAACTTTGGTAATAGTAAAAAGCATCACAAAGGAATATAAAAAAATTTAAAATTAAATCACATATTTTCTACGTGAGAAAGAAGCAAATGTTAGCTGGGAAAAAATTCCAATTTCCTTCACTTTATATTCATTATTCCCTCTCCTTTCTCTCTTGCGCTTGCTTCTCCTAGATGTTGAACACGCCGCCTACTATAACGAACACTCTTCCATCATCGACAAAGCGGCCAGATGACTTCCAGTACCATCGAAGCTGCAATGGTATGCACTTGTTTGATTTTGGTTTGATTAGGCTTGAGTCTTCTTCTCTAGCAGTGGGAATCCTCGAGTTTACCTCCAATACCAGCGCGTCGGAGGAGAAGAACACTACCAAAATATGATAAAATAGTGACGTTTATAGCGACGTCATAATAAAACTTTGCTAATATTAAAGACTTGAGTGACTCCAAAAATAAACGTTGTTATACGTCGCTGCTGGCGACACATATCGACGTTTAGCGACGATACTTCAATTTTTTAAAGAATAGTCGTTATAAGCTTCTTTAACGTCGCTAAACGTTGCTAAGTTTTTTGATTTAGCAACGTTTAGCGGCGTATTTACCGACGTTGTTTTTTCGATTTCTAGTAACATTTTTAGCGATGTTGCTAACGTCGCAAACTTTTCAATTAGCAACTTTTAGCGACGTCTATTTATGACGTCGCTAAATTTTTAATTAGCGATGTTTAGCGACGTCTATTGATGATGTCGCTAAATTTTTTAATATAGGGTTCAAGATTTCATTTTTTCCCTATTTTGTCGATCCACTTCCGAAAATAAATAACTTACTATCGCTACTTTTGTATTTAGGTTGATCATCTAATAACATCCGAGACTGAATTTATTATAACTCTTACCAAAGGACCAATTACTGCCGTCAAAATATGGCCAAGTTACTGTGTGAATGGGTTTAGGTTCAAGTCAACAAATGCTCCGATCAGAGACAGCTTTTTGGATCTCGATTCCACAAAAATAGTTGTTTGTGTATCAAATCTTTGAACTACAAAGACATCGATCCAGGCAATAATTTCTTTGGCATCTTATGAGAGATTGTAGAGTTGACATATAATTATGGCACATAAGCTGCTAAGATCGTGATATTCAAGTGTGAATGGTTTGATCTAATTCAAGATCAAGGTTGGAAAATTGACAAGCATGATCTTGTGGATATAAACTACAAGCGTAGATATCAAGGCTACGAACCATTTATCCTATCAAGTCAGGCTCAGCTCATGTATTTCACAACTTATCCTAGACGGAGGACAACGAGGTTGGATTAGTAGGCAATATGCAAGACTAAAGCTAGAAATACCTTTGACATTGACGAAATAGCTTATCAGGGGTCGAGCTACCTCTTGTAACAAATATTTTAGATGTGGACTCAATGGAAGTTACTCATTATACGACTAATAATGTAGAAGAGGTAGAATTATCCAAAGAGAAAGACGAAGTAGATGAAAGTGAAGAGGAAGAGGAAGAGGAAGAGGAAGAGGAAGAGAAGGACGAGCAAGGCGAACAAGATAAAGTTTCTGAAGATGATTAAAAATAAAATAAATCTATTTAGACTTGTGACATGTATTATATTTTGACTGTAGAATGTACTATCCATTTAGACTTGTGACACTCCTAGTTATTTACTATACAATTCTATTAATACTGTGAGATATACATAATATTTTGACTGTAGAATGTACTATATATCTGTTTATTTGTTCTATCATCATATGTTGTTATCAGGTATGACAGGACGACACGGAGCATTCGGCAGGTCCCGAGGTAGACGGAGTGCTCCTCCATTACTGCCTACTGTTGGTTCTGGATCCTTGTCGCCAAGTACTTAGTATATCGACCAGTCACATCTCCGACTGCGATGACGTTACGTGGTAGCACTCTTGGGATGAGTAGTTCCAGGCTTGAGACTACTCCCTCGTCCAACGTTCCTCCTACTGACGAAATCATGAAGACAGATGAACATATGACAGAGGTTGAGCCGACGTTGTCCCAACATCAGCGAGATCCTCCATGCGCACCTCCGGACAAGACAACGACGGAGATTTGGGCCGATAGAACAAAGTAAGTCAATTAGTTGGTTTATCATCATATATATCGTGTATTTCTTTATTCATCATATATTAACTTTTAAGATAAAAATAATTATCTCTGTATAGATATCGTCCCTCGTCGGTACAGAGACGCCTGAGCCACTTTCTGAGGTACAACTATGGTGGCCCTTGGATCAACTACTCTGATGCTCCGGATGGGAGGAAGACGTTCTAGTTTGTGCACTTTTAGGTAAAAATATATTTGGTTTTAATATCAGTCATCTAATTTATGCATATTATATAACTTACTAAATTACTTCTTGTAGCAAACATATTTCTATCTACCGCACCGGGCCGAGTTGATCGAGCAGATATTTTCTGCCATTGTCGCCAAGCTGATCCGTGATGCTCTGGATGACCAAAAGGCTCGTGATCGTGAAGAAAAATTGATCCAAGGTTGGATCACGCCAGAGCAGTGGACTACGATGAGGGCTAGATTCGACGATCCAAGGTACAAGGAAAGGTCTGAGAAGGCCAATGCGGCTAGGAAGAAGGCATCTTAGTGGTATGGTGGCTCGATTCCGATGACGAAATATTTCCGTCATTTGGTATATTTTTTATTTTAGATATATTATTTTAATGCAAGTACGATTATGGATAAAAAAATTAGTACGATAAAATATTTAAAATGCAAGTACGATGGTAGTAGTATAAAATATTTAATTTTAGTACTAAATAATATATTTTTAACAGGTACAGAGGGATGAGGATGCCAACATGGTGACCATTTTCCTGGCCACCCATCGAAAGTGCAAAAATCTCATTGATGAGAGGGCCTCGCAGACCTATGTAAGTATTTCTTTACTTTGTGTTAATTTTAATATAACTTAGGAAATATAAAAATAAATATCCATGTAGTTAGTAATAAGTACCTTAGACATTAGCAATTATCGAGTATCTATACTTTTTTAGGCTGAGTATCTTAGGCTGCATGAGCGGACAACTGCTCGTGCACCTACAGCAGGAGAGGCTGGTACTTTCTCGCAGCCCTCTCCATCTCGGTCGACAGACGAGCTGTGGGTGACCGCTGCTGGTGGTCTCCAGAGGGATACGTACTACGGTATGAGATCCTATGGCACCCTTGTTGCGACGCAATCCTCTAGGGCCTATAGTGCAAGTGCGCATTCCCTAAAGCCCTCGCAGGCGTCGGCCCGAGTCTAGGAGACCGTTAACCGTCATATTGAGTCTCTCCGTGATGAGTTGCTACGAAAGATGGAGGAGCAACCTGTCACTACCCGATTCTAGAAAATAGGGTTATTTTTTTTAATTTGGTAAATTATGTATTGTATATACTTAATTATATTTATATTTAATTGGTGATTGTATTATTTTTATTTGATTGTTTTAGGGTTTTGGCTAGCCTGGACCCATGTCAGACCCTAGTGGACCCATGTATGACCCAACCCACACCCTTGTGAGACCTATTTTTGGGTTTAGAATATTTATTATATTTTTAGTGGGTTAGTTGGAGAGATTTGGAGTTAGTTTGAGTGCTTTTGGAACCCGAAACCCAAACCCAAGTGAGATGAGGGCATTTTGGACTTTTGGACTTTATGTGACCTATATTTTGTGTTTGGTCGGCCCTCCCCATACTCCCAGACCCGCACACCAGCAGCCCCAGCCCCCCATTTCTTCTTCTTCACTACTTCTTCTTCCTCTCCACTCTTTCTTCTTCCTTTCTTCTTCCCACTTCAAGTAAGTCTTCTTTCTTCTCTTCTTTCTTCTTATATTCTCCATGGTTGTGAACCCTAACCTTATGATTTTCCTTAACCTAGGTGGGTAGAGCCTAGACTTGGTGTGGAGGCTAGATTTGGTTGCTTGGAGCTTGAGGGAGGTAATTTCAAGTGGATTGGAGACTTTGGCCTTGGAATTCCAACTCCCAAGAGGTAAACCCTAACTTTTCCCTTGCTAATTACTCTTTTGTAGCGTAATTAGTGGTTTAGAACCTTCTTAGACCCTAAGCCTACCAGTGGGAGGAAGTTGGAACTAGTTTGGCTGTGTTTGGAGACTTTGACACTAGGTTTTGTGTCAATTTTGGGTGGAATCCGAAATTGGCCCAATTTTGGATGATGTCCTAGTTTAGACGAACCTAGGTAGAAGTTGTCGGGTGTCTTGAGGGTGAGTGCGTGTCTCCGTTTGGACACGTGAAGTCATGTCGCGGAGAAACGGGAATTTCGGGCATTTTTGGGATTTTCGTCGTCGTCGGTTCAAAGTTCATGCGCGTTTTCGCCACGGGCCTAGAATCGATGGGGTAGCATTTTTCTAGGATCTAGAAATCGTTTAGAATCCGTGGATAAATTTTGGGCCAATTTTGAGTTGGTTTGGTGTGCGTTTCAGGAGATTTTCCGAACCGCACACCACGTGTTCGTCAAAATGACCGAACGGCCATTTTGACTTGGTTTTCTAATTTCGGGCTTGTGCGCATATTGGGTTAGCTTCAGGGAGTGTATGCTAGAGTTCTCGTGTTATATTTTATATATGTATGTGAGTTTGTGTGCGTGTGGGTCATTGGGCGAGCGTTGGAGAGTGTTGTGTGCGTGGTTGTATGTAGTGTTGTGTTTGTGTTTATTTGTCCATATATATATATATATGTGTGTGTGTGTGTAGATATATATATATATAAAGGTTTGTGTGTATATATATAGATAAGTGTGTTTATATATACATAGATATGTGTATAAATATATATATGTAGTGTGTATATATATATATATATACGTGTGTGTGTGTTTATATGTATATGTATAAGTGTGCGTGTATATGTATATATATATATCAATGTGTATGCGTATATATATCTGCGTGTATGTGCATATATATATATAAATAGGTGTATTTACATATATATATATATATATATATATATAGCTATGTGCGTATATATTCATAAGTGTGTGTGTGTGTTCATAGGTATTTATGTGAGTGTATATGTATATATATAGTTGTATATATATATATATATATATGTATATATGTGTGTGTGTGTCTTGGTGTTTGTGTGTGCATGTCAGTGTGTGTGCGTATGGCTGCGAGGCAGTGCAGCAGCGGGTCAACGAGGCTAGCAACGAGGCCGCAGGGCACAGCGCGCTGCTATGCAGTGCACAGCATCTTAAAGCAGCAACAGCAGCATTAAGGCAGCAAGCAGCAGCAGCAGTAAAGGCAGCAAGCAGCAGCAGCAGTAAAGGCAGCAACAGCAGCAGTAAAAGCAGTAGCAGCTAGCAGCAATCGCAGCAAGGAGCGTGGCGAGGCTTTGGTTAATATCTAGGTAGTAGAGAGATATAGATAGATATATCTAGATAGATAGATAGTTAGATTGTTAGATAGATATAATAGATAGATAGTTAGAATAAATTGATAGATGGTTAGATGGATATTAGATAGATAGATAGATAGATAAGTAGTTAGATAGCTATATATATCTATGTGCATAGATACATACATACATATATATAGCTAGATATATACTTATAGCAATATATATATGTATAGATATCTAGATAGATATATATACATATTGAGAGTGGGTATAAGGTATTATATATGTGTGTTGTGGATATCTATATATATATATATATATGCATATAGATACTTAGATATGTATAATATATGATAGATATAGATATTATAGCCTAGATTAGTAACTAGGAGTATATTTATATACTTAGATAGCTAACTAAATAGCTAGTTAGAGGGGTATGAGAGAGATATCACAATACCTTGAGATATCAAGGTATCTCACCAAGGTATTGAGTTTCGAGCGGGGTATTTGAGCAATAGCCTAGGAATAGTATTGGAGTGATTTTTATATGTATATGTGTATATATTTATGCGTGCTAGCATAAATTTTAGCGGGTTTAGACGGGGTGCGTGGCCTAGGGCGAGGTATCAGATACCGAGGGTATCCCCATATCTCGAGGAGGCGAGTTTGAGAGTTTACTAGCTTAATAAGCTCAGTTTGACCTAGAATTTTAGGGGCAACCTAGTTTGACCTAGCTTTGACCATAATTGTCCTCGTTGACCGTAAAAGTCAATGTTTGACCTAGTTTTGACCTAGAGTTGACTTTTGGACCCCGACTTGACTTTTTGACCCAAATTTTACCGGTTTAAACTGTTCGACCTAGAATAACCCTAGAAGCCTATTTTTAATTATTTTATATTAGTTTAACTCCTTAGAACCCTGTTTAATTCTGCTTTTCATATTAGGTTCTTGCGACACTGGTCCGGATCTCGATCCTCATCAGTTGCTCAGGACATCAGGCGAGTACCTACCTCTGATAGTTTCTATTTCATGATAGCGTTTATGTCACCTTTTCTAGAACTGTAATACTTGATTCTGACATATTATTACATGAGCTGGTACTAGTGGATCCCGTCATGAGATGCTATCCCCCTTATCGTATTCAGCGGGTACTCTATCACGTGTATTTTATCATGTGCTTCGGGTATTGATTCTCATGTGCTATCATGTGCTTCTTGTGCTCTTGCCTTCGTGTGTGTGAGCTATTATCATGTACGTAGCGTGCTGTGGTTGGATCCAAGAGTATTAGTGGGGGAGGGGAGTAGGAGTTGGTTATGTGATCAAAGCCAAACAATATTCATGTGTATGTCGGTTATACAACTCACGCATAACGGAGTTATCATAGTATTTTTTATGTGCAACCTAAGCCGATCACATAACGAACTTGTGCTCAAGGCACTTAGCTAGTATTCATGTTTTTTCACATGCAGTTACTTCTCTACTTGTATTATTCTCCAGTTTATATTGTAGCTACTTATTCTGCTCCAGCATGTATTTATTTTCCTGTGCATCTTGTATACTTTTCTATTGCTCATCATATACACCTTACCATGTATTTGGAGTTGCTTTCAGAGTTATGTACTTCACTCCAGTCCTGACTGGGCATATTTTTTCCAAAGGATCCTGAGGATTATTGTCCGACGTTCTATGATCCGGGTGTTGACGAGTGCTGTGACCCCGAGACTGAGGAGGAGCCCTGCGAGGAGACGCCTTTAGCGCCCTAGTTAGCTAGGTGGGTTTCCTGGGTTGTTCCCAGTTGTTATTGGATGATTGTACTTATTCTTTTGATGTTGTGAGATATTGTAGACTATTATAGACTTGGACTGTATATTTTGGATATTGTCTTGCTCTCTTTGGTTCTGGTTTTCTTTTGCTTTCATATCGTGCTTTTACTCTTCCCCTAGATTATTGTGATTGAGTATTCATATATATATTGCATGGTTGCCCTCCTTTTGGAGAGGTTATTGACAGATTTTTGTGAGATATATAGTTATGGTTGACCTAAAACGGACCTTTACAGCGTTCTACCGCCGATTTTGCGGCGTAGGTTGGACGTACCCACGACTCATGTCCAATTTTTTGGGTGCGGGTCGTGACACAACCCTTGTCCCAGTTGTAGGTAGATGATGCGACGCTCATCGCAAGATTTGATACGCTCGAGCACAGCATCATGGAGCTGAGGGATATGGCAGCTGATCTTAGAACGTCGACAGAGCGCAGCGTGTCGGAGCTGCAGGCATCACAACTGCCCATGGGCGAGGGGCTGACGATGATGCAGGATTCAATGGTTCATAGCAGTACGAGCCTGTTATCTAACATGGATTCATACATCCATCGACTAGCAGCATTGGAGAAGATACGTCCTCCTGGTGCGCCTTCATCGACACAGACTCCACCGATGTCACTGCCTTCTTTATCGATATCGGTGTCAATTTTACGGGAGTAGTATGATTTGTTCTTATCCCTGATGCACGTCGGTGGTCATTCTCTTGCAGATCCGCAGTAGTCCTAGTTAGGACAGTTTACTGGTTGTTTGTGTTTTGACCCATGATATTTGTTCATTTATGAATATTATACATTTTTGAGGCTTTTAGACTTTATTTCTTGCACTCAGTTGTGTGGATATTTATTGCATTCTTTACAACGATATTTTCTTCAGACTCGGTTTATAATTACAATATTTCATTTTCTTCAAATTTTACTTTATTATTTATATTAAATATATGTTAATTTACTGGTGTTGAGAGTTCCACCGAAGGGGTCGGTAAACCCCAAAAATTCAACGGAGGGTTTCTCCGGATTTATTTATATAAATTGACAATTCATAAACTGCAAAAATATTGGTTTAAAAACCATATTATATTAAATTTTTTTATTTTTCACTGGAAATTTAGCGACGTTTAGTGACTATTAGTGACATTTAGCGACGTTTATATACGTTTCTAAATTCGTCGCTAAATATATCGCTAAATACGTCGTTAAATAAAAAATATTAGCGACGATTAGCGACACACAACACGTTGCTAATTTAGCTACGTTGCGTCGCTAAATGTCACTAATATGAAAAATATTAGCGATGCAAATAAGTCGCTAGAAAATGTCGCTATAGCAACAATTTGCGATGTGTTTCTTGTCAGCGACTAGCTTAAATGTGACTTCATTGAAACGTCGTTAATTACGTCGCTAATTTTTTAGCAACATTTTTATGCCATTTAGCGATGTTTTCAGATGTTGCTAATTTGACTTAATCTGGTAGTGGAAGTACATAGGGCACCTCGAAGTTAGATCTCGCAGCGTTATGATCGATGAGAATCTCCTCGATGACCCACGACAGAATCTCCTCCCCTGATTTCCCGGACGAGGTCGACATGTGGACGGTTAGTTCTAAAGATTCATAAAAATCTAATTTTCCCTTAGTTTTCAATGGAGCCCAAATATAGGTTGGTCTTTTATTATTCGATATGTTCGATGAGATTTTTCGTGCTTGGAAAGGGAATTAGATTGCTAGGTTCCTCGACTACGATGGTACTCTCTCCCCGATTGTCAACGAGCCAGACAAGGCATACATGTCTAAAGTAGTTTATTTTTATTGCTTCTGGAGTCACTCAAACTTTAATTCGATTCGTTCTATTACTAACGATATGATTTTTAGAACAATTGTCATATGCGCACAATGGTAAATGCTGTTGTGAGCTTCTTTTTGATTGCAATTGTCAGTGGTTGATGCAGGGACAAGGTACTAACTTTTTATTCAGTTATAATTCTGAATTTGTATGGTCATTTGTTTCGTATAAGATCATACAACTTTGTTCAATCGGCCAGTTGTACTATGTTGTCAAGATTTTACAATTAGTAGTAGACCTATAATGCCTAACCAATCACCTAGTTAGGTGGCTTCCTACCTTCTATTCCAATAGCCCTGCCCTAGGGCGAATAATACTACCACTTTTCTGATTGAGGGTATTTTGATCATTTCATAATTATTAATTATTGTTTATGTTAAATATTTATTGTTAGCATGTTACATTATATTTTGGACTTGTGTTAGTTGACCTAACTAGTTTAGAATTGACTCTTGGACCAATATTTATTCTAGTTAGACTTGAGCCCAACAATAAGCCAAATTTATTAAGTTAATATTATAATTAGTCAAACCATTAGGATTAGAACCTTCCTTCCTTAATCATTTTCTTCATGACAAGCCCATAGGGACATTATGGACATTTGACATTACTTTAACCCCAAGGAAGGGGGCCGACCATATCATAAGTGGGAGGAGACACTCTCTCCTCTCTTTCTTCATCCAAAATTTTAGATCTAGAAATTCTTTCCCAAATTTTCTCTTTCCTACACCAATTACTACCTAAATTTTCTTTCAATTCCTTCTCTACTCACCATTAGAGGCTATTGAAGTAAGGAGGAGGCAAGGATCTATAAGGATGTGAAGAGTGAACAAGTTGAAGGCTCTTTGCATCCATTTGGAAACTTGCATTGGAAATCCATCTCCCGAAGGTACAATTTAGTTTTTCCCTTCTAATTAGACTCTAAACCTGTAGTTTAGTCATTAAGAACCCTTTCATGTACTAGGTCTACCTATAGGAAGAAGAATTAACTACTAGGGACCCTTATTTTGTAAGTTATAATATATTTTGTGCCAATTTGGGTGAATTCCATGATTGGCACATCATCTGTTTGTCAATAGGACAATTAAACCAAATTGATATGTGTTTGGTTGTGTGATACTAGTATCATATCCACAAATGGATACATTTAGGCCGTATCATGACAATTTGGTGATACAGGTTATTTTAGGAGTTTTCCTTCGACACGGGGGTTGAGCATGCCATATTTTGACACAGACACGTAGTTGAGTAGTTAACACTTTGTATTATTCATAATTTTGATTCTAGTATTACTCGTATCCTTTGTGATATATTTGGTGATGTGTCGGGGCCGTATTGCATGCGTATCATAGATTGAGTGTGATACGAGAGCGATACACTCCGCGTATTTGTTATTTTATGTTCTACTCTATTTGGGTTTGAGTTTAGCTATTTTAGTATTTAATTTTGATGGATATATGATATATATAGATATATATATTGATTATATACTCTTCTATCTATGTCTCTACTAAGTATTAAGGTGTTTAAAGTGTTTACATGGGTTGGAAAAGCTTGTGGACTGATATAGGAGTTTTGTTGGACTGTTGTAGTTTAGTGGTTTGTTAGTGGACTGTCATGGGATTTTTTTCAGTGGTGTGTCCTGTTTAGAGTAGTGTTTGTCACAACCCGCACCCGGTGTAGGGATGCAAGTCGGGAACAACGTCCAGCCTATGCGCAGAATCGGTAGTAGAATACTGTTTGGGTAATCTATCTAATCTATATAATATGCCACCAACAATATCAATATACTTAAATATAGATCTAAGATGGAAATGAGCATGAATATGATAAAAGAATAGAATAGTCATAATACAACTCATGAGTCAAATAATAACATCAATGAGTCTGAAGAAATACTAAACAATAAGCTGGAGACAAATCTAGTACAAGAGAATAGCTAAGATTCTATAAGTCCCGGGTCCTTTGTCTCAGTCGGGATGAGTCCCTCCTGAGCCAAGGTCTCTAACTCTAAGCCCACAATATCCTGAGGCCCATAATGAGTAGGGTACCACTCTTCAGTGTCATCTAGAAAAATATATCCAGTCAGAAAATGAGCATAGTACATCTCTAACAACAGTTCTAATCAATGATATAAACTATGTAAAAGTAAATAGATGTGAATATACAAGAGGCAATAATAGATACAAGAGATATACAATAAAGGTAATACTGGAAATAAATACAAGAATGAACAATATGGCAATGAAAAAGAATACTAATGACTAAGTGAGTGAGTACCAGCTTTAACATATAATCGAATTGGGAACTTGATACAAGATATATGGCTTGGCTAATCATACGTACGGTATATGATTAACACTATTCAATGAATAAGACTTGATACAAGGAGGGTTTGATCATATATCTATACTACATACTCCCCAACCCCGACTGGTATAGTGGATACAACTATGGTACGCTATGGCACGGGATTATCTAAGAAAATAGCGAGTCTTCCCGAGAATCAGTGTCTGTACATATACAAGAAACAAGAAAACAAGTCTTGTACAAGATACACCATATATATAAAGGAATAACATCTCATGACAAGATCCGGATATACCAATTCATGTAACCATCATGTCAAAAAATCAAGGATATCTATACTAGATACAATGAACATAGAAGATATCATAAATGAGAAACTATCAGAGAATATACTCGTCTGAAATCCGGTAAATAGTATCACAGATGTCTAGTATGGTGCCTCGAAAGACCTAAATATGGAATATAACATCAATACAAGGTTTCAGAAAGAAAATAAGTTAAACTAGTCAACATCTAGGTCAAAGAGCGATTTCTAAGTCAAAATAGTCAAACTAGGTCAACTCTAAGTCAAAATGATCAAACTTGGTCAAACTACCTATTTCTAGGTTGCGTGAGTCGATCTTATGATATTGGATTCATACACTAAGAATCTAGGCCACATTAGTTAAATCTAAGATACTATGAACACACTAAGATACCGTATCTCAAGATACGCAAACAAGAAATATAGAAATAACATATATGTATATTCAATCAAATATATATATATACACTAATCATAATTACAAATGCTAAGTGAATACCTTGGCTTTGAACCAACGCGGTATCACACCATTAAACCTCCATCTCGATACCTAATTCTAATACCTTGAGTGTCGACCAATACCTTGACACTTACCTCGGTATCTTAAGGTAAATATGATCTTAGTATATATTAGCTACCCAATCTAACTATATACTAAGAGGTATATATCAATACAATATCACCTATTATACTATTTACCAACTACTATTATATACTACTAGCTATCCAGCTAATCTCTAACTACTAAAGCAACTAATACATACATATACCTACTTACATAATAACTTACTACCAATGACCTCATACAACATAGATGCACAAAGCTAAAGATACATAAGTAGGTATATATACCTATCACTAAATAGCTATCTCTAGTATATATATATATATATATATATATATATATATATATATATATATATATATATATATATATATAACTACTAACATATATATCATACCATCAACTAACAATGCATATATAACTAACTATCTAACTAACTACTAAGAGCTAAAAAAAACTGACTGACTGAAGGTACACAGTTAACTGAACCACCTTGCTGTTGATGCTACTGAATCTGCTACTGCTGCTAGGACCCGCTGGTGTAGCTGCTGCTGGAGCATCAGCTTGCTGCTACCTCTATGCTGCATATGGCTGCTGCACACTTGGTGACTCGCAGCTCACTGCCCGCTGTTAGCTGCAAATGCGGCTGCTGCTGTTGCTGCTGCCTAGATAGCACTTACTACTGCAACTACTCGTCCAAGTTGCTGCTGCTACTGCTACCTGGCCACTGCACTGAGCAGTATTGAATGCACATTGCCCGAGCCTGCCCCCCATCACACACACATACCTACAAGTACACTTATATATGTATCTATTCATACACTATCTAAACACATAGATATATAACCACTCTCACTAGTAGCTATAATATATATATCTATATACACACTCAATATATATATCTTGATCCATAACATATAAAAGTACATATATGCACACACTCATTCTCCTACATAACATATATATATATATATATATATATATATATATATATATATATATATATATATATAATACCTCTCTCAACTATACATATATGTAAATATATACAAACACATATACATAAGTACATATATATAAATACACATTTACATATATACGTATATGAACATAACACATATACATTACTAGATTCCATACACATATATACACATATACATATATATTCTACTTACATATATACATATATCATACTATTTAATTTGCTATATAGATAGATGTATATCTACATATATATATAAACACATATGCATATATAGATACTTGATCCACTAGCACATATAACTACATCTAAATATATAACAATATATATATATATATATATATATATATATATATATATATATATATATATATATATATATATATATATATACTATAATTAGATAAGAATAATAAAAATTGGATCTAGAAATGCAACACAACAAACACGTGGAGTGCATCGCACCCGTATCACACTAGATCTATGATACGCTTGCGATTCGAGTCCACCACACAACCAAATGTACCTCGAAGGATACGAGCAAGTCTTAAATACTATTTATGAACAACACGAAGAGTAAAATATACATCTACGTGTCCGTGTCAAAATATGATAACCACAAAGTCCCATGTCGGAGAAAAACTCCCAATCAACACATATCAACAAATTATTGGGATTTGACCTACATGTATCCAATTATGGACACGATACTAGCCACAAACAAATAAACACATGTCAATTTGGTTTATATGACCAATTGAGAAATACAACAAGTGTCAATCTCGGAATTTCTCTAAAATTGACACAAAAAAGTACCATAACTTTCTCCATAGGCCTCTTATGAACTCAATTCCAATTCCTATGGGTAGCCTATGCATATGGGGTTGTTTTTTATAGTTAAATCTCAGATTTAGAATCTAATCAAAGAGGGAAAACTAAATTATACCTATTGGGAGATGGATTCCCAATACAACCTCCAAATATGATAAAATTGGTCTTCAACTTGTAGATTCTTGCTCTTTTTTTTGTAGATCCTTGCTTTCTCCTTCTAGATCTTTGCTCTACTAGCCTTCAATGATGATTTGGGAAGAAATTATGATAAAATTTGGTAGAGAATTGATGTGAGAATGAAAGAATTTGGTTGAGAAAATTTTAGATCTAGTTTTAAAATAAAAAGAGGAGAAAGAAATTTTTCTCTCATCTTTTAATAGGCTGGCCACTTGACCCCCTCCCCAAGTCACTATGTAATTTCTATTATACCCTTTAGGGCCTCTCATAAAGAAATAATTAAGGGAAAAAGGTTCTAGTCTAATAGTTTTAATTCAACTAATCCTCCTCCTAATGAATGTGCTTCTAATTGGGCTCAATTCTAACTAATTACAAATGTTGGTCCATGAGTCTAAACTAAACTAGTTAGTCCCACTAACATAAGCCTAAAATAATAAATAAACATCTAACAATAAATAATTATTCATCCTGCATAATATTTAATTAAATATAAAATGACCAAAATACCTTTTTCTAGAAAATATGGTAGTGACAAGTCTACCCCCTTAAAATAATTTTATCCTCAAAATTCAAAGACTAAAACTAATTTCAGAAATAACAGAATATAACAGAAAGAACAGAACATAACTAGGAAAAAACATACCTCAAGGCACAAACAAATATGGGTAACACTCTAGCATTTCATCCTCTCTCCCAAGTTGACTCTCCTGGAGAGTGATGCTTCCATACGACACGTGCCAAAGGAATAGTCTGGTTACTCAGCACCTTCTCTCTCTGATCATAATCTCAACTGGCTGCTCTGGATAGCTAAGAGTAGGCCCACTCTATCTCCACCACGTACCATCTCAACTGCGATACGTGAAACACGTTGTGCACTACCTCCAATGTAGGTGGCAAGTCTAGTCTGTAAGCAACTGCACCAACCCTCTCTAGAAGAGTGAAAGGTCCGATGAATTACGGAATAAGCTTCCCGCCTCCACCAAAACAAATCGTGCCTCGTATCGAAGAAATCCTTCAAAAATACCAACCCTCTAACCTAGAACAAAATACCACCTTAAGAACTTAATCTATAACCAATAACCAATAACAAGACAAAACAAAAATCTAAAGCTATACCTCAAATTTAAAGGTCTCAGGTGGCTATCGGCCCAATGCCGCTGTCTACCCTGTACTACTCGAAGTCTGTCTCTTATCAGCTTAACCTTCTCCACTGCATCCACAACTATCTCTGTCCCAAGCAAAACTCTCTCTCCAATATTGTCCTATGACAAGGGAGTACGATATCTCCGACCGTACAGAGCCTCAAATGGTGACATCCCTATACTAGCCTGGGTACCTATTATTGTAAGCAAACTCTACCAAATAGAGATCGTCCTCCCAAGAACTCCCAAAATCTAGTACACAAGTGTGCAGCATATCATCGAGAGTCTGAATAGTCTTCTCTGACTGCCCATCTGTCTGGGGTGATATGCAGTACTGAACTTGAGCTTGGTGCCCAAACTCGCCTGCAAACTTCTCCAAAAATGAGAAGTAAAACGACTATCCTGATCCGAGACTATGTTGACGAGAACTCAATATATCCTGACGATCGTCCTCACATACATCTCTGCTAGCTTCTCCGTAGACAAACCCACCTTGAAAGACAAAAAATGTGCAGACTTGGTTCAACCTGTCAATGATGACCCAAATCGCGTCTTTTTCTCCTGGAGACCGTGGAAGTCCGGATACAAATCCATAGTGATGTGCTCCCACTTCCACTCTGGAATAGGAAATGGCTGAAGTAAACCTCCTGGCTCTGCCTCTTGCTTTTACCTGCTGGCACACTAACATCTGGATACAAACTGTACCACTTTCCTCTTCATGCCATACCACCACACACTGTCTCGCATACCCCGATACATCTTGTTGGCACTTAGATGTATTGAATACTGAGAGCGATGCGCTTTCTGCAACACTTTCTCACATATCTCCCCACTAGGCACACACAATCTAACACCATGCTACAAAGATCCATCCTCAGAAATAGTGAAATCATCCTCCAATCCTGCTCTCACCTGAGCTCTGATGCTTTTCAAAGATACATCCTCATACTGGGCTACTTTGATCATGTCCATCAACTCTGAGTGTATCTGTAATCCCCACATCTGCATAGCCAATCCTGGAACTATCACCTCAATGACCAAGCTCTCCAAGTCTTCTAACAAATATCGATCCTACATCAAGAATATAGCTACCGGATACCTGCTCAAGGCATCGACAATTACATTGGCTTTCCCAGGATGATACTGCAAAGAGATATCAAAATTCTTTATCTGTTCCAACCACCAACGCTGCCTCATGTTCAACTCCTTCTGCGTAAAAATGTACTTCAAGCTCTTATGGTCTGTGAAGATCTCCACATGCTCTCCGTACAAATAGTATTTTCATAACTTCAGGGCAAAGATGACTACTGCCAACTCCAAATCATAGGTTGATAGTTCTTCTCATGAGGACGCAATTGCCTAGATGTATAGGAAATTATTTTCCCATTCTCCTGAAGAACATAATCCAAACCTTTCCCTTATGCATCACTATAAATAGTGAAACCTCCAGACCCTTATGGCAACGTCAAAATAGGAGCAGACGTCAACCTCTTCTTCAATTCCTCAAAAGCAACCTGGCAATCCTTGGTCCAAATGAACTCTACATCCTTCCTGGTGAGACTGGTCATCGGCTCAGCAATTCTCGAAAAATCTTGAACAAACTTCCTGTAGTAGCCTGCCAATCCCTAGAAACTCCTAATATATAATACTAAACTAGGGGTCTTCCAAGACTCCACTGTTGTGATTTTTTTCGGATCCACTGAAATACCATCACCAGTCACAATATGTCCTAAGAACTCTACCTTGTCCAGGAAGAAATCACACTTGGACAGCTTCCCATACAGCTTTTCTTTCCTCAGCACATCCAACACAATCCTCAAATGCTCCTCGTGCTCCTCCGATGTCTTCGAGTAAATGAGTATGTCATCGATGAACACGACCACGAAGGTACTGATGGAACACCTTGTTCATCAAGTTTATAAATACCGCCGGGGTATTAGTCAACCCAAACGACATCACCATAAACTCATACTAACCATACCAAGTTCTAAAAGCAGTCTTCGGTATGTCCTCCGGCTTCAATTTTACCTGGTGGTAGTCTGATCTCAAATCTATCTTAAAAAATACCTTGGCACCACACAACTGATCAAACAAGTCATCAATCCATGGCAAAGGGTATTTATTCTTGATAGTAAGATTATTCAATGCCTTGTAATCAATGCACATGCGCCCTGATCCATCCTTCTTCGGTACAAACAATACCGGGGCTTCCCACAGTGAAGAACTTGATCTGATAAACCCCTTATCCTGCAATTTGTCTGCCTACTTTTTTAGCTCGGCCAGCTCAATGTTGTTTACTCTATAGACATACTACAAAATTGGTTCTACACCTGGCACCAAGTCTATAGAGAATTCAATATCTCGATCTGGTAGCAATCCTGACAATTTCTCAGAAAACACATCCAAGAACTCTATTATCAACGGATGCGATAACTCCTTGTCTTCCACCATAGCTTCGCAGATAATGCCTTCTCCCTGCTTTGTAGCTCCTCTAGCAAACTCGAACTCTGCCTCTCCTAGCGGACCAAACAAAACTCTATCTCCTCTGCAATCTATACTAGCACGGTGCCTACTCAACCAATCCATCCCGAGCATAATGTCGTAACTCAGAAGTGGCATTATAAGTAGACACGCACTCAGCTCCCGGCCTCCTAGACTAACTCTTCGATCCTTGTAAATATCATTAACCAGGATAATGCCTCCCCGGTTATGATCTTGCAAGTCCTAAGCAAAGACTCAGCTACCAAACCATGCTTCAGAGCAAAAGAAATAGATACAAAACTATGAGAAGTACCACTATCAAATAAAGCTAAAGCTGGAATGGAATCAAGAAGAACAGTACTTGCGATAACATCTCCGGTGGGCTCGTTCTCCTCTATGGTCAAAGCAAACGCTCGTCCCTAACGTGCACCTCGCTGATGCTTATGCTGGATATAACGCTGCTATTGGGTCAGAAGCGGCGGTCCCCTTGGCTGTATTGTAAGTGGTCTTGCTTGTGTCCTCAGAGCAGGAGCTGCTCCCTGAACTACACGATGAGGATTGGAAGGACACTCTCTCAGCTGATGCCCTTCAGTACCACAATACAAATAATCTCCCAACCTCTTCCTGTAAACTTTCCAAATATGGCCGAACTTCTTGAAGTAGTGGCATAAAGCTTGCTGTAACTGTCTCTGCTGCTGTGGTGCCTGGTAAAAAGATACCCTAGCTGGAGTCTGGTGCTACTACGGCTGCTGAAAAGGCCTGGACAGGAAATAAGGACATTTGGTAGATACTGTGCTGCTGTTATCCCCCAGAAAAGAATCGCGATCTCTATCGGGCTTCAAACCCAACTCCCGCTCAACCTTGCATGCCTCCGCAAGTATCTCCGAGTAGGTCTCATAAAAAGATGGAATGAGGATCTTCACTTTCCAGTTTAGACCCTCACAAAAACGAATAGCTCGAACCTCCGGCTCTCTCACTAAATACTCTGCAAATTGGCTCAGTCTACCGAACTCCACAGCATATTCTTCCACAGACATGCTCCCCTGAATGAGGCCCTCAAACTGCCTCCCCAAGTCTAACATGTCTGCCCGAGCGAAGAACTTCTTCTTGAAGAGGTCCTTGAACACCTCCCAAGACTTTCCTGCGTCAGCAAAAATTGGCTCATTCCTGAACCAAGTACAGACGACGTCGAACAGCTGAAGTCCTATCGCCTCAACCTTCCGATCCTCAAAAAGATAGGATACCCTCATGAGACGCTCAATGTCCTCGAGCCAATCATCATCATAGAGGATGCCCTTCATCCCCTTGAAGACCTTAGGCTCCAGCTTCTTGAAGTCCTGAATGTTGCCTAGCCGAAGCTGAGCAACCTGAGGAGCAACCTGCTGCTGGACCAGAACTCCTCTCTCTACTACGGCACAAGCAAGATGATGGGCACTCTCGATGCCCTATCGTAAGACGTCGGTCTACCTCTGGTGTGCCCTAGACTAAGCCCTCTGCGCCTCCAATATCTTGCGAAATAGTGTGAACATCTGTATCACATCTGCTGACACGAAAGGTGGAGGTGAAAGTCCCTCAGATACAGTTAGCACAGTCATCTGAGTATGAGGTGGACCTTGAAATTAGCTGACACTCCAATCACCAGAGAAGTGACTAGTATCGGTCCTCGGAATGTCAGAGACCTCTCAGAAGCTGTTCTCCTCGGCTGCGATATAGTCTTAGGCGGTATCCTGAGACAAAGCGAAAGAAAGAATCAATATGGCACATGATGTAAGATATTCAAAGGAAGGATAATTTAAAGATCAAATATCCATATTAAGGAAGAATAGTTGAATGAATCAAAAGAGTTTTTCCTAATGTGATTGAGTATTCTCAGCCTATAGCCTATATCCTATATCATGAAACAAGCTCGTAATAGTACTCAATTCAGAGCACCACTATAAATCGCACTAATTGCGACCTCGAAGACCTGCAAGGGCCACCACTAAAAATGTGTCACGACCTTCACCCGGTGTTGGGATGCAAGTCGGGAACAACATCCAGCATACGTCACAGAAACGACGGTATAATACTATTTGGGTAATCTATCTAATCTATATAATATACCACCAACAATATCAATATACTCAAACACAGATCTAAGATAGAAATGAGCACAGATATTATAAAAGAATAGAATAGTCACAATACAACCCATGAGTCAAATAATAACATCAATGAGTCTGAAAAAATACTAAACAATAAGCTGGAGACAAATCCAGTACAAGAGAATAGCTAAGATATTATAAGTCTCGGGTCCTCTATCTCAGTCGAGATAAATCCCTCATGAGCCAGGGTCTCTGACTCTTAGCCCACAACATCCTGAAAGCTACTAATATTTCCCCATTTTTTTCCCAGCTAGCACGATGGATTCCAATCTTGACTCCTCGTGACAGGTCTCGATGATGCCAACTCGTGTACACAACAGTGTCAGAGTCATATACGTTATACAACAAGAGTTATAGAGATAATCAACATAATGGAAACTGTCAGAGAATGTACTCACCTGTGGTCCATAGCTGGCAATACCAATGTCCGGGTTCCAAGGTGTCGTCTAAATGATCCAACAGTCCTATAGACATATCATATAACACAATACTGCATCAGATATTACTCTAACACATAATCAACATAATGATCTCAAGACTACGCTAGGGGTGGTCATAGGTCGATGTAACTACGGTATCCGTGTCCTCTAGTACATAGGCCTATAATATATATATATATATATATATATATCATATTCATTAATACTAACTAATTACTATTACAAAAGATACATGTATATACATACTTAATAGAATTTATACTATGTACATATATACATATATTAAACATGTACGTGGGATGCACGTACAGTACATATACGTATGTTTTATGCTAATTGAGAATTAATACAGTTACATATATATATACATATTAAACATATTTTAGGGATATATATACAAGACATATACATGTGTATGTATGCAATTGGAGATATACCATACATATATATGTGTGTGCCAAAATACGTTTAACATATACTAATACATACGCAAATACCTACATACCAATCATATACCGATACACCATCATATACTAAATACACCACGGCTAATACGTATGCAATTCTATGAGGGATACGCGTATACGTGTACGTGTATATGCATGCGAGGGGGATTCGAACCTGTGTACGCGAAAATGAAGGGTTCGATGTCGAGGTTTATCACGAAGGAGGTGGCAGCGTGATGTTGCTCGGGTTCACGGCTCGGCTCCGGGATCGTCGAAGTCGGTCGTCAGTAGCAGATCACGGCGGGTTGCTCGTCGGGTTTGACAGGGACGGTCAGTAGGTCCCGACGGAGTCTTCGGCTGTCGGCAGCGTCGTGTAGGTGAGTTGGGCAGTGGTAAGTGGGGGTGTTGATGGCGAGGTGGTCGGCGTTCAGTGCAGTCGAGTTGGCGGGAAGTCGACGGAGTGGAGTCGAGTCTGGGGGGGGGGAATGGAGACGGGGAAACTCGTGGCGGCTCAGGCAATGGCGGGGTTCTCTGACTTCAGACAGACGTCGTCGAGTTACAGTGGCTCCGGCATCAACAGCGGTGCAGGCGAGCTCTCGGTCGTGAGTCGACGCAGACAAGTGGGATGCTCCGGTCGCTACTCTGCGGTTTGGGCAGGGAAGAACGGGGAGAAGAGCATGGGGAATGAGGACGAGGTCGACAGGGAATGACGGCGGGGGTCTCAAGCACTACTCCGGCGAGTCTCCGGTGGAGGGTGGCAGCAGAAACCGAGAGGGGAAGATGAAGAACAGTGCGATGGGAAAAATAGAATTGGCTGTGAGTTATTAGGTTTAAGGGAAAAAATTATAAAAGGAAAAAGGAATATTTATATTCATGTAGAGGTTTGAGTTGACCTAGGAAAGTTGACTGGTCAACCACTCTCGGGATTGGGCCTCTCAGGTATGATTTCCAGGGGCCATGATTAAAGTGGGTTCCAAATAAGGCTAAGATTCAATTGGTTAAAGGTTTGGAGGGCCATGGTCTTAAGGAGGTTGGTGTTCAATTACACACTCCCAAAAATCATGAAAAAAAATATAAATGAAGGCGAAATGGGTTTTATTCAAGTATCTTGTCGAACCGGGTGGACACCTAATGCACTTTTGCAAAAAAGTGCCCAATAACAAGAAAATTGCACAAAGAGTAATTTTGGTTTTATTTAATTAAAATTAAATGCAATTGGTGTTCTAAAATTAATTAGAAGTACAAGAAACTAAAATTAAGTGGGACACAAGCATCAATTAATAGTTTGGCATGTCTAGGACAAGGGTGTGAATCTGTTGGAAGATAATGGCTGACGTAGCACGCTAATTATCGAAACAACGATAAAGCGCAACAATTAAATAAAATCCCAGTAATTTAAATAAAATTAATTATCATGCAATCATTTACTCATTAATTACGAAAAGACGAAAATACCCTTAATCCAAAAAGTGAGGGTGACAAGTCTACCCTCCTTAAAATAATTTCGTCCTCGAAATTAAAATAAACTTGCACAAGAACAACAGTCAACAAGGAATTATATCTCAAATCTCGAAGAGATATGGATACTGCTCGCGTATTTCATCCTCTCTCTCCCAAGTTGACTCTCCTGGAGAGTGATTTCTCCATGCTACACGAACCAAAGGAATAGTCTGGTTCCGCAATACCTTCTCTCTATGATCCAAGATCTCAACGGGTTGTTCAGGATAGCTGAGTGTTGGTCCAACTTTGATCTCCGAGTGGTCTCGTACGTGACTAGGATCTGCCACGTACCATCTCAGCTGCGACATGTGGAACACGTCATGCACTCCATCTAGAGCAGGCGGCAAGTCCGGTCTATAGGCCACTACATCGACCCTTGCAAGAATATTGAAGGGCCCGATGTATCGTGGACTAAGCTTTCTGCCTCTGCCAAAACGAATCGTGCCCTGTGTCGGAGAAATCCGTAAGAACACCAAATTGCCAACCTTGAACAAACAGTCTTAACACGCAATCTAAAACAAACAATCACAACCAAATAAAAAAATAAAAAATAAAACCGATACCTGAAACTTTAGGGGTCTACGGTGGCTACCGGCCTTATGCCGCTGTCTGTCCTGCGCTATTCGCAATCTGTCTCTGATAAGTTTTACCTTTTCTGCTGTATCCACGACCATTTCTGGTCCTAACAAGGCTCTTTCTCCAACATCATCCCAAGATAAAGGTGTACGACACCTCCGTCCATATAAAGCCTCAAATGGTGACATTTTAATGCTGGCCTGGTAGCTGTTATTGTAAGCAAACTCTACCAAGTATAGATGATCCTCCCAAGAACCTTCGAGATCTAATATGCAAGTGCGTATCATATCTTCAAGAGTCTGAATAGTCCTTTCAGACTGCCCGTCTGTCTGAGGGTGATACGCGGTACTGAACTTGAGCTGAGTGCCCAAGCTTGACTGCAGACTCCTCCAGAAATGGAAAGTGAAACGACTATCCCGATCTGAGACAATCCTCACAGGAACTCCATGTAATCTGATAATCTGCTGTACGTACATCTCTGCTAGCTTCTCCGTCGATGTACCCACTTTGAAAGGTAAGAAGTGGGTTGATTTGGTTAACCTATCTACGATGACCCAAATCGCTTTATTTCCTCCTAGAGAACGAGGAAGTCCCGAAACGAAATCCATAGTCACGTGTTCCCACTTCTATTCTGGAATAGGTAAAGGTTGAAGCAATCCTCCTGGCCTCTGTCGATCTGCTTTCACCTGTTGGCACACTAAACATCGGGATACGAAGCGTGCTACTTCGTGCTTCATTCCATACCACCATACATGCTCCCTCAAATCTTGATACATCTTGTTGGCTCCGGGATGCATCGAGTACTGAGAGCGGTGTGCCTCCTACAAAACTTCTTCGCACAACTCTCCACTTGGCACATACATTCTCCTGCCATGTCGTAAGGATCCATCATCCACAATAGTGAAGTCGTCTATCAATCCTGTCCGAACTTGTGCTCTAATATTCCTTAGAGTCTTATCATCATACTGAGCAGCTCTGATTCTGCCCATCAGCTCCGATTGGATCTGCAGTCCCCACATCTGAATCTTAGCTCCTGGAACTAATACTTTAATTCCCAAGCTATCAAGATCAGCTAATAAATGTCTATCCGAAGTTAAGCACATGGCCATTGGATACCTGCTCAAGGCATCGGCGACTACATTAGCCTTTCCTGGATGGTATTGTAATGAGATATCAAAGTCTTTCATCAATTCTAACCACCTTCTCTGTTGCATGTTCAGCTTCTTCTGTGTAAATACGTACTTCAAGATCTTGTGGTCTGTGAAGATCTCCACACATTCTCCGTACAAATAGTGCTTCCACAGCTTTAGGGCAAAGATGACTGCCGCTAACTCCAGATCGTGAGTGGGGTAGTTCTTTTCATGGGGGCGTAATTGTCTTAAAGCATAGGCAATTAATTTCTCGTGTTGTTGAAGAACGCATCCCAAACCTTTTCCTGAAGCATCACTGTAGATAGTGAATCCACCTGTCCCTGATAGCAACGTCAAAACTGGTGCTGTTGTCAATCTTTTCTTCAGCTCATCGAATGCGGCTTGACATTCCTCTGTCCAGAAATTTTTTATATCTTTCTTGGTCAGCCTAGTCATTGGCTTTGCAATCTTGGAGAAGTCTTGTACAAATCTTCTGTAGTATCTTGCTAGTCCGAGAAAGCTCCTGATCTCAGCTACCGAACTGGGGTAGCCCATGACTCCACTGCTTCGATCTTCTTTGGGTTAACTAAAATTCCGTCACCCGTCACCATATGTCCAATAAATTTAACCTTGTCAAGAAAGAACTCACACTTTGAAAGCTTCTCGTACAACTTCTCTCTCCTGAGAGTTTCTAAGACCATCCTCAGGTGCTCTTCATGCTCTTCTGGGGTCTTTGAATATACTAGAATGTCGTCAATAAACACCACTACGAACTTGTCAAGGTACTGGTGGAATACCTTGTTCATCAAGTTCATGAATACTGCTGGTGCATTGGTTAAACAAAATGGCATTACTGTAAATTTGAACTGGCCATATCTGGTCCGAAAGGCTGTCTTCGGTATGTCTTCCTTCTTCACCTTCACCTGGTGATAGCCTGACCTCAAGTCTATTTTTGAAAATACCTTCGCTTCGCTCAATTGATCGAAAAGATCATCTATCCTCGACAGCGGGTATTGGTTCTTGATAGTGAGGTTGTTCAGAGCTCTATAATCGATACACATGCGTACCGTACCATCCTTCTTCGGTACAAATAATATCGATGCTCCCCATAGCGATGAACTGGATCTAATAAAACTTTTGACTTGCAGCTCCTCAACTTGCCTTTTTAGTTCTACCAACTCGTTATTGTTGACTTTATAGACATGTTGTGAAATATGCTCCGCTCCTGGTATCAAGTCTATAGAGAATTCAATATCTCTGTCTGGCGACAAACCGGACAACTCCTCTGGAATTACATCCAGGAACTTCGCTATAAGTGGATATGGTAATTCCTCTTCTTCCATTCTGGCTTCGCAAAAAGTGCCTCTGCTCCGCTCCTCTGTTCCTCTGGCAATCTCAAACTCTGGCTCTCCTGGTGGTCAAAATACCACTCTACCTCTATGACAATCTATAGAAGCATGGTGTTTACTCAGCCAGTCCATTCCAAGTACAATATCGTATCCCGGAAGTGGCATGACGAGTAAACTCATGCTCAAATCTCGGTCTTCTAATTACACTCTCCGATCCTTGCAACAATCACGAACTAGGATAATGCCTCCTCCTGTCGTGATCTTGTAAGTCCTATCTAATGGTTCTGTTTCTAAACGATGCTTAAGGGCATATGATACAGATACGAAACTATAGAAAGTGCCAGAGTTAAATAATGCAAGTACTGGAATAGAATCGAGTAAAACTGAACCTGAAATCACGTCTCCAGCTGGCTCGGCCTCCTCAGTAGTCATGGCGTAAGCTCGTCCCTGTGGTGCTCCTCTCTGCTGCTGTTGGTGCTGAGCAAATCTCTGCTGCTGTGGTGGAAGTGGAGGTCCCTTCTGCTGGCCTCCAGGTACAATAGGTGCTTTGGCTGGTCCTCTCTGAGCTGCTGCTCCTCCCTAGCGAGTCTGAACAGCTAGGCAGTCCCTCAGCTGATGTGCTACTGATCCACATGACAAGCAAGTGCCCAACCTTTTTCTGCAGATGTCTCTTGTATGTCCCATCTTTCCGTAATACGAACATGGGGCAACGAGCTGGTTCTGTCTTTGTGGTTGTTGTTGCTGAATATGTCCTCGAACTGGTGCCTGTTGCTGGTGTTGCTGCTGGTGTTGCTGCTGGTACGACCTCTGTTGTTGTTGTTGTTGTTGAAAGTGTGGGCGCTTGGTGGTCCTGTGTTACCACCTATTCCTCCAGAAGTATTACGTCCTCTCTTGGGCCTGAGGTCTAAGTCGTCTTCGGCAATCTGGGCATCCATCAAAATACCCTCAAATGTTACGGTACGTCATCCCGAAGTACGAGACTTAATCTCTCTAATCAATCCCTTTCTGAATTTTCATGCTCTGTCTCCTGGATCTCGAATCATCGATGGCGCAAATCGACTCAATCGACAAAACTCTGTGGCATATTCGTCGAGTGACATACCTCCTTGGATTAAGTCATGGAACTGACTTTCTAATGCTCCTAAGGCTCCGTCACGAAAGAATTTCTCCTTGAAGAACTCCTTAAATTCCTCCCAAGTAAGTCCTTCAACAGTGAGTCTCAACTTTGTACGATACCACGTCAGCGCGATATCAAACATCTGACTGCCAGCAGCCTCTATCTGAAGAGTCTCCTGGATCTGTGATAAGCGCAAGTTCCTCTCTATGTCCTCTAACCAATCATTAGCATAAAGTATTCCTTCTGTGCCCTTGAACTCTCGAGGCATCATCATCTTAAAGTCCACTATAGTGTCTGGCCTCTGTGGTTGCTGGCCAGGATGCTGGGGTTGTCGTGCTACTCTCTCCACATCCTGGAGAGCCACCTGATGAGTATTCTCCATGCTCTCTCTCATCAGTTCTGTTTGCGCCTTGTATGCTTCTGCTTGCACCCTCTGGGCTTCAGCTTGAACATGCTGAGCTTTCGCTGTTACTCTCTGGGCCTCTAGCATGCCCTGCATCAGTGCGAACATCTGTGCCCCGTTAGTGGGCACTCCTCCGGGAATCAGTGTCGGAGGTGGTGAAAGGTCGTCTGTCATAGCTGGGGCAATCCTTTGAATAAGTGGAGGAGGAATTCCGTCAGCTGCAGATACTCCGACACGAACAGGAGATGTAGGAGGAACTCCAGGTGTCTGTTCGTCAAGTTGAGAGGTGGCAGACCTCTCTGAAGTTGATGCTCCCACTCTCATGGATCTAGTATTCGGCGGTATCCTGAATAAAGATCAAAAGAATCAATGATAGGTACAATATTATCAAGGAAGGACAGAAAAGAAGCAATCAATTAGAATAGCAATATGAAGTTCATAATTTCCTAATGTGATTGAGCATACTCTCATCCTAGATCCTATTTCCTATATCCTATTGCAGGCTCGTAGCAGTACAACTAAGTTATCGCACTACCACGATATCGCATAGCTTGCAAAACGTGACCTGCATGGGCCACCACTAAAAATGTGTCACGACCCGCACCCGGTATAGGGGCACGAGAGCGTGGGTACGTCCAGCCTACGCCGCAGAATCGGCGGTAGAACGCTGTCTAGGTCACAGTAATACTATGAAATACCTGTCAATGATATCCATCTCCATAAGGAGGGCAATATACATCTCACAATATCTGACAATGTAAACTCAATCACAACAACTATAAAGTAAAATACACGATAAAAGATGAGAGGAATGACATAGTTAAACACCATGTCTCAAACATAAAGATAAATCACAGTCGAGCTGTCTAACATAAAGTCTCCACAAATCTCAAATTAAATTTAACATAAGTCTAACATAAACTGACATAACCTCAATAAGTCTCAGATGCATAATATAAAAACTATCTAGATAGCTGCCGATAATGTCTCATCTAAAGGAACAGTCTCCTCTAAGATCTCTGGTGTGTAGTCTTCACTATACCTGGTCCGTAGTGTGTGGTACAGAACTCCTCAAGATCCTCTAGAAAAATATCCAGTCAGGATTGGAACGAAATACACCTCTAACAGCAGTTCCACAGATATTGACAAAAAAAATAACACAGTATAAGGAAATACAAGCCAAATAGAAATACTGGCAATAAGAATACTGAAAATAAAGAAATACTGGAACATCATCATCAATATACATCTAGCAATGAATAGAAATACAAGTACACGCAAGAACAATGAACTATTATCGGATTCAGCGAACGTGGCATAATTTGAAAGAGAAAGGATTATTTTATTCATTACACAAAAAGTTTGCGTTAACATTTTAGAGAAACAAGATATGAAAGAAAATAGAGAGACTCTTGATAATATCATGGTTTCCTAAGAGAATATGGTATGCTAGTCTTTGTGTTCGAGGTATGATCAAGAGAAATGTTCTAATCATTCAATAGGTTTTAATTGGGTAAAGAGCTATGACAATTAATCTATAATAGAGGGAGGGATTAACTCAAGATAGGAAAGTATATAGATAGTTGGATGAGATGGCACGGTCGGTGACGCATGAAGACTCAAGTAATATTCAACGATCATAGATTCTAGGAGATCTACTAAGCGGAAGGTAAGGTGCCCTTGCTTTTATTAAGGTATTGGTTCATTCCTCTTGGTTTTCTGAGGTACTTCTCTGCGAATATTAAGACAATAATCTAAATTTATAGTCCTCTTTATATTATCTCACTAAGGAAGTTAGGTTTAGTCTAAATATTCAACCTTGGATTTCTATTAGTTCCTCAATACTAGGGTCAAACAATATGGTCAAATTTCTAACTAACCCTAGTAGTGTTTATACTACTCTTAAGTCATTCCTAAATATTTCAAGAGATAATGGACAATTAATTTACATGTGTTGGATGCTAGGGTTTATTAGGTATACTAAACTTTTAGGAGCTGCCAATATTCTACTTTATTTTTCTTAGTAGGTATGTTATCATAATTATCCTCTAAACCTAATAACAAGGTTTCCAATACTCTGGAATAAAGCTATACTCAAGGAACTATTTGGGAAGTATATTAAGCGAGTACGATTTTAAAGGTCAAGGAAAGTAGATGAGTTCAAGAATTCGATACAGAAATAAAGCAGAAAGTCAAATATATGGATGAGATCATATACTCTAATCCTATTTACAGGCATACTTTGTATAGTAACGTAAACAAGATAATATACTCTCGACCTGTATGCATAAATTCATCTCTCTGCAAGAAATGGACAAAAGATTAGGAGAAGTACATGAATCAAGTATGATGCAATTATTTAAATAGAATGGGTTAGAAGGAAGGTGAATCATAGTCAAATATGGATGAGACCTAAAACTCTAATCCTAGGTGTAGGCTCGCTCGGTACAGTTACATAACCGAAACGGCTAACTCGACCTGTATGGGCCACCAATAAAAATATGTCACATCCCAACTCAAAATACATAGGACTAGGAATACATGAGCATGTCAGACGTATGGAGATAGCAACTCTAATATATAAAAATCATAGGCATATGTACGCTGTTTTATGAATATTAATTCACAAGTGGTATACAGTTTTACAAGTCTCATTCAATACTAATCTAATCGATAAATATCACTGAACATAAACCGAATGTATGGATAAAGTCCCATAATCCAACTATAATCAAAGTCTAGTGGAGAATAATCCACAAATAATAAAGTATGAAAGAATGTTGAAAGAAGATACAACTAGACAATAACATAATAGTACAAGAGTCAGCTAACTAGATAAGGACTCCCAAGGTACTAAGAAACTATCATCCATGATGCTAAAGGAAGTACCTGTGGCTCCACCTCAAGGTCCTCATCAGCAAAATCTCTACTCCGTAATCCGACGGATAAAAGTGCTCGTCTATACCTAGAAGGTGCCAGGTCCTCAGAGGGACATAACAAGTACACAAGAAATTGACATGCATGAAAGTAAAATAGTAAACAATAAATAGGTTAACTAACCATCTATGTGAAATGCACTTGAGACATCTCTAGTGGCGCATGTTGGGGGAGAAATAGAAGAACATTCATCCTATCAGGCGTTCTGCAGAACTCAGGGGTACACGATATACACCTTTTAAACCATGAGAAACAGAAATCCTATATGCTCACTAGTAGATTCTTCCCTCTGAATGAACTATCTGAACAGAATTTGTGGTACAGACATAAAACAATAACGTCAAATAAAAATCTAGAACTAGCTAACACCAAATACTGACATAAGACGCGAACTCACGTATCGATGCGTGGTCGACACGCTAGTCCATGCACCCTCTCACTCAGACAGTGAACGTGTTTGAAACAGTGTCAGGTCAGAAGATACCATGTACCTTCACAATATACTGGGTAAGTATACTACTCTAAAATGCGTGCACACAACTAAAGAAATAAAAACTAGGCATATGTAAACTGAATAATACAATCTAGGAAGGTGTATTTGCCTGGCAGTAGTCTGGTGTCGGAACAATACAAGACAATAGGTACAACGCTCTAAAAAATATGGAAGTTGAACAAACGTCCCCGGATGCTGCAACATATATCACCAACATTTTTAAAATATAAGAAATAGCTAGGATTGACTACCCACAAGTCCAATTTGGACAAAAGAGCTAAAACGATAATTTTGGGTCAAAGTGGGGTCTATCTGTGGGCCACTTTGTACCAAAAAGTGTGTCAGGGGTAAAGGTATATAAATGGGATAAATTATAGGCCAAACAAATCCTAAAAGGCATTACGAACTCAATGGTATGTAATGACCCATTCTTTTCAAGCGGACAGTCGATTCAAACGGTATAAGTGCAACGACACGACCCACTTTGCTCAGCGAGATGACTCATTTGAGGCAAATAATTTCAGACTTGGCCCTTCAGGAGTTCAAAATTTCAAAGGCTCGCTCGGATTATCGCTCGACCGAGATAAATTATTGCTAAGGTGGGTGGCTACGATAAACTTTTTTTTGCTTAGCCATCACACTTAAAATATGGATGATGCATGCTAGTCTCTAGGTGAATCACCCATTGCATGTTAATAATGAATACAACGTACCTAGCTAAGGGAATAATCCCATCCTGCACTATTTTTGTTAGAACATGGAAATAAAACTTGGCTTATAAATGGACTCTCGCATGCTAACTTTGATTCGTGCAAGTTGACCCTGCTGTGCCTCAAGTAGATCGTTATATACTCTCCATAGTGCGTTGTTCACTTATTTACACTGATCATCCCCTATATTATGTCGCTTGATATATCCCTATACAGCTTTACACCTCGCACTACCCCTTCGACCGTGCAAACTTAAAGGCTTATGTTCTAAAGTAGACTATACTGCTCGTTTACTTATGCTTATGTTCACACAAATGTAATGCTTTCCTGCTTATATGCTAACTTGTACTCGTTGTCTCATTTCAATGCTTGTCACATAATTCATGCCATGATCCCGAATATACTACCTTGTCTTGCATTAATCTAAGTTCCCCGGAAGACTATCGAATAGTCATCCCGTGCAAGTATGAACCTGAAATTATTCGAGACTGTTAGGTCACCAAGACATTTCCCAAACTAGGAAATTTGCACTATATCAATAATCCAAGAATCATAGTTCGTTGAGCAATACCCGTCTCATTCTAAATTAAGTGGCTCGGGGAGTCGATATAGATTGTAAACAATCCTGCATTGAACTTGAGCCTGTACCTGACAAGATCCTGGCTCAAACTTGTACCTGATATATCTTGACTTATTCCTGTACCTGACCAGAGGCCCAGAAGATTAGAGACTTGCATGGTCATAGATAACTTGGTGCACAAGAGAGATCTTCTAATCTTGTTCCGCGGACAGTCTCTGGGGCACCGGAGCCGATCCGGCTGGTCAGAACCTCCTGACTGTAGTTGCCTGCGTCGGGTGAGATGTGTGCAATGCCCTATGTTCCTGTTTATACACCATTATGCCCTAAGACTACACCTTCCGCTATGGCGTCATGACTGTGACCTCATGTTCATATAAATAAGTCATCCTCGCTTAGCGGCAATCCACGTGCGAGTTATTTCATCGCATCCAGTAATCTGAAACATCTGAACGATTATGAGTATAAGACATCTATACATAATTTGAACAACCTAAGGAATCTAATTTGAACAACCTAAGGAATCCATTATAACACACCTAAGTAATCCGTGTAACTCGTGCTCCTGAAACAGAACCTCGCTCATGACACTTGTGTTTGCTTATGCAATTGCCCCTGGATTTCATTATATATTCTAGTGCTTGGTTTAATTTGGTTTTCCTTTGATAGGAAAGGACAAATGGTAAGTTAGTAAGTCTCACCATGTAAATCTTATATCGTATGGTGCACTACCACACAAGGCAAGACTAGAAAGATAACTTAATAGATGGTTGATGGAACCTATATAACGTATTTGGATTTGTCGAGTGGGCCAGAAGCCTCCCTACCAGTGGATTCATGTACTGATAACCCAGTAGATTGCTTATAGGGTGGGAGAACCTTGTTCGATGCAAAAAAACCCTTCGTGCAAGCTAAGGCATGTAGTTCGCTCTGGAGCCTTGGAGCGTTGCGTCCAGAACTGAAGGACATATACAAGATATAATGTTGGAACATCGCCTATGTATCATTCCACAAATATAGCCACTTGATACGCTTTTATTGTGTCAGAGAGAGAGAGACTTGAGCGACTTGTAATCTCGGCCTAGCGCCACTTGTAATACTTGTTCAATATCAATAAAGAGCTTATTTTACTTCTATACTTATGTTATTCAATGCTTCCACTATTGACGACTCTGTAAACTTATTACCAATTGCCTGTTCGTTTATTATTCTGCTGTACTCGGACTATCTGTGCGACTCTATGGCCTAGACATCTTACCGTATGTTCGGATCATAGCCTTGCACGGGCGCAGCCAGTGCTCGTGCGGCATCACGTCCATATGGAAAAGATCGTCCCGCGGGAGCGCTGGTGCGGTGATTCACTCCTAGCGGGGATGGTCACTTACCCGCGGGAGATCGGGGCGTAATACGGTATGTCCAATTTTGGATTCCGATGAGCCGATCACAAAATTGATCGTCAAGTCGAATCGTGGGGCCCGTGATACGGTGTTATGTCGACTGACTCAGAATCGAACGAAACTCGGGTCACAGGACAAGTCAAACGCTGCGAGTCCAATGGTGTAAGTTTTGTGGCGATCCGACGAACGCACACATAGTAGGTTAGTTATTTGTAAATGTTACGATATTGGAACTTTCGACTGATACGAGTTAATTTTGGCGCGTAAACACGTCCGAATCAACTTCCGTAAAATCCCACACATCCGGACATACCATAAGCCCCTTTCGGTGCAATTGGTATGTGACGTGGTGGTCCCGTTTGGCAGAGCACACTATATATTGCCAGATTTCAAAAATTTAAAAACTATTTTTTGGTCGTTTTGGAAGCCGAATAATTAAACCAGCATTACAAACTTATAAAAACCAGCATTGCAAACTCAAAGAGCCGTAAAAAATTTAGTTATATTGAAAATCAGTCCTTTTAATTAGATTTTAAAAATATTAAACTAGTTGGTAAAAAATTGGACATGAACATGGGTGGTTTGATTGAATTGTTGAACTATTTTCAAACAGTTTTTCGATCAACTTTCAGTCAAATTTATGATCAATCCAGGGTACCTAAATTCATTCTACTTGAAGGGATTCCTCAGGGGTCAGGTTATGAGTGTGTACGGATGAACCGTTATTAAACGAAGCAACGTGGGGATAGAAACATACCAGCGAATAAGGTCGTTGGCTGACTTAGTGTTGGTGCTACTACGGTTGCTGCGGCTTGCGGGCGGCGCTGTTGCGGCTACGCGCGGCATCGTTCGCGGCGGCCAGGGGCTGCTCCGGGCCTGGGTAGGGCTTGTGGTGGTGGTGGTTGTGAGTAGATTAGGGCTCGAGTTTTGGATATTTTAGAAGTTATTTATAGAGAAAAGGGGGGAGTCCGCGAGTTCGCGTGGGGTTGGGTTAGAGTGTTGTACGCGGGTGTTTGGGGGGGGGGGCTAGTAAGGATTAGTAATAGGAGTTAATTAGGATTTGAATAGGATTTTGGTTTTTCTTTATTCATTTCTTTCTTTCTTTCTTATCCTTTCTTTTTTCTAAAAGAATATATACATATATATAGTTGGGAAAAATACAAAAAGATTTATTTGTACATAAATAGATTTCTAAAAAAATTATAATAATTTAAGAAAATATTTAAAATAATAAAAACATATAGTCTTGGGGAAATAATTTTAAATAAGTAGTTTATATATTAAGATGAGAATAAATAAAAAGATATTTTTGTACAAAAAATATATTCTAGTGAAAATTTATAATACCTTTTAAAATAATTTTTAGTAAACAAAAATATAGTTTAGTGAAATAAATTTGAAATAAATATTTATATAAATAACTAATTCAAAAGATTTAATTTCCTAATTAACCGAGAAAATATCCTAATGAAATCCACCAATTAAATAAAATAGATAAAATACTAAAAATTATAAATTAGAATTAGAATTAGGGGGTTTTAGTCAAGGATAGGATTAGGATTTGGTAATTTTCTAATTTGGTTGGTAGCAACTAATTGGTCAATCACTTATCCAATAGTTAGTCCTAATGAAGATTTGATTGAGATTCTAAAGGAATAATGACAATGGTAAATAATATGCAAATCTCATAAAAGAGAAATTGTCTAAAATGGCATGGGGAATCATGGGATGATAATTGTAGGAAGTTAGGATTGAAAAATAACCATAAATAAATCATATATATAAAAATATCAAAATAATAAATGCAAGAAACTATAATTGTTACACTAGTATCATACTAATGCTAAATGATCAAATTTTATATCACGGGAAGATCCTTTGGGTAGTGTTTCCAGTATAGGCTACTTCCTACGAAGGGCGATGTAGATTTTGAGGTCATCTTATATCACTAAAGTCCAAACTACGGTGAAGTATCATAATGCAACAATTAAACTTTAATTGATAATAAAAAAATTCTAAAGTACATACAATAAATATAAAGTACACACAAAATACATATTTTTGGGTAAGGGGGGTTACAATCTATTCAACTTACAAGAATTTTGTCCTCGAAATTAAAAATAAGGCACAGTTCCAAAATAAGAGAAAGCAAAAAGGTAGAAATGGTCAAGTACGGAATATAGTATAACAACATGGGAAAAAAATATAAATCATGCACTACTTCTAAGGGACGATCTGGTTTGTTTTATGTAAGGTGATATGGCATGAATAAGTTTTAATAATAGAAGAACATGCACAAGAAATTGAGGATACGAAGGGTACGATAGAAGGGATGAATAACCAAGAGAGAGGGAGGTGTTGATTAGGAATGATAATACTTGTACTGCTACTCGTGTCACCTACTAGTTTCGTGGGTATGTTGTCTAGTTAAAATGCTACCCTATCCTTATAGCTACTAAACCACCATCCAAGGGTTTCACCCCTCCAACTATGAATTTTCCAATACGTTTTCTACCCAACTTAGAATCTATCATTCTTTCATAAACTCAAGACTATATCCTTAAGAAATTTTTCCTTAATTATTTAATAGTGCTTACTAATCCTCAAATGTTAACATAAAACATATCACATGCGGTATGCCCTTAATTATAAAATATAGTCACAAAGTAATATGATTTGCCTATGGGGTGTATCTAGTAATAACCGAGTGTCAAACTTATATTAAGCATGAGCATTCATCTTTCCAAAATAGGAAAAGAAGAAAAACAATAATAAAGAGTTCAAGAAGGAGGTGATAGAATACAAGTACGGGGTTCAAAGACGATTGAAGAATTCAAAAAAGAGTTATGAAGGCAATTATGGATTAAAATCATATTTTTTTGGTAAATTCCTATTTGCAGGGTCATATTATTATAGTTGTATAACTGATACGATATACTCAGACTTGTCTAGGGGACAAGTATAATCGTCTAACAAGCTGAGTCAAATATATCTTAATCTACGTAAAGTAGTCATGCGAAGAGATAACCAAGCAAACTAATGTTGGTCAGACCATAATACACCGATTCTAATTAGGCAAATATATCAGTTTGTTCACCTAATAATACATATGTCATTATCATGCTCGATCGAAGAATAAGCTTGCAAAACGACACTATAATAACAACATAAGTCAAGATAGTCCAAAATATAAGCACGTGGGATTATGATAAAGGAAGGTACAAAATAATTCAAGTTCACCAAGAAGCTATGACTCGTCTGTTGTTGTGCCTCTACATTGCCATACTAACTTCTTGTCTAAGTCTTTGGTCGACCAAATGGGGGAATGGGACTCTAAAGCTCTATAGTCTGGATAAATACTATCTTCTTACGCTAGCATATAGTTAGTGTCATTCAATTACACTTTATTACTGGGTTAAAAGGACTATGGGATACTAGGTGGTGAGGCATGCTACATTACTTACAAGGATTAACTAATACTATAACTTAAGAATTGAGAAGATACTGGCTCTCAAATGAGAGAACATATAACATGTATTAAGATATATTAATAATGGTTATATGATTTGGAACTGGGGATAATTATAAATCATATTCTAAACTAAATAAATAACCCAACCTGTCAAGTTCTAACTACTAAGAACAAAATTTTAAAGTTCTAGATGAACAACAACAATCCTATCAAACTATATATCCTAACATAAAAGCAATCATTTGCCCAACAATTATAAGGGTAAGGTGGCACAATCTGATTTCCATCTTCATTTAAGGTCGAAGATTAAGGAATAAGATTCAGACAGTTACGTAGGAGAATAATGAGTATGCCTCAAGGAGTGAAAAGATTGGAAGAAGAAAATACTAACTAGTATCAGATTCAGCGAACATTGCACAATTTGAAAGAGGAAAGATTATTTTAGTCATCGCACAAAAAATGAGCGTTAAGATTTCAGAAAAACAAGATATAAAAGTAAATAGAGAGACTCTTGATAATATCATGGTTTCCTAAGGGAATGTGGTATGCTAGTCTCTGTGTTCGAGATATGATCAAGAAAAATGTTCTAATCATTCACTAGGTTTTAATTGGGTATAGAGCTATGACAATTGATCTATGATGGAGGGAGAGATTAACTTAAGATGAGAAAGTATATAAATAGTTGGATGAGATGGCACGGTCAGTTACTCATAAAGTCTCAAATATAATTCAATGATGATCATAGATTCTGGGAGATCTACTAAGCGGAAGGTAGGGTACCCTTGCTCTTACTAAGGTATTGGTTCATTCATCTTGGTTTTCTAAGGTAATGCTCTGCTAATATCGAGAAAATAATCTAAATTTATAATTATCTTATATTATTTCACTAAGGAAGTTATGTTTAGTCCTAATATTAAACCTTGGATTTCTATTGGTTCCTGAATACTAGGGTCAAACAATATGGGCAAATTTCTAACTAACCCTAGTAGTGTCTATACTACTCTCAAGTCATTACTAAATATTTTAAGGGATAATGGCCAATCAATTAATAGGTGTTGGACGCTAGGGTTCATTAGGTATGCTAAAATTTTAGGAGCTGCTAATATTCTACTTTGTTTTTCTTAGTAGGAATGTTATCATAATTATCCTCTAAACTTTACAACAATGATTCCAAAATTCTGGAATAAGGCTATAGTCAAGGAACTATTAGGGAAGTACATTAAGCGAGTGTAATTTCGAAGTCAAGGAAGGTAGGTGAGTTCAAGTATTCGAAATAGAAATAAAAGGGAAAGTTAAATATGTGGATGAGATCCTATACTCTAATCCTATTTGCAGGCTAGCTCTGTATAGTAATTTAACCGAGATAATATACCCTCGACCTACATGCACTAATTCATCTCTCTGTAAGAGATGGACGAAAGATTATGAGAAGTACATGAATCAAGCGTGATATAATTATTTAAATAGAACGGGTTGGAAGGAAGGTGAGTCATAGTCAAATATGGATGAGATCTAAAACTCTAATCCTAGTTGTAGGCCCACTCAGTACAGTTACGTAACTGAAACGGCTAACTCGACCTGCTTGGGCCACCACTAAAAATATGTCACGTCCAGTCCCAAAATACGTAGGACTAGGAATACATGAGCATGCTAGCCGTATGTAGTTGGCAACTCCAATATATGGAAACCATTGACATACGTACGCTGTTTTATGAATATTAATTCACAAGTGGTATACAGTTTCACAAGTCCCAGTCAGTACTAATCACATCGACAAATATCACAGAACATGAATTGAATGTATGGATAAAGTCTCAAAATCTAAATACAATCAAAGTCTAGTAGAGAACAATCCACAAATAATAAAGTATAAAAGAATACTGAAAGAAGATATAACTAGATAATAATAAAATAGTATAAGAGTCAGCTTACTATATAAGGACTCCCAAGGCACTAAGCAACTATCATCCATGACGCGCAAGGAAACTCCTGTGGCTCCACCTCAAGGTCCTCATTAGTAAAATCTTTACTTCGTAGTCCGACGGTTACAAGTGCTCGTCTATACCTGGAAGGTGCTAGATCCTCAAAAGGACATAACAAGTACACAAGAAATTGACATGCATAAAAGTGAAATAGTAAACAATAAATATGGCAACTAACCATCTATGTGAAATGCACTTGAGACATCTCTAGTGGCACTTTAGGGGGAAAAAATAGAAAAACAGTCATCCCCTCAGGCGTTTCGCAGAACTCGTGGGTACACGATATACACCTTTTACACCATGAGAAACCAAAATTCCATACGCTCACTAGTAGATTCTCTCTTCCCAATGAACTATCTGAACCATATTCGTGGTACAAACATAATGCAACAACATCAAATAAAAATCTAGAACTAGCTAACACCAACTGCTCACACAAGACGGGAACTCACGTATCAACACGTGGTTGATATGTTAATCCATGCACTCTCTCACTCAGACAGTGAACGTGTTTGAAATAGTATCAGGTAAGAAGATACCATGTACCTTCACAATATAATGGGTAAGTCTACTATCTAAGATGTGTGCACACAAATAAACAAATAAAAGCTAGGCATATGTAAACTGAATAATACAATCAAGCAAGGTGTACTTGTCTGACAATAGTCTGGTGTCGGAATAACGCAAGACAATAGGTACAATACTCTAGAAAGTATGGAAGCTGAATGAATATCTTCGGATGCTGCAACAGATATCACTAATATTTTTAAAATATAAGAAATAGCTCGGATTGACTACCCATAAGTCCACTTTGGACACAAGAGCTAAAATAGTAATTTTGGGCCAAAGTTAGGGTCTACTTGTGTCCCACTTTACACCAAAAAATGTGCCACGTGTAAAAGTATATAAATAGGATAAATTATATGTCAAACAAATCCTAAACGACATTACAAACTCAATGGTATGTCCAGTTTTGGATTCCGATGAGCCGATCACAAAATTGCTTGCCAAGTCAAATCATGGGGCCCGCGATACGACATTCCGTCGTCTGACTCAGAATGAAGCAAAACTTGGGACATAGAAAAAGTCAAATATTGCGAGTCCAATGGCGCAAGTTTTATGGCGATCCAACGAGCGCACACAAAGTAGGATGGTTATTTGTAAATTTTACGATACGGGAACTTTTGACTGATACGGGTTGATTCCGTAAAATTCCACACGTCCGGATATACCATAAACCCTATTTGGTGCTACTAGTATGTGACGTGATAGTCCCGTTTGGCGGTGCGCACTTTGTATCGCAAGATTTGAAGGTTTTAAAAACTATTTTTTGGTAGTTTTGGAAGACGAATAATTAAACCAGCATAGCAATCTAATAAAAACTAAAAGAACAGTAAAAATATTAGTTATATTGAGGAGAAGTTTTTTTAATTAGATTTTGAAAATATTAAGCTGGTTGCTAAAAAATGGACATGAACATGGGTGGTTGGATTGAATTACTGAACAGTTTTTGAACTGTTTTTCGGCCAACTTTCCGTCGATTTTTTGATCAATACGGGACACCTAAATTTATTCTACTTGAAGGAATTCCTAGGGTGTCATGTTGTGAGTGTGTACGGATGAACCGTCCATAAAATGAAATGAGGTGGAGAGAGAAATATACCAGCAAAGTTGGGTTGTTGGCTGACTTGTTGCTGGTGCTACAACGACTGTTGTGGCTTACGGGCGGCCCTGCTGCGGCCACATATGGCAGCTTTCGCGTTGGCCTGAGGCGACGACGGGTCTGGGTTGGGCTTGCGGTTGTGGTGTTGAGTATATTAGGGCTAGGGTTTCAGATGTATTAGAAGTTATTTATAGGGAAAAGGGGGGTGTCCGCGAGTTCACGCAGGGTTGGGGTAGAGTGTTGTACACGGGTGTTTGGAGGAGGTATTTAGGATTAGTGATAGGAGTTTAATTAGGATTTGAATAGGATTTAGGTTTTTCTTTATTCCTTTCTTTCTTTATTTCTTTCTTATCCTTTCTTATTTCTAAATGAATATATACATATATATATATATATAGTTGGAAAAAAATATAAAAGTTATATTTATAAATAAATAGATTTCTAAGAAAATTTATAATAATTTAACAAATGATTTAAAATAATAAAAATATATAGTTTTGGGTAAATAATTTTAAATAAGTAATTTATATATTTAGATGAGAATAAATAAAAATATACAAAAAGTTATTTTTGCACAGAAAATATATTCTAGAAAATTTTTATAATACCTTATTAAATAATTTTGAGTAAACAAAAATATAGTTTGGTAAAATAAATTTGAAATAATTATTTATATAAATAACTAATTCAAAAGATTTTATTTCCTAATTAACCGAGAAAATATTCTAATAAAATCCATCAATTAAATAAAATAGACAAAAAATAAAAATTATAAATTAGAATTAGGGGATTTCAGTCATGGGTAGGATTAGGATTTGGTGGTTTCCTAATTTAGTTGGTAGCAACTAATTGGTCAATCACTTATCCAATAGTTAGTACTAAGGAAGATTTGATTTGAATTCTAAAGGGATAATGATAATGGCAAATAATATGCAAATCTCATAAAAAAAATTTTGTCAAAAATGATATAAAGAATCATGGGATGCTAATTGTAGGAAGTTGGGATTGAAAAAATAATCATAAATAAATCATATATATCAAAATATCAAAATAATAAATGCAAGAAATTATGGTTGTTACACTAGTGCCATACTAATCCTAAATGATCAAATTTTGTGTCACAAAAAGATCCTAACGGTAATGTCTCCAATGTAAGCTACTTCCTACGAAGGACGATGTAGATTTTGGGTAAGGGGGTTTACATATCACTAATGTCCAAACCGGTAGTCCTATATCACTAATGTCCAAACTAAGATGAAGTATCCTAATGCAACAAATGAACTTTAATTGATAATAAAAATAATCTGAAGTAAATACAATAAATATAAAATACACACAAATTACCTATTTTTGGTTAAGGGGGTTTACATGTCTCGAAGAGTGGACCTTGTCCCATCCATGCGGCCTTGACATCCATGCGGCCTCGATTTTATGAAGCACCCTAACTATGCGCTCACTGTTTCATGCACAGATTGAACACTTGCTTGGTTTAAAAATTTTGTCGTTTGGTTGAATGATTGCGATGTTATGTGTTAAACTTAGAAAGGACTTGTATGACCAAGATGTGACCTTGTATTAAATTAACTAAGTACCTGACTTGAGTGCCGTAGATATGTCCTTATATGCACTTTCTAATTTCCCTTAATCACTTTATTATATATTGGATAGAATAAATGGCGTAGTTTAACTCGGAAGAATGTATGCAATCCCGGTCCTTTTATGGTTTAAGAATTGTGGATCTGATCTCGAGGAGTTCTTGTAGTAATCTTATTCTCATCCATCGATATAATAAAATAAAAATTAATATAAAAAGTGCTTAACTGTCCTGTCCTGAATGACTTGACACTTGATAACACGTCCATGATCTTGACCTTAACCTTGATACTAGAACTTGTCCTGCCCTGACTATTGTATCCGTGCAGATACACTTGATCGCACCGAGAGTGATACTTGATAACTATATATATATATATATATATATATATATATATATATATATATATATATATATATATATATATATAGTGAGCTGTCATGCCACATACTATTGCTACATGATATATTTAATTATTTTGATGCACGATCTGATAGTTGGACAGTAGCTTTAGTCATGGCTAGATAGTATTGATTGTTGCATCACACTTGGATAAATCTATATTTAACTTACGAGTAACAATATGGGTTCACATCAAGAGTGATTATACTTAAAGTACGATATTTAAGAAGAATGTTCATGTAACCATGACATAAGATTCTATTAACCTAGGGTTAACTAGGCAACTTAACTTGTAGATCTTTGGGAGAGAACAATATCCTGAGATCGTGCATGTCGAGCCACCCTAAATTAGTTGGGAGTAAAGGCTGGCCACCACGAATACTGTATATCATCCACACTAGTGGAGTGTAGTATCTGATCTAAATATAAGACCGAGACAGTATTTTCTATGAAAAGCCTTGAACTATTACTAATTTTTTATTAGCTCAGTGCCCATGCAAGGGACTGGTGCATCTTATACATATATTCTTGCTCGTATCTCATTGTTTCATCTAGCACTGCTTGATTAGGACACGATCTGAGGATACTTATGCATTAAATTATTAGGATAATCCAGAGATCACATATCAAGTCGTAATACATGATTGGCCGTTTAAATTTTCTGTAATGCATGCCTAGCCAGGAAGGTGGGCTATCGTGTCATGATGATTCAACCCATGTCCTTGTTTGGTTGTTGGTTTGCGTCGTTATGTTACGATAATCCCTGGGCTGAAGCTAGATTATTTTCTTCTATGTAATATCTTTGATTATGTATTGTGCCTTATGTTAATTAGAATTAGGGAAATAGACTGTTGTAGTATGATGGTGCAATCCATATCCTTGTTGGGATATTGGGTTACGCTATCGTGATATGATAGGTTGTGGACTGAAACTACGACGTGGAGTTATTTTATCTTGACCATAATCAAGGGACATATTTTATCTTGATGTGATAAGGCACATCTTGTCCTTGTTTGGTGAAGGAGTGTTGTATCATGTCATGGATAGAATATGTGAATGATTATTGGCTAACGCATCTCATGTTATAGAACTAGTTTTATTTCTTTATTTCGTGCTTCTTTGTGGTACTTTCTATTTGTGGTCTGACCCAACTAATTTTGCATGGCCAGGTTTAGCGCCAGCACCTGAGGATCAAGCTTACTTCCTCTCACTAATGGCCCGTACTCGAAGGATGGCTGCTGAGGGATACAAGTGGGTTTCTTTATCATTGCTCGTCTTTTATGAACTATATTCTTTTAGGCGTTTAGCCAATCGAAACCTATTAGCTGACAAATCTGGATACTAGTTCTCTACATGAATGTAATATATTCAGACTGCAGTTGACTCACTGTCATGTATACTTTTGATCTTGTATCTGGCCTATCATTTTATCTTGCTAAATCCTGTTCTTGATTTACCTTGTGTCCTTTTCTTTAGGGCTTCTCCAGATTCGATGGTTAGAGCACCAGTGATTTCAACAGGGCAAGGATCCGTTGTCCCACAGCGACAGGCAACACCTTTTCCTGAAGGAATCAGGGTAGAACCAGTAAAGGAGCACTGGGAATAACATGTACCAGAAGCTCCAATACCCCCGGTCGTACTAGTAGCTCTAGTAGCACATGATACACCGATATTGCGAAAGATTATATGAGGAATGATGGCAACACAACAACACTAATAACTTCAGCAGCAAGAGCAGAATATCTTGTTGAACCAGGAATTATAGATGGCCTTGGAAAGGAGTATTAGAACAAATTCATGGGCATCCGTGAGATTCTGTCGACTCAACCCCAAGTACTTTGAAGGCACAGAGGATTCTATTACCGCAAACGCTTGGCTATAGAATATTGAAACAATACTGACAGCGGCAAAGGTTCTAGCTACGAAATAAGTTGATCAGGTCCAATTGTAGCTCAAAGACCTTGCTAGAGATTGGTGGGCAGAATAAGAAGTTGGGTTAAGACGACCAATCTCAGGGGACAACTTCAAGGCCCATTTCAAGGTAAAGTATTTCGGAGTGGTAGCACAATAATGGCCACAACAGAGGTTCATCAACCTCAAGCAGTCTGGAAGGAAAGTGGTTGGCCAAGCTGCAGATTTCTGCAGGCTTAGCAGATTTTCTTCGACTATGGTAGCAACAAAACTGGAGAGGGGGATAAGGTTCCAGTATGGACTTTATCTAAAAATTTAGCAACTGGTAGAGGGCCATAACTACCAAAATTTTGACGAAGTATTGATAGCATCTAGGCGACATGAGCTAACAATATAGAGGATAGCTTCAAGGATAGAAGGCCAGAAGAGGTCTCATGCCCAGAGCGGAGGAGGAGGACCATCACAGCGAACGTCAGCACCATATTCTGTGATTTGCATTTATGATACAACGCCAAGAATGCTGGTTCGGCCGTATTAGTCGAGGCAACAACATCAACAGTGATTTGTAGTCCCAGTTGGATATACGTATTATAGCAATGGAGGCCATACATAGGAGGTGTATAGGACAGCACACGGGTTGTGTCTGCGATGTGGTTGTCCAGCTCATCGAATTGCCAATTATTCTTTGATACAGAGGATTAATGGAGTGGCACAACGATTAATATTACCCGTACCGGAGGCAGCTTAATATAGGGCCCAGCATTGGCTCAGCAGAAGAATCAACAGTACGAGCAGCAGAGGCTACAACTGCATCTTCAAAGGAAACAGCAACAAGGAGCACCGCAAGGCTAATAGAAAGCTTTTACTCTATCTCTGTAGGAGCTTTGGCATCAAGTGACGTAGTGGTAGGTAACATTCTCGTTACATCTTTTCCTACCATAACATTATTTGATTCAGGAGCATCCCATTCATTTGTATGTGCATAATTTATGAAACGTATTGGATTGAAGTTTGAGACATTGCCAAAGAGGCTGAATATACTAATTGGTAATGATCTCATAGGAGTCAGTCCAGTGTGTTTAGCGTGTCTAATCATAGTATGCGATCATTTATTACCCGCAAGGTTGATCGAGTTTTCTATGGATAACTTTGATGTTATTTTAGGATTGGACTAATTGAGAGACAGTCATGCAACGATAGATTACCGTATAGGTAGAGTGTTATTTAATATCCTGAGCAAGAAAGAGTTTATCTTCAACAGAATGGTAAAAGACCAGCATGAAGATGGCATTACAGCAATAGTAGAAGTTGAAGATCAGTTCCCGAAATAATTAAAGAATTTCTTGATGTATTTCCAAAAGAGCGTCCAGGATTACCCCAAGTAAGAGAAGTGGAGTTCTGCATAGAGTTGAAGCCAAAAACAGAACCAATTTCCAACAAGGTCTATCAGATGTCACCAATGCAGCTCAACCAGCTATATCAATATATGGAAGAACTGAAGGTAAAAAAGTTTATTTGAGCCTGTGGATCACCATGGGGAGCACTAGTGGTTTTAGTAAAGAAAAAAATATGGGTCAACATAATTATGTATCGACTATAGGCAGTTGAATGTAGTAATAGTAAAAACAACTAACCTTTGCCTAGGATTGATGACTTGTTTGATCAATTGAGCGAGGAGAGAGTATTTTCAAAGATAGATCTTTGATCAGGATATCATCAAGTAAGATTCTGACTAGATATTCTGAAGACAGCATTTCGATCTCGATATGGCCATTATAAATTCTTAGTTATGCCATTTAGATTGACTAATATACCGACAATATTCAAGGATTTAATAAATCGTATATTTATGCCATACCTAGATGAATTTGTTATGATTTTTATAGATGGCATTCTTATGTGCTCCAGCAGTGAAGAAGAGCATGAAGAAGATCTTCGGAAGGTCTTGCAAGTTCTGAGGGAGCGTCAGCTACATGCTAAACTCAGTAAGTATGAGTTTTGGTTAGATCATGTATCATTCTTGGGGCACATTATCTCAGAAGCAGGAATATTAGTGGATCCCAAGAAGGTTGAAGCGGTAGAGAATTGGCCAGTTATAATGACAGTAGCAGATGTACAAAGTTTTTTAAGATTAGCGAGATATTACCTAAGGTTCGTGGAAAATTTTGTATGAATTTCAGCACCAATGACTCGTCTGACCCACAAGGATGTAAAATTTATTTGGACGGCAGAGTGCCAGGCATCATTCGAGAAGTTGAAGGAGAAGTTGATATCAGCACTGATTCTTAAACTTACAGTAGGATCCGGAGGATTCACAGTTTATTGTAACGCATCTAGGAAATAACTCAGGTGTGTGTTAATGCAACACGGAAGAGTAATAGCTTATGCATCTCAAAAACTTTGAGATCATGAGAAAAATTATCCAACACATAATTAGGAATTAGCAGCAGTAGTATTTGCTCTCAAGTTATGGCGATATTACCTATATGGCGATCGGGTCAAGATATTCACAGATTACAAGAGTTTGAAGTACATATTTATTGAGAAGGATTTGAACATGAGGCAAAAGAGGTAGCTAGAATTGTTTGGTGATTACGATGTAGCACTTTAGTAACATCCATGCAAGGTAAATGTGGTGGCAGATGCTCTCAGTAGGAGGGGTAGAATATTCATCCTAATAACTCAGAAGCACACTCATCTTAACAACTCAGAAGTACATTCTAGAAGATCTTCAAGATATGGGCATCGATGTGGTGTTACCTCAAGAGACGGAAGTGTAAGCCAGTCTTCAGATACAATCCACTTTCGTGGAGAGGATCAAGTCAGCTTAGACAACATATTTCCAGATTCAGAAGCTTAAGACAGAATGTGAGTTAGGTCTTAGAAAGTAATTAAGGGTCCACAAAGATAGAACACACAGATTTAGAAATTGTCTTTGTGAAGTGATGACTGAGGCACATAGTTTCCAATATTTTATTCATCCGGGAGGTACGATGATGTACCATGATATCAAGCAACATTTTTGATGGAATGGAATAAAAAGAGAGATAGCTTTGTTCGTTTTACGATATCTCGTGTGTCAGCAAGTGAAGGCAGAGCAGCAAAGACCAGTAGGATTGTTACAACGGCTGCCTATTCCAGAGTGGAAGTGGAAACATATTACGATGGACTTTCTGACTGGTTTACCTAGATCCCTAACTAGAAGTCATGCAGTTTGATTGATAGTAGATCGACTTACGAAAGTGGCACACTTTCTTTCCTTCCGAGTAGGATAGTCCAGCAAGTATAGTGTCAGAGTAGTTAGAAGCGATGTATATGCCACAGATAGTGAGGCAGCATGGGGTTCCAGCAAGTATAGTGTCAGAACATGATATTCGCTTTATATCTCATTTATAGAAATGCTTGTACGAATGCTTGGGCAGCAAGTTGAGATTCAGTACCGCGTATCACCCCCAAACAGATTGGCAATCAGAGAGGATGATTCAGGCATTAAAAAATATGTTGCGAGCATATACCTTAGACTTTGGGGGGGTCTTGGAAAGATCATCTTTACTTAAAAGAATTCTCATACAATAATAGTTATCAGGCCAGAATACAGATGGCTCCTTTCGAGGCATTATACGGAAGGAAGCGCAGATCACCCTTTGCATGAGATGACATTGGTGAACGAAATATGTTGGGGCCTGAAATAATCACTCAAATGATTAAAGTTGTTAATAAAATTTGGGAGAGGCTTCGGGTTGCGCAAGATCTTCATCGTCATTGGGAAAATTAGCATCGTAGGCTGTTAGGGTTTTTTGTCGGCTACCATGTATTTTTAAGGATTTTGTCCACCCGTATAGTCATTACATTCGGGGTTCACGGGAATCTTAATCTGCGATATGTAGGACCGTTAGATATTCTCGAAAGGGTAGAGAATGTTGCTTATCGTCTTGCCCTCGCCTTCGCTTTATGAAGTGTATGATGTATTTTATATATCTTAGTTGCGTAGGTATGTCCTAGATCTAAGTCACGAACTAGAACACTCTGAGTTAATTATTGGAAATGACATAACTTACGAGGAATAGTCCATGTCCATTTTGGATCAGAGAGAGAAGGTACTCAAGAACCGGACTATCCATCTTGTTTGTGTTACTTGGGGTCATTACTCCTTTGGGTAGTCGATGTGAGAGCGTGAGAACGATATTCGATCTCGGTATTGACACTTATTTGACTTATAAGGTATATTTCCTTCTTAGGCCTTCGCATCTTTTATTCCGTGATTGGCAAGCACTCACGTGAGATGGGGTTGCTTTGTTTAATTATTTATGTTGGTTGTAACTGCTTATATCTATGTGTAGATTGCTTGTAGTTAGTTTGTTGCTCGTCTCGATATCTCTAGCTAGCCTCGAGCTTGAATTTTGAGGACAAAATTTTTCTAAGGTGGGTAGAGATGTCACTCCCCGTTCTCGATATACGTATTTGGAACGTATTATTGCTTGCTGACATGGTTGTCAGGTTGGTTGGAGGCCAGACTAATTTCTAGTAGAGGTTGTTCTTGGTTTATTTTGAGATCGGGGCTTGGTCATGACTTGAACCATTGGTTAAGTGAACCAAAATCCTCCCTATATAAACCAAAATACTATCTCTCTTTCTCTCTCTTCTCTTCTCATGTTAATGTTAATATTAATATTAATATTAATATTAATATTAATATTAATATTAATATTAATATTAATATTAATATTATTGTTAATTTTAATATTAGTATTAATGTTAATTTTAATTATAATCTTAATTATAAAGTTAATTTTAATTTTAACATTAATTTTAATGGTCAAAATTAAAATTAAAATTAAAATTCTTTGGGTAATTAGTTTTTTTGTTTAAAATTGCCATGTCAGCTGACATGTTAGATGCCACATAATGTTATTTAACACGTTAAGTTAACTGCTACATATGGAAGGATAACTTGAAGGGAAAATATGGAACCATTGGTTAATATTAATATGTATTGAGACATATTAAGGGCCCGTTTAATTTGTAGGACTGGACAACGTAAAATAATTTGTTACTCTTCGTTCCTGATATATGTATTTGGAACGTATTCTTGCTTGCTGACATGGTTGTCAGGCTGGTTGGAGTCCAGACTAATTTTTGATAGAGTTGGTTCTTGGTTTATTTTGATATCAGGGCTTGGTCATGACTTGAACCATTGGTTAAGTGAACACATACCCTCCCAATATAAACCAAAATACACTCTCTCGCTTCTCATTATTTTCATTTTATTCTATCTCTTAGTTTTTCTCTCTCCTTCTATAGGCAAGTACACCTTGCATGAAAATGGAGAAATATTCTATTTTTTGAGTCAATTATGTTTTCTATGTGATTCTCCATAAGTTTAAAACATGGTATTTTCGGATTTGGTGGATGGATTAGTGTAGATCTATATTTTTTTTTACTTTAGGACTTTTTATGTGTTCTTGAGTTTTCTTGGATTTTGATCTCTAAAGACTTGTTATTTTCAAAAATTTATTGTTCTATGTTGACGAACATTTGATTTTGAGCAGTTTAAAACGTTGCTTTGTTGGATTTTAGACTTCATTTGAGGTTTCCATGTAAGGAACAAAACTTGGGTTTTCGGAACTTCCATGGCCAAAACATGCTGTTATGGGATGAAGGAACTCCATGTGACAGACTTAGCATGTGGCCTGGACTTGCGCTCCAAAGTCAGCATGCGGCCATCTTGTTGAACGTATGACTGAAATCTGTACATGCGCCCCTAGGCCAAATGCATAAAACTTGAATGAATAAAATTTTACTAAGTCCAGAAGATTTCATGCGGTCAAGTGTGTATGCGACCAAGAGGAGCATGCAGCCTCCAGCTATGCATTTCCTCTTTCTTTGAACGGATGACTCATCACCGCCTTGTCTCATCTTTTCATGATTTTTTCTTGTTCTTCTGACACACATTATTGCATGTCACATAAGTCACATCCATCACTTTATGTCACCTTTTGACTTGCATTTTGTGTCCATCACTTTGGCACTTGTCCCGAAGAGTAGACCTTGCCCCATCCATGAGGCCTTGACATCCATGCAGCCTCGACTTCATGTGGCACCCTTGCTATGCACACACTGTTTCATGGACACATTGAACACTTGCTTGGTTTAAAAATTTTCTTATTTGATTGAATGATTGTGATGCTATGCGTTAAACTTAGAAGGATTTGTATGACCCGAATGTGACCCTGAGTTAAATTGACTAAGTACCTGACTTGAGTCCCGTAGATGTGGCCTTATATGCACTTTCTAATTTCTCTTGATCATTTTATTATACGATTAATAGAATAAGTGATTTAGTTTAACTCAGGGGAAGGAATACAATCCCGGTCCTTGTTTGGTTTAAGGATTATGGATCTGATCTCGAGGAGTTCTCGTACTACTCTTATTCTCATCCATCGATATAATAAAGTAATAATTAATATGACCAGTGCGTAACTGTCCTGTCATGAATGACTTGTCACTTGATAACTTGTCCATGATCTTGACCTTAACCTTGATACTAGAACTTGTTCCTGCCATGACTATTATATCCGTGCTGATACACTTGATCGCACAGAGAGTGCTAATTAATATATATATATATATATATATATATATATATATATAATGAACCGTCATGCCACATACTCTTGCTACATGATATATGTAATTATATCCAAGCACGGATCTGATAGTTGGATGGTGACTTTAGTCGTGGCTTGATAGTATTGATTATTGCATCACACTTGGATAAATTCATATTTAACTTGTGAGTAACAATATGGGTTCGTATCAAGAGTGTCCCTACTTAAAATATGACATCTAAGAAGAATGTTCATGTAACCCCGGCATGAGATTCTATTAACCTAGGGTTAACTAGGTAACTTAACTTGAAGAGCATTAGGAGGGAACGGTATCCCGTGATCGTGTATGTCGAGCCACCCTAAATTAGCTGGGGGTAACGGTGGCCACTAAGGATAATGTATATCATCTGTACTAGTGTAGTGCATTATCTGATCTAAATATAAGACTGAGCCAGTATCTTTCCTATAGAAAGTCTGGAACTGTTACTAATCGTTTATTAGCTTATTGCCCTTGCAATTGACTGGTGTATCTTACACATATATCCTTCCTCATATATCACTGGTTCAGCCAGCCCTGCTTGATTAGGGTATGATCTGAGAAGACTTATGCATTGCATTACTGGGATAACCCAGAGATCACATATCAAGATGTAATACATGATTGGCCATTTAAATTTCTTGTAATACATTTCTAGCCAGGAAGGTAGTTTATCGTGGCATGATAATTTAACCCATATCCTTGTTTGGTTGTTAGATTACGTCATTATGTTACGATAATCCCTGGACTGAAGCTAGATTATTTTCTCCTATTTAATATCTCTGATTATGTATTGTGCCTTTTGTTAAGTAGAATTAGGAAAATAGACAATTATAGCATGATGGTGCAACCCATGTTATTTTTTGGTTGTGGGGTTGTGCTGTTATGATATGATAGGCTGTGGACTGAAACTACGACGCGGAGTTATTTTAGCTTGACCATAATCAAGGGATGTATTTTATCTTGATGTGATAAGTCTCTTCGTGTCCTTGTTTGGTGAATGAGTGTTCTGTCATGTCATGGATAAAACATATGCCATTGAATGTTGGATCACGTATCTCATATTATAGAATATGTTTTGTTTCTTTATTTCGTGCTTCTTTATGGTACTTGCTATTTGGGGTCTGACACCGCTAGTTTTGCATGGCCAGGTTTAGAGCCAACACATGAGGACCAAGCTTACTTTCCCCTCACTAATGGCACTATCACGACCATATTTTCTAGGAAAGGATATTATAGTAATTTCATATTTAATTAAATATTGTGCATAATAAATAATTATTTTTTGTATTATTTAATTGTTGTTAGATGTTAGTTATTTATTTTGGGCTTGTGTTAGTGGACCTAACTACTTTAGTTTAGACTCATGGACCAACATGAATTAATTGGTTAGAACTTAGCCCATTTAGAAAGCCCATTCTTAAGGAGATGGATTTAATTAATTAAACTATTAGACTAGAAGCTTCATATATGTATGTTATTATTATATGTGTTTAGTATATATTCTATATAGTTGTAACTATGTATATATATGATACTATATTGTAATTATATATTATTGTGTTAGTATATATATATTATAGCATATGTATATATATATATATATATATTTAAATGGGTATTTATATTTATATATGGATGTTATATGATTATATATACATATACATATATGTATAGTTATCTATATATATTAATATGTATGTGTGTGCATGTTAGTATATCGTAATTATGTACATAATACTAGGGAGGGTGTATGTATAGTTATTATTTGGAAATTATATATATATATATATATATATATATATATATATATATATATATATATATATATATATATTATTATTATTATATATACATATATATATTTATAGCGATAGCAGCTAATGGTGACAGCTGTCGTCACCAAAGCAGCAGCAGCAGCCGCTGTAGCAGCAACAGCAGCCAATGGTGACAGCAGCCGCAGCTGTCACCAAAACAGCAGCAGCAGCGGAAACACTAGCAGCAGCGGTGACAGCAGTTTGCCGATGACTGCAAACCGTCACCAAAGCAGCAACAACAGTGGGAACAGTCAGCAGCATCAACGACAGCAGATTTAGCAACGGTCAGAACCTTCACCAAAGGGGCAACGTATCAGAGTATCAGGATTTCAGAACTGTTTTTAGTAACAGTTGACAGATTATATATATATACTTATATAGTTATAGATATTTTTATATATATTAGTATTTAATATATATGTAAATATATTCTTAAATTGCTAATTTTATTATAGTATATGTATAATATTTAGTATAGTACGTATATATATATATATATATATATATATATATATATATATATATATATTATGGGTAGTTAATATGACAAGGTATTGAGTATTACCTTGAGGAAACCAAGGTAATTGGGGATACCCAAGATATTGGGTTTGGGTATCAAGTTTGTGAATTATTGTTGAGATACCAAGTTGGTTCAAAACCACGGTACCTATTTAATATTGTAATTACGATTCTATACTATTAATAATTGTTTGATATATATATATATATTGATGTTTTACCTATGGATTCACGTATCCGGAGATACAGTATCCTAATATTTAAGATATGGTTTTAATGGCTTAGACTTTAGTATCTTGAACCCAATATTTTGTGTTAGACTTTTGCAACCTAGTAATAGGTAGTTCGCCATAGTTGACTATAGTTGACCAAAGTTGACCATAGTTACTTTTGACTTAGAATTAACTTTTTGACCTAGAAATTGATTAGTTTAACTTATTCTCTTTCCGAAATCTTGTATTGATGTTGTATTCCATATCTAGGACTTCGAGGCATCGTATCAGACATCTGTGAGACTATTCTTTGGAATTCAGGTACGTACATTCTCTGATAGTTTCTCATTTATGATATCCTCTATGTTCATCGTATCTAGTATAGATATCCTTGTTCTCTTGATACGATGGTTACACGAATTGGTATATCCGGATCTTGTAATGAGATGTTATTCCTTGGTATATGGTGTATCTTGTGCAAGCCTTATTTTATTGATTATCTTGTACATGTACAGACACTAATTCTCGGGAAGACTAGCTATCTTCTTGAGGAATCTCGTGCCATAGCGTACGATGGTTGGATCTATTATACCAGTCGAGGGTGGAAAGTATTTTGGTGTAGATAAGTGATCATACCCTCCTTGTATCAAGTCATGCATTGAATAGTGTTAATCATACACCGCACGTATGATTAGCTAGGCCATATATCTTGTATCAAGTTCCCAAGCCGATCACATGTTAAAGCTAGTACTCACACACTTAGACATTAGTATTCTTGTTCATTGATATATTGCTCATTATTGTATTTATTCCAGTTTTTTCTTATTATAGATATATCTCTCGTATCTATTGTGCATCTTGTATATTCACATCTATTTACTGTTATATAGTTTTTATTATTGATTAGAACTGCTGTTAGAGATGTACTCTGCTCCTTTCCTGACTGGATATATTTTTCTCAGATGACACTGAGGACTGGTACCCTATAGATTATGGACCTCAGGATGTTGTGGGTCTAGAGTCTGAGACCCTAGTTCAGGAGGGACTTATCCCAACTGAAACAGATGACCCGAGTTTAGTAGCTTCTTAGTATTCTTTGTACTGGATTTGTCTCCAGTTTATTTGTTATTTCTTTCAGACTCATTGATGTATTATTTTAGACTCATGAGTTATATTATGACTTTTCTATTCTTTATCTGATTTATGCTCATTCCATCTTAGATCTGTGATTGAGTATATTATCGTTGTTGGTTGTTTATTATATTGTTAGATAGATTACCCAGACACTGTTCTATCGCCGATTCTACGGTGTAGGCTGGGCATTATTTCCGACTTGTACCCTTATACCGGATACGGGTCGTGACAGTCACTTCTCCGGTGATTGGAGTGTCAGCTTCTTTCAGAGGTCCACCACCTACTCAGAGGACTTTGCCAACTGTATCTGAGGGGCTTCCACCTCCACCACATGTGCCAGCAGAGGCGACACAGATGTTTACATCATTTCGTGAGATGCTCGAGGCACAGAGGGCTCAGTCAGAGGCACATCAGAGGCAGACCGATGTTCTATGGTAGGTCATCGAGAGTGCTCATCAGCTTGCTCGTACCGTAGTCTAGAGAGGAGTTCCGGTCCAGCAGTAGGTTGTTCCTCAGGTTGATCAGCTTCGGCCAGGCAACATTCAGGACTTCAAGAAGCTGGAGCCTAGGGTCTTAAAAGGGACGGAGGGCATCGTCTATGCTGATGATTGGCTCAAGGACATTGAGCGTCTTATGAGGGTGTCCCGTCTTTCTGAGGATCTGAAGGTTGAGGCGGTAGGACTTCAACTCTTCGACGTCGCTCGCACTTGGTTCACGAATGAGCCGATTCTTGTTGACGCAGAACAGTCTTGGGAGGTATTCAAGGACCTCTTCAAAAAGAAGTTCTTCGCCCGGGCAGACAGGCTAGACTTGGGGAGGCAGTTCAAGAGTCTCATTCATGGGAGCATGTCTGTGGAGGAGTACGCTACAGAATTTGACAGGTTGAGCCAATTTGTAGAGTATCTGATGAGAGAGCCGGAGGTTCGGGCTATTCATTTTCGTGAGGGTCTAAACAGGGAAGTAAAGATCCTCATTCCATCTTTTTATGAGACATACTCGAAGATACTTGCGGAGGCACGCAAGGTTGAGCGGGAGTTGGGTTTGAAGTCCAAGAGAGACCGTGATTCTTTTCTGGGGGCCAATAGCAGTGTAGTATATGCAAAACGTCCTCATTTCCAGTCCAGACATTTCCAGCAGTCACAACAGAACCAGACTCCAGCTAGGGCGCCTTTCCACCAGGCACCACAGCAGTAGAGACAGTTACAGCAAGCTTCCTGCCACTACTGCAAGAAGCCTGGCCACATCGGGAAAGTTTGCAGGAGGAGGTTGGGAGTTTGTTTGTATTATGGTACTGAAGGGCATCAGCTAAGGGAGTGTCCTTCCAATCCTCGTCGTGCAGTTCAAGGAGCAACTTCAGCTCCGAGGGCACAGACGAGACCACCTGCAGTACAGCCGAAGGGACCACTTCTGACACAGCAGCAGCGTTATGTCTAGCATCAGCAGCAGGGAGGTGCACGTCAGCGACGAGCATTTGCTATGATCGTCGAGGAGGATGAACCACCGGATATGTCATTGCAGGTTCTATTCTTCTTGATTCTATTCCAGCTTTAGTTTTGTTTGATAGTGGGGCTTCCCATAGTTTTGTATCTGTTTCTTTTGCTCTGAAGCATGGTTTGGTAGCTGAGTCATTACTTAGGACTTGTAAGATCATGACCGGGGGAGGCATTATCCTGGTTAATGATATTTGCAAGGATCGGAGAGTTACTCTCGGAGGCCGGGAGTTGAGTGCGTGTCTACTTGTAATGCCACTTCTGAGCTACGATATTGTACTCGGGATGGATTGGTTGAGTAGGCACCATGCTAGCATAGATTGTAGAGGAGGTAGAGTTTTGTTTGGTCCGCCAGGAGAGCCAGAGTTCGAGTTTGCTAGAGGAGCTGCAGAGCAGGGAGAAGGCATTATTTGTGTAGTTATGGTGGAAGACAAGGAGTTGCCGCATCCGTTGATAGCAGAGTTCTTGGATATATTTCCTGAGGAGCTTCCAGGTTTGCCGCCAGATCGAGATGTTAAATTTTCTATAGACTTGGTGCCAGGTGCAGAACCAATTTTATAATATATTTATAGAGTAAACAACAGCGAGTTGGTCGAGCTGAAGAAGCAGGTAGACGAATTACAGGATAAAGGATTTATCAGATCGAGTTCTTCACCGTGGGAAGCCCCGATATTGTTTGTACCGAAGAAGGATGGATCGATGCGCATATGCATTGATTACAGGACTTTGAATAATCTCACTATCAAGAATAAGTATCCTTTGCCACGAATTGATGATTTGTTAGCTCAGTTGAGTGGAGCCAAGGTATTTTCTAAGATAGACTTGAGATCAGGCTACCATCAGGTGAAGGTGAAGCCAGAGGACATACCGAAGACTGCTTTTAGAACTCGGTATGGTCAGTACGAGTTTATGGTGATGCCGTTTGGTTTGACTAATGCACCGGCTGTATTTATGAACTTGATGAACAAAGTGTTCTACCGGTACCTTGACAAGTTCGTGGTGGTGTTCATCGACGACATACTCATATACTCGAAGACACCGGAGGAGCATGAGGAGCATTTGAGGATTGTGTTGGATGTGCTGAGGAAGGAGAAACTGTATGGAAAGTTGTCCAAGTGTGAGTTTTTCCTGGACAAGGTAGAATTTTTAAGGCATATTGTGACTGGTGATGGTATTTCAGTAGATTCGAAGAAGATCGCAGCAGTGGAATCTTGGAAGATCCCTAGTTCAATAGCAGAGATCATGAGTTTCTTGGGATTAGCAGGCTACTATAGGAAGTTTATGAAAGATTTTTCGAGGATTGCCGAGTCAATGACCAGAATCACCAGGAAGGATGTAGAGTTTATTTGGATGGAGGATTGCCAGGTTGCTTTTGAGAAGTTGAAGAGAAGGTTGATGTCTGCTCCTATTTTGACATTGCCATCAGGGTCTGGAGGTTTCACTATTTATAGTGATGCATCGGGGAAAGGTTTGGGTTATGTTCTTCAGCAGAATGGAAAAGTGATTGCCTATGCATCCAGGCAATTGCGTCCTCATGAAAAGAACTATCCTACCCATGATTTAGAGTTGGCAGCAGTCATCTTCGCCCTGAAGTTGTGAAAACATTATTTGTATGAAGAGCGTGTGGAGATCTTCACAGACCATAAAAGCTTGAAGTATGTTTTCACGCAGAAGGAGTTGAACATGAGGCAGCGTCGGTGGTTGGAACTGATGAAGAATTTTGATATATCTTTGCAATCTTATCCTGGGAAAGCTAATGTAGTTGCCTATGCTTTGAGTAGGTATCTGGTAGCTATGTTCTTGTCACAGGATCGATATTTGTTGGAGGACTTGGAGAGCTTGGACATTGAGGTGATAGTTCCTGGTTGTGCTATGCAGATATGGGGATTGCAGATATATTCAGATTTGATGGGCAGGATCAAGGCAGCACAGTATGAGGATGTATCTTTGAACTGTATCATAGCTCAGGTGAGAGCAGGATTGGAAGATAATTTCACTATTGCTGAGGATGGATCTTTGAGGCATGGAGTTAGATTGTGTATGCCTAGTGGATAGCTGCGTGAGGAGGTATTGCCGGAAGTGCATCGCTCTTAGTATTCCATGCATCCAGGTGCTAACAAGATGTATAAGGTTATGCGAGAGAGTGTTTGGTGGTATAGCATGAAGAGGGAAGTGGCACAGTTTGTATCCAGATGCTTAGTGTGCCCGTAGGTGAAAGCCGAGAGGCAAAGGCCTGGAGGTTTACTTCAGCCATTACCCAGGAGCACATTACTATAGATTTTGTGTCCGGACTTCCACGATCTCTAGAAGGGAAGGAAGCGATTTGGGTCATCGTTGATAGGTTGACCAAGTCAGCCCACTTTTTGCCTTTCAAGGTGGGTTTGTCTACGGAGAAGCTGGCAGAGATGTATGTAAGGCAGATCGTTAGGATACATGGAGTTTCTGTCAGCATAGTCTCAGATCGGGATAGTCGTTTCACTTTTTATTTCTGGAAGAGTTTGCAAGAGAGTTTGGACACTCAGCTCAAGTTCAGTACTGCATATCATCCCCAGACAGATGGGCAGTCAGGGAGGACTATTCAGACTCTCGAGGATATATTGCGCACTTATGTACTAGATTTTAGGAGTTCTTCGGAGGACCATCTCCATTTGGTAGAGTTTGCTTACAACAGTTACCAGGCTAGTATAGAGATGTCACCTTTTGAAGCTCTGTACGGTCGGAGGTGTCGTACTCCCTTGTCATGGGACGATGTTGGAGAGAGAGTTTTGCTTAGGCCAGAGATGGTTGTGGATGTAGCAGAGAAGATTTAGTTAATCAGAGACAGACTTCGTGTGACGCAGGACAGACAGTGGCATTGGGTCGATAGCCACCGGAGACATTTAGAGTTCGAGGTATAGTTTTGTTTTTATTTTGTGCTTGTTGTTGGTTGTTTGTTATAGATTAAGTTTTTAAGGTGGTAATTTGTTCTAGGTGGGTGGTTTGGTGTTTCTGAGGATTTCTCTGACACGAGGTACGATTCGCTTCGATGGAGGCAGAAAGCTTAGTCCGTGATTCATCGGACCTTTCACTATTCTAGAGAGGGTTGGTGCAGTTGCGTATAGACTAGACTTACCACCTGTATTGGAAGGAGTGCACAACGTGTTTCACGTATCGCAGTTGAGATGATACGTGGCAGATCCTAGTCATGTGTTGGATCACTCAGAGATAGAGGTGGACCCTACTCTTAGCTATCTAGAGCAAGCAGTTGAGATTCTGGATCAGAGAGAGAAGGTTCTGAGGAAACCAGACTATTCCTTTGGTGCGTATCGCTTGGAGGCATCACTCTTCGGAGGAGTCTACCTGGGAGAGGAAGGATGAAATCCGAGGTCGTTATCCATATTTGTTTGTGCCTTGAGGTATGTTATTTTCTAGTTATGTTGTTTTCATTGTTATGTTCATTCATAGTTAGTTATGATTCTTTAGTTCTGTCCTCTTATGATTTTCTAGGGTTAGTTTTTGTCTTTGAATTTTCAGGACAAAATTATTTTAAGGAGGGTAGACTTGTCACTACCACATTTTCTAGGAAAGGGTATTTTAGTAATTTTAGATTTAATTAAATATTGTGCAAGATAAATAATTATTTGTTGTATTATTTAATTTTTGTTAGATGTTAGTTATTTATTTTGGACTTGTGTTATTGGACCTAAGTAGTTTAGTTTAGACTCATGGACCAACATGAATTAATTGGTTAGAACTTAGCCCATTCAGAAAGCCTATTGTTAAGGAGATGGATTAAATTAATTAACCCATTAGACTTGAATCTTTCCTCCTTAATTATTTCTTCATGAGAGGCCCCAAGGGATATATTGGACATTACATGATAGCTTGTTGTAAACCCCCAAAATTTTTAAATTATTAAATCTTGGATTTTTCCCGATTTTCTGGAATTTTCTGGGAATTTTCTGTAATTAAAATCAAGCTTTTCAATTAATAAATGATTTTTAATTAGCAATAAATAATATTAAAATATCATAAAAATAATATTTTTGGGTATAAAATGGAAAAGTGGACTTAGGACAATTTTTCTGGAATTTATCGGACCCCGGACCTATTTTTAAAATGCCTAAAAAGTATTTTAGTTAATTACCTATTTCTTTATTAAATTTACTGATTTTTAAATATTATTATTATTATTATTTATTTTATTTGATTTTTATTCTGTTTTTGGGCCCGGCCCGGCCTAGTGGGCCGAGCCCGTTAAGCCCAGCCCAACCACTGCCATAGCGGGTCGGGCGGGTCGGCCAGACCCGGATCCGCGCCCGACCCGACCCATTACCCGGTCGCCCCTGTGCCCGACTCCCACGCCCGCCGGAAATCGCGCGCCGTAACCGACGGCCACTTCGCCTCCCCTCCGCGAGAGCCGGCCACGCCCTCCTCCACGTCGCCTCCCCCGCCGGATCCCTCGGCCACGACGCCCCAGCCAGCCCCCATAAATAGCCCTCTCCTCCGGTCCTCCTCCCCCGATCAAACCCTCCACTTCGCCGGAACCCTAACCCTAACCTCCCCTAGCTGCCGCCCTCTGCACCGCACGATGCCGCCCAGCCAGTGCTGACCTCCCAGACCCGCCGTCCACCACCCTCCCGCGTCTCCCCCTCGACAGAGCCTCTCCTCCTTCCTCCCCTCATCTTCTCAAACCCGCCGCCGGCCTTCCTGCGAGCCGACCTCGCCGTAGCCGCTGTCGACGACCACCCAGGACCGGCGCCGCCTCCGCCTGAACCCCTTGCCGACTCCGGCAGATGCGGACATGACCCAGACGCGGGTACGAGCCTGGACACGACCGGACACGGGATTCACAGACAGGACACAGCCCTAGTTCAGACGTGTGTCGGACACGGTTCAAAACCCCGATTTCTCGGTCCCCTTCAGGTATTCGTATCTTGCAACCCTGATCTCCGTTTTCGATTCTGTAAATTCCTACGCGAAGCCTGTATGACCCTCTCGGTGTCCGGATAAACTGTTCGGGGCATCGCGTCCTGTGGTGATCGCACACCGCGATCCAAAAACAGGAAAAACCAGACCCTGTTTTACCCCGGAACTGAGTATGCCCCGCCAAACGGGATGACTTGGTCGCGCGCGGTCTTCACAGATACGTGCGCAGCGTTGATACGGACGTGTGAGATTTCGCGGAAGCTAATTCGGGTGTGCGTGCACACCGGAATCAACGCGTATCCGCGGACATCGCCCCGTATCCGCCTTTTCTGCAATTCGCCCTAACTTCGTGCACACACGTCGGATCGAGACGAAACTTGCGCCATCGGACTCGTAGCGATACGCTGGTCCTGTGGGTCAAGTTTGGTTCGATTCTGAGAACGTTGACGAAATCGCGTGTCGTGGGCCCCACAGGCCCCACTCGACGGGCGATTTTGTGATCGGCTCATCGGAATCCAATTCTGGAAGTTCCGTTGGGTTCGTATCATCGTTCCTGACTTGTTGACACTAAGTTTGGTAAATTTGGAGACCTTTGACCCAGACACGTTTTTCGGTGCAAAGCGGGCCCACCGGCGGACCCCGTTTTGACCCGAAACTGCCGTTTTTGCCCTTGTCTCCAAATTGGACCCAAGGACAGGCGTTTCTAGCTATTTGACATCTTCTGAGCATGATGGTAATGTCTGTTTTAGCTTTTGGACTCATCTGTGGAAATTTCTCCCAAGAACCTAATTAAACAGATCCAAACAACAGGCAAGTACCTGCACTTCAAGTTAATCTTTATATTGTGATAATTAAATTCCCTGCTCTACTAGTACTCTTGCTGATTACACGTAGTGTTAGAATACTATATTTTATGTCTTGAATATTGGCATTCATGTCTTATTTTTCATGTCGGGTGGGAGAATACTGAAAGGCATGTAGTTACCCTTCCCCTTGCCGTGAATAATAGCTGTTGGTACACGACTGTCCATCAGCCGGATCCCGATTATTCGTGACTAATAGCCGTTCATGACGGCCGGATTAGCCTTATAAACCCCTACATGCCAACTAAGTATTCTAAAAACAAACACAAGTTTCATACAGATAACCTCTGGTCATGTTATATTCTTGCTGACTGTGTAGTTTCTTTTCCTGCTCGTTTACTTCTGTTTTCTCATATTCCTGTTTATAGTGTTGACTCTGAGATATTAACATTTCTTTATGCAATTTCCTTAACATGATATTCAATGTTTAATGGTCATAAATATTTAGTTTAATATTGTTGTGCACTGTGTACTTTGCTCCTTTTCTGACTGGATCTGTTGATTTAGGCGATGATGAGGACCTTGCTCCTACTTATTATGGTCCCTATGAGGGGACTGATGATACCTATGAGGAGCCAGAACCCACACAGGAGACCCCTGCTGCAGAGTAGCTAGCAGTAGCTATCTTTCATTTCTATTTCTTATCTTATTTATCGGGTTTGTCCCCGATTAAATTTCTGTACTTAAACATTTGAATTTGTTGTCACATTTATTTCAGTTGCAAAATTTAAGATTCTATTCTCATCATTATCTTGCCTATGTTAATTGTGAATGAGTTAGACTAGTTAGATGGATTGACCTAGACAGCGTACTACCGCCGACTCTGCGGCGTAGGCTGGACGTACCCACGCACTCGTGCCCGAACTTCCGGGTGCGGGTCGTGACACGTTTTTATGGTGGCCCATGCAGGTCCTATCCTAAAATAGGATAATACCCTAGGACAGGGTATGGAATAAGATTGAGGATTCTAGGAAAAGCTCATTCACAGTATAGCGTCCTTATTTCAATTCTTGATATCATTGCTGCTCAATTTTTTTTTCTATCGCCCTTGATTTCCAAGTATTCTATTCTGATCTTCCTATCCCTTAATCTTTCAGAATGGTCCAGACCAGGAACACAGTAGGAGGCACATCAGAACCAGCTGAACAGAATGTGCCCGAGACTCTTGCACTCCCGCCGCCTCCATCTGTCCCGGCAGTTACCCTAGATGGGGCACAACTGCTAGGAGTGTTCCAGGGATTGGTGGAATCCCAGAAAGAACAGACGATACTTCTGCGGACCAGCCTCTCAGAAGCTCTTAAGCCCCAGGAGTCGTCACTCAAGAGGCCATGGAGTGCTAAAGACTTCAAGAACCTTAGGCCTCTGGAATTCTACGGAACTGAGGGCATTCTCTACGCTGATGAGTGGATAGAGAATGTCGAGAGACTCCTGAAGACTGCCCGGGTCCCAGATGACCTCAAAGTGGAGTCCGCAAGCCTGCAACTGTTCGACATTGCTCGAACCTGGTTCAGAGACGAACCCCAACTATCTGCTCCCGACATCACCTGGGAAGACTTCAAGAGGCTATTCAAGGAGAAATTCTACCCCGAAGTGGCTCGGGAAGCTCTCGAAAGCCAATTCGAGAGACTGGAACAAGGTAACATGACTGTTGATGAATATACTGCTGAATTTAGCAGGTTAAGCCACTTCGCGGAGTACATGGTTCGTACCCCGGAGGACAGAGCCCATAGATTCAAGAAGGGGCTATCTCCGGATATCCGCCTTGCTGTCACCACCAGCCGAGCTCGCACCTATGAGGAGATCTTGAGCGTGGCTCAAGGCGTCGAGAGAGATATGGGGCACAAACTGAAACGAGAAAGAGATACCGGAAATGCGGGACCCAACAAACGCCCTTTTCAACAACAACAACAGCAGAGGGCCCCGCAGCAAACTCAGCGTCCTCTCCCTCGAGCTCCAGTACCCCAGGCTCAAGGTCAGAACCAGCGAGCTCCCCCTTGCAACTATTGCCAAAAACCAGGCCACACTTGGCAAGACTGTAGAAGGAGGCTAGGTGCCTGTCTCTATTGTGGCTCCCCAGTACATCAATTGAGGGACTGTCCTGCTGCCCAAGGACGCCCAGCTGCACCAAAGGCTCCAGTCCAGGCCAGGGCCCCAGCAGTACAACAAAGGGGACCCCCGCTTCCAACACAACAACAACGCTTTGCTCAGCACCAGCAGCAACAGAGGGGTGCACCGCAGCAAGGCCGTGCTTATGCAATGACTCTGGAAGAAGCTGAGGCCACAGCAGACGTGATCACAGGTTCTGTGCTTATAAATTCAATACCAGCTATTACTTTATTTGACTCTGGAGCTTCTCATTCATTCATGTCAGTAGATTTCCTTATGAAGCATAGCTTAAGCACTAAACCCCTTAGGAATTGTTATAAGATTATTATCGGTGGAGGAATCATTCCGGTTAGTGATGCTTGTAACAATTGTCCTATCACATTATGTGGAAGAGAACTGTATGCTAGACTACTTGTAATGCCAGTGCCCAGTTTTGACATTATACTGGGTATGGATTGGTTAAGTCAACATCATGTCACAATAGACTGCCACAGAGGTTGTGTAATCTTCAGGCCACCTGACAAGCCAGAATTTGAATTTGCTAGAGGTTCTAGGAAAATGGGTAATAACATAATTTGTGGAGCCCTAGTAACAGAAGAATTGCCACCTATCATCTCTGAATACCTTGATGTCTTCCCTGAGGATCTCCCAGGCTTACCCCCAGACCGAGAAGTTGAATTCTCCATTGACTTAGTGCCAGGAGCAGCACCAGTGTCCCAAAATCCCTACAGAATCAACAAGAATGAGATAATAGAACTAAATGAACAAATCAAAGAGCTAGAAGACAAAGGTTTCATTAGGTCTAGTGTCTCACCTTGGGGAGCTCCAGTACTATTTGTGCCCAAGAAGGACGGAACATCCCGAATGTGTATTGACTATAGGGCCCTGAATGCCTTAACAATTAAGAATAAGTATTCCCTGCCCAGGATAGATGACTTATTTGATCAGCTGAGTGGAGCTCGGGTATTTTCCAAGATTGATTTGAGGTCAGGTTACCACCAAGTAAGGGTGAGAAAGAAAGACATCCCTAAAACTGCTTTCAATACCAGGAACGGACACTACGAATTCTTAGTAATGCCGTTCGGGTTGACGAATGCTCCAGCAGTTTTTATGAACCTAATGAACAGAGTTTTTCAGCCATACCTAGACAAATTTGTAGTGGTCTTCATTGATGACATTTTGATCTACTCCAAGACCCCCGAAGAACATGAAGAACATTTGAGGTTAGCCTTGGAGACTTTGAGAAAGGAAAAACTTTATGGAAAATTATCTAAATGTGATTTCTTCCTAGACAAAGTAGAATTCTTGGGACATGTTGTGACTGGAGATGGAATAGCAGTAGATCCTAAGAAGATAGCTGCAGTAGAATCCTGGCCCACTCCAGACTCTGTAGCCGAGATTAGAAGTTTCTTGGGACTAGCTGGCTACTATCGGAAGTTTGTGAAGGACTTTGCTAGAATTGCGGAGCCCATGACAAAATTAACAAGAAAGGATGAAGAGTTCACTTGGACTGATGAATGTCAGCGTGCCTTTGAGGAATTGAAGAAAAGACTGACTACTGCCCCTATTCTGACCTTACCTTCTGGAACCGGAGGTTTCGCTATTTATAGTGATGCTTCTGGAAAAGGTCTAGGTTGTGTACTGGAGCAGAACAAGAAGGTAATAGCATATGCCTCTAGACAGCTTCGACCTCATGAAAAGAATTATCCAACTCATGATTTAGAATTGGCAGCTGTCATTTTTGCTCTTAAACTTTGGAAGCATTATCTTTATGGAGAAAGGGTGGAAATATTTATGGACCATAAAAGTCTAAAATATATCTTCACTCAGAAAGAGCTAAACATGAGCCAAAGAAGGTGGCTGGAACTAATGAAAGACTTTGATATCACTCTTCAATATCACCCTGGGAAGGCAAATGTAGTTGCTGATGCTCTAAGCAGGTATCCTATGGCGATGTACTTGACTATGGACAGACACCTGCTGGAGGACTTAGAAAGTTTAGGTATTGAAGTAATTATCCCAGGAAAAGAAGGCCAAATGATGAACTTGCAGATTCAGTCTACTTTAATGGACAAGATCAAGGAGACTCAGTTTCAGGACGAAGGCCTGCGAAGCCTTCGAGGTCAAGTACAAGCTGGACTAGTAGAAGAATTCAGAATTCACAACGATGGATCACTGAGGCATGGCGATAGATTATGTGTGCCTCAAGGAGACATAAGAGAAGAAATCATGCAAGAGGCGCACAGATCGCAATACTCTATACATCCAGGAGCCAACAAGATGTACAAGGACCTGAGGACGCATGTTTGGTGGCATGGCATGAAAAGAGAAGTAGCCAGGTTCGTATCTCGTTGTTTAGTGTGCCAGCAAGTCAAGGCAGAGAGGCAAAGACCTGGAGGATTGCTTCAACCCCTACCCATTCCGGAGTGGAAGTGGGAACATATCACAATGGATTTTGTTTTCGGACTTCCAAGGACACCTAGTGGTAAGGATGCAATCTGGGTGATAGTAGATCGACTGACCAAGTCGGCACATTTTTTACCTTTCAAAGTAGGGCTATCTACAGAGAAGCTGGCAGATCTATATATCAGACATATTGTTAAGTTGCATGGGGTTCCAGTAAGTATTGTCTCCGACAGAGATTCAAGATTCACCTCTCACTTCTGGAAGAGCTTACAAGTCAGCTTGGGGACTCAACTCAAATTCAGCACAGCTTATCATCCCCAAACCGATGGACAATCGGAACGTATAATCCAGACACTTGAAGATATGCTCCGTACATGTGTTCTGGATTTTGGAGGATCCTGGGAAGACTATCTACATCTGGTGGAGTTCTCTTATAATAATAGTTACCAAGCAAGTATTGAGATGACTCCATTTGAAGCTCTGTATGGACGAAGATGTCGTACCATGCTATCATGGGACGACGTTGGAGAAAGAGCCCTGCTGGGACCAGAGATGGTGATCGATTCAGCTGAGAAGGTAAAGCAAATAAGGGACAGACTTCGAGTGGCTCAAGACAGGCAACGACATTGGGCAAATAGCCACCGAAGGCCCTTGGAATTTGAGGTTGGAGAGCTGGTATTCTTAAAGATTTCCCCGACACGTGGCACCATTAGGTTCGGAAGGAGTGGAAAACTCAGCCCAAGATTTATTGGACCTTTTGGCATTCAGAAGAAAATCGGAGAAGTGGCATACCGACTGGCATTGCCACCCTCTCTGGATGGAGTACATAACGTCTTCCACGTGTCGCAGCTGAGGAAGTACGTGTCAGACCCCAGCCACATTCTGGATCACTCAGAGCTCGAAGTAGGCCCAAGTTTGACATACCAAGAGCAACCCGTGGAGATACTGGATCGCTCGGAGAAAGTCCTACGGAACCAGGTTATCTCCCTGGTTCGCGTAGCTTGGAAGCACCATTCTCCCGGCGAATCCACCTGGGAGCGAGAAGACGAGATTAGAGAGCAATACCCCTATCTTTTTGAACCCTGAGGTGTATTTTATTTTTTCGGCCTTTTTCTTTTCGTGTCTTGTTATTCTTAAATTTCGAGGACGAATTTTTTGTAAGTTGGGTAGGTTGTAAACCCCCAAAAATTTTAAATTATTAAATCTTGGATTTTTCCCGATTTTCTGGAATTTTCTGGGAATTTTCTGTAATTAAAATCAAGCTTTTCAATTAATAAATAATTTTTATTTAGCAATAAATAATATTAAAATATCATAAAAATAATATTTTTGGGTATAAAATGGAAAAGTGGACTTAGGGTAATTTTTCTGGAATTTATCGGACCCCGGACCTATTTTTAAAATGCCTAAAAAGTATTTTAGTTAATTACCTATTTCTTTATTAAATTTACTGATTTTTAAATATTATTATTATTATTTATTTTATTTGATTTTTATTCTATTTTTGGGCCCGGCCCGGCCCAGTGGGCCGAGCCCGTTAAGCCCAGCCCAACCACTGCCATAGCGGGTCGGACGGGTCGGCCAGACCCGGATCCGCGCCCGACCCGACCCATTACCCGGTCTCCCCTGTGCCCGACTCCCACGCCCGCTGGAAATCGCGCGCCGTAACCGACGGCCACTTCGCCTCCCCTCCGCGAGAGCCGGCCACGCCCTCCTCCACGTCGCCTCCCCCGTCGGATCCCTCGGCCACGATGCCCCAGCCAGCCCCCATAAATAGCCCTCTCCTCCGGTCCTCCTCCCCCGATCAAACCCTCCACTTCGCCGGAACCCTAACCCTAACCTCCCCTAGCTGCCGCCCTCTGCACCGCACGACGCCGCCCAGCCAGCGCTTACCTCCCAGACCCGCCGTCCACCACCCTCCCGCGTCTCCCCCTCGACAGAGCCTCTCCTCCTTCCTCCCCTCTTCTTCTCGAACCCGCCGTCGGCCTTCCTGCGAGCCGACCTCGCCGTAGCCGCTGTCGACGACCACCCAGGACCGGCGCCGCCTCCGCCTGAACCCCTTGCCGACTCCGGCAGACGCGGACACGACCCAGACGCGGGTACGAGCCTGGACACGACCGGACACGGGATTCACAGACAGGACATAGCCCTAGTTCAGACGTGTGTCGGACACGGTTCAAAACTCCGATTTCTCGGTCCCCTTCAGGTATTCGTATCTTGCAACCCTGATCTCCATTTTCGATTCTGTAAATTCCTACGCGAAGCCTGTATGACCCTCTCGGTGTCCGGACAAACTGTTCGGGTCATCGCGTCCTGTGGTGATCGCACACCGCGATCCAAAAACAGGAAAAACCAGACCCTGTTTCACCCCGGAACTGAGTATGCCCCGCCAAACGGGACGACTTGGTCGCGCGCGGTCTTCACAGATACGTGCGCAGCGTTGATACGGACGTGTGAGATTTTGCGGAAGCTAATTCGGGTGTGCGTGCACACCGGAATCAACGCGTATCCGCGGACATCGCCCCGTATCTGCCTTTTCTGCAATTCGCCCTAACTTCGTGCACACACGTCGGATCGAGACGAAACTTGCGCCATCGGACTCGTAGCGATACGCTGGTCCTGTGGGTCAAGTTTGGTTCGATTCTGAGAACGTTGACGAAATCGCGTGTCGTGGGCCCCACAGGCCCCACTCGACGGGCGATTTTGTGATCGGCTCATCGGAATCCAATTCTGGAAGTTCCGTTGGGTTTGTATCATCGTTCCTGACTTGTTGACACTAAGTTTGGTGAATTTGGAGACCTTTGACCCAGACACGTTTTTCGGTGCAAAGCGGGCCCATCGGCGGACCCCGTTTTGACCCGAAACTGCCGTTTTTGCCCTTGTCTCCAAATTGGACCCAAGGATAGGCGTTTCTAGCTATTTGACATCTTCTGAGCATGATGGTAATGTCTGTTTCAGCTTTTGGACTCATCTGTGGAAATTTCTCCCAAGAACCTAATTAAACAGATCCAAACAACAGGCAAGTACCTGCACTTCAAGTTAATCTTTATATTGTGATAATTAAATTCCCTGCTCTACTAGTACTCTTGCTGATTACACGTAGTGTTAGAATACTATATTTCATGTCTTGAATATTGGCATTCATGTCTTGTTTTTCATGTCGGGTGGGAGAATACTGAAAGGCATGTAGTTACCCTTCCCCTTGCCGTGAATAATAGCTGTTGGTACACGACTGTCCATCAGTCGAATCCTGATTATTCGTGACTAATAGCCGTTCATGACGGCCGGATTAGCCTTATAAACCCCTACATGCCAACTAAGTATTCTAAAAACAAACACAAGTTTCATACAGATAACCTCTGGTCATGTTATATTCTTGCTGACTGTGTAGTTTCTTTTCCTGCTCGTTTACTTCTGTTTTCTCATATTCCTGTTTATAGTGTTGACTCTGAGATATTAACATTTCTTTATGCAATTTCCTTAACATGATATTCAATGTTTAATGGTCATAAATATTTAGTTTAACATTGTTGTGCACTGTGTACTTTGCTCCTTTCCTGACTGGATCTGTTGATTTAGGCGATGATGAGGACCTTGCTCCTACTTATTATGGTCCCTATGAGGGGACTGATGATACCTATGAGGAGCCAGAACCCACACAGGAGACCCCTGCTGCAGAGTAGCTAGCAGTAGCTATCTTTTATTTCTATTTCTTATCTTATTTATCGGGTTTATCCCCGATTTGAATATTGAATTTCTGTACTTAAACATTTGAATTTGTTGTCACATTCATTTCAGTTGCAAAATTTAAGATTCTATTCTCATCATTATCTTGCCTATGTTAAATGTGAATGAGTTAGACTAGTTAGATGGATTGACCTAGACAGCGTACTACCGTCGACTCTGCGGCGTAGGCTGGACGTACCCACGCACTCGTGCCCGAACTTCCGGGTGTGGGTCGTGACACTTGAGGAAAGCGAAAGGGGGTCGGCCTATATAGAGGGGGGAAATTATTTCTCTCTTCTCTTTTTATTTCAAAACTAGATCTAGAATTTCCTTCAACCAAATTCCTTCATTTCTACTTCATTTCCCTACCAAATTTTATTTCTATTCCTTCCCAAATCACCATTGGAGGCTATTGGAGCAAGGATCTAGAAGGAAGAAGCAAGGATCTACAAAGAGGAGCAATGATCTACAAGTTGGAGCCAATTATATATCAATTGGAGGTTAAATTGGGAATCCATCTCCCAATAGGTACAATTCAGTTTTTCTTCTTAATTTAGGTTCTAAATCTGATATTTAACCATAGAAAATCAACCCAAATGCATAGGCTACCCATAGGACTTGGTTTTGTGTTCATAGGAGGCCTATTGAGAAAGTTATGGTACTTTTTTTGTCAATTTTAGGAAAATTTCGAGATTGACAATTATTGTGTGTGTCAATTGATCCTATAGATCAATTTGGCATGTGCTTGTGTGTTTGGGACTAGTGTCGTATCCATAATTGGGTACGTGTAGGTCGTATCCCAATAATTTGGTAATACATATTGATTTGGGGATTTTTCCCTCCGACACGGGACTTTGTATATGTCATATTTTGACACGGACACGTAGATTTATATTTGACTCTTCGTATCATTCATAAATAATATATATGACTTGTTCGTGTCCTTCGGGGTACATTTGAATGTGTGGTGGACTCGTGTCATATGCGTATCCTAGATCTAGTGGGATACGTTGTGATACTCTCCATATGTTTGTGCAAATTATATGTAGATCTATTTCTTGTATTCTTAATTCATGGAGAATGTATTTGTACATATACATATAGATATTTATATATATATATATTATGGTATATAATATTATGCTTCTTGTGTCTTAGATCTATGTATTATGTATGTACTATATGTGTATATATTATGTAGCTATTCTTCTACATGTATAAATATATATATATATATATATATTTATATATATATATATATATATATATATATATATGTTGTTACTACATATATGCATATTATTATTATATGTGTCTAGTATATATTCTATATAGTTGTAACTATGTATATATATGATACTATATTGTAACTATGTATTATTGTGTTAGTATATATATATATTGTAGCATATGTATATATATATATATATGTATATTTAAATGGGTATTTATATTTATATATGGATGTTATATGATTATATATACATATACATATATGTATAGTTATCTATATATATTAATATGTATGTGTGTGCATGTTACTATATCGTAATTATGTACATAATACTAGGGAGGGTGTATGTATAGTTATTATTTTGGAATTATGTATATGGATATATATATATATATATATATATATACTATATGGGTTTTATATATATATATATATATATATATATATATATATATATATATATATAGCGACATTAGCTAATGGTGACAGCCGTCATCACCAAAGCAGTAACAACAGCCGTTGTAGCAGCAATAACAACCAATGGTGACAGCAGCCGCAGTTGTCACCAAAACAACAGCAACAGCGGAAACACTAGCAGCAACAGCAAAAACAATTTGGCGACGGCTGCAAACCGTTACCAAAGCAACAACAATAGTGGAAACAGTCAGCAGTAGCAGCTACAACAGATTTAGCAACGGTCAGAACTGTCATGCCCCAATCTCCCGCAAGCCCAATAGTCCCTGCTGAACGTGAATCACCACATTGCAGCTCTTCTGCAGGACCATCGTTCTCATCGGGACGTGATGCCGTGCAAGACTAAAGTGCGCTTGTACAAGGCCAAAGCTTTGATACAAGAGCAAGTAAGCTATTCAATACTGAAGCAGCGGCACACATATTGCAGAAAAGTAAAGAACACAGTGGCACATGATAAACAAGCTCTTTTATTGATAATCAAATGTGTTACAAGCGGCACATGGCCAAGGTTACAATCGCTCAAGCACTCTTTCTCTCGATTACAATGACACCGTTCCATACATTATGTCCCTCTATACAAAAGCAACTCAAAGCAGGTACAAACTCGATGCGGCTCAAGGCATCGACTCCTGATTTTTGGTTCCTTGGGATGAGGCACTGCTATCGCTTCCTTGGACGAACAAGCACCTGAGAACAAGTAAACGGTTGGTGGGTCAGTACTTTATACAAGTACTGGTGAGATAAAACAATTGAACAGAAGTTACACCCCCTGAAACCCACACTAAGAAATCATGTGGAAAAACATTTCATTACTAGTGATCTTGCTACTTTTACCTAAGTTCATTTCATGCAGCTCAGAAGTAGTCAGATTACATCTTTTGAAACACAAGTTGGAAACCAGTTTGCATATTCGATACTCAAGCATTCAAGCAACTATAATGAACAGTATTCTCATCGTACAGTACGCAGCATGTATTATGGCAAAGCTTATCAAGAAGACTGATTATCCCGAATTTAGGCAAGTATATCAAGTGGACTATCATTTACTTAAGCAATTAAGGCAACACATCTATATAATTTTGGTCCCCGAGAAACTCATGATTGGCAGCGGTGATCCAGCTGTCCAATGACTCACATTCTGATGCTATTAGCAGCTGTGACCGAGGTTCAGCTCTACACTAATAGCCATTGTCCAACCGATACGAATGCATAATGCACTAGCAGATAACACATGATGCATACTGAAAGATCAAGCAGTCTATAGATAAACTCATAATATTTCTTACCCACGGCCGAACGGTTATCCCTACAGCAGACACACAAGTTAGCCACAATTTGCATAACATAATGTATACAGTTCTCTAGTTTTCCTGTTCGTTCCTGCATCAAACAGTTAGGTATGCAAGAAGGCTAGCCTAGCATGCGCCCTAACTACATGATGGTCCCCTCAACGGGATTAGCAGTTGGGTCATTCAAGCCTATCTCACCAATAGACGGGTCTACCAGAAGGACGTTCAAGCCTCAGGATATCTAGATCTCTCCTAGGCCGGACGATCCCAGTACCCCAGGAACGTCCGAGAGATTACCTTGTGCACAAGTTGTCCTGACCAAATGCAAGAATGCAAGCTCCTATCAATACAAGATTATGCACATAATCCAAAACAAGCAAGCAAACACATCTATCAAGTCCAGATAGCCGAAGCTCACACTCTCAATACACATTGCCTAATAGCCACACCCCCCCGTAAGTAAGGTTTTGAAGCCTCAGGGTGGACTATTAGTCTAGATTCACAAGCTCACGCCATTCACCAAGTTTCATCTCATGACAAGCAATCAATGAAGCATGTTCAAGCAAAGCTAACTCATTAAGCAAGTAACAAGAAAGAACAATTCTTATAATTCTAGCATGCAGTTCTATCTCTTGTAGGACAAGCATTCAAGTATCCCAGTCTAGCATACGATATCAAGAAAAGTGCAAGCAATCCTTTTTAGCATGGCATGGTTCTATCTCATTTCAGACAGCATTTCTAGTTCTCTAGTTAGGCAAGCAGGCAAACAAATTTATCTCAATGACAAGCTATGTGGGTTCTCTTATTAGCATGCTGAGGCAGATTCTATCATTCTTCTTATGAAACAATCTTCTTTAGAAACAAGCATTCAAAAACTCAGATTTATTATTAAGTCGTGCAAGAATCAGAGAATACAGTTCTGTCTACTCACATTTATTAATCGGTCGAGAACTCTCCGAAAAGACGTCCGTTCGAGCAAGCAAGGCGATATCACTTGTATATAGTGCCTACGCGGAGCGGGACACTACAAGAACCGTCACCAAAGGGGCAGCGTATCAGAGTAATAGGATTTCAGAACTGTTTTTAGTGACAGTTGGCAGATTATATATATACTTATATACTTATAGATATTTAAATATATATTAATATTTAATATAGATGTAAATGTATTCTTAAATTGCTAATTAAATTATAGTATATGTATAATATTTAGTATAGTAAGTATATATATATATATATTATGGGTAGTTAATATAACAAGGTATTGGTATCACGCCCCAGTCCCAAAATACCGAGGGACCAGATACGTGGCAATGGCCAACAGTACGCACCGATGGACAAACCCAATTTAATTGATCCATCAGGGCATACTTAAGCTATAAAATCAAGTCTACGACAACATGGCACAACTAATCTCATCCACACAAGATATAAAAATATGATCCACGGAATAAATAAGGAATATAAATCAGCAACTAGTCTCAACAAAGTGCTTCAGGGAACAACCCGATAAATATCTAATACACTGGTTCAACAGACCAGAATATAAATGACTGAAATAAATAAATACTGAGCATGAAACATGGATGCTCAGGAAAAGTCTTCGACTAACACCTCATCCTCGGATGGCGGTACAGCTCCTGGATCAGCTCCTGCTGTGGTCTCGTATACCTCGGGATAGGTCTCGTCCTCAAATCCTGGGGACATAATCCATATCCAGGTCCTCAGGGGACATAGCAAGGTACAGAAAATATACAAGCCAAAATATAAGCAGTGCAGCAAATAATGAGATAAATAGGGTAAGTATGTAAACATCTGTGTGAAATACAAGAGAGTACATCAATAGTACTCAGGTTAAAACAACTACAAGCTCTGTGTAGGGGAGCCGGTAGTAGTGATATCATGAGGTGGTCTAGCTCAGTGGGAGACTGAGTAGCCGACATAATATAGTCAGCCTGTAGCCTGTGGGTCTCTCCAGCAATAGATGGAACAATAAGGGAATACTAAATAACCAGCTAAGTGATATGCAAGATGAGAGCAGCACTAGAACTCAGACTGAAGCCAGTACAAGCTCTCTGTCGGGGAGTTGGTAGCAGCAATAATAATGGTAATGGGCCAAGCTCGGGCTTAGAGTCTTATGCCTCACAATAATAGGGGTTATATATATATGATCAGCCTGTAGCCTGTGTGTCTCTTCCCACCCAATGTAACCACGCATATCATGACTATAACGTCTCATGTCCATGTCAAGCGGGATCATAACTAATGCAACAAGTCATAAATGTCTAGGAATATAATATCTCTGTCAAGTCCTTTATGCTATACAGAATCACCATGAATATCTCAGGAAGATCTTGTCTCATGAACAGTGTCAAGTATCCTGGGTCAAAGTATCACGCCCCAGTCCCAAAAATACGTAGGACTAGGACACGTAATCATGCCAGCCGCATGGATATGGCAACTCCAATATATGGAAACCAAATCCATACGTACGCTGTAATATGAATATAAATCCACAAGTGGTATAAAATGTAATACAAGTCACAGGGTAAAATCTAAATCTCATCCACCAAAATCATATAGAAATAAATAACCAGTATCTATGAAACTAGATCTCAACAAGAAGTATCTAAAGATGATAGTTGGGTGGAAACAAATCCACTACCAACTCAAATGGAGAAGTAAATACAATATAAGTATAACTCACTCAAACAATAAGTACCAGCTACCAATCACGGCTCGAAGAGAAGACATCCACGGAGCATCTATATCCTTCCAAATCTGTGCTCCTGCAAATACTCAAGAACAGGTACACCTGGCAGCGGACCAGGTCCTCAGAGGGACATAACAAGTATACTTAAACACATGCCAATAAATACTGAAATAAATATCCAATGGGTCGCCTAACCATCTAAAGTGAATGCAGTTAAGAACACCTTTCCCCACAAGTGAGATATCTGGCTGAAAACTGGGATTTGGCATGGTTCTCTTTTGAAGAGCCAGGGGCCCAAAGGCACGTCGTCTTTTGAACGGCGGAGGCCCGCCAATGTATATATAAGGGTCATCATCACCCGTTTCTCCAGCGGAGAATCCGGGCTTCACGGAAAAAGTATAAAGGAGCTCAAATGCGGTACTTGTTGTTCTCCCCACCCCATGCTCTAAGCATGTCATGTCCATGACACGATAAACCTCTAATAACTGCCAAGTCTACTAGCATGCAAAGTTTCTAACAGCAGTTATCCCTAACGCACGGCCCACACGTACCGATGATCAGTCAATACATGCGTCCGTGATCTATATGAGACTCACAACTCGTGTAAAAATATGTGTCACGGCCAGATGAAACCTAATGGTGCTACATGATAATGGGGTAGTCTCATGAACAAAGTCAATGCAATACATAAATAAAAACCTATCGCGACGTCACCGTCGCGAGCATTTTATATAACAATTAAAATATATGAACTAAGGACAGAAAATAAAGATGCATGCAACATATGGAATATAAATAACAGTACAATGGCAAGGTATACTTGCCTGGCAAGAAAGCTGCGATGTACCAATAACCTGCTCCAGAAGTCGTGCAGAATAAATCCAATATCCTCGGAGTACGTACACGGAATCGGCTGGACGACGACGAAGAGATAACGACGCTGCGATGATGATAATGATTTATCTGTTGGTTTTCCCTTTCTTTTAGCAGATGAAGTTACCCTTTTCCTTTCATTGAATACAACAAAGGTGTCCAATTCACTTTCTCTGTCTTTGTTGCATCTAGAGGTAAAAGTATTCAGAAAATTATCTGCAATAATCTGCATAGTGCAATCAAGTCTGCCACCATAACCACTATGCTGGATTCCAAGATAATCAATATATGAAATTGTCTTTTCCAAATTTAGAACCATTCCTGGTAAACAAGTTGCATTCTGACTGGACCCGGCTTTCTCAGCAGAGCGCAAGTCAACATAGAGGACGTTTGTATTGGCAGGAAACTCTGCCTGCAGGCTGCCGAGACCAATAGGTGCATCCCTAATTCCAAACTTAACAAACTCGGTGTATTCGATGCATGTAATGCCATATGCCCATTGCCCATCAAGTTCCTGTTTCTCAACAAGAACATTAATGCCTACTGTAGCTCCCAAGTTCCGCTGACAAGAAGAAAATCTAATTTATCACCTTTTGATTGCTCAGACCTATTCCTACCAGTGCCAAAAGGGTCAAATCGGTAGCAGCGACAACATTACTGACTTGTCGTACAGTTGCACCTTTTCTTCCTAAACTATAGAACCATTGGAATATGCCTTTGTCATATGCAAGTTTCCAAATTGCACCATGACCACCAGGTTTGCACGAAGGGGAGAGGGGTCCGGTTATCAGCCACTGACTATCTTCGGCAGCAACAGCTGGCACCAAGTCGCCCGGGAAGTCGGCGGGGACGTAGGCCTGTGCTCGGAGGAGGAGATCGGGGAGAGGTCGGCTGCTGTCGATGCCGGCGAGATGGGCAGCGGAGGAAGTGCGGCGTGGGGGTTAGTGGAGTCGTGGTGGTAGGGGCTCCAGCCGGGAGAGATGAGGGTGGACAGCGGGTCGTGGTGGCTCGGCGTTGGTCGGGGAGATCCGGCCGAGAGCGGTCGGTGGGGGCGACGACTCCGGTGGGGGAAGCGGAGGAGAGGAGAGGGAGGAGAAGCAGAGGACGGAGACGAGTCCGGCGAGTCGTGGTGAGCGGGGATGGCCACGGCGGAGCTCCGGCATAGCCAGGCAGGGAAGAGGGGTAATGTTGAAGAAGGAGGAGTCGGCTGGGTTTGGCTTGGAGTTGGTTTAGGTTTGGATGAAAAGGAGAAATAAAGAGAATATGAGAAGAGTTGTTTATATATGACTTGGGTTTGAGGGTTTGACCTAGGGCAATGTGGGCTTGGTCAACTCTCTTTGGCTTGGGTCTTGGTCTACAATCCTTGAAGTGGTTCTTGGCCTCACATGAAGATGTTGGGGCTATAAATTACAATTATTTAATTGCAAGGGTTGGATAAAATAGGTGGGCGATGTTGCGCGTTTGCGCATCCAGAAAGTTATGGAAAAATCCATGTGAAGGAAAAATTGAGTTTCTTTATGAATCGTCCAATGGTGGGGACACCTCAGTGCATTTTTGCATAAAAGTCCCCAACAATTGGAAAATTGCACAAAGGCGGAAATTGGATTTAGTTAATTAAATCGAAACGCGTACGGTGTTCTAGAATTAATTAGGAGTACATGGAATTAAATCAGGCGGGACACAATTGTCAGGGCGTAGAGGGTACAGTGCAGAATATTAATAAAATTCGGTTTGCACAAAACAGTCAAGATTGTGTCTCCAATTTTGATTGGGTGCACAAGGGTACAAAATTGGAATTTTATATCGAATTAAGAAATAACGTCCGCGACATTTATTGTGCGGCTAAAATATCTCATCAGAGAGCAATATTGTAAGTTGCACAAGGGTCAGAATAGCAGGCATACATTCCTAGGATGAGGTTGTGAATTTTGTTGGAAGGCAATGGCTAGTGAGGTGCTTCAATTATCGAAGCACGGTAATGTGCGCTACACGTTATTTAATTATTGCATAATTAAATAAAAGCCGTGTTCTAATTCTAATTGGGTTCAAACTAGCCCTAATTTTACTATCTAAGCCAAGTAGCCCTAATTTTAGGTGAGGGGGTTTACAATCTACCCAACTTAAAATAATTTCGTCCTCGAAATTAAAACTAGGGTAGGGTTTCTCTATCTAACCTCACTTGATTGCAGTATAAGAATTCTCCTTAAGTTAACATGGTAGTTTCTACCCAACTTAGAATTTACCCATCTATCATCTAAGGCTATGCATCTAAGAAAGCTATGCCCTAAATTATTTAATCATGTTATTTAAACCTCAAAGTTTTTAACACCAACATAACATCTATGATATGCCCTTAATTACAAAAGAATAATCCTCAAGTATGTGATCGGCCTATGGGGTATATCTAGTACTCACTTGTGTATCAAACTTATACCAAGCACGAGGTTTCGTCTTTCCGAAATAAGGGAAGACGGAGATCAATAATAAAGAGTTCAAGGGAGAGGTAATAGAATAGAGGTATCGGTATCAAGGCGTTTAAAGAATTCAAATGGGAATTGTCAAAGCAGTTGTGGATTGAAATCCTATTTTGGTGATCCTTTGTTCGCATGCTCGTATTAGTACAGTTATGTAACCGATACGATATGTCAGACATGCCTAGGGCAAGTATATTTGTCTATAATCACTACATATCTCAATCCACGTAAAGTAGTATTACAAAGGGCGAATCAAGCGCACTAAGGTTAGCTAGACCTTAATATACTGATTCTGAAATGTATTAGTGTGTCGACCCACTAATACGTATGTCATGAACAAGCTCGATAAGGAATAAGCTTGCAAAGACTAGGCTATAATAGCGGCATAAGTCAAGGTGGTACAACAATATAAGTACGCTAGATTATGATGAAAGAAGGTTCATAACAATTCAAGTTCACAAAAACAAAAGCAAAATAACCAATAATAATGAAAGACTACACAATCTCTACAGTTGTCATACTAATTCTTTGTCTGAGTCGCTAGTCGACCAAATAGGGACATGGACCTTTAAATGCTATCGCCTGAATAAACACTGTCGTCTTTTGCTAGAATACAATTAATGTCATTCAGTTACACTTCATCAATGGATCACAAGGGCTACGTGATACTAGGTGGTGAGGTATACTATTCAACTTTAAAATAATTAAACTAGTACGGTGACAGTCTTAAGAGGGTCCTACAAAATAATCTAGCACATGCAAATAAAACAGAAACTCTTTATTAGGGTATATGAGGAAAGATCTTGGTATTTATTAGGGTCTCCTATTGCATTATATAGGTATTGGTCATCTTAAGTCTTAATCATAGTGCTCATAGAACAAGTGTCAATAGTAAAGATAGAGAGTTACTGGCCGTCAAAGGGAAAGAGGATATAACCTACATTGAGGTGGGGTACATGTTACGTGATCTACAACCAGGGGTAATCATCACAATCTAATTGAATAACTCAACTATCAGGTTCTAGCTACTAGCCACACAATTCAAAATTCAAGATTACAACTATAACTTTAGCAAACTATATATCCTATCATAGAATACAATCACTTGGTCTATAATTAGAGGTGTCAAGTGGCACGAGTTGAAAGATGAAGAAAGGAAGAAGATAATTTAATCGTCGCGCAATTAGCGAACGTTGAGGCCGCAGAGGAACAATATGTGAAATTTAAAAATAGGGCTCTAGATAGCATCATGGTCTTCCAAGGGGGAGGGGTCTGCTAGTTTCTATGTTCGAGGTATGATCAAGGAAAAGTGTTGATTACATTCCTCTAGGCTTCCTAAGGTGTTGTCTACTAATAATAAGATAATGATCTAAGTTTACCGTTCTCCAATACTATCTAACTATGAAGGTTAGGTTCAGTCCAAATATTAAGTTTTGGTTTTCCATTGGTTCCTCAATACTAGGGTCAAACATTATGATAAACTTCTAACTAACTCTAGTAGTGTCTATACTACTCAAGTCCTCATAATACATCCGGGTAATGGTAAACCAATTATAGGGATAAGGGATTCTAGGGTTCGCTAGATATTCTAAACTTAGTGGTGTATCTATAATCTCGTTGTATTCTTAATAGGTGTGCTACTCTAATTATCATCTAACAACAGGAACTTCTATATTCTAGGAGAAGGCTATACTTAAAGAACTTATTAGGGAAGCACAAGAATCAAGCAGGATGCATTTGTTCAAAATAGAATAGAGAGGAGGAAGATGAATCATAGTCAATTGTGGATGAGATCCTATATTCTAGTCCTAGGTGCAGGCTTGTTCGGTACAGTAACGTAACCGAGACAATATGCTCTAGACCTGCATGGGCCACCACAAAAACATGTCACGCCCCAGTCCCAAAAATACGTAGGACTAGGACACGTAATCATGCCAGCCGCATGGATATGGCAACTCCAATATATGGAAACCAAATCCATACGTACGCTGTAATATGAATATAAATCCACAAGTGGTATAAAATGTAATACAAGTCATAGGGTAAAATCTAAATCTCATCCACCAAAATCATATAGAAATAAATAACCAGTATCTATGAAACTAGATCTCAACAAGAAGTATCTAAAGATGATAGTTGGGTAAAAACAAATCCACTACCAACTCAAATGGAGAAGTAAATACAATATAAGTACAACTCACTCAAACAATAAGTACCAGCTACCAATCACGGCTCGAAGAGAAGACATCCACGGAGCATCTATATCCTTCCAAATCTGTGCTCCTGCAAATACTCAAGAACAGGTACACCTGGCAGCGGACCAGGTCCTCAGAGGGACATAACAAGTATACTTAAACACATGCCAATAAATACTGAAATAAATATCCAATGGGTCGCCTAACCATCTAAAGTGAATGCAGTTAAGAACACCTTTCCCCACAAGTGAGCTATCTGGCTGAAAACTGGGATTTGGCATGGTTCTCTTTTGAAGAGCCAGGGGCCCAAAGGCACGTCATCTTTTGAACGGCGGAGGCCCGCCAATGTATATATAAGGGTCATCATCACCCGTTTCTCCAGCGGAGAATTCGGGCTTCACGGAAAAAGTGTAAAGGAGCTCAAATGCGGTACTTGTTGTTCTCCCCACCCCATGCTCTAAGCATGTCATGTCCATGACACGATAAACCTCTAATAACTGCCAAGTCTACTAGCATGCAAAGTTTCTAACAGCAGTTATCCCTAACGCACGGCCCACACGTACCGATGATCAGTCAATACATGCGTCCGTGATCTATATGAGACTCACAACTCGTGTAAAAATATGTGTCACGGCCAGATGAAACCTAATGGTGCTACATGATAATGGGGTAGTCTCATGAACAAGGTCAATGCAATACATAAATAAAAACCTATCGCGACGTCACCGTCGCGAGCATTTTATATAACAATTAAAATATATGAACTAAGGACAGAAAATAAAGATGCATGCAACATATGGAATATAAATAACAGTACAATGGCAAGGTATACTTGCCTGGCAAGAAAGCTGTGATGTACCAATAACCTGCTCCAGAAGTCGCGCAGAATAAATCCAATATCCTCGGAGTACGTACACGGAATCGGCTGGACGACGACGAAGAGATAACGACGCTGCGATGATGATAATGATTTATCTGTTGGTTTTCCCTTTCTTTTAGCAGATGAAGTTACCCTTTTCCTTTCATTGAATACAACAAAGGTGTCCAATTCACTTTCTCTGTCTTTGTTGCATCTAGAGGTAAAAGTATTCAGAAAATTATCTGCAATAATCTGCATAGTGCAATCAAGTCTGCCACCATAACCACTATGCTGGATTCCAAGATAATCAATATATGAAATTGTCTTTTCCAAATTTAGAACCATTCCTGGTAAACAAGTTGCATTCTGACTGGACCCGGCTTTCTCAGCAGAGCGCAAGTCAACATAGAGGACGTTTGTATTGGCAGGAAACTCTGCCTGCAGGCTGCCGAGACCAATAGGTGCATCCCTAATTCCAAACTTAACAAACTCGGTGTATTCGATGCATGTAATGCCATATGCCCATTGCCCATCAAGTTCCTGTTTCTCAACAAGAACATTAATGCCTACTGTAGCTCCCAAGTTCCGCTGACAAGAAGAAAATCTAATTTATCACCTTTTGATTGCTCAGACCTATTCCTACCAGTGCCAAAAGGGTCAAATCGGTAGCAGCGACAACATTACTGACTTGTCGTACAGTTGCACCTTTTCTTCCTAAACTATAGAACCATTGGAATATGCCTTTGTCATATGCAAGTTTCCAAATTGCACCATGACCACCAGGTTTGCACGAAGGGGAGAGGGGTCCGGTTATCAGCCACTGACTATCTTCGGCAGCAACAGCTGGCACCAAGTCGCCCGGGAAGTCGGCGGGGACGTAGGCCTGTGCTCGGAGGAGGAGATCGGGGAGAGGTCGGCTGCTGTCGATGCCGGCGAGATGGGCAGCGGAGGAAGTGCGGCGTGGGGGTTAGTGGAGTCGTGGTGGTAGGGGCTCCAGCCGGGAGAGATGAGGGTGGACAGCGGGTCGTGGTGGCTCGGCGTTGGTCGGGGAGATCCGGCCGAGAGCGGTCGGTGGGGGCGACGACTCCGGTGGGGGAAGCGGAGGAGAGGAGAGGGAGGAGAAGCAGAGGACGGGGACGAGTCCGGCGAGTCGTGGGGAGCGGGGATGGCCACGGCGGAGCTCCGGCATAGCCAGGCAGGGAAGAGGGGTAATGTTGAAGAAGGAGGAGTCGGCTGGGTTTGGCTTGGAGTTGGTTTAGGTTTGGATGAAAAGGAGAAATAAAGAGAATATGAGAAGAGTTGTTTATATATGACTTGGGTTTGAGAGTTTGACCTAGGGCAATATGGGCTTGGTCAACTCTCTTTGGCTTGGGTCTTGGTCTACAATCCTTGAAGTGGTTCTTGGCCTCACATGAGGATGTTGGGGCTATAAATTACAATTATTTAATTGCAAGGGTTGGATAAAATAGGTGGGCGATGTTGCGCGTTTGCGCATCCAGAAAGTTATGGAAAAATCCATGTGAAGGAAAAATTGAGTTTCTTTATGAATCGTCCAATGGTGGGGACACCTCAGTGCATTTTTGCATAAAAGTCCCCAACAATTGGAAAATTGCACAAAGGCGGAAATTGGATTTAGTTAATTAAATCGAAACGCGCACGGTGTTCTAGAATTAATTAGGAGTACATGGAATTAAATCAGGCGGGACACAATTGTCAGGGCGTAGAGGGTACAGTGCAGAATATTAATAAAATTCGGTTTGCACAAAACAGTCAAGATTGTGTCTCCAATTTTGATTGGGTGCACAAGGGTACAAAATTGGAATTTTATATCGAATTAAGAAATAACGTCCGCGACGTTTATTGTGCGGCTAAAATATCTCATCAGAGAGCAATATTGTAAGTTGCACAAGGGTCAGAATAGCAGGCATACATTCCTAGGATGAGGTTGTGAATTTTGTTGGAAGGCAATGGCTAGTGAGGTGCTTCAATTATCGAAGCACGGTAATGTGCGCTACACGTTATTTAATTATTGCATAATTAAATAAAAACCGTGTTCTAATTCTAATTGGGTTCAAACTAGCCCTAATTTTACTATCTAAGCCAAGTAGCCCTAATTTTAGGTGAGGGGGTTTACACAAAGTGTACTTGGTAAGACAAGTACGAGAAGATAAAGTGTCACGAATATCCATCTCTAGATGACAATACACAACACCGCGTACGGTGTTAGCACCCGACTAATAATCGGACGCTAAGTACGTCACACGGTCCTAGGTTAAGCATGCACATCAATATAAATGAAGCAAAGAAAATATGTAACAATACTGCAGAGTTTGGCAAGGTACACTTGACTAGGGTCCGAATACCAACAATCGTCCCTGTATTTGTGGTCCTGTAGGTACTACTCCAAAAGCTGTAATAAACATCACCAACAGTCTCAGAAGATATCAAATAGCTAGAAATGCCTGTCCTTACGTCCAAATTGGACACAAGGGGAAAAATGATATTTTCGGGCCAAAGTGGGGTCCACATGTGGGCCACTTTGCACCGAAAAGTGTGTCAGGGTCAAAGGTCTCCAAATTTCTCAAACTTAGTGTCAACAAGTCAGAAACGATGATACGAACCCAACGGAACTTGCAGAATTAGATTTTGATGAACCGATCACAAAATCGCCCGTCAAGTGGAGCCTATGGGCCCACAATACACGATTTTGTCAACGTTCTCAGAATCGGACCAAACTTGGGTCACAGGACCAGTATATTGCTACGAGTTCGATGGCGCAAGTTTCATCTCGATCCGACATGTGTACACAAAGTTACAGCATGTTCCAGAATAGACAGATACCGGACGTTGTCAGCGGATACGCGTTGATTCCGGTGTGCACGCACATCCGAATCGACTTCTGCAAAATTCCATATGTCTGTATCAACGACGTGCATGTTTCGGTAAAGACCGCATGTGACCAAGTCATCCCGTTTGGCGGGGCGTACTCAGTTCCAGAGTGAAACTGGGCGTTTTTTTTTATGTTTTTGGATCGCGGTTTGCGATCACCACAGGACGCGATGCACCGAGCGGGTTGCACGGGCACCGAGAGGGTTATACAGTCTACGCATTGCAACTGACATAATCAAAAATGGAGTTACGAGGTGAGAGAAAATGCTACCTGAACAGGGCCCTGTGAATCTGATTTTCACGTGTCCGTGCATCAACTTCGTGTCCTGCGTCAACTTCGTGTCCTGCGTCCTCTGTTGGATCCTGCTGCTCGCGTCTAGGTCGAGGGCTCGTGTGTCCGCCGTTAGGGCTGTGTCCGGGGCAGGGTGGACTCGCCGGCGGAGGCAGGGTCGTCGAAGGCTGGGCGGAGACGCTCGACTGGCCGCTGCTGCGGAGGGGAGCGGGGTTGCTGGGGTTACTGCGGGCCGGAGTCATCGACGGGTGTGGAGCTCGGGGCACAGCGGCTCAGGTGGACTGAGATGAGTCAAGGCGGAGGGAGGTTTGGGGTGGCGGTGAAGACCGTGGGGGAGCGGGGAGATGGTCGTCGGGCTGGAGTTCGGGTCGGCGGCGGTGGAAGGATGGAGACGATGAGTCGAGGGCTGTGGAGGAAAGATGACCGGCAGTGATCGGAGCGGGGCTGCGACAAACTCGCTGCGTCGGCGGGGATGAGTGGAGAGAGAGAGAGTTCGACGGCGGTGGCACGGATGTTGAGGAATAATAAATAGCCGCTACAGTGACTCCGACGGCTAGGGTTTTCCCAATTGGGTTTCGGGTCCGGGTCGGGTTTGGCTCGGATCCGACCCGACCCGACCCAATAAGCTGGTTGGCTTGGTTCAATCAGCGGTTTGGTTTGGTTTGGGTTTGGGTTTGGGTTTGGTTCAGGTTTAGTTTGGGTTTGGTTCGGTTTATAAATTCAATAGCTTTTAGGGCTATAAACGCGTTTTCGGAGTCCAATAAATTCACAGAAAAATACCCAATGTCCGGTTTTCTATTTTACACCATAAAATATTATTTTCATAATATTTTAACATTAATAAACTGCATTTAAAAATTCTTTGATCATAATTACCTTGGTTCTTCATCCAGAAACTACCAAAAAATTTGGGAATTTTTTTTATTAAAATTATTCTGAAAAATAAGGTGTTTACAATCTACCCCCCTTAAGAGGATTGCGTCCTCGCAATCAAAGAATAAGCTACTAAAAAAGAATTATGGAAATTACAAGATTGCTTCGGTGATAACTGCCTCCGCGAATAAGTGAGGATAACGCTGGCGCATTCTATCCTCTCGTTCCCAAGTAGATTCGCCAGGAGAATGATGTTTTTAAGCTACACGAACCAGTCTGATTGTCTATCCTCATAAAGTCTTCTCACTGACGTATAGGATGCCAACTAGTTGTTCTTCATATCTCAAGCTAGGGCCCACTGCGATCTCTGAATGATCGACTACGTGACTTGGGTCGGTCACGTACCTTCTCAGCTGTGAGACGTAGAATACGTCATGCACTCCCTCTAAGGACGGTGGTAATGCAAGACGATAAGCCACCTCACCAATGCGCTCTAGAATATCAAATGGCCCAATATACCTTGGGCTCAACTTGCCTCTGCTCCCAAATCGAATGGTACCTCGATTGGGCAAAATCCTCAAGAACACGTGCTCTTCTTCTTTGAACTCTAGGGGATGTTTGTGTGTATCAGCCCAATGCTTCTATCTATCCTGAGCTGCTCGTAGATGATTCTGAATCTGTTTCACCTTCTCCACTGTCTGCATTACCAATTCTGGACCCAGTATTTGACGTTCACCAATGTCGCTCCAACATATAGGCGATCTGCACTTCCTTCCGTATAATACCTCGAATGGTGCCATCTGAATGCTGGCCTGATAACTGTTATTGTAGGAGAACTCCACTAAGTGCAAATGATCTTCTCAAGATCCTCCAAAGTCTAGCATACACGATCGTAACATATCCTCCAAGATCTGAATGGTGCGCTCCGATTGGCCATCTGTCTGTGGGTGGTAAGCTGTGCTGAATTTGAGTCTGGTGCCAAGACTCTCTTGCATACTTCGCCAAAAATGAGATGTAAATCTCGAATCTCGATCCGATACAATACTAACCGGCACTCCATGTAATCTTATGATTTGTCGCATATACATGTCGGCTAGTACCTCTGTGGACTGTCCAACTCTAAATGGCAAGAAGTGTGCCGATTTAGTGAGTCTATCCACGATAACCCATACTGCATCTCTTCCGCTGGGGCTCCTTGGAAATCCTGTGACAAAATCTATCATGATATGTTCCCACTTCCATTCTGGTATAGAAGCGGCTGTAACGTACCTGCAGTCCTCTGATGCTCGGCCTTTACTTGCTGACAGACTAAATATTTAGCAACAAATCTTATAATCTCCCTTTTTATTCTATGCCACCAATAATACTGTCTCAAGTCTCGATACATCTTGGTTCCTCCTGGGTGAACAGAGTACATAGAGCTATGTGCTTCAGTCATTAACTCCTGTCTCAATTCTCCATTTGGAACATACCGGCGATTCCCAAACCGTAAGGTCCCATCTTCATGTATGCGAAGTCCTGTCTGTATGCCTGCTTCTGTCCTCTCTTTGAGTCTTCGGAATCTAGCATCGGTGGGCAATGCCTCTTTAATTCTTTCCACAAGTGACGACTTAATTTCAAGATTAGCCAGCAATCCACTCTGTCCTGGTAAAATAACCTCTATCTGAAGCTCCTGTAGATATCTCAATAACTCGGGCTGCATCGTCAAGAAATAAGCCGTAGGCTTCCTGCTGAGAGCGTCTGCTACGACATTCGCCTTTCCCGGATGATACTACAGATCTATATCAAAATCTACCATCAATTCAAGCCAACGTCTCTGCCTCATGTTGAGCTCCTTCTGAGTATATACATACTTCAGACTCTTGTGATCGGTAAAGATTTGTACCTTCTCCCCATAAAGATAGTGCCTCCAAATCTTCAGTGCAAATATAACTGCTGCTAACTCCAGATCGTGTGTTGGGTAGTTCTTCTCGTGGACCTTCAACTGTCTCGATGCATAAGCAATAACTTTGCCATATTGCATCAAAACACATCCTAATCCACTGCCTGATGCATCACTGTAAACAACAAAACTCCTGACCCTGAAGGAAGAGTCAAGACAGGTGCTGTTGTCAATCTTCTCTTTAATTCTTCAAAAGCCTTCTGGCAGTCTTCTGTCCATATAAATTCTGGGTCTTTACGTGTCAGCTTCGTCATCGGTTCTGAAATCCTTGAGAAATTTTCTACAAACCTTCGGTAATATCCCGTAAGTCCGAGAAAACTTCTCACTTCTGCAACTGATGTGGGTGTAGGCCAAGTCTCTATTTCCGCAACTTTCTCTGGATCAACTGAAAGTCCTTCTCTTGAGATGATATGTCCCAAGAAAGGCACTTTATCCATACAAAACTCACACTTACTGAGTTTGGCATTTAACTTCTCCTGCCTCAAGGTCTCTAGCACAATTCTGAGATGCTCCTCGTGCTCTTCATGGCTCTTAGAATATATTAGAATATCGTCAATGAACACAACCACAAATTTATCCAAGAACTGATGAAAGACTCTGTTCATCAAACTCATAAACACTGCTGGCGCATTGGTTAATCCAAACGGCATTACCAAGAACTCATAATGTCCATACTTGGTCCTGAAAGCTGTCTTCGGTATATCCTCCTTCCTTACTTTGATCTGATGGCAGCCGGATCTAAGGTCAATCTTCGAGAATACCCTAGCACCACTCAATTGATCGAATAGATCATCAATGCGTGGTAAGGGATATCTGTTCTTGATGGTCACAGCATTTAGTGCCCTGTAGTCAATGCATAACTGTACTGTTCCATCCTTCTTCGGTACAAATAATATGGGTGCTCCCCAAGGTAAAATGCTGGGCCGAATGAAACCCTTCTCCAGAAGATCATCAACCTGTTCCTTCAACTCCACTAACTCCTTAGGTGCTAGCCGATATACTGATAAAGTGATAGACTCTGCTCCTAGAGTTAAGTCTATTGTGAATTCTATTTCTCGATCAGGCGGTAAACCTGGAAGATCATCAGGAAATACATCCACAAACTCTGATATGACTCTTGGGTAACCTGTCTCCCCTTCTACAGATAGTACCCTAAGAGTAGGCTAAAATCCTTGCTCTACTGCTCCTCGAAGAAACTCAAATTCTGGATGTCCAAGCGGTCTAATTATAACCCGTCCGAGTCGGCAATCAAGAGTCGCATGGTACTGACTTAACTAGTCCATACCAAGTACAATATCATAATCTTGCATAGAAAAGATTAGAAATTAAGCTCGCATATCTCTTCCATAGACTACTACAAAACATGATTCATCTTCGGAAGGGGTACGGTAGCTACTCTATGGGTGGCTACAAAGCTAGCTGCTATAAATGAATACGATACTCCAGAATCAAATAAAGCTACAGCTGGTAATAAAGCTACTAAAATGGTACCTGCGATAACTTCTCCTGCAGTAGCCTCCACCTCAATAGCTAATGTGAATGCCTGTCCTCGTCCCTGAGCTGGACCTCTCTGCTGCTGCTGAGCCTGCTGAAATAGAGCTGCCTGCGGTGCCAGGGGTGGTCTCTGCTGATTTTCTCCTGGGGCTGGTGGTCTGACTCCTCCAAATCCCGTCTGCGGTGCTCCTACTGCTGGATAAGCTGGTTGTGGTACAGGTAAAGCTAGTCTCGGTGCTCCCTCTCTGCGCTTGGTGCAGTCTCTGGTTTGATGCAGGTTGGATCCGCAAGCCAGGCAGAGTCCCAACTTGCGTCTGCATTCTCTCTCAATGTGACCTATCTTGCCGCAGTGGTGACAAGTAGGGAGAGATATGGCCCTGTATGCTGTCCTCTCTGGCATACTCCTTTGAGACCGTTTTACAGAATCCCCATGTGCTGTCATGGATGGTGCTGAGGTGATAGGCCTCTTCAGGTTTGACTCTCTTCTAGTGACGCGCTCCATGCGTCGTGCTGCTGTAAGAACATCGATATATGATGTAGGTGCGACCGATCCAATCAATCTCTGGAGCTCGAACTTCAGTCCATCAAAGAACTTCTCAGCTTTCTCTTCCTTTATCGAGATCAAGGTTGGGACAAAGCGACTTAGGCGAATAAATTTTGCGTTGTATTCTTCCACTATCATATTGTCTTGGATAAAGCGGTTGAACTTGTCTCTGAGCTCCGACCGTGCAACTGCTGGAATATACATCTCTCGGAAGAGTCTGGAGAACTCTTCCCAAGTGACTCGGTCCTGTCCGAGCCTCCTCTCTTCTGCTAACCACCAGTGATGTGCATTTTCAGTTAACTGCATTCTGACTGCAGTCATCCACTTCTCTCTCGAAAGTTCAGCTACTTCCAACTGGTGCTGAATGTTTGTGAGCCATTCATGAACTTTTGTTGGCCCCTCTTTACCAGAGAATGTACAAGGTTTGAGCTGACAGAAATTGGTGATAGATCCCGTCGCTGATCGCCTCGCCGATGGATTTGCCTGCTCCAATGCGGATACCAGGCTGGTTCTCAGATACTCTGCCTCCTGTCGATGTGCCTCTTGCTGAATCTGTTGCTGGGCTTGCATCATGGCATACATCATCTGGAATATCTGTTGTCCGTCCATGGCTTGTCCTGGTAGAAAAACTGGCATCTATGGAGTGAACTGTGGTGGAGGCAGGATGTCATCTCTCCGGAACCTTGGATTAGGCTGGCCGGTTTGATCGCTCTACGATGTTTGTCCTCCGTTCCCTGGGGTCACTCCGTCTATATAAGTAACCACAGTGTCGTGTGGCATATCCAAGGGAATCTCGTCTCCGTTCCTGGGATCCATTTCTCTACAACCCAAAGATAAACTGTAAGAACGCTCAGAGGAATCAATACAGGATGCAAATCAAGTAACAAGTTTGAGTTCGATATAGAGTTCAAAATGGTTCAAATAATGGATGAGATCCTATAACTTATCCTATCCTTAGAGCAGGCTGGTTCAGTCCCAAAGTTGAAACCGAACGATTTAGTCATAAACCTGCATGGGCCACCACAAAAACCATGTCACGCCCCAGTCCTAAAATACCGAGGGACCAGATACGTGGCAATGGCCAGCAGTACGTACCGATGGACAAACCCAATTTAATGGATCCATCAGGGCATACTTAAGCTGTAAAATTAAGTCTACGACAACATGGCACAACTAATCTCATCCACACAAGATATAAAAATATGATCCACGGAATAAATAAGGAATGTAAATCATCAGCTAGTCTCAACAAAGTGCTTCGGGGAATAGCCCGATAAATATCTAATACACTGGTTCAACAGACCAGAATATAAATGACTGAAATAAATAAATACTGAGCATGAAACATGGATGCTCAGGAAAAGTCTTCGGCTAACACCTCCTCCTCGGATGACGGTACAGCTCCTGGATCAGCTCCTGCTACGGTCTCGTATACCTCGGGATAGGTCTCGTCCTCAAATCCTGGGGACATAATCCATATCCAGGTCCTCAGGGGACATAGCAAGGTACAAAAAATATACAAGCCAAAATATAAGCAGTACAGCAAATAATGAGATAAATAGGGTAAGTATGTAAACATCTGTGTAAAATATAAGAAAGTACATCAATAGTACTCAGGTTGAAACAACTACAAGGTCTGTGTAGGGGAGCCGGTAGCAGTGATATCATGAGGTGGTCTAGCTCAGCGGGAGACTTAGTAGCCGACATAATATAGTCAACCTGTAGCCTGTGGGTCTCTCCAGTAATAGATGGAACAATAAGGGAATACTAAATAACCGGCTAACTGATATACAAGATGAGAGCAGCACTAGAACTCAGGCTGAAGCAACTACAAGCTCTGTGTCGGGGAGCCTGTAGCAGCAGTAATAATGAGTAATGGGCCAAGCTCGGGCTTAGAGTCTTGTGCCTCACAATAATAGGGGTTATATATATATGATCAGCCTGTAGCCTGTGTGTCTCTCTCCACCCAATGTAACCACGCATATCATGACCATAACGTCTCATATCCATGTCAAGCGGGATCATAACTAATGCAACAAGTCATAAATGTCTAGGAATATAATATCTCTATCAAGTCCTGTATCCTATACAGAATCACCACGAATATCTCAGAAAGATCCTATCTCATGAACAGTGTCAAGTGTCCTGGGTCAAAGTGTACTTGGTAAGACAAGTACGAGAAGATAAAGTGTCACGAATATCCATCTCTAGATGACAATACACAACACCACGTACGATGTTAGCACCCGACTAATAATAGGATGCTAAGTATGTCACACGGTCCTAGGTTAAGTATGCACAACAATATAAATGAAGCAAGAAAAATATATAATAATACAGCAGAGTTTGGCAAGGTACACTTGCCTGGGGTCCGAATACCAACAGTCGTCCCTGTATCAGTGGATCCTGTAGGTACTACTCCAAAAGCTGTAATAAATATCACCAACAGTCTCAGAAGATATCAAATAGCTAGAAACGCCTGTCCTTACGTCCAAATTGGACACAAGGGCAAAAATGACATTTCTGGGCCAAATCGGGGTCCACATGTGGGCCACTTTGCACCGAAAAGCATGTTAGGGTCAAAGGTCTCCAAATTTCTCAAACTCAGTGTCAAAAAGCCAGGAACGATGATACGAACCCAACGGAACTTCCAGAATTGGATTTCGATGAGCCGATCACAAAATCGCCCGTTAAGTGGAGCCTGTGGGGCCCACGATACACGATTTTGTCAACGTTCTCAGAATCGGACCAAACTTGGGTCACAGGACCAACGTATTGCTATGAGTCTGATGGTGTAAGTTTTGTCTCGAACCGACATGTGTACACAAAGTTATAGCATGTTCCAGAATAGACGGATACGGGACGTTGTCGGCGGATACGCGTTGATTTCGGTGTGCACGCACATCCGAATCGACTTCTGCGAAATCCCACACGTCTGTATCAACGACGCACACGTTTCGGTAAAGACCGCGTGCGACCAAGTCATCTCGTTTGGCGGGGCGTACTCAGTTCCGGGGTAAAACAGGGCATTATTTTCCTGTTTTTGGATCGCGGTTTGCGATCACCACAGGACGCGATGCACCGAGCGGGTTACACGGGCACCGAGAGGGTTATACAGTCTATGCATTGCAACTGACAGAATCGAAAACGGAGTTACGAGGTGAGAGAAAATGCTACCTGAATAGGGCCCCGTGAATCTGATTTTCACGTGTCCGTGCGTCAACTTCGTGTCCTGCGTCAACTTCGTGTCCTGTATCCTCTGTTGGATCCTGCTGCTAGCGTCTAGGTCGAGGGCTCGTGTGTCCGCCGCTAGGGCTGTGTCCGGGGCTGGGTGGACTCGCCGGCGGAGCCAGGGTCGTCCAAGGCTGGGCGGAGACGCTCGACTGGCCGCTGCTGCGGAGGGGAGCGGGGTTGCTGGGGTTACTGCGGGCCAGAGTCGTCGACGGGTGTGGAGCTCGGGGCACAGCGGCTTGGGTGGACTGAGATGAGTCAAGGCGGAGGGAGGTTTGGGGTGGCGGTAAAGACCGTGGGGGAGCGGGGAGATGGTCGTCAGGCTGGAGTTCGGGTCGGCGGCGGCGCAAGGATGGAGAAGATGAGTCGAGGGCTGTGGAGGAAAGATGACCGGCAGTGATCGGAGCGGGGCTGCGGCGGACTCGCTGCGTCGACGGGGATGAGTGGAGAGAGAGAGAGTTCGATGGCGGTGGCACGAATGTCGAGGAGTAATAAATAGCTGCTACAGTGACTCCGACGGCTAGGGTTTTCCCAATTGGGTTTCGGGTCCGGGTCGGGTTTGGCTCGGATCCGACCCGACCAGAACCAATAAGCTGGTTGGCTTGGTTCAATCAGTGGTTTGGTTTGGGTTTGGGTTTGGTTCAGGTTTAGTTTGGGTTTGGTTCGGTTTATAAATCCAATAGTTTTTAGGGCTTTAAACGCGTTTGCGGAGTCCAATAAATTCACAGAAAAATATTCTATGTCCGGTTTTCCATTTTATAACATCAAGTATTATTTCCATAATATTTTAACATCAATAAACTATATTTAAAAATCCTTTGATCATAATTACCTTGGTTCTTCATCCAGAAAATACCGAAAAATTTGAGGAAAAACTTTATTAAAATTATTCTGAAAAATAGGGTGTTTACAATTGGGTATTACCTTGAGGAAACTAAGGTAATTGGGGATACCCAAGAAATTTGGTTTGGGTATCAAGTTTGTGAATTATTGTTGAGATACCAAGTTGGTTCAAAACCACGGTACCTATTTAATGTTGTAATTACGATTCTATACTATTAATAATTGTTTGATATATATATATATATATATATATATATATATATATATATATATATATATATATATATATATATATATATATATATATATATATATATGTTGATGTTTTACCTATGGATTCACGTATCCGGAGATACGGTATCCTAATATTTAAGATATGGTTTTTATGGCTTAGACTTTAGTATCTTGAACCCAATATTTTGTGTTAGACTTTTGCAACCTAGTAATAAGTAGTTGACCATAGTTTGACTATAGTTGACCATAGGTTTACTTTTGACTTAGAATTAACTTTTTGACCTAGAAATTGATTAGTTTAACTTATTCTCTTTCCGAAACCTTGTATTGATCTTGTATTCCATATCTAGGTCTTCGAGGCACCGTATCAGACATATGTGAGACTATTCTTTGGACTTCAGGCGAGTACATTCTCTGATCGTTTCTTATTTATGATATCATCTATGTTCATCGTATCTAGTGTAGATATCCTTGTTCTCTTGACACGATGGTTACACGGATTGGTATATCCGGATCTCGTCAGAAGATATTATTCCTTGGTATATGGTGTATCTTATGCAAGCCTTGTTTCATTGATTATCTTGTACATGTACAGACACTGATTCTCGGGAAGACTAGCTATCTTCTTGGGGAATCTCGTGCCATAGCGTACCATGGTTGGATCTATTATACCAATCAAGGGTGGAGAGTATTTTAGTGTAGATATGTGATCATACTCTTCTTGTATCAAGTCTTTCATTGAATAGTGTTAATCATACACCGTACGTATGATTAGCCATGCCATATATCTTGTATCAAATTTCCAAGTCGATCACATGTTAAAGCTAGTACTCACACACTTAGACATTAGTATTCTTGTTCATTGACATATTGCTCATTATTGTATTTATTCACTACTAGAATAAGCGGGTTTAACGACGTTTTTTTAGCGATGTAAAACCCCTATTCCTAGAAACCGTATATGGTCTTTTAATTAATTAATAATTTAATTATAGTAATTAGTGGCTAATTAGGAGAAATAGATTTTTATTAATTTTTATTTTAGGTGTTCGTGCACTTAGGTGATTTACGGAGCCATTAGGAATTTTTTCGAATTTATTCCATGTAGGAGACCCCTTGAGCAGTTGCTAGCTTAATGGTATGCATTAGTATAATTCTAGATCTTTCTATGAGTATATATGTATATATAAATATATATATATATATATGTATATATCTAAAGAAAAAAGAAAGAAAAAGAAATGGAAAAAGATTAGAAAAGGAAAAGAAAAGAAAAGAAAAACTATTAATAACTATTAATAACCATTACTAATACTATCCTACCCAAACCATTGCTAACCCATTCCTACCAAGCACCCGCATAAGCCTATAGAATCCGCCCCTAGTAGAAAATGTGAGCCCAGCCCCTGTTTGCTATTAAGCACAGCAGACCCCGCGTACACCAAGACCCTCACCCGGCGAACACCCCCTCATTCTCTCTTATATACATATATATATCTTCATATATTTTAACTAAAACCCTAACCCTAGATCAATCCAAACTCCTCCTCTTCCCATCTAGACCTAGAGAGCGCCGCCACCACAGCCGGAGAACCCCGTCAGGCGGTCCAAACCGACCCCGAAGACCGTGACCCCGCGTACCCCGCGCACTACAGATTTTTGCAGCGAGGTACCTGTATTCCGGAGTTGTTTTCCATCGCCTCGCTCAACCAAACGTCACTCCATCTTCACCGGTATGCTCACCCCTTAACCCTCTTCTATATCTGTATGATAGTAGACCTTGAACAACACGTAAATATAGGCAAAAATAGCGCCAAAGTTGGCAGAAATAGACCAATTTCCGGGATCGCAGAAAACTGCGATAATCACCTATTTTCTCGGATTATTATCTCCCAGCACAGAGATCTGAATTCGATGGTTCTTTTTGGTATGTGTAGACCAATTGACCTAGTTTAATTTCTGTTAAATAATCCTAGATTATTAACTGCTGTAGGTATAATTTAATTCGTTGGAAAACCCCACGAACATATTTTTTCCAGATTACCAAAAGTTGTGAAACGTAGCACGCCCCGCCAAATGGGACCGTCCCGTCGTGTACCAAGTGTACCAAACGGTGCGCGCAGCATAACCGGATATGTGAGAGTTCACGAAAACTGATTCGGACGTGCGTGCGCGCCGAAATCCGCCCATATACGCGGACAAATTCCATATCACAACTTTTGCGAAAGTCGTGCGAATTTTGTGCACGCTCATCAGATTGCGATAAAACTTGCACCACTAGATTCGTGGTAATGCGCTAGTCCTGTGACCCAATTTTCACGCAATTCTGAGACAGTTGACCAAATCGCCATATGGCGGGCCACACGGTTGACTTTTTGGACGAATTTGTGTTCGGTCCATCGGAATCCACATTTGGACATATCATTGGGTTTATATTGACATCTAGAGTTGTTTGACCTATAATTTATTCCATTTAGAGATTGTTACCCTTGGCACATTTTTTGGTGTAAAGTGGGCCACACGTGGACCCCACTTTTCCCCGAAATTACCGTTTTGCCCTTGTGTCCAAATTGGACGAAAGGAAAGTTCTATATAGCTATTTTGCTTATTCTGGAAACGTTGGTGATGTTTATTTCATGATCCGGAGACGTTTATTCTGAGGCCGCAGCTTCTACTCTTGGTGTTGACATAGGGACATTATATTTTTGCAGCTTTCTTGCCAGGCAAGATACTTTGCCAAATTGCTTACAGTATTTTGCATGCTTAGTATATTTTTGTATATTTATTGCATTTCTGTTTATTCATTGCATGTGTAGTTTTCTTTCAGTTATTGCTATATATTAGATATGTTGACACACACATGGCACTTAGTATCATGAGAGGACAATCATTAGGCGTATGGGCTTTTAACCACTCTGGTAAACCGTAGTATATAACTCGCACTACGGACGTGGGTCACGCTGGTCGCTACCCCCGCGATATATCAATTTCTGATGTCCACTAACGAGTGTGCGAGTTGTGGGGTAGATCGAGTAGCCTACCCTTGCCCATACGTCAAAAAGTTGTCCTCATTTGCATTCATATAGATTGTCTTGTACAACGTACTTATTTATTTTCAAATATTATGCATGTTTATTGTTTTCAAATTGGCTTGCTTCTATGTATCTTGTTATGTCCCTCTGAGGACTTGGTCCCTTTCCAGGTATAGATGTTCACGAGTATTCACAGGAGCGCAGATCCGGACTTGGTACTAATCGTTGAGAAGGTTTACTCTTCGGGCCTAGTATTTATTTGGTGTTGTACTTATATGGTGTTGCTTTTATATTCGAGTTGGTAGTGGATTTATTTCCATCCGACTGTCATCTTTAGATACTTCTTATGAGATCTAGTTATATAGATGTTGGTCATTTATTTATATTGATTTTCTGTGGATTAGATTTAGATTGTACCCTGTGACTTGTGATACATTTTATACCACTTGTGGATTTGATATTCATATTTCAGCGTACATATGGGTTATGGTTTCCATATATTGGAGTTGCCATATCCATGCGGCTGGCATGCCTACGTGTCCTAGTCCTATGTATTTTGGGACTGGGGCGTGATATGTTTTTGTGGTGGCCCATGCAGGTCGAGATTATATTGTCTCGGTTATGTTACTGTACCGAACAAGCCTACACCTAGGAATAGAGTATAGGATCTCATCCATAATTGACTATGATTCGCTCTCCTTCCAATCCATTCTATTTGAATAATTGTATCTTGCTTGAATCCTGTACTTCCCTGATAATTCCTTGAGTATAGCCCCCCTCCTAGAATATATAAGTTCCTGTTGTTAGATGGTAAGTATGGTAACCTTTCTATTAAGAGTACAACTAGAGTGTTGACACACGATTAAGTTTAGAATATCTAGTGTACCCTAGAATTCCTTATCTATAGATTGGTTTACCATTACCCCTTGATGTATTATGAGGACTTGTGAGTAGTATAGACACTACTAGAGTTAGCCAGAAGTTTTACCATAATGTTTGACCCTAGTATTGAGAAACCAATAGAAAACCAAGATTGAATATTAGGACTGAACCTGAACTTCATAATTAGATAGTATTGGAGAACTATAAACTTAGATCATTGTCTTATTATTAATAGACAGCACCTTAGGAAGCATAGAGGAATGTAATTAACACTTTTCCTTGATCATACCTCGAACATAGCAACTAGCATACCACTTTTCCTTAGAAAACCATAATGCTATCTAGAGCCCCTATTTTAATTTTATATTTTGTTCCTCTGCGACCTTAACGTTCGTTAATTGCGCGATGACTAAATTATGTTCTTCTTTTCTTCATCTTTTAACTTGTGCCACCTGACACCTCTGATTATAGACCAAGTGTTTTTATTATATGATTAGGATATATAGCCTGCTAGGATTATAGTTGTAATTTTGAAATTTTGGAATTATGTAATTGGTAATTAGAACTTGATAGTTTTAAGTTATTCTGGTAGATTATGACCTGATGATTATCTCTTAGTTTTTAAATTACGTAACTTGTACCACACCTCGATACGAGTTATATCCCCTTTTTTCCTTGAAGGCCAGTAACTTTCCATTCTTACTATCACTACCAGAAAAAGTCAAATTAGCGACGTCTAAAAACGTCGCTAAATAACAAAAAATCGTCGCTAATTAAGTTTAGCGACGTAATTAGCGACGTTTTAAAGAAGTCGGAAAATACCAAGTCGCTAATACAAAAAACGTCGCTAAACGTCGCTATACCGACGTTTTTTAGCGACTTTAATGTGTCGCTAAATTTAGCGACATTTTGCGACGCCAAGTCACTAAAAAGCGACGTTTAGAAAAGTCGCTAAACGTCGCTGATTAGCGACATCTATCGCGACGTTACACCGACGTCTTTAATGACCTGGCTATACTGCCATGTCAGCAATTGGCGACGTTTAGCGACGTCATTAGCGACGTTATTAGCGACGTTATTAGCGACGTTTTACGGCGTCGCTAATTAGCGACGTAATTAGCGACGTAATTTAACGTCGCTAAACGTCGCTAAACGTCGCTAATAACGTCGCTAATTTTTAAAAAAAATTAAAAAAAAATTCCCAGAATCAAATATTGTGATTCCCTGCAGTTTTACATCATCTTCATCATACACACCAACATGATTTAACTATATTATCCAATTAAATTAAAGACCACAAGAAGTATCAATCCAATTAAATGTGGATAACTATATAATCCAATTAAATTAACTAAAAGTATCAATACAAGAAGCATCATACATCATGTCTATTGTTGAAGTACCAATAATTCATAAATAATAATAATAATAACTAGACTACTACGGATCTGCAGGAGGCTGACCAGCGGCGCGCTTCAAGGATAACAACTCCTCTTACTCGTCCCGTGGAATCGACACCGATGTCGATGGAGAAGGCAGTGACGTCGGTGGCGGCCGTGCCCGCTCCAAATCTGCGAGTCGCTGGTTGTAAGAATCCAGGGTAGATAACAACCTCGTACTGCTATCACCCATTGAATCCTGCATCCTCGTCAGGTTCTCGCCCATCGATAGCTGTGACGCATGCATCCTCGTCAGCTTCTCGCCCATCGATAGCTGTGACGCCTGCAGCTCCATGATGTTGCGATCATTGGAGGCTCTAATATCATTTGTCAATTCTCGTAGCTCCGTCATGCTGCGGTCGAGCATATCCAATCGTGCGATAAGCATCGGATCGTCCGCCTGCGGCTGGGACCGGGACTGGTCCTCCATACTTCGCAGCAAGTCGTCACGGAGAGACGCAATCTGACGGTCAACGGCCTCCTGGACGGCCTCCTGGACTCTGGCCGACGACTGCGAGGGCTGCGACTGCGAGGGGTGTGTGGAATGCACAGCTGTCGGGGAGGCCCTAGATGACTGCGTCGCAACCAGGGCGCCATAGGAGCCCGTACCGTAGTACGTACCCCTCTGGAGACCACCAGCTGCGGTCACCCACAGGTCGTCCGCCGACGGAGATGGACCGGGCTGCGACGAAGCACCAGCCTCTCCAGGTGTAGGTGCACTAGCAGTCGCCCGCTCACGAAGCCTAAGATACTCGGCCTAGAAAAGGTTTGGAAACTCAATAATTGCCTAAGTTATATTAAAATAAACACAAAGTAAAGTAATACTTACATAGGTCTGTGAGGCCCTCTCATCAATGAGATTTCCGTCCTTGCGATGGGTGGCCAAGAAGACGGTCACCATGTTCGCATCCTCACCCCTCTGTACCTGTTAAAAATATATTTTTTATTACTAAACTTAAATATTTATTCCAAGTACCATTTTATGGTACTTATATTAAAATAATATATTTTAAAAGAAAAAACATACCAAACGACGGAAATGTTCCGTCATCGGAATCGAGCCACCACACCACTTGGCAGCATTCTGCCTAGCCGCCTTGGCCTTCTTAGACCTTTCCTTGTAGCTCGGATCGTCGAATCTAGCCCTCATCGCAGTCCACTGCTCAGGCGTGATCCAACCTTGGATCGGTTTTCCAGCACGATCACGAGCCTTCTGGTCATCCAGAGCATCTCGGATAAGCTTGGCGGCAACGGTAGGAAAGAGCCGCTCGATCAACTCGGCCCGGTGCGGAGGATAAAAATACGTTTGCTACAATAAATAATTCATTAAGTTAGCATCACGAATATGCATAAATTAGAGGATTTATTTAATATATTTTTACCTGGAAGTCCGCAAACCAGAACGCCTTCCTCTCCTCCGGAGCCTCCGAATAGTTGATCCAAGGGCCACCGTAGTTGTTTCTCAGAAATTGGCCCAGGCGTCTCTGAACCGACGATGGACGATATCTATACAGAAATAATAATTTAGATTACTGAAAAAGTCAATATACGATGAATAAAGAGAAACACAAATATATATTAAACCATCTAATTGACTTACTTTGTACCGTCGGCCCAAATCTCTGTCCTCGTCTCCTCCGGTGGTGCGCATGGAGGATCTTGCTGATGCTGGGACAACGTCGGCACGACCTCCTCTACATGCTCATCTGTCTCCATGCTTCCGTCAGCAGGAGGAACGCTGGACGAGGGAGTACTATCACGCCTGGAACTACTCGTCCCAGGAGTGATGCCACGCAACGTCGTCGCAGTCGGAGATGTGGCTGCTCGATATACTGGAGTACTGGGCGACGATGATCCGGAACCAACAGTAGGCAGTACCGGAGTGGCACTCTGTCTACCTCGGGACCTGCCGAATCCTCCGCGTCGTCCTGTCATATCTGATAACAACATATGATGAATATAGAGAAACACAAATATATACTACATTCTACAGTCGGAATGTGATACATATCTCAAAGTATTATACAGTCAAAATATAATACATATATTCGTTAATGTCAACATCTACTTCTACATGCAATATTTATAGTCCAAATATAGTTACATTCTACATGGAATATTTTATATTTTCAATCATCTTCAGAAAATTCATCTATCAAAGGCTGTAAATACACATCGATGTTCCTCTTCGGATTGTTCGGACCCGGGATAATAACGGTTAGGAACATATACGGAGTCTTCATGCACATCCAAGGCGGTAGATTGTACGGAGTGACGATCACAGGCCAACACGAATACTGGGAGCCCGAAAGTCCGAATGGGGTAAAACCGTCAGAGCAGAGCCCCAATCTGACATTACGCGCTTCCTCGGCAAAATATGGATACTCTCGATCAAAGTGCTTCCATGCTTCTCCATCGGATGGATGATCCAATACTCCTTCGATCTGTTTTCGCCTGTGCCAACTCATGTTTTCTGCAGTCTCCTTAACCATGAACAACCGCTGCAACCGCGGCGTCAAAGGCAAGTAGTGCATCGAATCGGTAGGCTTTCTTGCACCGACAGACTTTCCTCTAACAGTGGCCTTGTAGCGATCAGCACCACAGAATCTGCACGCATCTTCATCCTTGTCGTCTTTGTAGTACAACATGCACCCGTTGCGACATGCATCGATTTTCTCGTATCCCATCCAAAGTGATCTCACCATCCTCTTAGATCGATAGAAGTCTTTAGGCAACTTTGCACCCTCGGGCAAGATCTCTATAATCAAATCGAGCACTCGATTATAGCATTCTTGCGACATGTTAAAATCGGACTTGATGCTCAATAATCTTGTAACCACCTCCAACGGTGAATGATCCTCACAACCAGGATATAGTGGAGTCCTTGCATTCTCAAGCAACTCCATAAACTTTGCAGCATCGGCATTCGGTGCCTCCTCAGCTGCATCATAATTGTCGGGATTGAAACTAGGTCCCGCCGCATCATAATTGTCAGGATTGAAACTAGGCCCCGCAGCATCATAAACCATGTTCACCAACCCGTCGTCGTAAGCATCGTGGTCTTGGACATCCATATACGGCTCCACATAGGGCTCCGACTCCGATGCTAGAGATACAAGTTCTCCGTGCGCGGTCCACTGATAGTAATTCGGCGTAAAGCCCTTCGAGTATAAATGATATGTAACTTCCACTTCAGGATGATATTTCCTGTTGCGACATCTCACACACGGACACTTAATTTTGGTACCGTCCATGTATTGAGGGAACGCCTTTGCGAACTGCAGGAACTGCTGTACACCCTCAATGAATTCATCCCGCACACCGCACATGTCATCAGGATGACGGTTGTACATCCACGAACGATGACGCAGATAGTAATTCATATCCATTTCTAGAAACTTCTGCAAAATTGACATAAGCTATCATATAAATCATTACATGCAAAATTAACCGTACTATAAAAATCATAACTGATATAATACATATTTTCATTTATCAAAACTACAGCTGCCCCCAACCCCATAGTACTATGAACTGCACTATAAGTGTGCAGTCAACACTACAAATAGTGTGTCATACTATAGAACTGCAGCTGCCCCCAACCACACTCCTAGGTCAGTGTCCGTTATGGGAAAAGCAGTCATGGCATTGCACTAAGGCACCTGGTGCTTGAACAATTTTTGCATCAAAAGTTTTCCAAGTACACGGGCTATTGCTCTATGAAAATATGCCATAGCTAGGAGTAGAGCTGTCGAGTGGGCCAAGACCGGACCTAAGGGTAAAAATCTAAGTCCAGTTCGACACGTGACCCACGGCACAGTGAGTTTCAGACTGGACCGAGCCGGACCGGATCGGACTTGGGATTCCGTGAACCCTACAAGGACTTCAAAGTAGAGATTGAAGAACAACTAACATTTTATTTTTAAATTATGAAGTGTAGGGTTGAATGTGCATAGGAGATGGTTGGGAGCGCATTTGTTTCCGGGAGAAACAACACAGATGGTATGCTCTCTCGGATGAACTTCTCTACTTTGGGATATGTAAACATAGCACAAAAAAATAACACACTGCAAGTTCTTGCTTCATATTTGTCTTGGAGATTCACAATCCATTTGTTTCAATCTATATACAAGAACTTGGCAGATTGTATGCATACCAAATCCCATAGATTGGCGTAGGACTATGTAATACATGGATGTGTATAATACATCAAATAGTATAAACCAGGTTGTCGATCAGGCTAGCAAGCAGCAGCGTGTCGGGCCGGGCCGAGCTGTGCCTTGGGTCGGAACGAGCCTGGGCTTCGGGGCCGGACCTCTCTTATGGGCCGAGATATGAGGTCCGACACGTCCCTATATATTGGGTCGGGCCGGGCCGAGCCCACGATAATTCGGACAGGGTTTTGCGGGCCGGATTCGTGCCGGGCTGGTCATCCCGGTCCAATTGTCAGGTCTAGCTAGGGGTGGGCGTTCGGGTTATTCGGTTTCAACACCGAAATAATAAAAATCGAATAAGTAAAAATTTTAAAAACCCAAAGCTGAAATAAATTATCTATAACCGAAACAGAACCGAATTGATAATCAATTTATTTTATTTGATAATCAAAGCTAGTAAGCAGTGCTCACTGCTGCTGTTACCTCTCTCGTAGACTTGGGCCAGTCGGCCCTAACCCTAACCCTAACCCCATGTCAACAAACCTAACCCTAACCCTAACCCTAGGTCCTCATCAGTGTCTGTGTCAGTGTGTGTGTGTGCCGTGTCTGTGTCTGTGTCAGTGTCTGTGTGTGTAGTGTTTGTGTCAATGTCACATGTGTCCTGTGAGAGAGAGAGAGAGAGAGAGAGAGAGAGAGAGTAGGGTTTACCGGAATAGGGTGGAGAGCCGGTCGACGGAGCGCGGGGGAGGGGGGGGAGTTTTTCACTTTTCGAATTTTCAGCAGATGGGGAAAAATGAAACCGAGCCCTAATTAACCAAATTTTAGCGACGTTTAGCGACGTCCAAGTAAAACGTCGCTAAATTAAATTTTAGCGACGTCATTGACGTCGCTAAACACGTTGCTAAATATTTTTAATAAAAAGGTCGCTATATACGTCGCTAAACGTCGCTAAATTAGACATATTAGCGACGTTTAGCGACCTTTATTTAACTTATAGCGACTTAACTTTTAAAATCTTAATAAAAGTCGCTAAACGTCGCTAAATGTCGCCATTTAGCGACGCCTAGCGACGTTTTTATAAGGAGTCGCTAATTATATATTATTAGCGACGTTTCTTTTGACGTCGCTAAAATACGTCGCTAATAGCGCTTTTTCTAGTAGTGTATTGACACTTGCTCTATAAGCACTATGACAAAGACTTAAGTCGACCATGACCTATGTAATGTAAGAGGATACCCTAATAAGTACCAAGACCCCTTCTCGTAGACCTTAATAGGAGTTTCTACGGTATCCTTAAGACAATTACAGTATTAGTTTACTGTTATAAGTTGGGTAGTATACCTCACAACCTAGTATCATATAGTCTTTTAACCTATTATTGAAGTGTAGCTGAATAACATTAACTGTATGCTAGCATAAGAAGATAATGTTTCATCAAACTGTAGAACTTAGAAGCCCATACCCCTATTTGGTCGACTATCGACTTAGACAAGGTGTTAGTATGACAACTGTAGAGATTGTAAGAGTCTTATCTTTTTTGAGAACTTGGATTATTTTGTAACTTCTCTCATCATAATCGAGCGTACTTATATTTTCTGTACTACCTTGACTTATGCTGCTATTATAGCCTAGTTTTTGCAAGCTTATTCTTTCATCGAGCTTGCTCATGACATATGTATTATTGGGTGCACACAATGATATAATTGCATAATCAAAATCGGTGTATTAAGGTCTAGCTAACCTTAGTGCACTTGGAAATAGGAAATTACCAAAATATACTTGCCCCTAGACATGTCTGACATATCGTATCGGTTACATAACTGTGCTGATACGAGCATGTAAATAGGAAATTACCAAAATAAGATTTCAATCCACAACTGCCCTGACAACTCTATTTTCGAATTCTTTAATCTCTTTGAACCTCGTACTTGTATTCTATCACCTTCACCTTGAATTCTTTATTATTGCTCTCCGTCTTCCCTTATTTCGGAAAGACGAAACCTCGTGCTGGTATAAGTTGACACTAATAGTACTAGATGTACCCCATAAGGCTAATCACATGAGTTAGTGACTCTCTTTTATAATTGATTAAGGGCATATCATAGGTGATATATTTGGTGTTAAAACTTTGAGGATTGAATAACATGATTAAATAATTTGAGGAATAATTTTCCTAGATGTATAGCCTTAGGTGATAGATGGATAAATTTTAAGTTTGGTAGATTGTGAACCCCTCACCAAAAATTTGACCTACTTGGCTGAGATAGTGAGACTAAGGTTAGATTGAGTCCAGTTAGAGATAGAACACGATATTTTATTTAATTTTGCAATAATTATATCACTTAGCGCACCTTACCGTGCTTCGATAATTGGAGCAATACACTAGCCACTGCCTTCCTACAAATTCTACACCCTTATCCTTGATGTGCCCATCATCCAATTCTCATCTTTGTGCAATTTTCTAATTATTGGACGCTTTTATGCAAAAGAGCATTTAGGTGTCCACACCATTAGACATGACACATGAAGAAACCTATTTTTCGCTCATGTAGATTTTTTATAATTTCTCGGGATGTGCAACGCGCAACATCGCCCACCCCTTTAAACCTGGCATTGTATTTTAAATAATGCAAATCTTATACCATCCTTGACTTTCTACCGTGGCTTAATTTTAATTTCGAGGACAAAATTTTTATAAGTTTGGTAGAATTTAAAAACCCCTATTCCTAGAAATCGTATATGGTTTTTTAATTAATTAATAATTTAATTATAGTAATTAATGGCTAATTAGGAGAAATAAATTTTTATTTTAGGTGTTCGTGCACTTAGGGGATTTACGGAGCCATTAGAAATTTTTCGAATTTATTCCATGTAGGAGACCCATTGAGCAGTTGCTAGCTTAATGGTATGCATTAGTATAATTCTAGATCTTTCTATGAGTATATATGTATATATAAATATATATATACATATATATCTAAAGGAAAAAGAAAGAAAAAGAAATGGAAAAAGATTAGAAAAGGATAATAAAAGAAAAAAAAAATAATAACTATTAATAACCATTACTAATACTATCCTACCCAAACCATTGCTAACCCATTCCTACCAAGCACCCGCATAAACCTATAGCAGCCGCCCCTGGTATCAAATGTGAGCCCAGTCGCATTTTGCTATTAAGCACAGCAGACCCCGCGTACACCAAGACCCACACCCCGCGAACACCCCCTCATTCTCTCTTATATACATATTTATATCTTCATATATTTTAACTAAAATCCTAACCCTAGATCAATCCAAACTATTTCTTTTCCTATCTAGACCTAGAGAGCGCCACAACTGCAGCCGGAGAACCCTGCCAGGCCGTCCAAACCGACCCCGACGATCGGGCCCCCGCGCACCCCGCGCACTGCAGATTTTTGCAGCGAGGTACCTATGTTCCGGAGTTGTTTTCTGTCGCCTCGCTCAACCAAACGCCACCCCGTCTTGACCGATATGCTCACCCCTTAACCCTCTTCCATATTTGGGTGATAGTAGACCTTGAACAACACATAACCAAAGGCGAAAATAGCGCCAAAGTTGGCAGAAATAGACCAATTTCTGGGATCGCAGAAAACTGTGGTGATCACCTATGTTCCCAGATTCGTATATCCCACCACAGAGATCCGAATTCAATGATTCTTTTTGGTATGTATAGACCATTTAAACTAGTTTAATTTCTGTTAAATAACCCTAGATTATTAACTGTTGTAGGTAGACTTTAATTCGTTGGAAAACCCCGCGAACACACTTTTTTCAGATTTTCAAAAGTTGTGAAACAGATAACGCCCCGCCAAACGGGACTGCCACGCCGTATACTAAGTGTACCAAACGGTGCGCATAGCATAACCGGACACGTGAGAGTTCACAAAAATTGATTCGGACGCGTGTGCGCGCCGGAATCAGCCCGTATCAGCGGACAAATCTCGCGTCGTAACTTTTACAAAAGTCGTACGCATTTTGTGCACGCTCGTTAGATTACGACGAAACTTGTGCCACTGGACTCGTGGTAACGTTCTTGTCCTGTGACCCAATTTTCACGCAATTCTGAGACAGTTGACCAAATCGCCAATTGGCGGGCCCACGGTTGACTTTTTGGGCAAATTTGTGTTCGGCCCATTGGAATCCACATTTGGACATACCGTTGGGTTCTTATTGACATCTAGAGTTTTTTGACCTATAATTTGTCCCATTTAGAGATTGTTATCCTTGGCACATTTTTTGGTGCAAAGTGGGCCACACGTGGACCCCACGTTTACCCAAAATTACCGTTTTGCCCCTGTGTCCAAATTGGACGAAAGGGAAGTGCTTTCTAGCTATTTTGCTTATTCTGGAAATGTTGGTGATATTTATTTCAGCATCCAGATACGTTCATTCTGAGGCGCAGCTTCTACTCTTGGTGTTGACATCGGGACATTACATTTTTGTATCTTTCTTGCCAGGCAAGATACCTTGCCAAATTGCTTACAGTATTTTATATGCTTAGTATATTTCTGTATATTTATTGCATTTCTGTTTATTCATTGCATGTGTAGTTTTTTTCAGTCTTTACTATATATTAGATATGTTGACACACACATGGCACTTAGTATCATGAGAGGACAATCATTAGGCGTATGGGCTTTTAACCGCTCTGGTAAACCGTAGTATATAGCTCGCACGACAGACGTGTGTCGCGCTGGTCGCTACCCTCGCGGTATATCGATTTTTGGAGTCTCGCTGGTCGCTACCCCCGCGGTATGTCAATTTCTGATGTCCACTGACGAGTGTGTGAGTTGTGAGGTAGACCGAGTAGCCTACCCTTGCCCATACGTCGAAAAGTTGTCCTTATTTGCATTCATATAGATTGTCTTGTACAACATACTTATTTATTTTTAAATATTTTGCATGTTTACTGTATTCAAATTGGCTTGCTTCTATGTATCTTGTTACGTCCCTCTGAGGACCTAGTCCCTTTCCAAGTGTAGATGTTCACGAGTATTCACAGGAGCACAGATCCGGACTTGCAACTGATCATTGAGGAGGTTTACTCTTCGGGCCTAGTGTTTATTTGGTGTTGTGCTTATATGGTATTGCTTTTATATTCGAGTTGGTAGTGGATTTGTTTCCATCTGACTGTCATATTTAGATACTTTTTATTAAGATCTAGTTATATAGATGTTGGTCATTTATTTAAATTAATTTTCTGTAGATGAGATTTAGATTGTACCCTGTGACTTGTGATACATTTTATACCACTTGTGGATTTGATATTCATATTACAGCGAACGTATGGGTTATGGTATGCTTACGTGTCCTAGTTCTATATATTTTGGGACTGGGGTGTGACAAACGACGACAAATAAAACGTCGCTAATTTAGCGACTCCATTTAAAATCGTCGCTAGACGTCTCTAATTGGCAACATTTAGTGACGTTTAGTGACTTTTATTCAGTTTTTAAATGATTAGTCACTATAAGTTCAATTTAGATCGCTAAACGTCGCTAAAATATTTCGTTTAGTGATATTTTTAGCGACGTATGTCTTTTGAACATTTAGCGATGTAATTAGCGACATGTCAGACGTCGCTAAGTTAGCGACGTCATTAGTGACGTCGCTAATACGTCGCTAAATTTGTTTCATTTAGGGCTGCTTTTCCCCATTTCTTTCGATCTCTCCCTCTCCCTCTCCCTCTCCCTCTCCCCAAATTAGAAACCCGCGTCAATGATCTCTCCAGCTCTCCTCCTCCCTCCGGCGCCCCCTCCTCCCTCCTGGTGACCCCCCTCCGGCCGCGTCCTCCCGCATCCTCCTCCTTCTCCTCCTCTTGGTAAACCCGCTCTATCTCTCTCTCTCTCTCATAGGATACACATGGCATTGACACTGACATGACACACACATGTTACAGACACTGACACAGATACGACACACACACTGACACGACACACACACGTGACCTAGGGTTAAGGTTAGTATTTTTGACCTGGAGTTTGGGTTAGGGTTAGGGTTTTTGACCTGGGGTTAGGGTTAGGGTTTTTGACCTTGGGTTAGGGTTACGGTTTGTTCACAGTTTACTTCTGTAATTTAATTCTCACTATGGAAAGACCAACTTGGTCGAGTAAAAGTATAAGTGTAAAGCTGAATGTGGGTCTGTTTGTTCATATTTCACTGCTGCAATTTGCCCGAGGAAAGGACTTGTTTCCGTTGTTAAACTTAAGCAACCAAAAGTATGTTATTTTATTTTCTTTCAAAGTTGGTGCAAATAGATATAACTTTCAAAGTTGGTGCAAATAGATGTAACTTTCATTGTGAATTTTACTTAAATTGCTCTTTATTTTATACGAGATTCCTCTGCATGCAGTTGTATTATTTTGTTGCACCATGCATCAACTCTCAATGGCATTCTATAATAAAGAGACGAGATATTGGTCACCCAATTAGTATGTATTCTATTGATTTCATCTTTATTTGAGAACTTTCTATCATGCAATATCAATTTCCTTAGTAGAGAACTTTATTATGACTTAGAACGTTATGAATGCCTGGAGCCTAGAACCAAATCTAATATCTTTGCTAATAATTTCTGAGCTGAGTCATATGCAATACGATGTCATCTCGATATTGTTTGGTGACATAGTTTAAAAATATCTCGTGCCTCTGTCCTCCAATAGTGATATTTTGTACTAGCCTACTAACTGAGGGAAAAAAAAACAAGAAGCCATTAGACTGTTATGAAGAACCAATCATATTTAATCCAAATTCAATATTGAACTTAAAAGATCCACATCATACTATATAGTTTGAGATGGATTTGGTATTCAAACTTTTGGAAGACCTAACATTCAAATCACATGCACAAAAACTGATCGATCTTTTACAAAATAGCAATCTGGTCACAAATCAACACTTCTTCTTTCTTCCCATAAACAAACACAAGAAAGAAATATGAAGATTTAAAAATCTCTCATATAAAAAAGATGACTATTCTCAAATGCTCGTAATGATATTATTCCAAATGTACAAGCATAATCCTAAAATATTTAATATTAAAAAATTATATTCCAAAAGTACAAGCATAAGTGGTATATCTCGGTTAGTATTCAGTCATGTGTAGGTGTAGTTTCAGTCAATAACTTAAGTGCCAGTGAGATGAACCTAGGAATAGACAATCGAACATGTGTTGTATGGTGAAAAGAGTAGCAGCATCAGTAAGAGTACTATGCAGGTAAGTGTGGGGTATGTGTATGTTTGTGAAAATATGGGTGATTAGTATTGATGGCAAGGTAGGTGGGTTATACATTTAGTTATTATTTGGAGTTGGTTATGTTAGATATAGTTAGTAGAGGAGGGTTAAGGTATTAGTTAGCATAGTGTATAATAGTTAATATATAAGTAGGGTTTTTGACCTGGGGTTAGGGTTAGGGTTAGGGTTTATACTAGTATCAGTTGATACTAGTATCAGTTGATAATAATTAAGATATAAATTTACACAATATTTAATATTAGACAATATATTTATATATGTTATCAATTATATTCTTTGTTTTTATCTATCTTACCAGATGACACCCATGACCCGAGCACGTGCACGTCGCTTGAGAGAGACACCTCCTACTGTTAAGGAGAAAGTGATGCCTCCTACTGTTAAGGAGGAAGTGAGTGTTAAGGAGGAAGAGATACCACCTACTGTATCTCAAATCGAGAGTTCCAGTCACCCAGTACCTATGGCGGCTGTATCTCAGAAGGGTAGTTCCAGTCACCCAGCACCTATAGCGGAGATTGATCACATAGACGCTGTTTATGCGCAGTATCTGAGGGACTGGTATGTGCCCAGCATATTGGATATCCTCGAGATTGATACTGTGATGTTTCATATATTTTTATTGTGGTTATTGAGTGATTGTGATACTTATATATTATGTATTTTGTGTGATTGTGATACTTATATATTATGCATTTTGTGTGACTGTGATACTTTTATTTTGTGTGTATTATGTGACTGTGATATTTTATATAGTTTTTGTGTAATTTCGTACGCAGAGTGTGACTGTGATACTTTTATTTCATGTGTATTGTGTGACTGTGATATTTTATGTAGTTTTTCTGTTATTTCGTACGCAGAAAATTCAATGGAGGGTTGCTCCAGGTCTTTCTATAAAATTTGTGTGTATTATGTGACTGTGATACTTTTTATTCATATTAAATAATGTGAATTCACCGGTGTTGAGTGTTCCACCGAAGGGGCGGCAGACCCAGAGAATTCAACGGAGGGTTGTTCCGGGTCTATTTTTAATTAGAAATTCATAATTTGTAGAAGATTGGTAATTTTTAATATTTTTTATTTTTCAATGAAAATTTAGCAATGTTTAGCGATATTTAATAACGTTACTATACATCGCTGAATATTTTGCTGAATACGTCGCTGAATACGTCGCTAATTAGTGACATTTAGCGATGGATGAGCACGTCGCTAATTTAGCGACGTTGCGTCGCTAAATGTAGCTAATTTTGCCACATATTTAAGTCGCTAAAAAATGTTGGTATAGCGACGTTTAGCGACGTACTGAGTTTCGACTTCTTTAAATCGTCACTAATTACGTCACTAAATATGATTAGCAACTTTTTTTGGTCATTTAGCGACGTTTTTTTACGTCGCTAATTTAACTTTTTCTAGTAGTAATTCTAGTATTTCCTTATTGTATATATATCTCTCATATCTATTATGCATCTTGTATATTTACATCTATTTACTGTTACATAGTTTTTATTATTGATTAGAACTGCTATTAGAGCTGTACTCTGCTTCTTTCCTGAATGGATATATTTTTTCCAGATGACACTGAGGACTGGTACACTACACATTATGGACCTTAGGATATTGTGGGTTTAGAGTCTGAGACCCTGGTTTAGGAGGGACTTATCCCAACTGAAACAGATGACCCGAGTTTAGTAGGTTCTTAGTATTCTTTGTACTGGATTTGTCTTTAGCTTATTTTATTATTTCTTTCAGACTCATTGATGTATTATTTTAGACTCATGAGTTGTATTGTGACTTTTTCATTCTTTATCTGATTCGTGCTTATTCCATCTTAGATCTGTAATTGAGTATATTATCATTGTTGGTGGTTTATTATATTGTTAGATAGATTATCCAGACAGCGTTCTACTGCCGATTTTGTGGCGTAGGCTGGGCGTTGTTTTCGACTTGTACCCTTACACCAGGTACGGGACGTGACAGGCACACACTCGAAGGATGGCTGCTTAGGGACACGAGTCGGTTTCTTTATTCACTGCTCATCTTTTGTGAACTATATTCTTTTGGACGTTTAGCCAACCGACACCTGTTAGCCGACAAATCTGGACACTAGTTTCCTACATGACTATAATATATTAAGAATGCAGCTTACTCACTGTCATGTATACTTTTGATCTTGTATATAACTCATTATTTTGTCTTGTTAGATCTCTACAAATATTCTAATGCGGCATTTCAGACGCCTTACTACTTATTCTAAAATATTCTATGTTATTGCTACTTGTTTGAATGATTGAGATATAAAAAATTTTGACCCTAGAAGAACTTATTATAGTATGCACCCACATGTCTCTAGACAACCTTAACACATTGAGAGTTGCTTCGGTATTTCGCAAGGTGCGGTTGGCTGAGTCATTCCCCTGCTCTCTAGTATTCTGGATCTGGGGCATGATAAGGTTTTTGTGGTAGCCTACGTAGGTCTGTTTTTCTTTTCAGACTTGTGGGGTGGCTTGATGATAGAAAATCTCAATCAAACATGTTCCTCCTTGAAATCCTAAATTTGTCTCCTAGAAACTTAGCTTGACTTCGGCACCATTGATTCCTCGATCATTTCTTGTCTTGTTATTGATTTATCTTGTGTCCTTTTCTTTAGTGTTTCTCCAGATTCAGTGGTTGGAGCACCAGTAATTTCAGCAGGACAAGGATCTGTTGGCCCACAGCGAGAGGCAACACATGTTCCTGAAGGAATCAAGGTAGAACTAGTAGAGGGGCACTGGGAACAACATATACCAGAAGCTCCAGTACCACCGGTCGTACCAGTAGCAGTAGTAGCACATGATACACCGATATTGCTGGAGATTATAAGAGGAATGATGGCATCACAAGAACACTAACAACTTCAGCAGTAAGAGCAGAATGTCATGTTGAACCAGGGATTACAGACAGCCTTAGAAAGGAGTGTTAGAACAGACTCAGGGACATCGGTGAGATTCTGCCGACTTAAACCCAAGTACTTTGATGGCACGAAGGACGCCATTACCGAAGACGCTTGGCTGCAGAATATTGAAACAATACTGACATTGACAAAGGTTCCAGCTGAGGAACAAGTTGATCAGGTCTGATTGCTGCTCGAAGACCTTGGTAGAGATTGGTGGGCAGCAGAAGAAGTTGGGTTAAGAAAACTTATCTCATGGGACAACTTCAAGGCCCGTTTCAAGGTTAAGTATTTCGTAGTGGTAGCACAATATGAGCTACAATAGAGGTTCATCAACCTCAAGCAGTCTGGAATGACAGTCGATGGCTACGTGGCATAGTTCTGTAGGCTTAGCAGATTTGCCCCGACGATGGTAGCAAAAGAACCGGAGAGGGCGATGAGGTTCCTATATTGACTTCATCTAGAAACTCAGCAACTGAAAGAGGACCATAACTACCAAACTTTCTATGAAGTATTGATCGCATCTAGGCAAAAAAACAAAGAAACAAAAAAGCAAAAAAGAAAAAAAAAGGAAAAAATGAAACAAAAGAAAAAACAAAAAAACCAAAAAAAAAAAATTTGAAACAAAAAGATAAAAGAACAATAAACAAAAAAAGAAAAAGAAAAACAAAATAATTGAAAGAAAACTCAAAACAAAAAATATCTTATAAAAACGAAAAAAATCGAAATATATATATATATATATATATATATATATATATATATCCACCAATTCTTAAGGGATAGTATTTCCATGTTTTCTGGACAAATTGTTTATCCGAATATTCATAATTTCTCGAAATATATTTTCTAAAGATAAAAAAAAAATGTTTTCTACCATAAATTAGTCCAAAAATAAAAATAAAAAATTCGTGTACCAAACGCACCCTAAAACTTATCCCAAAAAAAAAAAAAAATTTCAAAATCACTTTTGTTTTTTATTTTTAAAGTTTTTATTGATTTAAATTTATTTTTTCATCTTTAGATTCTTTTTCTCTTGTTTTTTTTTATTTCTATTGATTTACTTCCAAATTTTATGTTGCATTTTTTTAGAAAAAATTATTACATTGCAAACTCAATTACATTACATGGTAAACCAAACATATGAATGCAATTGATATTATATTACATAGTTTTATTACATGTTCCAACCAAATATGACAATGTAATTGTAACTCTATTACATTAAAATTTCAGTTACATTACAAACTCGATTCCATTACGATTATAATTACATTACAGTGAACCAAACGGACCCTAATTGTATGTAAGGTCGGTCAAAAAGTATTGCTTATTGGAAAGATTTCTGCTAACTTGCCGACAATAATAGTTGCTTTACCAATTAGCAATTTAGAAACATACATTTTATAGCATTTCAATTCAAACTCAGAAAAACAAAAATCCAGAAACTAGTAACTGCTCCAAGTCTACATAGCAATGGAATACAAACATAACGAAAATTAAGTAAAGCTTAGCCACTTGTAGATTATAACCTCAAGAAACACTTGTTCTAGCTCCTTAATTAGTCTTCCTGCAGTTCTTTCTGATCTCCCCACTGGACCCAGTCAGAGGGCTAATGTCTCCCATGTTGATCATGGCGGCGGCAAAGTCAGAGCTGAAGGAGCTGGGGCTAGTGCTGTAGGTTGTCACTTGAGAGTCCGTCGATCCACCATTGAACAGCTCTTGGTCGGAGTGGAGGAGTCCCTTCTTGTTCACAAGATTCTTGAAGTAGTTGCTATCGAAGGCAGTCGGAGTTTGAAGGTCGAGCGGTGCCAAATTGTTGTCACCCTGCCCTGAAGTGCTAGGGCAGTTAGATTGCCTAGAGTTGGCAAAGGAGCTGTCTATGTTCGTTTCGTTGTATATGTGTGCTCTGAAATTAGTGCACCTAGCTTGGCCAATGGTGTGTGCACCTGCGTAGAAACAAGAGTTTAATTAGACTTTGGGTTTCATAAATTTTTAGAAATTACAGCATTTGGGTCATGAGATGACATATAATCCGTGTTGACCATTCAATCTGTTAATAATATTCTAGGGTTAATTAGAGTTAGGAGTGTTTGTTCCTCTTGAGTTCTCATTCAGTTTAATGATTAGCCTAATGATCCAATGTCTAATTAACCGATTTTTACCCATAAATCAATCAAAATTTATGGTTAATATGATGAACAATTAATGTTGTCCTTGAGATTGGACTGACGGAGGATAATAAGCTAGAGTTTGGATTTGAATTTTTATGGAAATCACCAGTGGCAGACCCAATTCTAAATTATACCAGCAAGTGCAACCATGTCCTTGGTAGAGAGACCCTGTGCCGAGAACTTGGAGATGAGGTTGCTAAGGCTCGACGTTGGTGGGGGAATATTGTTGTTGGCTGCACTTTGGCTCGCAGTTCGTGCATCCCTCCTCCCCAGCTTCACATTCCATGTAGGACCTCCAAGCTGCACAAACAAAGCATCAACATACATATATAGTCGCAAGTAATTACTTGATACATGTACAAGGGGTATTTGTCCATGGTACAACATTCCTATCAATAATTTGAACTCACTATGACAACAGAATCTCTTGCAGTCACTGCCAATATGTCAGCACAAGACACGACTCCCGGGCAGGCTTTCTCGACGGCAGTCTTTATCTTGTCGATGACATCGAATCCCCGAACCGATCCCTTGTTAGGGTTTGCATTCTTTTCCCCGGTGAAGTTTGATGTATCGTCCAATAGTAATGACCCGTCACACCCCTGTGCAAAATACAAGTGATCAAAGTTATTATGCAGTTAAACAAAGTGTGGTTGTACCCAAAGATTACTTGGGAGACTTGTTACATTCACAAAACAGTCATGGAAGAAGAGGCGCAGAAGCGAGGCGCCCATCCTTTTTTCACTCGAGATAGCGGACTGGACCACAGGCTTAATTGTGGATAGGAGATTTGGGCAAGATGACGAGTAGAAACCAGTCGATAGCTGCGCTGATGAGCTCACTATGAGAAGAAATAACAAAGAGAACATACAAGTGAAGGAAATGTAATTTGTAGAAGCCATTGTAAGGCTTAGTTACTATTGTTACACTATATGTGGGAATTAGCTAGGCTCAATAGCTAAGCTTGATTCGGCTTGGCAAATGTTGCATGCTTATTTATACTTGTACAAGGGAGGGTTGTTGGAGCAAATTAATACCTCCATTGCACCAGTTTTGTACCTAATCCTTGAAAATTTTGCATGGGAATCATGAGAAAATTGTGTTCACATTAATAACTTTGAAATTTTGGCAAAGGTAATGATAGCAGAAAAGCATATGTTCCTTGTCAAAAGTGGTTCTAGGTTCTCTTTCATCTTACCTATATTGTTAGTGCTTTATCTTTCTTTGAATTTTCAGCGTTAGTGCTCTGTTCTTTGAACTGGTAGTGGTTGAATTGACATAAGGAGAAGAAAACCTACAATTGATCTCTAAGTTCTGTTAGAATATTGCTGAGGCTAGCTAGCCAATTAGTTAGGGTCAATATGTGCCTGTATTTTACCTATTACCTGTCTTTAATTTAGTAATCTATTTATTCAACTTCAAACTCTTGGAAGCTCTGAAAATTGAACACTGCAGAAATATAAAAATAGCACTGAAGGACTTTAGTAATTAGAAACTGATTAATAATGAGGTTCTTTCTAGACTTGTGGTCGTATAAAGCATGCTTAATTACTACGTGTTGAAATCAACTAATGCCCCGCTTTTCTTATCGAATCTAATGTTGGGATCAGAAGCATCAATACCATACTCTAATACCACTTATTTGGCGTGTGAAAGCATTATCAACCCATCTGAAATAACAAACCAATCTAATGAACACCAAGCACAGATAAGAAAAAAGTATATATCGGTAACTAAGTCACATACAAATTTTAATCTATATAATTCAGATAAAATTACAAGATTGATAAGAACCAACTTTAAATCCTTTGTCCTAATAGATAAAACTCTATCAAGACATTTAAGAAGAAAATACAGAGATTATAATTGAAATCACACAACAAACACCGTAGTAATTTTCCTGATCGTAAGCGACGACTTCTCGATCAGATCTCCTCCGCCTTCTATCTTGGATGGCAACACCGTAGCAATTTTTCTGATCAAAGATGACGACTACTCGATCAGATCTCCTCCTTCTATCTTGGATGACGATTCCTAATAGCAATGTACGGCTAGATGGCGAGTCCTAAGAGCAATGTGCGCTGACTTCTTGTGGACTAGCACCCCGAATTTTTAACTTGTGTTTTTATTTTGTGCCTCCACACTCACCCCATATAAATATGATGAGATTAGATAATAGAAAATTATAAATATAAACCTTAAAATAGTAAAACCATTACCTAAAATAGCAATATCAATTATGGATATTTAAATATGGTCAAGTTAAATATTTGATATAAATTTAGAAATTTAATCAAATTAGATATTTAATATAAATTTTTAAATTTTATCAAATCAAATATTTTACTATAATTGTGGTCCAAAATTTGCTGTTAATAAATCCGGACTGAACCCAACACCTTATTTACCAAGCTACTTCAAGAGCAAGGGTTGTAAATATCGTACAATGATTATTGACCTGATCATTGGAAACTGGATCTCACTTCTTTGGGTGCAGATGATTTTTGGGAGACCTTTGCTCTTTAGTCTACCATGTCGGTCGTCCACGGGACCTGCCATTAACAGTATTTACAATCTTTACAAGTTTTCGAAACAAATTTGTTTGACTGAATTCATTGCTTTTGCATGAAGTTTGAGCGCATTACAATTGAAAGTGATGGTCTGGGTAATGGAAGACAGATCAGTACAATCTAACTAAAAAGTATTTTTTAATGATTTGCCAATTTGAGATTAAACAAATCTGTTTAACCTGATAAATATACAACTGTTGAATTAAGATTACAAGGCCAAAATTATACCTATATCTTTTAAATAGATACTCGTATCTTTTAATTTCAGTATTGTAATCCAAATCCAACTGTTGAAACACAGGTTGATTTCATAATATGAAACCATTCGATTGATTTTATATAACACAAAAATACACAAATATATATATATATATATATATATATATATATATATATATATATATATATATACTACCAATGACCTCTAGCCCTAGCGGCTAGTGTGTAGGCATTAAGACCTTAGTGGGGCGGGTGGAGTTCGGATCCCCTTGGGAGTGCTCTCGGTATGATAATTGGTTACTATTTACCTTCTTCGAGATATATATATATATATATATATATCGGGATAAAACCCTAATGGTGCAGACGTCTCTGGCGGCAAGAACCTCGGATGCGTCGAGCGGCGAAGGACGTAGGCTGGCGTGGGATCCTGGTGAGAGGGATCAAGAAGGGGAGGAGGGTGGTTGTTCTACGATGATGCGACGAAGGAGAATGCCAAGCAAAGGATGATTTCAATAGGGCAGGAACACAACCAAAATATAAAGAAATAGCGAAGTTTTTAGCGACGTCTTTTTCTGACGTCGCTATATTTTATGAATTTAATGACATCATAAAATAATATCGCATAGCGTCGCTGTTAGCGACTGTCAGCGACGCATAGCGACTATCAATAATATTACGAAAGCCGATATAGCCAAATATCGTAAAACGTCGCTATTATTTTTATTGTAGCGATATTTAGCGACGTAATATAACATACGTTGCTAAATATTATAACGGCCGAGGGCAGTGCATCTTCGAAGATGACAGAAGGGATGCGAGGTCGAACGTTCGATACTCCGGGGAAGAGTCAATAAGAATGAGGGACGAGCAAACGGTCGGGGCAGTGCATCCCGATCGGCTACCTAACGGTGGAAGGGTGAGCAGGACCCTAGGCGGGGGCGCGATCAAATCCCTTCCAATAGGAGGGGGCAGGCGACCTCCGGTACGTCGACGGACAAGGAGGCAATGGAATCTACACAGGAGCGGAGAACAGAGGAAGGACACTTGCAGGGAAGAGGCCGATCGTGGGCTATTCTTTGTCGATCGACATCCCACCCATCGACGGTACCTTAGCGATATGTTGAACGTAAAATCCTGGAGGGGAATAGGAGAGTTGCGGAGTTTATAGAAGAGGATCTTGCTGAGACCACGAAATACTGGGGTAACACGCTAATAGTTTACGCCATGGATGATTGACCGGTTTATATCCAATTTTGAGTCTACGCTAATCGGGTATGGAGGTCACATGGAAGCATGAAGGTTTACTCATGATTGAATGGGCCCTTCTTTATCATATTTGGCCTTTAGGAAGATGCCGAACGGATCCTTAATGGGGGGGCCATAGACATTTGATGGTCGATTAATCATTCTTAATGAATGGAGTGCAAGTGCCAAATGTGAGCGGAAACTCCTACATAAGGTGCCAGTCTGGGTGCGATTTCCTTACCTCCCGACCCCTTATTGTAGCGATCCTATGATAATGAAGGTTGCCATCTTAATAGACAAGCCACTTAAACATGACGAGGCTACTTCTTCCAAGTCAAGAATCATTTACGCTCACACATTTGTAGAGATTGAGGGCACTACGCCATTGCCTAAGTTTGTGGAATTTACCCTACTGGAGAAAAATGGCTTTTCTTGACAGATTTCTTCCGTCAAGAAAGGGTTTTCTTGACGGTTCTGGATCCGTCATTTAGGCCAGAGTTAAGAAATTTTTATATTTTTCTTGACGGTTTTAGGTTTAGTTATCTTGTCAGTTTTAAACCGTCAAGTAAAACCTTGTCTTTATGGTTTAAGATCGTCAAGAAAATAAAGCAAAAAACCGTCAAGGTGAACATGAAATTTTCTTGACTCTGACCTAGATGACGGGTAATGACCGTCAAGAAAACCCTTTCATGACGGAGAAAAATCTTCAAGAAAAATCTTTCTTGATGTTGAAAAACCGTCAATAATTAATTTTTTAGCAAAATTCAGATATTTATTTTCGTTTTATAACCATCAAAAGAAGCTGATTTTTGTATAACAAATTTTTTGTTTATAATTATATATTATATATCGAACACACATAATATCAATATAATCCAGAAAATTACAAACATCAAAGAACTATAATAAACAATTTTTATAATAATAAAATCCAACCACTTCCAGAAAATAAACAATTCTTATATATGACACCATGGTGCTTAAATATAATCCAATTTGGATTTTTGTATTAGCGCAATATATTCTTTTATCGATAAATCTTAGCACGGAAATTTTACTTGGACATGCGTGCAATCCCAATTTAGAAAGAGAAATGACATGGTCTATGAGTGAACACAAGTTACACAACATATGAAGATGAGAAATTTAACAGACTTTGTACGGGTAAAACATGTGGCAGTACGGTAAGAACTTAGTTATCATTATGAGAGTAAATAACTGGAACAATATTCTTAGTGCAGTTAGGTACGTAATGGGAACATAAAATATTACCCTTTCCTATCGTGCAATTTAAGATGTTCCTTCTTCATGTGCAATTTAGGACTACTAGAGTTCTAAGACAAAATATAGAGTTTTAGACGAAGACACATTAATGTAAACCTGACACCCATATGATTTAAATTTTTTTAAAAGAACATAAAAATTTAATTGAGAAGCAAAAATTCAGTGAGGGCAACTGCCCCCACTCGCCCCCATGTAGGTCCTCCCCTGCTGGTACCTACAATTGTGTGGCCAAAATTTTAAACTTACAGGTTCAATACACAAATAGCAGTATAAATGAAAATTGAATAGAAGAATATGGACAAACAACACAGGGTAATAAAGATGGATTAGAAGGTTCTCATTATCGGATCCACTACAGAAACTCAAATAGGAACTCAAATTATAAACTTACAATAGGATTATGACATGTGGAGGATTTTTTCTATTAAGGTCCTTGAATTTTTAGAAAGTTACAATCAAAGAATTAGGTGCATTTAATCCAACGTTTGATAATTGATGAGTTTGAAAAAATTGGACCTCATGAGTTCCTCTAGGAATTTTGTTCTCATTATCTATTTCTGACTATGGGTTACCAAAGCGAGAATGATTCTGATCAACATAAATATTTGTAGACTTTGTGACCCAGACTTGGACTAATATCTGTTCCAAAATTACAAGAAAAGTGTCAGGGGTAGGTATATAGGTTTTCCCCAATAACCCTCATTCCTAACCAATGATTAACGAAGTCTAAAGCTTGCTAAGAAACCTTAACTTATTTTTTTAACTTAATCACATTAGCTTGGCCAATACTCAATTTATATCAAATTGTAATCAACAAACTAAGAGAACTAATCAGTGAACTTCTCTGAAGTTTATTTTATATCTCTTTACTTGATTTTCCAACTGATATATAAAGTGAAAATTTTGCTGGGTCCTAAGTATATGAAAAGCTGGGAACATATCACTTCTCATTTTATATGAACTTCTATTTCGCTATCTGAATGGCGTCCTACATTGTATATGCTCTATCAAAGGAACGTATCACTTCTCATTTTAATAACTGAAGACACGAATATGCATCTATCGAAAGATGAAGAAAAGCTGAATAGAAACTTATAAATGTTGGATAAAATCAATTTATCATATATAACCATGCATTTGATTCAACCGGAATAATATTAAGTGGGTTAAAGTTTAGAAGTTCTTAGCACTAGAATTGTAGTGATAGTCATACCATGCAAATTCAATTAATCTTGCTAATATGGCCAAACAAACATTAAACGAAGAGAAAGAAAATCCAAATTGATAAGATGTGTCATCATCTATTAGTCAGTATATAGCATGAACAATCAACATATCAAATTTTTACAAGGGGGTTGTAGAACTTTCTACTTCTTTGAGGTATAAGTGACACATCTAGAAGTTCGAGTAGAAAAATTATGTTGAATATTTATATGTAGAAAATAAAATTGGGGGATCGAGGTTGTTCTTTATAAGCAAAATCATCTTAAAAATCAAATGGCTTAATATTGTTGTGTTCTAAGTGTAATTATTACTATGGTCAGCAAACGGGAATTCTAATTTTACCAGAAATTCAGTTTACTTTAATGAATGCCTTGACATGTTATTTGATAGAAAATAACCATAGTTTACATTATTAGCCGATACTGATATAGATTGACATGTAACGATTCGATACTGACTTATACCGATACTTACCAATAGGGATACGGTCTTGGCTTAGGTAACTTCCTAAGCAGTCTTGTCCTAAAACTTGCTTCAAGTATCGGATATTGAAAAACCAATACCGAACAGTTTGACATTTTTCTTGTAGTAAAAATTAGACAATAGGCTTAATAACTAGAAGCTAATTCCCTGTTTTAAACACTTCTTTCACTTTTTCTTTCATTTCTATATAACTTAAGAAGTATACAACTTTTCCATAATGATTTGAGTGTCTTTAAGTACACTATCAAAATTAAATATCAACATATGCCCGGTTAGGTGCAATCAAGGAAATCTATGCATCAAATAAGCAATATCACTGTTCAAGAAAAGTAGAAAACAAAATCCAGAGTATTTGTTATCTATTGTATACAACTTTGTATCTTAGAAAATGGATATTTAGCTTAAGAACTTAGGAAAAGCATTAGTGTGGTCATCTATATAGTTACCTAAAAGCTTTCACAGAACCTTAGGTTAATCAATTAATACCAAGTAAAAGCAGCAAACTAAACAATACTAAATTGATGTTCAATGTCACTGTGTAAATGCAGAATCACACCCAAGACTTGAACTAACAGCTAAAAATTAGAACTCTAAGGTCATCAAGATTAGGCATAACTATTATATCTCAGACTAAAATACATGATATTAGAATAAAATCATGTCATTTGTTGAACCACAAGTTGACACATGCTAACTTATAGACACCTTTTTTTTGAAGCACTATTTTCATTTTTGAGTAACTATTTACCTCTTTACTAGATACATCATCTCCTCTTGGTATCACAATATCATCCACATCTCTCTACAAGGGGACTTATTATAAAGAACTGCAATATTCAAACTATTAAAGTATTAGAATATATCTTAAAACTATTGAAGGCATTGATTTAAGCATCTACTTCTTATTGTCCATTGGCTAAACCTTGGTATACAATAATATGATATTATGAATAGGACATAAGAGCAGGTAACACTCTAAATTATCATGCATAGCGGTTTTTGTCACTGGAGTTATAATATAAGCTGGGAGCCTTTGTTACACAAACCAAAGCTACTATCACATTACATTCTACTGAAATCACTTTACATGCTACATCATATCTTCATGTACTTTAGTTTGAAATATTGTATCCTTTCTGATCTCAGTTTTGGAGTTTTCAAATGTCTGATAGTATTTTTAAGATGGCATTGGCACTCTCATGTTTGCTATTGATGTATTTCCAATTCATAGTTTGTATTTGTCTAAAATAACCTTAGAAACCTTAGAAAACAATATCTAAATCTGACCAAATAAATATTAGGCTAAATGACCCAACCGGTTGACCTCCACACTTCTACAATCTACCTGAGAGGGAATGAGCCCTAATGGAACACAATTATGGTTTAAATTCATCTTCTGGTAGCTTGCAGGTGAAGATTAGTGTGCCCTTTAGATTTTTAAGCTATTGGTCCACTTTTTCAGGTAAGTCATTTCTTTTTGTTGTGCAGTTCTATTTTGATAATGAGGCAGATTCAGATGTCTTGCACTTCTCAAGCGACTATTGCAGCCATCCTGTAGATATTCATTGGAGAAAGTGAGGGATAAAGGGGTTAGGCTTGTACTTCCTAAGCCTTGTACTAAAATTGTATGGTTTTAGTTTTTGAGGATTTAGTATCAGTCCTATAACTTATGGTGTATGTATAGATGCTACTCGGCTGTTGATACTCTTATTTTTGTGTCTATTGCAGTAAAATAGTTAAATTTTGGTTATATTCGGTTCTTTCAATTAGGAGCCAGTGAATTTAGTGGTTTTGGGGATGGCTGAAAATTAATTTTTGAATTGTGTGTATACAAGTTTAGAAAGTGATACATGTTTATGCTCTTACAAACTCAAATTTGTGTCTACAAGTGAAACACATTTGTGTGAGAATTTGGTGATAAGTGATGCATGTTGATTATTACTAGAGTTCTAATATGAGCCTGCAATATATATATTTCAGCAGACGGGGAAGCAATATTTATGTTCTTATAAATAAAAATTAAGGTGTATTGTTAGTTGGTAAGGCATAAATACAATAATATTGGCACTAAAAGTTAAAGCAAAGCTGTAGGAAATATTAAGGCTCGTCTTGCAGGAAATATTAGATAAATGGTTAATGAATAATGTGTCCATTTGTGATGGAACCGCATATTAAGACTGGATATGTACTCTTTGAAACCTGAAAAATAATTTAGGTTTTTGGATGAAAAATGACCAAAACATAGGAATGAGAGGAAAACAGGCGGTATACCTGAAAAAAGAGCCTCTATTAGATTTCTCATGGCCATTTCTCCAGCCACACAATAAAAAATGATGCAGTGCATGATAGACTAGTGTAATAATTCCTATTACAGTGAACATCAGTGAATACCACCCCACTTTCCTCCTTGCATCTTGGTGATAGTATGCTACTCCAATTGTCATTATGAAAAAAAAAACAAAGACAGGTTTGGAAATACCAGAGACACTTGCTGCAATAGAGCCTAAAATGACCTTTACCAAATCAGACTTGTTCAACCAAACCAGATTATGAGGAACAAAACTGTGCCCATTTTTCTCCTTTTCTTCTGTGGATCCCTTTCTGATGCACAAATCATTGGGCTCGACAACTGGTCATCTTTCACATGCTTTTCAGAAATTTGTTGACTAATATTCTGGACATTTGCTGCTTCTTGTGTATCAACATTGTCCCTGTTTAAACATTCAAACGATTGGCAATTTCACTCTAGTGTTTCTTTTTCCTAACTTAAAATTATCAAATTTTGAGGCTCAGTTTGTCTATTGGTGCATGTGTACATACTACATACATACAACTGAACTTATATATGATTATTTCTTTCCATTGAGATGTTTCAATTATGTTTGCAAATATTGACAAGCATAAAATCGCTATTTTTCTTTAGTCAGGAAATATTTATGTTTAGCTTGACCAGATTCTTCGTATCTTTCATACCTAGATTTGGACTGCTCTAATTCTTGTTCCAATGCTAGCTAGTATCTTATTATGGTCTCTCACTAAAAGAAGGGAGAGAAAAATAATTCTAAGGGTCAAGAAATATAGTCAAAAACTAACTCATTGTATTGTTCCTATATTTTTGTCGTCAACTTATAGAACAACAAAGAAAAATGGTACAACCGAACATGTACATTTGTGAGAAGCTCAACCATCAAAAATTCCCTTTTCATATTGTAGGCTAGTGAGAACTATATGGGACTTGGACAACAGTGAACTTACGTCATGGTTCACTTCATTCTTTCCAAGCCCCATGCACGCATAGATAAGGATTGATATAAACTGCAGAGCCTGTGAGATATCATTCATTGGCCATATATCCGATATTTTAAAGAATAAAAAAAATAGTAAGATGTTGCAATATAATTTGTCAAACAATGATAATGTTTGCAACTCTTCCAATCTCTCTTCTTAATGTCGATATATCGACAAGAGACCAAAAGACACATGAAGCCAAAGTAGCTGATGTTGAAATGACGTGAGTGATCCTTTGACTCATTTTCTGAAATATTGTATTATGAAATATTGTTTTCACTTTGACTCATTTTCTGTATGCTTGTATCTCGTGATGTTGCTAATCTATTTTGGTCGCACTTTTTTAGCATGTTGTGCTTTTTTGGCTAAACTCTTATTTAATCGACATCATTGACTAAACTAGCAAGTCTCTCAGTATCCCTGGACATTAAATAAATTCCTTAGAAGTTTATAGTTAGCTAGAACTCTCTTGGATTGTACTCTTTGGAGTTTCTTCCTTCGAGATGAAACCGCCCGCAAATGACTTCCATTGTATTAAAGTTGGTTATAATGACAAGATGAAAATTGTAGTAAAATTTGTTGTAGCCATTATTCAGACACCTTATGAGCATTGAGTATGTGGTGAATGCACCAAATATTGTAGCAAGCCCTTACCTCTGCTCGAGGAACCTGATGATCATTGTTCCAAATCCTCGTGCCACATCCACAACACCCTCAACTGATCCATCAGAGTCGCAACCACCTTTAGTGCCGCAAACCACTGTCATCAGTCACAATCATCGTCGAATTTGAACCAGACTCGCCAACTACAGTTGGTGGCACTGTGCGAATTAGTCATTTCTTTGTATGCATCATTTGGAGATGAGACTACCAACACCAGAAAGATTATGATGAAAACAAGTAATAAAAATCAATATAAGGCTATCACAAGATCACATCAGGTTTCCAAGGCTAATGGATTGTGCCTCGTCCTGTCGAATTTATAAGAATAATGGCCCATTGTAGATCCAGTCCCTGAGCGCCTTACTTGGGTCCTCATAATAAATATTCCCAAAAAATACTTTTCCTCAAATCCAAGCCCATATCAGAGATGTTTGCTCACTGTTAACCTTCATCGAGCACCTGGTGTGCAGAGTTTAATCAAAACTTAATGAATTGGATTAGAAATCAAATATTTCATTTAATAGATCAAATGAATAAGGACTCACAAATGAATGATAAGTTGCTCTTGAGCAGAGAGTCGACCCTCCCAGCGCTGACAAAGAAGGCGATGGTTAGGAAACGGTCATCGGAGTTGTGCTTAGCTGCGGTCGGGACTTCGTCGAGCAATTTCACCTTGAACCGCCTGAAATGGAGTCGTGGAGCAGTCCCTCTTTACCGTCGTCCTCATCGATCTCTCCCAATATGATCATGGAACCCTAGGTCACCGGGGTCCTAGGTTATAAGGAGGGAGAGGGGTTTCTCCGAGGAGGAGGGGTTTCTTCGAGGGAGAGGTGTTTCGGGGAGTTTCTCTGACGGAGAGGGTTTTCGGCATTTTTTTTTCTTTTAGAGTCGAGAGTGTTTCTCTAAGGGAGGAGAACAGTGGTTTTGATCTAAGTGATCAACCGTCAACATATATCCTACAATTAAATTTTTTTAAATTTTTTACTAAAATGGTAGGTGAATTATGCACGACAATTTTCTCGCACATGCATAACTTGACGGTTATCAACAATCCATCAAGTAATGTAATGGGTTTTCTTGACGCTTCATATAAAACCGTCAAGTAATATAGTCAAATTTTGATACATAATAGAAAAATGGGTATGTTTTTTATGTATGTCTAAAACCGTTAAGGTAACTGCTTTCCTTGATGGTTTTAACCCTACGTCAATAAAATGACCATCAAGAAAGGCCATTTTTCTTTTAGTGGTGAAGTGCTGAAATAGGCTGTCGAATATGAATAGGTTCCACCTGTATATGCTCGACGTCATTGCTTTGGGCACACGACTAAAATTTGTCCCATGCTGGATGGGCCAGTTGCTAGGGAGGAGGATTCTGTAGGCGAAACTCGAAAAGAGCAGCCTGGCCTATCGACAGACGGTACCGTCCCGATGGACGATGTAGAGGTAGAACCATGCCGTTTGGAAGAAGAAGAGGGGACGTCACATGCGTTTGTAGTTGCCAATCCCGTATGTCGTAGGGAGGAGGGTGTACATGGGGAAGCCGCCAACAGCAGGAGCACGAGGGAGGAACGAGGCGAGCAACTGGAAAGCAATTTGGAGAAGAGAAGTCTACCAAAGAATCCCATCCCAGGTACAACCCTTAACACCAAAGTTACTTTTTCGGGGAAATTGCTACCTTTTGTAGGACAATATTCAATGGTTATAAGGTGGCAGGCTAAACTAGCCGCGAAAACAACGGTTGGAGCTGGACCACCTAGTCTCACTAACAGTCCAGCTAAGAAGCGACATCAAAGTTACTTTTTTGGGAAAATTGGTACCTTTTGTAGGACAACATTAGTGGTTACGAGGCGGCAAAGTTCATCCTAGGTACAACCCTCGACACCAAAGTTACTTTTTCGGGAAAACTGGTACCTTTTGTAGGACAACATTCAATAGTTACGAGGCGGAAGGCTAAACTAGCCACGAAAACCACAGGTGGAGGTGGACCACCTAGTCTCACTAACAGTCAAGCTAAGAAGCGACATCAACCCAGGCATGGAAGAGAGAACAAGGGAGAGAAGGCACAAAGTGACACCACAAAGGAGACTGACACACTGTGTGAATATAATCCAAAATAGCGGTTGCTTGTTCGGGCAAACCCTATAGGGGTAGACATGAGTGTAGGACCTTATGGCAACTCTGGTCATGGTCAAACCGATTTTAATAATCGATCTAAACTACGAGTCGATATATTGCAACTCTGATGGTTTTTGTTCAGAAGACTTGTTCTTTAGAAGATGACTTCATCACAAGATGCTATGACAAGACAATTGTGTTCGGCTTCTTCTTTTTTTACTTTATTATGTAATTTTTTATTTCTTGAGTCTAAGGACTTATGTAAGTCAGAATAGAAATTTGGCATTTAGATTAAACATTTATCGAAGTGCACTCAAGCATAAGCCTACAAAAACCAAAAATTCGTTTGGATTCAAAATTAAACTCAAACCCACTCAAAAACCTAGCCAAAATAGTCTAGAATAGGACCAACGAAACTCGGGGCAATTTCTGACCAAACTCGGTCCGAGTTCTGCCCGAATTCGGACTAAACTCGAACCGAACTCGGTTAGTCAATCTAAATCCCTAGTCAGACTCATCTCCTGAAGATCGACCTTCCAACGTTCAATTTTTTGAACGTTATACATCCGAACTCGACCCGAACTCTGTCCATAAAAATCTTATAAATAAAGAAGAATTTATTCATTCCAAGACACTCATTCATTCTTTATCTTATCTATTCCAAAAAGATCTTTACTCTTCTCATTTCTAAGACAACTCCAATTTTCATCTAAGTGCCAAGTGTCATTCCGATTAGAAGTTGAGTTGAGTTGTACAAGCTTAGTTAAAAAGCTGCTATTAATTATTATTTGATGCCTTCGAGATCTTCAGATCAAAAGCTCATATTTTAGGAAGTTGGTGTAAACTCCCTCGACCAGATTTCAGTATTTTAATATTATTTATAGTTAATTAGAATTAGTGCAATTTTTTTTTAAATTTATTTATTATATATTCTATCTATTGTGCACCTGTTTATTACACAATAAATTAGGGCACCACACACTAGCTGTTAACCCTAAACTAATTTCATATCCCTGCCCTAAACTTGATAGACTACATTTTCTGTATTTTTAGCAACTCCCAGAAACCTCGTTTTGTGCTTCGTTTTAGTCGCACAACTATCGTTACAAACGTACGTATTTAATCCCTATTTAATTTTCTGCTCTTTACTACCTCTGTACCCTAGAGATTTGAGGACCAGTAGGCACCTGTTTTGCCCAACCAAAAATACGATAATATTCTACACTAATTGTATTACAATTATCGTATTGACACCATAGAAAAATTATGACCCTAACTGCCCTTAAATAATTAGTGAACACCGTGCGCAGTATTTATTAAATAATAAATACGGTGACCCGTATCACCTAAGAAATCAGACCCTGCATCTGCCCAGACTCACCCCACATATTTCAAAACATTCTCCCCAGCATTTCCCCTCAATTCTGTGAATTTTGGTAATTTTTAGAACCAGGTGATTTTTCAGACAAATTGCATAAATTGCACAATTTACCAATTTTTGGACTTTTATGCAAATTGTGAAAAGTTAGGGTTTTTATGCAAAAATGCATGTTAGATGGCATTACCCTATTGGCTAGACAATAGGTGGCATGGGACCCACAGAAAAATCTGCTGAAAATATCCCAAAAATACAAAATTACCAAAATACCCCCAAAGTTCTACATATTTATGAAATTGCCATTATCCTAAAATCTATATAAACCCTAAACACCCCCTTCTCTCTCATTCCCAGGCTCCCCTCGGCCAGCTCCGGCCACCGCCCACCGCCGGACCACCCCCACTCGACTCGCCCCTCCCTCGGCCACCCTCCGGCCAACTGCCGCCCACCCTGGCCTCCGCCTCCGCCTCCGGCAACGACCACAGACCCCTCCCGACTTCACTGTCCACAGCAGCCTCCTCACCTCCGACCGCCGACCACCGCCGCCCTAGTCGTCGCCGACCACCGCCACCACCCCCATTCGCTCCGCCTCGACCTCCCCTACCGACCCACCACCATCCCGCGGCTCCACGACGGCCTCCGCCGTCGGCAGCTCCCCCGCTATCCCCACCGCCTCACTCTGCCGTCTTCCCCAAACCACCTCCCCGACGCTCCCCACCGCCACTCCGGCCACCCCCGACCTCCTCCACCATCACCAACCTCACCGCCACACCACCCTCCACCGGTTCCCCACCCTGCCCGGCCACCTCCGCCACTCCCTCGCCGCCGGCAGCCCCCGCAAGTTACTGTTGCTGCTGCTGCTGCTAGGAGCTACTGCTACTACTGTTGCTTCTCCGGCCGGCCGCCGGCGACTCCGCCGCCGTGCTTCCACCGGCGGCAAGCCCAGTGGGCCCCCTGTCAGTAGGTAAATTATTAAAACCCTAATATATATGTATTTACATATATATCCCTATATGTATATATATGTATATATATAAATGTATATATATAGGTATATTAATATGTATTTCTATGTATATGTATATAAATATTTATACAAATATATTATATATATTATTATATACTGTATAAATACAGTATATTTATACAGTATATTTTATATTATTATTATAGTCTTATTATATATGTATGTATATATTTATGTATATATACATATATATATATATCTATACATAATTATACATATATATTTATATATATGTATATTAAGTATAAATATCTATTTATTATATATTTACATATTATATATTATAGTATGCATTTATATGTATATAGTTATATTATATGGTAATAATTATTAATGCTTTTATTTCTGTTTCATATATTTATATATATAATATAGTTATATATAATATGAATACTGTAAATAATATAACATATTATTTATATGTTATATTTATAATAGGAATTATTATTAATAAATATTGCTGATAATACAGCTTATATTTATATGTATATTTTAAATTCTTGCACTATCTTTAAATTCATATATTATTATATATAAACAGTGGTCACCTATAGACCCTGATAATATTATTATTATAAATACTGTATATAACAGTGGTCACATATAGACCCTGGTATTAGTGCTGGATATTACAGCATTTATATTGTATTTAAATTCCTGCAAATGTCATTTTCTTTTTATATATATATATTATCTATATATATATATATATTATACAGTACATAGATATATATGTATTTACTTTCTGCCCTGTCATTTAATTTAATTATATTATAATCAGTGGATACACCCTGATAATATTATTATATTATAATATTTATGACAGTGGATATACCCTGCTATTATATAAATTTACATTCATGCATTCTCTTTTCTGTATATATATGCTATATATATACTACTACTACATACTATATCTATAAGTATATATATATACTATATATCTATATATATATGTGAGTGTGTATCCTATATATATTATTTATTATACATAGGTAGATATATATACTTTTACATTATACCCTGATAATTCACGAACCTGTATATTTTAACAGAGAATATCTCCAGCACAACCAGTAACCCCTGTCACAAGCAACTGCAAACCTGACTGTGAGATCAGGTTACCAACACTATCAGGGAGTAGGCAAGTATACCTTGCCAAGTACTGTTTAAATTCTCAATATTGTATATGCTCTTGTTTCTGTATTTCATATACAATGATTACCTGAGACTGCCTTGGGTACAGTCAGTTGATATGTTGACATTTAAAATAATATTACGGACTCACCAACAATTATGAGAGTATTCTAATATTCTCCTAGACCCTATCACGGGAACACGCAACATGGTTGCAATGCATATTGGGATGCGAGCTGCGTATTTGATTTGCTACCAATACGTGTGACCCGCATCACGGATTAGAATAATTTAGGAAATGTACGACTTGACATTTAGTTACATTGGGCGGGGAGAACGACTAAAATACGTATGGGACACCCACCTCTTTACCATGTGCCGCACTCGACGGAGTGATACGGATGATATATGTGTATATTCATGTGACCATTCTCATCGTAGATGGAAAATTATATAGTGCCCTTGAACGGGGGCATATGTGGCATATACTAGCCTGTCACTACAGATTGGTGAATTACGTCAGCATATGTCTAGCCACATATTTCCCATACGTATTAGGTTGTCTCAATTTGCATTCACTTAGATGGTTAGCACCCTGTATTTATTTTATTCAGTAGTTTAATTCAGTATTTACATACTTGGCATGTTATTTTCTTGTATCTTGTTACGTCCCTCTGAGGACCTGGTTCCCTGACCAGGTTTAGCTGAGATATTACACCCCACAGTACCTGGACCTGGACTGGAGTCTGGACATGCCCTTGAGATGGAGTTAGAGGAGATGCCGTCAGAGTCTACCTGAGTACACCTGGAGTTGGAGCTACATACTTGAGGATGTTGCGCTAGTTTATCTTATTTCACTCCTGCTTACTTTTATAGTGGGATTGTTCCCACCTGACTTTATCTGGGTTGTATATGACATTTCAGATTTAGCATCTATATATATATTCAGCACTTTCCCTGTTATTCTTGTGGATGAGATAGATTTACCTGTATTTAGACTTGTAGTATTTTAGGACAGCGTAGCACATCACTTTGGGTCCATTAAATTGGGTAATCCCTTAGTGACGTGTCAGCTGGCCAATGCCACGTGGCCTAGTTCCGTATATTTTTGGGACTGGGGCGTGACACGGTTTTAGTGGTGGCCCATGCAGGTCGAGTTAATTGCTAATAACATGATATCATGTTCAGCAAACCTGCAATAGGATAGGAATACTAGGTCTCATCCACACTAACTTCATCCATAAATATTTTATCCTACTTGATTATCATCTATTAAGTCCTTCGTACTTTTCTAAATTTTTCTATTCTTTTCAGAAATATGGACATTCCCGGGGAAACTGCGATTAATGGAACTGACCAAATAACAGACCTCTCGCCAGATGTCCAAGGGACACCAATCCCGAGAGACCAATCTTCGAGAAGGATGCTGGTCAATCCAACAACCTCGTACCTTTACCAGGATCTGACCCAAGAAGCAACACCAGTCCAGCAAGAAGGGCAACCTTCTCAAGCTCCAACACTGCAGGCGGAGATACCTTTGCCTCCACCTCCAGTTCTCGCAGCCCTGATGCCACAACTTGAGGAACAATCTCAGATGTTCCAAGCCATATTGCAGGCTCAGTGGCAACATAATAAAGTCCTGAGACAATGCCTAATGACGGTTCTGGAGAAGACAGCTGCCCCAGTACCAGCCCCTGTCCAACCAGCTAGCACTGTTCGAGGCTTTAGCCGGATGAGCCCGAGAACCTTTAAGGGCAATGAAACTCCGGAAGAGATCTCAGACTGGATCTCCCACACGGAAATCATGCTAGAAGGTTCCCAACTTCACCCCGATCTATGGATAACTGCAGTAAGGACCCTACTCCTCGGTAACGCCCATCACTGGTGGGAATCTATCGAGCGCAGCACCGGCAAGAACTATACTTGGGAACAATTTCTGGAATATTTTAATGCAAAATATTTCCCAGCCATGGTCAGAGATGAACTGTACTTCCAGTTCCTGCATTTGGAACAAGGAAATATGACCGTCGACGCTTATGATGCAGAATTCAGTCGACTAAGTCAATTCGGTGCCATCCTGATTCCAAACGAGCTGAAGAAGGCCCTAAAGTTCCATCATGGCCTTACCCCCGAACTCCAAGGGTATACTACGGCACAGTCGAAGATTTCATACGAAGAAGTTCTTTCAGAGGCAAGGATACAAGAAGCCATTGGCCGAGAAGCAAGATGCTCAAATCCAACCATATCAGCCATAGACCAGACAGGAGCAAGAGGACCAATCCGTCACCTGGGAAATCAGGCACAACACAAGACAGGGCCATATCAATACAAGGAACTTCCAACTTGTCACTATTGTGGCAGGAAAGGACATTATGCCAAAAACTGCCGAAGGAAGTATAGACTATGCTTGATATGTGGAGATAATCAACATAGGGCCAGAGACTGCCCACAACACAGAGAAGCAACACTTCGGACTGGGCAAGGACCAGCAACACCAGCCCAGAGAATGCAACCTCCTACTAGAGGTCAGCATTCCCCAGCATCTGGAAGATTTCAGAGGGGACCACCCTTAGCCACCCAAGACACGCAGTACTACCTAGCCAGACAACAAACCATTAGACGAAGGCACGAGCAGGCCTTTGCACTAGCCGCAGTTGCAGAAGAACCGGAAGGTGAAACCATTTCAGGTACCCTTATAGTTGTATTATTACCAGCAAACCGCATATTTGATTCTAGAGCTACACTATCTTTCACATCTAGTAGTTTCGTACCCATGCAAATAGTCAGGTTTACCGGAAGAGGCATTGTTCCAGTTACCAACATTACTAAAGCATGCTAGTAGTAATGTATAGTAGTGTAATGAGAACGCGATTCCCGGTACTTTCAATACCAAACTTCGACGTTGTCTTAGACATGGACTGGCTAAACCAAGTTCACATACTATCATAGACTACAGGAAGAGAAGCGTCATCCTTAGACCACCAAGTTACCCATTCGGATATCAGGATTAAGCAAACACATCTAGGTAGATTGCTAGACGTTGATTGTTTGGCTCAAAACATGTGAATGTAGTAATAGCTGAATACTACAGGTAGTTTCCAAATTAGATTTGATATACATGACTTATTAGGATAGTCAGTAACTTCTAATCTTGTGTTTTCACCAACCCAAGAAACTATCAGACTTGGAAGAAGAGGAAAACTAAGCTCGAGGTACATCAGACTCTTCGATGTGTTGGAACGTATCAAAGAAGTTGTTTACAAGATAGCATTACCTCAGACATTGGAAGAAGTACATAACGTCTTCCACATATTCCAATTAAAGAGGTACGCTCTGGATACAAGTCATGTGCTTAAATGCGGACAACCTATAGTGTATATTAAGGTTGTAGAACTTAGAAAACCATACCTCTTTTGGGTCAACTAGCAACCTAGACTAGAAGTTAGAGATTATAGAATCTTGTCTTTTTTGTGAATTTGAATTATTTTGTACTTCTCATATCCTAATCTAGCGTACTTATATTTGCTATACTACCTTAAATTATACTCTGCTATTATAGCCTAGTTTTGCAAGCTTATTCTTTATCAAGCTTGTTCATTAAATATGTATTATTGGAGTACTACATTAATACATTTCAGAATCAGTGTATGACGGTCTGATCAACCATAATGCACTTGGTTCGCTCTTCGCATAACTACTTTACATGGATTGAGATATATAGTGATTAGTAAACAGATGTACTTACCTCTGCGCATATCGTACCAGCTACATAACTAGGCTAATACGAATATATGAATAAGGAGTACCAGAATAGCATTTCCATCTACAACTGCCTTGACAATTCCCATTGAATTCTTTAAACGCCTTGAATCTCCATACTTCTAATCCATTACCCCCTTGAACTCTTGATTACTGTTTTCCGTCTTTCCTTATTTCGGAAAGAAGAAACCTCGTATATAGTATAAATATGAAGTGTATTGTTTCCATAGCCATTTATATAGTCTCTTGGAGAATTACCAAACCCTATTAATAGATTAGATTGCAGTTTAACACTGTTCTTATTTTTAGAATGATTTCTGTTACCTACCTTACGTTGTATTACGTTCCTCTAGTTCATATTGCATGAAAACATCATGCACCAGGCAAATCAACCTGGAAACGTGTAGAGGATATCCGATAATGTTTTCCCCATCTATTTCCAGATCAGGGTATGTCCAAAATATTTTAAATCAAATCTTCAGCTATGTCTATGTCCTCATATGTCCTTAATCAATCTTTCGTTCTCAATATATGTTTGTTTTTATTTCGAGGACGAAATATTCTAAGGAGGGTAGATTGTAAACTCCCTCGACCAGATTTCAGTATTTTAATATTATTTATAGTTAATTAGAATTAGTGCAAATTTTTTTTCAAAATTTATTTATTATATATTCTATCAATTGTGCACCTGTTTATTACACAATAAATTAGGGCACCACACACTAGCTGTTAACCCTAAACTAATTTCACATCCCTGCCCTAGACTTGATAGACTACATTTTCTGTATTTTTAGCAACTCCCAGAAAGCTCGTTTTGTGCTTCGTTTTAGTCGCACAACTATCGTTACAAACGTACGTATTTAATCCCTATTTAATTTTCTGCTCTTTACCACCTCTGTACCCTAGAGATTTGAGGACCAGTAGGCACCTGTTTTGCCCAACCAAAAATATGATAATATTCTACACTAATTGTATTACAATTATCGTATTGACACCGTAGAAAAATTATGACCCTAACTGCCCTTAAATAATTAGTGAACACCGTGCACAGTATTTATTAAATAATAAATACGGTGACCCGTATCACCTAAGAAATCAGACCCTGCATCTGCCCAGACTCACCCCACATATTTCAAAACATTCTCCCCAGCATTTCCCCTCAATTCTGTGAATTTTGGTAATTTTTAGAACCAGGTGATTTTTCAGACAAATTGCATAAATTGCACAATTTACCAATTTCTGGACTTTTATGCAAATTATGAAAAGTTAGGGTTTTTATGCAAAAATGCATGTTAGATGGCATTACCCTATTGGCTAGACAATAGGTGGCATGGGACCCACAGAAAAATCTGCTAAAAATATCCCAAAAATACAAAATTACCAAAATACTCCCAAAGTTCTACATATTTACGAAATTGCCATTATCCTAAAATCTATATAAACCCTAAACACCCCCTTCTCTCTCATTCCCAGGCTCCCCTCGGCCAGCTCCGGCCACCGCCCACCGCCGGACCACCCCCACTCGACTCGCCCCTCCCTCGGCCACCCTCCGGCCAACTGCCGCCCACCCTGGCCTCCGCCTCCGCCTCCGGCAACGACCACAGACCCCTCCCGACTTCACTGTCCACAGCAGCCTCCTCACCTCCGACCGCCGACTACCGCCGCCCTAGTCGTCGCCGACCACCGCCACCACCCCCATTCGCTCCGCCTCGACCTCCCCTACAGACCCACCACCATCCCGCGGCTCCACGACGGCCTCCGCCGTCGACAGCTCCCCCGCTATCCCCACCGCCTCACTCTGCCGTCTTCCCCAAACCACCTCCCCGACGCTCCCCACCGCCACTCCGGCCACCCCCGACCTCCTCCACCATCACCAACCTCACCGCCACACCACCCTCCACCGGTTCCCCACCCTGCCCGGCCACCTCCGCCACTCCCTCGCCGCCGGCAGCCCCCGCAAGTTACTGTTGCTGCTGCTGCTGCTAGGAGCTACTGCTACTACTGTTGCTTCTCCGGCCGGCCGCCGGCGACTCCGCCGCCGTGCTTCCACCGGCGGCAAGCCCAGTGGGCCCCCTGTCAGTAGGTAAATTATTAAAACCCTAATATATATGTATTTACATATATATCCCTATATGTATATATATGTATATATATAAATGTATATATATAGGTATATTAATATGTATTTCTATGTATATGTATATAAATATTTATACAAATATATTATATATATTATTATATACTGTATAAATACAGTATATTTATACAGTATATTTTATATTATTATTATAGTCTTATTATATATGTATGTATATATTTATGTATATATACATATATATATATATCTATACATAATTATACATATATATTTATATATATGTATATTAAGTATAAATATCTATTTATTATATATTTACATATTATATATAATAGTATGCATTTATATGTATATAGTTATATTATATGGTAATAATTATTAATGCTTTTATTTCTGTTTCATATATTTATATATATAATATAGTTATATATAATATGAATACTGTAAATAATATAACATATTATTTATATGTTATATTTATAATAGGAATTATTATTAATAAATATTGCTGATAATACAGCTTATATTTATATGTATATTTTAAATTCTTGCACTGTCTTTAAATTCATATATTATTATATATAAAAAGTGGTCACTTATAGACCCTGATAATATTATTATTATAAATACTGTATATAACAGTGGTCACATATAGACCCTGGTATTAGTGCTGGATATTACAGCATTTATATTGTATTTAAATTCCTGCAAATGTCATTTTCTTTTTATATATATATATTATCTATATATATATATATATATTATGCAGTACATAGATATATATGTATTTACTTTCTGCCCTTTCATTTAATTTAATTATATTATAATCAGTGGATACACCCTGATAATATTATTATAATATAATATTTATGACATTGGATATACCCTGCTATTATATAAATTTACATTCCTGCATTCTCTTTTCTGTATATATATGCTATATATATACTACTACTACATACTATATCTATAAGTATATATATATACTATATATCTATATATATGTGAGTGTGTATCCTATATATATTATTTATTATACATAGGTAGATATATATACTTTTACATTATACCCTGATAATTCACGAACCTGTATATTTTAACAGAGAATATCTCCAGCACAACCAGTAACCCCTGTCACAAGCAACTGCAAACCTGACTGTGAGATCAGGTTACCAACACTATCAGGGAGTAGGCAAGTATACCTTGCCAAGTACTGTTTAAATTCTCAATATTGTATATGCTCTTGTTTCTGTATTTCATATACAATGATTACCTGAGACTGCCTTGGGTACAGTCAGTTGATATGTTGACATTTAAAATAATATTACGGACTCACCAACAATTATGAGAGTATTCTAATATTCTCCTAGACCCTATCACGGGAACACGCAACATGGTTGCAATGCATATTGGGATGCGAGCTGCGTATTTGATTTGCTACCAATACGTGTGACCCACATCACGGATTAGAATAATTTAGAAAATGTACGACTTGACATTTAGTTACATTGGGCGGGGAGAACGACTAAAATACGTATGGGACACCCACCTCTTTACCATGTGCCGCACTCGACGGAGTGATACGGATGATATATGTATATATTTATGTGACCATTCTCATCGTAGATGGAAAATTGTATAGTGCCCTTGAACGGGGGCATATGTGGCATATACTAGCCTGTCACTACAGATTGGTGAATTACGTCAGCATATGTCTAGCCACACATTTCCCATACGTATTAGGTTGTCTCAATTTGCATTCACTTAGATGGTTAGCACCCTGTATTTATTTTATTCAGTAGTTTAATTCAGTATTTACATACTTGGCATGTTATTTTCTTGTATCTTGTTGCGTCCCTCTGAGGACCTGGTTCCCTGACCTGGTTTAGCTGAGACATTCCACCCCACAGTACCTGGACCTGGACATGCCCTTGAGATGGAGTTAGAGGAGATGCCGTCAGAGTCTACCTGAGTACACTTGGAGTTGGAGCTACATACTTGAGGATGTTGCGCTAGTTTATCTTATTTCACTCCTGCTTACTTTTGTAGTGGGATTGTTCCCACCTGACTTTATCTGGGTTGTATATGACATTTCAGATTTAGCATATATATATATATTCAGCACTTTCCCTGTTATTCTTGTGGATGAGATAGATTTACCTGTATTTAGACTTGTAGTATTTTAGGACAGCGTAGCACATCACTATGGGTCCATTAAATTGGGTAATCCCTTAGTGACGTGTCAGCTGGCCAATGCCACGTGGCCTAGTTCCGTATATTTTTGGGACTGGGACGTGACAGTTGGAGTGCTCTTCGGATCAAAGGCGCGTATGTGTCCTATTTCATAAATAGTGGATTAACTCCGAGCAAGCATTCTCGGGCCTGGACTAGTCCACCACGAGAAAAACCAGGATAAAATTCTCTATGTTTGAGTTTGCTCTTCTAAACTTTTCTTATACTCTACTTACATTCTTTTCCATATGGTCCTATAATTGATATCAGAGCCAAGTTGCTATTATATCGGGCTTAACAACCTAGAGTATTACACATGGCAACAACAAGACCATATACGCCAACAATGGTGAAGGCCAGTCTACAAATAGGTAACCCTTATTTGATGGTTTGAATTACTCCTACTGGAAGACACACATGAGTTATTATTTAAAATTACTTGACTTTGACTTATGGACTATAGACATAGATGATTATAAAAGGCCAGCCAGAATAGTTATTGATGGTAATCTTGTTGAAAAGCCCAATGATAGATATACTGATTTAGAGAAGAAACATGCTAGTCTTGATGCTAGGGCTATTAATGCTTTGTTCTATGCTATAGATAGGACTGAATGCAATAGAGTATCAACATGTAAAACTTCACATAAAGTCTGGAAGCTTCTTGAGGCAACTCACGAAGGAACCATCCAGGTGAAGGAATCAAAGACCAGTCAACTAACACAGGAATACTAAGTTTCAATATGAATCCAAACGAGACCATCACCCAAATGTTTACTCGCTTCCTGGATATTGCAAATCCTCGAAGCATCTCCTAGCAAGGATTAGACAAATCATGAAAAGATCTGCAAGGTGCTTCAAGGACTCACCAAGAACTGGAACCCCAAGGCAAATGCAATCATTGAAGGAAACGATCTTACCACAATAACGCTGGAAACACTCATAGGAAAGTTGATGACACATGAGCTAGACCTCAAAGACTTTGAATAATCAATGCCAAAATAGAAGACCATTGCATTCAAGGACGTCATAAGAAGGTCTTCGACGATAACTCTGAAGACGAAGATACTACTGATGAGGATCTAGACCTAATCTCCCAAAACTTCAAGAAGTTTTTGAGGTTTGAATGATCAAATAGAAAGAAGAACTACAAAGACAATATTGAGGAAGAACCGGTGTGCTATAATTATAAGATGACATGCCACATCAAGAAGGACTATCCCATGGCTAGAAAGGGAAGTCGTAATGAACCCTCAAGCAAAAGAAGAAACTCTTCAAGGAATCATGCCAACACAAGCATATGGTGTGAAAGCAAAACAAGTAATTCTGGAGAAGAAGAAGAAGAAGAAGAAGAAGAAGAAAATCCTCGAAATACAGCAAATATATGATTAATTGTATTTGATCAGGTATCAATATACAAATCCCTTATATGATGATTACACTTTCAATGAATTATCTGATGCATTTAGTGATTTACTAGTGGATCACAAAATCTTAGAGATAAGTATAAGCAAGCTCGTAAAGATATTCAATCTTATCAGCTTGAATATGAAAAGCTTACCTGTCTTCTGAATGATGTTAGTGATACTTCTACTTATGACGATTCTACTGAAATATCCAAAATTAACTTAGCTTGCATGAATCACTTGAGTGTATCGAGAAAAATACTCAAGAAAATGCTAAACTTAAATAGGAGTTAGAATATGAGAAGAAAAAAATAGTTGTGCACTTATCATATTAGATGCCTTGACTGCTAGATACACTAAATTGTATAACACATCCAAAAAGTTAGAAATTAGATAAGGAAAATAACATGTACAAACTGCTTTCCAATCTAACACGTGTCACTCAAATCCCAAAGATACCCATAAAATACCGCCCAAGAAGGCCAAACCTTCTAATCATGCATTCTATTAAAAGTATACACGCAAACCACAACATATTGCTTCACATATACATCATACTACTGCACCTAGTATCAACACATCTACTAGATGTCATTATTGTTGTATTAAATAACACATATCAAGATAATGTAGAATTATAAAATTAGCTGATATGCATGTATATATTTGGGTTCCAAAAACTAATACATCAGGACCCTCAAGAAAGTAGGTACCAAAGATTTTATCTTCAACTTGTGTTATAGGTGGACATGCCCTCTCACACTAAAATCAAGTGGATTCTCGAAAGCGATTGTACACGCCATATGACCAGTGATGCAATCTATTTGCAACAATATCTATGAAGAAAGAAGGATACGCTCCTTCGGCAATAATCTAAAAGAACATATTATAGGTAATGATGATATCGGTATTCATCCTTCTCATGATATTAAAAATGTATATTTTGTAACAGAATTAAAAGATAACCTACTTAGGATTAGTCAATTGGCTGATCATGGTTATGGTATTAATTTTGTAAAAAATAAAATTTTATTTTATGATAGATCTACTGGTAAGATAACTTATGAGGCAATAAGAGAAGATAATATATTTGTTTTCTATCTCTCAAAAAATACTAACAATGCAGGAAGATGCCTATACGCAACCAAAGACAAAGTTGGTTATGGCATATACGCCTTGGACATGCAAATATGGACACTATAGCCAGACTATTTTCAAAGAAATTGATAAGAGGTTTACCTGAAATTAACTTTAAGAAAGATATGGTCTATGGTGAGTTTGAAAAGTACATGATGACATGATCGTCTTTTAAATCAGTAAACATTGTAAGTACTTCTAGACCCCTTCAACTTTTGTATATGGATTTATTTGGCCCAAGCAAAGTCGTCAGTCTTGGTGGTAAGCTATATGCCTATGTTATTGTTGATGATTTTTTTAGATATACTTGGATTTATTTTCTAGCAAATAAAAATAAGACTTTTTCAAAATTTCTTACTTTTTTCAAAAAGGTACCAAACAAAAAATGCTTCATGATTACTCGTATCCAAAGTGATCATTGAGGCGAATTCAAAAATTCTGATTTTAAAAATTTTTGCGATTCAAATGGATTTATGCATGAAGTTTCTTGTCCTAGAACTCCTTAACAAAATGGTGATGTGGAGCGGAAGAAAAAAAACTTTGGCGATATAGCTAGAGTCATATTAAATCAGTATAACCTACCAAAATATTTTTGGGATGAGGCTGTCAATACAATATGTAATTTTTTTGAATAGGCTTCTTATTAGACCTATATCGATGAAGACTCCCTATGAGCTTTAGTTTAGTAGAATTCCTACTATAACTTATTTCAAACTATTTGGCTACAAATTTTTAGCTTGAATACTAAGGATAACTTAGGCAAATTTTATTTCCATGGCTGATAAAGGTATTTTTTTTTTGCTATGCTGCTAAGAGTAAAGGTTTTATAGTTTTTAATAAAAAGTCTATGACTGTTGAAGAATCGATTAATATTACTTTTGACGAGCTTAATAATCAAGTAGCAAGTGATAGTGATGATAAAGATATCAGGACAACATCCGACAAGACCCTTGAAGATGCAAATGGAACAAGTTATCGGGACAGCTTGCCTAAAAGATTGAAGATCTCAACCGACCATACAGAGAACTTGGTAATAGGTGATGTATCGAAAGGTATAAGTACTCATTCTGCAACTAGAGATTTTATTACAAATGTTGCTTTTATTTCTCAAGTAGAACCTAAGAATGTTGTAGAAGCTTTTAATAATAAATTTTCGATTTTTGCAATGCAAGAGGAACTCAACAAAATTTGTACGGAATCAAGTTTGGGAACTCGTTCCCAAACCTAATGATTACCTAGTCATTGGTACTAAATGAGATTTTTGAAATAAACTTAATGAGGATGGTTTAGTTACTTGTAACAAAGCACGTCTCGTAGCTTAAGGTTATAATCAAGAAAAAGGTATTGTCTACAATGAGACCTATGCTCATGTTACCAGAATAAAATCTATTAGCATATTTTGTGCTTTTGCAAGTTTTTACAATTTTAAATTATTTCAAATGGATGTCAAAATTGTATTTTTAAATGGTGTTATAAAAGAGAAAGTTTTTGTTGATCAACCCCCTGGATTTGAAGATTTTAAATTTTCTAATCACGTTTTCAAGCTTAGAAAGGGTCTATATGGACTCAAACAATCACATCGTGCTTGGTATGAGCGCCTTAGCTCATTCCTACTTGAAAATAGTTTTTCAAATAGGAAAGTTGACACTACCTTATTTATAAAATCTCATGATAACAATGTCTTATTAGTACAAATTTACGTAGATGATATTATTTTTGGATCTCCTAATGAGATGCTATGTAACAAGTTTGCCAAGTGTATGAAGAAGGAATTCAAAATAAGCATGATGGGAGAACTTACTTTCTTCCTCGGATTGCAAATCAAGCAGAATTCTCAAAGAATATTCATTAATAAAGCGAAGTACACAAAATATTTGCTAAAGAAGTTCAATATTGATAACGCAAAATCTATTGGAACTCCAATGGCAATATCAACTAAACTTGATCTTGAAAAAAATTGCAAGCCTACAAATATACATAATTATTGACGTATGATTGGTAGTTTTTGTGGGACCGTGTATGGCAACTCTAGAGGGGGGGTGAATAGAGTGTATGTATGCAGCGGAATAAAATGACCAGTTAAAATATAATTCTATGGCATAAAATGGTGATGAACTACTAGTTGTTACAATATATCTCATGTGTAAGTGATACTACTAGCAATGTTATAAACATATGTAATAGAGTGAGAGAGACCAAACGCAAACACCAAGATTTATACTGGTTTTCCACTAAGAGGACTAGTCCAGTCCCAAGAACTCAAGCTCGGAGTTGTATCCACTATAATCACCAATAATGAATTACAAGATTTGATCCGAAGGCTTGCCACTTCTTTAAAACTATGAGGTTTGATCCGAAGTCTTGCAACTTCATAGCTTGATAGAGATAGTAACTGTTGGAACAAATCTCTTTACAATTAGAAGACTTCTAGACCGAGATCCCACTTGGCACTAGGAAGGCTAGGGAGTTGCTCTTTGAGATGGGAAGGTTAAGGATTTAGATGTTTGCTCACAATAAGATAGAAGACTTAAGAATGGTTGAGTTATTGTTAGAATAAAGAATTTTAATCCTATTTATAGGGTATAGGCAAAGAGAATTTGGCCAAAATTCGGATAGTTTTTAATTCAAAATTTCTAGTCGTTGGGCCAAGAAATCAGGAGCTATTGAACTAGTTGATTTCATACCAAAAGGATAACTGAGTTCGGTCCGAATTCGGCACGAGTTCGGCCTGAGTTCGGTCTATTAGTATGGCAGACTTTGTAAATAAATGTGTCCTAATTTGGTGGATAGGTTCTTTGGTTCATTTGAGTGGAGTAGGTATCTGTGTATAGGTACTTGGTATTTGCCAGTACAACTCAGCTTACAACAGTCCTAGACTCAAATAAATAAAAGATTATATTTGAATAGAAACCAATAGTTTTAGAGTCTGTCGTTACTAATGACGGAGTTTATATGCTTTGCATCGAGTATCTGTTTCATCTGTGTTTCTGATTTGATGTTTGATAATTATCAGAATCTGGTTGATTATGACCACTTTGTGTCAATAATCTCCCCTATTATGATAATTGACAAACTATGCCAAAATACACATATGGTGAGTCTGATGTAGCCTTGATGCAAATAGTTGAAACGTAGACGAAGTTTCTTTTGAACGTAGATCTTTCCGTTGAAAACAAGATTTTTAAGAAAAGCTACCTCGTAAGTAGATCCTTCCTTTGAAAGGGAGCATTTGAAAGACCTGTAACTTGTCATTTCTTTATAGCAAAATTAGGTGCAGAAAGCAACAAAATATATCATAGTTATATATTTATCAACCATACATCAACTATAATCAAAATATTTTGTTTTCACATTTGTTACCATATTTTGTCATTTCTCCCCCTTCGTCAATATATGATAGTGGAAAAACTCTGCCGTAACGAGTGATTATGACAATTTTGGAAAAAGACAAATTAATCAGAACATGCATTGTTTTAATCAAAATAAGCAACAGGGATGGAAAATATATAGAGATGCAAATATTCTGAAAGTTTTATGAATGTTTTAAGCAAATGTTTCTAGTACACTGAAATAGAAAAAAAACTAATACATCCACATAGCCACAAAAAACTATCACAAATCATCATCAGCAGCATCAGCATGTGGGTGATCGTCAAAATATGTTCCGGTAGGGTCAAAGTACTGCTGAACAAATGGAGCATCGATCCTGTAGCCAGAACGGTATTATATAATTCCACATTGTCAAATAAATATAATCAAGTCAAATACATACAATCAAGTCAAAAAAATACAACTAACTCAAAAAATACCATAAACTAAAAAATCTATCAAGTCGACGATGGAGGCGAAGGCGGCTGTCGGGCAACCATGTACTGCGCTAAAACCATAGCGATGATATTCTAGAAATCATTGGGTGCAATGGCAGATGGATCAGTGGCAGGAGACTTTAAAGGAGCTAGAGGACCTATCAATGCCGTCGGAGGAGTTGGAGCCGTCGGAGTAGCTGGAGGAGCCGTCGTAGTAGCAGTCGGAGGAGCAGGTGCTGGAGCATCACGCGTGTCTATCAACTATCGGACCAGCCCATGTAGCTCATGCACAGTTGTCGTATGCTGCTCCAAAGACATCGCACCAGAAGTTACGCCGAAGCCGGACACTGATGGAGCTGGAGTAGCCATTGGAGGAGCTCTGGAAAGAAACGATGGCTGTGATGCCAACGATCCGGTACCGTACACACTGCCACCTTTCCCTCTCTCGACAGCTTGTACCCACTGATCGTTTCTCTCAGTCGACGTACTGCTCTCAGCGCCCCCCTCTAACATCTCATACGTCTCCTATATTTAATTATATAATTAGGTTTAGAGTTAAGGATTTTAAAGTTAATTGTGCTATATTTGATTTTGGTTAGAGTATCATTTTAGATACTAGATATTATATTATATAATTTAAACAAGGTTCAAAGTATCAAAACCATAATCAGTATCGCACCATTCCTTAACTCTAAACTTATTTGATTCTCAGTATTTTTGAAATTGAATAAAATAGTAATCACCCTTGTCGATTAATTTGCATGCGATAGATAAGTTTTTCTCTTTTATATGCTTTTAAAATCTTAATATAATCTAATTTAACTTCATAAATAATTAGAATGAATTAAAATTAACCTTGAAACTAGAAAATGTCATAGTTTGACTATTTGACCTAGAGTTGACCTAGTTTAACTGTTTTGACCTAGAAACCTAAAATCTAATTAAATTATAAAAATAATCTAATTAAATTGATAAAATTTTATAAAGACAACTTACATATGCTTTGGCGGCCCGCTCATCTACGAGCTTTCCATCCTTCTTTATTTTCTAGGTCCGCTGGAAAATTGCTGGGAAGTCAACGATTTGGGGTCTTCCCCGGTTCTAATGGCCTCGTCGCACTATAAAAATTAAGAAATTAATAAATAAGCAAAAAATATTAGAATTACAAAAAACCGATGTAGCAAAATTTTTTAATATTAACCATTCGTCGAAAATGCTTAACAATCGGAATAGATCCACCAGTATGGAGACCACCCTTAGCATAGGCAGCCCTCGCTTTCTAGCACTTGGCCTTATAGGCCTGGGTGTCCATATTATTCTTGATATTCTCCAAGTACTCCGTCTTCAGCCACTCCTTGCGATGATCCGGTCCAAGTAACGCTAGCGCCTTCTGGTCAGATCATATCTCTCAAACTCTTGCTAGCGACGGGCTTGTAACACTTTCGGATATCACTATCTCTATGATCTGGCCACCAATACAACCTTTGCAAATTAAAAAAATATTTTGTATCATTGTAATAAAAAATATATATATTATTATAAATAATATTTATATACATACCCCAAACTTCTCCAGCCAAGCGAATCGTCGATCGAGCGGGATATCACTAAAGTTGATATAATGGCCATCAAAATTGCCGCGCATGATCTCCCCTATATCATTTTCAGACTTGATCGAAAAGAATCTGAAATAATTAAATAATATACAATTAAAATAAAAAATAAAAAATAAATGTGTGAATTAAGAAATAAATTCTTACGTCGCTCCATCGGCCCATAGCTCGGGACGAGAGATATTGGCTGGCCGCTCTGGTAGAGTAGGGGGTCTGCAAATCCAAGACGGCAGACATATACTCCATGTTTTACAAGAAGGCCTGGAAATGGATTTGCTCCTGTAGGAGCAAATAGTAGAGTAGCCGGTGTAGTTGTGCCGGTAGTGGCTGGAGTAGAAGAAGGGGTAGCAGCTGATGGCAATCTGGTAGATGGAGTAGCTCCTCCTATTGAAGAACAAGTATATGACGGGGATAAACCATCCGCGGCATCTACGAACTCGTCCTCAGGTCGTGTGCGAGAATCTGGGGTAGCCGGCGTAGTAGATGGAGGATGTTGAGGAGATGATCCTCTCTGAACCTGTCGTCATCCTCGTCCTCTTCCCGCCATACTATAGGTAAATCTGCAGCAAATAAAAAAATGGTGTCATCGAACAGATAATCATAAAGTAATGCATGGTGTGGTGAAATAAGTAAATACTAGTGTGATGGTGAAATAATTAAATAAATATCTAAGTTAATGCATATGTATGTACTTATTAATCTTCTTCATCTTCCCAATCATCATCGTCTTCCGAATCATTTTCCGAATCGTCTTCATCTTCTACTTTTTTATTTTCATTTTTACTTCCACTATCACTATCACCTTCATCTTCCAATTCTTGTTCCTCGCTCGATACCTCTATATCAGAGATCTATTCTATTTGAGGTAAATCTTCTATGTCAATCTCTTTGTCAACTCTATCATCCTCTACGGTAACGTTAACCTCCATACCATCAACACCGGCCAAACTCTTATATGCAAGTTGAGACATGACCACCTCATCCTCTTGGTATGCTAGATCCCCAATATTATATGTGTTTCTAGCTTTAATTTTGCATACAGCCCACCAATCTTTATTATTGCATCGTCGACTAGAATAGCTCGTAGAATACACTTGAACCATTTGAATAGCCAACACAAATGGTTCAAAACCTACATATCCTTTTCCATATATTATATCAACAAACCCAAACTGTTTGCTAATTTTCCATACTTGGTTGGGTATTGTGTCGAACCAATCACATTTAAATAGCATAATTTTTGTCTCATAAGAGTAATCCAGCTCCACGACATCTCTTAGTATACCATAATAGTCAAATTCTAGATCGACATCGTAGACTGAACCCTCACACATACTCCAAAATTCTTTGTATAATTAGCCTCCTCATCCATAAATGATTGATTAATAGACTTATCAATGGTTCTAAATTTGAAGCCATTGATGGTGTATCCATCGCATCACTTTTCTCTCTTGCTTGGTCCGATAGCTAATGCTAGAAGTCGTTTATTTTGTAAGTCTGTACCAGGACAAAAAATCGGAAACATCACGTATCATGTAGACATTAGACAAAGATTGGTCTGAATGCTAAATTTAGAATGCTTAATGTTTAGGATCCGTAAATAATTATGGAACCATGATAGAAATTTTGTATCAACCTCTCAAGCAAGATCATCTTCATTAATATTAGGTCTTTTTTATTTCACCTCAGCTTTAAAAGTACTGGGATAATAAGGAGAATATTTAGAGCAATAATTTTCCAAGTATATACAAAATTGATATATCTAGGAAAGATGTGTTGCTTACTTCTCAATATCTTGCATCTCTTTTATACCACTATTTAATAATATATATCGATGAGCGGCTTCAAACTCATCGTCTTCCAACCAACGTCCTTTAGTAGCACTTATAGTCCTCCCTCCCATATTGAAGATAGTATGGATTACACTATTCGGGGCATTAACCCCACCATCATCATTCCTTGTGGCTCTATTATAATTTATTCTGAAATGAGTATCAAAGTAGATGGAGGAAAAGTTTGAAACCTCATCAATGATATATGCTTCGCATATCGAAGCTTCTACATGAGCCTTATTGCCAACCTTCTTCTTCAGGTGATGTAGATATCTATATATAATATATTGAATCATAGAATTATTTGAATAAAGAAATTATTAATATAAAAAATTTATACCTCTCAAATGGATACATCCATCGATAATAGACGAGAGCACCGACACGTGCTTCGTATGCAAGATGAATCGGTGAATGCTCCTACTATCAAAAATCCAGGGGGAAGCACCCTTTCTAACTTACACAATGTCAATACAATCTTCTCGTCAAGTTCTATTATATGTTGCACCGTCAACTTGCTTGAACACAAATCTCTAAGGAATAGAGATAATTAGGCCAACGGAGTCCAAACTTGATGAGACAACATCTTTCTCAGAGCAATAGGTAGTAACCTCTCCATAAACACATGACAATCATGACTCTTCATTCCTGTCAACTTGCGTTCGTTGAGATCAACACATCTTGCCAGATTTGACATGTAGTTGTCAAAAAAATCTCAACTTTGAAATCCAGTTGTATATTATCAATTTATCCTCCCTACTCAATAAAAATGGTACTGGAGGATTGATCCAATTGCCGTTGCCACTTCGTTTTAGGTGCAAATCTGAACACCTACAAATAATTTCCAAGTCCTTTCTTGCTTTGACATTGTCTTTCATTTTTTCCTTGATATACATCACCTTATTGAAGATGATGTCGAATACGTTCTTTTCGATATACATGACATCAAGATTGTGCCTTATGAGATTGTCCTTCCAATAAGGTATGTCCTAAAAGATACTCCTCTTCTTCCAATTATGCCTACATCCAAACCCTTCAAAGTGATCGCCCGATATCGGATCTTCCATCACAGTCGAGAATCTATCTACCTCTTTCCAAACTTCGTCTCCTATCAGTCTCAACGGGGGAGGAGATAGTTCCTGTTTACCAGCTCTAAAGGCATCTATGTTCCTTCTCCACGGATGCAACGTAGGAAGGAACTGATGGTTACAATAAAAAAATGCTTTTTCTTCGTTCCGGAGACATAATGCCTTACTCTTTTTCATACATATCGGACAAGACAAAGTACCATGAGTACTCCACCCCGATAATATACCATATGCTGGAAAAGCATTGATGGTCCACATGAGACCCTCTCATCTGAAAGTTCTGCTCCTTCGATATATCATATGTCCGAACGCCCAATTGCCATAATTGTTTTAACTCATCCACCAATGGTTGTAAGTAGATATCGATGTTCTTCTTTGGATTTTTTGGACCGGGTATGATAAGTGTCAAGAACATGTAAGGAGTCTTCATGAACATCCATGGTGATAGATTGTAAGGAGTCAAAATCATCAGCCAACAAGAGTACTGAGATCCCGACTGTCCGAAAGAAGTTAATCCATCAGAACATAAACCCAACCGGATATTCTTGGGCTCCGCAACAAATTCAGGATGACACAAATCAAAATGCTTCCATGCCTATCCATCGAAAGGATAAGATAATTTGCCTTCATCCATCTTTTGTTTCATGCTATGCCATGTCATGTCATGTTGTATTATATTTGCGGACATATACATCCTCTGCAACCTCTTTATGATCGAAAAAAACTATATGTACTTGTAGGGTCGCAAACTTGCTCGAACAGTTGACTTTCTTTTGTCCCTAATTGGCTTGTACCGGTCCGCATGACAGAAAATGCATTTATCTTTATCATTGTTCTCCTTGTAGTATAACATGCAACCATTTCGACAATAATCTATCTTTTTATAGCCTAATCTGAGTTTCTGTATTATCATCTTTGACTTGTAGAAGTTATCAGGCAACTCTTTCGATCCTTTTGGGAACAACTCTTTAACAAACTGAATTATCCAGTCGTAGCATTCCTACGACAAGTTAAAATCAGATTTTAGGTTCAACAGCCGTATCACCACTGACAGGACAAAATAAGAATCACAACCCGGGTATAACGGAGTATCGACATTCTTGAACATATTATAGAATTGTTTCGCATCAGGATTAGGATCCTCTGAATCAAAACTTTGACCGGCCACATCAAATACCAACTCACGCGCCAGGTTTTGCTGTCGATATTCAAAGTTATCTCCGGGGGTGGACTCTTCTACCTCGGTAATAAAGGAGAAATAATGATATTACGAAAACAAAGGTTCTCCTTGAGCCGGCCACTCCTTGTAGTTCGGTACGAAACTCTTCTTGTAGAGATGCTCCTTCACGAGATCCACCTCTTTGAATGGTATATTATAACATTTGACACAATGATACGTGATGATCCTCCCGTCCATGAAATAAGGTTGACTACTGGCGTATTTGAGAAATTTCTCAACGTCCGCCATAAAATTATCTGTCAAACCAATCCTACTATCATTTTGTCGATTATACATCCACGATCGGTTAACTAAGTATCGACTCATTGATTCTACATGTACCATAGATTCAAATAATATGGATTAGATACAAGATGAGTTAGGATATTTGCTAAAGGATTAGTTAGTTAGGATATTTGATAAAGAAGTCTCATAAAGAACTAAAGGAGCTATTGGAAAGACCATATTGGAGCATTTTTTTGTGTTTTACAAGTATCCAAAACCATAATTTCTCGACACTCTTTCGAATATGGCCGATACATACCATAGCATAGTAAGGTTGGAACTACTAATTACTATTCATATTAGTACCCTGAAGTGATAATCGATACTCATAGTAATGGTCCGATACAAATACCGATTCCGATACAAAGACCAATACTCTAAAATATTAATTATTCATTTTAGGTTAAATTAGTGATAACCGTATCGATTTTAGGGCCGATGAATCAATCGATATCGATACGGATTTTTGAACGTCATATATTCTATTTCCGATATTCTAGGATACGTTCAAGCCTATGTATTAAGAATTACGTACGTCTAAGGATACACATATAAATCAAAATAATTATATATGTAATATTCAATTTGTCAATCTTCTTCTAAGTTAATTATAGACACATACAATACATATTACCATTTTCGTGTCCTAATACTCATGTCAATTTGTCTGTATTTTGGTTTGATACGTGTGTCCGCACTATAAATCGGTACAAAATCCTTCTTGTAGAGATGCTCCCTCACGAGATCGACCTCTTTAAATGGTATATTATAACATTTGACACAAGGCCACTTGATGAGCCTCACATACATGAAATAAGGTTGATTACTGGCGTATTTGAGAAATTCCTCAACGTCCGTCCTGAAATCATCTGTCAAACCAATCCTACTCTCATGTCGCCGATTGTACATTCACGATTGGTCAACTAAGTATCGACTCATTGCTATCTTTCACGTGAATGCTTATGCACGTATCCTATATATTCGAACAATTGGATTATATACAAGTGTCAAAATAAAAAAAATAATGATAATATAAAGTAGCTATTAGATTCTTTAAATAAACAAGAAAATCCTAAATAATCTAAATACATATTCTATTCAGATACATACTACATACTTAAATTCTATATAACTAAGTGGTAAAAATTTATATTTATCAAATCCTACCGACATATTTCCTTCCCCGAATTAGCATGTAGTGGCAAGGGTCTAAAAGCATATTGTAAGGTTGTAAAACATATGAAAGAGAAAAACTTATCTATCGATATTTAAATCAATCGACAAGGGTTACTATGTACTATTGAGTTAAACTTACTAATAATTATTTTTTTTCATTACCAAAAAAACTGATACATTGAGTTAAACTTATATGAACATAAAATAGTTTGTAGTATCGGCGATACCGATCCGATATAGACCAAAATCCGATATCGATGATTCCAACATTCAATGTCCTTTTTCGGTCAATTCAAAAAATAAAATTGTTGAAATAAAGGGCAATTAGCAAGGGTATAAACAATAAGGTTGTAAAAGCATGTAATAGAGTTTTTCAGTGTATCTGTGTCCATGTCTATGTTTTCGTGTTTGTGCGCAGTGTCTCGTGTCTACGTGTCCAGTACCCTAAATCATGTATGCTTAATAATTAACCAAAATATGAATGAGGGTTAGGTTAGAGCTTATCTTCGACAGACGAGGAGGGGATCTGACGGAGCGTGGGCCGGAGAGGGGGGGTCAAAGAGGGGGCGGAGAGGGGGGTCGAGGAGAGGGGGGCCGGAGAGAGGGGGGGTTGGGGAGGGGGTGGAGGTGGACGGAGGGGGACAGAGAGAGAGGGGGGGGGGTTCGAGGCGGGGGTCGAGGAGAGGGGCGGTTCGAGGAGGGGCGGAGGCGGACGGAGGGGGGTAGAGAAGGGTGGTTCGAGGAGGGAGTCGAGGAGCCAGGGGGGGGGGGGGTCGCCAGAGCCGGGGGGGGAGGGGGTGTCGATGAAAGAGAGAGAGTATCGAGATCGAGAGCGAGAGCGAGAGAGTGAGAGATTGAGAATGGGAAAAAATGAAACGCGTTCTGGAATTTTAAGTTTTCGCAGCGACCGATATTTCCGTCGATATTCTGTCGCTAACGTAACAGCGACGGATTTGCGACGGCTTGTTGACAGATAATAATATAATTTGTTTAAATAAATAAATTAGTCGTAATTTCGTCGAAAGTTCGTCGCTAACGCAGCGACGGAATATTTTTCGTCGTTGAGATCCGTCGTTATTTAACAGTATTTTTGTAGTGTTTCTAATTCAACTGACAAAGAAGAATTTGAGTGGACCGCGCAATCTCTATTGGTGGAGAGGTAGAGACTTAGGGATCTAGATAGTTGTCCTAACTAGGAGGTTGTCCAAATCCGATGGCTTGTTTCACTTAGCTTAGCTCCGGCCTGATATTCGCTTCTAATCTGACCGTCTCAATCAACACCACACAAGAAGCAATTAGGAAAAGCGAAATAGCAGAGGCAGCTAGCCAGCAAGAAAAACGAGGAAGACCATTATAGATGGCATATACGAGATTTTGCTAACATGATGGTTAATTTCTTTTTGACAGAATAATAATTCATACCACAATACTGTTAAGTAAGATGTTAGAGCCCCACTGTACCGAAACTATAGAGATTCGATGAGGGTTGAATATTTATAATTTTCTAACACAAATTCTTCAGGCACATAGGAGGGGCAGAGAGTTATATTTACACTGTGATATAATATTTTTAAATTTGTTTAACCAATGTTACTCTGTTACCATGTTAGCCATTACACTAAAACTCTGCAGCTCTGTTGATGGTTAGGATTGAATATCTATGAGACAAACTTGAGAATACTAATATCTATTTAACTACTCATTGTTTTAACATCATTTATTTGTAAAATGAGAAACTTAAGCGGTCTTAAAGGCTTACTTTATCTGATGTCATTGTTGATTAAACAATCTCACAAGACATTATTTAATTTGGTGTAGGAAGAAGATTTTCCAGCCTATAATGTTTTAGAATTTTTAGACATTGGATCTCAAATAAGTTTTTAAATTTATATTTTGATTTTCATAATCCATCTAATTATTATTTAAATTTGGACTAAGATTTGACTTGATTCACTAGATTGTGATGTATTATATGTGTACACAATCATAAAAATGAACATGTTACTGACTGAAATAATTTCAAACAAGAAATATATATAATTAGACAATTAAGTCAGATAATCCCATGTCCTTTCACGTCTCAAAAAGACTTATTGGAATTCCTTTAGTCAAGGGATCAATCATCATATTTTTACTAACCTGCTCAATTATCTCTTCTTCCTCTGACTCTTTCCCTTTACTACAGTCTTGCTTTTGCTGCTAGTTTGTTGTTCATAGAATAGAAAAACAATTGTCAACATGTCTTTATCCTGAATTTAGGCATGTTTGGTAAACATGAATTTGATTTGGATATAGATTTTAGAAATCCAAATTTGCATTTAGATCCTGTTGATATGGTATGTTGGGTGTCATATTTAAGTATAGTATAAGCACATGGGAATATCCTAAGGACATATTTGGGATTCCAGAATATGTCACAGGATATTCCATTATGAGATTATTGTCATAATGATTGAGATCATTGTATCAATGACTGTAAGGCTATATAATGCCAATGAGACAATCAATAAAATAATCAACTAATTTCAACATGGTATCAGAGCCAAGTTTCCACAAACCCTAGCCGTCACCAAGCTTCCACAAACCCACAGGAGGATTTCCTAGATCTCCTCCACCGAACTCTTCCACGTCCCCCCTTCTTCCCTTCTCCGCCCTTCGCAGGCCGCCCTTCGCTGTTGCTGTCCCATCCCGCTACTTCTGCGGCTACTACTGCTGTTGCGGCTGCTGCGACTGCTGCTGCTGCTGCGACGGTGGCTGTGACATGCGTGCTGCCGCCTCCTCCGCACCAGCACGAGACAACGCCTAATAGGGATGCCAAGATCTGAAAAAAGGGGGGACATGTTCGGATCTAGGAGCGGACGACGAGGACGAGCGTGAGTCGTGGAGCGGACGTGACGTGATTGGATAGACGACGCATCGATGGAGGAGATCATCAAGAAGCTAGATTCTGCAGAGGTGGCGACGTTGATGAAGTTGTTGACGATGTCGGCTGGTGAGAACACGACACGAACGTCGCCGGAGTTGAAGCTTCCCTCCATCGATCTGAAATTAGATGGACCAGCCACCTATCTGAGTTGGTCACGGCGGGTGAGAAGAACACTCGCAGAAAAAAATATGGAGGGGTTCCTGACGGGCGAGGCGACAGAGCCGGACGAGGGCTCGACAGGACGCGATGAGTGGAAGTCCACTCATATGGTGATCTACATCTGGCTTCTCAACTCCTTAGTCCAGTCTATTGCCGCCACAGTAGACAGTATCGAGATGGTGAAAGATGTGTGGAAGAAGTTGAGAAGGACCTATGATGGTGTGGGGAACAACTTACGGGTCTTCCAGATAAAGGGGGAGATTGATGACACTGTACAGGGAGAGAAGACGGTGCAGGAGTATGCCACGGAGTTGGAGCGTCTGTGGTTGGATTATGATCACTCCTCAGATCGGGCAAGCTGCGGGGACGCTAAGTGTAAGGAGAGACAGGTGTGTCTGCAGGAGAGGACGATGAAGTTCCTCAAAGGGCTGACTGCAGCTTTCGCACAGAGGACGGCCCTACTTCTAGCCCAACCAAAGATTCCTAGCCTTGAGGAGGCTATCTCAGCCATGATCCAGGAGGAGACACGCATCAGGCTGCAAGCCGGGACAGGTGGTCCTCCCGAAGCAAAGTCAGCACTAGCGATCACCTGCTCAGGAATCACAGGATCTAAGGGAGAGCCCTGGCAGCATAACCAGCAGTGCTACAACTGTGGAGAGATGGGTCATCATCGGTATGCTTGTACCAAACCACCTAGGAAGGGAGATTCAGGTGGTGGACGTGGAACGTTCGGCGAATGAGGATATAATGGAGGACGTGGTCGTGGTCGAGGGGGTAGACGAGGCGGCCGAGGAGGTTATCGGGCGAACCTCCTGATATCAGAAGGGAACGGAGAAGCTGATGGCACCTTAACTGTGGAGGACCAGGCACTGGGAGACATGAGGAGTAGAACAGAGGAGGCGTCCACCTCTTTCTTTATTAGGGGCAACGCTGCCATGTATACCCATCCATCAGAAGGTATTGACGAATCACTTGCCCTTGCGTCTATCTCTTCCCTTAAATCATCAGACTGGATTATCGACTCGGGAGCATCTCGGCATGTGACGGGAAATGCTAGTGAGTTTTCTTCCTACACTCACCTAGCATCAGCAGACATTATTCAGACAGCTGATGGCACTTTCCAGCCAGTGGTCGATAAGGGTACTGTTAATTGTACAGGTTCAGTAAGATTATCCAATATTTTACATGCTCCATCCTTTCTAGTTAGTCTCTTGTCCATTAGTTCTATAATCCTCCAACTTAAATGCATTATTTCTTTTGATATTCCTAAGGTGACCTTCCAGGAGAAAGGGACAGGACGAAGACTTGGGACTGGCACTTGGCATGAGGGACTGTGGTACCTAGATCGAGAAGGACTGGACTCAACATTGGTATCTATGGCAGAGAAGGCTGACATGGAAGGACTGCAGCAGAGGACTGAGGATACCTTGATACTCCATCATCGGAGGATGGAACATTCTTCCTTTGATACTCTAAGTAAGTTGTATACAGAGATTTATGCAAAAATAAATAAAAAGAAATTAGTATGTGATGCGTGCGAGTTAGGAAAACTTACTAGGAGCTCATATATTGGCACGGGTCATAGGAGCAGTTTTGCTTTTGAGGTAGTACATTCTGATGTCTGGGGTCCATGTGCTACTAACACTATGAATGGTTATAAGTACTTTGTTTCTTTCATTGAGTGTGCCTCTCGTGTTACCTGGTTATATTTGATAAAAAATAAGAATGATGTACCTGCTTGTTTTCGGGATTTCCATAAGCATGTCCAGACTCAGTACAAAGCAGTTGTGAAGGTACTGAGGTCTGACAATGGAACGGAGTATACCAACAGGACGCTTGCAGAATACCTGTCAGCACACGGAATACAGCATCAGACCACTTATGCATACACACCAGCACAAAATGGAGTTGCAGAAAGGAAAAACAGACACCGTATGGAGTCGCAAGAAGTATGATGATCGACATGAATGTCCCACAGAGTCTATGGGGGCATACAGTATTGACAGCAGCTCAACTCATCAACAGGATGCCCTCGAAGGTCCTCGGATGGAAGTTCCCATGTGAGGTATTGCAAGGCAATAATAGTGGGATACTCCCACTGAAGGTGTTTGGGTGTGTGTGTTTTATGAAGGACAACAGGCCATCAGTTGGGAAACTTGACCCTAGAGCGGTCAAATGCATCTTCGTAGGCTACTCGGCGACCCAGAAGGGGTATGTGTGCTGGAGTCCAGTAGAGAAGAAGAAGTTTGTCAGTATGGATGTCCACTTTCGGGAGCATGAGCCATACTACCGCCAGGACGGAACTTCACACAACACGCCTAATACTGCCAGTATGAGGCGAGAGGGGGAGATGGAGAACTTGGTGGTAACCGATTTAGAAGTTTGGCATGGAGGCACGGAGAAGGGACAAGAAGGTAAAGATGTTAGGCCTACGGCTCATGGAGAGTTACTTACCTATAGCAGGAGAGAGAAGCAAACTGCAGGACCAGTACCGACAGTGCCAGTGCCAAGTCCCTTGCCTGCGTTCGTCCCAACTCCTGAGGCACCAACACCAACCTCCCTTCAGGTGATACCCCCTCCTTCACAAGATATCATTCCTCCTACTTCTACTCCTCCCACACCACTATCTGTACGGAGGACCACTCGCAGCAATGCAGAAAATCCTCCAAACAGATATGGTTGGGATATTGCTCAGTTTGTTTCTTATGACCATATCCCTTCTTCTTATGGAGCATTTATAGCATCTTTGGATAGTATTACTGTACCTAACAATTGGCAGGTTGCCAAGAACGATCCAAAGTGGAAAGCGGCAATGCACGAGGAGTTGGGAGCTCTGGAGAAGAACCACACTTGGGAGCTTGTGAGACTGCCAGAGGGGAAGAGAGTAGTTGGATGCAAGTGGGTCTTTACCGTGAAGCAGAACCCAGATGGACAGGTTGAGCGCTACAAAGCTCGAATAGTAGCCAAAGGATACAGTCAGACGTACGACATCGACTATGACGAGACCTTTGTACCAGTTGCAAAGATGAGCATTGTCAGGGCTCTGATTTCTCTGGCAGCGAATGGTGGATGGAAGCTACACCAACTGGATGTAAAGAATATATTTCTTCACGGAGATCTAGTAGAGGAGGTGTTCATGGAGATACCACCAGGATTTGGCACCAATCAGACAGTAGGCAAGGTCTGCAGGTTGAAGAAGTCCCTCTATGGACTGAAGCAGTCTCCTCTAGCGTGGTTTGACAGATTCAGAAGGGCGATGATAGGGATGGGATATCAGCAGATCAATGCTGATCATACTGTATTCTTCCGTCGGAGTGGAGGCCACATCACCATGCTTGCGTTGTATGTGGACGATATGATTATCACAGGAGATGATGAGCAGGAGATCGCCCAACTCAAAGAAAAGCTTGACAAGGAATTCGAGGTGAAGGATCTCGGCCTTCTTCGGTACTTCCTTGGGATTGAGATTGCTCGAGAAGCAGAGGGGATTGTTCTCTCTCAAAGGAAGTATGCACTGGACCTTCTCACAGAAACTGGGATGTTAGGGTGCAAACCTGCAGCGACACCAATAGATCAGAGGTTCAAGATTGATGCTGAGGCTGGAGAACCAGTTGATCGGGACAGATATCAGAGACTGGTTGGCAAGTTGATCTATTTGAGCCACACACGTCCTGATATCTGCTTTGCAGTAAGTGTGGTGAGCCGCTACATGCATGACCCACGGAAGGGTCATATGGATGTAGTGTACCAGATTCTGAGGTACTTGAAAGGTGCTCCCGGGAAGGGACTAATATTCAGGAAGAACAATCATATGAGCATCGAGGGCTACTGTGATTCTGACTGGGCTAGTTGTGCTGATGACAGGAGGTCTACCATGGGATATTGCATATTTGTAGGAGGTAACTTGGTCTCCTGAAGGAGTAAGAAGCAGTCTGTGGTGGCCAGATCAACAGTTGAAGCAGAGTACAGAGCTATGGCCTTGGGAGTTGCAGAGCTGCTATGGTTGAAGAATATGCTGGTGGAGCTGAAGCTGGATCAAGGAGCCAAGATGAAGCTGTGGTGTGACAATCAGTCAGCTATTAGTATCGCCAACAATCCAGTACATCATGACAGGACCAAACACATCGAGATTGATAGATTCTTCATCAAAGAGAAGTTGGATAGTGGATTACTGGAGCTTGGCCATGTTCCAACCAGGGATCAAGTAGCAGATGGACTAACTAAGGGACTCGCCTCAGTGAGCATGATTAGAGGATGTGACAAGATGGGCTTAGTGAATCTTTCACCCATCTTGAGGGGGAGTGTTGATATGGTATATTGGGTGTCATATTTTAGTATAGTATAAGCACATGGGAATATCCTGAGGACATATTTGGGATGCCAGAATATGTCACAAGATATTCTATTATGAGATTATTGTCATAATGATTGAGATCATTGTATCAATGACTGTAAGGCTATATAATGCCAATGAGACAATCAATAAAATAATCAACTAATTTCAACAGATCCAAATTATGTGTTTGGATAGTAAGGATTAAAAAATATATATATTAGGATTAACTAATAATAGAAACATTTGGTACTATCAAAATATTATGATTAACTAAGTAAATATTATAACTATAAAAATATTAATTACCTAATATTACGGTATACTCATGATGTTAATTATATATCAACGTTTGAAATAATGGGATAAAAATTGAAATTATTCTTGTATTCCTTCTGCCTCAAATGACTGAGTTTTATACAAAATGACAAAAAAATAAAGATAAGAAAGAGTAACAATGAAAAAGATATATTCACTATCTATCATAACAATAGCAATATCTCCAATAACAATAACTAACATTATCTCCAATACTCCCCCTCAAGTTGGGGCATGGAGATCAAGAATGCCCAACTTGGGAAGAAGATTACTAAACGGCTGACGACCTAATGCCTAGGTGAACATGTCTGCCGGTTGCTCCGTAGAAGGAAGATGAGAAGTCACAACTGTGCCTGCAAAGACTAAGTCACGAACTAAGTAACAGTCGATCTCAATATGCTTGGTGCACTCATTAAAGACAGGATTCGCAGCAGTGTGAAGAGCACCCTGACTATCGCAAAAGAGTCTAACCGGAGTAGAATGCAAGATGCCAAGCGACCGGAGGAGCGATCGAAGCCATAAGATCTTACAACACGGGCTAGCCATAGGCCTGTATTTGGCTTCTGTAGAGGACCGAGATAGAGTGGGTTGCTTCTTGGTCTTCCAAGAGACGGGTGAGAGCCCGTGAGTAATTAAATACTGGTCACAGATCGGCGAGTGCGAGGGCAAGCAGCCCAGTCCGAATCACATTAGGCCGTAAGTGTGAGACTGCTTGCACTTGAGAGATGCAAACCCTGACCCGGATACGCCTTCAAATACCGAAGAATACAGAAAGTTGTTGTCCAGTGTTCCTCCTTCGACTGATTCAAAAATTAAGAAAAGGTATGAACAGTGAATCTCAACTCCGGTCTCGTGATTGTGAGGTAGATGAGTCGTCCAACAAGACAACGATAATTATCGAGGCACAAAAAATTTGGACAAGAGGCGGCTGTAAGCTGGTGATTGGGGTCCATAGGCCAATCAATGGACTTGGAACCGAGTAGACCAGCTTCAGCAATAATCTCGAGGGCATATTTTCGTTGAGACATGAAAATGCCTGATGAGTTACGAGCAATTTCGAGACCAAGAAAGTACTTGAGAAGACCAAGATCCATCATATGGAAACATGTGCTCAAGTAATTCTTAAAAGCTGATATAGCAGAAGGATGGTTGCCCGTAATAATTAAACCATCCACATATATGATCACGTGAAGAACATTACCATGCCACTATAGTGTGAATAAAAAATAATTAGCATAGCTCTGTTGAAAGCTGAATTGACGAAGCGCAGCAGCAAGCTTAGAGAACCAATTCGTAGGAGCTTATCGTAGGACATATAGTGATTTTCGTAGATGAAAGACTTGCCCTGGAGAAGCCTGCAAGTAACTCGGAGGGAGGTGTCATGTAAACAACTTCATCCAAGTCCCCATGGAGGAAGGCATTATGAATATCCAACTGATGAATCTCCCTTCCACGTATGGCGGCTACAGAGAGAAATACCCTAACAGTGACCATCTTCTCAACTGGAGCAAAGGTCTCATTGAAATCAATGCCTTCAACCTGTTTGTTGCCCAAAATGACGAGACGGGCTTTGTAGCGCTCAATATCTCCATTAGATTTGTACTTGAAATAATAGACCCACTTACAACCAATAGCTTTCTTGCCTGTAGGCAAGGATGTCAGCTCCCAAGTCTAATTTCTGTCAATGGCATCTAACTCACTCTGCATTGCAGTACGCTACTGACCATGCGTAACAGCCTCCAAAAAATACGATGGTTCATGCCCGGCGGTTACAGCAGCTAAAAACTTGGTATGATAGTTAGAGAACCGAGCATAAGAAACATATACAGCTATGGGATAGGGTTTACCTGAGGCCGGTGATGGTATGAGTGAAGAGCCTGTAGGGGGTGGGGGTCATGAAGAACTGTATTGTATACATAACCATGGAGCAAGAAATAAGGCTGTCGAGACCTGGTGCCCCATCGAACTTCAACTACAGGATCGCCCCCCTTGTCGACTGGAGGCAAGGTGTCAGGGTCATGCTCTCGGGAGGCCAACCTAGATGAGCTGCTACTCCCCCTATCGATGGAAGACAAGTGGTCGGGGCCGGGCGCTGGCAAGGTCGACCGAGATGGGCTACTGCTCTCTCTAATGATGGGAGCCGGGTCTAGGATATCAAATACCGCCGGATGAGGAGGCGGCACTGGCTGGGACGCCGACCCTGATATTGTCTGAAAAGGGAACATATCCTCAAAGAAGATGACGTCTTTGGAGTAGAAGACTTTTTTGGTTTCGAGATCAAACAAGAGCCAACAACGCTTACCAACTGGATACCCCAAAAAAAAATATTTTTGACCACAAGCAACAAACTTGTCCTTGGATCGGGGCAAACGCGAAGCAAAGCATAGGCAACCAAACACCCTGAGTTAGGAATATGTCGATTCATGGCCAAACATGAGTTGGTAGGGAGTCTTATTTTGTAGAAGTGGAGTGGGTATTTTATTTATCAAGTAATAAGATGTAAGAACGCATTCTCTCCAAAACTAAAGAGAAAGAGAAGCCTAAAAATGTAGTGCTCTAGCCACATTGAGAAGATGACGATGCTTGCATTCAACATGCCCATTCTGCTGAGGCGTATACACGCATGATGTTTTAAAGAGAATACCATGGTCAGTAAAGTAATCTTTTAGACGTAGAAACTCAGTTCCGTTGTCAGACCGAAAATGATGAACCTTCTTATGAAACTGAGTCTGAACCATTACACAAAATTGCTTGATCAAGGCAGCAACGTCAGACTTAGAAGACATCAAATAAATCCATATAGCTCTAGAGTAATCTTCCAAAATTGTCAAGAAATAGGACGTTCCACAAGAGGAGGGAGCACTATAGGGACCCCAGACATCACAATGAATAAGCTGGAAAAAAATCATATGCTTTATTATAACTTATAGGAAAAAAACACGAGTTTGTTTAGCCTTAAAGAAAATATCACAAGGTTCACTAGAACTAATGGAATGCTGAATAATAAGTAACGATGATATCGTAGATGAAGAATGATGACCCAATCGTTGATGCCAGAGAGAACCAGAAACAACAGAAGATGAGGCAGAGGCGTGACATGCTCGAGCAGCTGAGAAATTGTGCAGCTAGTAGACCCCAACCTGTTTCTCACCCACACTAATCATCGTCCTCGAAATGCATTCCTAAATAACACACAATATATCCGTTAAAGTAACAACACATTGAGTATTTATAGTTAACTGACAAAAGGAGATCAAATTGCAGTCAAGACAAGGAATATATAGAACATGATCAATCTTAGCTGTTGGCAAAAAAACTAAGGATCCTTCTTGAACAGTAGTAGCTAAACAATTATCAGGCAGCTTGATAGCAACCAGATTGATCGAAACAAGATTTTAGAGAAGATCGGTCATGTGTAGAGATGCACCTGTATCTAAAATCCATGAATAATACGTACCAGAAGGGTCATAGGAGTTTCCAAAAGGAGTGTGCAAGGATTGATACATCTCCATAATCGTTTTCAACTATTGGACTGTTGTTAGGCAGCGTTAGCGATGCCAGTAGACCCAGTAAAGCCACATCCAAGGCCTCGGCCAGCACCGGACGAATGAGGTATCGACCGATCGAATGAGCCATGATCGGAGGGACAAGGAACCCAGCCTTCGGGAAATCTGTGAAGATGATAGCACTTGGTCACATCGCGACCGAGACCACCATAATGGGTGCACTATTGGCGGGGCTTATCAGAAAAGCTAGATTCAACTGGTTTGGACTGAGCAGCGAAGGCCATAGCGTCCGTCTTGGATTCGCGATCCTTCATTAGCATTCTGTGACTTTCTTCTTGAACTGCACGCGTATAAACACGATTGAGGGGTGGGAGGGGTTCTTGAGCCATGAGGCCAGAGCGGAAAGTGCCAAAGTTGTCATCGAGGCCCAACAGAAACTGGTGGAGACGCTCCCCTTCTCACTCAATACAAATTTGAGTGGTGAGATCTCAAGAGCAGTGTCCGCAATGGCAGACCTTAGACGGGACGTAAGTCAATAACTCATCCCATAATTTCTTCAATGAGCCGTAGTAGGATGCAACAGATTTTCCTCCCTGGCGACAATTGGCAATGTCGGATCAAATTTGCAAGATTCTTGGTCCATTATCGACCGAGAATCGCTGACGCAAATCGTTTCATAATTCAAGAACCGTCTCGTGATAGGAGATCAAAATGTGCAGGAGCGGATCAATGGATTGAACGATCCACCCAATAAGCATCGAGTTGATGCTCCCCCAATCGTTGATTGCTTCGTAGTTGACGTCTGGTTGAATTAGTCGACTGTCGATGAAGCCGAGCTTCCGCTTAGCCCTGAAAGTGTTCCTCATGCAATACCAAAATATGATGAAATAGCAATGTTTTTTGTGACGTCTTAATAAAACGTTGCTAATATTAAAGACTTGAGCGACTTCAAAAATAAACGTCACTCTACATTGCTGTTGGTGACACATAGCGACGATTAGCGACTGCACTTCGGTTTTTTAATAATAGTCGCTATAAGCTTCTTTAATATCGCTAAACATCGTTGAGTTTTTTGATTTAGCGACGTTTAGAGACGTATTTATCGATGTTTCTTTTTTGATTTTTAGCGACGTTTTTAGCGTCTTATCTAATGTCGCAAATATTTTAATTAGCGACATTTAGCGACGTCTATTGATTACGTCGCTAATTTTTTACGTTTTGAATAGCGACGTTTAGCGACGTCTATTGATTATGTCGCTAAATTTTTTAATTGGCGACATTTAGCGACGTCTATTGTATACGTTGCTAAACTTTTTGATATAGGGTTTAGGAATTCATTTCCCCCATTCTGTCGATTCGATCCTGAAAGATTCGATACCCTCTCCCCCTCCTCCGACGAAATACCCCCCCCTCCGGCTTCCCCCGCTGCCCCCTACTCCGGCTCCGCACCCCCCAAGTGCCCCCCTCCCGTATGGCTCCTTCTGGCATGGCTCCTCCCCTCCGACGACCTTGGGCTTCTCCTCCTCCTCCCCCAGGTAAACCCTAACCCTATCTCTCTCTCTCACAGATACAGACGCGATATGCCACAAACACAGACACAACACACACACTGACACAGATACGACACACACATATACTGACACACACACGACACACTGTAACAAACACACACACTGAGACAGACACGACATACGATAGCCTCCCTTCGCCCCCCAATCCCGACACAGGCGACCCCAAGTAAGATTATGGACCTAAGAAATGCACTTACACAAAACACAAAGTTATTTGGGTTAATTTTTAGCTATCATATTGTTCTTTCGTAGTTAATTCCAGCAAGTATATTATTTTCTACAACTAGTTCTGTGTTTGAACTTTAACCTAGGATCCTACATTATAAGTACCCTACAATTGTAGAATATGCCACCAAACCTCCAAAACAAGCATACCACTAGTCTGAAGTGTATATATACAAGGGAATGATCCAATGAAAAACCAATCGACTTCAATTTTATGAGATAGCTCCATCTTAGATATGAATCATTCGTTGATCTATATAGATCATAAAATGTAGGAATGCATGTGAGTTAAATTTTATTTCGGCGGGAAATATTTTAACAATTCATCAAGTTATAGAAGTCAAATTAATGAATGTGTTGTAGTCTTGTGTTGCACCTTGATGCACAGGCAAAATATTTTATACACATAGGTTTAATGATATAGATGACAATGGAAGGATCAAATTATCTATGTAGTGGATCCACTGTTTAGTTTGTGAGTCTTCTCATACGGTCAGTGGATCATACCCTTATATATGTGTTGTGAAAGAGAGATAAAGCACATAGATCTAACTAGACAAATCAGTAGTTGGTCATCCAACATGGTGATCCACTCTGGTCATCATGATATACATGTTCTAATACGTGTATAGATTAAAATCATGTTGTTTGGATATCTCGAACCGGTGAATTACCATTTTTATGGATATGTTAAAATAGGATTTACTTGTTTCATGATTTTTAAATCTAAGCTGCATGGTTTTTAAAATGATACAATATTTAGAACATGGAGATCAACATGAACATTGTGAATCACCATTTTGAGTGACCCACCATGGTTTTTTTATGTTGTCTTACGTAACCTAAGCCTGATCTTAGGTTATTTTATCATAGAATTTCACTTTGTCAGATGTCATTGCTGCCTTTGAACTTAAATAGATTCAGATAACATGGTAAATCTAGAGAAGCCCCATAATTTTTGTTTTTATTAGACAAGCTAACAAATTATTTTCTCCACCATATTTTGAATCCTTATGTCATTAGTATGTGTTGAATTCTTAATTTATTTAATAGTGGATATATGGGAGTAGTAATATAAATAATTAGGCGAACACCAGATAAACATTGCTGGCATCTTTTGCTATTACATATAAAAGAAACAAGCTACTTAGCACTGACCTGGTGGCTATACACTCTGACTCCATCAATCATTTAATGGTGGATATATCGTTACCTAGCTCGTCGATACTTGAATCTTGTTATCATCATACTTTTATGTATTTCATTTCATTACTGTATTTGCTGTAGTTTTCCTTGAGTAGCATATTCAATTACACCTATATTACGTTGGATCTACTTTTTTTTTCTTTCCATTCCGGCATATTATATTTGAATCGAGAATATTAATTCTACTTTATTTATAATGTAGAACTTGAAGTCACAGTTCATAAACAAGAAACAAGAAAACTTGCAACTTTGAATGAAAGCATACGCAAGTAATATCTATTTTAAAAAAACAAACTGATATATATCCTAATTTACAATGATACCTATACTAGCTGCTGCTACTAACAATGATAACTGCTGCTATTAATACATGTATATTATTAACAATGGGTTGCCTGGACACCCCTTAACTCTAATGTACCCCATTGAACATTGAGAACTAATACATATCAGTATCATCATCTCACACACACATATTTAGATACCACACTCTGTATTGCAAATTATCACACACACTAATGCAGTTATAGGGTCAATGCTACTGTGGTTTCATAACTTACACCCCCCACTTGAGATATCACCCCTTAAACTCAGTGCTGCTGCTGCTATATATATATATATATATATATATATATATATATATATATATATATATATATATATATATATATATATATATATATATATATATATATATATATATATAACAGATATGTATCATTAACTGAAATCTATGATTTACTTTTGTGATAATGAACTAAAGGCCACTTGATCAGTCAGGAATGACATTCATAGGCAACTATGACAAAACGTAGCTAAATGATAGTGAACTAGAGGCCAACACAAGTGTTTGTGGCACTCCTATTTACCACTATCTCACCAATGTAATATACTTCAACCTCACAACATTATTTTAAACGATATTCAACTAGCTACTACTTACTAGCACTATCAAATGCACTGTTGAACCCAAAGATTACACAATTCTATTTTTCTCTTGTTCATTAACAATGTAAAATATCTAAATTACAACAAGAAAACACTATCTATGAGTACAATAACATGAACATATAGCAACTGAAATATTGACATAAAATTACACCTATAGAATTTCTTAATTACATAAAAATTTTAAAAATATAATTTTTCACAAAAAGAAAGAAGTATATCATATAACTTATATATTTTGTTCATAAACATGGATATTAGTAGCACAAAGAAACTATGGAGCACAAAATGGTCCATCCGACACAAAGTTCACCATACAAGCAAACTTAACAAAATCCATAGAAGCCCGAACCAGTAGGTAGTGAAGCAGTACAAGTCCCTATGTGGATGGACTACACCTAAGCAACCATCCATGAATTATGTAGTACTTTCAATTAACTACAAATTTTCACCAATGATGCACATTTTTATCAAGTCCTTGGCTACCTCAGTATGCAACATGCTTATGGAGTGATGCTAAATTAAGTTGGGTTCGCAGTATCGACAAATAAGTATTTATAATTTTATATTCGAATAGTTTATAAAATATTTAGTATTTTCTAAATTAAGGAATTAGTTAAGGAATTTTGTATTATATTTTTAATGTGGAACGTAACATCTATTTTAACAATATGGATACATATATTTATATCTGTTATCAATTATATTTTTTGATTCCATCTATCTTACCAGATCGCACCCATGACCCGAGCACGTGCACGTCGCTAGAGAGAGGCATCTCCTACTGTTAAGGAGGAAGTGATACCTCCTACTGTTAAGGAGGAAGTAAATATTAAGGAGGAAGAGGCACCTCCTACTGTTAAGGAGAAAGTAATACCTCCTACTATTAAGGAGGAAGTAAATGTTAAGGAGGAAGAGATACCTCCTACTGTTAAATTGAAAGCGGTTGTTAAGGAGGAAGTGACAACTTCTACTTTTAAGGAGGAAGTAGTGCCTTCTACTGTTAGGTAGGCACCAGCTCAGAGGGGGAGTTTCTGTCACCCAGCACCTATAGCGGAGATTCATCACCTAGACGTTGTTTATGCGAAGTAACTGAGGGACTGGTTTTTGCCCCAGCGTATTGGATATCCTCGAGATTGAGAAATAGGATAAGACTTATGGTATAACTGTGATACTTTTATTATGGTTATTGTGTGACTATTATACTTTTATATTGTGTTTTTTGTGTGACAGTGATACATTTATTTTTGTATTTATAGTGTGACTGTGATATTTCATATACATTTGTGATATATCGTATCCGAAAAATTCAACGGAGGGTTGCTACGGTTTGTCTATTTTTATGAACTATTATAAGTTTGTGTATTAATTTTATTTGTATTAAATGTATGTTAATTTATCGGTGTTAAGTATTCCACCGAAGGGGTCGGTGAACCTAGGGAATTCAACGGAGGGTTGCTCCGGGTCTAGTTATATAAATTGGAAATTTATAAACTGTAGGAAGATTGGTTTGGAAACCATTTTACATTCTTTTTTTTTATTTTTTTACTAAAAATTTAGCGACGTTTATATATGTCGCTAAATACGTCGCTAAATACGTCGCTGAATGTCGCTTAATTGCTGACATGGCAGTATTCTCAGGTCAATAAAATGTTGCTAAATGTGTTACAAAATGTTGCTAAACAGAAAAAATTTAGCGATGTTTAGTGACACAAAATAAGTCGCTAACTTAGCGATGTTGAGTCGCTAAACGTCGTCAATAAGAAAAATATTAGCGACGCAAATAAATTGCTAGAAAATATCGCTATGGAGACGTTTTGCGATATTTTTCTATCAGCGACTAGCTTAAATGCGACTTCATTAAAACGTCGCTAATTAAATCGCTAATTTTTTAGCGACATTTTTAGGCCATTTAGCTACATTTTCAGGCGTCGCTAATTTAAATTATTCTGGTAGTGATGGTAGTTGTCCACTCCTGATAATTATCGCCTTTCATGACCACGGGGCATATTTGTAAGCCAGGATGATCCGAAGGATGAAGGTAGAACAAAGATCTATGATCTAGGGTACGCGTGGATGTGGCCTGACGAGCGGCTTTCAATGGTGAGGTGGGATTGAGAGTGTCTGTGTCTGATTCACTCATTGCGTAGGAGAAGCAAAGAATGAACTAGACGAAGGGAGATCGAAGAAAAAAATTGAGGTTTCGAAAACCTGCTCTGATACCATAAAATAATGGGATAAAGATAGAAATTATTCTTGTATTCCTTCTACCTCAAATGGCTGAGCTTTCTACAGAATGACAAAAACTAAAGATAAGAAAGAGTAACAATGGAAAAGATATACTCACTACCTATCCTAACAATAGCAATATCTTCAATAACAATAATTAAAATTATCTCCAATAACGAGCAAGCTGAAATAATGGCTATTAACATGGGTATTATCCTTGCTAAACATCTAAAGGTAACATCTTTCCTTATCATGGAGACTCGCTCTCGGTCATCAGGATATTTAGAGGAGAAGAAGACCTTGTCCCTTGGAAGCTTCAAGGATTCTATTCTGCCATCAAAGAAGAACTTTTATCATTGCCACCTACAGATTTACTTTTTATTAGGAGGGAGGGGAATAAAGTATCCCATAAGCTAGCCAGATTCTCCATTACTTCTTTCTCATGTAGTATCTATTGTAATCCCCCAAGTTGTATGATCTAGTCCTTGGCTGATGATTTGTTCAACCACTATAGTACTGTACTCGAAGCTACTTCTTAATAAAAATCTTGCATTTTTAAAAAATGATGTTAATTATATATGATTAACTAATAATCATTAAATATTAATTATATAATTATATACTTAACAAAATAGTACGATTAACTAGTAATCATAATTACTTAGATTCTTATGTATTATATGAAAAAAATTGTCTTCTTAGTTAATTATAACTTAAAAAATAATAAATTATTTTAATTTTAATTAACTATCTAATTAAGTAATCGTATAATAGTACAGACTAATTCACAAGTTAATTTTATAACTACCTCCTAATATTATATATTTAAATAATTTTATTTATTTATCCGATTTAAATATCTAACAACTTATTTATATTAATTCTCTATATTAATTACGAATAGCTAAATATTAGTTTAGTTATTAGTTAATTAATTATTGATTATTATAAAATAAATATTTACTAGAACAATAAATTTATTAAAAAGAAAATCAAATCCAACTTCCCCCCCCCCCAAATCTGGATTGGAGGGGAGAGTTGTTGTTTCAAATTAAAAATGAAACTTTGTTTAATTAAAAAAAATAATTGAAACGAATTGGAAGAGAGATCAGTTAGGAAGTGTAAGAGTCATGAATTAAAGTTTAGAGTTTTTTGTGCCTCTTGTATGGTTGTAAAGCCTATAAAAGGGCCATTGTATCTCTCATTTGATTAAGCAAATCTAAATAAAAGTGATATAATATCTTAGATCCACTCTATCTTCTCCACCCTAATATTCAATAGTAGTATCAGAGCGCAAAATGAGCTCATACATAGTCTAACAACAAATTCAAAGATTATCAAAGGATAACTATGATTCATGGTCTATCAAAATGAGAGATTTGTTTGGATCTCAAGATATGTGGGAAACCATTACCGATGGTTTTTTTGGAACCCACTGTTGAGGAAGAGGTTGGATACAATAAAGAGAAGAAGAAAGCTCTTAGGAGTAGAGAAAGAATGATAAAAATGCTTTGTTCCTACTCTATCAAGGGTTGGACGAGGCTACCTTTGAAAAAATTGTCAAAGCAACGACAAATAAACAAGCATGGGAGATCTAAGTCTCCATCTTCAAAGGAGATGAATGGGTGAAGCAGGTTCATCTCTAAGCATTACGAGGCAAGTTCGAAGCTCTTCAAATGAAGAATGGAGAATCGGTATCTGATTATTTTTTATGATTGCTAGTAATCATGAATGACTTAAAGAGAAAAATGAGAAGATATATGACATACGTGTCACTGAAAAGGTACTTCGATCACTTTTCCCCAAATTTTGGTACGTAGTTGTAGATATCGAATTGTCTAAAGACTTGGAGAAGCTTACAATTAAGGAGTTGTTGAGTTCACTTGAAGTACATGAGCAAAGGATGCAAAATCATACTAATCATGCAGCATTTGAATAAGCATTAGAGTCAAAAAACTCTAATTGATCAAAGAAAATCCAGCTCAAACTGGGGTCATGGTAGAGGTCGCGGACATGGTACTCATCAACATCCTAGCCATGGTCAACAAGAGAATCAAAACTCCAGAGGTCAAGGACGATGGTACAACCGAGGAAAAGGAAGATCCTATGGACGTGCAGCCATAAGAAATATCCAAAGCTATAAATGTAAGAACTTTGGACATTACGCCTTCGACTGTTGGTACAAAAATTACAAACAAGCAAATATTGTAGAAGCAACAAATGGTGTAGGTAATAATTCTATCCTACTCCTTGCTTCTGGTACAAGTAATCATTTGTGTGGAGAGAAAGATATGTTCGTAGAACTCGAGAAAGGAGTTCACAAAAATATAAATTTGGGAGACTCCTCTAAGCTCTCAGTTGAAGACAAAGGGACAATAAAAACCTATCAAAAGAATGATAAAAAAGGCTATATCTCTAATGTTTATTATCTGCCTAACATGAACGACAATATTCTCAGCATTGGGCAGATCTTGTAGAAGGTATACAATATATATATATATATATATATAAGATTACTCTCTTATCTTGAGAGATACATGTGAAATAATTACATCCCATCTTCTAATGACCAACAATCGCATGTTCCTGCTACATCTTAACACAAAGTCAGAGAAGTGCTTCTATGGACCTAAGGAAGGCGAGTCATGGAAGTAACATCTTCACTTTGGTCTCTTAATTTCAGTATTTTAAAGCCGGTATCTTCATCAAACATGGTGCATAGATTACCAATGATCAAGCCACCATGCAACACTTGTGAATGATCTATTCTCAGCAAGCATGCACAACAGTAAAACTCTTGTCAAAAACCAAAGTGGCTATAAGCTTGTAACTCTCCGCTCTGACCGAGGTAGAGAATATACCTCGAAAGAATTTGATGAGTATTGCAGGAAACAAGACATAAAGCATTAATTCACTGTTGTGTACACTCCAAAACAAAATGGGATCGCCGAAAGAAAGAATCGTACCATTCTCAATATGACAAGAACTATGCTCAAGGAGAAAGGACTACAGAAGCAATTCTTGGCAGAAGATGTGGCGTGCTCAACCTATATACTTAATCGTTGTCCTACCAAAAGTGTCAAACATATGATACCTCAATAGGCGAGGAGTGGCTACAAGCCAAGTGTTGCACACCTAAGAATATTTGGGTGTGTTGCATACACATATGCCCAAGTCCAACAAGAAGAAGCTTGATGATCGTGGTAAAAAATACATCTTTCTAGGCTATTATGAGGAGTCAAAGACATACAAGCTCTACAACCCACTAACAAAGAAATTACTGGTTAGTTGAGATGTTATCTTTGATGAAGATAAAGTATGGAACATGAGTGGTGAAGACAAGGGCAAAGAGCAACATGTGCTTGAAGAACCCGAAGAGCCTTCATCAGAAGTTCTACCAGCAACACCACAATCTCCTCAACTTGTCACACCCTCTCCAACAAGAACCTCTCTATGTTTTTGTCAATGAAGCAGCATCAGACCTTCTATACACCAGGGTCACATCAAAATGAGAAGTCAACGAGATATTTATGTGAAGACAGAAGAAGATGGAGAGACAAATATTTTCTAGTTATATGTTGACCACGAGCCTCTCACCTTCCAATAAGCAGTAGAAAAAGAATGTTGACGATCGAAAATAGAGGAGAAGATACATGTTGTAGCAATCGCTACCCAAAATAATGTACAAGAATAATAAGTAGGATACACTAGTAATTTCATGTATTTTTTTTGTTTTGAAATACTAATAGGCACAACTATAATTGTATAATAATAATAATGTAACACTAGGCTTCATATGACTCATAGAAACTCGTATTAAAATTTAAAATCATTTTTAGGCTATTTTAGAATTTTAAGATTTTTTTTAGAATTTTTAGATAATCAAAACCTAAGAAACCTAATTTTTCTAGGGCTTTTAGAATTTACTATATAACCATACATGCATTTTTTTTTCTACCAAATATTTATTTTTTGGTTATAAGATATATATATATACATATTTTCTGTAATTTAATTGGATTTTTTGGTATTATTTAATAATTATTTGAAGTTATTTGGATTATATATGTAGACATAATATTGGATATATGCTAATTTAGTATTCATAGATATAAATAAGATTATATATAAATTATTTGTACTATATTTGATTCTATATAAGATTATAAATTATTTAAATAAATCCAAACTATATTTTAAGTTAATCACAATCATAATCCTAGGTCTACAAGGAAAGCAACTTCATCCAAATCATATCCTAATAAATCAAGTCCTACCCATTTAGATTAAATAATATCTATTAAAGTAAATAAATATGAAATAAATACATATATAATCCCTTTACTTTTCTTTTCTTTTATATCATTCAAAATACATCTCGATTTGTTTTTATCCAAAACAACCCCAAAATTTATCACAAACATAGCTCCATTTTTCAGCAGCTACGTCGACTTGAAAATACCATATCTCCAAACTCCATACTCCGATTGTCACATCCCAGTCCCAAAAATATATGGGATCAGACAATATGGCAATGGTCAACTACATATCAAGTAGACTCTAGTCTAATTCGAATACGTATAGGCTGTACTATCTAAATATTACAATAAATATATAGCTATGTCTCAATCCACAAGGACACAAAATATCAACAATGAACTATATGTGCTAAAGTCGGCCGCCCAGTAACAAACAAGCTCGAATAGACTAGAGAAAGAAATAGAGTCTACAAAACTAGACAGTAGCAGTTGAGGAATATCCAACAAGAATAAGTAAATATAACTATGGAAGGAAAATAATCTCGATTATATTGGATACAAGTCTACTCAAGTAGGTTTTTAATAAACTAATTATTCTGGAAGAAAATAGGCCGTGAACTAAGGGGTTTGGACTGATTTCAATACTGTTTTTAGAATAGTTTTTTCCTAGACTTTGCGTCAATTTTGCTCTTAATCCAGGGCATCATAAATTAATTTATTTAAAGGGAGTCCTAGACGGTCATGTTGTGAAAATATACAAAAAAGTAGTTGATAAACAGATCAACTAAATCAGATAAATTATACCTGGAAGAAGGGGGTCGGGGTCACTGATGTCCGTGCGGGCGCGCGGGTGTGGTCCTGGCAGAACTGCGGCCGGCTCCGCCGGCGGCATTAAGCGGAAGGGGGTTGGGGACTACGCCTGGGGGTCGGATGAGAGGTAGAGTGGAGAAGTTTAGGGTTAGGGTTTTGATACATATAGTATATATATAGAGGGAGAGGGTCGGATGCCTCGGTCTGTAGGCTTAGGATTATAGTTCGATTTAGTATTAGTTTAGGGTTATATATATATACATGGTAAAAAAAATTAGAAAATTAGATTTGTTCATAAAATAAATTGTAGGAAAATTTATAATACTTTCCCAAATAATTTTACACCCAAAAATATTTTTGTAACATAATTTTAATTACTAAATATAAATAAATATTTATATAAGTTAAATAAATCAAATAATTATATTTTTAATTAGCTAAGTAAACAGAATCAAAATCCAATAATAAAATATTATTCAAATTATAAATTTTAAATTTAGGGGTTTACAATCTATCAAACTTATAAAAAATTTATCATCGAAATTGAACTAAAACATGAAATAAAAGAATAAGAGAATAAACCTCGATAGGAAGTCAAATATAACTAGCCATACAGGGTTCTCAAAAGGATAGGGGGCATTATTTTTAGAGGAAATCCTAGTTTGACATCACATTCTAAGAGTAAGGGTACACTTAATTTAGGACATTACCCAACTTATAGAAATTAAGTTGGTAAGGATTTATAAAAATCTAGTTCAAAGGAGAGATACGGAAATATTAGGCACTTATGACCATACTCACAGACTATCAAAGAAAATCTAGGTACTACCATAGTGTTATTGGTTCAATAACCCTAGAAGGAAGGTTTACCAATTCACATTCCTCCTAATTAGGTTATGTCTTCAACAATACAGAAGAAAATGCCATTGAAATATAACTAGGACGAGGTGGTACAGAGGGATACGATCATCGCATAGCATGGATGACGAAGGACAAGATTGAGGGAATCGCAAAAAAGAAGAGTTTGCAGAACACAATAAGAGAGAATTATGGGAAGTTCAAAAGGGTATTTTCACAAGATTGAATTTAAAATAGGCGTATTTAGATAGGCGTGTGAAGAATTGATGTCATAATGCTCGGTCAAGGGAATTAGGATAGAAGAGGAACCGATACCTACGGTGATATGGACATTAAATATAAGAAAATATTCCATTCAAAGAGTTAGTTTTCGGAATATTTGAACGACTAAGAAAGAAATTATCATGCCCCGACTACATAAAGTAGATAATCGTCCCCCGGGCGTGATGTCGTGCATGCCTAGGTTGCGCAACGCACAAGGCAAGAAGATAAAACATAATAGTTTTCATAAAAAATAATGAGTCACAGCGAAAGATTTATAGAGTCATATGAAACACTCAGAGAAATGCAAAGTGAAGCTCTATATTGATAATTGTAGCAGTTACATAGTCTTGAATAGCCCCATTGAATATGCTATGTTGGCTACAATACTCGTTGATCTCTCTTTCTCACAAAGGATTCCACCGTTCCATACATCATGTATTCTTTTATCCATGCTAATGCCTCATACCTGAGAACCTGAAAGAGGGTGTCCACAAACGTGGGTCAGTACATAACTTGTACTAGTGAGCAAGATAACCCACGCGCCTAAACCGACACTAAGTGATCATGGCAAGCATACAGATTTATAATTATCTTTCTATTAGAACTTAGCTGAATTTTAGTTCATGTTGAGGCACATATCGAAAGCAGTAAATCATGCTCGCTTGTAAACTTTGAAGTTATGAAAGCATATTCGCATATAGGCATTGAATTCAATTATGCAGACAAGAATGTTATTCTCGATCACATTGGTAAGTAACTTGTTGTATTCGGTCGCCTCGATCTCTAAGAATGTTATAATTGAATTTCATCCTTAACAAAGGAAGCATTACTTTTATCGCTTATGAAATACATGAAACATGTTATATCGCCTTGCTCAATAGTGACTTTGAATCTTATAGCCGATGTGCACACCCTTGCTCGACGCAAGGCGACATTCATCCTCCTTGCTCAAACGTTTGATATCGCACCATCTCTTATCTATATGCAGGTCCCTGATGACATGAGTGTTATATTGGGCATCTCCTATATTAAACGGCACACGCTATCAGCTTGGAGTGCAAGTCCAACTAAAGGTCCCACAATGCCATACATTGGGGCAAATCCTCTCATTCTTAGTCGACCTGAGGTCCCCATATATCCCGTGTTGAAGCATGTTAGATCATTCCAACTCTAGGTAGCAAGCACACTGGAATTCTCACTATACCCCGTACCAAGCAAGTTACTTTGATATGCGATACAGTCATTTCAGCGCCGGAGAGTAATCCGCCTGAAATCTCCACTATAGCGTGCTAGGAGAGCACTCTCAAATTTTCTCCTACGTCGATATGATTTTGTCCTCGCCACCCAGTATATTTTTTGGATGGCTTCGGTATATCTCGTTCGAAAAAAACCAACCCCGTGCACGGGAATCCCATGACCATTGATATCTATGCAATATTTCTACTCGACGTAGTATATTGTTCCCGCGCTATCTCAAGGCACCATGCCATGTTCGATAGTTTCGATAATGTAAGTACGACGAGGTACATGTCTACTAGCCCTACTATTAAAATATAAGTAAAGCGAGGCACAAATCGACTGGCCCCACTATACTCTAGAGCTTCTTCATCTTCCGATTCATTATTCTGTGGCAACCCGTAGTCGCCAAATACTCTGAGTCACTGTGCCGCTTCTCGACACAATATTCCGTGGTTCCCTATCCCTGATCGATAGTTCTGTGTCACCATTTTACTTTTTTAATTTCTTGAGATATCTCGTATCCCTTCCTAACAGTTCCGTGGTCTGAACCACAACTGCTTGTTGCACTTATAAAGTGTTCTTATGATTTATGTTCGATAGTCGTGCTCTTGATGCACGCCTTGATATGCTTTGTTTCAATATTTCTATCTTATTGTTCAACTTATGTTACAACTTTTATTCTTTGGACCTTGCTTGTTCAATCTATAATATCGTTAGAACACAAATAACGTATTTTATTAAACATAAAAGAGTAGAGGATAAGGGTCAGGGCCCGCTCACCTTTACTTATCTACTTATTCGTTCTGCTGAGTTGACACAGTCTATCGCTCTACATGAGTCGATACATCTTATCCCCAAATATCCATGGTCTGATGCGAGGAATGATTTGCTTAACTGGTATAACCATACTAGCAGGCCGTGCATCTCAATCATCCGATCCAAGCGAATTCAAGTAAGACTGCACCATCGTATAAGTCTCACTATCTCTGCACTGCTCTGAATTAATCCATCAATTCCCTTGCACGATGTTTGACTCCGTGATTCTACCCACATCGAGGCGATAAATCAAACTTCATAAAGTTCTACGTAAAGCCTACAAATAAAACTAAAACTCGAATCAATACTTGTTCTCAAATTTGTCTTATCATAATCTTATCATAATGCAAGCAACTCAATATCTCATTCCAATTTTGACTTATGTTATGCAACCAACCCAAATATCTTATTTTTTTCCAACTCAGTATAATACGCCGTACGAAGAAGGGAATTACATAATATACCAATCAAAACAAGTTCGTCCTCGAACCAAAACCGATTCTTGTTTCTTTGTCGATAATACTTAACCTTTGTTTCAAACACTGACTCAAATTTACTGTCTCTGTTTCGTGTGAAACGCTCGCACAAATTTACTTAACTTCATATCCCTTCCCTATTGCCCAATTCGAGTTTAATATATCCTTTTTTATTTATTCATACACATATTTTAGTTGTCCCCAAAATATATGCATTTATGCCAAGCTTAGTAATAGCAAATTCGGACAAGTTACGGGAGCGACTTCGTTTCTGAAAATACAACTGTTTCATACTCCCGACTGAATCTGGCTGTAGCGCCCATTCCCATAACCCATTCTCATGTGCACTATTTCTGAACACCTAATTTTTTGACACAATTCTCTTTGCCCAACTTAATTCATAATCCAATCTGTCACACCATGGTTCCGAAAAACCGAACGTCTTCGCTTGGACTTCCCATACCTCAATTCTGCAAAGCCGCCATCTCGCTTGGCATGATATCGTACAAGCCTGGGATTGCTCTTGTACAAGGCGTTATCATGCTCATTTTATAAAATTTATATTTAAAGATAGAGTTTGCAGCATTCACAGAGAAATTGAATACACACAAAATAAAAATAGCTTTTTATTCATAATTCTTACTATCTTTATATGTTTCAAACTAACAATTCTGACTTGCGCATTGCATCAAGTAATTCCACAATCCGAATGCAACGAGTCTCCGCAATACTTCCTCGTTCCTCAACTTTCGTATCGATAGTCTCAAGTATACGTTACATCAAGCCCTTTGAACATCCGATCATAATAAGAATTCTGCAACGCACTTCCGTCCAAATGTTAGCCACCTCTTATCTAACTATTTCTGAAGCTTGCTTGATACAGACTAAGTCGAACGTATGCAAGGGTTCTTTGCCTCAACCCACACTATTGCTTGCACAATCTATTTTTTAAGATCATCCTTTTCGAACTGCCGACACATCAACGTCTAGGTTCACCGCCGCTAGGCGACTTACCCAGACAACGTACTAAGTCTTCCTAATGCAAGGGACTAACTTAAACCGACCATTCCCGCCTATCTTGTTTCTCAAAATACCCCGATATTCAATTACACCGTCCCGACATATATTGCTAGCGTTGATCAACTCAATAACCAACGCTAACCATCTTTCGGTCCTCGCTATAAATTGATGATGCTCAAAGGCATCACTCTATCGAGTGCGAAATCGCTAACCATCAAAATTCTGCTATATTACATTCAGTTGAAGGCTATTCCATCGAATTCTAAAATTAATATTCGATCGCCTAGACTTACCTTCAATATGCACCACTCAATATTTATCTCCGAAGCAATCTCTTATGCGTCATCAATGGGTCATCTTATGGGTCTCCAACGATTACATTGATTCGGATGTCAAGTCTCTAGGATCATCTGTCCCGAAGCTACGCTAGATAATTATGGATCATCAATGATGGACAGTTACTAAGAACCATGTATAACTTATTTCGAAAGCCAAACCAATTCTTACAAGTTCTATGGGATTCTACCAAAATCTGAGAGAATGTTTCAAAGTCTGAAATGCATGCACTACCTGTCAACATATTCGCTAACCAAGGAAACATCTAGCTGTCTATGGTTTGATTCTATCTATCCTTTAATTGTTATCTGAGATACTGTATACTTGGCGAAACTATTCTCAATCAAACCGCCAATCCCGCTAGCTCATCCCACTAAATCTATCATTCTACCCTGACTCCATCAAGTAAATTTTTGGCTGATCGATCGATACGACTTCTCGTATCGTTACTTATAACTTTCAGAATCATAAACATTACTCTGTCTTGCATCCTTTATCCCACTTAAGTTTCTTGTGCAATCTATTTCACTTAAGCGATACTGTAATTCATCCCAACGCCAAGTCCCACCGAGTTCCTCAAATTTCCAACCCTTTTGATCCTTGCTCCCGTTTTGATCCTTCCCACCGCTATGTTAATTTTTATTTGTTTCGTTCGTGCCATACAGTCCTGAAGACTTACGCACCGTTCCCTATAATAAGTTCATTCCAACTATATCCATTCTAATATGCCACGTCTGTCTATGTTTTGTAAAAAATTTGCCTACGCTCGTTGCACTATTTTGCTATTATCCGCCTTCTTTATATCCCGATCTCGTAACCTAGTTACCGATCAAAGTCATACGCAACAACGATCAAGTCCTCGATGTTTTATGTGACACGAACTATTTTTGAATAATTTATTCCTAAAGGAGTCCCTCTTCTCGGCTAATAGATTTTTTACGTTTACAAATCCACAGACTACGCTTGTTACTCCTAGATTTGCATCGATCCCTCACACACGTGTGCGCACCTAGCCTCCTATCGATTTCCTTCTCCATTCTCAGCCAATTGTCTGTTTCACCTTTCCGAATAACCGATCGATATAACACTTGTTTGACTCAAGAGTTTGTTCTCAATCGTTGAAATGTATCGAATAATACTCGTGTCGTATATTGCCATAAAATATCCTAAACGAGTCTCTATGTTACAATATTTTTTGCTGGAAAAACTATAGCTGTCCATGCGAATGTTCCGACACATCGATCACTTTATGGTATGGTATATACCACTCAGAAATTGAGCCACTCTTCGTATCGCACTTCCTCTGTCTCGTTCTGACATCTGTTCTAAAATTTCTATCCCACGGTGATTCTACCGACTATGAACCTGACGTTCGTTTACTCAAAGTCTGACATGAAGCCTAGCCAACATACACCATCCCTTGCTATTTTTGTTGATCCTGTCCGTTGTATCTCATGCAACATTTCCTTCTTGATTATTATAACTGTTACTCAAACTGTTCAACCCTTTTGTTATTGTTTTAATGTAACAATGTATATGCTATCGTTCGATTGATCGACTTGTTCCACATTATGTAATAAATATCGCTCGAATCGGCTTGCTGCAGGCTATGCAACAATGTCGTGCGATCTTACTCGGTATTACGATCGATAAGATTAAAGCAGCAAACACATACAACAGTTTAAGTTTATATAGACTCATTATATGAAATATCCAGTGTAGCATCCAGTAGAGTCTAGAGTCGTTCGATCACAGAAGGAACTTTGAATTTGTGATAAAATGGATCATTGTCCAAGGAAGTTAACCAGGTGCTCTGATACCACTTTGTCATGCCCGGACTCCGTAAAGTTGATAATCGTCCCCCGAGCATGATTTCGTGCGTTCCTAGGTTGTGTAACGCACAAGGCAAGAAGATAAAATATAATAGTTTTTATATAAAATACTGATTCATAACGGAAGATTTATAAAGTCATATTAAACACTCACAGAAATATGAAGCGAAGCCCTTTATTCATAATTGTTGCGGTTACAAAGGCTTGAATATGTCAAGTTGACTATAACACACATTGTTCTCTCTTCCTCACAAAGGATTCCACCATTTCATACATCATGTCTTCTTATATCCAAGCTAATGCCTCGTACCTGAGAACCTAAAAGAGAGTGCCCACAAATGTGGGTCAATACGCAACTTGTACTGGTAAGCAGGATAACCCACTCGCCTAAACCGACACTAAGTTATCATGGCAAGCATACAGATTTATAATGATCTTTCTATTAGAACTTAGATGGATTTTAGTTCATGTTGAGGCATGCATCAATGCAGTAAATCATGACCGCATATAAACTTTGAAGTTATGAAAGAATATTCGCATATAGGCATTGAATTCACTTAAGAAGACAAGCATGTTATTCTCGATCGCATTGGTAAGTAACTTATTGTATTCGATCGCCTCGATCTCTAAGAATGTTATAATCGAATAACATCATCAATGAAGCAAGCAATACTTGTATCGCTTATGAAACACATAAAACACATTATATAGCCTCATTGCATAACGACTCTGAATCTTATAGACGATATGTACACTCTTGCTCGACGCAAGGCAACATTCATCCTCCTTAATCAAATATTTGATAGACCACCATCTCTTATTTATATGCATGTCACTAACAACACAAGCGTCATATTGGGCATCAATTATATTAACAATTTACCCTATAAGCTTGGAGTGCGAGTCCAGCTGAATTTTCCATAATGCCATGACATTGGGGAAAGTCCTCTCAGTCCGAGTCGACCTGAGATCCCCATATGTTCTGCACCAAAGCAAGTTACTTGATTATGCGAGATCATTCCAACTCTAGATAGCAAGCCCATTGGAATCTCACTATACCCCATGCCAAGCATATTACTTTGATATGCGACACAGTCATTTCAGCGCCGGGGAGCAACCCGCCTGAAAGCTCCATTATACCGTGCTAGGAGAGCACTCTCAAATTTTCTCTAGGCCGATAGAATTCCGATAATACCACCCGATATATTTTTCGGATGGCTCTAGTACATCTTCTTCGAGGAAAACCAAACCCTTGCACGAGCAGCCCATGACCTTTGATATCCATGCAACATTTTAACTCGACGTAGTATATCGTTCTTTCGCTATCTCATGCTACCATGTCGTATTCGATAGTTTTGATAATGTAAGTACAATGAGGTACGTGTCTACTCTTCCTACTATTGAAATATAAGTAAAGTGAGGTACGAATCGACTCGCCCCACTATACACTAGCGCTGCTTCGTCCTCTGATTTATTGTCCCGTGGTGACCCGTAGTCGCCAAATACTATGAGTCACTGTGCCGCTTCTCGACATAATATTCCATGGTGCCCTATCCCTGATCGATATTTTTATGGCACCATTTTCCTTTTCTGATTTCTCGAGATATCTCATATCGCTTATTGATAGTTTCGTGGTCTGAACCATAACTGTCTGCTTTACTTATGAAGCTTTCTTATGATTTACGTTCGATACTCGTGCTCTTAATACATGCCTCGATATGCGTTGTTTTAATGTTTCTATCTTAGTGTTTAACTTATGCTATAACTTCTATTCTCTGGACCACATCTATTGAATCTAAAATATCACTAGCACACAACTGATGTATTTTATTAAGCATAAAGGAGTAGAGGAGAAGAGTCAGGGCTCGATCACCTTTACTTATCTGCTTAGCCATTCTGCTGAGTTAACACAGCCTATCGCTCCACCTACGTCGATACAGCTTATCCTAAATATTCATGGTCTAATGCGAAGTACGATTTACTTAACTGGTATAACCATTCGAGCATGCAGTACTTCTTAATCACCTGACCCGAGAGGATTCAAGGAAGACTGCACCATCGCTTAAGTCCTACTATCTCTACACTGCTCTAACTTAATCCACCAATTCCTTTATACGATGTTTGACTCTGTGCTTCTGCCCGCATCGAGTTGATAAATCAAACCTTAGAAAGTTCTATGTAAAGCCTACAAATGAACCAAAATTTGAATCAATACTTATTCCTGAATTTGTCTTATCGTAATGCAAGCAACTCAGTGCCTCATTCCAATTCTTATTTATGTTATGCAACCTATGCAACCAACCCAAATATCTCGTTTAATTTTTACTCAGCGTAATGCACCGTGTGGAGTGTGGCATTACAAGAATAAAGGTTCTACTCAGTCACATTAGTTAGAATAATTTGTCACTACAAAATTACGAGAATACAATTACGATATATGACAAATATTCAAAATATGAAAGATAGAAGAACGATCGATGGTGAATAATACTATCGATCATGGAATAATATAAGATTTCAGATGATTAGACAAATTGAAGAAGTTGTACATCTACGCATACTAGTATAAGGTCTATCTATTCTGGTTTCCTAGAATAACCTCTAATTCAAAAAAAATTGCGACTAACAAAACTCAAAGCTATAATCTTTCGTATATTACCTCACGATTCCAATATCTTAACTCCAACTAATTCACTCCCTCTTGTGACCTGGCCTTCTGAATTGCTGCTTCTAAACACATAGTATTATATTACTAGAAACATGACTTACTCTGGTTTCTAATCTACACAAATCTCTCACCAACCTTAATTCTTAGAAAATTTCAACATAGTCTTTAATTTCTTGCATTTCTCTTATTATAAGCAACTTCATTTCCAATTTTTTTTTGTCCACCCATCGCAACCCATAGATATGATTCCTCAATCCATTTATGAATACTCTATCCCAATTTTATTGTCATATCCCAATCTAAAATTTTATTTCTATCTCCTTTCTACAAGGTCATTACATTCCACATTCCTAGTTTCCTCGAGAATAGCTCCCTAGAACATTTTGCTAAATTATTTAGAATCGGATTTACTAGAGTCCTTAACCAGAACTTGTACTCAAAATTTTAGCATAGGATTTATAAACCTTTCCATTATAATGCAACTATATTTCCAATAGATTCCTATCAACCCTTTGCAACTCAATCCTATGTACCATTTATCAATCTATTTAATGATACCTCGCTTCCAATATTATCTTATGTTCCAACACCAATTTTTTTTGGTTTCCGAAAGTCTTCTAACATAATCATAATAATCTATAGTACTTCTAGTTGTTATCACATATCACAATCTTATATAAGATATCCATGTCTATAATTCTTACAACTTATCATAGAAATTATACCCTTTAATTTCTCGATCTTAGCTTATTACTCTTTCTTGAGCCTCGAACCATAAGGTTGATTTTACATCAACACATCATGCTTACATCATTCACTCTTCATAATCATCGTTACGTCATTATAGATAATCTTTATTGTAATGCTCGACTAAATTTATATTATGATACTCCGCAAATTATACCTTGCTTCATATCAAAATTTTTTACAATTTCATCATTTCTCCTCTTCAATCACTCAACTTAAACATAGTACTATTTTTATAACTCTTTATTTTTCGTAACCATTATGTTTCCTTAATTCAATATAGATGTTTGAGTTACAATCTCTTGGGAATTCTAGCTGACTGCTATCAGTCAAAGGTTTATCATACTATAGGTACTAGTCTACTTAAGGCAAGATATCTAACTCTAATTTTTGGGAACAAAACACGAAAAACATTTCGTAAACCAGAGAGTACATGTGAGAGAACCGAGCAAAACATACATACCAAAAATACCAAACACAAATTGCAGACACAAAGAATGTTACGTGGAAAAACCAGATAGAGAAAACTCTAGGACGATCGGAGTCCAATCCTGAAGAACCTCCACTAATGGAATAAAGAGAATACACCCGCTACAAGCTTCTTTTGATCCAATACGTATCTCCACAACACTTAGTAATAGAAAATAGATTACACCATGAAGATAAAAGACAATAAAAAATTACCCAAAATTGATCTCCTCCTCCGAAACGGCCTCTAATCCTTCTTTCTCCTTCCCAAAGTTGCAATGACACTCTTGTCTCCATTTTCACTCCTTGTTTCATATGTTATGGTTAGAAAAAATCTAACTTATACTTCGTAATATCGAAAACAACCTAAACCATAGGATACGATCCGATGGAGTAAAAAATACATCAAAATTTTTGTTCAGCCCGTCGACTGAACTCAGATCGAATTTGGCCCGAGTCGATGATTTGCGAGTAAACAAAATAATAGCTCTCTGGAGCTTCTGGAGCACCCAAACCGAGTTTAACCCAAACTTGGCCTGGGGAAACGAGTTCGGTCCGAACTCGGTAGGCCTATTTCCAGCAGCACTCTCACTCCCCTGTTTGCTGCTCCCGAGCTTCTTCGACTTCTCGAATGGCCCTTGTCGCCTCCCCGAGTTTCTATCACACATAAACAGTGCTCGCCGTACTCTAGGGTATTCTTCACATAGGTTGGAAACCCCATCCACTCCAATACTAATCCCAAGTCCTTATTTATGACTTTCCAATTAATCTAGGAAAATCAAATTCAATTCTTAAACTCTATACTATACTCCTATAGTTATACCGCAAATCTTCTTAATAGTACGACCAATAATTTAGCCATTGTAGCTATAGTACGCTATAAAATTATTACAAGGAAGTCTACCCTTTCTTATACCTAACTAATTAGGTAAGAAATCAAGGCTAAATTAGGCAGGTGATCAATTCTAATAATTGACAAGTATTTGTCTATTGAGAAAAACTCGTAGTCATGATTTGATTTACTGTACTGTCACTACCACGTTCCGAAAATAGGGGTATTTTCAACTTTTAATAATATTTAATATTATGGTAGTTACAATTAAGTAATTGCATGATAAGTATATTTAATTTAAATAATTAGGTGAGATGTGTAATTAAATATATTATTATATACAGTGTTCATTTATGGTTAAGCTGGTAGACTTGACCAAGAAGCCCAGTAGATGAACACCTATCTGAATTATGGGATTATGTATTTAATTGTTTTATTTAGAATTTAATTGTTGGAGGTAGTAATTAACTACCGTAATTTATTTAATTGTTGTGCCCTGTCCTTGCTTCGATATTTGGAGCGCTACCCTAGCTTTTGCCTTCCAACAAATTTTACAACCTTGCCCTAGACGTACCTGCCTTCCATTCTAATATTTTTGCAACTCATAATTATGATCTCTTGAGCTTCATTTTAGCCGCACAATATTCGTCGTGGACGTTATTTAATTCGTAAATAAATTCCAACTTTGTATCGTTGTGCGTTCCAATCAAAATTGGAGGCAATCTTGACCTATTTTTCGTGCGACCCAAATTAGGGTAATATTCTGTTCTGAGTCTTCTTCACTAATGGTATTTGTGACCCGACCTAATTTTGGTCCCATGTACTCCTAATTAATTTTAGAACACAACTTGCATTTTATTCCTAATTAATTTGAGGATACCATTTTAACTGATTCTGTAAATCCTGATTTAATTCTAGTGCCCTAGTAATTGAGCCCATACCAAACACACAACGCCCCTTCACCCTACAAAACATCGAACATCGAATCGCCCTCCAAATTTTTATAATTTTATGCATCTGTGCAAATACCCAAATTTAGGGGGACTAATTTACAAATTTGCAGTAGGTGTCAATACCCCATTTGTTCAAACCAATGAAGGAGCCCTAATATTTGATTAAGTATCTCACCCTCATCCCCACATGAAGAATCCTCATGACAAATCTAGGCCATCCATTCAATGGGTGCATCCTAACCCTTCATTCCCACACACTACCCTATTTAAAGTCACATCATCCCCTCTTCCCTAGAAAAGCCCTAATCCTCAAAAACCTAGGTTTCCCTACCTCCTCACAAGCCCACACTCAACCGTAGCTTCTCTTCTCTTCTTCATTTTTTATTTTTCTTTTTCCTTCTTTTTCTCTGCTTTTTCTTTCCTTTAGTTTCTTTTGAAATTCAAAAGGGGGGAAACACTCACCCCACTGTTCCCGCGCATCCCCCCGGTGGCCCGCTGTCTGCTTCGGCCGGCCAAGCTCGGCCTGCAGCTCCTCGACTCGAGCCGGAGCCCGTGCATCTTCCTCCATCTCCCAAGCCCGACCTCATCCTCCTAGCTTCCCGCCAGCCCGGTTCTTCCCATTGCCAACTTCCTGACCATCTCCCCTAGCTGTCCACCCGGCCGACCATCGACTCCGGCACAGGCCATGAACTCCCCGCCGAGTCCACGTTACTCCATTACCACTTGACTCCGGCTCGTTCCTGCGCCGGCTGCCTCCCCCACCCGCCGGCCTGCTGCTCGGCCACTCCCCATCCATTCTCTCCAGCCGAGTCCCAAGCCCAACTCCCCGCAGCTCCTAGCTCCTGCCATCTACACCACCACTCCCCCACCACTGCAATCCCGACCTCCCGTTGCCTACTCCGGCCGAGCTCGGAGCCTCGCCAGCCGACGTTGAGCCACCCCGAGCCCGCAACTCCCCGCTCTTCCTCCACGACTCCCTGCTGCATTCCTCCTAACCCATCCCGAGCTGTACTCCGGCTCCGGCCACCTATCAACCATCTTCACCTATCACCACCACCACCTTCAACTACAACCACTACCATCTATCACCACCACCATCTACTATCACCACCACCACCATCATCATCATACTCCGCCACCATCACCAGTGCGGCCAGCTCTCCCTCCGGCCAAGCCCGACAGCGACCCCGGTGAGTCTCCTTCCCCTCCTTCACTGTATTATATTTAGTCTATGTATAATTAGTATAAAGTATAGTATGTATTTAATTAATTGTATAAGTATGTATTTAATTAATTGTATAAGTATGTATTTAATTAATGCATATGTATATGTATGTATATTGGGTATTTTATATAGTATATAAATTAATTCTATGTAAGTATTCATATATATATGTATGTATGTTTATTGGTATTTTCTTATAATATGTATTTAATAAAGTATACTAGTATAAATTAAATTAGTGTATTAGTATGTACTAATATTAGTGAATGGTATATATATATGTACTTATATTCAAGTATATAGTATTGTATTTTTAATTGGTATATATGTGTATATATATAATTAGTCTATGTATGTATTTGTAAATTTGTATGTGTATATATATATTTTGTATAAACCCTTAGTATATTTTTAATATATATATATTGTATATGTATTTAATTTGGTGTATATATATATTGTAAGTATATATGTTAGTTAAATATATGTATATTTATATATCTCTACTAGATGACCTTAGTTGACTAGTGCCATGCCTGGCATAGCCCTGAGGCCAGTGTAGTTTGATTGTGTGTTAGTGTAGCATCTGATACAAGTGTTATATTGTGATATGTCTATAGGACTGTTGGTTTATCCAAGCGATACTCTGGGATAGGACCTTGGTATTCACCAGCTAAGGACCTAAGGCAAGTACATTCTCTGATAATTTCCAGTTCCTTGATAATTTCTATAAGTTCAGTAATCTAGAAGTGTTACATCTGAATCCTTGACACTGTGCTACACAGACTAGTATATAGCTTGGATCTGCAGTCATGAGATGTTACATTGATTATCGTTTTGACATTGTACATGACATGTATATTAGACATCGTACATGATAGATTGGATATTGCTCGTGTATCGTGACGTGTCATGGTTGGATCCATAGTACTAGTTGGGAGTGGGAAAGTAGTTAGTAAGAAATATGATCATACCCTTTATACAAGTATAGAACAATGTAAGTGTTAATCATGCTCTTTACATATGATTAGCCAGGCCCTATAGCTCTCGTACATGTTCTCAAGCCGATCACATTTCGAAACTACTATTTCAAACACTTAGAATAGATTACAGTACTCTATTTAGATCAAATACTACATCACCCGTATATGATCCTGTACCTTGTTCTCTTTATTTTATATATGTACTGACTGTATCACATTGCTTGTCTCTTTCCATTGCCTGTCTCTTTACATTGCCTGTCTCTTTATTTGCCATTGTATTTATTCACTGTCTTCTCTCAGTATATAGCATCATCTGTTTATTGCTTTATAGTCCTTATGAATTAAATAGAACTGTTGTTTGAGATTGTACTTTGCTCCTTCCTGACTGGAAACATTTTTTCAGACTATGCCTTAGAGGACTGGTGTCCGACACTTTATGGACCCAATGGTGAGTAGCTGCAGACTTGGACTGGTAGTTCAGTTGTGATTCCGGGAGGTCTAGCCGGAATCACTAGTTTTTCTAGTTAGTTCTTTTAGTAGACTATTTGGTACCGGATTTGTCTCCGGCATACTTGTTGAGACATGGATATTTGTTGAGTTAGATTATTACATTTAGACTTGTGTTGTATTTAATTTTATTTGTTCGATATCTTATCGTGCTGTAGTCATGTGATTGAGTATGTGTTCGTATTATTTTGTGTCATCCGTGACTCCTTATGGAGATTGGATGCTTGTGTGAGTTTGACTAGATAGTATCATGACCTTGACAGCGTTCTACCGCCGATGCTGCGGCGTAGGCTAGACGTACCCGCGTACTCGTGCCCCAATTCCGGGTGCGGGTCGTGACACATTTTTAGTGGTGGCCCATGTCACGACCCGCACCCGAAATTGGGGCACGAGTACGCGGGTACGTCCAGCCTACGCCGCATCATCAACGGTAGAACGCTGTCAAGGTCATGATACTATCTAGCCAATCTCACACAAGCATCCAATCTCCGTAAGGAGGCACGGATGCTTGTATGAGATTGGCTAGATAGTATCATGACCTTGACAGCATTCTACCGCCGATGCTGTGGCATAGGCTAGACGTACCCGCGTACTCGTGCCCCAATTCCGGGTGCGGGTTATGACACATTTTTAGTGGTGGCCCATGCAGGTCAGACTTCGCAAGTTGTACGATGTCGTGGTAGTGTGGCATCTTTGTTACACTACTGTGTACCTGCGATAGAATCTAGGACATAGGATACTAGGACGAGAGCGAATACTCAATCACAATTCCTTGAGAGATTCCTCGGATGACCCCTGAGAATCTCATTATAAATTCCAATTTAAAACATTTCTCTTGTTTCCGTCCATTCTCACTTGTTGATATTACATTTGATTCTTGTTGATCAAGTATTAAATTATGATCTTGGTTTCATTGTAGAGTTTGATTTCATATCAAGATGAATTTTTTAGACTAATTTATAGTATTATTTGATGACACATGTTGATGAGGACAGTGAGAAAGATTTACATTAGAGCTATTGGACTACAAAAGGTAGATTTTAATTTTAATTTGAGGATTGAAAATGAATTTCAATTTTTAAGAATTTTGAGGAGTTGAAATATTATGTTATTAAAATTTTTGAGGATTCAGATTCAATTCAATGAACCTAGACAAAGCTGTAAGGATTTTTGGAAGTGATTAAATTTTGTTTCAGTGTTTGAACCTTTGACTTCGAGGAAGGTATATGCATTTTACTTTAAATTATTCGAGGAGTTAGTTTTGAGGATTTTATTTGAGGATAAAATTTTATAGTGGGAGAGATATATTAGTATATAAGTAGATGAGATGCATGTGTAAGGATTTGTTGTCTTGAGCATGTTTGAGATTGCACTGCAACTGACTTGGGTTCCATCTAGGGTTGTATTAGAGGGAGCAGTACTTAGTATGGAGTATTGCATTTGATATGCACTTGAATGATAAGAATAACTAGTATCAACGATTGCAGTAGGTAAGGAAGCTAGCAGTGAGTGTGCTTGTAGTAGAACTGTGGTACCTAGAGGGATAGAGGTATCAAACCATGGATGCATCATTGACCTATGCAATCACAACTAGGAATATTATTCTAATCCATTTATCTTGAATGTTGCTTCTTTAGAATTTTACTGTCCTTCCTTGGTGATATCACATCTTTGCCTTAATTGATTCTTTGGATCTGTCTTCAGGATGTCGCCGAAGACACGGTCTATGAGAGTGGGAGCATCAGCCTTAGAGGGGTCTGCCACCTCTCCACCTGAGGGACAGACAGTCGTAGTTCCTCCTACATCTCCGATGCATGTGGGAGTATCTGCACTTTTTGGGGATCCTCCTCCCACACCTGTCCAGAGGATTGCCGCAGTTGTGACGGACAACCTTCCTCCTCCACCGACTCCGATTTTCGGAGGTTTGCCCATTAACGGGGCGCAGATGTTTACCTTAATCCAGGGCATGGTAGATGCCCAGAGAGTGATGGCAGACGCTCAGCGAGTTCAAGCTGAGGCTCAGAGGGTGCAAGCAGAACCGCACCAGACATAAACCGAGCTGATGAGAGAAAGCATGGAGAATGCTCATCAAGTGACTCTCCAAGCTTTGGAGAGAGTAGCACAATACCAGTAGTTTCCTAGCCAGCAGCAGCAGAGATCAGGCACTATAGTGGACTTCAAGAGGATGGTGCCTCGAGAGTTCAAAGGCACCGAAGGGATACTCTACACAGACGACTGGCTAGAGGATATAGAGAGGAGCCTGCGATTGACCCAGATTTCGGAGAGCTTGCAGATAGAAGCCGCTAGCAGTCAAATGTTCGATATCGCACTCACATGGTATCGCACGGAGCCGAGACTTACTGCACAAGGACTTACTTGGGTGACCTTCAAGGAGCTCTTCAAGGAGAAGTTCTTTCCCGACGTGGCATTGGGAGCCTTGGAAAGTCAGTTTCATGACTTGGTTCAAGGAAACATGTCGGTCGACGAGTACGCTGCAGAATTCTGTAGATTGAGCCATTTTGCATCGTCTATGATTCGGGACCCAGGAGATCGAGCCCGGAAGTTTAGAAAGGGACTGACGAGATAGATTAGGTCACGCACTTATGGTCGTCGTACCGCTACCTTTGAGGGTATCTTGATGGATGCCCAGATTGCAGAAGAGGATCTGGATCTCAGGCCTAAGAGGAGTCATAATATTTTTGGAGATACGAATGGTAGCGCAGGACCGGCCAAGCGTCCCCGTATTCAGCATCCATAGCAGTACCTGAAACCAGTTCATATTCAGCAATATCCATGGGCATATCAGTATCAACAGTAGTACCAGGAACCAGTTCATGTTCAGCAGGATCAGCATCAGCCTCCGAAAGAGATACAGCAAACTTGTCATTTCTGTAAGAAGCCAGGTCACCTTTGGGAGAGCTGTAGAACGAGACTAGGACTTTGTTTGCACTATGGCGTTGCGGGATATCGAGTAAAGGATTGTTTTCTAGCTCCTTATCTTTCCGGCCAACGTGCAGCTTCAGATTATAGAGATCCAGTTAGGCTACCTGTGGAACCGTATATTGCTCAGCACCCGCGAAGGGAACCACCCCAGCAGGGTGGGGCATTTGCGATGACGGTCGAGGAGACCGATACTGCAGGTAATGTGTTAGCAGGTTCTGTTCTTTCCTTCCTTCTGTCCCTCTCTATTTGATTGATTGATTGATTCCTTAGTACCATAGTTGTATGCATAATTTTCTTGTTAGAATGTAGTTAGTAGTACACCCTGTTACAAAGACCGCAATACCATGACAAAAGATACCATGACTGTACATATTCCCCTTAGGTTGCATATTGTATGATTGTAGGAAAGATTTTTCTTAGACCATGATTATTGGAGTTTGACCATGACGAAGATTCATGAAGGGGTTATGACTTGACAAGAGAGACAAGATGATTAAAATTCGAGGATAAACATCGATTTAAATAAAGGGTCAAGAATTTAACATGGCAGAATTGATGATTTATTAATTTTAGGAAGGATTTGATATGATTGAGGTTATCATTAGGATTTGAGGAAATTAAGGAGATTATCATTATAATTATTTGATTGCAAGTTATGAATTTTTAAAATTTTATATTTGGATGTTGCATTTGGAGAATCCATAAGTATCGCATTGTTGAGTATTTTGAGGAAAGAGGAAATCGAGGAATAAAATCATTGATGGATTAATGTTTGAATTCAAACTTTTTGGGACGAGATTTATATTTTATATATGTGCATTGATTAAAATCAAATTAGAGGAGTGGATATTAAATTCTGAGTATTGAATTATTAACTAAAAATTTCGGGGAATTTTTTTGATAAAAATGGACTTTGATTTTATTTTGAGGATTTTTCAGGAATGCAATAATTTTAGAATTTTTGAAAATTATGAAAAGATATTGTGGATTATTACCTGATTTCGTGGTTGATAAATTTAAACTTTGAGGGAAAATAATAATGTGTATGAATAAACACTACTATGAGAATTTTAAATTTCGAGGATAAAATTCTTTTAAGGAGGGTAGACTTGAAACTACCACGTTCCGAAAACAGGGGTATTTTTGACTTTTTATAATATTTAATATTATGGTAGTTATAATTAAGTAATTGCATGATAAGTATATTTAATTTAAATAATTAGGAGAGATGTATAATTAAATATATTATTATATACAGTGTTCATTTATGGTTGAGCTGGTAGACTTGACCTAGAAGCCCAGTAGATGAACACCTGTCCGAATTATGGGATTATGTATTTAATTTTTTTATTTAGAATTTAATTGTTGGAGGTAGTAATTAACTACAGTAATTTATTTAATTATTGAGCCCTGCCCTTGCTTCGATATTTGGAGCGCTACCCTAGCTTTTGCCTTCCAACAAATTTCACAACCTTGTCCTAGACGTACCTGCCTTCCATTCTGATATTTTTGCAACTCATAATTATGATCTCTTGAGCTTCATTTTAGACGCACAATATTCGTCGCAGACGTTATTTAATTCGTAAATAAATTTCAACTTTGTATCGTTGTGCGTTCCAATCAAAATTGGAGGCAATCTTGACCTATTTTTCGTGCGACCCAAATTAGGGTAATATTCTGTTCTGAGTCTTCTTCACTAATGGTATTTGTGACCCGACCTAATTTTGGCCCCATGTACTCCTAATTAATTTAAGAACACAGCTTGCATTTTATTCCTAATTAATTTGAGGATACCATTTTAACTGATTCCGTAAATCCAGATTTAATTTCAGTGCCCTACTAATTGAGCCCATACCAAACACACAATGCCCCCTCACCCTACAAAACACCGAACACCGAATCGCCCGCCAAATTTTTATAATTTTATGCATCTATGCAAATACCCAAATTTAGGGGGACTAATTTGCAAATTTACAGTAGGTGTCAACACCCCATTTGTTCAAACCAATGAAGGAGTCCTAATATTTGATTAAGTCTCTCACCCTCATCCCCACATGAAGAATTCCTCATGACAAATCTAGGCCATCCATTCAATGGGTGCATCCTAACCCTTCATTCCCACACACTACCCTATTTAAAGTCACATCATCCCCTCTTCCTTAGAAATGCCCTAATCCCCAAAAACCTAGGTTTTCCTACCTCCTCACAAGCCCACACTCAACCGTAGCTTCTCTTTTCTTCTTCATTTTTTATTTTTCTTTTTCCTTCTTCTTCTCTTCTTTTTCTTTCCTTTAGTTTCTTTTGAAATTCAAAAGGGGGGGGGGAAACACTGACCCCACTGTTCCCGGGCATCCCCCCGGCGGCCCGCTGTCTGCTCCGGCCGGCCAAGCTCGGCCTGAAGCTCCTCGACTCGAGCCGGAGCCCGTGCATCTCCCTCCATCTCCTATGCCCGACCTCATCCTCCTAGCTTCCCGCCGGCCCGGCTCTTCCCACTTCCAACTTCTTGACCATCTCCCCTAGCTGTCCACCCGGCCGGCCATCGACTCCGGCACCGGCCACGAACTCCCCGCCGAGTCCACGTTACTCCATTACCACTCGACTCCGGCTCGTTCCTGCTCTGGCTGACTTCACCGACCCGCCGGCCTGCTGCTCGGCCACTCCCCATCCATTCTCTCCAGCCGAGTCCCGAGCCCAACTCCTCGCAGCTCCTAGCTCCGGCCATCTACACCGCCACTCCCCCACCACTGCAATCCCCGACCTCCCGCTGCCTACTCCGGCCGAGCTCGGAGCCTCGCCACCCGCTCCCGGCCAGCCGACGTCGAGCCACCCCGAGCCCGCTGCAACTCCCCGCTCTTCCTCCACGACTCCCTGCTGTATTGCTCCTGACCCATCCTGAGCTGTACTCTGGCTCCGGCCACCTATCAACCATCTTCACCAATCACCACCACCACCTTCAACTACAACCACCACCATCTATCACTACCACCATCTACTATCACCACCACCACCATCATCATCAAACTCCGCCACCATCACCAGTGCGGCCAGCTCTCCCTCCGGCCAAGCCCGACAGTGACCCCGGTGAGTCTCCTTCCCCTCCTTCACTGTATTATATTTAGTCTATGTATAATTAGTGTAAAGTATAGTATGTATTTAATTAATTGTATAAGTATGTATTTAATTAATTGTATAAGTATGTATTTAATTAATTGTATAAGTATGTATTTAATTAATGCATATGTATATGTATGTATATTGGGTATTTTATATAGTATATAAATTAATTCTATGTATGTATTCATATATATATATGTATGTTTATTGGTATTTTCTTATAATATGTATTTAATAAAGTATACTAGTATAAATTAAATTAGTGTATTAGTATGTACTAATATTAGTGAATGGTATATATATATATGTACTTATATACAAGTATATAGTATTGTATTTTTAATTGGTATATATGTGTATATATATAATTAGTCTATGTATGTATTTGTAAATTCGTATGTTTATATATATATTTTGTATAAACCCTTAGTATATTTTTAATATATATATTGTATATGTATTTAATTTGGTGTATATATATATTGTAAGTATATATGTTAGTTAAAGATATGTATATTTATATATCTCTACTAGATGACCTTAGTTGACTAGTGACATGCATGGCATAGCCCTGAGGCCAGTGTAGTTTGATTGTGTGTTAGTGTAGCATATGATACAAGTGTTATATTGTGATATGTCTATAGGACTGTTGGTTCATCCAAGCGATACTCTGGGACAGGACCTCGGTATTCACCAGCTAAGGACCTAAGGCAAGTACATTCTCTGATAATTTCCAATTCCTTGATAATTTCTATAAGTTCAGTAATCTAGAAATGTTACATCTGAATCCTTGACACTGTGCTACACGGACTAGTATATAGCTTGGATCTGCCGTTATGAGATATTACATTAATTATCTTTTTGACATTGTACACGACATGTATATTAGATATCGTACATGATAGATTGGATATTGCTCGTGTATTGTGACGTGTCATGGTTGGATCCACAGTACTAGTTGGGGGCGGGGAAGTAGTTAGTAAGAAATGTGATCATACCCTTTATACAAGTATAGAACAATGTAAGTGTTAATCTTGCTCTTCACATATGATTAGCCAGGCCCTATAGCTCTCGTACATGTCCTCAAGCCGATCACATTTTGAAACTACTATTTCAAACACTTAGAATATATTACAGTACTCTATTTAGATCATATACTACATCACCCGTATATGATCCTGTATCATGTTCTCTTCATTATATATATGCACTGACTGTATCACATTGCCTGTCTCTTTATTTGCCATTGCATTTATTCACTATCTTCTCTCAGTATATAGCATCATCTATTTATTGCTTTATAGTCCTTATCAATTAAATGGAACTGTTGTTTGAGATTGTACTTTGCTCCTTCCTGACTGGAAACATTTTTCCAGACTATGCCTTAGAGGACTGGTGTCCGACACTTTATGGACCCTATGGTGAGTAGCTGCAGACTTGGACTGGTAGTTCAGTTGTGATTCCGGGTGGTCTAGCCAGAATCACTAGTTTTTCTAGTTAGTTCTTTTAGTAGACTATTTGGTACCGGATTTGTCTCCGGCATACTTGTTGAGACGTGGATATTTGTTGAGTTAGATTATTACATTTAGACTTGTGTTGTATTTAATTTTATTTGTTCGATATCTTATCGTGCTGTAGTCATGTGATTGAGTATGTGTTCGTATTATTTTGTGTCATCCGTGCCTCCTTATGGAGATTGGATGCTTGTGTGAGATTGGCTAGATAGTATCATGACGTTGACAGCGTTCTACCGCTGATGCTGCGGCGTAGGCTGGACGTACCCGCGTACTCGTGCCCCAATTCCGGGTGCGGGTCGTGACATGTACTCATTCCCATCTACCATATATGAAAATAAATGTCTAAATCTTAAATGACTCATCCAATCCATTCAATATCCCATTGCACTATTATTCACCTTTTTCTCGGCTATGATAATACATAATTCTTACATGAACATTAAATACTTATCTCCCTCGAGAGAGTCCTCTTGGCTGAAATATTATCGTATTCCAATTTTGTTTACTTTATTCCTATTCATGATATTATGATTATATCCTTAAAGTAAAACTTCTCAAAGTAAATGTAGTGATATAATTCTATGTAGGAACTAATATGGTTTTAGGTACATGGCTTATCTATCCATTCTATCAATAAAGATCTCAAGCTTACTTTCAAAGGTTTGTTATACATTTGGTCCCATCTTGTTTAGGAAACTATACCAACCTCCAAAGTTCAACTATATAATCACTTCGATCATTATGATTAAAGAATCCACCTACCCCTAACTAAACCTTATTATACCTCTATTCAACTCTATCTAACTTAAATAACATGGTTTTTTCCACTGATTGTATAATTTTTCTACTAGGGTAAACTGTATATATGAGATCCCAAACTGTTATTCTGTTCTAACCGTCTATCCAATAGAGGAATCTGTCCAAACCATTCCTAACTTAGATAGTCACACAATTTAGAAATATTTTCTCTACCATAAGAATAAATTTATCATGCACTCAAAATTCAAATTGTATATCCTCCAAGTGTAATCCTCTAATTCAAGTGTAGTTGTACTCAAATTTTATCTCTGATTATGACCTGGGTATAATACTACTAATAATTACATCCAAGTTAACCCATTCTCATAATACGTGGAGTAATTCGTGTCATATATCAAATCATAATGTATTCCTCAAATTTTTTATATTGTTATCATAATATAGAAATGGATACCCTACAAGAACGAGTTTACTTGAAATTCTTGTACCTAATAATCTTTCCAAGGTGAAAGCCGAAAGTTGTATTTTCTCAAGTTCATAATACAGTTTCTTGTATTATCATAGGCTATAATTAATCCCTAACATTTTTTTAGGCCTTTCCGTAAATCATTCCGGACTACAAATAGTAACAGATCACTTCTAATCTAGGCAATTGATAGAGTCCATCTTGTTTTAGGTTCCTACTGCTAAAGTTAATTTTTATACCTTTAATCTATTCTAGCTCTAATATCTAGAAAATATCTACCATAATCTTCCTTACTAACGTTACCATCTACTTAAAATATTCTATCAGATATGCCTTCTTCATCTTGACGAGAATCTCCTCCTAGAAAAATCATCGTGCACGAGTATTCGTCTCTCCGAGATAGGGAAAGACGAAAATCAATGAATAAGAGTTCAAAGAAGTATGAATGAATACAATTATGAGATTCAAAAATGATAATAAAAATTAAAGGAAGTTCCAATAGCAATTGTGGATTTAGATCCTAACAAATATATCTTAATATAGGCTCGCTCGGCGCACTGACGTAACCGAAACGATAAATCTGACCTGCATGGGCCACCATAAAAAGTATGTCACGTCACAGTCCCAAAAATACATAGGACTAGACTACACGTGGCAATGGCCAGATAGGTATCAAGTAGACTCCAGTCCAACTCGAATACATATAAGCTGTACTATCTAAATATTATAATAAATATATAGCTATGTCTTAATCCACAAGGACACAAAATATCAACAATAAACTATATGTTCTAAAGTTGGCTGCCCAGTAACACACAAGCTCGAATAGACTCGAGGAAAAAATAGAATCTACAAAACTAGGCTATAACAACAGATGAATATCCAACAAGAATTAGTAAATATAACTATGAAAGATAAGATACAAGAACCTAGTCCCCATACCTGCATAACAAGATGATGCGCATCAGCATCTCCGAAGACTCCACGACAGTCTATGCGGTAAAACTGGAAATGAACCAGGTCCTCAGAGGGGCATAACAAGGTACATAGAAATATACCAATAGTAAAATAGTATAATAGGTACAGGAGTGCAATAAGGTAAAGCTAATGTAACCGTCTAAGTGATATGCACATGAGAACAACACTATTGTGTAAACCTGAAGATCTTAAAAGAAACTTTAGCAACTAATATAAAACCTACATGCCCCTGTCATGGAACTTGTAGCAACTAATGAAAACCCGAAGCTCTGTAAAGACAACAACAACTAATGATGAAAGTAGCCCAATACACAATATTTGCTCTTCCCTCACATGTGGCCTCATATTTCGTGTTCACGACAGACTAGGCCAGAACCTATAACTTGTCATCGAGTCATAATAAGTAATAGAGTAGTATATCAAGTCACGAGCCCTAGTACCAAACACATAATCTGATCTCCATAAAAATATCGAGTACGGTTGCTTTCACATGAAATATAGTGTCATGTGCCCTAAGGTTTGACATAAAAAATATCACCATGAATGTGGCATCGTGAAGACAACTCTAATATCGTTATCTGACTTCACGAACAGACGTCGGCACCGAATATATCTCGGATGCTAAGTATCGACTAAGGTCCTAGGGTAACACACGGTATACCAGAAGTAAACATGATAATAATAAAATATATAATATATAATAATAGGAACTGTAATATATTATGGTAAGGTACACTTGGCTGGATCCTGAGTGGTGGTATGACGAAGTCCAGGTAGCGAGCTCGATAGATTAATAATGACCAAAAATGGGGAATCTGTAGAAACACCTCTGGATACTGAAAGTTATAATATCACAAACATTTCCAAAATATAAGAAATATCTAGGATTGACTACCCATAAGCCTAATTTGGACACAAAGAAAAATGACAGTTTTTGGTCAAAGCGGGATCCACATGTGGACCGTTTTGTACCAAAAATATGCCAGGAGTAAAGTTCTACAAATTTAGCAAACTTAGTGGCTAATGAGTCTGGAATGAAAATACGAATACAATAGAATATCCAGAATTAGATTCTGATGAGCCGATTATATATTTGCCCATTAAGTCGGATGGTAGGGCCCGTAAAACGGTATTTTTGTCAACATCCTCCAAATCGGGCGAAACTTGGGTCACCGGACTAGCGTAATACTGTGAGTTCAATGGAGTAAGTTTCATTGTGACACGTTTAGTGTGCACAAAAATATATAGAATTTTCGATACGGGCCGATATAGTAATTTTTTACGGATACAGGTTTATTTCTTCGTGAACATGTGACCAAATCGAATTTCGTCGAATCACACAAGTCTAGGAACACTGTACGCGGCTTTTTGGTGCAGTCGGTATGCGACAAAGTGGTTCGATTTGGCATAACGGACCCCGTATCATGAAGTTTTTAGTTTTTAAAATTAGGTTTTTTCTTAGATTTGGATCTTGATTTATGATTTATATAATACAAAATAAATTATTCTATTTGAAGGAAAATAATCTCGATTATATTGGCTACAAGTCTACAAAAGTAGGTTTTTAATAAAGTAATTATTCCGGAAGAAAATAGACCGTGAACTAGGGCATTTTGACTGATTTCAATATTGTTTTTGGAACAGTATTTCCCTTGACTTTGTGTTAATTTTTCTCTCAATACATGGCATCATAAATTACTTCTTTTGAATAGAGTCCTAGACGGTCATGTTGTGAACAAAAACTAAATAATGGTTCGTTAAACAGATCAACAAAGGCGGAGAAATCGTAACTAGAAGAAGGGGGCCTGGGTCACTACTGTCCGTGCGGGCGTCCAGGTGTTGTCCGTGCGAAACTGCCGTCGACTCCGGCAGAGGCGTATGGCGGCTGAGGGTCGGGGACAACGACTGGTGGTTGGAGGAGAGGGTCGGGTGAGTGGGTCTAATCAGAAGAATTGATTTGTTCATGAAATAAATTCTAGGAAAAATTATAATACTTTCACAAATAATTATACAACCAAATTTTTTTTAAATAATTTTAATTACAAAATATAAATAATTGTTTATAGAAGTAAAATAAATCAAAGAATTATATTTTCTAATTAGCTAAGTAAATAACCAAAATAAAAATCCAGTAATAAAATAATATATAAATTACAAATTACAAAATTTAAATTGGGGGGTTTATATTCATTTTTAGTTTTTCTTGTTAGTAGCATATCGAAGTAAGATTTCATAATATATATTTTGGTAGATTTAATTCGAAGTATAGAATTCTGTAAAATTATTTTAGTGTCAGTTATTCGAAATACGATCAAGTCTCGCTATTTTTGAGATTCCGAGAGATTTCGAACTCATTTTTATGAACTGTTTGAAGTTTCAGAAAGATGAAACAAAAATCTAAAAAATATATAATTTTTAGAATTTAATAGGATAATTTATTTTTCTGTTTATTTTGTTGAACATAGGGGTAATTAGTGAACCAACAAAATTATAATTTGTAAGCCATGTTGGTAGTATCTTTTTACCAATTCGAGATTCGATAAAACCGTCGATTATAGCATTCTTGCAGCGCTGAAACAAACATGTTTGGATACTCAAATCTAGATTTTGTGTCAGTTAATTATTTGGTCAACGGAATGCCTCAATTTGTGTGGCAAGAATCTTGAATTCGTAAATTTGAGTTTCTTTGGACCAACAATTAGGTTTAACTTTAAAATCAAAATATAATAGGATTTAAAAATAGATTAAAATAGGAAACCTATTTAGCCACTTTTTATAAATCTAACTTGTTTCAAATTATGTGACGGGGTAGATCAGGCATACGACGTCTTGAGTTTCTGACTTCAACATCTTCAATAGAAGGCAAATATCACTGTGACCTATATTGCCTTTATTTTATGCTGTATATGTCTCAGGTCACCATTACTTCTTCGTATAACATATTGTCGTAATTCTTGATTCACCATGACTTTACTTGTGCCCTAGCGTTACTCCTTCTCCAGTTACTTGTTCATGATCATCTGTATTGTATTGTTACTATGACTGTTATCCTGATTAACTGTTTATCTTGTTTACGTGAACCATTATTTGTGAACATTTTTCCTGTGAGTTGTGGGTGGAAGAATGCTATGAGTATACATGTGTTCCTCTACAAATACCTTTCTCTGTCTAAATGAACAATATCAGTCATACACAATACGTACTACTGACAAATATCCCAGACCATGCATATACAGAAAACTAGTATTCTAAAATATACTATACACGTGACTTGATTATTGTTGCTACTTGTCTAGTAGTTATCTTCTCTTGTGTATACTTCCATATTGTTATCATGTCATTGTTGTACTCTTATTTGTCATATCGTAGCATGCCTATAGTTCCTTTCTCTTTACTATTTTTTCTTTCATGCATGTATATTATATTATGTAGTATAGCATTATAGTGATCTTGCTCCAATCATGTCTGTATAACTATTTTTCAGCTTTAGATGACATGATTTGCCCTAGTTCTTTGGTGAGTACCTTGGGGAGACCAACGTTACTAACGAGCCGGTCTCTTCTACAGATGTGGAGTGACATATTTTTCTTCTTATAGTTTTCATATTATTCTTAGCTAGTAGTCTTAGCAGACTTTAGTTTCTAGTTGCATTTATTTGTATTCTATCGGGTTCATTCCCGAGACCATCTTAGTTGTAGTGGATTATTTGCTTTAAATAAATTATTGAGACAATTAAGTTTATTTTCTTGTCATGACTTAGTTGTGGATATTATTCCTATCTTGTACTTAACATGGACCATTGTTTATCATAGACAACGTACTACTGCCGATGCTGCGGCATAGTAGGCTTTGCCACGTACTCGTATCCCAAAAGTGGGAGTGCGTCGTGTCACATGCTATTAAAAAAGAATGATACTTGGGAGTTGACAACTTCTAATAAATCAAAAGGCTATTAGCATCAAATGGGTGTACAAGATCAAACGTATTGATGAAGGTTAAGTTTCTCGATACAAGGCAAGATTAGTAGCCAAAGTTTATTAAAAAAATATTGTGTTGACTATGAAGAGGTCTTTACACCAGTTGTAAGACTTGACACAGTAAGATTGGTGATTGCACTTGCAGCTCATCACAACTGAAGATATACTAGCTTGATATCATGTCAGCCTTTCTCAATGGCATCCTTGACGAAGAAGTGTATGTACAAAAACCAGAAGGCTTTATAGTGGAAGGTGAAGAAAGTAAGGTGTACCATCTAATGAAGGTGTTATATGGCTTAAAGCAGGCGCCAAGAGCATGGAATGCACACATCGACAGTTATCTTCATCAGAATGGCTTCACCAAAAGCCCATATGAGCATGTTGTCAACATAAAAAAATGATTAAGGTAAATTTTTAATTATTTGCCTATATGTTAATGACTTGTTGTATATAGAAAATAGCAGTAAAATGCTTATGGAGTTCAAATTATCCATGTTCAGTAAAATGCTTAATGAAGTGAAATAATAAGAAAATAGGATATTTATATCCCAAAAGAAGTATATGAAGGAGATATTGGAGAAATTTAATATGAGTAACTCTAACCCAGTGAACATCCCAGCAGCCACAAGAATGAAGCTATCAAAAGAAGGAAATAGAGGTTCTGTGGACTCGAATCTTCTCAAGAGTCTGGTTGCTAGCCTGAGATACTTGATGATCATGAGGCCAAATATCGTGTATAGAATCGGACTTGTGAATCGCTATATGAAGTCACCGAAGGAGTCACATTGGCTAGTTGCGAAGAGGATTCTTAGATACATCAAAGGTTCACTCAACCATAGTCTTTTCTATGGTTGGTAAAAATGAAGAGTTAGTAGGCTATTCATATATCGATTGGGAAGGTGACCAAGACGAAAGGAAAAGCACCATAGGCTATGTATTCTATCTTGGTTTAACTGTATTTTCTTGGATATCAAATAAGCAATGAGTTATAGCCTTATCTTCATGTGAAGCAGAGTATGTGGCGGCTTCATCTACTATTTGTGAAGCTATTTGGTTGTGGAAGATTTTGAGGGACCTGGATCATCCATATGAAGAACATACCGTTATATTTGTGGACAAAAAATTAGCCATTCAACTTGCAAAGAATCTAGTACATTATGGGAGGAGCAAGCAGATCGATACTCACTTCCACTTTCTTCGAGATCACGTGGTAAAGATGACAGTAGAGCACCAACATTGCCATACTACTGAACAAGTAGCAGACATATTAACTAAGCCATTATCAAGTGAAACCTTATTGAGACTAAGAGAAATACACGACATGAAGTCAATTTTATTTTAGGGGCAATGTTGTTTCAAATTCAAACTAAATCTTTGTTTAATAATAAAAAACTAAAAACAATTAGAAGAGATATCAATTAGGAAGGGTAAGAGTCATGAATTAAAGTTAGTAGTTTTTTTTGGCTCTTGGTATGGATGCAAAGCCTATTAAAGGGCCATTGTATCTCTCCGATAAGATCATTGAGATTGACCAGCCAGCACGGTTTAGCAAGACGGTTATTCCTTTCTATTAAAAAGGAGTCAACTGGCTGCGTGAGTCACCTTCCTTCTTCTAGGCTCCAAGTCACCTTATTCTAAGTTCCGCTGGACGACATGACATTCTCATTCTATAGGCCGGCCATACTTGTGATGGTTCCCCATGATCCAATAAACCCACTTAGGTCTACGTTTGATCAAGCCAAATCAGAATAAAAGTGATATAATATCTTAGTTCCAATCTATCTTCGCAACCCTATAAACTAATAGTAGAATATTAGTTCCTTAAACTAATAGTCAACAAGAGTGTGAGATAGCCTACAAATTGTGATTTTCGATTTGGAAAGTACTTATTACCAACATTGAAAATCTAAATCTAGGGTCCAACCAAACATAGGATTCCATGAATTAGGCTCTAAATTCATGGAATCCTAAAATCTAGGACAACTTCATGTTTACCAAATATGAGCTTATGGTTTTGGTCTCTTGTAAGTATCTCATTACTCTTAGAGCAGCCTCTAAGAACTATTCTTGGGTTACTATGATATTTTCCTAACATTCTGTCATGCCCTAGTTCCAAATATAAGGAACTGAGCCACATGGAAATAGCCAACGGGTATACTTCGACGGACATCCCAATCTAATGGACCCGACAGAGTGCACATAAGCTATAAAGTATAATGATATAACCCAACATATATAGCATAAACAGTGTAACTAAATCTCATCCATAGTCATATGAATATGGAACACATAAAGAAATCAAGTCTACTAATGTGCAGAAAGGAAATAAGACTGGAAATATATCATAATACAATACAGATAGAGTCACACGGGAACAAACTGTTAATACAAATACTGAATTAAAGGAAGCAATAAGATAACTAGGGCCGATATCTGCAACTAGATAATGATACCAGACCCAAGGTGAAGTCACTACCGATGATCAAGCAAAGTCCTCGGAAAGGATCTCGTCCTATGCAACAAGTCCTTCTCCTGGATATACACCTGGTTCGTACTCATCCAGGTAGTCCTCCTTGCCAAAGCCTAGAAGCGAACCAAGTCCTCAGAGGGACATAACAACGTACAAAAAACAGCATGCCATAGTAAAACAGAATGGAAACAAATGATACACTGGTGTATTCTAAAATATTCACCTAAGTGAGACAAAACTTGAAGGCAATGTTCAACATGCGGGTTTTTCAAACATAAATCTGTAGCTCCGAGGCACAGAGACACACGGTACATACCGTAGCTCCGAGAACAGAGTCACACGAGTAATATTACGACTCTAGATACATGATCTCTACATAAACAAGAATATATATATATATATATATATAACGCGTGCAAAGTAGCCCAAGCGTCTAATAACTTTTTTTCCCTCCCAAAGCGGTCAACGAGACGCATCTGCTGCTCGCTGAGCCTGAATCTCTATCTAACAGTCTAATCATACCGAAGTATTTAGCAATAATCATGATCCTAAAGTTATCACAGATTCTGGTCATGCTGACACTATCAGGATACGAAAAGTCTAATACGATGACAGTATCTGATTGTGTCCTAGGGTTCTGATGTAACCAAGTAGGAACATCAAGGTATCAAGAAAATTTATCAATTGATACTAGACGTTACCGATGAACGTCTGCACTCGGAAATAATCCAAACGCTAAGTAACGATTCTGGTCCAAAGTGCATACAATGTATAGATAAAATAAATGATAAATCTGGAACTGAGATACAGAATGGCAAGGTACACTTTCCTCGATCCGCATGCTGAAGACGGGGCTCTTATACAACGTCCAAGTCTGAGGATCCCAAAGTACCTAGAGATGATATATAAAATAATTAATAATCTAGTTTAAAACTATCTAGAATAAGAGATGACATCATGACTAGCATAGGTTTATCTTAGTTACATAACTCACGTCTAAGGTTCTAACTAGAGGGTTGACCCAAGTTGACTAGGGTAACGTTGTATCAATTATGAATCATCAAATAGCATAACATCCTCAAATAATATCTTCAAACCCTAATATTCATCAAAAGTGATTTTAGTCATCTATGTATAATATTCATCCTCGACCATACCATCCCTGTAATCGTAGACATAAATGCATAAACCCAATTTTGTTGTCGTACCTAAATACGCATAACGTTCACATATAATATTCTTAATCATATCATCAAATAGTTTTGCACCAAAATTTATTGGAATAACATCCCCATAATACGTATTTCACGTATATATATAACCTCAAACAATTGCTATTAAACTATGCAATTCCATATATATATATATATATATGCCAGACAAAAGCCATTAAACTAAACATGGATATTCCTCAAGGAACCCTAAATCCTAACTAGGGTTTCTTGTAACACATAGAATTAACTACAAAATAATGACAAATGAGGAGATATTACCAAGGTGGCTGGGGGTGGTGGCAGCGGCGGTGCTGCGGCTTCGGTCAGTGACATCGTCGACTGCGGGGGTGGTGCTCGTGTCGACCGTGGTGGTGTTCTGGTGGTGGTGTAGGCAGGAGGGGGTATTGGTGCTCGACGGCTGAGATGTAGGCAGGTGGGGGTAGGGGTGCTCGACGGCTGGGGTATGGCTGGTGGTGGTGGTGGTAGCCACGGTGGATGTAGCTGGTGGTGTAGTCGGGTGATGGTATTGGTGCTCGGCTCCGGTGGTGATGTTGGTCGGCGGCTGAAGGGGGTGGAATTGGCGGTGATGGTGATGGTGGAAATGGCGAGTTGGTGCTCCAGTGGTGGGGGAAATCGGGGTGGTGTTGGAGGTGATGGTGGCAGTGGCTGCGGGATATAGTCGAGGCGGTGGTGATGGTGGTGAAGTCGTGTGGTGTTGGAGGTGATGGTGGCAGTAGCTGCGGGTTATGGTGGTCTGGTGAAGGTGGTGGTATTGGCTGCTCGTGGTGGTGGTGTTGGAGTAGTACTCGTGGTGATGGTGGTAGTGGTAGCAGCGGTTGAGGTGTGCTCGGCGGCTCATGGTGATGGTGGCAGTGGTAGAAGCGGTGGAGGTGGAGTCGTGGTGATGGTGGCAGTAGTAGCAGAGGTAGAGGTGTGCTCGACGGCTCATAGGGAGGTGGTGGTGTAGGTGACGGTGAGGGTGGCAGTGGCTGCGGGTAGCTACGGTGGTGGTCCGACGGGTGGTGTAGTCGGGGTGGAGAAGTAGAATGGAGAAGAAGAAGAAGAAGAAGAAGAAGAAGAAGAAGAAGAATAAAAGAAGAAGGAGATTTCGGATATTGTATAGGGGAGGGGAGGGGAGGGGAGGGGAGAGTGGTAGAATTTTTTTAGATTTTTCTTGGGATTAGGACCGGCCACATTGGGAGGGGTGTGTTAATATAGGGGGTTGAGTGGTTGTGATGGGAGAGATTTGAATCAATGGCTAGGATTTAGCATGAAAGAAAAGCAAATGTTAGAGAATGTGAGGTGATGGGTCATAAGGATGGGGGTATTTCTTTATTTAGTTTACACCAATAGGAGGGTGACACCTAGCACCCTCTTTGCATTTTACCCCTTAATATTTGGATGTTTACACATGAAGGAAAAAGAGTGAGGATTTGATGTGAAAAGTTGTGTTTGGTGTTTTGTAGGATGGAAGGGTATTGGGTATTTTGTATGAGTATCATGAATGGGTGTTGGGTTAAGTTAGGGTTAGGTTAATTCTATAGTGCCTCAAATCCTGATTCGATCGGGATGTGCACTACGTAATTGGGCTCGTGGCTAGTCCGTCTGAGTCGTAGCTTAGATCTTCGGCATCTTCTTGCCATGGACGAAATGCGATGATCCTTTCCAACTCATGGAAAGGCCTCTATTGAAACGAGTCCAATAGTTTTCGTATTTGGTTGCTTGGTTTTCTTGATTGCTGCTTTGGGATTTTGATTTGGTGTTGCTTTCGATTTGCTTGGTTTTTGCTGCTTGTTTTATCGTTTGGAGCTTTAATTCTTGGGGAGTTCGGCAAGGAAGGATAGGCAAGAATTCTAATTGGTGCTCGTGCTGTGCAGGTCCGCGTAACTGACGTTTGATCGTCGCTAGGCGGGATTCCTTATTTCAGCTACCTTTTCCCTTAACCAGTGAGTGGTTTGGACCCTTCTTTCCTACTTCTTCACGCCCACATCTCTAATGTTTCAAACGTTCACTCGATGATGCCCGGTTGGACGCCTAGGAAATCCTTGCCACAATGAATGCCAGCCACTAAGAAAGGAACATGGGATTTGTAAACTAATTTTACTATATGCTTGCACACCTTATAACTTGAGTTGATTATAAAGGGAATTGGTTATTGGTGGCGGCCTAGTGCCTCGGATGGAGTTTGGACCTATGGGATACCAAAACCGGAATACCGCATTGAGAAAATATGAACTGTTGCATGAGATATATATTGCTGCTTTACTTTTTTTTTATTTTAATGAATTGTATGATATTATGAATTGTTCATGCATTTGTATGGTCTGGGACAACTTGTGCACAAAGTTTGGCATTTTCTCGAAACAGCTTTCCGAGGCACTAGAACCGTATCGATCCGGAGGGAAATATTTGATTCGTGCTCGTCACGATGCATTACGGGACCTCCAGCAGGGCTTGCTACCAGGGCTGATAGGGCGCGCCGCTAATGTTTGAAATATGTCCCTAAGGTGTCGATCACACCAATGACCGCATAGAATAGAACACATGCTAATTTATTGCCTTGTACAGATGGTAAGTATACTTGTGTATCATTGCAGGGAAGGCGTGCATCGGTTGAGTAAGCAATCGATGCACTGGTTGGATTCAATGCTATTTTTATTCCTATCAAAACATGCAAATGATATAAATTGAATTCACTTGCTTCTTTATAGAAGTCATCTTAATGCATGCTCGCCCCTAATAAGCTAGTGTCGATTTAGTTGAGTGGATTCATCCCGCTCACCAGTACAAGTTGAGTACTGACCCACGTTTTGGGCAACTATTTCAGGCACTCAGACGGTGCAACGCTAGTGGATAGACGAGGAGGCGTTAGGAGCACCTCTATTTTGAAGTATAGTTGGAGTCAGATCATTTTGGAGGCTTGGACTTTCAACCTATACAAGGGCATAATATATGAACGACATAGACTATCTGATGGAGCGCGCCCTGCCTTCTGAGTTATCTTTTGTAATGCAAATCAAGTAGCCGAGAGGTGCATCAATGTAAACTCTATGTAAATTATTCTGAATTATCAATGAAAAAGCATGTTTCTTCCTGCACTTGTGTTCAAATATCTGTGAATGTGTTTTCTAAATTGTGTTTCAAAATGGGTTCCTATAACTGCAAGTTCTTGCCTTGTGCGAGTGCAACTCCAGGCTCGTACGGCATCACGCCACAGCGAGGACGGATCGGTTCCGTAAAGGATCTAGTGAGGACGATTGACCCATTCAGGATCGGGACGTAACATATTGGTATCAGAGCCTAGGCTTTACTTCCATGGGATTTTAAAAGATTATAAAGGAGTTTGATGCGCCTCTCAATTGAGTTGCGTTCGGCGTCCGCTGCATGAGATGAGTCGCCTATACAATGAGCCCATAGATACAAAATCTATCATTTTTGGAGTATTAACAAGCTACTCTCTTTTGTAGCCATGGCTAAGAAGAACACTGCAACTGCCAGCAGTGCTCAGCCCATTTAGAGCGATCCAAAAAGTTCAGGAGAATCCGGAGGAGCGGGTTCAACCGATATGGCGAAACGACTTATGCATCTCATGGAGGTGCAGCAACAACAAGCCGTTACGCAACAGACGCAGTTTGATGCTCAATAGAAGTAGATGGATACCATGATGCAACTGATTGTATCATTGGTACCAAGCAACGGGACTGCCACAGTGATGCCTGTCACGCCGTCGGCCATGGCGGTAGAAGACGAGTCAGAAGAGACTCAGCCTCCAGCAAGGAACTCCTGTCGTGCAGCAGAGTTCACTAAAATGCATCCGCCAATGTTCAATGCACGAGCAGAACCAGACATGGTGATGGGGTGGATTACTAAGCTGGAAGGACTCTTCAACCTGGTTGGCATCAGGGGATCCAAGCGAGTGGCCTGTGTATCGGTTCAGCTGGAACTGCGTGCGTATGATTGGTGGGAGGCCACTAAGCAAGGGATTTATGATGCCAATCCCAACTGCAAAATTACTTGGGAAATATTCAAATCTGCATTCATTGAAGAATATATTCCCCGAGCAGTGCGACAACAAAAAAAAGATGACTTTAGAAATCTAGTACAAGGAAGTTTGTCTGTCGATGATTATGATTCAGTATTTCCTAAACTGGCTAAGTTTGCAAGGCACTTCTTGCCTAATCAGCAGGCGTGGTACTATCGTTTTCAAAAATGTTTGAATAACGAGTTGCGTAGGGATGTCATCAACCAGAAATGTCAGACCTACAGGGAATGTTATAAAGCGGCCCTGAATAGCGAGCGGATCTTTGGACGCTATCCCCCAAAGGTCGAGGTGCAAACCCCCCGTACCAATAACAATAAACATCCTCAGGAAACATGAGGGTCTGGAGCACACAAGCGTTCGCACATATTTGATCACAGGGGTCAATCCCAGGCACCGAACTGCAGCAGGTGCGGCAAATCAGGGCATCGAGTGAGTGAATGTCGGGTTACTGGATGTTTTAAATATGGTCGTCTGGGCTACAAACAATTTAACTGCCGAGAGGGCAAGCCGAATCAGAGCAACGAGAATCAAAACAAGGGGCCTCCAGCAAGTGATGCCAACGCTGTGCCAGTGAATCCACAACGATAGGGTGCTCAAGGCCGAGTCTATGCACTGACTCGGGATGAGGCATCTGTATCAGATACTATTGTGACAGGTACTTTATTTTTCAGAGATTTGCCCGCTAGAGTCTTATTCGATTCAGGTGCTATGCATAGTTTCATATATGCTAATTTTACTGTTGAGCATAAATTAGCTTTTACTGCTTTAAATATGAACCTCTGCGTAAGTACCCCTTCGGGAGTCGACATGCCCGCCCATGCGATCTGTAAGGATGGTTATATCTGTATCGGAGGAAGGAAGCTTTCCTTAGATGTCATTATACTAGACATCAAGGATTACGATATTATTCTCGGGATGGACTGGTTGGGTGCTTGCCATGCAACAATCGAGTGAGCGGAGAAGCGAGTCGTATTTTGTCTACCCGGCGAGGCAGACTTCTACTATTCGTGCAGCGCTGCACCAAAGACGGCAATGGTGATATCAGCAATTTCGGCTAGGTGTATGTTGCATTCGGGCTATGAAGGGTACTTAGCTTCCGTTCGAGACACCCGGCAGGAATGTGCTGATGCAGCTTAGGCTGAAGTCATAGCAGATTTCCTTGACGTATTCCCAGACGAGCTACCTGGAATGCCTCCTGATCGTGAGATCGAATTCAGCATTGACACTTTTTTGGATTCGAGATCGATATCAAAGGCACCTTATCAAATGGCCTCAGCAGAGCTGAAAGAACTTAAGGTTTAGTTACAAGATCTATTGGACCGAGGATACATTCGTCCATGCGTTTCTCCGTGGGGTGCTCCGGTGCTGTTCGTGAAAAAGAAGGATGGATGCATGGGCTGTGTATTGACTACCGAGAGCTGAATAAGACGACCATACAGAATCAGTACCCATTGCCAAGGATAGATGACTTGTTTGATCAGCTGCAAGGTGCAACATTTTTCTCTAAAGTTGATCTCAGGTCAGGGTATCACCAGTTGAAAATCAAATCAGATGATGTACAAAAGTCTGCTTTCAAAACCCGTTACGGATACTATGAGTTCCTTGTGATGTCGTTCGGCTTGACGAACGCCCCTGCAGCTTTTATGGATCTGATAAACTGCGTGTTTCGGCCGTTTGTGGATAAGTTTGTGGTCGTGTTCATAGACGACATACTAATCTATTCCAAGAATGAGATGGAGCACAAAGAACACCTGAAGATCGTGCTGCAGACATTACGAGAACATCAGTTATTCGCTAAGCTCAGCAAGTGTGAGTTCTGGTTGAACAGCGTGGCGTTCCTTGGTCATCTCATCTCGGCCGAAGGTGTCACCGTAGACCCGAAGAAAATAGAGGCGGTGGTGGACTGGAAACAACCTACGTCAGCCAGCGAAGTTCAAAGCTTTCTGGGCCTAGCGGGATACTACCGTAGGTTCGTGAAGGATTTTTCTAAACTGGCCTCGCCTATGACTCGCCTTACTCAGAAAGGGATTGCATACGAATGGGGTGATGACTGCGAAGCCAGCTTTCGGAAACTTAAGTGGCGTCTTGTTTCAGCTCTGATTCTTGCACTTCCAGATGGGGTAGAAGAGTTTCAGATATATAGCGACACTTCAGGACTCGGCTTAGGGTGTGTGCTCATGCAGAGGGACAAGGTAATATCGTACGCCTCCAAGCAACTGAAGCCGTACGAGAAAAACTACCCGACGTATGATCTGGAATTGGCGGCAATTGTGTTTGCACTAAAGTTATCGAGGCATTATCTTTATGGTATTGCTTGTAAAATCTTTACGGATCACAAGAGCCTCAAGTACCTATTCACCCAGCGAGAATTGAACCTCCAACAGCGGCGTTGGCTAGAACTTATTAAGGACTATGATCTAACGATCGCGTATACACCGGGCAAGGGAAACGTCGTTGCTGATGCTCTGAGTCGAAAGCAATTGGGCTTGTTATCTATAAACAACCGTTTACTTCAAGATCTTGAGGCGATGGGCATCGAGTTTCGAGTTCGGCATCAAGGAGTGCAGCTGGCACCACTCCATCTTGAACTGGGTTTGCGTAAGAAAATCAAATCAGCTCAGGAGGGCGATCAGTTCTTAGCGAAGGTACACGGACTGATCTTGGTGGGAAAGACATCTGATTTTGTGGCAGGCGAAGATGAAGCCTTACAGATGAAAAGGAGGCTATGTGTTCCTAGCGACCCGGAACTCCGAAGGAAATTATGGCGGAAGCACACTACGTGAAGTATTCTTTGCATCCTGGGAGCACTAAGATGTACAAGGACTTGCGCAGGACCTTCTGGTGGCACGGTATAAAGCAGGATGTGGCGACCTTTGTGTCACAGTGCATGGCCTGTCAACAGGTGAAAGATTAACATCAGAGGCCCGGCGGGGAGCTTCAGAACCTCGCTATTCCCGAGTGGAAATGGGACAACATCACTATAGATTTTATTATGGGATTTCCGAAGATGCCGTGGGGGCATGATGCAATTTGGGTCATAGTTGATCGTTTGACCAAATCAGCCCACTTTCTTCCTATAAAAGTTACTTGGAGCGTCGATCGGTTAACACAAATTTACATATATAAGATTGTCCAATTACATGGAGTACCTGCCTCAATCGTCTCTGACCGTGACGGACGTTTCTTATCTCGTTTCTGGACTAGCCTACAGTCTACTTTGGGAACCAAGCTACAGTTCAGTACCGCATACAACCCACAGACTGACGGACAGACAGAGAGGTCAAATCAGATACTTGAAGATATGTTACGGCTGTGTGCGATCGATTTAAAGACTAGTTGGGACACGCACCTTCCATTGGTGGAGTTTGCGTACAACAACAGCTACCAATCGAGCATCCCGATGGTACCGTACGAAGCACTATATGGGCGAAAGTGTCGATCTCCAATCTATTGGGACGAAGTCGGCGAGCGGCAGGTACTCGGGCCAGAGCTGGTAGAGCAGGCAGTTGAAAAAGTTTGCTTGATTCGGGAAAGACTCCGCACTGCGCAGAGCCGTCAGAAAAGTTATGCTGATGCACATCGAAGACCTTTGGAGTTCATGGTCGGGTATCATGTCTTCTTGAAAGTGACGCCGATGCGTGGGGTGATGTATTTCGACGTGAAGGGCAAACTGAGTCCAAGGTTTGTTGGCCCCTTTGAGATATTGGAACGAGTGGCAGTTGTGGCGTACCGGATTGTACTACCTCCCGCCTTGGCTGAAGTGCATGACGTATTCCATATTTCTCAACTTCGGAAGTATGTGCATGACCCTAGTCATGTGGTTAGCTTCGAACAATTGGAATTGCGCACGGATTTGTCATACTCAGAGGAGCCGGCGCAGATCCTGGATCGTAAGAAAAAAGTACTTCGCAACCGTACGATGTCTTTGGTTCGCGTGCTGTGGCAGAACCATTCTGTTGGGGAATCAACTTGGGAGATGGAATTGGAGATGAAGGAGAAGTATCCTTCATTGTTCATTGAGTCGGAGGTAGGGCCTTGTTCTTAAGTTTCGGGTCAAAACTTTTTCTTAGTGGTATATTATGTAGTGCCTTAAATCCCGATCTGACCGGGATGTGCACTACGTAATTGGGCTTGTGGCTTGTCCGTCTGAGTCGTAGCTTAGATCTTCGGCATCTTCTTGCCACGGACGAAATACGATGATCCTTTCCAACTCATGGAAAGGCCTCTATTGAAACGAGTCCAATAGTTTTCGTGTTTGGTTGCTTGGTTTTCTTGATTGTCGCTTTGGGATTTTGATTTGGTGTTGCTTTCGATTTGCTTGGTTTTTGCTGCTGGTTTTATCGTTTAGAGCTTTGATTCTTGGGGAGTTCGGCAAGGAAAGATAGGCAAGAATTCTAATTGGTGCTCGTGCTGTGCAGGTCCGCGTAACTGACGTTTGATCGTCGCTAAAAGGGATTCCTTGTTTCAGCTACCTTTTCCCTTAACCAATGAGTGGTTTGGACCCTTCTTTCCTACTTCTTCACGCCCACATCTCTAATGTTTCAAACGTTTACTCGATGATGCCCGGTTGGACGCCTAGGAAATCCTTGCCACAATGCATGCCAGCCACTAAGAAAGGAACATGGGATTTGTAAACTAATTTTACTATATACTTGCACACCTTATAACTTGAGTTGATTATAAAGGGAATTGGTTATTGGTGACGGCCTAGTGCCTCGGATGGAGTTTGGACCTATGGGATACCAAAATCGGAATACCGCATTGAGAAAATATGAACTATTGCATGAGATATATATTGCTGCTTTACTTCTTTGTTTATTTTGATGCATTGTATGATAATATGAATTGTTCATGCATTTGCATGGTCTGGGACAACTTGTGCACAAGGTTTGGCATTTTCTCGAAATGGCTTTCCGGGGCATTGGAACCGGATTGATCCGGAGGGAAATATTTGATTCGTGCTCGTCACGATGCATTACGGGACCTCCAGCAGGGCTTGCTACCCGGGCTGATAGGGAGCGCCGCTAATGCTTGAAACATGTCCCTAAGGTATCGATCACACCAATGACCGCATAGAATAGAACACATGCTAATTTATTGTCTTGTGTAGATGTTAAGTATACTTGTATTTCGTTGCAGGGAAGGCATGCATCGGTTGAGTAAGCAATCGATGCACTGGTTGGATTCAATGCTATTTTCATTCCTATCAAAACATGCAACTGATATGAATTGAATTCACTTGCTTCTTTATAGAAGTCATCTTAATGCATGCTCGCCCCTAATAATCTAGTGTCGATTTAGTCGAGTGGGTTCATCTCGTTAGGAGCACCTCTATTTTGAAGTATAGTTGGAGTCAGATCATTTTGGAGGCTTGGACTTTCAACCTATACAAGGGCGTAATGTATGAACGACGTGGACTATCTGATGGAGCACGCCCTACCTTTTATGTTATCATTTGTAATACAAATCAGGTAGCCGAGAGGCGCATCAATGTAAACTCTATGTAAATTACTCTGAATTATCAATGAAAAAGCATGTTTCTTCCTGCACTTGTGTTCAAATATCTGTGAATGTGTTTTCTAAATTGTGTTTCAAAATGGGTTCCTATAACTGCAAGTTCTTGCCTTGTGCGAGTGCAACTCCAGGCTCGTACGACGTCACGCCCCAGCGAGGACGGATCAATTTCGTAAAGGATCCAGCGAGGATGATTGACCCTTTCGGGATCGGGGCGTGACAAATTCAGTTTCCCCAATTTAATTAATAATGTGTCATAGATGCTCTTAAATTAAATGGGAGTACATGGGGTCTCAATTGGGAGTGACATAAATATCATGGACGGTGTAGGCTTGGTGTCAGTCTTGGACCCTTTAATTGGTTAGGCAAAACGGGTTGAGTTTGTGTCCCCAAACCGATGGCAACGACATAGGTACAAGGGATAGGATTAAAGAATTAATTTTTGTGACTAGGAAGTTGTGCAATTATAATAGAGCACAAGGTAGTGTGTTTGTGAGTGACAGAAATATCCAGGGCCTAGGTTGGCTTGTTAGGTCAAGAGTATAAAGTCTTGTTGGAAAGTAAAGGCTATTATTATGCTCCAATTTTTAGAGCAACGATAAAGTGCACCAACGGTTTAAATTAAAGAACCAATCTACACAACCCTAATTTCTAATCCTTAGACAACCTGAAACTAAACCAAAATTCTTACCATATCCAGTCTATCTAAAATTTTTGAGGGAGTTTATATCCTTCCCAACTTAGAAGAATTTTGTCCTCAAAATTAAAAATATCACACGAATAAGAGTTACGAGAATTAAAAAAAGTTAACAAGTAATCGAAATCTAGTACGTAAATTCGTACCTCGGTCTTCAAATCATTGCGGGAAACGTTGTCGAATGGAATTCTCGTACTCCCAGGTAGACTCGTCCGGCGAATGATGCTTCCATGCAACTCTGACCAGTCGAATAGTCTGTCCCCTCAAAATCTTCATACTGCAATCATGTATCCCTACAGGCTGCTCTACATATGATAAATTAGGTTTGATTATATTCTCTGAATGATCGAGCCTATGGATAGGGTCTGCCACATATCTCCTCAATTGTGATACGTAAAATATGTTGTGCACACCTTCTAATGATGGAGTTAATGCAAGACAATAAGCTACTTCTCCAACACGCTCCAAGATGTCAAAAGGTCTGATGTACCTCGGACTCAGCTTGCCTCTGCCCCAAATCTGATTGTACCACGAGTAGGCAATATTTTCAAAAACACATGATCACCTTCCTTGAATTCCAAAGGTCTACGGTACGCATCTTTCCAATGCTTTTGCCTGTCCTGTACTGCGTGCAGGTGATTCTGAATCTGCTTCACTTTCTCCACTGTCTGTGTCACCAATTTTGGACCAAGTATCTGACGCTCTCCCACGTCACTCCAATATACCGGCGACCTACACTTCCTGTCGTACAGTACCTGATAAGGTGCCATCAGTATGCTTGCTTGGTAGCTGTTATTGTAGAAGAATTCTACCAAGCGTAGATGGTCCTCCTAAGATCCTCCAAAGTCGATCATGCACGCTCTTAACATATCCTCTAGTATCTGAATCGTGCACTCTGACTGACCATCGGTCTGTGGATGATATGCGATGATGAACTTGAGGTGAGTTCCTAGACTCTCTAGCATACTCTGCAAGAAATGTGACATGAATCTGGAATCATGATCCGATACAATGCTGACAGGCACTCCATATAGTCATACTATCTGCTTCATGTACATGTCAGCCAATATCTCCGTGGACTACCCAACTCTGAAGGAAAAAAAATGTGCCGACTTGGTGAGTCGGTCCATGACATCCCAGACTACATCATTCCAGCTAGGGCTCCTCGTAAACCCCGTGACGAAGTCCATGGTAATGTCCTCCCACTTCCACTCAGGAATGGGAAGCGACTGCAATAGTCCTGCAGTCCTCTAATGTTCGGCCTTGACTTGCTGACAGACCAAACATCTCACCACGAATCTTGCAATCTTCCTCTTTATCCCATGCCACCAGTAGTATTGTCTCAAATCTCGGTACGTCTTTGTACCCCCGAGATGAATTGAATAAATCAAACTATGGGCCTTGGTCATCAAGTCCTGGCGTAGCTCGCCATTCAGAACATATAGGTGATCTCCATACCTTAAAGTTTCGTCTTCGTGAATCCGGAGCCCCTTCTGCATGCTGGCCTATGTTCTCTCTCGCAGTCTTTGGAATCTCGCATCTGTAAGCAAGGCTGCCTTGATCCTTTCAACTAATGTAGACTGAACTTCTAGACTGGCCATCTGTCTATTCCTGCTTGGCAATACAACTTATATCCAGAGCTCCTGAAGATCCTCTAACAATTGTCGCTGAGTCGTCAAAAAGTTTGCCATGGGCTTCCTGCTTAAGGCATCTGCTATAACATTTGCCTTGCCAGGGTGGTATTGTAACTCAATATCATATTCTGTCATCAACTCTAGTCAATGCCTTTGTCTCAGGTTGAGCTCTTTCTGAGTGTAGACATACTTCAGACTTTTGTGATCTGTGTAAATCTCAACCCGCTCTCCACAAAGGTAGTGCTGCCATAGCTTTAGTAGAAATACCACTGCATCTAGCTCTAGATTGCGTGTCGGGAAGTTCTTCTCATGAACGCTCATCTTTCTCGATGCGTAAGCTATACCACAAATCCTTCAGATCCAGAAGGAAGTATCAAGATTGGTGCTATCGTCAGACGCTTCTTCAGCTTATCGAAAGCCGTCTAACACTTCTCATTCCAGATAAACTCTACGCCTTTATATGTCAACCATGTCATAGGCGCAGCGAACCTCAAGAAGTTTTCCATGAACCTCCGATAATATCCGGCAAGTCCGAGAAAACTCCTAACCTCCGTAACTTATGTAGGGGTAGGCCACGTCTTCACTACGACGATCTTCTTCGGGTCAACTGATAGTCCATCTCCAGTAATTATGTGACCAAGGAATGGTAACTTATCCAAGTAGAACTCATACTTGCTGAGCTTGGCATACAGCCTCTCTTGTCTCAGCGTCTCCAACACGATCCTGAGATGCCCCTCTTGCTCCTCCTGGCTCTTAGAATATACCAAGATATTTTCGATAAATACCACTACGAACTTATCCAAGTACTGGTGGAAAACCTTGTTTATCAGGCTCATAAATACTGCTGGCGTGTTGGTTAAACCAAACGGCATGACTAAAAACTCATAGTGCCTGTACTTCATCCAAAAAGCTATCTTAGGAATGTCCTCCTTTCTCACCTTGATCTGATGATAGCCGAATCTGAGACCGAACTTCGAGAATACACACGCACCACTCAGCTGATCAAATAAATCATCGATGTACATCAAAGGGTACTTGTTCTTTATCATTATAGCATTTAGCACCCTGTAATCAATACACAAATGTACCGTCTCGTCCTTCTTCGGCACAAATAAGATGGGTGCTCCCCATGGAGAAATACTAGCCCGAATGAAACCCTTGTCTAAGAGATAATCTACTTGGACCTTCAACTCAACCAACTCTTTTGGTGCTAGTTTATAGGTAGGAGAAGTAACTGGCTCGGCCCCGGGAGTCAACTCTATAGTAAACTCTATCTCTCTGTTAGGTGGCAGGCCTGGAAGATCCTTGGGAAATATATCCTCAAACTCTGATATAATACGGGTGTACACCGGTTCACCTTCTGCAATGTGTGTCGCTAAGGTTGGTTAGACACCATGCTCTCGGGCTCCCAGAAGAAAATGAAACTCAGGATGATCTGATGGTCTAAATATAATGCAACCACGTCAAAAATCTAGCATTGCATGGTATTAGTTCAAACAATTTATGCCTAGGACAATGTCATAGTGTGGCATGGAGAAGACTAGAAATCAGGCACGCATCTCTCGCCCGTAAACAACTACTGACCAAGATCTATAAGTGTCCCTAACTGATACTATATTACCTCCCGTAAGAATCTTCTTAATTTTCGTAAGGGGTGCAGTTGCTATTCTATGGGTGGCCATGAAACTAGAAGCTATGAAAGAGTGTGTGGCACCAGAATCAAATAATACTACTACTGGTAATGAAGCTACTAAGATAGTACCTATGATCACCTCTCTAGCAGTCTCTGCCTCTTCAATGGTCATCACAAAGGCCTGGCCCTGTCCTAGTGCTGGTGCCCTCGGCTGCTGTCGAGCCTGCTGGAAATGAACTGCCTGTGGGGCCAAGGATGGCCTCCTCTAATTTTCTCCTAGTACTGGTGGTCGCAGCGCACCAATTCCTGCGTAGGGCAGCCTCGGTCCAGGAAAGACTGACCCAGGAGGTTGTTGGTAGGGCCTCGGTGTTGGTAAGGCTGGTCGATGAACCATCGATACTAGAGTCCTCTGGTCTGGTCAATCCTGGAATTTATGCTGGTCAGATCTATATCTCAGGAATACTCCCAACCTCCTTAGATAATCACTGAACAAGTGTCCCCACTTGCCGTAGTAAGGGTGCTGCTCTCTGCTACTACGGTACCATAAGGCATTTTGCAGGTCCTCCTTGTGGTGCTCGAACTAACGATGATGATACATAGAAGCGCTTCACACTGGCCTCCATCTTATTGATACGATCCTAGCATCGAACTGCTAAAGAACCTTAGAGTAGGAGGTGTAATGCCCCACTCCGCGTCGACATTATGTATCAAGGTGAGCAGGCAAAACTTCGTTCTCTGATTCTTGCATGCCTTAATAATAATCTGAGTTTTTGCTTGCAATATTTTTATAAGAGAATGATCGAACCTTACTTGCATGTTAATGAACGAACTCACCTAGTTTGTCTTTGAAATGAACATGTCTGCTTAACTAAGAGAACCTAAAGCGCTTGTCTAAGAGTATGTGTTTTCATGAACATGTTCACTATCGCCTATGCTCCGAGAGAACCATATCGTGTGCCTGAATGTGTTCAATAATAAGACGGCTTGCCCCCGCAACAAGATTATAGTCTGATGGTTCATCTCATCTACATACTAAAGTTTATTTGATAGTGTTTTCATGCATTCGCATTGGTCGGACAATGGCTATTGGTGGAGAGCTGAACTGCATGTGTCATGGTTGTTACCATGATAGTGAAAAGCAACCATGAGTCACAGCTGCCATTAGCATCAGATAATGAGTCATTGGTATGCTGGTCCAACAGCTGTCGATCCTGAGATACTCGGAGATCGCACTGCATATAGTTACTTAATTGTATTACTTGGATAGAGGACTGCCCCTAAGATGTGCATGTGTGTCTAGCTATGCATTTGTCCCTAGAATCTCAGGAGACACGCTGCACACACCCTGAAATAGAATGAACGGCTTGTCTTGCTTGCTTATATCGCATATGAAACTCTGTTTTAAAAGATGTTTCCAAAATAATATAATATGACTTTGTTCTTCTGCTGCATGTAACGAATATAGGTAAAACTAGAAAGATCACTAGTAATGTAATATTTTACAAGATGATTACTTAGTATTGGTTTTAGTGAATGCTTGCTTCTGTTCAGTTATTTTATCTCACTAGTACTTATAAAAGTGTTGACCCACCAACAGTTTACTTGCTTGCAGGTACTGGATCGTCTGAGGAAGCGATAGGCGTGCCTCAGTCCCTAAGACCCGGAAACTTGGTTTTGATTGCCCCGAGTAGCTATCGTATAAAGGGGCATAATTTATGGAATAATACCTTTGCTAAAAGAGAACCCAAGTCCCTCGATTTGTCCCGAATACTCAGCTGGCTAAATGCATTACATTGTAACAATGTCCCTCTGCTGCTTACTCGATTGATGCAATAATAGCCAAACAAACTTTAACGATGAAGCCTTGTGCGGGTGCAACCCCAGGCTAGCACAGCATCATATTCCGGTATCAAACGGGTCACACTTTCCCTACCCCATCGGGAGGGGGCCGAGTCACGATGATTCTCGTTTGGTGCACCGAGGTGCGGTGATTCGCGTCCAGATCCTGGCGGCGGGGGAGTGGTGGTGGTTCGGGTGGCCCTCGGGTACAAGGCGTGGCATAATGGTATCAGAGCAGAATCGATTTCTTGGCCCAATCCATTTCTATGACTCTGAGATATTATCGATATGGTATTGCAATAGAGCGTTCCACACAATAAGTCCATAGATTTTCTCAAAGTGCAAATATTTTCTGGACTTGATTTGCTTGATTGTTTCGATTGAGTATGGCGAGGGATGAGGACTATCGCTCCTCGAAATATCGAGAAGTTTATCCTTGAAGTTTCGAGGACGACACTTTTTTTTGGTTGGTAAGTATGTAATGCCCCTCTCCGCGTCGGCATTATGTATCAAGGTGAGTGAGCAGAACTTCGTTCTCTGATTCTTGCATGCCTTAATAATAATCTGAGTTTTTGCTTGCAATGTTTTCATAAGAGAATGATAGAACCTGCCTTGCATGTTAATGAACGAACTCACCTAGCTTGTCTTTGAAATGAACATGTCTGCTTAACTAAGAGACCCTAAAATGCTTGTCTAAGAGTATGTGTTTGCATGAACATGTTCACTATTGCCTATGCTCTGAGAGAACCATATCGTGTGCCTGAATGTGTTCAATGATAAGGCGGCTTGCCCCCGCAACAAGATTATAGTCTGATGGTTTGTCTCGTCTACATACTAAAGTTATTTAATAGTGTTTTCATGCATTCGCATCGGTCGGACAATGGCTATTGGTGGAGAGCTGAACTGCATGTATCACGGCTGCTACCAAGATAGTAAAAAGCAACCATGAGTCATAGCTGCCATTAGCATCAGATAATGAGTCATTTGTATGCTGGTCCAATAGCTACCGATCCTGAGATACTCGGGGACCGCACTGCATATAGCTAGTTCATTATGTTAGCTTGGATAGAGGACTGCCCCTAAGATGTACATGTGTGTCTATCTATGCATTTGTCCCTAAAGTCTCACGAGATACGGTGCGCATACCCTAAAACAGAACGAACGACTTGTCTTGCTTGCTTGTATCGCATATGAAACTCTGTTTTAAAGATGTTTCCAAAATAATGTAATATGACTCCGTTCTTCTGCTACATGTAACGAACATAGGTAAAACTAGAAAGATCACTAGTAATGTAATATTTTATAACATAATTACTTACTGTTGGTTTTAGTGAATGCTTACTTCTGTTCAGTTGTTTTATCTCACCAGTACTTATAAAAGTGTTGACCCACCAACAGTTTACTTGCTTGTAGGTACTCGATCGTCCGAGGGAGCGATAGGCATGCCTCAGTCCCTAAGACCCGGAATCCTGGTTTTGATTGCCCCGAGTTGCTATCGTATAAAGGGGCATAATGTATGGAATGATGCCTCTGCTAAAAGAGAACCCAAGTCCCTCGATTTGCCCAGAATACTCAGTTGGCTAAATGCACTGTATTGCAATAATGTCCCTCCACTGCTTACTTGATTGATGCGATGATAGCCAAACAAACTCTAACGATGAAGCCTTGTGTGGGCGCAACCCCAGGATCGTACGGCATCACATCCCGGTATCAAACGGGTCACACTTTCCCTGCCCTGTCGGGAGGGCGCCGAGGTGCGGTGATTCGCGTTCGGTGCGTCGAGGCGCGGTAGTTCGCGTCCGGGTCCTGGCGGCGGGGGAGAGGCGGTGGTCCGAGCGGCCCTCAAGGCTGGGGCGTGGCAGGAGGTGGGGGCTATAGATCCAATAAATCTCTACGTCTTAAAACTCAGGCCTTCATAAAACTACTCTGCCTTCTTCTCCTCAGTTGGAATCAAGTACGGGGAAAAATGGCTCAAACTAAGGAATTCAGCATTATACTCCTTAATGGTCGAACTGCCCTGCCTGAGGCTTTAGAACATGTCATAAAGTTTTGCTCTGGCAGTGGAATGAATAAACATCTCCTTAAAGAGCCTAGAAAACTCTTCCCAAGTGACCCGATCGGGCCCTAAACGTTCCTCCTCTGAAAACACCAGTTATGAGCATTACCGGTAAGTTGTACCATGACAACGGTCATTCATCTATGCCTCAGGAGATCGGTGGCCTCCAACTGGTGTTGAATGTTGGTAAGCCATGCATGTACCTCTGTCGGCTCCTACGTGCCAGCAAATAGAAGGGGTATCATACGACGGAAGTCTATGACAGACCCCATCGTCGACTGGCGAGCTGGTGGTGACGCCTGTCCCAAAGCCGTCACAATATTCTCTCTCAAGGTCTCAGTCTGGCGATATTAGGCCTATTGTTGAGCCTGCTGCTGGACCTACTACTGGGCCTGTATCATAACGTAGACCATCTGGAATATCTACGGCCCGTCCATGGAGCCCTGGTGGAAAGGGTATGTATGGCTTCTGTGGGGGAAATGGTGGTGGTGGGGGCAACTGTTGCTCGTCCTATCCTACGATCCTCTGGCCCTCATGACCTACCTAGTGTGGTGACTAGTGCCCGTTTGGAGGCACCTTTTGCTTCCTAAATGATTGTCCCTGGGAAGCTGGGGTCAACAAAAGAACATGCCCCAATACCGGTTCCCCAGATGACCCTGCGTCACGGGAGACATCGCCCTGCTATGCAACACGTCCACTACAGAGATTCATAACTCTGAAAAAGAAGTCATATTTAAGATCAGCGTTTAGGAATTAAGCAGGATACAAATTGGCAAAATAAAATCGAAATAGATGTGTTATGTGAAGTACTCAAGCATGTAGATGAGATTCCAAATATCTATTCCTAATTGTAGGCTCACTTGGCACAGTCAGGTAACCAAGAGATTTAAATTGGACCTGCATGGGCCACCACAAAAACTATGTCATACCCCAGTTCCAAATATAAGGAACTGAGCCACGTGGCAATGGCCAGCGGTTATACTTCGATGGGCATCACAATTTATAGGACCCTACGGAGTGCACTTAAGCTGTAAAGTATAATGATATAACCCAACATATATAACATAAATAGTGTAAATAAATCTCATTCATAGACATATGAATATGGAACACATAAAGAAATCAAGTCTACTAATATGCAGAAAGAAAATAAGACTGGAAATATATCATAATACAATACTAATAGAGTCACACAGGAACAAACTCGCTAATACAAATACTGAATAAAAGGAAGCAAGAAGATAACTATGGCCGATATCTACAAATAGATAATGATACCGGACCCAAGGTGAAGTCACTACCGGTGATCAAGCGAAGTCCTCGGGAAGGATCTCGTCCTTTGCAAAAAGTCCTGCTCATGGATATACACCCGGTCCATATTCCTCCGTGTAGTCCTCCTTGCCTAAGCTTGGAAGGGAACCAGGTCCTTAGAGGGACGTAACAAGGTACAAAAAATAGCATGACATAGTAAAAAGGAATGGAAACCAGTAATACGCTGGTATAATCTAGAATAACCACCTAAGTGAGACACAACTTGAAGACAATGTTCGAAACATGGGCTTTCCAAATATAAATTCGTAGCTCCGAGGGACAGAGACACACGGTGCATACCATAGCTCCGAGCACAGAGTCACACAGGTAATACTATGATTCTGGATACAGGATCTCTACATAAATAAGAATATATATATATATATATATATATATATATATATATATATATATATATATATATATATATATATATATATAGCATGTGCAAAGTAGCCCAAGCGTCTAGTAACTGTCTTTCCCTCCCAATGTGGTCAATGAGACGCATCCGCTACTCGCTGAGCCTGAACCTCTATCTAACAGTCTCGTTATACTGAAGTATCTTGCAACAATCATGATCCTAAAGTTATCACATATTTCGGTCATGTTGACACTATCAGGATACGGGAAGTCTGGGATGATGACAACATCTGATTGTGTCCTAAGGTTCCGATGTAACCAAGTAGGTACATCAAGGTATCGAGATCATCTAACAATCGATATTAGACCCGGGCGCTAAGTAACGATTCTGATCCAAAGTGCACACAATATATAGATAAAATAAATAGTAAATCTGGAACTGAGATACATAATGGCACGGAACACTTTCCTAGATTCGGATGCTAAAGACGGGACTTAGGTACAACGTCCAAGTCCGAGGATCCCAAAGTACCTAGATATGATATATAAAATAATTAATAATCTAGTTCAAAACTATATAGAAAAGATGACATCATGACTAGCATTGGTTTGTCTTAGTTACATAACTCACGTATAAGGTTCTAACTAGAGGGTTGACCCAAGTTGACTAGGGTAACGTTGCATCAATTATGAATCATCAAATTGCATAACGTCCTCAAATAATATATTCAAACCTTAATATTCATCAAGAGTGATTTCAATCATCTATGTACAATGTTCTTCCTCGATCATACCATTCCTTTAGTCATAGACATAAATGCATAAACCCAATTTAGTTGTCGCACCTAAATACGCATAACGTTCACATATAATATCCTCAATCATATTATTAAATACCATCGTACTGAAATTCATTGTAACAATATTCCCCTCATACGCATTTTACCTATATATATAACCTCAAACAATTACTATTAAGTTATGCATTTCCATATATATATATATATATAATGCCAGACAAAAGCCATTAAACTAAATAGGGGTATTCCTAGGGAACCCTAAATCCTAACTAGGGTTTCTCGTAACACATATAATTAACTACAAAATAATGATGAAGGAGGAGAAGTTACCGAGGTAGCTGCGGGTGGTGGCAGCGGCAGTGCTGCGGCTTCAGTCAGTGACGTCGTTAATCGTGGGGGTGGTGCTGGTGTCGAATGTGGTAGTAGTGGTGGTGTTGCTCGGCTACGGTGGTTTAGGCAGGAGGGGGTGGTGGTGCTCGGCGGCTAAGGTATAGGCATGAAGGGGTAGTGGTGCTCGGTCACCGTAGGGTTGCTGGTGGTGGTGGTAGCTACAGTGGGTATAGGTGGTGGTATAGTCGGGTGATGGTGTTGGCTGCTGTATTGGTGCTCGGCTCCAGTGGTGGTGTCGTGGTGGAGTTGACGGCTGAAGGGGGTAGTGTTGGCGGTGACGGTTATGGTGGCAATGGCGGGTTGGTGCTCCGATGGTGGTGGAGGTTGGAGTGGTATTGGAGGTGATGGTGGCAGTGGTTGCGGGTTATAGTGGAGGCAATGGTGATGGTGGTGAAGTCGTGTGGTGTTGGAGGTGATGGTGGTAGTGGATGCGGGTTGTGCTGGTCTAGCAGAGGTGGTAGTGTTTGCTGCTCGTAGGGGTGGTGTTGGAGCAGTGCTCGTGGCAGTGATAGCAGCGGTAGAGGTATGTTCGGTGGGTTGTGGTGATGGTGGTAGTGGTAGCAGCAGTGGAGGTGGAGTCGTGGTGATGATGGCAGTGATACCAGCGGTGGAGGTATGCTCGGCGGCTTATAGTGAAGGCGGTGGTGTAGGTGACGGTAAGGGTGGCGGTGGCTGCGGGTTGCTACTGTGGTGGTCCGGCGGGTGGTGTAGTCTGGGTGGAGTAGAATGGAGAAGAAGAAGAATAATAATAATGAAGAAGAAGAAGAAGAAGAATAGAAGAAGAAGGAGATTTCGGCTGAATGTAGAGGGGAGGGGAGAAGAGAGTATGTGGTGAAAATTTTTAGAGTTTTTCTTGGGATTAAGGCCGGCCACATTGGGAGGGGGGTGTGTGTATGTTAATATAGGGGAATGAGTGGTTGCGATGGGGGGTTTAAATTTGAATCAATGGCTAGGATTTTAACATGAAAGAAAAGCAAGGGTGAGAGAATGTGAGGTGATGGGTCATGAGGATAGGGGTGATTATTTATTTGGTTTACACCAATAGGAGGGTGACACCTAGCACCCTATTTGCATTTTAGCCCCTTAACATTTGGGTGTTTACACATGAAAGAAAATGAATGAGGATTTGATGTAAGAAGCTGTGTTTGTATTTTATAGGATAGGAGGGTGTTGGGTGTTTTGTATGAGTCTCATGAACGGATGTTGGGTTAAGTTGGGGTTAGGTTAAGTCACTTTCCCTAATTTAATTAAATAATGTGCCATATGTGCTCTTAAGTTAAATGGGAGTACATAGGGTCTCAATTGGGAGTGACACAAATATCATGGACGGTGTAGGCTTGGTGTCAATCTCGGACCCTTTAATTGGTTAGGCAAAACGGGTTGAGTTTGTGTCCCTAAGCCGATGGCAATGACATAGGTACAAGACATAGGATTAAAGAATTAATTTTTGTGACTGGAAAGTTGTGCAATTAAAATAGAGCACAAGAAAGTGTGTTTGTGAGTGACAGAAATGTCTAGTGCCTAGGTTGGCTTATCAGGTCAAGAGTGCAAAGTCTTGTTGGAAAGTAAAGGCTATTGTTATGCTCCAATTATTGTAGCAACGGTAAGGTGCACCAAGGCTTTAAATTAAAGAACCAGTCTACACAACCCTAATTTCTAATCCTTAGACAACCTGAAACTAAACCAAAATTCTTACCATATCCATTCTACCTAAAATTATTAAGGAGGTTTACACATTCCTACCATAAATGTATTGCATGTCTTATGCAAGTCTGTGCATGCATCAAAAACCAATGGAAAACATACAATGGTGTCATGACCCACTTCTAAATTCTTGGGTACGTGTACGCTCATACTTCTAGCCTATGTAGCGACATCAACGATAGTACTATGTTTAAATAGTCAAGAACATCCCCATGTACCATCTCTTTATCATCCAAGTGATATCAAAGTACTAAGGTTACAATAATAGAGAAGTGTAATATGGACTAAAAATCTCAATATTATTATATAACCAAATTCAACAAAGATAACTAATATTTTACCAAAATTCAATTCACCATCTACATATTTAAGTACTAGATATCTGGAACAAACACGATAACATAATATAACTTACTAAGCTAACGATTTGAGAGCATTAGGCAAAAAAAATTATCCTACTCCAAGTCATCATAGGAGTATGTAATGGAGATAGTGATATCAGTGTCACCTTCATACACATCGTAGACTTTTTGACTAATATTGTCTTCTACAACTATCATTTTAATTTTATCCAGTAATGATTGAAGTAAGTACAACTATAAGCTAAATAGGTACAATAATAATATATGACATGTCATAATGAAACATGAATAACATTAGGTGAAGAATGATAGAAGTATAAACAAGATGTAACTATAAATACAAGTAGCAATAACAAGAACTATAACTAAGTGCTCTTATGTATTTGGAAGAACCTCTTTCAATATGTGGATGATTTTTAATTTGGATAACAATATTTATAAACATTCTCATGAACCCTCAAGAACGATATCCGACTTGTTATATCTACATCTCCAGTGACTATACTTACCTTATAATCACAATAATGAACTAGATTCATGATGCTCTCTATCTCTCTTTACGTGGTGTGTATAAATAATCATGGTATAGACATATAAAGCATGCATAAAAATTAAGTGCAATAAAACAATAATTTGACAAGTAAGCTTTCTAAGTTAACTTACTTGACCAAGACAGAAATAAGACCTCCCAAACTTAGAAGCAAGGATATTATATTTTATAGATCCGTAAAATTAATGTGAGAAATTCAACTCATGATTCCCATCGCTGGAAGTCAATGAGTTGCTCCTATTGGGAATGTGGTGTAACCCAAACTGTAGTTGTCCCATGAGATAGGATATTGGACTGGTCCTATATGTCTTAAAAGAGAATTTTTAAGTAAGATATAAACCAATCCCAATTATCTGCATCTCATGATCTCACTTCCTATCCATTGTGGGACTAAAATATCAACTTCATTGCTACCATCCTTTGACCGCTCATCCAAATATGAGATACAATCCAACAGTCTTCACCTTGCTCATTTCTATTGAACGAGCAACATAGTAAACCCCAGCTACCTTTTCTTATTCCCGCTAGCTGAGAACCCTTGCTCGTTCCAGCTAGCCAAGCACCTTGCGCTTACTGCCAACCGAGCACCTAGGAGATCAAACATATTTTTATCTAGATACGTTCGACCACCGAACCAAACCGACGCGTCCATCCACACCATCTTGTGTCCAACCGTAATGTCTTGCTCCATCTTGGACGTACCAGGCCCATCTTTGAAGTCAATTCATGCATTTTCCTCTAAGCTTAGGTCTGATCTGCCTTCGGACCACCTTATTGTGGATTCTCTTACTCAACCTTTAGAAGAGAGTCCGTATAATCTAATTATATGCATGAACGTTCAGCACAAACTGTCTCGAACTAATTAGAGCCATTTAAACCACCCCCAAAATCTTGGACTCTGATACCACTTGTTGGAAATGTGATTTGATCTGAAATATAGTTGTCCCATGAGGTACAATATTGGAGTTGGCCCATATGCCTTAAAAGAAAATTCCTATTTAAGGTGTGGACCAATCCCAATTATCTATACCTCATGATCCTAACTTCCTACCCGATGTGAAACTAAACTATTAACTCTATTACCACCATCCTTTGAGCGCTCAATCGAAAAAAGATATAATCCAACAGCCCCTTGTTGTTTTTTTTTGTGGGAAGAAAACGGGTAACTTTTTACAGAGGATCGAACTGATCTAGCCACTAGAAACAAACAAGAAGTTCCATGTTTATCCTTTCACATGAAGCCAATAATAGTTTTTTGATTGCTCTAGCCGTTGAATGCCAATAACAGTTCTATGACTATTCCAGTAGCTGGAAGCCAACAACAACTCCCAGGCTGCTCCAGCCGTCGGAAGCCAACAACTTCCCTAGGCTACTCCAGCCATTAGAAGCCAATAAGAACTCCCTGACTACTCTAACCGCTAGAAGCTAACAAAACCTCCTTGACTTGTCCAACTGCTGGTTAGGTTGGCGTACGCGTGTTATGAAAATGAAACGATGACTCTGTTGGAAACTACCTACTCTACCGACGAGAACGATGTGACACGATATACTTACAAAGATGGGACCCTCAAATGACATATTGGTTATCGAGTTTGACCAACAATGATTCCAGAAGATGCTCTCCCAAGGCTATGCAAGTTGTACACAAACTGCAAGTATAGGTTCCTCATGAGCTAAGGCCAACGGCCTTGGAGTTTCGGCTAAAGAAAATTCAATAAAAACTCACTCTACAATATCTTATGCCGCAGTAAGCTCTCTCTAGGGAACAACTTCCCAAAGAAGCACAACCACGGGAAGCTCCGACATAGCAGTCGCATTATCTAAGCCTGCTTCCTGTCGTGGCACTACTAGAAAAGTTAAATTAGCGACGTAAAGAAACGTCGCTAAATGACAAAAAAATGTCACTAATCACTTTTAGCGACGTAATTAGCGACGTTTTACAGAAGTCGGAACTCAGCTATTCGCTGAAAGGAAAAACGTCGCTATACCAACGTATTTTAGCGACGTAAATGTGTCGCTAAATTAGTGACGTTTAGCGATGCAACATCGCTAATTAGCGACGTGCTCATCAGTCGCTTAACGTCGCTAATTAGCGACTTATATAGCGACCTTACACGACGTCTTTAATGACCTGGCAATACTGCCATGTCAGCAAGTTGCGACGTACAGCGACATTTTTAGCGACATTTTTAGCGACATCATTAGAGACGTGTAGTATCGTCGCAACTTAGCGACGTATTTAGCGACGTGTAGTAACATCGCTAAATGTTGCTAAAAATGTGGCTAATTGTACAGAAAAAAATAAAAGTCGATCAGTTGATTATAGCATTCTTGCGACTTGTTAAAATCGGACTTGATGCTCAATAATCTTGTAACCTCCTCCAATGGTGAATGATCCTCACAAGCAGGATATAGTAGATTCCTTGCATTCTCCAGCAACTACATAAACTTTGCAGCATCGGCATTCGGTGCCTCCCCAGCTGCATCATAATTGTCCGGATTGAAACTAGGCCCCGCCTATCATAATTGTCCGGATTGAAACTAGGCCCCGCCGCATCAAAAACCATGTTCACCCACCCGTCGTCGTAAGCATTGTGATCGTGGACATCCAAATACGGCTCCACATAAGGCTCCGACTCCGATGCTAGAGACACAAGTTCTCCGCGCGCGGTCCATTGATAGTAATTCGGCTTGAAGTCCTTCGAGTATAAATGATATGTGACTTCCACTTCTGGATGATATTTCCTGTTGCGACATCTCATACACGGACACTTAATTTTGGTACCGTCCATGTACTGAGGGAATGCCTTGGCGAACTGTAAGAACTGCTGTACACCCTCAATGAATTTATCCCGCACACCGCACATGTCATCAGAATGACGGTTGTACATCCACGAACGATGATGCAGTTAGTAATTCATTTTTATTTCTAGATACTGCACATGTCATCAGATGACGGTAGTACATCCACGAACGATGACGCAGTTAGTAATTCATTTCTATTTCTAGATACTTATGCAAAAATGACAGTATGTATCCTATAAATCATTACATACAGTATGTATCCTATAAATCATTATATAATGTGTGATTATGAACTTAGTTAGGACAAGTCATCACAGATAAAAAGTAAGTAGACAACTATAATTTAATTTAATTTAATTAGGACAAGTCGTCACACATAAATGCATCAGGAGAACGAGGCTTCACCCGGATGACAAAAATGGTCAATTGTAAATGTCAAGATGCCCTATGCTTTTATTATTTTTTGTAGGAGATATCAGGAAATGTCTAGGAAAGGGCACCTAGCCTCTCCTGTATATTGTACTTGAAATGAATCAAGTCAATTATTGTTGAGCCAGCTTCTCAATATTACTCATGGTTCTTGTTTCCCCTACTGAATGCTAGAAATACGGACACTAACCCTAATACTGACACGAACACACGGACACGGGAATAAGGGTGTGTATGTGTGTTCGAGTTTGTTACGAACCCAAACCAGTGAGCTTCACTTCCAGTAGCAATATCGAAGTGTATGCAGTGTAGTGATAAAGTGCAGAGGTTCAACAGCAGCTCAGTAGCGTATAGCAGAGTAGCAAGAGTCACAAGAGCATAGCCAACTCATCATCTACTAGCCAATCGTATCAGTAGTCTGAGACATCATCTACGAGCTAGTATCAGAGTAAGCCACATGAGTATCACTCACATGCGAGTATATAAACATTCCTTAAATTCTTAAGGCAGAGAGAGAGAAAGAGGGCAAGAGGTAGCAACATTTAGACCTATAACCTACACAAGCAAACATCAAATTAAAAAGAAACCTTCTCATAATTATGTATCACCGTCAAGAAGGGCCAACTATGTAAACTTATAGGCGCAAGACAATAATAGTTTTACATGGCAAGTGCTATAATCCTGCCCTCCACACGCACACGCACACAATGTAACCCTTGTCAAGCAATTGTATACATATAATCCAGACATATCTAAAATTATATTCATCCTGGCTGTTCCAGGCTTCTAGCCTTAAAAATGATCCTGATGTGGTCATCCAGCATTTGTATGAATATTTTGTCTAAGAACCTTATGTACTAAATTTTGTATTGATAGATGAAGAAGCCACAACATACTATTCAAACATACAGTATATCTGAACACAGTTCCCAGAACCTCGAGTATACAAATTTTGTATGGGGAAGGAGCTAGCATCTACTGAGTTTATCATCTACTTCTTTTAGCTCTGCCTGAAAGCATATCCAAAGGACATTTATCATAGTATATAAAGGTTTTCTGAGGTCATAAGGTGCTTTAAAATAAAATTTAACACTAACAGGTCTCTGCACAGTGAACCGTTAAGGGCATTGCATTTGGGGATACTCCAAGCTGAAATCAGCAGCAGAGAGTTAGGGTTAGTGTTGTGACGTATCGTGTCGTGTCATATCTTGTTAGAGAGAGAGAAAGACAGAGAGAGGAGCTCATCGAGGAGGGGAGCCGGAGGAAGAAGGTGAGCCGGAGGAAGGAGGGGACGCTGCCGGAGGCGTGAGGACGTGGCCGGAGGGGGGTCGCCGAGAGGGAGGAGGGGACGCCGGAGGGATAAGGGGAGCCGGAGGGGGAGGACGCGGTCAAAGGGTGGTTGCCGGGAGGGAGGAAGCACGTCGCTGGAGGGAGGAGGGTCGACGGAGGAAGGAGGGGACGCTGGGAGGGGGGAAAATATTTGGGAGAGGGGGGAAATATTTGGAAGAGGGATCAAAAGAAATGGGGGGAATCGGCCCTAAATGAAACTTATTTAGCGACATTTTAGCGACACACGTCATGACATCGCTAAGTTAACCGCTAAATGTCACTAAATAAAACAAATTAGCCACGTTTAGCGACGCCAATAAAGAAGTCGCTAATTTAGCGATGTCCTGGACGTCGCTAAATACGTTGCTAAATGTCTAAAAGAGAAACGTCGCTAAATAAGTTGCTAAACGTCGCTAAATGAAACAAATTAATGACGTTTAGCGACCTTAATTAAACTTATAGCGACTAATATTTTGAAAACTGAATAATAGTCGCTAAACGTCGCTATATGTCGCCAATTAGTGACGTCTAGCGACGTTATTCCTTGGAGTCGCTGACTTATTTAATATTATCGACGTTTTACTTTTACGTCGCTAAAAAATGTCGCTAATCCCGCTTATTCGGGTAGTGTGGGAAGACTTTTTGTAGAGTTTGGTTACCAGTCCCCCATAGGAACTTATTTTGTCTCTCGAAGACAATGCACAAGCCATATTGTTGATTAAGGAAACTCCAAATCCATAAAAAAAAATTAGAAAACTCCTCACAATATGAATTCAATCCAGAAGGACTAGAAAGTTGTGTTGGTACAAGTATGTTTATGGATCTTCATGTTTCCTCAGGACCTTGCGGACTCAACATTGTGATAGAGTTGACAGAAGTATTAGTTATGATGTGCCAATGACTATCAAAATGAGGCTCTCGTTCGGCTTTATCATGGTCAATTATGTAATTTATCTTCAAAAAAATTTGGATGATGCCATCTTCTATTATGTGCCATTTGACATGGCAGTTGACATAGCAGCTGAAATGGCAAATTTTAAGCAAAAAAATTAAACATTCAATTTTTTTAATGTTAATTTTAATGTTAAATTTTAATTTTAATTTTAATTTTAATTTTAATGTTAATTTTAATATTCATTTTAATTTTAATGTTAAATTTTGCCATGTCAGGTACCGTATCAACAGCCATGTCATACACAACATAATGGGAGATGACATCACCTAAATATTTTAGAAGACAAATAGCATTTTTGTATCATGGGACATATTTGTTAGAGTTTTCCCTTATCCTTGTGAGAGGTTCTCCTCTTGCAAGGCTAGAAAGATAATCTCATATTGGAAAACGCACCAAGTAGGTATCTCAATATAATACCATGCTTGGTGTAGAGGTATGCACACGGGGTGGTGGTCCAAGTGGGTGCCATGTGGGATATTTTCCTAGTAGGGTATGCTTTTTGTCACTCTCTGGAGACAATTCCTTTAGGAGCTAACTCCCAATGGACTGGGCAACTCAGGCCCGGACTTAGGCTCAAGGACGCAAAGTGGCACATTGATGGCGCACTTAGTACGGCAACATCGTCGCATGGCGCTTGTGCACATATGTTGTGCGAGTAGCATGTGTGCAGAAGCATGAAAAATACGCTGAGTAGCTATACGCAGCATTTTAGTGCTGGGCGGCATAAAATATGACTTCGGAGCCATCAGCGTACAATAGAGCTTTTTCGCTAAGTACAGCATAAAATATAAGCTCAAGGACTATCAGCGTAATACAGTATGTCCAGGCTACTTCAGCGTAAAAAAGGGTGCTACATCGCCTTTACGGCGTAAAACTCATCCGCTTTAATGCAGCATTGAAGTGTACGAGGAACGCTTCGTATTCCTCGAAATAAACCTGTCAAATTATGCAGTTAACCTGACGTCTGACTCCTGACAAAGAGTACTGCACGACTACCCAGGCGACGGCTATAATGATGGCACGACACAACAACCCAGACTGTCGTTTAGTGACATTTCCTTGGCGTAAACCGCTTTTACGCATACAAGGGAATATGCTGCCTAGTTTTATACAGGCAGACGTGAGCTTCTTACGCTCCGCAGAAGACAAACAAACTGCCATGTCAAAAGTTGCTCTTCGTACAGGGCTCGAGGCACATCTCTGAATTTAATACGCAGAATAGTGACAGATCTTCGAGGCACGTCTCTGTATTTAATGCGCAGAGTGGTGGCAGATCTTTGAGACACGCCTCTGGAATACGCTGCCTAGTTTTATACAGGCAGACGTGAGCTTCTTACTCTCCGCAGAAGACAAACAGACTACCACGTCAAAAGGTGCTCTTCGTACAGGGCTCGAGGCACGTCTCTGCATTTAATGCGCAGAATGGTGACAGATCTTCGAGGCACGTCTCTGCATTTAATGCGCAGAGTGGTAGCAGATCTTCGAGACATGCCTTTGCATTTAATGCGCAGGATGGGGGCAGATCTCTATATTTAATGCAAGAGATTTGATTATATCTCCAAAAGCCGTAATTTTGGCTAAAACGTCCACATCATCACTTTGGCATATTACGCCATCAGGCTATTCTCAGCTATGGGAGCACGATGTACGCTATCTCCATGGAATACACCAACTCAGGCCACATTTGCATTGGTGCGTATTAAAGCTATTCGGTCCAGAATACGCTCAAGGCCTCAGTCAGGGAAGGAGGATCAGCTATCTTCTACGCCCACTCGGCTTCTATGCCTACTCGGCTTCTACGCCTGCTCGGCCTCTATGCCGGTTTGATAACTCTTTGGCTTCTACACTATGGTGACAGTTATTGGCTTCTACGCCAACCTTTTCTATGCGAGGGATAACTACCCACGTGGCTTTTATGCCGTGATCTTCGCAGAAGTTATACGTGTTATCTCTTAATGGGACACGCCTCACACGCTATACGTAGGTAACAATTATTGTAACCATCGCGTAAAAGATGTTATACTTTCCACTACCCGGCTTCTACGCCGACTGGATGGTCACTGTCACTAAAACCTTATAAATAGAGACCTCTATCAACAGAGGTCTAAGGTCAAAAAACTGGAGGTCAGAACCAAGGTCAAAGATTCCAAGATCAAAAGAGAAGGTCAAGGAACTAAGAGTCGAAGAGTCTTTGAGAGAGAAGAATACAGAGCTCAGGCAAAGAGTAGTGATCGACGACTTTGGCATCGAGCATCCACTCTCTTTTGCAACCTTCGAAGTTGCTTTCTGTCTTCTACGGCACTTCTTCATCATCGTGTGGTCCAATGGACAAAGTGAACGACTGCAGATCAGACTCCTATAGTAATATTTACCCAGATTAAAATTGTACTTGACATCCTCGTATAGGATTAATTGTACTTCTTGTTTGTAAACCAAAGAGCGGGTTTCGTATAAATCTCGTCTTATTTCTTTCGTTTATTATCAAACACAAGATGGCGACTCTGCTGGGGACGCCTTTCTCCTCCGAGGAGAAAGCAATTGCTCAATATGATGCGATATCTGTGGGATCCGTGAAGAAGACCCTGGTCGTCCAGTTCGACCAGTCTGCCTACGAAGATATGCCTCGAGCAGGGGGTAGCTCTCACTCTCTCTCTGTTCAAGACAGAAGGAAGCTGCGTAAGGTTTAGATGCTGAAGACATCCCCTACCATTTCTGCCGACTCTCCGACCTCTTCGACCAACCAGGTTGTACCTGCACAACCTTTGCGATCGGCACGTAAAATTTAGTCTCCCGTCCCTAACGTGGCAGACAAAACTTCGGACAATGCCTCAGCGCTAGTCCAGAAGTATATTCCGTGCTCTGCGCGTAAAATTCTATCTCCCGTCTGTGACGTAGCAGAAAAAACTTCGGACAATGCCTCAGCGCTATTCCAGAAGTCTACTCCGCGCTCTCCGCGTAAAATTCAGTCTCCCGCCGTTGACGTGGCAGACAGAATTTCTGATAATGCCTCAGCGCCAAATCAGAAATTCCAAACGCGCTCCGAACCTAAAAATGCATCTGCCCTCCGTGGAAAAGCAGATGATCCCTGCAATCTACGCAAGTGAAAGCAAGTGGCAGACTGCTCAACTTCTCGGCCTTTACGCCAGCAAGGAAGAATCTGCCCGCCCTCCGAATTACGCGAGGAGCTGATGGCCGACTAAGGACCTCCTCAGCTTTACGCCAGCCCGAGCAGAGCTCCAAATTATGCCAGATGAAGCCCCTCAGCGTAAAGAAGGCTCAATTTGTGGAAAGACACCCTCCTCGGGGATTATCCGCTACCCATATGGCCAACCTGTTGTATACGGGTGGCACAGAGAGAACTATGGTTCCCAACATCCGCATGCCCACTGATGTAAATAGAAGGAACAAGCCATATTCTTCTTCTTCTTCTTCTGTAAATCATCCTGACCTGTGTGAGTATCTGATCCAGAAACGCAAGGATAGGGGATCTTCCAGCATGTCTATTATGCCTCCTAGCGAGCACTATTGTAATAGCCATAGGATTATAGTTAATCATTGCTGTTCTAAAGCAAAATGGTCTATCTTGTGTTTGATAATAAACGAAAGAAATAAGATGAGGTTTTGGCTACTCGAACCCGTTTAGGGAAAACTTACCTTAAGGACTATGGAGCGAGTCAAGAAGATGCACCGGCAGACGCTTCAGCTGCCAAGCCTTCAGAACCAGAACCCGCCATACCAGAGGCCGGTCCTTCGAGACCAACTTTGGCGGACAAAGGGAAGCAAAAAGAAGTGCATTTCGATAAACCTTTGAAAAATATTCAAAATAAAGGTTTAGAGAAGCCATACAACTTCGACATCCTGGCCCAGTTAGCTAATACACCAGCCAGGTTGTCCATCATCGAACTACTCAGGCACTCTCAAGACACTCGTCAAGCCTTGAGTGAAGCATTAATGTAGGCGAATGCATACTTGACCCAGCTCAAGTCCCCCTGACGAAGAACCTGTGGCATGTCCTCAATGCCACAGTGTGATGGAGGTGGTCTCGAATATCACTTTCACTCAAGATGACATGCGGTTAAAGTATAACAGGCATGACAGACCCCTCTATTACACCGGGTACGTCGGTTCCATGGAGGTCGACCGGATTCACATAGATTCGGGATCATCAATCAACATTATTCCTCATAGTCTGCTCTGACCGCTGAGGATTCCTACCAGCGAATTGGCTTATACCACCACTACAATCGTGGGTTTCAACGCCAGAAAAAGTAAGCCATTGGGGAAAATTTACCTGAGGATCTAGATTGGCGACCTCAGATAAGTGGCTACATATTACATCATTGATTCATATGTGTCCTACAATATTATACTTGTCACGTCCCGATTTTGCCCAATCGATAATCGTCCCCCGGGCGTGATGCCGTGCACGCGTAGGGCGCGCGTGCACAAGGCCTAGGCATAATGATGATCTTTAGAACATATGCAACAGAGTACGCAAATAAGATAACACACATTGAGGCATAGAAAAGTTTTCTCTTTATTGATAATGAACATTTGTTTACAGACTCTTGACCCAAAACGATAAGGATGCCACACAGGCTTACAACTTGGATACAAAATAAGATAGCCGTTCCATATATTACATCCTTTATTAGAATTCAAAACACAAAATACCTTGGGTGCGAGTCAACACCATCGTCTTGTGGCTTCCCAAAAGTGAGAGCGAGCTCCTTGCTTCTTATGTACTGGAGCTACCAAAAGTCATGTTACGAAAGCGTCTTGATTCTGGAAGGGGGTTGGAGAAAGCTTCAGCTCCTCGCCGCATCGCCTTGGCTCGGGTAACCTGCTGCAACGAGGGTCAGTACTTTGAAAAGTACCGGTGAGGGCGAGCTAACCCAACTTAACCAAAATCTACAACGAGTTCATATGAGCATGCAACATTTATTTTCATGTGATCTATCTACCTTGGCTTAGATAAATTCTTCGCATAAGATAAAGTAAAATAACATAACCAAATGTGCCACCGCTCGGTGACTTCACCTGTACCGTCTGAGCCACCTGTACAAAACTGACCATGACCTTCCCTGCCACGAAGACATAGTTAGTCTGCACTGTTTAAATATGCATAACAATCACTTGGTTGGACTTGGGATGGATCGGCTGCCATTCCACCTCCGGTAGCTAGCCCTTAGCGGACGCACGGACCCATCCAAATGCTAGGACTACACTAGCAAATTGTTCTACCCGGGACAAAGCAGTCCCGGTGCCCCGGCGACCGTTCGTAGAACGATATCCCTTGTATACAAGTTGTCCAAAACCATACCACCACAACCAACTAAGTTATCACATGAAACACATATCCAAGCAAATACAAGCAAGTGAACATAGTGTAGTTTTCCATAGTCTATGCTACTTGTGTAAGGATCACATTTTCCTTCCCATTTTGCACCATACCATCAATAGTTATAGATAAATGAATCTAACTACAACTTAACATAGAAATGTTTATGATATATGACGGGCATGCACGTTATAGTGTGATCGTTCAGAACAATCTCCATATGACAAGCATTATTGGTGTTTCAAGCCTACATCTTTTCTATTTTGACTCAGTCATATGTGTTTTAGTATCATTTGATCGGGATAAACAATGAGTCAATCTATTTAGAATGCAGACTTGGAAGAAGGGAGCTAATCGAAATAAAGCCACTCACAAGTTAGGGAAGTAGGAGAGAAAGGAAGAACTTTAAGACTCTGCACGAGCGTCGTCTACCCGATCACCTGCACGCACCAACAGATGATCAATATTCCCTACTTCGGTCTCCGAGATTCGATATAAAATTACAAGATCCTAAGAACGAAAACAATGAAATCCATCAAAACCGTTCAAGAAAATGCAAATCATAAACCAACAAAAGGCAACCAAACGACGCGAAAATGGGCAAGAAACCAACGCAACAGAAAGGCCCCTCTCGACTCTGCCGTCGAGTCCATCCTTGAGGCACGATCCGTTGAATATGAGACCTGATTTCGAAGAAACCAATCCATAACGAGGAAAGGATCTTGATTCAATATGTCCCGTTCGAACGGTCTTAAGTGTTTCTTGGCCGTGCTCCCCGAATAGGGGGAATGGGGCATTACAATTCTGGGTAGACCTTAGATACACGACCACAACATCGTTCCCTCGACTCTACATGAATGCTTTAAATATGTAGATGCCCAAGAAACAGTACAAACGGAGTTTGCTGACCTGAACCCGTTTAAAGGAGTAGAATCCTACTACTCTGATGCCATGTTGTATAATCAAGACTACATGGAGGAGGTGTCAGGTGAAGCAGAGAAGGAATCCCATCGGGAGCCAGAAGAACCCTCTGCCAAGTAACCTCTGTAAATCAAGGTGAAAGGGCGAACTACTCGTCCAAAAGCCATGGAGCCTATGGCTATCCATCTGAACAAAACCAGGTCAGGAAGAGGAGGTAATCCTCTAGTGATCACTTTGAACCAGAAATCTCTACCCTTGGTCATCAACCTTCGGCGCAACAGGTAGCCGATTGATATAAATACAACCAGGAACGCGGTTTCAGATGATAATAAAGATCCTCTTTTCCAGTATATTGACGCTCAAATTCCAAATCAGGAATCCTCTCCCCATGACGATATAGAACCTATAGCACAAAAATTCTTGGAAGCTATAGATTCCTATCATCGGTATGTATGGGAAGTAGCATCATCATCTTCTAATGTCATCACGATATATGGACCACATGAGGATTCTATCTTCATTGTCCCGCCTACTTGCAGCAGTCAGTGTTCAATAGTCTTCGGTCGCATGCGCAATGAACCGACTGTATAAGAAGATTCTCCAGATGACGATGTTGGTAAAATACAGGTTCACAGATACAACCCGTAAGCTTTGAAGATCATGCAAAGTATGGGTTATGACTTGAAGCTGGAACCAGGCCTTAACTACGGGAAAGGCAGACGAATGCCGCCGCACGGTGATCCCTACTATCAACGAACTCGTTTCGGGTTAGGGTACACCACCTCCCTTGCAACTTCTGAGTCAAACGAGGATATCTTTTCCTTTTTTTAGAATGGCTCGTCGCCCTCCGACTCATCTGATGCTCTCGAACGAACATTATCAGTAAATACGGTAGTGGCAGATTCCTCAGAAGCAAACGAACAAGAATCTGAACTATTTGAGAATGACGCTTGGGCTCAACAAATGGATACACAATAGGAATTGTGCTTCGAGCAGAGAGAATCTCCCACCGAAGATAAAGTTATCCGGATCGACGTTGGGGATAAACTTTCACCAAAGCCGATATTTATCAGTAACTATCTTTCCGAAGAAGAAAGGAAAGAAGTTATCCAGCTGATAAAAGAATATATCGACGTCTTCGCGTGGAATTATGAGGACATGCCAGGTCTTGATCCAAAGGTGGCTACTCATAAACTCAATATATTGCCCGATTCGAAGCCTATGAAGCAGCACCAATGCCGGTTCCGCCCGGATATGATGGACGCCATTGAAGCTGAAATCAAGAAGTTGATAGCCTGCGGTTTCATCCGGGAAGAACAACATCCCGACTGGGTCGCCAATATTGTCCTGGTCATGAAGAAAAATGGAAAAGTACATGTCTGCATCGATTACCGAGATCTGAATGCAGCCTGCCCCAAGGATGAGTTTCCTCTTTCCATTACAGACGTCATGATTGACAATACATGCGGTTTTGAACGCATGTCTTTCATGGACGGATTTTCAGGATAAAATTAAATCAAGATGCATCCTGAAGACGAGAAGCATACTTCCTTCTGGACACCATTGGGGGTATATTGCTATACGGTCATGTCCTTCGGATTGAAGAATGTCGGGGCTACGTACCAACTGGCTATGAGTAACATATTCTATGAGCATTTACGCAAAATAGTAGAATATTACGTGGACGATGTAGCTGTCAAAAGCTACCTCAAGAATAATCACATCCAAGACTTGAAGACCGTATTTGTGTTGATGTGCCAATATCAACTCAAAATGAATCCTACAAAGTCCTTTCTGGGGGTATCTAGTGGCAAATTCCTGGGATTTGTCATTACCGCTAAAGGCATTCAAGTAGACCCTGATAAAGTCAAGGCCATCTTAGAAATACGACCACCCCATAATCTGAGAGAACTCAGAGGATTTCAAGGTCGTCTGGCTTATATCCGAAGATTCATATCCAACCTCTCTGGGAGATGTCATCCTTTTTCTCATCTCATGAAGAAAGGTGTATCATTCGTATAGGACGAAGCCTGTCAGCAAGCGTTTAATGATATCAAACGCTACCTCACTAATCCGCCAGTTCTGGTGCCTCCCGTCATAGGAAGACCATTCTTGCTGTATGTTCGAACGATGGATCATTCTCTGGGAGCTCTTCTCGCACAGAAGAATGATGTGGGTCATGAACAGGCTATCTACTATCTAAGCAGGATGATGGTCGGAGCTGAACACAGGTATAGTCCAGTAAAAAAAGAATGCTTGGCTCTGATGTTCGCTATTCAGAAAATGCGATACTATGACACAGGCCAGACTATTCATATCATCTCCAGGATCAATCTTCGTCGGGTATTGATGAACAAACCAAGCGTTCTTAATTCCCGACTCGCAACTTGGGCGATATTATTAACACCGTATGACATGGTGTACGTCCCTCAGAAGTCCATCAAAGGCCAAGCATTGGCTGATTTCCTAGCTGCTCATCCGATCCTAGAGACCTCCAAACTATACAAGGACATTCCCGATGAAGTTGTAGAATGTAATTCCGCAATGGAAAGTGATGCATGGAAACTATTCTTCGATTGTGCTTCCAGGACTGGTCCCAGGGGAAACGTGGTTTCAGGAGTAGGAATTGTCCAGGTTACTCCTGATAAACTCGTCATCTATCGAGCATATTCTCTTAGCGAGCCATGTTCCAATAATGTGGCAGAGTATAATGCTCTACTAATCGGGCTCCAAGTCGCGAAAGAATTGGGCATCGAATCTCTGGAAGCTTTCGGTGATTCTCTGCTGATCGTCAATCAAGTCAGAGGAATATATGAAGTCAGGAATCCAGACCTCATCCCCTATCAACGAGCAACGGTCGAGATAGCCATGACATTCAAAGGGTTCTTCCTAAAGCATGTACCTCGATCTCAGAATTTGGAAGCTGATGTCCTAGCCAGTCTAGCTGCAGATTTTGCTACTCCTATAAGAAGGCAGAATTCGGTGATCCTTCTTAACAGAGATTTATTCTGTGTAAAAAATAACTTTCACATAGGACACAGCTACGCTGTTAACACCGATCCTCCCAAGAGAGACTGGAGAAGTCCCTTTATAGATTTTGTGGCATACAAAATCTTGCCGAAGGACCCTAAAGAGGCAGTATCCGTTAAAAGACGATCATTACGCTTCTATTTTGATGCGTCTTCACAGTGTCTATATCGCCGGACCTATGACGGACTGCTATTGAGATATCTCTCAGAGGACGAGGCACAGCGGATTATCCTTGAAGCTCACGATGGCGTATGCGGAGTGCATCAACCAGGTCCTAAGCTACAGGATCGCATCAGGAGAATGGGCTATTACTGGACTACTATGATCACAGATGCAATAAGGTATGCAAAACAATGCAAAGCCTGTCAAGTTCATACAGACTTTATACATCAACCTTCTGAACATCTATATCCTACAATTGCATCCTGGCCTTTCGAAGCATGGGGTATGGATATCATTGGTCCTATTCACCCGTCTTCTTCCAGAGGTCACCGGTTCATACTGGCCATCACGGATTATTTCTCAAAATAGGCAGAGGCGATCCCTCTTGTTGAGGTGAAGACATCTAATATGATCATCTTCATCAAGCATCATGTCATTTATCGCTTTGGGATACCTCGAAGGATAATTTATGACAATGGGCCTCAATTCATCAGCCAAGCGTTTCATCGATTTTGCGATAAAAATCGGATATAAAATATGGCCTCTACGGCATATAATCTTGCTGCTAATGGTTTGGCGGAAGCTTTCAACAAAACCATTATCAAACTCTTAAAAAAGTTTGTCTCTTCGAACAAGATAGATTGGAATGAGAAGCTAAGAGAATATCTCTGGGCATACCGCACAACGGTACGAGCACCGACAGGTTGTACCCCATTCTCATTGGTTTACGGGAGCGAAGCAGTTCTCTCCATCGAAATCCAGATTCCGTCACTCAGGATAGCAGTGGCTAATGAGTTGACTCAAGAAAAGAATGACCTATTAAGGCTTCAAGAGCTAGAAGGATTAGACGAGAAACGCCTCCAAGCTCAACAGCGTATCGCGTTCTACCAGGCACGCATTTCCAGATCTTTTAATCAAAAAGTAAAGGAAAGAGTGTTCAAAGTTGGCGAGCTGGTTTTAGCTGTGAGAAGGCCAATGATTCTTACTTACAAGAGTAAGAGTAAATTCCAGCCCAAATGGGAAGGCCCTTATGTGATCGAGACGACGTTCTCAAACGAAGCTTACAGGTTAGCTAAGCCTAATGGAGACTTGTTGATGGCTCCTATCAATGGCAAATTTCTGAAAAGGTACTATGCTTAACCTCCTTTGCTCGAATGGAGTATGGTGAAGATCTCATTCTGACAATACTATTTCCAAAACGAAACTAGTTGGATTGTATTCTATCATGTCCATATAACCTCTGAATTGATATGTTTAACTAATTTGGAACTTCAAGACCTATCACGTCCATATTACCTCTGATAGTGTTTTGTGTACAATTTTAGTTGGAGCGTATTCTATCATGTCCATATAACCTCTGAATAGATATATCCTGCTGAAGCTTACTGAGAGTATATCACGTCCATATTACCTCTGATATCACTTTCACCCAAACATGTCATTTATATTCCAAAATGATGGGTCCACAAAGTCAGATAAAAGCCTCTTTACTATTCCTAGAAAGAGCAAAATTATATTGAAAAGCAAAAAGGTACATCATTTGGGGGGAGCAGTTAAGTCACAAATCTGCCATGCCAGAGCAGCCATTCTCTCATCCCTGGAGTTCAAGACGTCGGCGTGAGCCCGCTCCAACCTTGCTGCATCATTGTTCAAAGCAGACAGCTCGGACCGAGCATGTATAAAACGTGCGTGGATGACACCCACATGCGTCAGGTTCTGCTGAGCAGTCTCCATTCGATTCTTCAGTACATCTCGAGATGCAGACAAAGAGACAGCCTCATCCTCCGCTTTAGCGATTTTATCTCTCAATCTGTGGACCCTTGCTGTCACTTCCTCATAGTCGACTTCGTACTGAGTCAGCTGAGGAATGACATACTCCAATTCGGTACGCTCATGATCCATCTCCTGCTGCTGTTCCTGGACGGATTTGTCCAGAGCTTCTATTTGCCCAGCAAGCCCTGCAGTCAGGGAGTCATACCTAGCTTGAACGAGACCGTCAATGCTGCCTCGAGATAGCTACAGATATTCGTTAATGGGTTGCTCCAAACCATTAACTATCTCCTCCAGTGTGTCAGCTACCCTGGTGTCGTTGAATTCTCTGATCGGCACTATCGCTAACCGAGAGGACCTCCTCAGAGCCTCGAAGATTAGATTATTCTCTAACACCATTGATATTAGCGTTTTCAATGTGGTGTAGAAGATACTAGTATACTGCTCAGTCAGCATGACTAGATCCAAATGAACGCTGGGAGTGGCTACAATATTGGCGAACCTCCCTCCAGGAACGACCGCAGATGATGTTGCCATAGCCGTCGCCTCAACAGATGGTGCGACAAAAGAAGATGCGCCAACAACGGACGAAGTGACCGGCGTACTCAAAGGAGGCATTGTCGCAATGACAGGCTCATCCTCCTCTTGAGATATCGAAACCATTTCGGGCGAGCCGGTACCCGAAAATGTTTCCTCTTCGAAATCGGGCACCTCCATGTCATCGCCAGGAGCAAAAACAGAGCCAAAAGGCGCGTCAACACTGCCCTCCCTGTAGATGTCTTCCCCTGAAAAGAGGACAAAAGAAAGTTAATATCAAAATGATATTAATTTTTCTAAAAAAAAGAGGCGTAAAGACGATATTTACCCATGGCCGATGGTATATATGTCGCGTCTGCGGCCAGTACAGCTAAATTATTTCTTAATGATGCTAAGCGAGCTGTCATACCTGGAGAAGGGGGTGTGCTAACTGAAATTGGTAGGTATTCTTCCGAGTCTTCACCCAGATCCAATCAAGGTTCATCAGATAGAATCTCGCTGGGTGCACCTACAGACACAGCAGGGGATTCTCCCGATGCTGATCTGGATAAAGATATCCTTATTCGGCTCGGCCTCGAAGGCGATCTTGTACCACTACCTGAAGCGGTAGTAGCGACAGCAGCCTCAAGCAGAGATTCTTCGGCACCGCCAGCCGGAACTGTAGAGGTTCCCTCTCTAAAAGGCGAGGAACCTCCAATCAAAGAATCATCCCCAACAGGGGAAACAACAGGTTCACTTCTAGGAGCCTCATGGCCGGGAATCCTGAGAGGACGACTAACCGTCTTCTTCTTCTTCTTGCGAGAGGAAGTCTCCTTCGGAGCAGGAGCCCTTCGCTTACCAGAGATGACCAGAGGCCCTGCAGGCGGAGGTATTTCACCCCTCGGTACTGCCAACAAAGGTTCATCTGGATTGACGGAATCTTCACCCTCATCGGAGGAAACTGAGGTAATTTCGTCTTTTCCTGCGGACTTGGAGGAGGGCATCCTAAAACTTTTACGCATATCAAAATTACGATGGAAGGTGTTGGTTGCCACATAAAACTGGGCATACGAGTGGAGGATGCACAGCTCCATGGAGAGTGAAATGGTGGGCACAGTAAAAGTTGCTTCAGTGCAACCCATGATGAAGTATCGCCACCCTCTCGCTCCATCGATAAGTCCACCCCTGGACCTGAAGCTGGTGATGGCATTGCCCACATGCAATTGGTCATACCCAAACTGCCTGGCAAACCGACTAGGCAAGTAGGGTTCCAAGAAGCACTGGTCTTCACTTCTGTATAGTAAATGGGAAGGTCTAATGTAGACCAACCAATTAAAAGCTTCAAGAGAAAGAAGAGCTTCCAGCTGTGACTAAAATTCAGCGCCTAAGTCCTGAAGTCTGCTCCCATGTAGATTGAGATGTACAGAGGGGACAGTACAGAAGAGCTTCCAGCTGTGACTGAAATTCAGCGCCCGCCGACAGTCTAAAACTGTGGTCATATTCCAGGAGAAATTCTTGTAATTCAGCAAGAAATTACCCCCCGAACTACTGCCAGATCCGGGAGACATCACCCTAAGGTTATAGAGAATTAACCATCCCATCAAATACAGGTACGGTAATTTTATCCTAGGAAAGCTATCACGCCGAGTTTCATCGGCAAGCAGCCCATCAGTAATGGCCCTCAGGCCAGCTTGTATGCGGCACACCATGGCAGGGAGCAAACCCAGTCTTACCTCGAATACTTGACGCACTACAGGCTATAGCGTGTTGCGGTGAATGCGGTGAATGCGGTCCGCAGATGCAATGCCAGGTACCACCAGTTGACGCAGCCATATAGAGAGAAAGCCAGCCAGTTGAGCTTCCTTGGATAGAGGCCTGCGGCAATGTCTCAAATAACTGTAGGCCTTAGTGCCTGCAGGATACTTCCCTATTCCTTCGTCGAAAATCTGATCTGGAGCCCCAGTGTCTTCCATAAGATCGTTGACTACCTGAGCACTAAGCACGCTCAGAAAGCTCAGAGGCTGATCCTTGCTATCCAAGACTTTCTCTGGCTTAGCAGCCCTGGCCCGGTAAAAGAAGAGGTAGGACGCCCATTTATTGGTATGAGCCAAATCTGAAAGCTCATTATAAAAGGCGGTGCAAGCAAGGTAGTGGCACATCAGCTCTTGGTACACTGCCACTACCCGAAGGTCTGAATCCCCTAGCTCCCGATTTATGGGAATATACTCTTCATAAGGAGTATCCCCCATGGGTAGTCTCAAAATCTCTGATATCTCGTGGAGGGCCAATTCCAACTCCCCCAGTGGAGTGGCAAAAGTCCCGGTGAGCGAGATATATCGCTCCATCAAAGCTAGAAACAGGTTGGGGTTGAGAGGTAACCCAACACTGGTGGCATTCAAAGCTGCGAACAGACCAATGCTCTCTAGCTCGGTCTGAAAATGCTTCAGGGCCCAGTCAGCTAAGCGAGCCAATCGAAGATTTGTTGGGGTGATCCACCCATTGGTCCGAGGATTAACCTTGGGGTATACTCCTCCATGCCCCATGAAATTATTGCAGAAAGTCGGTAATTGGACCGGTTGGAGCAGTAAACTGTCTTCACTCGGGACACTGCCCAGGTACAATCCCCTGAACGGCATCACAGAGCCGGAAGGGCAGCTGACAAATAACCCTTGGCTAGATCATTTCTGGTAAAATATCTTCCTTGGCCGGCCGTAAAGATTGGGAGGCAGCGTCCACGACATCCTCCTGGGATGTGTGGCATGGAAGAATGCCGAGAGAGGATAGTCTCTCAGCATCTTGGGTAGATACAAGACCAAGCCCCCGGCAGGGAAAACCCAGAGTTCTTTCTTGGGCTTCATCTGAGACTGCTTGTCAATCATGTCCCCGAAAGAGAAAAGTCGGCTTTATATATTGGGGCCCGTCTATGGACGTCAGGGGATCTCCGTTGATCATGTTCAACAGCATTTGCTCGCCCTGAGACGATATCAGGATTCCCCTTCCTTCAGGATATTGGGGTCCGGAGATAGGAAATATCACATGGGACAAATCCTCCAGGTAGTTGGAATGCAGCATCCCGACAACAGAACCCATCACCTCAGCCAGCGGAGACATATGCAAGTTAACTACAAAGCGCAAGAAAAACACGTCAGTTCCTATACTAGACATTATAATCTTGCAGCATATGCCAAAAGTCAATAGTCTGTGCTTTATGCCAAGACTGTAAAAACTTGATCTTTTATGCTGGAATCTTATTCCACAGCATAAAATTCAAGAGTGGCAGTATACACAAAAAACTCGACAGTCTGTGTTTTACGCCAGACTGCCAAAGTTTGAGTTATTACGCCAGAATTTTTATCCAGAAGCGTAACACTCAAATTTTATAGTATACGCCAAGTTTTGACAGTCAAAGCTTTTACGCCAAACTGCGAAAATATGGAGTTTTTATGCTGACACATTAGAAATGTGGGCATAAAAGATGAAACATCTCTGTGCATCATCTTCCTCGAAGAGGCTATCAACACAAAAGATGACCTAGCGCGTTCACCTACAACGTGTGCGAAGGATTTTCGTCATTCTTTTCATCCCAAAAGCTTTACCTTTAACTCCGGGTGCACAGCTTGTCGGCGGGACATTTCGTTCAGAATGAAGCTCGCCTTGCCCGACGGAAGTCGCTCTCGCTTGGGCATAAGTGCGAGAAGAAGAGTCAACCTTCTTTCCCTTAGAGGAGAAGATTGGTTTCGGGGCCATTGCTGAAAACTCGGAATGCTCGGAGAGGAAACGAAGGAGAACTCGAAGAATCAAAGGCTTTCTTTTGTAAAAGACAGATGAAAAATTTTTCTCTGAAAGCCTTAGGGTATATATAGAGTTCGGATGGACTCCTCGAATCCCGAACCAAATCCGATAATTAATATTCGGTTATGATTGGGGACTACATCAGCCTATTACTTAGGGAAGGCGGACAGTCAGCGAATTCGAAAAGTTTTTGTGCAAAGCAGATTCGTGGTTCTACGCCAAGGAGCTTCCTACGCTCGGCAGCTACAAATCTATGGTTTTACGCTCAGAGGCTATAAGTCTATGGTTTTACGCCCTGATGCTTTCATGCTCGGTAGCTTTTACGCTCGAGAGGCTACAAACCTACGACTTCACGCTCAGAAGCTACAAATCTATGATTTTACGCTCGGTGGCTTTTACGCTCAGAGGCAACAGATCCACAACTTCACGCTCGAAAGATTTTCTTTTCAAAGGCTACAAATCTACAGTTTCTACGCCCGGACGCTTTTATGCTCAGCAGCTTTTACGCTCGAGAGGCTACGAACTTATGATTTTTACGCTCATCTATATTACAGATCTATGACTTTCCGCATATCTGAGAATACGCAGGCCAGAATATGCGCATATCTGAACAATTCTCAAGGCGGTCAATTGTAAGGGTTTACGTAGAAGATACTCCTTCTTGACCTCAAAATATCCCAAATACCCGAAGCATACAGAGTTCAACATTGAAAATGACTCTTCTTTTTGGGTCGATTGGAAGTTCATCTAGAATCTAGTATGAATATTTCATCTACAGTTCAAGATGGCGACTCAGTTTGGCAGCCGTTTCTCGCCCTATTTCAAGGGATTTTTGAGAAATCATTCTTGAAGATGATGGTCTGAACAAAAATTCTTTTTTATCAGAAGTGACGGTTTAGAATTCTACGTAGCTCCCCATTCCTAACAGCAGGACAGTTCGAATACTCGACTTAAATGCTAAGCGGCGTTCTGCGCATCCTTAGTTATGCACAAAAGACAGGACGGGACCTAATACTCTTTCTATCAGAGTTGGCATAAAGTTACCAGACGTGTCGAAGCTACACATATTCAGACTTCATCACAGCAAAATATATGGCAAGATAATCATATGCACAGAAGAAGACGATTTTATTAAATCATGATTACATATGAGAGAAATCCGGTCTACAGAGGGTTTTTCTTCATTTTTATGATTACATATGAGGGAAATCCCGTCTATAAAGGATTTCCTCATCATCATCGGAAGGCCACCCCCAGAATCTGTTCTGCTAGGTTCTCGCATTGGTAGAGATCTTCTTCCGTCTTATTCAGCAGTTAGTCGATTTCTGCGACCAATTAACAAAAAAATGATTAATGGCGGGAGAATACAAAATTGGGCCTGCCTAAATTATGCAGAGCCCATCCTCCATACGCTATGACAGATTGAGTTGAGGTATTAGACCCAACTCAATACTGTAGGACAGAGCTAGTTTTTCTGCTCTCGTCCACGAACGACAGGAGAAAATACAGCTTGCAAGCTATGTGGTCGAATTTGACCCTTCCTCTCTCCTGGACGAACCGCCATACAAAGTTGCTGATTATCTCGAGCAAAGGAAGCTATGATATCCTTCCATGATCCATCGTTGCAGAGGACATTTGTTCGAAGATGCCTTCTTTTTTGGCTCCTTATATGCTGGAAGAACATGGTCTTCTTCTTCCTCCAGTCGACCCGACGAACTCCGGCGATCATCTCTGTGTGGTGAAGGAAATATGGGAAGAACAGGTTAACTCCTCAGCCTTTATATAGGCAAAATAGATCACACCGAATCACAACAAATCCCCAATAATCCGCCAAGAAGTCAGCCGTGAAGAACGTGTTAGACTTGACCGTTTCATGATTTATTCAAAGCGTTTCAAATTACGAGAAATTTGAAAGCTTTGAAGGGGGTCTTATAGAAGCATAAAAAATACGCTGAGTAGCTATACGCAGCATTTTAGTGCTGGGCGACATAAAATATGACTTCAGAACCATTAGCGTACAACAGAGCTTTTTCGCTAAGTACAGCGTAAAATATAAGCTCAAGGACTATCCGCGTAATGCAGTATGTCCAGGCTGCTTCAGCATAAAAAAGGGTGCTACATCGCTTTACGGCGTAAAACTCATCTGCTTTAATGCAGCATTGAAGTGTACGAGGAACGCTTCGTATTTCTCACAATAAACCTGTCAAATCATGAAGTGAACCTGACATCTGACTCCTGACAAAAAGTACAGCACGACTACCCAGACGATGACTATAATGATGGCGCGACACAGCAACCCAGACTGTCGTTTAGTGACATTTCCTTGGCGTAAACCGCTTTTACGCATACAAGGGAATACGCTGCCTAGTTTTACACAGGCAGACGTGAGTTTCTTACGCTCCGCAGAAGACAAACAGATTGCCACGTCAAAAGCTGCTCTTCGTACAGGGCTTGAGGCACGTCTCTGTATTTAATGCGCAGAATGGTCACAGATCTTCGAGGCACGTCTCTGCATTTAATGCGCAGAGTGGTGGCAGATCTTCGAGACACGCCTCTGAAATATGCTGCCTAGTTTTACACAGGCAGACGTGAGCTTCTTACGATTCGTAGAAGACAAACAGACTACCACATCAAAAGGTGCTCTTGGTACAGGGCTCGAGGCACGTCTCTGCATTTATTGCACCGAATGGTGACAGATCTTCGAGGCACGTCTCTGTATTTAATGCGCAGAGTGGTGGCAGATCTTTGAGATACGGCTCTACATTTAATGTGCAGGATGGGGGCAGATCTCTGTATTTAATGCAAGAAATTTGATTATATCTCCAAAAGCCGTAATTTCGGCTAAAATGTCCACATTATCACTTTAGCACATTACGCCATCAGGCTATTCTCAGCTATGGGAACACGCTGTACGCTATCTCCTTGGAATATGCCAACTCAAGCCACATTTGCATTGGTGCGTTTTAAAGCTATTCGGTCCAGAATAGGCTCAAGGCCTCAGTCAGGGGAAGAGGATCAGCTATCTTCTATGACCACTCGGCTTCTATGCCTACTCAGCTTCTATGCCTACTCGGCTTCTACGCCTGCTCGGCCTCTATGCCAGTTTGATAACTCTTTGGCTTCTACGCCATGGTGACAGTTATTGGCTTCTACGCTAACCTTTTCTACGCGAGGGATAACTACCCACGTGGCTTTTATGCCGTGATCTTCACAACAGTTATACGCGTTATCTCTTAATGGGACACGCGTCACACGCTCATTCAAAAGATCATTTATACGTGGGTAACGGTTATTGTAACCGTCGCGTAAAAGGTGCTATACTTTGCACTACCCGGCTTCTACGCCGACTGGATGATCACTGTCACTAAAACCCTATAAATAGAGACATCTATCAACAGAGGTCCAAGGTCCAAAAACTGGAGGTCAGAACCAAGGTCAAAGATTCCAAGATTAAAAGAGAAGGTCAAGGAACTAAGAGTCGAAGAGTCTTTGAGAAAGAAGAATACAGAGCTCAGGCAAAGAGTAGTGATTGACGACTTTGGCATCGAGCATCCACTCTCTTTTGCAACCTTCGAAGCTGCTTTCTGTCTTCTACGACACTTCTTCATCATCGTGTAGTCCAAAGGACAAAGTGATCGACTGCAGATCAGACTCCTATAGCAATATTTACCCAGATTAAAAATTATACTTGACATCCCCGTATAGGATTAATTGTACTTCTTGTTTGTAAACCAAAGAGCGGGTTTCGTATAAACCTCATCTTATTTCTTTCGTTTATTATCAAACAATGTGCATTTGTTAGTACGAGTTGCACGCGCAGTTGATAGCGTGGGTGCATGAGCGAGTGCATGCGCGGTTGCTACGTGGGTTTGATGCTTTGTTGTTGCCTATGCACAATATGCACGATTATGCATTTTTATGAGCTTATACGTGCAAGTACGACATATGAAAAGTGTTTGTTTTATGCACGAGTTGCATGCGCGATTGCTAGTGCGAGTAGCATGCATGGTTGTTATTATGGGTGCATGAGAGAGTGCATGCTCGGTTGCTGTGCGAGTTACATGTGTGGTTGTTGCATATCTGTAATGCACGATTATGCATTGTTATGCACATATTCGTGCTTGTGCGACATATGTGTCTATGCGCAGCTGCGCGACTGTGAGTCTGAGCCCATACACTATTGTGATGTTGCGCGCTTGTGCAGGCTGCGTAGATTGTATGAGGACCACCTTTATAATATCTCTCTACTTGAGAAGATTATAGTGGAATAGAGTACGGCAAACTCCTCTTAAACTAACTCAGGAACGCCAACCAGTGGTGAGATTGAATTCACCACAGATTCGGGATTTGAAAGCACTAAGTATGTCTATGCATTTTCATTAATAGTACAATGCACTTAAAGGTTGAAGCTTGATTATCACCATGTCCCTTCCTAATACTCGACATGCCATCGCTTCGTGTCAGCACATTTTCTTATCTTGCCTGCAACTTTCTCTAAAAATGTCTTAGCAATGTCTACCTTCTATTTGAAGTTTGAGGTAAACTGGTGGGCCGAGGGACTTCTTCTCAATGTCCCTATACTAAGACTATGAGGGGCAAGCTTATATTGACCCATTAGTAACTCGAATGGGTTATTGTAGCACGGCTTGCTCTTTTGGTGATTGTAGAAGAACTAGAAAATGCCTAGTGAGACACCTAATCCTACTGGTTAGCACTCACAAAGTGTCGTAAGTACTCCTCCAAAAGAGAATTGACCTACTCCATTTTTCCATCCGCCTATGGTTCGAGAAGTGTAAATCTGACCATGGGATCTTAAATAGGTCCGTACTGAACTTTCCTATGAAGCGGCAGTCTTAATCGTTGCTAATGCTCGATGTGCCATAACTTCACCATGTGAGATATGAACACGTGCGCGACCTCCTTTGCAGTACAGTCTATTGGTATAGCTATAAAGGTCCCATAATTTGAGAATGAGTCTACAACGACGAGGATAGACCAGTGTATCCCCACCATAAGCAAGACGAAGATGAAATCTATCGAAATTCTCTCCTATGGTTAACTCATAACGGGGAGAGGCTAAAGTAGGCCACCGATCCTTGATGATCTATCTTGTCTTATTGTAGCACAAGACAAGTATAAACACCCTAGTTTTTCTAAAATTTTAAAATATATTTTTCCCAATTTTTTCTGAAATTTTTTGGAAATAAAACTAAGATATTTTGTAATTAAAAGATTTTTAAATGCTATTAATTAATATTAAAATATTATGGAAATAATATTTTATGGTATAAAATGAAAAACCGGACATAGGGTAATTTTCTGTGAATTTATTGGACTCCAAAAACATTTTTAAAGCCCTAAAATCCGATGTGAAATTAAACCGATTTAAACCCTGCCTGAACCCGGTTTAATTGGAATTATAAACCCAAACTAAATCGAACCAAACCAAACCAGATTAAACCCATCCGGCTGAACCAAACCCAGTTTGTTGGGTCGGGTCGGGTCGGATCTGAGCCAAACCCGACCCGAAACCCATTGGGAACCCTACCCGCCGGATATACTGTAGCACAGTATAAAACCATCTCCCTCGACTTTCGTGTAGACCACCGCCGCCATACCTCTATCTCCCCCTCTTCTCACCATCGTCGCAGACCCCCGTCGCTCGAACCCCGCCGATCGACTTCATCTCCTTGACCTGCGCGGCCGCCGTCCCCTGTGCTCGACCCTGCCGCTGAACCGACCCAGCCGTGCTCCTCCCATCCCGAACGACGCCGACATCACCGCTCCGCCCGCTTCACCCGAGACGACACAGCCCTCGGTCAGACCCGAGTCGACACTTCCCCGAACCCGAAGACAGCCCCAGAACCTGGCGCCGGTGCCGCCAGGCCGTCGACGACCCCGAGCCCGACTCCCTCCGGTGAAACCCCGCTGTCCCCTGATCAGAGCCCTAGCTCGGACTCACGGCAGACACGAGGACACGCGAACTCTCGACCCGGACACGAATAGTACCCTCAGCCACGTGGAATTCAGACTCCTCGAAGCCCTGTTCAGGTAGCATTTTCTCTCACCTCGTAACTCCGTTTTCGTTTTCGTCAGTTGCAATGCGTAGACTGTATAACCCCCTTGGTGCCCGTGTAACCCGTTCGGTGCATCGCGTCCTGTGGTGATCGTACACCATGATCCAAAAACAGAAAAAACAATGCCCTGTTTTACCCCAGAACTGAGTGCGCCCCGCCAAACGGGACGACTTGGTCGCACGCAGTCTTTACCGAAATCAACGCGTATCCGCCGACAACGCCCCATATTCGTCCATTCTAGAATACGTTGTAACTTTGTGTACACACGTCGGATCGAGACCAAACTTGCGCCATCGGACTCGTAACAATACGTTGGTCCTGTGACCCAAGTTTGGTCCGATTTTGATAACGTTGACAAAATCGCGTATCGTGGGCCCCACAAGCTCCACTTGACTGGCAATTTTGTGATTGGTTCATCGGAATTCAATTATGGAAGTTCCGTCGGGTTCGTATCATTGTTCCTGACTTGTTGACACTGAGTTTGAGGAATTTGGAGACCTTTGACCCTGACACGCTTTTCGGTGCAAAGTGGCCCACATGTGGACCCCGCTTTGGCCCAGAAATGTCATTTTTGTCCCTGTGTCCAATTTGGACGTAAGGACAGGCGTTTCTAGCTATTTGATATCTTCTGAGACTGTTGGTGATGTTTTTTACAGCTTTTGGAGTAGTACCTACAGGATCCACTGATATAGGGACGACTGTTGGTATTCGGATACCAGGCAAGTGTACCTTGCCAAACTCTGCAGTATTGTTACATATTTTTCTTGCTTCAGTTATATTACTGTGCATGCTTAACCTAGGACCGTTTGACGTACTTCACGTCCGATCATCAGTCGGGTGCCAATACCGTACGCGGTGTTGTGTATTGTCATCTAGAGATGGATATACGTGACACTTTATCTTCTCGTACTTGTCTTACCAAGTACACTTTGACCCAGGACACTTGACACCATTCATGAGACAGGATCTTCCCGAGATATTCGTGGTGATTCTGTATAGGATACAGGACTTGACAGAGATACTATATTCTTAGATACATTATGACTTGTTGCATTAGTTGTGATCCCGCTTGACATGGACATGAGACGTTATGGTCATGATATACGTGGTTACATTGGGAGGGAAGAGACATACAGGCTACAGGCTGATCATATATATAAACTCCTATTATTGTGAGGCACAAGACTCTGAAGCCCGAGCTTGGCCCATTACTCATTATTACCGCTGCTACCGGCTCCCCGTCACAGAGCTTGTAGTGGCTTCAGCCTGAGTTCTAGTACTGCTCTCATCTTGCATATCACTTAGTTGGTTATTTAGTACTCCCTTATTATTCCATCTATTGCTGGAGAGACCCACAGGCTACAGGTTGATTAAGTTATGCCGGCTACTCAGTCTCCCACTGAGCTAGACCACTTCATGATATCACGGCTACCGGCTCCCCTACACAGAGCTTGTAGTTGTTCCAACCTGAGTACTATTGATGCTCTCTCTTGTATTTCATACTGATATTTACATACTTACCCTATTTATCTCATTATTTGCTGTACTGCTTATATTTTGGCTTGTATATTTTTTGTACCTTGCTATGTCCCCTGAGGACCTGGATATGGATTATGTCCCCAGGATTTAAGGACGAGACCTATCCCCAGGTATACGGGAGCGCAGCAGGAGCTGATCCAGAAGCTGTACCGACACCCGAGGATGAGGTGTTAGCCGAAGACTTTTTCTGAGCATCCATGTTTCATGCTCAGTATTATTTTACTTCAGTCATTTATATTTTGGTCTGTTGAACCATTGTATTAGATATTTATCAGGTTATTCCCCGAAGCACTTTGTTGAGACTAGCTGATGATTTACATTCCTTATTTATTCTGTGGATCATATTTTTATATCTTGTGTGGATGAGATTAGTTGTGCCCTGATTGTCGTAGACTTTGTTTTACAGCTTAAGTATGCCCTGATGGATCCATTAAATTGGGCTTGTCCATCGGTGCGTGCTGCTGGCCATTGCTACGTATCTGGTCCCTCGGTATTTTGGGACTGGGGCGTGACATAGTTTTTATGGTGGCCCATACAGGTCAACGACTAAATTGTTCGGTTTTAACTTAGGGACCGAACCAGCCTTCCCTAAGGATAGGATAAGTGATAGGATCTCATCCATTATTTGAACCATTTTTGAACTCTATATCGAACTCAAATTTGTTACTTGATTTGCATCCTGGGTTGATTCCTCTGAGCGTTCTTTCAGTTTATCTTTTGGTTGCAGAGTAATGGATCCCAGAAATGGTGAGGAGAATCCTTTGGATATGCCACTCAACGCTGTGGTTACTTATATAGACGGAGTGACCCCAGGGAATGGAGGACAAGCATCGTAGAGCGATCAAACCGGTCAGCCTAATCCAAGGTTCCGGAGAGATGACATCCCACCTCTACCACAGTTCACTCCCCAGATGCCAGTTTTCCCGCCAGAAAAAGCCATGGACGGGCAACAGATGTTCCAGATGATGTATGCAATGATGCAAGCCCAGCAACAGATTCAGCAAGAGGCCCATCGGCAGGAGGCCGAGTATCTGAGAACCAGCCTGGTAACCGCATTGGAGCAAACAAATCCACCAGCGAGGCGATCAACGACGGGATCTATCACCGACTTCCGTCAGCTCAAGCCTCGTACATTTTCTGGTAAAGATGGGCCAACAGAAGTTCATGAATGGCTCACAAACATTCAGCACCAGTTGGAAGCAGCTAAACTTTCGAGAGAGAAGTAGATGACTGCAGTCAGAATGCAGTTACCTGAAAATGCACATCACTGGTGGTTAGCAGAAGAGAGGAGGCTCGGACAGGATCGAGTCACTTGGGAAGAGTTCTCCAGACTCTTTTGAGAGATGTATATTCCAGTAGTAGCACGGTCAGAGCTCAGAGAAAAGTTCAACCGCCTTATCCAAGGCAATATGACAGTGGAGGAATACAACACAAAATTTATTCGCCTCAGTCGCTTTGCCCCAACCTTGATTGCGACAGAGGAAGAGAAAGCTGAGAAGTTCCTTTGACGGACTGAAGTTCGAGCTTCAGAGATTGATTGGATCGGTCGCACCTACATCATATACCGATGTTCTTGCAGCAACACGACGCAAGGAGTGCGTCACTAGAAGGGAGTCGAACCTGAAGAGGCCTATCACCTCAGCACCATCCCGGACAGCACATGGGGATTCAGCAAAACGGTCCCAGAGGAGTATGCCAGGGAGGACGGCACACAGGGCCATATCTCTCCCTACTTGTCACCACTGCGGTAAGATATATCACATTGAGAGAGAATGCAGACGTAAGTTGGAACTCTGCCTGGCTTGCGGTCCAACCAGCATCAAACCAGAGACTGCACCGAGCGCAGAGAGGGAGCACCGAGACTAGCTTTACCTGCACCACGACCAGCTTATCCAGCAGTAGGAGCACAGCAGACAGGAGTTGGAGGCGTTAGGCCACCAGCCCCAGGAGAAAATCAGCAGAGACCACCCCTGGCACCACAGGCAGCTTTATTTCAGTAGGCTCAGCAGCAGCAGAGAGGTCCAGCTCAAGGACGAGGACAGGCATTCACATTAGCTGTTGAGGAGGAGGCTATGGCAGGCGAGGTTATCGCAGGTACTATTTTAGTAGCTTTATTACCAGTTGTAGCTTTATTTGATTCTGGAGCATCGCATTCATTTATAGCAGCTAGCTTTGTAGCCACCCATAGAGTAGCTACCGCACCCCTTTCGAAGATAAAGAGAATTCTTACGGGAGGTGAAATTATCCCAGTTAGTGATATCTGTAGATCATATTCTGTAGTAGTCTGTGGAAGAGAGATGTGCGCTCAATTTCTGATCTTTTCTATGCCGGATTATGATGTTGTACTTGGTATGGACTGGTTAAGTCAGTACCATGCGACTCTTGATTGCCGACTTGGGAGGGTTATATTTAGACTGCCTGGACATCCAGAATTTGAGTTTCTTCGAGGGACAGTAGAGCAAGGAGTTCAGCCTACTCTTAGGGTACTATCTGTAGAAGGGGAGACAGGTTACCCAAGAGTCATATCAGAATTTGTGGATGTATTTCCTGATGATCTTCCAGGTTTACCGTCTGATCGGGAAATAGAATTCACAATAGACTTAACTCCAGGAGCAGAGCCTATCACTTCATCAGTTTATCGGCTAGCACCTAAGGAGTTAGTGGAGTTGAAAGAACAGGTTGATGATCTTTTGGAGAAGGGTTTCATTCGGCCCAGTGTTTCACCTTGGGGAGCACCCATATTATTTGTGCCGAAGAAGGATGGAACAGTACGGTTATGCATTGACTACAGGGCACTAAATGATGTGACCATCAGGAACAGGTATCCCTTACCACACATTGATGATCTATTCGATCAATTGAGTGGTGCTATGGTATTCTCGAAGATTGACCTTAGATTCGGCTACCATCAGATCAAAGTAAGGAAGCCACATACCAAAGACAGCTTTCAGGACCAAGTATGGACATTATGAGTTCTTGGTAATGTCGTTTAGTTTAACCAACGCGCCAGCAGTGTTTATGAGTTTGATGAACAGAGTCTTTCATCAGTTCTTGGATAAATTTATGGTTGTGTTCATTGACGACATTCTAATATATTCTAAGAGCCACGAAGAGCACGAGGAGCATATCTGAATCGTGTTAAAGACCTTGAGACAGGAGAAGTTATATTCCAAACTCAGTAAGTGTGAGTTTTGTATGGATAAAGTGCCTTTCTTGGGACATATCATTTCAGGAGAAGGACTTTCAGTTGATCCAGAGAAAGTTGCGGCAATAGAGACTTGGCGTACACCCACATCAGTTACAGAGGTGAGAAGTTTTCTCGGACTTGCGGGATATTACCGAAGGTTTGTAGAGAATTTCTCAAGGATTGCAGAGCCTATGACGAAGTTGACATGTAAAGACCAAGAGTTTATATGGACAGAAGACTGCCAGAAGGCTTTTGAAGAATTGAAGAGAAGGTTAACAACAACACCTGTCTTGACTCTTCCTTCAGGGTCAGGAGGTTTTGTTGTTTACAGTAATGCATCAGGTAGTGGACTAGGATGCGTTTTGATGCAACATGGCAAAGTCATTGCTTATGCATCGAGACAGTTGAAGGTCCACGAGAAGAACTACCCCACACACGATCTGGAGTTAGCATCAGTTATATTTGCACTAAAGATTTGGAGGCACTATCTTTATGGGGAGAAGGTAGAAATCTTTACTGATCACAAGAGTCTGAAGTATGTATATACTCAGAAGGAGCTCAACATGAGACAGAGACGTTGGCTGGAATTAATGGTAGACTTTGATATAGATCTGCAGTATCATCCGGGAAAGGCGAATGTCGTAGCAGACGCACTCAGCAGGAAGCCTACGGCTTATTTCTTGACGATGCAGCCCGAGTTATTGAGAGATCTACAGGAGCTTCAGATAGAGGTTGTTTTACCAGGACATAGTGGATTGCTGGCTAATCTTGAAATTAAGTCGTCACTTGTGGAAAGAATTAAAGAGGCATTGCCCACCGATGGTAGATTCTGAAGACTCAAAGAGAGGACATAAGCAGGCATGCAGACAGGACTTCGCATACACGAAGATGGGACATTGAGGTTTGGGAATCACCTGTATGTTCCAAATGGAGAATTAAGACAGGAGTTAATGACTGAAGCACATAGCTCTATGTACTCTGTTCACCCAGGAGGAACCAAGATGTATCGAGACTTGAGGCAGTATTACTGGTGGCATGGAATAAAAAGGAAGATTGCAAGATTTGTGGCTAAATGTTTAGTCTGTCAGCAGGTAAAGGCCGAGCATCAGAGGACTGCAGGTATGTTACAGCCGCTTCCTATACCAGAATGGAAGTGGGAACATATCACGATGGATTTTGTCACAGAATTTCCAAGGAGCCCCAGCGGAAGAGATACGGTATGGGTTATCATGGATAGACTCACTAAATCGGCATACTTCTTACCATTTAGAGTTGGACAGTCCACAGAGGTACTAGCCGACTTGTATATACGATAAATCGTAAGATTACATGAAGTGTCGGTTAGTATTGTATCGGATCGAGATTCAAGATTTATATCTCATTTTTGGCGAAGCATGCAAGAGAGTCTTGGCACCAGACTCAAATTCAGCATAGCTTACCATCCACAGACAGATGGACAATCAGAGCGCACGATTCAGATCTTGGAGGATATGTTACGATCGTGTATGCTAGACTTTAGAGGATCTTGGGAAGATCATTTGCACTTGGTGGAGTTCTCCTACAACAACAGTTATCAGGCCAGCATTCAGATGGCTCCATTCGAGGCATTATACGGTAGAAAGTGCAGATCGCCAATATGTTGGAGTGACGTAGGTGAGCGTCAAATACTGGGTCCAGAATTGGTAATACAGACAGTGGAGATTGTAAAACAAATTCAAAATCATCTTCGAGCAGCTCAGGACAGACAGAAGCATTGGGCTGATACGCACAGGCATCCCCTAGAGTTCAAAGAAGGAGAGCACATATTCTTGAGGATTTCGCCCACTCGAGGTACTATTAGATTTGGGAGCAGAGGCAAGTTGAGCCTAAGGTATATCGGACCATTTGATATTCTAGAGCGCATTGGTGAGGTGGCTTATCGTCTTGCGTTACCTCCATCCTTAGAGGGAGTGTATGACGTATTAGATGTCTCACAGCTGAGAAGGTACGTGACTGACCCAAGTCACGTAGTCGATCATTCAGAGATCGCAGTGGGCCCTAGTTTGAGATATGAAGAACAACCAGTTGGCATCATCGACATCAGCGAGAAGACATTGCGAGGCCAGACAATTAGACTAGTACGTGTAGCTTGGAAGCATTATTCTCCTAGCGAATCAACTTGGGAACGAGAGGATATTATGCGCCAGCGTTATCCTCACTTATTCGCGGATGAAGGTATACCCTAAGCATTCTTGTAATTACCCAAGTTCTTTCCTATTAGTAGTTCATTCTTCGATTGCGAGGACGCAATCCTCTTAAGGGGGGTAGATTATAAACACCCTGATTTTTCTAAAATTTTAAAATATATTTTTCCCAATTTTTTCTGAAATTTTCTGGAAATAAAACTAAGGTATTATGTGATTAAAAGATTTTTAAATGCTATTAATTAATATTAAAATATTATGAAAATAATATTTTATGGTGTAAAATGGAAAATCGGACATAGGGTAATTTTTTATGAATTTATTGGACTCCAGAAATATTTTTAAAACCCTAAAAACCGATGTGGAATTAAACCGATTTAAACCCTGCCTGAACCCGGTTTAATTGGAATTATAAACCCAAAATAAACCGAACCAAACCAAACCAGATTAAACCCATCCGGCTGAACCAAACCCAGCTTGTTGGGTCGGGTCGGGTCGGATCTGAGCCAAACCCGACCCGAAACCCATTGGGAACCCTACCCGTCGAATATACTGTAGCACAGTATAAAACCATCTCCCTCGACTTCCGTATAGACCACCGCCACCAGACCTCTATCTCCCCCTCTTCTCGCCGTCGTCGCAGACCCCCGCCGCTCGAACCCCGCCGATCGACTTCATCTCCTTGACCCGCGCGGCCGCCATCCCCTGTGCTCGACTCCGCCGTCGAGCCGACCCAGCCGTGCTCCTCCCATCCCGAATGACGCCAACCTCACCGCTCCCTCGCTTCACCCGAGTCGACACAGCCCTCGGTCAGACCCGAGTCGACACTTCCCCGAACCCGACGACAGCCCCAGACCCCGGCGCCGCTGCCGCCAGGCCGTCGACGACCCCGAGCCCGACTCCCTCCGATGAAACCCCGCTGTCCCCTGATCATAACCCTAGTTCGGACTCACGGCAGACACGAGGATACGAGAACTCTCGACCCGGACACGAACAGTACCCTCGGACACGTGGAATTCAGACTCCTCGGAGCCCTGTTCAGGTAGCATTTTCTCTCACCTCATAACTCCATTTTCGTTTTCGTCAGTTGCAACGCATAGACTGTATAACCCCCTTGGTGCCCGTGTAACCCGCTCGGTGCATCGCGTCCTGTGGTGATCGTACACCGCGATCCAAAAACAGGAAAAACAATACCCTATTTCACCCCGGAACTGAGTGCGCCCCGCCAAACGGGACGACTTGGTCGCACGCGGTCTTTACCGAAATGTGCGCATCGTTGATACGGACGTGTAGGATTTTGCAGAGATTGATTTGGATGTGCGTGCACACCGGAATCAACGCGTATCCGCCGATAACGCCCCGTATCCGTCTATTCTGGAATACGTTGTAACTTTGTGTACACACGTCGGATCGAGACGAAACTTGCGCCATCGGACTCGTAGCAATACGCTGGTCCTGTGACCAAAGTTTGGTCCAATTCTGAGAACGTTAACAAAATTGCATATCGTGGGCCCCATAGGCTCCACTTGACGGGCGATTTTGTGATCGGCTCATCGGAATTCAATTCTGGAAGTTCCATTGGGTTCGTATTATCGTTCCTGACTTGTTGACACTGAGTTTAAGGAATTTGGAGACTTTTGACCCTGACATACTTTTCGGTGCAAAGTGGCCCACATGTGGACCCCGCTTTGGCCCAGAAATATTATTTTTGCCCCTGTGTCCAATTTGGACGTAAGGACAGGCGTTTTTAGCTATTTGATATCTTCTGAGACTATTGGTGATGTTTATTACAGATTTTGGAGTAGTACCTACAGGATCCACTGATACAGGGACGACTGTTGGTATTCGGACACCAAGCAAGTGTACCTTGCCAAACTCTGCAGTATTGTTACATATTTTCCTTGCTTCAGTTATATTGTTGTGCATGCTTAACCCAGGACCGTTTGACGTACTTCACGTCCGATCATCAGTCGGGTGCCAACACCGTACGTGGTGTTGTGTATTGTCATCTAGAGATGGATATACCTGACACTTTATCTTCTCGTACTTGTCTTACCAAGTACACTTTGACCCAGGACACTTGACACCATTCATGAGACAGGATCTTCCCGAGATATTCGTGGTAATTCTGTATAGGATATATGACTTGACAGAGATACTATATTCTTAGATACATTATGACTTGTTGCATTAGTTATGATCCCACTTGACATGGACATGAGACGTTATGGTCATGATATGCATGGTTACATTGGGAGGGGAGAGACACACAGGCTACAGGATGATCATATATATAAACCCCTATTATTGTGAGGCACAAGACTCTGAAGCCCGAGCTTGGCCCATTACTCATTATTACCGCTGCTACCGGCTCCCCGGCACAGAGCTTGTAGTGGCTTCCGCCTGAGTTCTAGTGCTGCTCTTATCTTGCATATCACTTAGCTGGTTATTTAGTACTCCCTTATTATTCCATCTATTGCTAGAGAGAACCACATGCTACAGGTTGATTATGTTATGCCGGCTACTCAGTCTCCCGCTGAGCTAGACCACCTCATGATATCACGACTACCGGCTTCCCTACACAGAGCTTGTAGTTGTTCCAACCTGAGTACTATTGATGCTCTCTCTTGCATTTCACACAGATGTTTACATACTTACCCTATTTATCGCATTATTTGCTGCACTGCTTATATTTTGGCTTGTATATTTTCTGTACCTTGCTATGTCCCCTGAGGACCTGGATATGGATTATGTCCCCAGGATTTGAGGACGAGACCTATCCCGAGGTATACGGGACCGCAGCACGAGCTGATCCAGGAGCTGTACCGACACCCGAGGACGAGGTGTTAGCCAAAGACTTTTTCTGAGCATCCATGTTTCATGCTCAGTATTTATTTACTTCAGTTATTTATATTCTGGTCTGTTGAACTATTGTATTAGATATTTATCGGGTTGTTCTCCGAAGCACTTTGTTGAGACTAGCTGATGATTTATATTCCTTATTTATTCTGTGGATCATATTTTTATATCTTGTGTGGATGAGATTAGTTGTGCCCTGATTATCGTAGACTTTGTTTTACAGCTTAAGTATGCCCTGATGGATCCATTAAATTGGGCTTGTCCATCAGTGCGTGCTGCTGGCCTTTGCCACGTATCTGGTCCCTCTGTATTTTGGGACTGGGGCGTGACAACAAGAGCACAAATCATCCTCCACTTTCTCGTGCTTCTAAGGCCAATTATAGGCAGCCTTTAGTAATGTCAATGTCCTCTTTTGATCTTGGTTTCTATCATACTTGGTGTCGTAGCATTAATTTTTTATCTCTCTAAAAAAGTCACCCCACTTGGTCGTGACCACCTTATCACCCTTTGTATAGAGAAGCTTATTCCTTAACCAAAACCTTTATATTTTTCTTTCATGGGTGAGCTTCAACAAACCTTGTGTCAATGGGTCTTCGACTATATCTATATTGATACAATCATGCATGTCTTCCATGATCAAGCACACATTACTGGCTTGGACTTCATGTTGGGTGTATAGACCACGTGATTCTCCTTTCATGAGCTGTATCGAAGTTCTACATCAAACTTGGCCTAAAAGTCTAGCTATCTTGCTTGCTTGGGGATATCTTCTTTTGAGTATGGAAATAGCTCATGGCAATATTGTCCGTCATCACTATAAACTTAGTGCCAATAAGATAACGACAACACGTCTGTAAGAAATCTACTATTGGGTCATCTCCTTCTCTTGCACTTTGTAGTGCCACTCTGTGTCATTTAACTTATGGCTCTAGAATGCAATGGATGTCCATCTTGCTCTAACACCCTACTGATGTCAAAGTCGGATATGTCTATATGCACATAAAATGACTTCGAGTAATCGGGAAAAGATTCGACATCTTTATTCGCTATTACCCACTTAAGCACATTAAGTGTCTCCTCGCATTTGGACGTCCATCTCTATGCTCGATCATTCTGTAACAAGTCTGTGAAAGGTATGGGTATGGAGGAATACCCATGAATAAACTACCAATATTAGTTTGCCAAGCCTAGGAATGATTGCCTCTCCATTGGCCTTGTAGGACTCTCCCACTCCTGTACGACTTGGACCTTTGTCTTTTCCATCCATATCTTGCCATGTCCAATCTAATGCCCCGAGAATGCACATTCTCTTGTGCAAAGGAATATTTTTCCAGCTTAATAAATGTTGGTTCTCCCTTTTCACCCAAAAAATATTTTTCAAGTGTACCAATGTGCTCCTCCATAATGTTTGATTACACGACAATATTGTTAAGATATACCATGATGAACCAATCGAGATAGGGGTAGAAAAGCTTGTTTATTGTAGTACAAAATATCATAGGAGCATTTATTTGTCCGAAAGGCATGACTAAAACTTATAAGCTCCATACCTCGTGATGCATGTAGTTCTGGCCTCGTCCACTTTAGATATCCTTACCTGATAATATCCTGAGCATAGATCCAGCTTGGAGAAGTATCTTCCTTAATTAATTGATCGGAGAAGTCTGCCACCTATGGCATATGTTATTTATTTTTAACAGTTACCTTGATAAGGGCATGATAGTCAATTCACAAATGAAGGCTTTCTTCCTTCATTTTGTGAATCAATACAATTAGATTAATCTCATCAAAATCTAAAAGACATCCAGTATAGACAAATATACTACTAGTAGATATAAAGTAAAAGATAAGGGAATAAAACTAAGTTCATGTTAATAAACTATTGTAAGGCCATCAATTGTTGTTATATCACTATCTGGTACTGATCCGTAAATCTGCAGGTATTCCTCGTCTGCAAAATCTGAAGACAAATCCAGGTCCTAGTGGGACGTAATAAGATATAAAAGGAACATGCCAATATTAAACATTATAACCATACAGAAAGGAAAGAGAGAAAATATAAGTATACTACTGCTCACCAGTCTATGTGTAAATACAAACAAGGACAACGTTCAACACTTTGGCAGACTAACTCGGGTACACGAGTAGCGCTTTGTGGAGGCGCTATCAAGCCACACGTGTAGTGCTCATAACAAGACACTTTTAAAAACTCATCGAGTAGCGCTTATCCAAGATACTATCAACACAGACACAGCACGTGCAACATAGCCCAAGCACCTAGTGATGTCCTCCCTACCCAATGAAACTATAAGTCGAGTCTATACCAAGCGGGTAACTATTAGGCATGGACTATTGTTAAACCAAGTGTGGGAACGAAACGAGAACCAAAATAAAACTACTCATATAACATGTAAAGGTACAATATCTCTAACTATCATGCATGCAACTCTCCGTGTCCAAGTACGTGTCAATAGGAACTAAATATACAAGAGAAACAGTTCTATGGAAAATAACTACATGTAAATCTACTACCTATAGATAAGGAAATGGGCACTATGAAATAACGAGCGAAACATATTGGATAAAGAAATAGAAAGCATAAAATACTGAACAATGGCAACGTATACTTGTACAATATAAATAAAGACATGTACACATAGAAACAATGCAGGTAAATAAACTATATAATTGGCAATGTATCTTGCTTGATAAATAGTCCAATTATGCTGATGCTGAGGTCGCAGTACTAGATCTGATCGCAAGCCTAGGTAATCCAAGGAGACCATGAAGGTGTTATTACCATGATATCTTGTATTCTTAAAATTAATATAGTAGATATAGCATGACACTATTTATTTCCTCACATTAGTTGTTAACCTAAGTTATTTTCTTAATTTAAGTTTTCTTTATTAAATTATGTTACGACAATTTTCCATAGCCTATAACTATTTTATATTCTTCTTAATTATTTCTTTAATATCATTAATTACTTAGACTTTTTCTTAATATCTTTTTATTTAATCATTATATATATATATAAATATATATAAATATATATATATATATATATATATATATATATATATATATATATATAAACGGGACAAGCCATAGTGCTCATATTCCTACATGAGTCATGCACATGTGGACCTATATCCCATGTGCACCCATACTCTATTCCTATTAGTATACATGTTGTTGGCTATAAGCAGCGGGTTGTAACATGCAGGAAGACTTACAGAGAACTAGGGAAGCAACTATTTTTTCTCTTTTATTTCTCACTGATGATAAATAAACAACTACACTCACATTTATAGAGCCACTACTGCTAACAACTCAACTCTAAAAATAAGCTAACATACTCTATTAAAGTGGATCTGAACTTTGACAAGTTCTATTCCTACAAAGAAAGGGTCATATCAAGATTATTAACTGATATTCTCCTCAAGATTGATAACTCCAAGCACCTGCTGCATCTCAACGAATTTTACTTTGGCGAGAGCCTTCGTAAGAATGTCGGCACGTTGCTTTCCATTGCTTACGAAATCCACATTTATCTTCCCTCTATCAATACACTCGCGAATAAAATAAAAGCGATTATCAATGTGCTTATTGCGCCAATGAAATATTGAATTCTTCATCAACGCAATTGTAGACTTGTTTCGATATAAAGCGTGACGGGCTTAGGTTCGCGGCCAGTTACTTCACTAACCAGATTCCTCAGCCACAAAGCTTGACATGCTGCAGCCATTGCCGCCATGAACTCAGCTTCACAGGAGAACAACGCGACAGTTTTGTGCTTCTGAGATGAGCAAGTGATCAGGCTCTTGTTGAGTAGAACGCCATTCTGCTGGTGCTTCTCCTGTCATCGACATCTCTGGCTAAGTTGCTGTCAGTGAATCTGTGTAGTTCATCTTTACCTTGTCCTCTTCCATACATGAGTCCATACTCAAGTGTGCCCTTTACATATTTGAGGATCTGTTTTATAGCCTGGTGATGCATGGTTGTTTGCTTCTCCATGTACCTACTCACCATTTCGACAACATAACAAATATCCGGGCGAGTGTGAGTTAAGCACTTAAGACAGTCAATGATACGCATATATTACGTCGGATTGACTGGTGTTCCTTCAAGGTTCTTGTTGAGTTATAGTTTAGCTTCCATGGGATACCTGGTCGGATTCCAATCTCCTATTCCAAACTGCTGCCAAACTCTCTTCGTATATACTGATTGCTTCAATGTAATACGATTACCCTGTTGGTCTACCTCTATAACAAGGTAGTAGGAGAGTAACCCAAGATCACTCATCTTAAATTTCTGCATCATCTGATGCTTATAAACCTTTACTGTAGTTGCTCTTGTGCCTGTGACGATTAAGCCATCAACGTACACTCCGATAATGTGTGCACCCTTTATATTGCTCCTCGTGTACACAGCATGCTCTTAAATGCATCTGATGAATCCCAGCTCCTTTAAGCAGCTGTCCAGGCATGTGTTTCAGGCCCTCGGTGCTTGCCGCATGCCATAGAGAGCCTTGGACAGCCTGTACACCTTGTGCTCCTGGTTCTTAACGATGAATCCTTCAGGTTGAGCTACATATACCTCCTTTTTGAGGTCATCTTTCAGAAATGAAGATTTAACGTCCAAGTAGTGAACCTCCCATCTGTACTGGGCTGCGAGGGCGATAATCAATTGAACTGTGTCGAGTCTGGCAACTGGAGCAAACACTTCATCAAAATCAACTCCATGTTGCTGGACGTAGACCTTTGCCACAAGTCTAGCATTGTGCTTGAGGATCTTGCCTTCACTGTCTCTCTTCACCTTGTATACCCATTTTAAACCGATGGATTTATGCCCAGATGGTAACTCAGTAAGCACCCAAGTCCCATTCTTCTCGATGGCTTCAAACTCCTTCTTGATAGCTTCCCCCCATTCATGTTCAAGTGTAGCTTCTTGAAAGTTTACCGGTTCTTCAGCCGACAAAAATAGCATCTCTGGATCAAGAAAGGTCTCCTCAATTTTAGCATATACGTCAACAATTGAGCGGTATCTCCTTGGCTCAGTCGAGTCTCCCATCGGTGTGGGTGAGCCGCTCGAAGTTGAGGCCGCAGCTTGTGGTGTAGTAGGCTCCCTTAACGCCATTGTCGCTCCGTGCGTCATAGGTGTTGTCGCATCTCCTGTGCCCTCTGACGTGCGTACAGTCGAGCCCACCGCTCTCTATGGAGTGATCACTGTCTCGAGAACAGGATCTTTGATTTAGAGTTCTACCAAGCCTTGTGGTTCGGTACCATCACCATTGTTCCAATCCCATCTCATTTCTTCCTCGAATACGACATCCCTGCTCACATGGATCTTGCTTCATTAAGGATTATAGAGATGGTGTGCTTTGTAGCCTTCTTCCACTCCAAGGTACACCAATGGCATGCTTCGGCCATCAAGTTTCTTGTGATGAGGACCTGCAGTCTTCATGTGTGCGACGCATACTGTAAACCTCCTTACCCAAAATTAGGCCTACTTGGCTTAGATAGTGAAATTAGGGCTAGTTTGTATCCAATTGGAAATAGGACACGACATTTTTATTTAATTTTACAATATTTATATCACGTAGCGCACGTTACCGTTGCTTCGATAATTGGAGCACTACACTAGCCATTGCCTTCCTACAAATTTCACATTCTTGTCATAGACATGCTAGTCACCTATTCTGGCATTCGCGTAACTTATAATTATGCTCTCTTGTGCTACATTTTAGTCGCACAATATTCGTCGCGGACGTTTATATTTAATTCTAAATAATTCCAACTTTGTATCCTTGTGCGTTCCAATCGAAATTGGAGACACAATCTTGAACTATTTCGTACGACCTAATTTATGATAATATTCTACTATGAGTCCCCTACGTCCATGACTCTTGTGTACCACCTAATTTTATCCCCATGTACTTCTAATTAATTCAAGAACACCTTGCGTATTAATTTTAATTAATTTAATCTAATTTTCATCTTTGTGTAATTTTTCTAATTGTTGGGCATTTTTATGCAAAAATGCATTAAGGTGTCAACACCATTGGACAATACCTGAAGAAACCTATTTTTTCCCTTCACATGAATTTTTCGATAATTTTTCAGAATGTGCAACGCGCAACATCGCCCCTCATTTTAACCCTATCCTTGCATTTTAAATAATGCAATTCCTAGCCCTCCAAACATCCCCATGGCAAGCCCAAGGCCCAATTCCAAGAGACGTTGACCAAGTCAAACCTTTTTAGGTCAACCCAACACCATGTATAAAATAACTTTTTTTTCCTTTTTCTTTATTTTTTCCTTCTCTAAATCACCCCAACCCAACTCCTAGCCGACCTCCCCCTTCTCTCCCTGTTTATCCTCTTCCTTCAGCCTCCCCGGTCGGAGCCTCGCTGAAGACACGCAGGAGACCCCGCCGTTCTCCACCCAGCACTACCATCCCTTCCTCCGCCCTTTCCTCGACGAGCAGCCCGCTCACCACCCGCAACACCCGCCTGTACATCATCGACTCCCCGTACCTCCGCCATTAATGCTGCACCACCACGGTCAAGTCTTCCATCGACCCAGCCTTCCCCCGTCTCTGCATACCTCCACCATTACCACCATCACCACTGCCTCTCCTTCACCTCGTCGTCCCGGAGCAACTCACCTCCTCCCTCTTCGCTCCCTGTCATCACCATCTCCTCCACCTCCATCTCCGGGGAACTTTCACATCGAGCCACCTCGCCTCCACCTCTCCCTCTCTTCTCCTCCACATCCCAGCCACCGCCTGGACGACCGAACCACCATCTCCTCTCCCTCGTCGACCTCTTCTCCTCCTCCCCGAGCCGCCTGCAGGCCATCTCCCCCTCGCTTGAACGTCCCGAGCCTCTGCCATTGACCACCAGCAACACCACCACATCACCAGCAACACCACCAACAGCCACCTCATTCGAGTCTTCCCTCGACTCATCTTCTAAGTACCTCGACCTCCAGCAAGCTCCCTCAGCCTAGCAATCCTCCCTGTCCTCCTTCCCCTTCACTGACCTGCCTCGCCGGACCCCCTGGCCGGAACAGTAGCAGCCTCACCATGATCATCATCATCTTCATCATTAACCATCAACCCCTCATCATCATCAACCCATCATCATCATCACCATCACCCCCATCATCATCATCTCATCATCGTTATCATCATCCAATCATCATATCATCATCATCATCACCCCATCATCATTGTATCATCGTCACCCTCGTCGTCATCGTCGTCAACCTCATCGTCGTCATCATTGTGCCTGTGCGCGGACCCTGAGGTACGAACCTGTCCCGCCTTCTCCTTTTATGTGTGTTTGTGTGTGTGCCGGTAGGACATTAGTATTGTTGTACCACAGTTAGCGGCTATCGGACCCTGAGTCGGTAAACCTAACTCGCGTTCGTGCACGTACGCGTACGCGGATATTATTCAGTTTAGGATATATAAATATATCTAGTATATGTATATTTAGTTATTCATTAGCATGTTATTAATTGGTATATATATTTATGTACATATTTAATATATGTATTCAAATAGTTATGTAAATAAATTGCTGGTTATATTATTATATAATTATATGGATATATATGTAATTAAATAATAGTTATGACTAGATATGTATTTGTATTGTGCGACCCTAGGATACTGTGGACTATTTCGTATTTTCCTTGACCATATTGACCCTAAAAACTTGTGAATTGACTGCCTTACGTACATTGACGTACTGGCAATAGATGCGTTAGCTTGACTGTTTGATTGTGCGCAGTATTTGAAGATGCGACACCCGCGTAATTCAATGCACAGTTGACCGTGTTAGTTGACCTGTGTCGCCCCTAGTGTACCCCTGAGTCCAGTGTAAATATGGTTGTGTATGTGCTAGTGTAATGACTAATGATTTTATTGTATTATATTATATGTACATAGGATATTGGATTTGTTCTGCGCGACTTTTGGAGCAGGTTATTGGTACATCGCAACTTTTTTGTCAGGCAAGTATACCTTGCCATTGTACTGTTATCCATATTCCATATATTGTATGCATCTTTATTTTCTGTCTTTAGTTCATATATTTTAACTGCTATATAAAATGTGCATCCAAGGAAACTTGGGTGCAACGACGGTATCGTCGTGATATATTTTTATTATGTATATGCATTGACCTTGTTTATGAGACCGCCCCATTATCATGAAGCATCATTAGGTTTCATTGGCCGTGACACATTTCTTATATGAGTGTGAGTCTCATATAGATCACGGACTGCGTGACAGGTCTGACCTCCTGTATGTATGGGTCGTGCGTTAGGGATAACTGCTGATAGAAACTTTGTATGCTAGAGGACTTAGCAGTTATTAGTGGTCCATGGAGATAGCCTATAGTAGTACGATGGTCCAATCATTGTCCTTGTTTGGTTGCAGGATTGGGCTATGGTACTAAAGATAGGCTAAGAACCAAATTGTGTCATGGATTTGACATGCTTAGAGCATGGGGTGGGGAGAACAACAATTACCGCATTTGGGCTCCTTTGCACTTTTCCCTTCTGGGCCGGGATTCTCCGCCGGAGAAACGGGTGGTGATGACCACTATATATTATATATTATCAGGCGGCCTCTGACGTTCAAAAGATGACATGCTTTTTAGGCCCCTGGATCTCCAAGAGAACCATGCTAATCCCAGTTTTCAGCCAGATAGCCCACTTGTGGGGAAAGTTGTTCTTAAACTTCATTCACTTAGACAGTTAGACGACCCATTGGATATTTATTTCAGTACTTTATTGGCATACTTTTATGTATTTTGTTACGTTCCTCTAAGGACCTGGCCCCTTCCAGGTGTATGTGTTCATGAGTATTCGCATGAGCGCAGAACCCGACTAGTTGCTTATATCGGCAAGATGGTTTTCTCTTCGAGCCTCGTGATTATTGGTGATGTACTTATATTGTGTTTGATTTTATATTCTAGTTCGGCAGTGAATTTGTTTCCATCCGACTGTCATCTTTAGATACTTATATTGAGATCTAGTTTCGTAGATATTGGTTCTTTCTTTATATATGTTTTTGTAGATGAGATTTAGATTGTACCCTGTGACTTGTGATAGATTTATACCACTTGTGAATTATTATTCATTTTACAGCGTACGCATATGGTTTGGTTTCCATATATTGGAGCTGCCATAACCATGAGGCTGACATGCTTACGTGTCCTAGTCCTACGTATTTTGGGACTGGGGCGTGACACATCCAAACATCCTTAAGTGTTCCAGGTTTGGTTTTTTACCAGTCCAGGCTTCATACAGCATGAGTGTACTGAGAGCTTTAATTGGCAATCGGTTGAGCAGTTACACAACATGTCTGACCGCCTCGCCCCACATACTTTCAGGAACATGCATGCTCTTGAGCAAGCTCCTTGTCGTTGCCATCACAATGCAATTTCGGTGCTCCACTATGCCATTTTGTTGTGGCGTATATGGTGCGGTGAGGTGTCGTTGTATGCCTTCGCCTTCACAGAAGCTTGTGAACTCCTTGGACATGAACTCACCTACTCGATCAGTTCTTAGTGTCTTTTTTTTAGTGTCACATTCATTCTCTACAAGAGCCTTGAATTTTTTGAAAGCATTAAAGGCATCACTCTTTTCTTTTAGCATATACACCCACATCATGTGACTGAAGTCATCAACAAGTAGGAGAAAGTACTTGTTACCTATAAGTGTAGTTGGTGTAATGGGGCCACAAATGTCAGCGTGTACATGTTGTAGTGGCCTCTCGGCTCTGAAGCTTGCCTGCAGAGGGAACGGTAGTCGTGCTTGTTTGGCGATGAGGCACCCTTCACAGAGCTGGTTTGGATAAGAAATCTTTGGCAGCCCGGTGGCCATTCCCTTCTCTGCCATCATCTTGTGCGCGAAGAAATTCACGTGCCCGAGCCTTGCATCCCACAACCAGGCTGGGTCTTGTACTTTGGCCATTAGACATATTGGCCTGCAAGATTCAAGAGTTATCGGTTAGGTGATCTCCTCATCTTCATCAGCAGAATATCGTTCCTGTCGAACACCCTCATGTAGGAACCAACAACCTCCACCTTGCTTCCATCTTCTGTTAATTGACCAAGGCTCAATATATTACTTCTTAAACTCAGAATGAAGTATACCTCCGATAGAAGACATTGTTCGCCATTCTTGCATTAGAACAAGATTGATCCCTTGCCCTCAATCTGCACGGTTGAGCCGTCGCCGAACTTGACATGGCCGGTGATGTCCTGATCAAGGTCCTTAAACTTTTCTCGATGGCCCATCATGTGGTTGCTAGCGCCGTTGTCAAGGTACCACACGTCGGTGTCGGCCTGCGCTTCTTTAGCAATACGTAAGTCTGGTAATATCGTTTCTTCATTGAGCATGACGAGGTAAGGCGTCTCCTCCTGAGTCTCTCCCAGCAGAAACGCGGCCTCCTCGTCTTGCACTCATGCGAGGTTCGCCTCCTCATCATGATGTTTGTTGTGACACTCTGACACATAGTGCCCATAGTTTTCATAATTGAAGCACTAGATTTTTGATTTGTCGCAGTTGGATCTTGAATCGCGAGTCCCCTGACCCTCCTGGTGTTGCGCTATTTAGCCGCCACAACCACCCCTGCCGCGCCCGCGGCCACGTCCACGGGGCTTGCCACGGCCCCGGTCGTCGCTAGAGTGCCTCTTTTCGCTGGACGGAAAATCAGCGCTGCCTTTCTTCAACCGCGCCTGCCACTCAGCGTGAGTAAGCAGGAGTTGTCCGTTGTTGCTCTTGCCTCAACGGTTTGAGGCGGCCGATCACTTCCTCGATCGGCATGGTCTCCACATCCGCAAACTGCTCGATCGCAGCAACGACCTGCAGGTACTTGTCTTGGAGGGAGAAGAGCAGCTTCTTGATGATGACAACATCCTCCATCTTGTCTCCCAATCCACAAATCTTGTTTGCGAGGGTCATCAATTTCTCCGTAAACTCATCGATGGAATCTGTCTCCTTCATACGCAAAACCTCGAACTCACTCTTCAAGGTTTGAATCCTTGCCTTCTTCACCCGATCACCGCCAAGGTACATTATCTTCAGGCTTTCCCAAGCTTCCTTAGTCGTTTTGTGCTGGCCAGCTGGAGTAGGATCTTCTCAGGGACAGCTTAAAAAATGCACGCCAACGCCATCTTGTCTCTCTTCTTTTCTACGACCACCCCGGCCGCGGTTTCAATGGCGTCCCAAACGCCTTGAGCCTCCATGAAGACCTCCATCTTGATCGCCCTCTCTTCTTTTCTACGACCACCCCGGCCGCGGTTTCAATGGTGTCCCAAACGCCTTGAGCCTCCATGAAGACCTCCATCTTGATCGCCCAAGTGGAGTAGTTGCTAGATGTCAGCATCGGGTAGTGCAAGGTTATGCTTTCCTCCTTTGTTGCTGGCGCCGTCGAGTGCTCGACGATTGACATCTTGTTGAGCCGAAGGTACTTTGGCTTACACCCTGCTTTGATACCAAATGTTGGCTACAAGCAACGGGTTGTAACCTGCAGGAAGACTGACAGAGAAATAGGGAAGCAACTGTTTGTTTCTCTTTTATATCTCACTGACGATAAACAAACAACTACACTCACATTTATATATCCACTACTGCTAACAACTCAACTCTAAAAAAAAAACTAACAGACACTATTAAAGTGGATCTGAACTTTGACAAGTTCTATTCCTACACAGAAAGGATGATATCTAGATTATTAACTGATACATGTGCATCATTCATGTAGAAATATAGTGCTTATATTCCTACATAATTCATGCACATGTGGGTGCACCCATACTCTATTTCTATTGGTCTACATGTGCATGATTCATGTAGAAATATGAGCCACTTGCTTTGTATTACCAACTCCTCTTCCTTATTTTTATTTCATTTTGTCTTTCATTTTCCCATTACCACTACCAATACTACTACTATAGTTAGCTTTTCTTTCATTCTTACAATTATATTCGGATATGTTACTTATCTCTTAATCTAACTATCACTTTTTCTTCTTTCTTTTCTAACATCTTAACATCTTTATATGAAGTTCACTATTACTTCCTTTAGTCTTTGTGAACGTGAAAGTAGATAGATTCTTTTGAGTGAGCACCTACATATATTATTGTTCTTATACTTCTATCTATATTTCCTTAGACTTGAGGCAACAGAACAATGGTTAAGAGTTTTACCAGGGAACGTAGACTGATGGTTAAGTACGTGCCAATGCTCACGTACGGCTGAGGGTGTCGCATGCCTGTACGAGGACCCCGGCGGTGCCTTCGGTGTTCGATTTCGCGTTGTGCTTGCGTTGACTGTGATAGCCTCTCCAGCACGCACGTGCGGAGTCTTCGGCTTCGGTGACTCACACGGGGATACGCACAGTGCTCCCATTCTCCGGTCAGAGGTTGGGAGCTCGGCAAGATCTGCGTGTTCTTCCGACGCTCCACGTGGTTACGGACACGGTGGCCCGGCGAAGCCGCACGTCAGTGCTGGCCTGGGCTTGCACATGTCGGCGCTGCTGCGTCCGATCACCGCTTGTGCCCGCGGGTCTGTCGACTAAGGCCTGGGCCTTGAAAATGGCTACACTGGGCGGTCATGGCGGCCGGAAAGAAGCGCACACATGGCGGATCGAGCAGGACGGGTCTGGGGGTTTGGGTCTTGGTCACAGCGACTACGACTGATAGGAGGGGAGTTCATAGGGCTGTCAGCATAAGACCGGAATAGGGAGGATGGGTACCGATGAGGAAGGCTTGAGAAAATATATTGGATTGAGAAAGAGGATATATATAGATTTATTATTGGCATGATTTGTGTTAGCTTAGATGTAAGCGCCAATTGATTAAGGCTTTGAAGATTTGGATATTCCATGGGTTGTCTAATTAGATTTAGATTTGATCAAATTTGCTAAGTTCATGGGATTTCTTCAAATCTTGTTCCAATGATTTAAAATTGAAGAAGGAAGAGAATAATATCTAGGATTCAAATTATTAATTAATGATTATCAAGTACTCCGCAACTGAAAGGTTATACTTTAATATTTATTTTCTTATATCATTGAGGTACATTATTCTAGTATCTATATCTTTATTATTTTATTTTATTTAATTAGATAATAGTTAGCATAAGTATGAGTATTTTTTTTTTTTTAATTCTCATAGATTGATTTGGTTATTATTAAGAAAATATATATATTATAGATTCTGTTTGGTATTCTAGATAAGTGTAAATGCTCAAATAATTAGTTAACCTATCAAATGAAAGTTGCTAGAATATTTTTCAAATAATATCTAACTAGTCAAATTTAATAAATGCTAAATTTTCAAAATTCTGGAACAGGGTTAGACTGTTGGAAAGGTTCCTACGGTTGGTATTGTGTACAAACCTATACTTGAAGAGGTAATCTTTGTTATGTTTGTGCTATTTCATGACAATTAGATTTTAGTTTGGAAGTACTATTTATGGTGCCCTTTGTCTTGAAAATAAAATTTAATTCTTAAACATTGTATACAAGAAGAGTTTTATCATGGTGCATTTTTAAATTTGGTTTTCGGGAACTATGCTTACAGAAAATGCAATAAAACTTGAACATACGGTGTTATTTTACATGGCCATATAGTCACCAAATGCTTTCTTCTTTTTGCCTCTTGGTTTTTGATCTAAGCCTTCTACCAGAATACTTGGAACTATTATTCCTAGAAATTGGATTATCTAAGTAATCTAGAATTCCAGATAAAGATGTTCATTATGGATGAATTGGAAGCTTAACTTATTTATTCCAATTATACACCACTTGAAATTTTTAATTGATCATATTAAAACCCCTTTGCTCGGCTCGTTAATCATTTATTCAGTGTACTGGTAGAGATATAATAACGTCAACAACATCAAAGTCTTTAAATTTTATCTCAGTTTTAAGGGCCATTTCCTCTGTAATGATAGCTAAATCTCTGTAGTGATTCATTTAGTAGAGATTCGACAAGAAATTAAGTTGGTTGTTAGCTACCGAGCTTCCTTGTTTTTTTTAGGACCAGCAGTGAAAATATAAGACATTAAGCACAACACATGAGTTAATTAAATTCTTGGTAGAGATGATGCAAAAAGTTCATAACAAAGTACCTCAATACGAGTTACTTGATATTTAAGTCTAGTTCAGTCCTCAAAATTATATTAGAAGATTATCTCCTAGTGTAATTAATGGTCTCTTCTTTGATCTCTTAGTTTATGAAATAAATTACTCTATTTGTTTTTTAAAGTTTAAACAGAAAAAATGTTAATAGTCATTGCCTAATACCGTAAACTCTTTCTTTTTAAGTGAAGTGGCTGTAACACATTAGTTCATCTAAAGTGTTTTATTATCTTTTTAAGTGAAGTGGGCTGTAACACATTAGTTCATTTTAAGTGTTTTATTACTGTTTTTTCTACTTTTCAGGTTTATAGAGTTTGATAGTAACATCCAAATATATGATATGAACAAGTGTAGTAATCTGATTTATAAATTATTATCTTTTTTGCAGCTCTTTACTGCTATCCGTGGGTACGATACTTTCCTGAATGGAGCTCCTTTAAGGGGTAAGAGTTTTTCTCAAATAACAATTGATATTTTTATATAGGTTGAAATGTCTACCCTCAGTACCCTCGACCACCTTCTAGAGACCATATTAACATCTAAAATTTCAACTGTGAAGCATCATCCCAAAATGAACTTGTGAAGTCCCTTCTTGCATCAGAGGTACGTCTGTTGGATATGATATTCTTTCTTGAGAAGCAACAAAGGTTTAGTTGGTATTTTTTTTTTTTTTTTAGAAGAAGGTAAATATTATTGATTAACGATAACTACAACTTAAATCTATTCCAGATTACAAAATGAGTTATCTGGATTCTAAGAAATCTATGTCAGAATCTATATTTCTTTGTACAACAAAAGTACTAAAGGGACGTCTTTCAAAGATACGTCGGTTGCGTTCCCTCCAGACATGCCAAACCATCGCCCCAAACATTATTCTCAGACGACGATAGTCTCTCCCCCTTTTCACCTTCTGAGCTTTAATATCATTCAATTATGCAGCCAGCTCTCTACAATGAATATCAGTTTGCCCCAATTTACGTCTCTGCGCACTCCAGATCTCCCAACTGACATCACAGGCAAATAACAGATGATCCCTGGTCTCATCATGATTATCGCATAAACAATACTTCATGTCCTCACAGTTGATGCCAAAATTGCTCAACATGTCTCGGGTAAGTAGTCGATTCCTGATCACTTTGTATAAGTACAACGATATTTTGACTGCAACCCCTTTGGTCCAAACCACCTCCACCCAATCAATCTCCTCATGATCGGTCGCTATCTGATTCATGGTTGTACTGAACTTGAAAGTGTATTTCTCCATGTCTGCCCAGGTCCAATAATCCCCCAATGCTTGTTTATCAATCTCCACTTCCCGGATATCTTCTGCTTGGGACGCCTCTATCAAATAGCCCTGGATCTTCCACTCTCCTTCTTGGATAAGGCTACTAACCATATCCATGGATCCCATCAGCTCATAAATATGCCATCCCTACCTCTCAATAAGGCTAGTGTGCCCAATCCAGGGGTCATGCCAAATGCTTGTTTGGGCCCCAAATCCTATGACTCTCGTCAATTTACCCTTAGCCTTTCTTCTCGTCCTCAGCAAAGCCCCAAGTGTACGATGAAGAAAATTGAAAGCATGTGTGTAGACTTCTTGTGGAAAGGAGGCATACACGCAATTAGTTGGGAAGATTTGTGTCAGCCTAAAAAGGAAGGTGGAGTTGGTCTGTGATCTTTGGGTCTCCTCCGAAAAATTGCATATCTCAAATTGTTCGTAGATTCTTCAATGGTAAGTCTCTATGGGCCGAATGGATCAAGGAAAGATACTTTTCGAAGGGGGACTTCTGGTTAGCCCGTAGCAATAACAACTTCTCGGTCACCGTTAAAGCATAATGGCCTGGAGCCAGAAAAGTGCAACAGTTTCAATTATAGCTTTAATAAGTTCAATCCTCCTTCCAAAAGACAACATCTGTGCCTGCCATCCCTCTAGTCTCGATTGTGTGGAATTGAGAAGACCTTCACACTCCGCGTTAGCAGCATAATTGATTGAGAGTGGAAGACCCAAGTATCTCACCAGAAGCATTCCTTCCATTATGTCCATCTTGGCCAGCCATGCCACTTTATTCTCACAACTATGGTTCAGGAATATTTGGCTCTTGTTCTTGTTCAGTTGCAAATTCGACCATTTTTCATAGTATCGAATATAAGCTTAAGAGTGTCCAGGCAACTGTCAGACGGCTCTACGAATACCAGAAGGTCATCAGCTTAAATTAGATGGGACATTATAGGGTTGACCTTCCGAAACATAGGAGTAATCAATCCATCCATAGTGGCATCATCTAAAAGACAAGTGAGGAATTTCATCACCATAACAAAGGGATAGGGAGAGAGGGGCTCCCCTTTTCTCAGGCCTCTGCTGCTTCCGAAAAATTCCTCCGGCTGGTCCCTAATCATAATCGAGAAAGATGCAGAGCAAACACACTCCCTCACCCTGTTCACCCACCGTCTATCAAAACTCATGCATATCATGATGTGGCAAAGGAAGACCCAGTTTACCATATCGTAAGATTTCCTGAGGTCCAGCTTAAAATACGCTTTGTTACCTCCCTGTTTGTTGAAATACCTAACAAGTTCATGAGCCAACAGACAGTTTTTCTAGATAGAGCGCCCTTTGATGAAGGCTGTCTAATTAGGAAGATAAGCTCTTTCATAACATCCCCCATCCTTTCACACATCAGGTGGATTATAATGTTGTATAAGAACTTACAGCATACAATCGGTCTGAAGTCACCCAATTGAGTCGCACCCTCCACCTTAGCTATTAATACTATAAACGTGTGATTGAGCTCCTTCAACAGTTTACCAGAGATAAAAAATTTCTCACCGCATCCAGGATGTAGACCTGAATCATCTCCCAGTGATATTTTACGAAGGTCACCCTAAAGCCATCCGGTCCTGACAATTTGGTAGGGTCTGCATTACTAACAATATAATGTATCTCTTCTATGGACACCGTTGTCCGTAAAACAGCATTACCTCGCTGAGAGACCATCCTCTTAAATATGTCTTCCTATAGAGATATATCTTTGATTGTCAACATTTATCAGTTTCCAATTTTCAGTGCGAACACTAGTTAGTTACCTATGAAATAGTACCTTTAAGGAAACCATTAGGATTTTATGGATAGTTAAGTTGTAGCATGAGCATATTTTACCATCCAAGAAACACTATTTAGCCGGCATAATTACCCCTTTTGTTGTTTCCTCAACTTTAAATGAATATACTATTTTTCTCTATCCTATCCTTGACAATTTAAGATACTAGTATAATTTCTTGAAAATATGTTACTTTAACTTAGGTTTCTAATTTCATGATTTCTTACTTTGTAACTAAGTTTATTGTTCATGCTGAAGGTTGTTGATTGCCATGTCTCTGGAGACCCAAATTATGTTCTTCATTTTGCTTTTGTAGAGCTCTCACTAATGAAGATAAACTTTTATAGTTTCTATCTTATATTTCTAAGAACAAGCTATTGTCACGTATACTCTGACAATGAACGTGTAGCGCAAGGACTGTCTATTATAAAGACATTGACAAGAAGGTTGTTTTATTTGATTATTCTCTATCATTTTCTTTTGGTACTATTACTCGATACAATACATGACACTGAAAATACAAAATATTTTATCATTTGCATCTTGATTTGACAACTTTAAGTTATAAAATAGTAAGGTAATGAGCTAAAGAAAAAGTACAAATGATAAGTCATTAAAAGAGTATCTAGGTACAAATTGAATGTTGTGGTATTTAATATACATTAATTATGGAAGCTAGACTTCTGGATAGCTAAACGAACGAAAACAATGTGACGTGCTAAATTCATGGGAAACACTCTTCCTCTCCCTATCTTTAAGTGCACTAGTTCTCACCTGGAATATCAAATGTATGGCTATTTTGGTCATTTCTACCCAACTTATTTATTTTTGACAAATAAGTGGGCATGGACTCTTTTCAGTTATCACAAGTTTTTGAAAACATGCAAAAAAAATTGGATACGTTAGGGGTTATATGTAACTTTTCCATATAAATATTGGGTACAGCTATCCTGTCGATCATACTGCTTTGGTTTTGTGGGGAGTATATGAATATCCAAATAACATACCAGAAATTACAATTATAAATTTCAATTCTATGCAACCAGCACATCACATATCCTATTTGGGAAAAGAATTAACATATTAAGTCACATGTAGCTTACACTTACTGTGTTTGATTGGACTTTTTTTCATGAAAAATATTTCCAACACAAATCCTCCACCAATTATAGTATTTGATAGCTTATATTTTTCGTGGAATTATTTTTCAAAAAACGATCATTTTCTATAATTTCTACTAGGAATTTGAATCGGTTGGTTTCAGTAGTTTTGGTGGTGTCGACTAATACTACAAAATGTGGTTGGGAGGGGGAGCATGACATAAAGATAAAGAAAAAAAATATAATGTAGCAGACATTAACAATTAATTTGAATAATGTTTAATTTTTTATATTATAAGCTTTACTTATAAAATAAGTATATTCCTTATATTTTAACTGCTAAGCCTTTCCTATGTGTTGTTATCTAAAAAGATTTGTGACTCGTATTCTGTAATTGTCTCAGGTTAAAAAATCATTCGCCTGGGTGACACTCACAAAAGTATATACTTCCTTAGTTGGAAAAAATAAGGTGCTCAATTAAGCTTGTTGGCCAGGGATTTTGGTTCATTAGACTGTTACGCGACAAAGTTTTTGATGGATGGGACTACACTGAGCCTTATTGTTTCAGATAATCAAAAGAATATTCAGGTATCCTCCTGCTATTTGATTTATCATGCTGGAATTTATTTATGTTAGAATGTTGCTTTAGATTCTTTCTTGTTATTGCCATAAAACAAAACAAAACAATTGTTTGTCCTATTCTTGGGGGGGGGGGGATGATGATCTTCACACCATGGGTAACAGGAAAAGAAAAATGGTCACCAGAAAACCAGAAACTCAGAAACAAAGTGTCTTAATGATAGTTTATCTAAACCAAAGTGGTTTTTATCTTGGTTAGCATATTACTATAAGTTGCAAAGTTCATATGTGGATTTGTTTCTAGCTGATGATTGGAGTGTTTAAAATTGTTATTTGTGTATAAATTTGAACAAGCATGATTAATGTTTATACTGAAACAATTTATATTATACTTGGTTCAAAATTAATGTTTTGAAATCGATCAGTATTGAGTACTGTTTTTATAACGCATTAAAATGTGATATATATATATATGTGTGTGTGTGTGTGTGTGTGTGTGTGCGCGCGCGCGTGCGTGCGTGCATGCGTGCATTACATTTATAAAATTTTAAAAAACATAAGTGTTATGTATAGATTTTTTTTATAATGCTTTGAAAATAAGTGTTATATATATATATATATATATATATATATATATATATATATATATATATATATATATATATATATGAAACTTATTAATAACACTTTGGAAAATAAGTGTTATATTTGTTCATCTCATTTATATCACTTTTAGGATAAAAGTGTTATATATGCATAGAACATTTATAACGCTTTTAGAAAATACTTATTACACTGGTTTTTATAACGTCCGAGGGCTTACAAAAAATATTATACTTCAGGAGTTGATCGACGCCAAGGTCATCACTTTACATCTATAAGCAAGGGAAACAACTACTGTGAGCCAGGGTTCACCTTTTTGGTCCCTCAAGAAAGATGCGGCATGATGAACCCCTGAAGGTTTCCCCAGTGGATCCTACAGGTCTATCCCCACTCGAGAAAATCACTATATAGTAAAAAGGGTTTATCATTATCCCTGATCATCGATTGTCATCTACACTTAACATTGGTACTTAGCCCTAAATACACCAGTAGTGTTAAAATCCACCAAAAACTGCCATGTCTATCTTACCTCTGAACAGATATATCCTTTCCCCATGACGATACAGAACCTATAGCACAAAAATTTTTGGCAGCTATGGATTCCTATCACCCGTATATATGGGAGGTGACATCATCATCCAATGTCGTCACGGCATACGGACCACAAGAGGACTCTATCTTTCTCGTCGCGCCTACCTGCGACAATCAGCGTACAATAGTCTTCGGCCGCATGCGCAATCAACCGACGGTCCAAGAGGATCCTCTCGATAACGATACTGGGAAAATGTAGGTCCACCAATACAGTCCACAGGCATTGAGGATCATACAAAGCATGGGCTACGACTTGGAGCGGAAGCCAGGCCTCAACTACGGGAAGGGCAGACGAACGTCACTGTTCGGCAATCCCCGCTATCAACAGACCCATTTTGGGTTAGGGTATATCGCCTCCTCCAAATCAGGCGAGAATGTCCTTTCCTCCTATGAAGACGGCTCGTCACCCCCTGACTCACCGGACGCTCTCGAACGGACATTATCAGTAAATATGGTAATGACAGATCCCTGCGGAGCGAACGAGCCAGAGTCTGAGCCATTCAAAAATGACTCTTGGGCTCAACAGATGGATACACAATGGGAGTTCCGCTTCGAGCAGAGAGAACCTCCCACTGAAGATAAAGTTATCCAGATCAACGTTGGGGATGAACTCTCACCGAGGCCAATATTTATCAGTAACAATCTTTCCCCAGCCGAAAGGGAAGAAGTTATTCAACTGATAAAATACATCGACGTCTTCGCGTGGAATTATGAGGATATGCCAGGACTTGATCCAGAGATGGCTACCCACAAACTCAATATATCACCCGATTCAAAGCCGGTGAAGCAACACCAGCGCCGGTTCCGCCCGGATATGATGGACGCCATTGAAGCCGAAGTCAAAAAGTTGATAGCCTGCAGTTTTATTTGGGAGGAACAATATCCTGACTGGGTCGCCAACGTTGTCCCAGTCATGAAGAAAAATAGAAAAATACGCATCTGCATCGATTACCGAGATCTGAATGCGGCCTGCCCCAAGGATGAGTTCCCTCTTCCCATCACAGACATCATGATCGACAACACCTTTGATTTTGAACGCATGTCTTTCATAGACGGATTCTCGGGGTATAATCAGATCAAGATGCATCCTGGAGACGAGAAGCATACCGCCTTTCGAACACCACTAGGGGTATATTGCTATACAGAAATGCCCTTCGGATTAAAGAACGCCGGGACAACATACCAACGAGCTATGAGTAACATATTCCATGAGCATTTACGCAAAACGGTAGAATGCTACGTAGATGACATAGCTGTCAAAAGTCGCCTCAAGGACGATCACATTCGAGACTTGAGGTCGGTGTTCGAGTTAATGCGCCAACATCAACTCAAGATGAATCCTACGAAGTCCTTTCTGGGTGTATCTAGCGGCAAATTCCTGGGATTTGTCATTACCGCCAAAGGCATCCAAGTGGACCCTGAGAAAGTCCAAGCCATCGTAGAAATGCGATCGCCTCACAATCTGAGGGAACTTAGGGGATTTCAAGGTCGTCTGGCTTACATTCGGAGATTCATATCCAACCTCTCCGGAAGATGTCAGCCTTCTTCTCGCCTCATGAAGAAAGGTGTATCCTTCGTATGGGACAAAGCCTGTCAACAAGCGTTTAACGATATCAAACGCTACCTCACTCATCCGCTAGTTCTGGTGCCTCCCGTCGTAGGAAGACCATTCTTCCTATACGTTCGAGCAATGGACCATTCCCTGGGAGCTCTTCTTGCGCAGAAGAACGATGTAGGGCATGAACAGGCTATCTACTATCTAAGTAGAATGATGGTCGGAGCCAAACACCGGTACAACCCAGTGGAGAAAGAATGCTTGGCTCTGATGTTCGCTATCCAAAAAACGCGGCACTATGTCACCGGCCAGACTATCCATATCATCTCCAGGATCAACCCTCTTCGAGTACTAATGAGCAAGCCAAGTGCTCTTAATTCTCGACTCGCAACGTGGGCGATGCTGTTAACACCATATAACATGGTGTACGTCCCTCAGAAGTCCATCAAAGGCCAAGCATTGGCCGACTTCCTAGCTGCTCATTCAATCCCGGAGACCTCCATGTTGTACGAGGACATCCCTGACGAAGTTGCAGAATGTAATTCCGTGACAGAGAGTGACGCATGGCAACTATTCTTTGATGGTGCCTCCAGAACCGGTCCTAGGGGAAGTGTGGTCTCAGGAGTAGGAATCATCCTAGTTACTCCCGACAAACTCGTCATCTACCGGGCATACTCTCTCAACGAGCCCTGCTCCAACAATGTGGCCGAGTATAACGCTCTTTTAATCGGGCTCCAAGTCGCTAAAGAGTTGGGGGTCAAATCCCTGAAAGCTTTCGGTGATTCCCTGCTTATCGTCAATCAAGTCAGAGGAATATATGAAGTCCGGAATCCAGACCTCATCCCCTATCACCAAGCAACGATCGAGATAGCCGCGACATTCAAAGGGTTCTTCCTGGAGCATGTACCTCGATCCCTGAATCTTGAAGCTGATGCCCTAGCCAGTCTAGCCGCAGATCTGGCTACTCCTATAAGAAGGCAGGACTCGGTAATCCTTCTTAACAGAGATTTATTCTGTGTGAAAAATAACTCTCACATAGAATGCAGCTACGCTGCATACGCCAATCCTCCCAGACGAGATTGGAAGAGTCCTTTCATAGATTTCGTGGCATACGGGATCTTGCCGGAAGACCCTAAAGAAGCAGTATCCGTCAAGAGGCGGTCCTTACGCTTCTATTTCGATGCATCTTCACAATGCCTATATCGTCGGACCTATGACGGACTGCTATTAAGATGCCTCTCTGACGACGAGGCACAGATGATCATCCGTGAAGCTCACGACGGCATATGCAGAGCGCATCAACCCGGTCCTAAGCTACAGGATCGTATCAGGAGAATGGGCTATTACTGGCCCACTATGATCACAGACGCGATCAGCTATGCAAAACAATGCAAGGCCTGTCAGGTCCATACGGACTTCATACATCAACCGTCTGAATATCTACATCCTACGGTTGCATCCTGGCCTTTCGAAGCATGGGGTATGGATGTCATTGGTCCTATCCACCCGTCTTCTTCCAGGGGTCACCAGTTCATACTATCCATCACGGATTACTTCTCCAAGTGGGCAGAGGCAATCCCTTTCACAGAGGTAAAAGCGTCTAATGTGATCAGCTTCATCAAGCATCACGTCATCTATCGCTTCGGGGTACCTCAGAGGATAATTCACGACAATGGGCCTCAGTTCATCAGTCAAGCGTTTCATCGATTTTGCGATAAAAATCGGATACATAATGTTGACTCTACGGCATATTATCCAACTGCTAATGGTTTGGCGGAAGCTTTCAACAAAACCATTATCAAACTCTTGAAGAAGTTCGTCTCTTCAAACAAGAGAGATTAGAATAAGAGACTGGGCGAATGCCTCTGGGCATATCGCACAACGGTACGAACACCGACAGGTTGTACTCCATTCTCACTGGTCTATGGGAGCGAAGCAGTTCTTCCCATTGAAGTCTAGATCCCGTCACTCAGAATAGCCGTGGCTAACGAGCTGACTCAAGAGAAGAACAACCTTTTAAGACTTCAGGAGCTAGAAGGATTAGACGAGAAATGCCTCCAAGCTCAGCAGCGCATCGCGCTCTACCAAGCACGTATTTCCAGAGCTTTCAATCATAAAGTAAAGGAAAGAGTGTTCAGAGTCGGTGAGCTAGTTCTAGCCGTAAGAAGGCCGATGATTCTTACCCACAGGAGTAAAGGCAAATTCCAGCCCAAATGGGAGGGTCCTTATGTGGTCGAGACAACGTTCTCAAATGGCGCTTACAGGTTAGCCCAGCCTAATAGAGACCTGTTAATGGCTCCTATCAACGGCAAATTCCTAAAAAGGTACTATGCTTAATCTCCTCTGCTCGGGTAGAATATAGCGGAAACCTCAATTCTGACAAAACTACTTCCAAAACAAACCTTAGCCAAAGCATATTCTATCATGTCCGTATGACCTCTGCATAAATGTGTTCGGCTGAAGTTTCTTGAGAGCCTATCATGTCCATATCACCTCTGATAGTATCTTACCTACAAACCTTAGCCAAAGCATATTCTATCATGTCCGTATGACCTCTGAATAAATGTGTCCTGCTGAAGTTTCTTGAGAGCCTATCATGTCCATATCACCTCTGATAGTATCTTACCTACAAACCTTAGCCAGAGCATATTCTATCATGTCCGTATGACCTCTGAATAAATGTGTCCTGCTAAAGTTTCTTGAGAGCCTATCATGTCCATATCACCTCTGATAGTATCTTACCTACAAACCTTAGCCAAAGAATATTATATCATGTCCGTATGACCTCTGCATAAATGTGTCCTGCTGAACTTTCTTGAGAGCCTATCATGTCCATATCACCTCTGATAGTATCTTACCCACAAGCCTTAGTCAAAGCATATTCTATCATGTCCGTATGACCTCTACATAAATATGTCCTGCTAAAGTTTCTTGAGAGCCTATCATGTCCATATCACCTCTGATAGTATCTTACCTACAAACCTTAGCCAAAGCATATTCTATCATGTCCGTATGACCTCTGAATAAATGTGTCCTGCTAAAGTTTCTTGAGAGCCTATCATGTCCATATCACCTCTGATAGTATCTTACCTACAAACCTTAGCCAAAGCATATTCTATCATGTCCGTATGACCTCTGAATAAATATGTCCTGCTAAAGTTTCTTGAGAGCCTATCATGTCCATATCACCTCTGATAGTATCTTACCTACAAACCTTAGCCAGAGCATATTCTATCATGTCCGTATGACCTCTGAATAAATGTGTCCTGCTGAAGTTTCTTGAGAGCCTATCATGTCCATATCACCTCTGATAGTATCTTACCTACAAGCCTTAGTCAGAGCATATTCTATCATGTCCGTATGACCTCTGAATAAATGTGTCCTGCTGAAGTTTCTTGAGAGCCTATCATGTCCATATCACCTCTGATAGTATCTTACCCACAAGCCTTAGTCAGAGCATATTCTATCATGTCCGTATGACCTCTGAATAAATATGTCCTGCTAGAGTTTCCTGAGAGTTTATCACATCCATACTACCTCTGATATCACTCTCGCCCAAACCTGTCATTTACATTCCGAAATGATGGGTCCACAAAGTCAGAAAAGAGTTCACTTTATTCCCAAGAAAGAGCAAAATTACACTGGCAAGCAAGAAAAAAAAAGAGGGTACATCATTGCGGGGGAGCAGTCAGATCATGAATCTGCCGCGCCAGTACGGCTATCCTCTCATCCCTGCAGGCCAAGGTATCGGCGCGGGCCTGCTCCAGCCATGCTTCGTTGTCTCCCCTGAGGGACAATTCGACCCTCGCCCGACGAACACCCGTGCGGGCAGCTTCTGCACGATCCAGATCCTGTCGCGCTGCACTCAACCGAGCGATCGCTATGTCTAGACCTGCCAACGACTGGGAAGCCCACTCCTCTGCCTGAGCGAGCTCCTCTTTCAACTTGCGAGCCCTCGCTACGTTCCCTTCATGCTCGGATTGGCACTTCAGTTGAAGGGCAAGGGCCTTCTCCTCGACGGTCTTTCTTTCGTCCATCTCCAACTGACGTGTTTGAGCGAGTTTATCTAAGCTCTCCATCTGTTTGGCAAACCGCACAGTCATGAAGTCATATCTGGACTGGACCTCAGCTTCAATATCGCCCCGAGTTAGCTGCAGATATTCGTTAATGGGTTGCTCCAAACTATTAACCATCGCCTCCAGGACATCAGCTATCCCGGTGCCATCAAAATCCCGGATCGCCTCTATCGGAATTCGAGAGGACTTCTTCAGGAGCTCGAGACCCAAATTCCCCTTCAGCACCATCGGTATCAGCGCTTTCAAAGTAGCATAGAAGACACGGGTATATTGCTCGGTCAGCGCAGCTAAAACCGATTGGGCCCCAGGAGAAGCCGCGGCATTGGCAAGTCCCCCTCCAGGAACGATTACGGACGAAGTGGTCACAACCGTCGCCTCGACAGGTGGTGCGACCAAAAAAGGCACGTCGACCGAAGTAGTCGCAATGACAGGCTCTTCTTCTTCTTGGGATATCAAAGCCTCTTCAACAAGCGGGCCGGCCCCCGAAGATACTTCCTCCTCAAAATCGAACGCCTCCGTGTCATTACCAGGAGCCGGAGCAGAGCCAGAAGGCGCTTCAAAGCTGTATTCCCCGTGGACGCCATCCCTTGGGAAGAGGACAAGAGAGTTGATATCAATATAATGGTACTCTTTCTAAAAAGGAGACATAAAGATGATATTTACCCGTGGCCAGCGGTATATACGACGCATCTGCAGTCGAGGTAGCTAAATCATGCCTTAATGACGTAATACGAACTGTCATACCTGGAGAAAGGGGTGGGCCAACCGACATCACCAGGAGCTCTACCAAGCCTCCACCAAGGCGCGGTCGAGGTTCGTCAGTTGGGACCTCGCCAGGCATACTCACGGACACGGCAGGGGTTTCATCCGTTGCTGGTCTAAGGGAAGATTATTCCATCTGTCCCGGCCACACCGGCAATCTCGTACCACTACCGAAGGCAGTAGCGGCGACGAAATCCTCAAGATGGAATGCCCCGGCACCGCCAGCCGAAATTGAGGGTCCCTCCCTAGAAGGCGAGGAACCCCCGATCAGGGACACATCCTCGATAGGCGAAACAGCAGGTTCCTCTCTGGGAGCCTCGATACCAGGGATTCGAAGAGAACGACTGACCGTCCTCTTCCTCTTGCGAGGAGAAATCTCCTTGGGAGCAGTGGCCCTTCGCTTCCCAGAGACTACCAAAGCTCCCGCAGGCAGAGGCACTTCATACCTCGGCACCATCACCAACGGCTCATCAGGAGTAGCGAACTCCTCACCCTCGTCAGGAGAAACCGAAGGGACTTCGACTCTTCCCCCAAGCATGGAAGGTGGCACCCTAAAACTCCCACGCATGTCAAAATCACGGTGGAAGGTGTTAACCGCCACGTAGAACTGGGCATACGAATGTAGGATGTGCAGCTCCGTGGAGGGTGTGACGACCGGCATGGTAAAAATTGCTCCAGTACATCCCATGATAAAATATCGCCATCCTCTGGCTCCATTAATGAGGCCGCCCCTGGACCTGAAGCTGGTGACGGCATTGCCCACGTGCAACTGGTCGTACCCAAATTGCCTTACGAACCGACTAGGCAAGTAAGGCTCGAGGAAGCAATGATCTTCACTTCTATACAACAAGTGGGAAGGCCTAATACAGATCAACCACTTGAAAGCCTCCGGAGAAAGATTAGTCTTCTCTCCACCTAAATCCTCCAGCCTGATCCCCGATTGATTACGATGTACTGGGGGAGCAATGCAAAGGAGCTTTCAGCCGTGACTGAGGCCCAGTATCAGCCTACAGTCTAGAACTGTGTTCACATTCCAGGGAGAGTCCTTATAATTCAGCAGGAAGCTACCCCCCGGGCTACTACCGGAGCCAGGGGACATCACCCGAGGGTTATGGAGAATTAACCATCCCATCAAATATAGGTATGGTAATTCCACCCGAGGAAAGCTTTCACACCGAGTCTCATCGGCGAGCAGCCCGTCAGTCATGGACCTCAGGCCAGCCTGTATACGGCACACCATAGCAGGGAGCAGGCCCAGTCTTGCCCCAAACACCAGACGCACCGCGGGCCACAGGATGTTCTGGTGAATACGGTCCGCAGATGCAGTACCGGGCACCACTACTCGACGCAGCCATATGAAGAGGAAACCGGCCAGCTGGGCTTCCTTAGACAGAGGCCTGCGACAACGCCTCAAGTAGCTATAGGCCTTAGTGCCTTCGGGATACTTTCCTACCCCGTCGTCAAGAATCTGGTCCGAAGCCTTGGCGTCATCCATAAGAGCCTCGATGACGTGGGCACTAAGCACTACCAAACAATTTACGGGCTCATCCTTGCCCTCCGAAACTTTCTCCGGCTTGGCGGCCCTGGCCCGGTGGAAGAAGAGGTAGGTCGTCCACTTGGTAGTATAGGCCAAATCAGAAGGCTCGTCATAAAAAGTCGTGCACGCGAAGTAGTGGCACATCAGCTCCTGATACACCTCTACTACCCGAGGGTCCGAATCCCCCAACTCCCGATTGGTGGGGACATACTCTTCATATGGGCCATCCCCCATCGACAGCCTCGAGATCGCTGCCATCTCATCGAGGGCCAATCCTAACTCCCCCAGCGGAGTGGCGAAAGTCCCAGTGAGCGGAATGTATCGCTCCATCAGTGCCAAGTACAGGTTAGGGTTAGGAGGCAACCCAACACTGGTCGCACTCACAGCGGCATACAGCCCAATGCACTCCAGCTCTCTCTGACAGTGCTTCAAGGCCCAGTCAACAAGGCAGGCCCATCGACGGTTTGTTGGAGTGATCCACCCGTTGCATCGAGGATTCTCCTTGGGATATACTCCCCCTCGCCCCATGAAGTCGTTGCAGAAAGTCGGCAACTGGACCAGCTGGATCACTAGACTGTCCTCGCTCGGAGCACTGCCCGGGCTCTGTCCCCTGAACGACGTCACGAGGCCAGAAGGACGACTGACAAACGACCCCTGGTCAGCTCCTTTCAGATGAAAATCTTCCCCGGTTTGCCGTGAAGATCGGGCGTCAAGTTCCACGACATCCTCCTAGGGTGTGTCGCATGGAAGAACGCCGAGATGGGATAATCCCTCGGCATAGTCGGCAGGTACAAAACCAGGTTCCCGGCAGGAAATACCCAAGGTTCTCTCTTAGGCTTCGTTTGGGACCGTTTATCGATCATGTCCCCAAAGAGAAAAGCTGGCTTTATGTACTGCTCACCGTCTATATACGTCAGGGGCTCCCCGCTAATCATATTCAGCAGCGTCCGCTTGCCCTGGGCTGATATCAAAAGCCCCCTCCCCTCAGGATACTGGGGTCCGGAGATGGGAAATGCCACGTGGGACAGATCCTCCAAATAGTTCGAGTGCAGCATCCCGGCAGCGGAACCCATCACCTCAGCCAGTGGAGACTCACCCAAATTAACTGCAAAAGTGCGAAAAAAACACGTCATTACGAAATCTTGCAGCATGGGGATCCAGAAGCCACAGTCTATGCTTTAAGCCAAGACTGTACAAATTTGGCCATTTTATGCAGGAAGTCTCATCCAGAGACGTAACTGGCAGCGTACGTTCCGTGCTTTACGCCGGGCTACCAAAAATTCTAGTTATTACGCCGAAGGTTCCGTCCCCAGGCGTAAAACTAAAATTTTATAGTATACACCAAGTTTTCGGCAGTCGGAGCTGTTACGCCCAGAACTGGGAAAACTATGGAGCCCTTCCGCTGGCATATTAGAAATGTGGACGTAAGAGATAAAAATGTCTCCGTGCATCATCTTCCTCAAAGAGGCTATCAGCACAGAAGACGACCTAGCGCGGTCACGTTCAACGTGTGCAAAAGATTTTTCGTCGTTCTTTGTCATCCCGAAGGCTCTACCTCTAAGGCCGGGAGCGCTGCTCGTCGGCGGGATACTTTGCTCAGAATGAAGTTCGCCTTGCCCGACCGAAGACTCCCTCGCCGGGGCGGAAGAATGGGAAGAAGAACCTACACTCTTTCCCTCAGCGGAGGAGGTTTGCTTCTGCGCCATTTCTGAAAACTCTGAGTGCTCGGAGAAGCAACGGAGGAAAACTCGAACAGACAAAGACTCTCTTTCGCAGCAGACGAATAAAAAGTTTTCTCTCCAAAGCTCGAGATATATATAGGGGTCGGATCGACTCCTCGAATCCTCGGACGGATTCCTCGAAATCCTAACCAAATCTCGCAATTAATAGTTGGTTATGATTGGATGCTACGTCAGCCCACTACTCTCGGAAGACGGACAGTCAGCAAATTTAAAAGAGTTTTCGTGCAAAGCAGGTTCGTGGTTCTACGCTAAAGAGCTTTCTACGCTCGACAGCAACGGATCTACGGTTTTACGCTCGCAAGCTACAAGTCTATGGTTTTACGCCCGGATACCTTTTTGTGCTCAGTAGCTTTCATGCTCGAGAGGCTACAAACCTACGACTTCACGCTCAGCAGTTACCAAACCTACGATCTCACGCTCGGTGGCGTTTAGTTTACGCTCGGAAGCAACAGGTCCACAGACCCTACGCTCGAAGATTTCTTTCTCTAAACAGGCTACTAATCTACAGTTCTACGCTAAGGGGATTTCTACGCTCGACAGCAACGGATCTACGGTTTTACGCTCGCCAGCTACAAGTCTATGGTTTTATGCCCGGATGCCTTTTGTGCTCGGTAGCTTTCATGCTCGAGATGCTACAAACCTACGACTTCACGCTTAGCAGATACAAACCCACGGTCTCACGCTCGGTGGCTTTCTACGCCCAATAAGCTATGAACTCAGGATTCCCAGCTCATCTACACTACGGATCTCTGACTTTCCGTGTATCCGGACGAGTTCTCCAAGCGGTCAATTACAAAGAGTTCATGCAGAAGATACTCGTTCTTGACCCAAAGCATCCCAAGTACCCGAAGCATGCAGAGTTCAAACTTTAAGAAATTACTCTTCTCGGGTCAAAATTGGAGGTTCATCCAGACTTCAGTCTGAACATCTCGTCTATCAAGATGGCAATTCAGTTTTTGACGGCCAAAGCCTCGACCCTGTTCCAAGGGATTTTCGAGAGATCATTCTTGAAGACGAAGTCTGAACAAAAAGTCCTGTTCATCAGAGAAACTCTACGCGGTCCCTCAGTCCTAGCAACAGGACAGTTCCAAATGTTCAAAAAATGCTCAACAGCGTTCTATGGACAGGGCCTAGTACTCTTTTTATTAGAGTCAGCGTAAAGAATCAGACGTGTCGAAGCTACACATATTCAGACTTCACAGCAACGTATGGCAAAGACGATCATATGCAGAGAAGAAAGACGACTTTATTAAAGTTAAAATCACAATTACATATAAGGGAAATCCTGTCTATAGGGGATTTTTCTTCATTTTTCGTGATTACATATGAGGGAAATCCCTTCTACAAAGGATTTCCTCATCGTCGTTCGAAGATCGCCCAGAAGCTGTTCTGACAGGTTCTCTCCTGGGCGTCAATTCTTCATCCATCTTCTTCAGCAGCCAGTCAGTTCCTGTAAACTGGCTGACGTGGCAGTGATCACCGGCGGAATACGACAAAGTTGGGGCTTGCATAGATTTTGCAGATCCCAAGCTCCGTGCGTCACTCTGGCCGGTCTGTCTTCCTCTCGTCACCGGAAGTAACGAGGGAAGGCGCCACTTGCAAGCGTCCTGGTGCAACGCCATAAGAAGTTGCTGATTATCCCGAGCAAGGGAGGCTAAGATATCCTTCCATGATCCATCATTGCAATGGACACTTGCTCGAAGATGCCGTCTTTTTTGGCTCCTTACATGCTGGAAGAACATGGTCTTCTTCTTCCTCAGGTCGACCCGACGAACTCCGACGATCATCTCAGCATGGTGAAAGGAAATGTGGGAAGAAACAGGTTAACTCCTCAGCCCTTTTATAGGCAAGCGAGGTCACACCTACCCCCAATAAATCCGCCATCAAGACCGGCCTGAGAGAACGCGTCAAACTTGACCGTTTCAATGCTCCACTCAGAAACGTTTCGAGTTACGAGGGGCCGTTCATGCTTCATTCAAAGCGTTTCAAATTTTGATGAATTTAAAAGCTTTGAAGGGGGTCTTGTAGAAGCATGAAAAATATGCTGGGAGGATATACACAGCATCTTAATACAGAGTAGCGTAAGCAGAGGCCTCCAGAGCGTCGAACATGCAACAGAGCTCTTCCGCCAAATACAGCATGAAATATGAGCTCAAAGGACCATCCGCGTAAGTACGGTACGTCCAGGCCGCCCCAGCATAAACAGAGTTCTTTATCGCCTCCATGGCGTAAAACTCAGCCGCTCTCAAAGCAGCTTAAAGCGTACGAGGAACGCTTTGTCTTCCCCAAAACGAACCTGTCAAGTCACGTAGTGAATCTGACCCCTGACTTCTGACAAAAAGTGCTGCACGGCTACCCAGATGACGGCTAGAAATGGTGGCAGACCCCTCGGGACGCGTTCCACAGTATGCTGGCAGATCTCTATATTTAATGCAGAGGATTTGGTTAAAATGTCACCAAGCCGTCGCTCACTGAGGTCCCCTCAGCATAAACCACTCTTTCACGTGCAAGGGGATACACCGCCTTATTTTACACGGGCAGACGTGAGCTGTTTATGCTCCACAGTGGATAAACCGCCTGCTACGTCAAAAGCTGCACGTTGCACAGGGCTCGAGGCACGTCTATGCGATTGGCGGACAAGGCGGTAACAGCCTTCTCGAGGCACGTCTCTGCGACAAACACACAGGAGAGCTGCAGACCTTCAAAAATACGCCTCCATATTTAATGCACAGAATAATGGCGGATCTCTGCATTTAATGTAAGGGATTTGGTTATATCTTCAAAAGCCGTGATTCCGGCTAAAGACGTCCACATCAGCATTTTGGCACGGTACGCAGCGGCTTCTACGCCCAGGATCTGTGCCTATTCGGCTTCAACGCCCGTTCGGCTTCAACGCCCACTCAGTCTCTACGACCATTCGGCTTCAATGCATGTTCGGCTTCTATGCCTGTTCGGCTTCAACGCCTGTTCGGCTTCTATGCCTATCGGGCTTCTACGCCCACCCGGCTTCTATGCCTACTTGGCTTCTATGCCACGATGACAGACATCGACTTTTACGCCCACCTCTTCTACACGGGGGATACCTACCTACGTGGCTTTTACGCCGTGATCTTCGTAGCAATTGTACGCGTTGTGTCCCTTAGTTGGACCCGCGTCACACGCTCATTCAAAAGATCATCCATACGCAGGCATTGGTTACTTTAACCGTCGTGTAAAAGGGTGCTGTGTTGTCCACTCCTCGGTTTTTACACCAACTGAGTAGTTACTGTCACCAAAACTCTATAAATAGAGACCCCTATCAATGGGGAAAAAGGTCAACAAATTAAAAGATCGAACAATTGAAGACTCAGAGAAGAGGTCGAACAATTGAAGATCGAGCAAGGAGAGAGGAGATCGAGAGAGAGAGAGAGAGGAACCCGGAGCTCGGGCAAAGGATAGGGATCGGCGACCTGGGCATCGTGCATCCACCCTTTTCTGCAACCCCCGAGGCTGCTTCATATCTTCTACGGCGCTTCTTCACCATCGTGTGGTCCAAGGGCTAAAGTGATCGACTACAGATCAGACACCTATAGCAATTTATACCCAGATTAAATAAATTATACTCCCACATCCTCGTATAGGATTACATTGTACAAGTTTGTTTGTAAACAAAAAGAACACGGGTCCTGTATAAACCCCATCTTGAATACATCTTCCATTCTTTTCATTTTCTACCGCAAACAAACACTAGCCCGAATGAAACCCTTGTCTAAGAGATCATCTACTTGGACCTTCAACTCAACCACCTCTTTCGGTGCTAGTCTGTAGACGAAGGAAGTAAATGGCTCGGCTCTGGGAGTCAACTCTATAGTAAACTCTCTCTCTTTTTCAGGTGGCAGGCCTGGAAGATCCTCTGAAATACATCCTCAAACTCTGATATAATGCGGGGGTACACCGATTCACCTTCTACAATGTGTGCCTCTAAGGTAGACGGGCACCATGCTCTCGGGCTCCTCGAAGAAACTCAAACTCAGGGTGATCTGGTGGTCTAAATATAATGCAACCACGTCGGCAATCTAGAGTCGCGTGGTATTGGCTCAACCAATCTATTTCTAGGACAATGTCATAGTCTAGACTAAACCTCATAATAAATCTCTAATGTAAAATTACTCTTCCCTCAAAATTTATCCCTAAAATTATATTTCTCAATTTTTTTCTTTTCGTTATTCATTACTTCGAGTCACCATAGTGTAATTATAATAATGGTATCACCCAAGCAAATGCTAGAATTTTCTGGTATCAGATAATCATCTTCCAGGTGTGAGCCTAAAATTTTATCTTCTCCAGTTCATAATATCGTTCCTGGTATCGCTATTATGTGCTACAACTAATTCCTAGCATCTAGCTATGCATTTTCATAAATCATTCTAGAGTGTTAGGATCAATGATCTTTCTAGCTCCCAGTACTTCCTAAATCACTGCTATCTCAAGTACGGGTAGGTTTTATCAGTTCTAGGAATGTACTACTAGATCTAATTCTCTTGCTAACAATCTACACTAGTTCTAGAATCTAAATAGATCCTATTAACCTACCCTACTGAGGGTAACAATCGTCTCAGAGAATATTACACACATTATATTTTTTGTCGTCTGGACTACGATCTTCTTCTGGAGGGAACTATTAAGCACAAGCATTCATCTTTCCGAAATAAAAGGAGATGAGAAACAATGATAACGATATTGATAAAAAAGGAATGAATATAATTTGGAAGTCCAAGGGCGATAATCAAATACAAAGGGAGTTTTAAAAATCGATTATGGATTGAGATCCTATTCAACAATAAATCCTAAATTGTAGGTCGTTTGGTACAGTAACATAATTGAAATGATATGCTCTTAGACCTGCATGGGCCACCACAAAAACCTTGTCATGCCCTAGCCCCAAATTACAAAGGACTAGGCCACGTGGCAATGGCCAGCTACGTACCAAGGGGACTCCAGTCTGACTCTGAATACGTATATGCTGTAAATGAGGATTACTATCTAGTTAAAATGGTCTATATGTCTATGTCTCAAACCACAAGGATATATAATAAAGAAAGATAATATGTATCATGGTGTGCACCCCACACTACACTCGTCCGAATAGACTCGAAGGAAATAATATGAGTCTTCAAATACTGGGTATACTAGAAAAAAATAAGCAAAGATCACAATAGTTGAACAATGAGGAAGTGAAAAAAAATAACGAGTAACAATACCTGCATGGCGGTATAATACTCATCAGCAGCTCCAGCCTCTGGTCAGCAATTGACCCTACAATCTGGCAGGGAACCAGGTCCTCAGAGGGACGTAACAAGGTACAAAAATAGTATGCCATAGTATAACAGAAAGAAACAAGTGCAACACCGATGTAATATAGTATAACCACCTAAGTGAGACACAACTTTGAAGACAATGTTCGACGCATGGGCTTTCCAAATATAAAACAGTAGCTCCGAGGCACAGAGACACACGGGACGTACCATAGCTCTGAGCACAGAGTCACATGGGTGATACTACAACTCTGGATACATGATCTCTACATAAATAGGAATATAAATATATAACACGTGCAAAGTAGCCCAAACGTCTAGTAACTGTCTTTCCCTCCCAATGCGGTCAACAAGTGCTTGCTGAACCTGAACCTCTATCTAACAGTCTCGTCATACTTAAGTAACTATCAACAATCACGACCCTAAAGTCATCACAGATTTTGACCATGCTGATACTATCAGGATACAGGAAGTCTGTCACGATGACAATTTCTGAATGTGTCCTAGGGTTATGATATAACCAAGTAAGTACATCAAGGTGTCGCGAACATCTATCAATCGATACTAGACGTTACTAACGAACGTCTGCACCCGATTAAGACCCAGACGCTAAGTAACGATTCCTATCCAAAGCACGCACAATGCATAGATAAAATAAATAGTAAATCTGGAACTGAGATACAGGATGGCAAGGTACACTTGCCTGGAAGCCAGGCGAAGATTCGAACCCGAACTCGTCAAGGAAGTAGTAGCTCAAGATGAAAACTGGAGTAGATATCTTCGGATGCTGTCACAAATATCACCAATAGTTTCAAAATGAGTGAGATACTTATAAAAGTATATACATACGTCCAATTTGGACACAGGGGCAAAATCTAGTTTCTGGTCAATACGGGGTCCACAAGTGGCCCGTCTTGTACCGAAAAATGTGTCAGAGACTAAGTTCTCCAAATTCATCAAACTTAGTATTTACAAGTACAGAACGATGATATAAACCCAATAGAATATCTAGAACTGTATTCCGATGAGCCGATCACAAAATCGCCCACCATGTGGAACCGTGGGGCCTACAAAATGATATTTCGTCAACGTTCTCAGAATTGAACCAAACTTGGGTCACAAGACCAGCGTAACGTTACAAATCTGATGGTGCAAGTTTTATTACAAAACGACAGGCACACACGAAATTAGAACGAGTGTCAGAACACGTCGATACGGTGCTTTCCGACGGATACGTGTTGATTTCGGTGTGCACGCACATCCAAATCAAGTTCCACGAAAGCCCACACGTCCATGTTAATGATATGCGCCTTTTGGTGCAATCGATACACGACGAGGTTGTCCGATTTGATGGGACAAACGTCGTATCGAAAAGTATCATTGTTTTACAAAACTATTTTTTTCAAGAATTGGAACCCTAATTACTAACAATAGAAAGCAAGCTAAAATATTCTAATTGAATACATGCAACAGGGTTAAATAGGGTTTATACCTGAAGAATCGGTTGAAGGATCGGTTACGCGAGGAGGGAGATATCACTTCGTGAATCGGGGAGGTTGAACTCGGGTTTCTGAATACGAGTTTGAGTCGCGGTTCCTCGTGGTGATGGTGGCTGCAGGTGGTCATGGCGGAGAAGGTGATGGTCCATGGTGGTGCTCGAGGGGATGGAGGTGATGGCTCCGGTGAGGCTCGAGCTGGAGGTGGCTCATGGTAGTGGAGGCAGTAAAGTCGGTGGTGGTCGTTCGTGGTGAAGATGGTGGCGGATGGGATGGTGCTAGAGGTGGTGGTCGTGGTGGTGGAGAAGCTGGCCTTAGAGGTCGGGATGGTGCTGTAGGTGGTGGTTGTGGTGGTGGCGAAGGTGTAGGAGGTCGGGATGGTGCTGTACAGCGGGTGGTGGAGCTGGTAGCGGCGTTGGATGCTGAAGGTGGTGGTGAAGGTGGTGAAGCTGCTGGCGGTGGAGATAGCAACGGTGGAGTTGGCAGCGGGTTGGTGATCGGATGAGTGAAGGTGGTGGAGCTGCTGGCGGTAGAGATGGCAGCAGTGGAGTTGGCAGCGGGTTGGTGACCGGATGGGTGAAGGTGGTGGAGCTGCTGGCGGTGGAGATGGCAGCGGTGGAGTTGGCAGCGGGTTGGTGATGACTGGAGCCATGACGGAGGAGGTGGCCGGAAGCTCGGTGGTGGACGGATCTGTGAGAAGAAGGAGTGAAGAAGAAGAAGAAGTAAAGAAGAAGAAGAAGAAGAAGAAATGGGAAGGATTGGTCGGCTGGAAATGAGAGGGAGGGAAGGAGAGAGATAGAGTGGTGAGAAAACCTAGGTTGTCTTGGGATTAGGGCCGACCACATCGGGATATGTGTGTGTGTGTGTGTGTGTGTGTTAAAATAGAGGGAGTGTATGGTTGTGATAGAGTGGGGAATTAAATCAAGGGTCATGATTTATCATGAGGGAGTTGTAACTAGCATGGGGGAGAGTGACCAAACATATGAGGTTGGGAGAGTTTTCTTTATTTGTTTACACTAATAGGATGGTGAGACCTAGCACCATTTTTTCCATTAAGCCCCTTAACATTTGGGTGTTTGCATATGAAGGAAAAATGGTGAGAATTTGGTGTGGGAAGTGGTATTTAGTGTTTTATAGGGTGAGGGGGTGTTGTGTGTTTTGTATAGGCCTCTTGAAAGGGGTATTGGGTTAAATTGGGGGTCAGGTTGGGATTAGTTTAAGTTGGTGTCCCCAATTTAATTAAATAAAGTGTCATGTGCTCTTAAATTAAATGGGGGCACATGGGATCTCAATTCGGAGTGACACAAAGGTCATAAATGGTGTAGGCTTGGTGTCAGTCTTGGGCCCTTTAATTTGTTCTATGAAACGGGTTGAGTTTGTGTCCCCAAATCGATGGCAACGACATAGGTACGCGACATAGGATTAAAAAATTGATTTTGTGACTGGAAAATTGTGCAATTAAATTAGAGCACAAGGGAGGATGTTTGTGAGTGACAAAATTGTCCAGTGCCTTGGTTGGCTTGTCAGGTCAAGAGTGCAATAACTTGTTGGAAATTAAAGGCTATGATTGGGCTCCAATTATTGTAGCAACGGTAAGGTGCACCAAGGGTTTAAATTAAAGAACCAGTCAATTCAACATAATTTCTAAACGTCAAACACCCTGATGCTAAACCAAATTTTTTTGACCATATCTAGTCTACCTAAAATAAAAATTTTTGAGGGAGTTTACATCATTATCAACTATTGTTGTACTAAGAAAATAGCTCCTCTAACCAGAGGGTCGGTATTCCAGCGATTGCAGCCTACTCCTCTAACCTGACAGTCGGTATTGCAGCGATTGCAACCTGTGACATCAGTTCGACAGCGCCGTAAGCAACATGCGTACAAGGAAGATGAGGGATTGTTTATTGCCTCAAGATGTTCAACATGGAGGTCTCCTTCTACGAAGAAGATCTCAGGGAAGAAGAACTCATTCAATCCAACAACCTTTACCATTACGTTAAGTAACCAACCGTATAGTAGTAAGATGGTACCTACTGTGGGGGTATTCTATTGCACCCGCTCGAGAACAAAAGCTAGGGGTAGCAACCTTCCAGTGTTCTATACTAACCCGTCATTCCAAGAAGACAGTAAATCTCAAGGAACAGACGACAACCTACCTGGGGGTAGCCAAGCCCGCCAGGATAGTACAGTCACCAGGGCTGGGGGTAGCCGTCCCTAGACTCTAAAGACGATGCAACAATGCCTTTCTTTCCTGAAGACAGTGAGACTCTGGAGTCAGAAGCGAAAAGTGAAGCTTCCATAATTCTATCCATTTCTTCCCATATAGTGCATATATACATATCAGGAGACAATCAAGCCTCTAACGATCAACGTCTTGAGGCGCTTGAAGACATGATGCAAGCCATGAGTGCCTTGATGCAAACTCTGACTCAAACCGATCTGGACCTCAGGGTAAGTATAGTCCCACAACCACCAAGGATCTCGGAGCAAGCAAGCCAAGAACTGAAAAACAATGGAGAGTTGAGTATAATCGCTCCCTCTCCTACCACGAGGGCCAATCATGCCTTGTGGCGATTATCCACTCAACTATCGTCTGACGACGCTCAAGACGCAATCAGGGAAGTCAGGGAACTGCTAGCTCGTTTTGATTCGATGAGCAACCGAGACTCGGTTCAGAAACTTGGGATACGACAAACTTATCCTCCCGAGTGGAAAAATATGGTATACTCGCCCAAGTACAAGTCACACTCGATGACCCCTTCGACGGAAAGACATCTCCTCATCTGTATACGAATTGATTCAATGACATGACATCTACCTCTGGACGACGCACTCCTTACCAAGATCTTCATTGGAACTCTAACTGGAGTAGCCTACGACTGGTTTTGTAGTCTCCTAAACAACTATATTTTATCGTTCAAAGATCTTCGACGCCACTTCATCGCTTGATTCTACGATGGTGGAACGGACATGACTTTGAGCTCCCTCATAGACATACTTCAAAGAGAAAATAAACCTCTTAGAGTACATAGAACGGTTCAGGAAGGCAACACTGAAACTTTCCTTGGGAATCCCTCATAGCCATTTGATGGAAACTTACAGAAAGAATTTGTTACATGCAGTAAAACTGTGGACAACTTTAGTCCCACTTTAGGATTGGACGACGTTCATCATAAGTGCTGTTGCCGCCACCGAGAAAATACAAAAGATGCCCGTTTGTTGGGACTGCAACTCCCCACCAGCGATGACAGACGAAAATGCCCCTTAAATAACAACATCAGCGACAATGGTCGTGACAATAAAGGGAAGCAAGCTCTCACTCAAAGGCCGGCAAAAGCACCTAAGTCAAAGGAAAGTTACTCCTTCAATGATGATGATGATGATGTCATCAAAATTTTCTATGTATTGATAAAAGGCAACAAACTCCAGCTACCTGACATCAAACGACCAGATGAGGCAGATCTGGTCTACAACCCTAAATACTACCACTATCATCGATGCATCCATCATCCAATACGAGATTTTTATGTATTGAAGAGGCATATCCAACAGCTGATAGACTCTAAAGCTCTTACTTTAGACTTTGAGGATAAAACAGTCGCTGCAAATATGGTCTCCCTTCAATTCGGCAACTTTCCAGCGATAGAAGCCCAAGATGTTGTTGTCCCGATACCTAAGACAACCATGTAGGTCGTTAACCTCCCTCCAGCTCGAGCAGCCAGGATGGTGTCACTCACCACTCTGCGAGACAAAGTCATATGGGTTCACCGAGATATTATCCCAAATTTGAAATAGCAAGCAGCGCCTCCCGCTGCAAAATCTAAAGGAAAGAAGACCAGGTCCTTTCACACGGTCTCTCCATCGACTGACAAAGCCCTAGTTGAGGTAACCAGGTCAAGGCAAACCTAGATGCAGGACAACGACATGACCCAGATGATATTACAACTTCGGCGACTGTACCCACAACTCTAGTAGCATCTGAGCCAACTCCATCCCAACCTCCTATAGCAGACAGACAGAAGAAGAAAGAGGTTCGCTTTGACAAACCTCTGAGAAAAGACGTAGCTCACGGGCTAAAAAAGTCTTACAACTTTGGCGTATTAGCACAGCTTGCCAATACCCTAGCAAAGTTATCACTCTTGGAGCTCCTTCGTATCTTTGAAGAGACTCGTGATGCTCTGAGTGAGGCATTACAGAATGTCGACTCCTTCCTCACCCAAGTCAAGCCACCGGTTGAGGATCCTGCGATATGTCCCCCACTACAACAATATAATAGAGGCAATCCCGAACATCACATTCTCACAACAAGACATGTTAAAAAGTAATAGGCATGATAGGCCCTTGTACTGTACATGATATATCGACGCCATTAAGGTAGGCTGGATGCACATTGATCCAAGATTATCTCTTAGTATCATCCCTCGGAGTCTGCTCCAGACCTTAGGGATCCCCATGCATCGGTTGGTTGCGACCAACGCTACCATCAGTGGCTTCAATGTAGGAAGGAGTTATCCCATGGGAAAGATTTGCCCAAAATATCAAATTGGCGACATCCGAACAGAGGTAACTTGCTATGTCATCAATGTGGAGGTATCCTACAATATTCTCCTAGGACATACTTGGGTACATGAGTATATGATCGTACCATCAACTCTCTACCAATGCTTAAAATATATTGACAACAATGGTGTCCTCAAGACAAAATTTGCCAATATTGATCCTTTCAAAGGAGTCGAAGCCTACTACTCCGACTCGATCTTGTATAAACAGATCCACCTAGATGAAGAAGGCAACGATGCTGGTGATGAAGCAGAGGCCAGTTCGGCTCAAGTTGAATCTTTAATATTCTATCTCAAGGGATGCTCCGCCCACATAACCGCCCCTCTTGTGGTCAAGCTTCGCAGAAAGGTTCCTGAGCTTTTGATGGTTAAGCACCAAAGGCAGGGACGTCCATCAAACAAAGATTCTCCGATTTTATGAAGCAAGGACGTCTGTAGTCTCCTAAATAAATACATCTCGTCCTTCGAGGACCTGGAATCCCTTTTTCTCGCCCGATTTTATGATAAAGGGATGGATATGACTATGTCCTCTCTCATGGACATCTGTCATGACCCGCACCCGGTGTAAGGGTACTAGTCGGAAACAACGCCCAGCCTACGCCGCAGAATCGGCGGTAGAACGCTGTCTAGATAATCTATCTAACAATATAATGAACCACCAATAATGATAGTATACTCAATCACAAAACTAAGATAGAAATGAGCACGAATCAGATAAGAATAGAATAGTCACAATATAACTCATGAGTCTAAAATAATACATCAATGAGTCTGAAGAAATACAGAAATAAGCTGGAGACAAATCCAGTACAAAAGAATACTACGAGGCTACGACTCCAGGGTCAACTATCTCAGTTGGGATAAGTCCCTCTTGAGCCAGGGTCTCAGAATCTAAACCCACAACATCCTAGGGTCCATAAAAGGTAGGATACCACTCCTCAGTGTCATCTGGAAAAATATATCCAGTCAGGAAAAGAGCAGAGTACATCTCTAACAGTAGTTCTAATTAATGATAAAGACTATATAACTGTAAATAGCTGTGGATAAATAAGATGCACAATAGATACAAGAGATAAATATACAATAAGGAAATACTGGAAATAAATACAATAATGAACAATATGCCAATGAAACAATAATACTAATGACTAAGTGTGTGAGTACTAGCTTAACATATGATCGGCTTGGGCAAGATGCAATGCGGCCTGGCTAATCATACGTGCGGTGCATGATCAACACTATTCTGTAATCTGTACTTTATTCAATAGGGATATTGATCACATATCTATACTAATACTCCCCACCCCCGACTGGTATAATAGATCCAACCACGGTATGCTATGGCACAAGATTTCCCAAGAAGATAGCTAGTCTTCCCGAGAATCGGTGTCTGTACATGTACAAGATAACGAATAAAACAATACTTGCACCATATACACCATATACCAAGGAATAACATCTCATGACGAGATCCGAATATACCAATCTGTGTTACCATAGTGTCAAGAGAACATGGATATCTACACTATATACAGTGAACATAGAGGATATCATAAATGAGAAACTATCAGAGAATGTACTCGCCTGAAGTCCAATGAATAGTCTCACAGATGTCTGACTCGGTGCCTCGAAGACCTAGATATGGAATACAACATCAATACAAGGTCCCGAAAAGAGAACAAGTTAAACTAGTCAACTTCTAGGTCAATAAGTCAATTCTAAGTCAAAAGTCAACTATGGTCAACTCTGAAGTCAACTAAAGTCAACTATGGTCAAACGAAGGTCAACTATCTATTTCTAGGTTGCACAAGTCTAGCACCAAAATCTTGGATCAAAAATACTACAATCTAAGTCATAGAACCATATCCTAAAATATTAGGATACCGTATCTACGGATACGTGAATCCAAGGTAAATCCTCACAATATATATATATTAAATATATTGCATAATAATATAGAAGATACATAGATATATTATTTATGCTTATACATAATATATCATATATACTATTATATTATACAATTAAAATTATAACAATAATAGTATTATACCTCACAATAAACACATATATATATACATATATATATATAATTATCATATATAAAATATAAATTAAAACTGCCTAACTGTCACTGAAAAACTGTGTGGAAAATATTGATTTTCCAATAAACAGACTTTCAGTGACAGTTCCTACTGTCACTGAAAACATCGTCGCTAAAACCACTGTGCAACTGCACTGCTGTCACTTATTGGTGACAGTTCAAACTGTCACAGAAAAACTGTCGCTGTTGCTGCTGCTTATTCCCGCCCGCTGCATTAATGACAGAACTGTCATTAATGCCTAATAACTGCTACAGCGGCTGCTGCTTTAATGACAGTATCTGTCATTAAATGCTGCTGTCGCCAAAGCTAAAAAGTATATATAAATATATATATTAATATATAAATCAATATATATATATATATATATAATAAATAAATAAATATATACTTATATATATACATAATCCTATACATATAAATATATATTAAAAGTTACAATACACATTCCATATACTAAGGTACATATTTTAACATGGCTAAATGCACACATAAAAATACATTCATTTATATATAATTAAAATTATATAATAATTATAATTAATATAATTACTCATTTAAACACATAAATATATTTTATAAAACATTTATATATAATTATTTTATTAACCTAAGTTGTAACATATATAAATGCATGTAAAGAAAGCTACATATATATTTATACATTATATTAGTACACATAAAAAATATATAGATCTATGCTACAATAAATACTATAATAAATATACTAAAATAAATATGTAACAACTATATATATTTACTAATTTTAATTCAAGAATTAAAGCATAAATAATTAGATCTATACAAAATACACACAATTGGAGAGTATCATACCGTATCCCACTAGATCTAGGATACGCATGCGACACGAGTCCAACACACAACCAATTGTACCCCGAAGGACACAAACAAGTTACAAATATTATTTATGACCAAAACAAAGTGTCAAATGTAGATCTATGTGTCCGTGTCAAAATACGACATGTACAAAGTCCCGTGTCGGAGGGAAAACCCCCAAAACGATACGTATCCCCAAATTGTTGGGATACAACCTACACGTACCCAATTGTGGACACGACACTAGCCCCAAACACATAAGCACATGTCCAATTGATCTATAAGATCAATTGATACACACACAAAAATGTAAATTCGGAATTCCCACAAAATTAACACAAAAAGTACCATAACTTTCTCCATGGGTCTCCTATGAACACAAAACCAAGTCCTATGGGTAGTACATACATATGGGTTGATTTTACATGATTAAATCTCAGATTTAGAAGCTATTTTAAGGGGAAAAACTGAATTATACCTATTGGGAGATGGATTCCCAATGAAACCTCCAATTAAGATGAACTTGCTTCCAAATTGTAGATCCTTGCTCCTCTTTGTAGATCCTTGCTTTCTCCTTCTAGATCCTTGCTTCTCAACTTTCTAATGGTGAATTAGGAAGAATTTGGAATAAATTTGGTGGAGAATTGGAATGGGAATGAAAAGAATTTAGGTGTAGGAAATTCTAGATCTAGATTTGGAATGAGAATGAGAGGAGAGAGAATTTTTTCCCTCTAATATAGGCCGGCCTTACCCCTTCCCCAAGAAATAATAAAATATCCAATGTACCCCTTGGGACCTCTCATGAAGAAATAATTAAGGAAGAAGCTTCTAGTCTAATAATTTAATTAATTTAATCCATCTCCTTTAACAATGGCTTTCTAAATGGGCCAAGTCTAACTAATTAATTCATGTTGGTCCATGGGTCCAAACTAAACTAGTTGGGTCCACTAATATAAGTCCAAAATAATTAAATAACATCTAACAACAACTAAATAATACAATAAATAATTATTTACCATGCACAATATTAAATTAAATAGGAAAAGACTAAAATACCCTTTCCTAGAAAATATGGTAGTGACAAGTCTACCCTCCTTAAAAAATTTCGTCCTCAAAATTTAAAGATGAAAACTATCCCAAAAATCACAGAACAGAACTAAAGAATCACAACTAACTAAGGAACAGAACATAACAATGAACAAACATAACTAGAAAATAACATACCTCAAGGTACAAACAAATATGGATAACGCTTTCGTATTTCATCCTCTCTCTCCCAGGTAGACTCCCCCGGAGAGTGATGCCTCCATGCGATGCGCACCAAAGAAATAGTCTGGTTCCTCAGCACCTTCTCTCTCCGATCCAGAATCTCAACTGGCTGCTCTGGATAGCTAAGAGTAGGGCCCACCTCTATCTTCGAGTGATCCAATACATGACTAGGATCTGCCACGTATCGTCTCAACTGCAACACATGAAATACGTTGTGCACTCTCTCCAATGCAGGTGGCAAGTCTAGTCTATAAGCAACTGCACCGATCCTCTCTAGAATAGTGAAAGGTCCGATGAATCGCGGACTAAGCTTCCCATCTCCACCGAAGCGAATCGTGCCTCGTGTCGGAGAAATCCTCAGAAACACCAAACTACCCACCTATAACAAAACACCATCTTAAGAACTTAGTCTATAACAAACAAAAATAAGCACAAACAAAATCTAAACTATACCTCAAACTCCAAAGGTCTCCGATGGCTATCGGCCCAATGCCGCTGTCTGTCCTGCGCCACTCGAAGTCTGTCTCTGATCAACTGAACCTTCTCTGCTGCATCCATAACCATCTCTGGCCCAAGCAAAACTCTCTCTCTAACATCGTTCCAAGACAAAGGAGTACGACACCTCCGACCATATAGAGCTTCAAAAGGTGACATCTCTATACTGGCCTGGTAACTGTTGTTGTAAGTAAACTCTACCAAATGGAGATGGTCCTCCCAAGAACTCCCGAAATCTAGTACACAAGTACGCAACATATCCTCGAGAGTCTGGATAGTCCTCTCTGACTGCCCATCTGTCTGGGGATGATATGCAGTACTGAACTTGAGCTGAGTGCCCAAACTCTCCTGCAAACTCCTCTAGAAATGAGAAGTGAAACGACTATCCCGATCTGAGACTATGCTGACGGGAACTCCATGTATCCTAACGATCTGCCTCACATACATCTCTGCCAGCTTCTCCGTAGACAAACCCACTTTGAAAGGCAAAAAATGGGCCGACTTGGTCAACCTATCAACAATGACCCAAATTACATCTTTTTCTCCTGGAGATCGTGGAAGTCCGGATACAAAATCTATAGTAATGTGTTCCCACTTCCACTCTGGAATGGGTAATGGCTGAATTAAACCTACTGGCCTCTGCCTCTCGGCTTTCACCTGTTGGCACACTAAGCATCTGGATACAAACTGTGCCACTTCCCTCTTCATGCCATACCACCACACACTCTCTCGAATATCCCGATACATCTTGTTAGCACCTAGATGCATGGAATACTGAGAGCGATGCGATTCCTGTAATACTTCCTCTCACAGCTCCCCACTAGGCACACACAATCTAACTCCATGCCTCAAAGATCCATCCTCTGCAATAGTGAAATCATCCTCCAATCCTGCTCTCACCTGAGCTCTGATACTCCTCAGAGATACATCATCATATTATGCTGCCTTGATCCTGTCCATCAAATCTGAGTGTATTTGTAATCCCCATATCTGCATAGCACACCCAGGAACAATCACCTCAATGCCCAAGCTCTCCAAGTCCTTCAACAAATATCGATCCTGCGTCAAGAACATAGCTACCGTATACCTGCTCAAAGCATCGGCAACTACATTGACTTTCCCAGGATGATATTGCAAAGAGATATCAAAATCCTTCATCAGTTTCAACCACCGACGCTGCCTCATGTTCAACTCCTTCTGTGTAAAAACTTACTTCAAGCTTTTGTGGTCTGTGAAGATCTCCACACGCACTCCGTACAAATAATATTTTTACAACTTCAGGGCGAATATGACAGCTGCCAACTCCAAATCATGGGTAGGATAGTTCTTTTCATGAGGACGCAATTGCCTAGATGCATAGGCAATCACTTTCCCATGCTGCTGAAGAACACAACCTAAACCCTTTCTCGATACATCACTATAAATAGTGAAACCTCCGGACCCTGATGGCAACGTCAAAATAGGAGCAGACGTCAACCTCTTCTTCAACTGCTCAAAAGCAACCTGGCAATCTTTCGTCCAAACAAACTCCACATCCTTCCTTGTGAGTCTGGTCATCGGCTCGGCAATCCTCGAAAAATCTTGCACAAACTTCCTGTAGTAGCCTGCCAATCCCAAGAAACTCCTGATCTCTGCTACCGAACTCGGAGTCTTCCAAGATTCTACTGCTAAAATCTTCTTTGGATCCACTGAAATACCATCACCAGTCACAACATGCCCCAAGAACTCCACCTTGTCCAAGAAAAACTCACACTTGGACAACTTTCCATACAACTTCTCCTTCCTCAGGACACCAACACAATCCTCAAATACTCCTCATGCTCCTCCGGTGTCCTCAAGTATATGAGTATGTCATCGATGAACACCACCACGAACTTGTCAAGGTACTGGTGGAACACCTTGTTCATCAAGTTCATAAATACCGCTGGCGCATTAGTCAAACCAAACGGCATCACCATAAACTCGTACTGACCATACCGAGTTCTAAAAGTAGTCTTCAGTATGTCCTCCGGCTTTACCTTCACCTGATGGTAGCCTGATCTCAAATCTATCTTAGAAAATATCTTGGCACCACCCAATTGATCAAACAGATCATCAATCTGTGGCAAAGGATACTTATTCTTGATAGTGAGATTATTCAAAGCCCTATAACCAATGCACATGCGCACCGATCCATCCTTCTTCGGAACAAACAATACCGGGGCTCCCCATGGTAAAGAACTCGATCTGATAAACCCCTTATCCTGCAATTTGTCCACCTGCTTCTTCAACTCGACCAGCTCGCTGTTGTTTACTCTATAGACATGCTACAAAATTGGTTCTGCACCTGGCACCAAGTCTATTGAAAATTTAATATCTCGATCTGGCGGCAATCCTGGCAATTCCTCAGGAAACACATCCAAGAACTCTGCTATCAACGGATGCGGCAACTCCTTGTCTTCCACCATAGCTCCACAAATAATACTTTCTTCCTGCTCTGTAGCTCCTCTAGCAAACTCGAACTCTGGCTCCCCTGGCGGACCAAACAAAACTCTACCTCCTCTACAATCTATGCTAGCACGGTGCCTACTCAACCAATCCATCCCGAGTACAATATCGTAGCTCGAAAGTGGCATTACAAGTAGACACGCACTCAACTCCCGGCCTCCCAGAGTAACTCTTCGATCCTTGCAAATATTATTAACCAGGATAATACTTCCCCCGGTCATGATCTTGCAAGTCCTAAGCAAAGACTCAGCTACCAAACCATGCTTTAGAGCAAAAGAAATAGATACAAAACTATGGGAAGCACCACTATCAAACAAAGCTAAAGCTGGAATGGAATCAAGAAGAATAGAACCTGCGATGACATCTCCGGTGGGTTCCTCCTCTTCGACGGTCATAGCAAACGCTCGTCCTTGCCGAGCACCTCCCTGCTGCTGATGCTGGATAAAATGCTGCTGCTGTGTCGGAAGCGGTCCCCTCGGCTGTGCTGCAGGTGGTCTCGTCTGTTCCCTCGGAGCTGGAGCTGCTCCCTGAACTGCACGACAAGGACACTCCCTCGATTGATGCCCTTTAGTACCATAATACAAACAAACTCCTAGCCTCCTCCTGTAAACTTCTCAGATGTGGCCGAGCTTCTTGCAGTAGTTACATGGAGCTTGCTGTAACTGTCTCTGCTGCTGAGGTGCCTGGTGAAAAGGCACTCTAGCTGGAGTCTAGTTCTGCTGTGGCTGCTGGAAAGGTCTGGACTGGAAATGAGGACGTTTGGCAGATACTGCACTGCCGTTGGCCCCCAGAAAAGAATCACGGTCTCTCTTGGTCTTCAAACCCAAATCCCGCTCAACCTTGCGTGCCTCCGCAAGTATCTCCGAGTATGTCTCATAAAAAGACGGAATGAGAATCTTTACTTCCCAATTTAGACCCTCACAAAAACGAATAGCTCGAACCTCCGGCTCCCTCACCAGATACTCTGTAAATCGGCTCAACCTACCAAATTCTGCAGCGTATTCCTCCACAGACATGCTCCCCTGAATGAGACTCTCAAATTGTCTCCCCAAGTCAAGCCTGTCTATCCGGACAAAAAACTTTTTCTTGAAAAGGTCATTGAATACCTCCCAAGATTGTCCTACGTCAACCAGAACTGGCTCATTCCTGAACCAAGTGCGAGTGACGTCGAACAGTTGAAGTCTTACCGCCTCAACCTTCAGATCTTCAGAAAGATGGGACACCCTCATAAGACGCTAAATGTCCTCGAGCCAATCATCAGCATAGACGATGCCCTCCGTCCCTTTGAAAACCCTAGGCTCCAGTTTCTTGAGGTCCTGAATGTTGCCTGGCCGAAGCTGAGCAACTTGAGGAACAACCTGCTGCTGGACCGGAACTCCTCTCTCAACTACAGCACAAGCAAACTGATGAGCACTCTCGATGCCCTGTCGTAGAACGTCGGTCTGCCTCTGATGTGCCTCAGACTGAGCCCTCTGTGCCTCGAGCATCTCACGAAACAGTATAAACATCTGTGACGCCTCTGCTGGCACAGGAGGTGGAGGTGGAAGCCCCTCAGATACAGCTGACACAGTCCTCTGAGTAGGTGGTGGACCTCCGAAAGCAGCTGACACTCCAATCACCGGAGAAGTGACTGGTGCAGGCCCTCGGGATGTCACAGACCTCTCAGAAGCTGCTCTCTCCTGCTGCGATCTAGTCTTAGGTGGCATCCTGAGACAAAGCGAAAGAAAGAATCAATATGGCACAAGATGTATGACATCAAGGGAAGGACAGATTAAGAGATCAAGTATCAATATCAAAGGAGAATAGTTGAATCAAAAGAATTTTCCTAGATGTGATTGAGTATCTCAGCCTATATCCTATATCCTATTGCAGGCTCGCAGTAGTACAACTAAGTTGTCGCACTACCACGACATCACATACTTTGTGAAGCTAGACCTGCATGGGCCACCACCAAAAGTGTGTCACGACCCGCACCCGGTGTAAGGGTACTAGTCGAAAACAACGCCCAGCCTACGCCGCAGAATCGGCGGTAGAACACTGTCTAGATAATCTATCTAACAATATAATGAACCACCAATAATGATAGTATACTCAATCACAGAACTAAGATAGAAATGAGCACAAATAAGATAAGAATAGAATAGTCATAATATAACTCATGAGTCAAAAATAATACATCAATGAGTCTGAAGAAATACAGAAATAAGCTGGAGACAAATCCAGTACAAAAGAATACTACGAGGCTACGACTCCAGGGTCAACTGTCTCAGTTGGGATAAGTCCCTTTTGAGCCAGGATCTCAGAATCTAAACCCACAACATCCTGGGGTCCATAAAAGGTAGGGTACCACTCCTCAGTGTCATCTGGAAAAATATATCTAGTCAGGAAAGGAGCAGAGTACATCTCTAATAGCAGTTCTAATTAATGATAAAGACTATGTAACAGTAAATAGCTGTGGATAAACAAGATGCACAATAGATACAAGATATATATATACAATAAGGAAATACTGGAAATAAATACAATAATGAACAATATGCCAATAAAATAATAATACTAATGACTAAGTGTGTGAGTACTAGCTTAACATGTGATCGGCTTGGGCAAGATGCAATGCGGCCTGGCTAATCATACGTGCGGTGCATGATCAACACTATTCTGTAATCTGTACTTTATTCAATAGGGATATTGATCACATATCTATACTAATACTCCCCACCCCCGACTGGTATAATAGATTCAACCACGGTATGCTATGGCACGAGATTCCCCAAGAAGATAGCTAGTCTTCCCGAGAATCGGTGTCTGTACATGTACAAGATAACCAATAAAATAATACTTGCACCATATACACCATATACCAAGAAATAATATCTCATGACGAGATCCGGATATACCAATCCGTGTAACCATAGTGTCAAGAGAACATGAATATCTACACTATATACAGTGAACATAGAGGATATCCTAAATGAGAAACTATCAGAGAATGTACTCACCTGAAGTCCAATGAATAGTCTCACAGATGTCTGACTCGGTACCTCGAAGACCTAGATATAGAATACAACATCAATATAAGGTCCCGAAAAGAGAACAAGTTAAACTAGTCAACTTCTAGGTCAATAAGTCAATTCTAAGTCAAAAGTCAACTATGGTCAACTCTGAAGTCAACTAAAGTCAACTATGGTCAAACAAAGGTCAACTATCTATTTCTAGGTTGCACAAGTCTAGCACCAAAATCTTGGACCAAAAATACTACAATCTAAGTCATAGAACCACATCCTAAAATATTAGGATACCGTATCTTCGGATACGTGAATCCAAGGTAAATCCTCAGAATATATATATATTAAATATATTGCATAATAATATAGAATATTAAATTACCATAATTAGGGACCATGGTTTTGAACCATTTGGTACCCACACAAAGCAATGTTCAAGATACATAGATATATTATTTATCCTTATATATAATATATCATATATACTATTATATTATACAATTAAAATTATAACAATACTAGTGTTATACCTCACAATAAATACATATATATATACATATATATATATAATTATCATATATAAAATATAAATTAAAACTGCCTAACTGTCACTGAAAAATTGTGTGGAAAATATTGATTTTCCAATAAATAGACTTTCAGTGACAGTTCCTACTGTCACTGAAAACACCGTCGCCAAAACCACTGTGCAACTGCACTGCTGTCACTTATTGGTGACAGTTCAAACTGTCACAGAAAAACTGTCGCTGTTGCTGCTGCTTATTCCCGCCCGCTGCATTAATGACAGAACTGTCATTAATGCCTAATAACTGCTACAGCGACTGCTGCTTTAATGACAGTATCTGTCATTAAATGCTGCTGTCGCTAAAGCTAAAAGGTATATATAAATATATATATTAATATATAAATCAATATATATATATATAAAACAAATAAATAAATATATACTTATATATATACATAATCCTATACATATAAATATATATTAAAAGCTACAATACACATTCCATATACTAATGTACATATTTTAACATGGCTAAATGCACACATAAAAATACATTCATTTATATACAATTAAAATTATATAATAATTATAATTAATATAATTACTCATTTAAACACATAAATATATTTTATAAAACATTTATATAAAATTATTTTATTAACCTAAGTTGTAACATATATAAATGCATGTAAAGAAAGCTACATATATATTTGTACATTATATTAGTACACATAAAAAATATATAGATCTATGCTACAATAAATACTATAATAAATATACTAAAATAAATATGTAACAACTATATATATTTACTAATTTTAATTCAAGAATTAAAGCATAAATAATTAGATCTATACAAAACACACACAATTGGAGAGTATCACACCGTATCCCACTAGATCTAGGATACGCATGCGACACGAGTCCAACACACAACCAATTGTACCCCGAAGGACACAAACAAGTTACAAATATTATTTATGACCAAAGCAAAGTGTCAAATGTAGATCTATGTGTCCGTGTCAAAATACGACATGTACAAAGTCCCGTGTCGGAGGGAAACCCCCCAAAACGACACGTATCCCCAAATTGTTGGGATACGACCTATACGTACCCAATTGTGGATACAACACTAGCCCCAAACACATAAGCACATGCCCAATTGATCTATAGGATCAATTGACACAAAAAAAATATCTAAATTCGGAATTTCCACAAAATTAACACAAAAAGTACCATAACTTTCTCCATGGGTCTCCTATGAACACAAAACCAAGTCCTATGAGTAGTACATACATATGGGTTGATTTTACATGATTAAATCTCAGATTTAGAAGCTATTTTAAGGGGAAAAACTGAATTATACCTATTGGAAGATGGATTCCTAATGAAACATCCAATTGAGATGAACTTGCTTCCAAATTGTAGATCCTTGCTCCTCTTTGTAGATCCTTGCTTCCTCCTTCTAGATCCTTACTTCTCAACTTTCTAATGATAGATTGGGAAAAATTTGGAATGAATTTGGTGGAGAATTGGAATGGGAATGAAAGGAATTTGGGAGTGAGAAATTCTAGATCTAGATTTGGAATGAGAATGAGAGGAGAGAGAATTTCCCCCCTCTAATATAGGCCGGCCTTACCCCTTCCCCAAGCAATAATAAAATGTTCAATGTACCCCTTGGGGCCTCTCATGAAGAAATAATTAAGGAAGAAGCTTCTAGTCTAATGATTTAATTAATTTAATCCATCTCCTTTAACAATGGCTTTCTAAATGGGCCAAGTCTAACTAATTAATTCATGTTGGTCCATGGGTCCAAACTAAACTAGTTGGGTCCACTAATATAAGTCCAAAATAATTAAATAACATCTAACAACAACTAAATAATACAATAAATAATTATTTACCATGCACAATATTTAATTAAATAGGAAAAGACTAAAATACCCTTTCCTAGAAAATGTGGTAGTGACAACATCACCCAAGGGGATAAGGAAATTGCACGAAACTACATCGAATGTTTCCGACTGGTAGCATTAAAATTTTTGCCGGGCATCCCTAAATCTTCACTGATGGACACGTGTCGAAAGAACCTCCTACCAGCAGTAAGACTATGGATGACATCTGGACCATTCAGTGATTGGAAGATATTTATTATAAGTGCCGCTGCTACAGAAAATGGCACGAAAGATATCCGCTTATTGGGATTCCAAGCTTCCAGCATTGAAGACAAGGAAAAGCATTATTTTATTGCTAACAACAGCCGTGACAGCAAAATGAAGCAACATTTTGAGGCGTGAATCAAAATTTGAACCGAATGTGTAAATTAGAAATATTAGCTACCCCACTATCCAGGTCGCCAAATGTCGCTGCTATTTTAGATATAGCGACGTCAAGCGACATTTTGAGGCGTGAATCAAAATTTGAACCGAACGTATAAATTATAAATATTAGCTACGCCACTATCCAGGTCACCAAATGTCGTTGATATTTTAGATATAGCGATGTCAAGCGATGTAAGGGATATTTTGAGGTAGGAATCAAAATTTGAATCGATCGCGTACATCGACGACAGATTAAAGTGTCGCAGAACGTCACTGATATTGGCAAAATTTAGTGATGATAAAGTTACAAAGTCGTTAGTATTAAAATGTAGCAACATGGTGTAACGTCTTACGATGTCTATTTTTTATAAAAATAATGATTGTCACTGAATGTTGGGTGCCATCGCTATTAGCGACATCTAGTGACGTTATATTATGGTGTCGCTAAATTCTAATAAATTGGCGACGTTGTGTGATGATATCACTAATAAACGTCGCTAATTTGAACTATTTTGGTAGTGCATGACAAGTACACACCTGTCAGGATATTTGCAATAAAAGCAGTGAAATAGAAGAAACTGGCAAATCAGAAGCAAGTTACACAAGCGTAGGGACATCAAGCGCACAAATTAAATGTCCGATGTATTTGTGCATCTCGACCATAATGCATATTACAGACACGACGTACCTCAAGACAGATAGCTGCATCCATGCGGAGAATGGTCGCGTATATCCTTCCAACGCATGCTTACGATGGGCATCCCGAGACAACGTCATCCATGCATGCGTATAGTGAAGAGTTCCTTCCATCAATGCATCTTCATGTCGAAGACTTTCGGTGACGACTATGCACGTCAAGCCATGGGGTTTGTCTGAGCATGTTCCTGGCGTTCTTCGCCCATGCAAAACAGACTCTGTGATAATGTCTATTTGTTTTCCAGAAGAAGAGACAAGGAGTTTTCTCTTTACCTTAAACAGTGGTAGCCGAATGGTCGACCATCAGTGGTAGAGGATAGACATAGCATTCGACCAGACTCCATGAGTCTTAATTTTGCTAAGGCATCTTGATAAGGAGAAATGATTCACTTTCTCCCCCACGGCTCCTATTTAGCAACCCCGGATCTTAAATTGCCACGTGGCAGACACAGTAAAACATGCGCCTACAAATCTGCATACGGCTATTCTAAAAAGATATATGCGACAGTGTAAAATTAGCGTGCATGTAGGTGCACACATAATCTTCTGAAGGCTATAAATAGTGGGCATCTCCCACACACAAAAAAGAGAGAAGAGAGAGGAGAAGAGGAGGAGACCAGAGACAACCAGAGAGGGACATCAACTGAGTCGCATACTCAAGTTCCCGAAGGCCTTGCCATTCTCTTTCATCAGACCGTCAACAGAGTAAAGAAGTCGATCACAGACTTGATCGCCACCGTCACACTTGCCTAGATCTATTTATTTGTACTCAGAACTCTACGCATTAGAGCTTCTTTTGTACCTTTTTTTGTCCTACTCTAATTAATACAAAAAGTTCGTTCAACTTTTCTCGTGTTTTTTGCGATGTCGAGATTGTCTCCGTTTATAATGGAATTGCACGTCCATGATTTTCCTATCCATAATTTGTCACCCTCACTTTTCCAACTAGGGATAGTTTGGTAATTTGGCATGGATATTTAATTTTTAGGAATAAATATTAATATTAGTGTGCTATAAATATTTAATTGATGCTTGTATTAATTATCTATTAGTATGCTATATATTTATTTGTGCCTTGTATTATTTATTTATTAATTAGTGAACTAGCCTATTAGTTAGACTTGACACATATGAACCCAATTACACTTGTCATGACAATAGTTGATCCCAACATGGACTACGCCCATTATACCCTTTTTCTCTAATTAATTAAGGAGTTTAGATTAATTAGCATTAGAGTAGAGACTTTCCACTTTAGCTCTCATTAATAATTATTCATAATTCTTCATGTAGGGGCAATTTGGACCTTTTAATGTTGCTTGGTAAGGAGGAAAGGGGGCTGGCTACTTTATGTTGATGGGTTTCTCTCTCCTCTCATTCTCTCCACTCATTTCTAGATCCTCAATTCATAGATCTCCAATTCACTCCATCCCTCCATCAATTGACCTTTAATTCACTCTCATTCCCTCTCATTTTTATCCTTTATGGAGCTTTGGAGCTTTGAGTAGCAAGGAGCATAAGTGAAGGAGCTTTGGTAGAGAGATCGTGTCCGGATCGTGTCCATTATGCTTTTTATTAAAAATCCATCTCCCAATTGATAAATTCTGAATTCACCTTCCCTCTAGTTTCTAAATCATGAATTTGACCATTATAAACCATCCAATGGCATAGGGCTACCTATAGGAAGAAGAACTAGGTCAATTGGATACCAAATATGACTTCTACATAGGTTTTTGTGTGTATTTTAGGGGAATTACGAGATTGACACATTAAGTGTGTCATGACACTAATTTAGTTAAATCAGACTTAGATCGAGGTTGGGATACTAGGTACATGTCCACAATTGGACATGCGTAGGCCGTATCACGATGCGGTGTGATACGGAGCTCTATTTTGGGTGTTTTGCACAATTACTCTTCAATTCTCCTTGTAGCAAGTTATTTTAGTTGTATTATGATGATTTTGATGTGTATAATTAATATTTGAGTAGTTGTTTGGGTTTTGACTCTCCAATGGATAGGTATCATGAATATTGTAATTTTGCACTTTAAGTGTTTGGTTTTGGTTAGGAAGTAATTCTATATGTGTAGTTATATATAATTAATGTGTTAGTATATATATATATATATATATATATATATATATATATATATATATATATATATATAGTATATTTAAGTTATGTATGTACGTATTGTGCCAGAGTTAAGGTTGCGAGGTGGGTGTCATATGGGGGTTAGACAGCAAGTATAGAAGCAGTGAGGAATCAATGCACACAATGTGCACTGATCTATTTACTACAACAGTAGCAATAGGGGTGATACCTGAAAGAGGTAGATGAGCAAGCAGTTACAACAAAATTAAGTTGCATTAGGCATAGTAGCAGTGGCAAGAAGCCACTACAACATCAGCAATTATAACTACATCAGCAGTGGTATCAGACAAGGAAGGGAGGCTTGGGTATGATTCATAACTTGGTTGGGGATATTGGAAACATCAATAACAGTGGCCACATATATGAGTGTATCAATTTATTTTGGGAAAATATATCAGTCAACTGATATATGTATCAGATATTGATACATGTGGGGGTGATTAGTTAGAGGTGAGCAGTTGGTTTCAGTTAACACTACTGATACAAAAGGGGGGCTAATATATAGTATGTGAAGATGTCAGTGCAGATGGAGGTTATGGAGGGGGGATGCACTACAGACTTGAGGACTCACCATACCTATGTTCAGATGTAGCATGGCTAATACAGACCAATGTGTAAGAGTGTTAACATGCTAGTTTAAGTATTATAGTGTATCAGTAAGAAAAGGGGTTTAGATCCTGATATCTAAGTGTATCAGTCAAGTGAGTCTAGAGGGAGTCTCCAGGTTTCTTAGGAGTTTAGTCTTTAAGAGTGTTCACTGTTTAGCATATTGTTCAAGTGTGAGAAGTGTGTATGGTTTAAGCATATGTTGACAATTGTGATTACAAGTGTAGGTATCTAGAAGTATAAGGGAGCTCCTACGTGTTATCTAGAGGTTATCCTATATTGTATTATGTAGGTATTAGTGTGGTTATTGAGATATTGGAAATAGGTATATGTTCAGGAATAGTGTAGACCTCAAAATAACTGTGAGGTGAGTAAGTGAGGGGTATGGTTTAATTTAAGATATCAAGGGGGGAGGGAGGGGACACTAGGACTAGTGTTAAGGTAGGTAAGAGGAGTTAGGATACCAGGTATAAGTAGAGTTATGCAAGAATATCAATATTAAGTATGTGATACTAATTGGTTATCAGTTAGTATTTATATGTTATCTAGTGTATGGTTAGAAGTCAGTTAATTAGTATTAGATAAGTATCACCTAGGAATCTATACAATGATCTAGAGTACCTAATATAACTAGTATAAGTTAGTATTGACTAATATAGACCTATTGACCTAGTGAGGACTTAGTTGACTAGGAATTGACCTAAAAATAGCCTATAAGCATGCATTTTACTCATTTATCCCTTATTACACCAAATTGATGTAAAGTTTCCTATTTAGGAGTGTGTAACACCAGCTTGGGCATCGAGAGACATCATTTGCTCAGGACCAGAGGCGAGTACATCTCTCTGTTAGTTTTCAGTCATGATAGTATATATATATCACATGTTCTAGAACTGTATACTTGATTCCGACACAGTGGCTACACGGAACGGTACTAAATAGATCCTGTCATGAGATGTTATCCCCTACCATGTTCAGCGGGTACTCCTTCACATGTATTTTATCGTGTGCATCGGGTATTAATATTTTATGTACTTCGTGTTCACATAGTGCTCATGTTCAGTATGTCCATATTCGTGTTCGTAACGTATCGTTATTGGATCCATGAGTATTGGTTGGGGGATGGGGGAGTAGGAGTTGGTTATGTGATCAAGCCCAAGTGTATTCGTGTACATGTCGATTACATATCACACGTGTAATCGAGTTACCATTTTATATTCGTGTTTAATCCAAGCCGATCACATAACAAACTTGTATTCCAAAGCACATTAGTTAGTGTTATCTATTTCATTACTTACAGTCTTTCCATATTGCATGTTCTTTATTTTTCAGTTCATTACCTATTTGCATTAGTTCATTTCCATTTCCAATTGTAGTTATCTTATATTCATTTCTATTGTCTGTTATATATGCTCTACTATGTTTTGGAACTACTTTCAGAGTTTTGTACTTCGCTCCAATCCTAATTGGGTATATTTTTCAGATGATTGGCTTGTGGAGCAGTGTCCCACTTACTACGGGTCACATGATGATGTACCATTAGAGAATAGTCCATTAGGGTAGGAGGACCTAGTGCCAGATACTGAGGAGGCTTAGACTTATTGTTTAGACTTGTATTAGACTTTTGTTGAGAACTTTGACATGTATTTTATTTTAAAGTTGTAGTGTGCCTAGACTCATATTGTGGACTTGTGATTGTATGGTGATTCCTATTTCATCTTCCTTATTCTATATCATGCTTTATCTTTCTTAGTTTGATATTATGATTGAGTATAGATATCATTATCATGTCATTATATTTGTTCCTCTATTTGGAGTTGAGATGACATTGACAGGTACCTTATATATATTGCATGAGGTGTTAGATTATATCGAGGACCTAGACAGTGTTCTACGTCGTTGTTACGATATAGGCTGGGCGTGGTTCACTACTCGTGTCTATATTCCAGGTACGGGTCGTGACATAATTTATAACTCAAACCCTAGGTACAATTTATCAATTTATTTACGGATACCCTACTTCTATTTTATTCTTATATTCCATTCTCAAAATTTTATTTCTCTTCTTACCTCATGCTATTTTACTGCTTGTTTGGTTTCTAAAAGTCTTCTAACATAATCCTAATCATGAGTCTCAACATAATCTATCGTACTAAAAACTTTTATTGTATTGTCACTACTTATATAAGATATTCATTCCTATCATTCTTCATAGAAATTGTATCATCTATTTTTTTGAATAACCTTCTTAATCTTTCTTTGAGTCTCGAACTTAAAGGTTGAATTTACAGCCACACAACTTTCTTAAGTCATGCACTCTCCATAATTCTTGTTACATCATCATAGATAATCATTATACCGGTCTCAATTTATCTTATGACACTCAATTTCCATCTTTCTTAAAATAATTTTTTTTGCAATTTCATCCTTGCTCCTCTTCAATTATTCTACTTAAACTTAGTACTCCTCTTGTTACTCTTTCCTTCTTATATCCACTATGTGTACCTTAATTCAAATATAGTTTTTCTAGTTACAATTCTTTTGGATTCCTAACTAACATATATCTATAAAATGTTTATCATAACTATGGTTATAAATCTACTTAAGGTAATACCTCTAACTCTAATATTTCATCCTTATTTATGGCTAAAAACAAAAGATATGAAATTCAAAATCAATCCTTAATCTGAATACTATACCCCTATACGTTATATGCTAACTATCCGTATTAATACGATTGCCAATCTAACATTTTCAGCTATACATAAGCACTATACAATCCTTACAAGGACGTCTAACTCTTCTTATACCTAACTTATTAGGTAAGGGTCAAGGCCAAGTTAAGAAGGTACTTAGATCTGATACTCCTGACATAATATTTACTAGTGCACAATCTTCAAATCATGGTTTTGATTGGTCATTCCAATACTAGTCTAACCTTCGATTTGAATGCCTATCTAGTTTTAATACAACTTATCATTTCTATCGCATATCCCTCTATACTATTGTCTATCTTTGTCTCTGCTATCATAATATATAACTCCTACATGATAATGAAATATCTATCTTTTTTGTGATAGTCCTTTTGTCTAAAATACTATCGTATTCCTATTTTACTTCCTTCCTAAGCTCGATATTATGATTATATCCTCCAAGTAAAATTTCTCAAACTCAATGTAATGATAGAATTTTATACAGGCTTTTGTCTAATCTTTAGTACAAGGCTTATCGAACCATTCTATCCATAATGAGGATCTCAAGTCATACCTTCTAAAGCCTTCTATACAGCTGGCCCTACTTTGTTTTGGGAGCTATACTAATTCCAAAGTTCAACTGTATATTCCCTACTATTATTTACCTAGTCATTTCAGACATTAAGAAAAATCTATCTTATCCAACTGAACACTTTTCATGAATGTGTAAGCCTCTAGTCCAACTATATCTTCTTAAGTAAATGGTAGAAGTTTATATCCATTGATTAAAAAAATTTACTAGAGCTAAACCTCATATATAAAAATCAAATGATATACAGTTCTAATCCTCTATCTAGTAGGGGCATCTATCCTAACAAGTCCTAACTTAGATAATCCCTCTCCTCTAAAATATTCAATAAACCTTTGCTACTATCAAAAAAAAATAAAAAAAAAATAAAGGGGGTTCATCAAGCATGAGTGTTTGTCTTCTCGTATCAGGAGAAGACCAGAAACAATAACAAGGAGTTCAAAAAAGGTATGATTGAATACAAATACGAGGTTCAAGGGGTAGTAGAAATCAAAGAAGTTTCAACTTCAATCATGGATTAAGATCCTAATACATTTATCCTAACTCAGGCTCGCTCGCTACAATAATATAACGAAAATGATATAATCTGGACCTGCATTGGCCACCATAAAAACTATGTCATGTCGTAGTCCTAAAATACACAAGACAAGGTTATGTGGCAATGGCTAGCTACTTATCAAGTAGAATCCAGTCCAACTCAAACACGTATAAGTTGTTCAGTAAGGGTCACTATCTAGATAACAGAATAAATATATTTATGTCTTAATCCAAGAGAATACAAAATATAATAATGGACAACATATATCATGGTGTGCACCCCATACAATACTTGTCTGAATAGACTCAAAATAAATAATATGATTCTACAAATACTAGGCTATAACAACATATAAATAAGCAATAAGACCATATATTTGTAACTATGAAAGATATGATACAAGTACTCAATCTTAATACCTGAATATCGAGATGATACTCATCACCAACTCCAAAAGAACTCAAAAATCAATATTACAAATCTAGAAGAAAATTAGGTCCTTAGAGGGGCGTAACAAGATACATAATATACAATCAATGTAAACTAAAATAAACTCATAATAGATGCAAGGGTGATTCTAACCACCTAATGTGCAATTCGGAAGACAACGTTCATATGCATAGGTGAGATTTAGGCTATCTTGAATCATCCACGTAGCTTAAGGCTATTGATGTATATATACTGTCAAACATTCATCTACAACCGTCCGTAATGATCAATGAACGTCATAGGGCATCTGTATAACTTATCAAACCCCATAGTTCCATCTGGAGACTATGGTATACCAATTTGGCTATCCTATACGCATAATAATTTTCTCCCCCATAATCCCACACTCAACAACATGGAGATATTTATTTAGAATTTGTTGACACTAAACATCAACTCACAAACATTCTTACTAAACCACTAACCGAGGACCATTTTAACTTTATTCATCGATAATTAGGGATTTTAGATGTCGATGTTGTTTGATAATAAAAGTTGCCTCTAGTACTTTTTCAAATCAACATTTATAAGTTAACATTATTTTGGTAAAAGCCAAAAGGGCCCTTCTGTCAAAGAGATATAAATAGCCTTAAGCGACATAGTATTTAAGCATCTTTAGACCACCTCTAGCTAGGATCCGACCCCTACAGCTAACCCAAGATAATATAAACTTTATAGATTAATGATTTGTTATAGAACTTTATGCAATTTTTAGTTAACAACAAATATTGCTTCTTAAAAATTCATTATTCTTAGACAATCTTTTGAACCCTCATTATTCTCTATTATCCTCTGTATCAATCCTGTATTCATGCTAATTGAGTTCTAGAACACTATGAGACTAAACTTGGCCCAAACTCGGTTTGGGACCGAACTGGGGCTGTGTATTTCCAGAACCGAGAGGTAATCCTATCCGTTCGATATTTAGAGTTATGGTAACCTATTTTTACCATCTCAACAGCCTTTTTACTACTACATACCGAAAAAGAAGCCCCTTTTCATCTTCCTACTCTTTTACAAACCCTAGAACTCCAAACCCTAGCCTCCCAAATCATCATTCTAGAGGATTTTTGTGCTCCAATTTAGATTTTGGATCTATTTTATGGATCTCTTCCACAAAAACCATTTATTTTGAGGTATAATTCTCTATTTCTCTTTTTTCTCCATGGCTCCTAAACTAGGTTCAAGGAAGAAGAGAATAGCTGATGAAGCCTCCTCCAATCCTCCAACTGAGGAGATTTCAAACTCTCTTTTTAGTCCATCTCAACCTAATGAGGAAGATTTTGATGGAAATCTTTTCATCTCTTTGGATGCTTCCAAAGCTTGGTTTGCTGATTTTTGTGCTAGAAATATTTGTATTGGCAACCCAATTAATTTTACAAACTTTGATGAGTTCTTGCCTAAATTTAGGGATCTTTGCTTAGATGAACTTGTTTCCACCCAAAATCGCATTTACCTTAATGTGATTAGGATATTTTACTGCAATCTCACACACGATTCCAAGAAAATTTATTCATGTGTTTGTGGTTTGCATATTGAATTCAATGACAAAGACTTGGCAGAGATTATACAACTCCCTCCTCCATATGGATATGCCCTAGTCGATGTATGTGAATTCATATATGTCGACGATACATTGGATAGTTTCAAGGAATTAATGTATGATCCTTATGCTTGTCCACCTGGTACACTTCGTGCAAGACACCTGAACAATTTTTTTTATGAATTGTACAGTCTTGTTTTCTCTGCTATCCTTCCTAAACCAGGCTCATCTGATAAAATCACCTATATAAAAATTAATGCTCTCTATCATTTGTATTACATTATCCCATTCAATTTTTCCCTTACGATTATGGACAACAATGTTGGCCCAATATTTATGTTGAGTTTTTAAATATGGCTAATCGATTAAGTTTAGCGTTATGGTAATTAATCAACCACTATAGTATTTTCTACTTAAACTCATCATTGTCCCAATATATAATATTTAATTCTGTATATTTTCTTGTTCATATAATATGTACTTGTAGAAAGCAATAAGCAAGATGAGCAATGGACATATGCTATATGACGATGAGCCAAAGATGACGTTATACCAGAAGATTTTGTCCAACCGCCTACGGCTTATTTGGACCTCGCACCCGGGGGTTTCGCTGCCCAGTCAGCAGACGGGGGTCGAGGGGCAGTGCCCCTCATGGGGGTTCGGGGGTGAAGCCGCTGAAAGTTATTCAAATTCCCAGATCTGCTTATCTTTGGACAACTGCCGTCAAGAAAAAAAGCATCTTCAAGTCAGCAGATATTTCAGAAGTTTGGTGTCATCAGTGCTCTTAGTTTTCATGTGTAATTTAATATTTTATTTGAGTCTAGGATTGATGTAAGCTGAGTCGCACTGGCAAATCCTAAATACCTATACCCAGATACCTAGTCCACTCAAATGAACCAAAGAACCTATCCACTAAATAAGGCCACATTCATTTACAAAGTCTACCATACTAAGAGACCGAACTCGGGCCGAACTTGTGCCGAACTCCGACCAAACTCGGTTACCCTTTTGGTATGAAATCAACCAGTTCAATAGCTCCTGATTTCTTGGCCTAATGGTTGGAAATTTAAAATAAACCCTGACCTAGTTCTAGCTAAACTTTGTTTGCCTACACCCTATAAATAGGATTAGAATTCATCATTCTTACTCACTCAACCATTCTCTATCTTTCTATCCTATAGTGAGTAAACCCTCAGAGCCTAAACTTTCTTATCTCAAAGATCAACTCCCTAGCCTTTTAAGTGCCAAGTGCGCTCTCGGTCTAAAAGTCTACAAGAGTTGTAAAGAGCTTAGCTCTATTAGTTTTCTCTCTTCTTCTGAGTGAAGTCTGCGTGCACTTCGTATCAAACGCACGTGTGTGAAGTTGCGAGACTTCAGATCAAATCTCGTGGTGTAAAGAAGTCGGCAAGCCTTCGGATAAAAGCTTATGATTCACTATTGGTGATTATAGCGATAATACTCCGAGCTTGAGTTCTTGGGACTGGACTAGTCCTCTCATAGGAAAACCTGTATACATCGCGGTGTTTGTGTTTGCTCTCTCTTACTCTTACTGCTTTATATTACTGTCTTGCATATACACTGTTAGTTGGTAGTTGCCTTCACTCTGCTTAATTTTTAATTGGGTAGATTATCCGCTGCACTCTATTCACCCCCTCTCTAGAGTTGCCATACACGGTCCTACAAACATGATTCGTGCAAGAAGAAAGGATGTAATCTTCTCTATCCTATGCACTTGCCTTTAATTTTCTCTGCCTTTGGAATTCCTCTAGGTGATTATCACATCATAGATGCCCCTCCTTTCCTATCCAAAGCCCGCAGTGTCACTACCAATTTTTCGGAGAGGGGTATTTTTGCCTTTTCAAATATTGGTAATATTGTGAATATTGGTATTTTAAAAATTAATGTTTAATTGATATATTATTTTACTATAACTAGTATGGATATTTTTAGCTTATGATATTTCAATATTTGATATGGTTGCATATATTTATGTATTATATTTAGTTAATGCTTAGTTATTAGCCATTAGTTAGATTAGTTGTTAGTGGACCTATTGGACCCAACTAGACTTGTCATGGACCAACATTAGTTAAGTTAGACTTGAGCCCAACCACATGCCCAATTCATTAAGAGAATAAATTAATTAGTTAAATCAATTGGATAAGAACCTTCATTCCTTAATTAATTCCTTCATGACAAGCCCCAAGGGTATTATCGACTTTTCATAGTAACTTGGAGTAAGGGGCAAGGCCGGCCTCATAGGGGAGGAGGGAGACTCTCTCTCTTCATTTATTTATTCCAATTCTAGATCTAGAATTTTTTTCATCCAAATTCCTTCATTCCTACACCAATCCCTATACAAATTCCTTTCTAATTCCTTCTTTACTCACCATTGGAGGCTATTAGAACAAGGATGAGACAAGGATCTACAAGGGGAGGAAGAAGCACAAGTTGAAGGCTCTTGATACTCAATTTAGAGAATTACATTAGAAAATCTATCTCCCAATAGGTATAATTTAGTTTTTTCTCTCTAATTAGACTCTAAATCTGTAATTTAATCATTAGGAACCCTCCCATGTACTAAGGCTACCCATAGGAAGTGGAATTAGGTTCATAGGAGGCCTATGGAGAAAGTTATGCGGTATTTTATGTCAATTTTAGAAGAATTCCGAGATTAGCACATCATATGTTTGTCAATAGGTCAATTAGACCAAATTAACATATTTTTGGCTGTGTGAGACTAGTGTTGTGTCAACAATTGGATACATGTAGGTCTTATCACGACAATTTGGTGATACGGGTTAATTTGGAGGTTTTCTTCCGACACGGGGGTTTGAACATGTCACATTTTGACACGGGCACGTAAATGAGTAGCTAACATTTTGTGTTGCTACTAATTATAATTCTAGACTTGCTTGTGTCCTTCGGGATACGTTTGGTAATGTGGTGGAGCCGTATCGCAAGTGTATCATTGATTGAGTGTGATACGGGTGCGGTGCACTCCACGTGTTTGATACTTTGCATTCTAATTCAATTTACCTTCGTTATAACCATTAGAGTATTGTATTTATAATTGTTATATGTTATATATATATATATATATATATATTTATATATATATATATATATATATATATATTATGTAAACTCCCTCACCCAAAATAGATATTTTGTGTATATTTTATATTATTATATTTATTATAGATGTTGAAGTTATTTAGAGCATTCTCTTAGTTAATTAGAAAATAATTTGTTTTAGTATATTTACTTATATAAATATTTATTTAGAATTATTTTTAGGCTATTTTAAATTATTGGAATTTTTCCATAATTTTTAGTTAATTAAAAACTAGAAACACTAATTTTCTAGGACTTTAAAGAATTTATTTTAAGTTCAAACTTAATTAAAAATATCCCAAACTTTTATTTTAGGTTCTAAATAATAAAATATATTTTTTAGAATTTTTTGAGAATTTTCTGATTATTTTTAGCATTTATTTTGAGTTAATTATGAAAAACTGAATTAAAAACTAATTTCTGAAAAAGAAAACCCAAAAAGTAATTACTTCTGCCCAGTCAGCAAACAGGGGGCCCACCTGTCAGCCTCCAGCAGTGAACAGTGCCGGGCCCGCCTGTCAGTGACTGCTGAGTGGGTGCGAGCCGAGCCGAGCCGACCTCGAGCCGAGCCGACCTCGAGCCGAGCCGAGTCAGAGTTCAACTCGGAGTAGCTGAGCCGAGCCGCAGCGAACCCAGACCGTTAGATCTGAGCGGGCAGCGTCGGATAGCTGCCACGTAGCGCTATCTGAGCCGCGGCTGCTCTCTCTCTCTCCTCTATATATATAATAGTTTAGATATTAATTTCTAGGGTTTTTCTTCAGCCGATTTTTGGAGAATTGTCATCTAGGGTTCCTTCATCTTCCAGAAGCCATTGCGCATAGCTCCGGACTCCAAACGAGGCATAGTTTTTTTTGTTAGAACGATATTGAGGTTAGCTTTCTGATTATATAACTTGTTTTTCGAAATTATGAGTATTAAATTCTGGAAAATTCGTAGAGAACAGCATGTCCGAAAATAGACGTGTTTCAATCTTTTTGCGATTCCGGGAGAACCAGGAATCAGAATCATGAACCGTTTAAAGTTTCGGAAACCTAATGTCTAGATAATTGATATATGTTTTTTACAGAATTTAATTAGAAGTATTTATATACTGTTAATTCTGTAGAACTTCTAGGTTAGAATTTAACCATCGGTGCACAATACAAAATTTGTATGTGCCATAATTCCCAAACGAATTTGAATTCGGACGAGCCGTAAATTCTAGCATATTTTTGATGCTGAAATCTACAAAAAATCATGCATGAAAGTTGAGTTTGTGTCGGTTGACTTTTTGGTCAACAGATCGCCTCGATTTGCATGCCATGAGTCTCGAGTTGTTAAAATTTAGTTTCTTTGGACAAAATTTAGGAATTAACATAAAAATCAGAATAATAAGATTAAAATAGGATTTTAAAGTAATTATTCCAGAATTAAATAAATTAAAATAAATTATCTTTTGACGTGATAAATTTGTAATACATAGGATATTGGATTTGTTCTGCGCGACTTCTGGAGCAGGTTATTGGTACATCGCAGCTTTCTTACCAGGCAAGATACCTTGCCAAATTGTTTACAGTACTTTGCATGCTATTTATATTTCTGTTTAGTCATTGCCTGTGTAGTTTCGTTCAGTTATAGTCATTGCATGTGTAGTTAGTTCAGTCATCACTATATATATTAGATATGTTGACACACACTTGCACCTAGTATCATGAGAGGACAATCATTAGGCGTATGGGCTTTTAACCACTCTGGTAAACCTTAGTATATAGTTCGCACTACGGGCGTGTGTCGCGCTGGTCGCTACCCCAGAGGTATGTCGATTTCTGTAGAGTCGCGCTGGTCGCTACCCTAGAGGTATATCGATTTCTGATGTCCATTGGCGTGTGTGTGAGTTGTGAGGCTTAGATCGAGTAGCCTACCCTTGTCCATACGTCAAAAAGTTGTCCTCATTTGCATTCATATAGATTGTCTAGTACAGCGTACTTATTTATTTTCAAATATTATGCATGTTTACTGTACTCAAATTGGCTCATATTTTCTGTATCTTGTTACGTCCCTCTGAGGACCTGGTCCTCTGCCAGGTGTATCTGTTCTTGAGTATTTGCAGGATCGCAGATTTGGATGATTACTTGTGATCCGAGGATGTCTTCTCTTCGAGCTGTGATTGATAGCTGGTATTCTTATATTGTGTTGTGGTATTATACTTATATTGTATATACTTTTCCATTCGAGTTGGTAGTGGATTTGTTTCCATCCAACTATCATCCTTAGCTACTTATATTGAGATCTAGTTACATAGATGATGGTTATTTGTTTATATTGATTTTATGTGGATGAGATCTAGAGTATACCCTGTGACTTGTGACATATATTTTATACCACTTGTGGATTTGATATTCATATTTTATCGTACGTGTGGATTTGGTTTCCATATATTGGAGTGGTCATATTCATGCGGCTGGCATGCTTACGTGTCCTAGTCCTACGTATTTTTGGGACTGGGACGTGACATATTTTTGTGGTGGCCCATGCAGGTCAAGAGCATATTGTCTCGGTTACGTTACTGTACCGAACAAGCCTGCACCTAGGACTAGAGTATAGGATCTCATCCATAATTGACTATGATTCATCTTCCTCCTCTCTATTCTATTCGAATAATTGCATCATGCTTGATTCCTGTACTTCCCTAATAGTTCTTTGAGAATAGCCTTCTGCTAGAATATAGGAACCCCTATTATTATGATGATAATTATGGTAGCACACCTATTAAGAATACAACGAGAATATAGACACACCACTAAGTTTAGAATATCTAGTGAACCCTAGAATTCCTTATCTATAGATTGGTTTACTATTACCCCTTGATGTATTACGAGGACGTGAGGGTAGTATAGACGCTACTAGAGTTAGAAGTTTTACCATAATGTTTGACACCTAGTATCACATAGTCTTTTGACCTATTAATTGAAGTGTAACCGAATGATATTTATCGCATGCTAGCAAAAGACGACAGTGTTTATTCAGACCATAGAATTTAGAGGTCCTTGCCCTATTTGGTCGACTAGCGACTTAGATAAGGAGGTTGTATGATAACTGTAGAGATTGTAGAGTCTTTTATTATTATTGCTTATGTTATTTTTGCTTTTGCGAACTTGAATTATTTTGTAACTTCTCACATCATAATCCAGCGTTACATTTTCTGTGCTACCTTGAATTATGCTGCTATTATAGCCTAGTTTTTGCAAGCTTAATCTTATATCGAGCTTGTTCATGACATATGTGTTATTGGGGCCTGATCAACCACACTAATATAAATTGTCTAATCAGAATCAGTGTATTATGGTCTAGCTAGCCATAATGCGCTTAATTCGCCCTTCGCAATAGTATTTTACGTGGATTGAGATGTATAGTTGACCAGTATACAAATATACTTACCCTCTAGATACGACAAAGCATATCATATCAAGTACATAACTGCACCGATGTGAGCATGCGAATAAGAAATTACCAAATTAAGATTTCAATCCACAACTGTCTTGACAATTCTCATTTGAATTCTTTAAACGCTTTGATTCCCATACTTCCATTCTATTACCCCTCCTTGAACTCTTTTCCATTGCTTTCCGTCTTCCCTTGTTTCGGAAAGATGAAATCTCGTGCTTGGAAATAAGTGATACACGGATAGTACAAGATATACCCCATAGGCCAATCACATTATTTGGTGACTATCTTTCATAATTGATTAAGGGCATATCATATATGATATAATTGGTGTTAAAGTTTTGAGGATTGAATGACATGAGAAAATAAATTAAGGAATATTTTTCTTAAATGTAAGAGCCTTATGTGATAGATGGGTAAATTCTAAGTTGGGTAGAAATTGCATTATTAAACTTGAGGAGAATTCTTTTAGATTGTGATCAAGTAGGATTAGATTGAGAGATTAAGTCCTTTTAAATGTGGAGAATTTTAAAAGAAGGATTAAGATAATGAGGATTTAACAAATTTTAAAATCTTGATATTGCGGACCAAATATTTATACTTTGAGCACATGATTTAAATTTTGAATATTGAAGGATGAATCATTGATTTAAATTTTGAGGATAAATATAGAATTTTAGACTTGAACAATTGGTGAATTAGATTTAAATTTTATAATTTGATGATTTGAATTAAAAAGTTCAATTTTGATTGTTGGGTCACCTATTTGAAATATTGAGGATATAAATTGAGTTTAAATATTTGAAGAGTACAAAAAATCTTAGGTTGAGAATAGGAATAAGATCTGATTAGAATTGTTTATTGTTCAAAGTCTAGAGGAGAATATGATAGTTGGAAATTGTGATATAAATTTTGATGTGGGATGTCATATAGACTTGAGTTAGATTTGGATGTTGATTATTTAAAAATCGAGGAGAGATTACGATAGGTTAAATTTTGATTTAAACAGTGGTTATCTTAATTTTGAAGTGATCGCGATAGATTTAAATAGATTTTGTTATTTAAATTTTTGGAAGAGATTGCGATTGACGTACCTTATGTGCGAATATGAAAGATTTAACAAATTATGCTTTATTTTAATTTCGAGGGCGAAATTGTTTTAAGTTGGGTAGATTGTAAACTCCCTCACCCAAAATAGGTATTTTGTGTATATTTTATATTATTATATTTATTATAGATGTTGAAGTTATTTAGAGCATTCTCTTCGTTAATTAGAAAATAATTTGTTTTAGTATATTTACTTATATAAATATTTATTTAGAATTATTTTTAGGCTATTTTAGATTATTGGAATTTTTCCATAATTTTTAGTTAATTAAAAACTAGAAACACTAATTTTCTAGGACTTTGATGAATTTATTTTATATTCAAACTTAATTAAAAATATCCCAAACTTTTATTTTAGGTTCTAAATAATAATATATATTTTCTAGAATTTTTTGGGAATTTTCTAATTTTTTTAGCATTTATTTTGAGTTAATTATGAAAAACTGAATTAAAACTAATTTCTGAAAAAGAAAACCCAAAAAGTAATTAATTCTGCCCAGTCAGCAAACAGGGGGCCCACCTGTCAGCCACCAGCAGTGAACAGTGCCGGGCCCGCCTGTTAGTGACTGCTGAGTGGGTGCGAGCCGAGCCGACCTCGAGCCGAGCCGAGTCAGAGTTCGACTCGGACTCAGCTGAGCCGAGCCGCAGCGAACCCAGACCGTTAGATCTGAGCGGGCAGCATCGGATGGCTGCCACATAGCGCTATCTGAGCCGCGGCTGCTCTCTCTCTCTCCTCTCTATATATAATAGTTTAGATATTAATTTCTAGGGTTTTTCTTCAGCCGATTTTTGGAGAATTGTCTTCTAGGGTTCCTTCATCTTCCAGAAGCCATTGCGCATAGCTCCGGACTCCAAACGAGGCCTAGTATTTTTTGTTAGAACAATATTGAGGTTAGCTTTCTGATTATATAACTTGTTTTTCGAAATTTTGAGTATTAAATTCTGGAAAATTCGTAGAGCACAACATGTCCAAAAATAGA